>OX243867.1:10000000-12400000 GCA_945859645.1 Amphipoea oculea
GTAGTTATCTTTTTTGGTGACTGTATCTACGTATCTACAGGTATGTTGAGTGAGATTAAATAATTACCAAATGAGATCAGAATCTGCGATATTCATGCAAATAACTGCAAATTAATTAGGTACGTAACTTATCATCACGCCTTATTTCTCCGAAGGGTTGGGCAGAGTTGTACCTATAGTGCACCCAAATTTTGCCAGTTAAAAAGTCCCGTGTAATAGGGGGCGAGCCTATTGGAGGCCTCTTTACAGTCTCCCCAGGGATGGGCCTTACAGGCGTTCACGGGGGGGTTCCGGAATTGGTCTTTTAAGAGGAACCGGGACCGCCCCTATGTGCTGATGGTGATCACCGGGGTGGTTTTAGTGAGGTAAACATCCCACACTCCCCCACCTCCCTCCCCAGAGGTCGGGAGCCCCCGGAAATAAAATATAAAAAAATTGGGCGACCCTATTACCATTAACCGAACTTAAAGACTACTGGCTGCTACTGAGAAAATCTAGATATAAAAATGCAATAACACAAATTTTAGTATATTAGGTATAATTAATCTGCCATAAAAGTGTGCATGGTTGACACCAAATTTACAAAACCAGGCGATAGAAAACATGTTTCACAATTTCCGTTCCTCGTAATTTGGAATATGTATTACTGATCCGCTTCTTTTAAGCGCCACTTTCACTATAATTTCGTTTATATTTAATTTAGATTTATTTACGTTATAAATAACATGGAGTCTTAACATGTCACCGTCACCGATAAACCTGGTTTTATAGGTACAGTAGACTATACGTCAGTGGTAACAAGACCAACATAAGCTGGCCTCGTATGATTTTGAAACTCCGTACTACGCTAAGCGAGCTCAATGTCAAAGTAATACCAATGAGGTGTGGTCGACTGTACTATGTCGTCTTAGAACCGAGTATGTTTCATGAAGAGTCTTGTAAACAAATTACAATGCTTAGGTCCCACTATCTTTGTCTATAAAGTATAGAATTATGGTAAAATATTTCGTATCTCTATATGTTATTGACGTAGTGAGTAGGAACAATTGTTTAGCATACAATCATAGCCGAGAGTCTTACGGTCCGGCTGTGTGAAAATACGAGTAGGTTTATTCTAAGATCCGGGATGTGACATATTATAATTTTATATTTTTGTTCTGGTTTTGATTCTATGCCCTTTGACTAGCTTATAATACTAAAACTAGCTGAATAATAACAGTAAAACTTCATCATTTCGACTAAGACTTTTCAGGAATATATATTATGATGTATGGTATGCGTATAGGCAGGTACAAAAAGTAAGACATAGCTTTTGTGATTCTATAAATCCCAAATACTTTTTTAATTATCATAAAACTTACATTACGTTGAAAAAAAAGCTCTGAAAACATGAGATGTTCTAGACAAAAGTAAATAAGTATGAGATTTCTTGGCACATGTGCACCAGAAACCACTTCTTCTCTGCTTTCTGCTAAGTGAGAATGTCTGCATAAACTCAACTCAAACTCAAAGCATTTATTTCAATCAATCCAATTACAGGCACTTTTGAATTGTCAAGGGGTCGGTCAGTCAGAAAGATGAAGCTAGTTGCCCATTCCAAAGCGTAGGTACCTATGGAGAAGAACGGGCAAGAAACTCCATAAACACTCTTTTAAATCAAAATAATAATGGTTACAAAGTCTACCTATATCAACTATACCAAACATCGTATATACTTACCAATATATTGTCAAAACTGAGTTCGGGCATTACCTATGCGACTCGACGAGAACTTTAAGGAATGAAAGCACTAACACTGCAAGTAAGAAACAAGTGACCTTTATGTTGCGCAAGAGTTTCTTTCACAAACCCATGACGAGTGACGTTTAAGATCTGTGTATCAGTGAAGGGCGCTGCGACTAATTTATTCGTTCACAGTTGAACCGGGCGGCGCGGGCGCACTCGTCTGACCACTTTCACTGACACTGCGCATAACGCACAAGACTGATGGCTTTTACGTCACTATACCTTAATTATGTGCAAAATCCATACTAATATTATAAATGCGAAAGTGTGTTTGTCTGTCTGTCTGTCTGCTACCTCTTCAAGCTTAAGCCGCTGAACCAATTTAGATGATATTTGGTATAGAGATAGTTTGAGTCCCGGGAAAGGACATAAAATGGTTTTTATTCCGATATTCCCACGGGATCGACACTTATACGGGTGAAACCGCGGGGCGCTGCTAGTATTAAAAATATTTTAACTTTTCTCTTATAACTAAAACATTCCACGCCTACGAGCCATGCATCAATTCTACACGATCTGCTGTTTAGAGTGCTGATTTCAGAAAATAAAATGTTTGCAAAAAAGCGGAACTTGGCTCCGTCACTGGACAGGAGCAGTAAGCAGCATATAAATAGAAGTGATCTCTTTATCATAAAGCTGAGCAAATCGAACTGAAATATTAGATTCTATTACAAAAATAAAACTGATGGGTGACATTTATGTAATACAAAATGTATCTACCTACGGCCTACGTAGTAGGTACCTACGTTCATCCGAAATCGAGTTCTGGTGTATAAGAGATTACGCAATCGGTGATAGACACGATACAGGTGTCGAGATGCTGATAAATATTATGTCTAAAACACGGCACGGTTTTGGCAATGCAACCTACTACGACAAATAATAAATAGAGTCGTAATAATTTTGATATTTCATTTACGTTTATAGAGGACAGGAAGAAAGAGCATTTCCGTAGCGTAATGTATCGTATGCGTAGGAGCATCACCTATTTCTTACACGACTTTCCACTTTCACACATACATAGGTACAGTCAGCATCAAAAGTCGATTAACACTATCATTTTTACATGAATGAATTGACAACAACTTTTTTCAATAAACAGATTTTAGCTTGCCACATAATAGACAAGAGTATATATTCTAAAAAAAAAATCTTCTGCTGCAATTTTGAACAAATATTTTGTTCAATAACTAAGATTAAAAAAACTGAAGTGTTAATCAACTTTTGATGCTGACCGTACCGTCGTCGTTTATCAATATAGTTATCTGGGCCCTAAGTCTGCTATTTTTTAAGAATTCATCATTCCAACACGATTCCATTGTCATTTTGCTAAAAATTCGTAATCTGCAAATTCATAATGGTCGATCATTGGTCGGTCAGTGGTTTCGCAATGTAGTCGTAATAGAATCGTGGTAGAATGACATTGTCGTATTGCCATTATTATAAAACCCGTTAATAGAAATGATTTTCGAAAAACTACTACTAAATTTAAACATTTATTCATGCCAGATTTCATTTATATATATTTTTACATATTATTTATTAGTGTTATATGCAATCTGAAGTAGATAGAAGTTCGTAAATAGCAAAAACATTAAATTTCTCAATAATATTTTATCTGTTTAGCTGTCAAAGTCAAATGTGACATTACTTCTGTTTTTAACCGACTTCTTATTTCTAACGGCCGGTGTTTTAGTTATTTATTTTCATTTGAGTGTTTCGACGCGGTCTAGCCACAAGGGGAATGAGTTCTTCGATTAAGCCCCTTACTGAGTCCTTTCCAAGGCAAAACGTTTTTAAAAACTCCGCCTCGGGAATATCAGTAAAGGGGTTTGTATGCATTCTCGCCAAGCGACGGGCTCGACGACGTCTTCTGCATTCCACCCGTCTTCTTTCTCTAGCATCCACTGCGTTGGCTAGCTCGAGAATATGTGCTAGTAGTGAATACATTTCTCATTTCCACAAACACGAAATAATAAGCAAACACTTTGTTACCGAGCTTAAAAAGCAATGACTGCACAATGACGTTCCAATGGTAGGTCACTGGTCAAATGAACTGTCAAAATTTTAGCAGATTACCGCTTAGGTCAGTCACTCATTTGTCATTATGTACGAGATTACCATTCAATGCCATTTCTTTCAATGGAGTGTCAGTGGTTGACCATTGGAAGTCATAATGACGCCATTATATTAATAGATTTTCATCATGAACGTTAGTAATCTGTTTTAATAATATCATTTCAAGTAGTCAATATAGAAATAAGTAATAATAAAAAAAAAATAATAATTAAAAAATAAAAATAGAAAAAAAAAGTCTTATTCATCAAGTCGTAAAAGTACTAATGGATCTCTCAGTGACCAAACACTCGACCTTTACGCGCTTGACCCTTGGTCACTTTCTAATATTTAAATCAGATTAAAATTTATAATGGTTTTCACTTCGTATGACAACCAAATTAATTGATTTAACGTCATCCATAAAACTGGTAATGTTGAGTGCGTAACCGCAACGGCCCGATATCTTCGACCGACCAATAATACTGACACATAACTCATATTTTACTGCCATTCTGAATTTGTAGTTTATATAATTCATCAACATCATGAACAATGTATGTAGGAAAAGTTTTCGTATCGTTGCAACTGTCTTTTTTTTTTCATTTCGTTTGTTTTAATTTGACAGAATAAATTCAAATTCAAAAACTTTAATTCAAGCGAAGACGTCGTATATGGTAGGTAAGATCTTACAACAAACAACACGATATGACGGGCACATGTAACTGACAGCAATTAATCATATAGGTACGGCCAGTCCACTCTGTCAGCAATCATTTTCAGAACCCTGTTGGAGCTGGCCATAACTCGAGCCGCAATCGAAATCGATGCTGCGCGTTTGCGCATTATTGTGTAAAAACAGTCTACACGCGCCGCCGCCGCAAACATCCCTGACGCACTGCAACGCCATGGTAACCCCACCAGTTTTCTGAATGCGTTATTAAATTGGACACGAAGGGCTCCATACGACGCCCGCAAATATAAAACTTTCGCGCTTCATCATTTATCACAATATTCAGTCTTTTGTTATGTTCCCACTACTTTCCAACGTTTTCAGAGCATGTTTTTTCACAAATCATGTCTAAACTGAAAAAATTGCGATTGGTTAAGAATTAACCAGTGGGCGAATTGAGTAGCTTATTTTAGGCATTCTCGTTTGTTTAGTCACTTATTTAAACATACTTTATTTAAACCAATCACTTAACAGGTCAACCAACTCAGACACATCATTTTACTTCTTACATAAGCAGTCGATATTTTATCACCCTTAAAATATACTGCTCGTTAAACGTTCAATGAAGTATCGCAGTTTTACACTCGTTGTAAACCTGAATATTAAAATATTATATGCAAATATTGAGCCGATCGGTCAAAATATGTTGGTTTACGTTATGGCCATAATAATAAAATTTAAATGGGAATGAGCCTTGCTCCAATTTCGTGTAAGTGCATCGTTACCTACATTAGTTCATTACGTGGGCTACTTTTAAATTTCCCTGTAGTTTTCCTCATCAAGTGATTTGTTAACCTTTTAACCGCCCGACTTTATATCAGTTATCGTGCCCCCAGCGCCCGAAAAAAAATACCGATGAAACGAGCTGTGATGATGTAATAATAATACAGATTAAACGAGCTGTGTTATTTGGTCGTATATATACGACCCTGGCGGAATGGACACGAAAATATTTGTCGGATTAATCGGACATAAGCGGTTAAAAGGTTAATTAGCTACGTTAATAAAAACAAAAATTTAAAAAAAATCGCCACAAAAAATAACGATTCATACATTAAATTAACACCAATGCATAAGCAACCACAAACTTTCAATACCATTTTTAAAAAAGTTCGCGATAATTAATAAGAAAGTTATATAAATGTAGTGACATGCCAAATTCTCTGTCAGCTGTGTACGTTGACAAGTATCTGGGGAAAAACACTTACTTATCTACTCGTATTTCTTTCTGTTCCTGCTTTCCTAGCCCGTCACGGTCGCGATCGTTTACTCACCTCTGACGCAAATGTCTCAACAAATTGACTCTAAACTTATGTCCTCTGCCAACCGCCTCATGGCTTTCTAATGTAAAAGAAGACGTTTGAAGTTCAAACATCTCTTCAACACTTTGTTCTTTATTAGTTCTGTGCCCTCGTCTTCTTTAATTCGTTTAATTGTTTGCTACAGCTACACACGCATTTTTGGGACTTAAGAGAAGTAATCTTTTATTTATATCTCAGTTTAATAAAGATATTTATTGCTGAAATTTAGTCGTAAAAGCCTAGAAATATTATAGTAATAAAATTAAAATTAAAGTTTTAAAAACAAAATAAAAATATATGATATTTAGTATACTAACAAACATAACATTCAATAATGCTCTATAAACTTGCTTGTTTAACTCCTCGGACGGGTTCATGCCTCCCCGAAAGATTGTTATATTGAATAAATCATTGGTGAAGAGAATGAGAGTTGAGAGGTGTTTTCACAACCAGTGACGTCAGAGCACAGCTGTCCCTCCCGTCGCGTTGAGAACTTGACACACACACTATTATTTATAATCTTAAAGACTTTTATCAGCATTAATCTTCCGTTGGTGGCGACGCGCTGGTGGGTGACGCGATGACGTCCCGCCAGACCAACCCACGAGCTCCGACCTTCACACGAAGGTAACATAAAAACATCTACATAAAAACCAAGTTCAGCCGCTGTAAGTAATGCAAAGTTGCAATGAAATTGATTAACCATGCAGCAATTTCAGAATAACATTTGCTATAAATTCCTATTTAACGACAGCATTTGTTTCATAACGGTATATCCATATTTGAGAGCTATATGTCCATAGAAACAATTTTAATGACACACAAATGGATTGCGCTGAGGACTACTTCGGTCACTGTATTTGCATATGTTTTTTGAGAAAGGTAAATAAAAAAACTATGTCAGCTGCTAATCAGTTCGCGCGTGTTGAAAAAGTGGACTGAAGCAATGATGTAGTACATATATGTAACTAGATAGGTAGGTAGATACATTATGCAGTTACTTATTTTGATCAATTACAAACAGGCACCTGTAATTTATATTGATATCAATAACAATACAATATTTTTCGGTATATGCTTTATTCAGTATGGGCTTTAACAGATAAAGTGCTGTTATAAACATTAGGTAAACGGCTATAACCCACAGGTAGTAACAGAAGCCATGGTGTATAAACAAGCAAGCCATAACTATCGATCATAAGTATATTTGTATTGGTCGACTGCGACCGCATTATATTTCGCTAATGGTCCGCAAAGAAATCGTTACAGACAACAATGGATGTCATTTTTCTGAAGCCGAAAGCCTCCGTAGCCTGCCCACATTTGTTCAGTAGGCTTTTGACTACAAACAACTTGTTTGATCTTAGAATGTGGTTTTGGAATAGGTTGACTCACTCCTGCAGCTGGTGGTAATGTTCCGACAACCACGAAACTTATTTTTAGTATAGTCTCCCATAAAGCGAGTCCTGACACCAAACTGGGACAACGCTCCAGTGTTTCAAGAAAAGCTAAATATATCATTGTGATATTATTCTGGAAATTCTGGAAAGTAACAAAAAAATCAGGTTGATATTCTTTAAAAAAATTATTTATTCTTCTCATTAAGTGGTCAACACCAACCATATTGCACGTTGTGAGAAACGATGCTGTCATTAGTCACAGTCAGCTCGTTATAAGTACTGTTTTATTAGAATACCGAGATCTATAATAAACTTTGGTCGTTTTACTAAACCATAACTGCTGCTGTATGATGGTTACATACATATTTTACAATATTATAGAGACGGTCTACCTCGTGTCAAGGATGAAAATCAAAGTTGTGATTTTTGGACGAGACCCAAAGTGTCACCGGTTTACTTTAATTTATGAATGAACGTACTAAACGTTATCCGAGGAAGTGGAAAGATTTTGTTTCTAACACGTACTCGACTTTTTACGCGGAAAAGGCGTAGACAATATACACATACGAGTCTGTTTCGAATCACACGACGAAAACCGAGTGTCACCGCCGTAGTCGCCCTACACCAAACATACCGTTTCTTTTTTTATCGTGTGGAAATCCTCATGGATGTCCAACACCCAGGGGTGGGTGGAGGGGTCTGTCAGACTCTTACTGAAAACATACCTAGGCGCGTAGGTGGCCAAAAGTAATATTCATACGACGTGTCATTTTTACAACTTTCAACGTTAATGGATATAGTGCATATCATAATATAGATCGATGACTTATGAAAATTTTAAGGTAAGTATTCTAAACCTTTACCGCCCTGTTTTAAGCTCTAACTATAAATACACAAATTACAATGATTAAATCAACCGATAAAGGTACTGACAATTACTGGAACAAGTAATTTAGTGACCTAAGAATAGATATCAATTCAAGCGAAGGTTAAACCACGACCGTAGGTACGTTCCAATCGCTAGACTCTGAAAGTCACGAATGCTGAGACGGGCACAGGAGCCAAATAGTTTTGTCGTAGATTTACACACTGATTTTCCGCCATCATCGTTAGCATTATTGTCCAATTAAAGTAACTTTGTTTATAGAACATGTTCAAGGGACAGACATGAGACGTGTGTGGTTGCTTATCAAGATGACGAGAAGAAACTCAAAAAAAAAATTATAAATAAATATTCTTGGATTGATGAACTAATTCTGTTTAAGATAGAATAGGCATATCTCTATACAGTATACTTGCCACCTACTATTGCATAGTGCATTAAACAGCCAATATTACAAGTATTTGTTTGCCCAATATTGCCAAAAGGTAACAGTATATTTCAAGTTTAATAAACAGATGCATTCACTAGTAAGTATTACCACAGTATATATTATACTGTGGTATTACGTTCGATGACATAAGAACTACAATCATTTTGTGAACTAGTTTTGCGAAGTCAATCCGCCTTCGGGCATACCTACCTACATACAATGTTGCTAGAACATTAAACATTTGAGACCCGTGTTACGAGTGCGCTAGATAATTGCCGATCATTAGTGAGAACGCAATAAAAGCTTATGCGATGACTTTTAAAGCCTCCGGTTATTAATGTTATCTTTTAACTTATAGGATAGGTAATCAATTAATCATTTATTGAAGGACTAGTAGGTTTACATCAAAATCTAAAGGAGCGTCAAAGATCTAATCAAAATGATCTTATTCATTCCCTGATGGCTCCTTTTTCTATTTTTTGTTCTTCTTTCTTTCTCTAAATCTTTATATCTTTTCCTTTGTGCATCGACATGATTGCGGTCTCGTAATTTCCTAGTGTTTGCAACCGTTACAGATCCTTGAATAAAACAATTGAAGTCACTGTTTAGAGTTACCAAACCATTGTGATTGTTGTAGACACCGGAACCTGACAATATTATAAGTACTTGCGAAGGCGAAATACAACGCGACACGCAAAGTACACATAGATAAAGCTACGTTTTTAATATTTGTTTTACATTTTCCAGTTATTTTCGACGCTCGGAAAAGGAAAGAAAATGAGCAAATCCGGTAGTTTAACTTTAAACTGGATGTTGGCTAACAGGTTGCTTGAACCGACGCAAGCTGGTATCTATTAATTAATCTATTTACAATGTTGCAATCTTTACTCAGAGGCGAGATCTGGAAGTTTACAAACCCAATAAGCAAAACTATTTATGGTTAAAAAATTTTATGGTTTAAAAGTGATTTTAAATATCCTGAAAACTTCCACGACGTGAATCGCCGATAAAACCTATTTTACAATTTAATATACTTTTTATACGGAAACAAAGCCCGTTCGTGACAAGGGTAAAGGTTTTAACATGAAATTGAAGCATGTTCCCTGAATCGCGTGCCGCCGGGATCACGACAAATATTAATCACCCCAGCATACGTAATAAGTGAACTATACGTTTTTAAACGGTAGACTACGTCAAATTTATCGTTGTTTGTAATAAAGAATTATGTTGGCAGTGAAACAGACATCTTGGGGACTTTAACTATGTCTATTTCTTGTTTTGTTTCGCAAAAAAAAAACATTCGGAGATATTTTCGCTTGTACAATATGATCAACAACTATATATATAACCGTTTTCCATATATTCGATGTTTTATACCCAACGGGACGTCGAAGTATTGTGGTGATACACCCATCAAAGCGCTCAGCACGATCTAAAAACCTTTAATAAAGACTTTATACAAGAAAATAGCGTTTTTAATCGAGGCAGCAATCGTTATGCTAATTTCTTGCAGGTAAGCAATGAATATTTAATGTGTGTGGACATAATAGGTATTTTATATTCATGGAGAGCAAGTTCAAATGGTTCAATGGTCTTTGATCGCGATGCACGTAATCGCTAATGACGGCTCTACTCTACGGCTCTACTGTGCGACTCTACTTAAACGCGCGCTTTTTATTGCTTTGTGCGCGCCTACCGGAATCGGATGTTGCTCACAACGGTTTTGTTCAGACTCTTTTTATTCTACTTGTTGTACACAAAGATTAATTATACTTATGAATCAGAGTGTGAATCTTAGATTATTGTTATTTTCAGACGCAATTCTATTTTGTTATTGTACCTGCTTTTATTTTTATCAATCAGGTTGAAAAAGCATACCCAAACAAATTAATTGAGGGCGTTGATAAAAATCTCGGCATAAATCAGATTAGTTTTTTTCTATCAAACCTTCTTGTAGATGCAGACTGCGATTAAACCATAGCACTTGTTTCAGTTTAAAATTGCTACATCATTTAAAAAAAAACAATGGTCTATGTTTACTTCATGATGCGTGTACGTATTTCTTGTTAATTAAAACCGCCTACTTACTACCTTTCTGATATCGTCGCAGCGATTAAGGGTCTTATGTGTGGTAAAGCCTCTGGAGTGGACGACATCTCAGTTGAGCAAATCAAACAGCTTGGCCCAGTTGCTGTATCGTGGCTGCTGCATCTGTACAACAACTGTCTGGAATCAGCCTCAATACCCCGTCTCTGGAGAAAATCAAGGGTCATAGCAATTCCGAAGCCAGGTAAAGCAACGGACGATCTAAAAAACTGTCGTCCAATATCTCTGCTCTGCCATACGTTCAAACTGTTTGAGAGAATGCTGCTGAACCGGCTAACGAGTGTTATTGACCCGAAGTTAATCCCAGAGCAAGCTGGTTTCAGACCCATCAAGTCTTCCTGCAACCAGACCCTCAAACTCGTTCAACACATTGAAGATGTTTTCGAGATGGGAATGGTCACAGGCGCGGTTTTTGTAGATCTGTCAGCTGCCTATGATACAGTCAACCTCAAACAGTTGCTGTGGAAGGTGGAGACATTGATAGGCGATCAGAACTTTATCCGAATACTCCGAGAACTTCTCTACAATCGTCGGTTTCAGGTCCACCTTCTCTCGGAAAGAAGTCGTTGGAGAGCGCAGAAAAACGGCCTACCTCAAGGTAGTGTCCTGGCACCGCTTCTTTTTAATATTTACACCAACGACCAACCGTCCAGCCCCAACACGTCCCGCTTCCTCTATGCAGACGACCTTGCCCTCACGTCCCAAGCCACCACCTTTGAGGAGGTTGAGGCCCACTTGTCAGACGCTCTTGGTGATTTAGCTACATATTACCTCACTAACTCACTTAAGCCCAATCCAAGCAAAACCCAGTCTTGCATATTTCATCTCCGCAATAGAGAGGCGGGCCGCAAACTTAACATCGTTTGGGGTGGGCATCGAGCCCAGTAACTCCCCTAAATATCTTGGTGTTACTCTGGACAGGTCTTTAACATTCAGCAAAAACTGCAAGAACATCAAGCAGAAGGTGCACACTCGCAACAGTCTTCTTCGTCGACTGGTCTCATCGAAGTGGGGTGCTTCGCCTGACGTTATGCGGACTACTGGACTGGCGCTGTCTTTTTCTGCGGGAGAATTTGCGTGCCCCGTGTGGAGTCGTTCTGCCCATGCAAAGCTAGTGGATACAGCTTTGAATGAAACGTGCCGGATCATCACTGGTTGTCTAAAACCGACCCCAGTACAAATGCTGTATCCACTAGCAGGAATAGCGCCACCAGTGGTTCGCAGAGCGGTGGCAAGCTCCAGTGAAAGAGCCAAAATGGTCTCCGACACACGACACCCTTTGCACGACAACACCCTTGTGCCACAAAGGCTGAAAAGCCGAAACAGCTTCTTAAAGTGTGTCGTCCCACTCATTGGCGAACCACCACTAGAAAGACTGAAGCTGTGGCGAGACAGTGCTTCCTTACCCAATCCGTTCGTTCCACCCGTTGAGGACCTCCCACCTGGACATGAGTTACCTTGGGTAACCTGGAAGTCTTTAAACAGACTCCGGACCCAGGTTGGCCGAAGCAAGGAAAACCAGTTCAGGTGGAGATTTATAGACGACTCCGCCTTGGAGTGTAAATGTGGTGCTGTTCCACAAACGATGGGACACTTAATATCGTGCCCTGCGTGTCCTGTCAGCTGCACGTTACAGGAACTGATGGACGCTAGTGATGGCGCCAAACAAGTGGCTGAATTCTGGGCCGAGTACATTTAGATTGCTATCGACACGCTAAGAAGAAGACCGCCTACTTACCATTTTTCAAACGATTAGACGTCATAATCGTCTCTTTCTTTTCGAAAAGCTTTATTATTCGCGAAGTTTAACAATGTTGACTTGGTAATGTACCATTTAGAGGTAACTACTAACTAGGCAAAAGATTCTAAACTCCACATTCTACAGCCGACGTCAGCGGATAACGTAAAATCCCCAAAACATTGTAGATAATGTTTTCACTTAACTTCCTCCCGGACGCCACGTTTTGGCAGCATCCGATACAATAATCTTTCGAAACAAAGGTTAGGTGAATATACAATATTAGAATATCACTCATTGGAATAATAATCTAAATAATCGTAAAAGTGATCTGGTTATAATGTAATCGGCCATGTGTGATGTGGGCACTGACGCACGGTGAATTATTCTATCATCGGGAAACCTTTCAAGTCGGACGTCACATGTTGACGTCGACCAAGCTGAAGAAAGTCGCGAAGATTCTTACAATAATAAACGGTTCTTGCGATAGACAATGTCACAGTTAGACTCATACTCACTGAAAGCTTCGGTGATTTGTATTGTAATCCTCTTGCGACTATGGACTTATCGATGTCACCGTTACTCCTCACTGAAAGCTTCGGTGATTTTTAATCCAATTTCAAGTAGACTTCCCGTAATTTAACACGTAACATTTTCTAACAACACTTTGAAAACTGCAAGATGATAAGAAGTTTAGGTATTTACAAAAGCAAGCATAGTTAGCATCGTATTTTGTTGCAATTGGTCGGTGTAACCAATTTCAGTTACAAAAAATGAATGGCTATTAGTTAAAACAACTAATTTTATCTCGATTACAAGAAAATCTAAAATAGTTAAGTTAAAATTAGAATACGGAAGGCGTTAACCTGTAGCATTGTTAACAATGGGTTAACCTCGCAGTGTTCTACAATTACTATTCAGTAAAGTAATTATTACTCAGTAGTAGCAGTAGTTTCACGTGAGTTCTACAGGTCTTGCGGAAATACATAGGTTGGGTTCTACATCCTGAACGTAGAACCCGACATACATACGTGTTACGCTCGCGAATGATATTTGTTCAACATAGAACCTGAAACTGACCTGCAAATTGCAAAAAACGAAAGAAAATTTGAATTTCGCGGGCTAGCGAATCTGCCTTAAAAATGTGGTCTTTTATGTCAGACCTCTTATTGGTGGAATCCAAATAAGTATTATAACAGCTTTATTTGTAAGCAACTACATCGTTTCAATCAATTAACTCAGCCAGTCGTAGTCCACTGCTGAATATAGGCCTCTCCCATGCTCCGCCACAACACCCTGTCCTTCGCCTTCCGCATCTAGTCTGTCCCAGAAATCTTTTTAAGATCCTAATAATATCGTTTACAACACAGATTCATGCATTTTTGTGTCATAAATATTTCTTCACTTGAAACCTAAAATAACTGGTTAGTAGTATTTTGTTTCAGAATCCATACTACCTAAGGCCGTTTTGCGAGGCATTATTTTCAAAACTTTTTACCCATTGAACATCTATTATTGGCATCTATGACGTACATTATGATTTGACTGATATAAGACGTCAGTCAAATCCACTCTTACCATAACCGTTCCAAGAAAAACAGGATTACACTGGTGATGATTTTGATGGAACGCGTAAAGTTTATAAGTAAATATTATATGAAATTCATATTTTATAGCATTGTTTTATGACGTCCAGCAAAGATCAAAAGGATTTATCCCGTAACACAACGGCATAATTACGCAAAGGGTAAATAAATAATTAAACCTCTAGATAACACTATTTGGTAGCTAGTATTTAATGACCCATAATATCAGTCATAAAAGTACTATAAAATAACGGTTTCGTGTAATAATTATTTTCCACGGAGATACAGACCCGGAAATTATTAAACACATAAACAGTAGATACAACAACTCATTAACTTAGCAAAAGCTTCTACTCTTAAATCAGGCAACGCACAGCCTAAACCATATTTGGTCTAGAAGCATGAAATTTTGCCCAAGATATAACGAAAGTGCACTTAGGAAGGATTTTTAAATTCTCGCCCTATAGGGGATGAAATTTTTAATGGAAGATAGTCATTTTTGCCGATAGGAAATCCGTTCGGGCACACGACTAGTTTTGAAGAAATGTCTTCAAAGGAGACTGGGCCTCCGTATACTTTGATCTTCTGTTCCTTTATCCAATGCAAGCAATGCAGTCCAACAATGTAAGCAATATTGGACATAATTTAACGAATTACCTAACTGTTGTATTCAATGTAGCTGTGCCACCAACGTGTCCCATTGTTTATAAGAGCTGTTTAACCTGTTGCTTCACCTCATAGCGTTAAGTTGTGCTCGTAACGAACTACCGGAGCCGACGCAGCTCACAAAAGAAAACGAGAGTGAAGTAAATCACTAGTACGAAACGTCACTTTCAAATTAGGAACTCACATTACCTACGGCACACGATGTAGATTACATTAAAGAACGGAACTAAATACGTGTGAATGTATATACATAATGACTAATAAATAATAATTTAATAAGTGAATACGAATGAATACACAAACTGAATTCTCTCGTCGCTTTTGACGTTTTATTAAATTGTCAAAACGGCAAATGGACGTTTCCCAGAAGCGTGGGAGTGTTGCGATGTGGTGCTGAAAGTAGGTCGTCTTCACCGGAAAAAGGAAAATCTTCACCTACGTTATCGGTTATAGACGTTATAGTTATTAGGTATAGGTAATCAGACTATTGGGACATCTATTAGTAACATGATGATAATAATGAGTCATAAGCAATACAAAAAGAAATATCCATTAATCTTGCTACATCAAAATCTGATTAATGTGGCTCTACTTAATGGCACCCTGTAGTTTCGCTGTTTATTGTTACGAGGCTAGAGTCAAAGCAGCGAAGCATGCCAGTCACATTGTGAGATACGGGAATCGGTAGTTGAGAAATCTGTCGGCAATCAAGTTTCCGCTAACAAATACTTACTTCGCCTTAAATCGCTTGCGCCTGCGCTTCTCCACTTTCGAGTTTGTTGACTCTAGAGAACATTTCACTTTTTTCGTGTCTCTGAGCCGGCTCTTTGGTGTGCCGAAAATCTTATCGATTACGTAGTGTTGCATAAACAAACCTGTCTTCGATTGATTGAGCGTTATGTTTATGTAATGTTTGTACTTTATTTTTTTTAGCATAGTATTTTTAATCCAAAATATTGTTGGTATGTAATCTAAAGTGGATTAAGATTAAGACTTAGGTATTATTAATTCACTCAAATTAGGTACATTACACCATTTGCAACGTGTTTGTAAAAGGTATCTTAGGTGTAAGTTGACGTATCTAATAAATGCAATGTAATTCATGGATATTACTTAATTAACATGGTATTTGATTTGTCGTAATGCAGTAAATTAAAGAGAATAAAACCACCTTTTTTCGAGTTACATTTTGATAACGATTTAGATAATATACTTAAAAAATATAGAAAATAATCTACCTGCTTAGTTAACTTACATAACAAAAAGAATGCTATTTCGCTAATGAAAAGTAGTAATAATCGCAACCATTTAAAATGAAGCGAGGCTATCAAACAGCCGCTGCACAAACCCATTGTTTGTAATTCCGAATAGCTATTGTATTAGTTATTTCTAGCGAGTTTTTACCGTGTAACCGATAAGCACGCAATGTCACGGTTGCTATATACCGACTCGTGATGGAGAAAGTACATGCGAGTATTGTATGTTCACGACTACAGCCTAGCACGCACTAGCTATAGTAGACATAAGTGTCGTAGAATCTCTCATTGTACAAAATTTGACTAAATCTGTGACATATGTCTTGGCACGTGAACGAGCTACGTCTGCTGGACTTACTCCAGCAGCAAGTACAAGGAAAACAGTCGAACATCGTTCTGTTACCAGTGTAACTACGCAATTAGGCTGTTTACACGCTTCTAAAGGTAAAACGTGAACAATGTAGCAAAAAAATAACAAGTTAATAACCCATAAACGTCTGAGCTGATCTCTTGATGACCAACAAATCTTTTTAAAAGTTTAGATCTGGTTTTACAACCTATGAGCTTCAGATTTGCACTGATCTAACGAATATTTTTAGAACTCTACATATTTCTAGAAAGTGAAATACCAGTAGACTTAAAATAATATATTCATTTAATTTATTACTATTCGGCAATATTTGCTTAGGATATAAATTGGTAAACTACTAACCGCATAATAAAGTTTTATAACGGGGAACTGGAACTCGGAGAAAACGATGAACATTGAGCATATCAAACAGATAATGATCACCCATGTAAGCAAAGATTAGGCCCAGATGGTGTCGTACAACATGTTATAATTGACTCTATTAATGCTGGTTCGCAGACACAATACGAGGGTTAAAAGATGGGACCAGTTACGAGTGTTGTCACCGACCTCGCCCGCATCCCAGTTTACATGAATATTAATAATTATGACAACTTAATAACGACTCGATGGAAAACGGTCAAGGGTAGTGCATCCATGTGCCATAACCTTGGCACTTTCATGATGGCTGGATACATGCATTATTCAGAGAGGTTTATGGGTAAAGATTTGCTAATTTAAGAACATGTCTGTGTTTTCACGAAGCCTGATATCTTAGAAAGCTGTATTTCCAGAGATTCATGGTCGTAAAGTTAATAAACAAAGACAGAACTAAAGATCTGATGATAGACTTATCCGCAAAATTTACATTTCATTGTAGGAATGGATGCCGCCCGGCCGGCGTGAATTGTTTACTACAATCAACATAATAAAGTAGTCTTAATTATTTATGGATCTACGATTCGTCAGTAATATTTTACCACGGATTTTATAGATTTAGGTACATAAATTGATGTTGATAATTTTCCTCGGTGTTGTTTATTGTTCCAGCAGTTTTTTTTTTTTTGCAAGTACGTTAGCGTAAAGGGTCGTTGGCGTAAAGAATTTGGTAAAATTGAATAATGGTCTAAGTCCAAAAACTATTTGTAGTCAGCCTACAAATTGTTCTTGGACTTCTGGTGTGGAACCGTTATGGACTTTAACAGTACTGGACTAGAACATGACACTAAGATTTATAGTGGCTGGCCTGATCATTGTTGTTCCACGAAAGCTCATAAACTTCATGTCTTGTCAAGTTTAGTGCTTGGCTTGTTGGCAATCAGTGGGAACATTTAGGCGCATGCGGTGTGTGACCGGTTCCATTTCCGTCTAGTCCTGCATCTGCGCACCACTCCGACTGCCTCATTGTTCTTAACAACTTTCTTTTCTTAATTTAGCTTCACGCACAAGTACCTACTTTCAATTGTGCACGAGTGCACTATGAAGTATGGGAACGGCTCATTTCGCAGATTTCACGTCTAACATGTAGTTGATTAACAACGGTAACTGTTGTTGCATTATACATTTTCTTATACATAGTTATATCGATTATGTTTTGATAAGCGACTAGAGATATCATCTCTACCATTATATCCAGCACGGATTAAACGTCATTGTTTAACTTATCTTAAATTCATCGTTTGCCATTTTAACCTAGTGGCTATGGCAAAAATGTCATGAAATGCACTAATTAAACAATTTAGTTATTATCTGGTAACATTATGGTAGTGGGCACGCGACACACTAACCCACATATCTGCTGTTAATCACGCGTGACAAACACAATCGTTCGCGTGCGTAAACATAAGCACAAATGAATTCTTTTGTCTGTGCTATTCGTTTCAATTACTAACCGTCTCGCAACGTTGCATATTATAAACAATATCGTATGGTTACATCCTCTTTGCTCATCTTTAACTGTAGATATGTTATTGTGGTGGATGACTCTGCAGCCATCGGCCTATTCATTATTTCTTCTTTCATCATTATCTCCTGGGTGTTTAATTTAATTTTAAACTCCTGTGCCGTTGCACGTAAAGTGATTATAATAGGCTGCTACATACATATTATTATTCGTCATCATGTTTGCTATGGTAGATAGTTGTATTTCATTCAAACTGAATGTTTGCGGAGGCACGGCGGACGAAGCGGCGCGGGCGCGTGATGGAGTCGTTAGCACGGTAACTGGAGCACCGAATGGCACCGCGAGGATAATGCACAAACTAGATCTGTGTGCCTGTACTGCCTACCCGAGAGACTTTCGTGCTCTGTTTCACCTCCACAATTAACTGTCTGCTACGCTGTACAAATATATTTTAGGTGCCTACCTATGCGAGCCATACGACACCTTCGTCGTTCCAATTTCATTGTAGAGAACAAAGAATATGAAACCTTGTAGGTACATCCCTAACCGTTACGAAAACGACTGTAATCTTGGTAATCTCGTATTCATAAGTTAGGGAGAAGTGTATCTACTACTGTGGGCACAAAGTTACAATATTGTCATTTCGATACTAGGTCGTGATAAAGCATGGTCCCACAGACAATCCCATCTCACGACCAATCGGTACCTAACTTAGAATTTCGAAAAAGAATGCATAGAGCTCAAGTCTCGGCCCGAGACTAATTAAGCCATTCCTAAGTCCAATTAACTAGTCCAAATAGTTATGCACCATTCCGATCTTTAGACTGCATGTTTTTCACACTTGTTACAATTATATCGCTTGGACTACTGCCCGCCCTGTAATAACAAAGCGTATAATTGTACAATAATACAACGACACAACTCTATTTATTTCGTAATAATGTTCCATTCTGAATCCATATTTTCAGAGAACGTGTTTAAATTCAAGTTCCTGAGTTTCAGGAGGCAGTTTTCATCAACTTTTTCAGGTAGATACGAACGAACGAAAAATTTATTTTTCATGATTTGGACCTCGCCTGAAGCATATGCGGTTGCCAGGCAACCGCATGCGGGTTGGAGAAAATTTCATTACATAAACCATGAGAGCAATACACCATTTATCTAATTTTCAGCGAGCGGTGTAGAATAAACTCTTATCTTTATAGTAGCGGTGGTTAATGTATTTTTCCAATAGATTTGATTGACAGCAGCATCTTAGAGTGCGCTATAACAACAAGTACATATTTTTGTCAACAATCCGGACACTGATTATTGATAGCTCTACATGCCAACACGATCAGTAGATTCCATTCCTTCACCGGTTCCTTACAGCGATCTATTAAAAGCTCCGCATGTTCGTATGGAGTAGAGAACTAGTACCTATACTATGTTCTAAAGTTCAATATACATTATTAACATGACCTTCGGTGGGTGGAACTCCTCCTTTCTTGCACCGTTGAAAACCATTGTCTTTTCTCTGTTATGGTGACGATGACGGTTTAAACATTACTTGCTACAATCTTTGTCAAGTACAAATTCAACTTTTAATGCACAGCAGCACACATCTCGCTCGATATGAGTGCAATACAAATCTTTAGTCTTCATCCAGAATACTGATCAGAGTTTGAACATGTATAATGTGTTATCGCGTCTCTACACTTTCTCCGATATCTGTAGTTTCCATTTCATTTCATTAGATTCTTATAGATAATAATGTCTTTATTGTCACTAAGGTTACATTACAGTTATTGCAAGATTTGATAGCAGACTTCGGTGAACTTTATTAGGTGTGTCTTTATATGTAACTGGGTCAACAAGTAGGCAGCAGTTTTAGCATTATCATTTATCATTCATATCTCAGCTATTAGGTACCTACATAGACCATTCTGCACTGACTTGTTCCAACTAGTAATTTGTGATTTCCTGCAGTTACTTGTGGGTATATTATTATAACTTGTGCGCTCGGTTTACTTACATTTGTTTTAATATCGCTTTATACCGTTTCAAGTAATCTTAGTTAGTTTATGGTGCGTTTTGAATCTTAGATTAAAATTATAATTAAAGTACCGTACAGTTATTCCATTCCTTGATAATTTTGCCATTCAATGAAATTAATGAATGCATTGTATTTTTATATAAATTCTGAAAGAAAACGCTTGCTAACAGTGACCACAAGTCTATCATAACACCATCACTACGATATCCCCGAATTTCCAATTACACAATTAAGTGGGTACCTACAGTAGAATGGCAACCTGGCGTCAATAACCTTCTTTATATATTCCCAAATACACTCAAACAATGCTATCTAAATGACGTAATAAAAAATAATATGCACAGAAAACAGGAAATGTCAATACCCGGGCAGAATCCTACTGGGTCACGGGTGGCTCGGCCACCCTTGGCCTATATTCCACTCTCCTAGAATTGGGTCGAGGTGTTATCACCTGCATTCACATTATACACGGCGATAATGATATCAATAATTACATACTCATTATGTCCTTGATCCATTTATTTTTGTTTTCGCATATTTATTAAAACAACTTCAATACTCATCACGATCGCTATAGGTACAAAGATTACGTTAGAGAGATTATGAAAAGAATATTTCTCAAATATAGTTCGTATAGTCATTATGTTGTTAACAACTTCAGATTTCTCGTCACTTGTCGCAGTCCCTTATATTATATGTTAGGTACAGAAAAAAAAAAGTAATATGCATAGACTTAAAACTTCATCAATTTCCGCGAGACATGAACAAGAAATAAGCAGATACGTTTCGATAATAGGCATGAAGAATTTCCACGCGATTCATCACAGACTGACAGATATGAAAAGAGCTTTCAATATACATAGATACACACTCTTGAAGCTGGTAAAAGAAACTCGTAAAAAACCTGTTTCCTCTCATTTTCCTAATCATAAATTACGTCGAACATTTTTAATGTGGACAAGAAAATAATCTTATGACAACTTTTGAAATACTACTACATGGTTAAACACTAAAACAGCGATTTTAAGAATCGCTTAGAACAGAAGTGGTCTTAATCCTGAGAGAATAAGAGCGATTTTGTCCGAACAATATTGTATTGTACTGATGAAATAAGAGATCTAAAACTGTCCGACCAAGTGGAAACATACAAACCTACAGACAGAATATTAATGTGTTTACGTTAAGCCATTATGTCATTCGACATCGCTTTTATTTTTATTTCGATTTAAGCGAAATTAAACGCTCTAATTCTCTTTATTATACTGCAGAACAGCACATGGCTTGAATGATCAATGGTTAGGCTATGAATCCGCGATTTGTAACACTCAGTGTCAAAACAAAGACCACCATGACAAAACAAAACGCAGTCCACGTGCTACGGTCTGTTAAAACAAAACACTACACTAAACTTGATTAAACAGTTTTCCCCATTTTGCCTAAACTGCAGAATAATTTTCCACTGTGTCAGTGCAGTTTCAAGAGATACCTGCAGATGCAGCAGAGCATAATGGAACCAAACTTTTACCTTCATGACTAAGGGAGCCTGCTAAGTTACCTCAGTTCATGTAAACACACCTAGTACCAGCCGCAGCACCTAACCTATTCTTTAAAAAAATAATAAAATAACTCATCATCTGCCTAGGCTTTTCCCAACTATATTGGGGTCGGCTTCCAGTCTAACCAGATGCAGCTGAATACCAGTATTTTACATGGAGCGACTGCCTATCTGACCCAGCCACCACCCACAACCCAGTTACTGGGTAATACGATAAAAGAATAAAATAACTACCTATAGAAAATGTTTAGAGAAATCTAAGTTATAACTGCAATTAACATTATTTTATGTAATTGTGTAAATATTATAATGTTACGAGAAATGATTTTATGGAGTCCTTCCTTTATAAATTTATGGCTCAGAACTCGTGGGAAATATATAAACATTTAATTAAACTTATCGGCGTCATTTATTATCAAGTCTTAATCATCTTTCTTTATATCCGTGTTTCCCAAGAAATCATTACAAATGACGGACAACTAAGGCAGCGCTTATAATAACGACGGATAACGTAACGAAAGAAAATTTGTGATTTTAAAAGATGAGTTTATAACAATTACAAATGGCCATTAATAAGTTCGATATTTACTGATTTTCACTGAAAGAATATTATATTTTCCCACGAACGACATTTTCATATTTGTCTAATTCATGTGGGCAGAGACGGGCAATGATTCATATACCTAACTTGTACTATAACGGAAGGTTTTAAATGTCGATGACTATTTTGTAAAATTAGGAAAATGTGAGTCTTTACTATTTATAGAGTTCTGGAGTCATGGAAAACGCACAAGTGTTGTTATGTTTACTTTGCAGACTCCTGGACTATAAATTGGTGATTTTAAATGAAATCGCACTTAATTATAGGCTGTATTACAATATTATCTGTTGATAGATCGATAATTATTTATCTAATTTCATCATCAGTGAAATGACGATAGGTACACTCGGCTCTCTTTAAAAATTGTTCGCTCGTTATTTGCATAAATTAGGTAGGTATCATGTCACTTACCAATAGTTTTCAATATCTGGAGGTCTTCTAATTCGTACTCCTTTTCTTCCTCAGTGTATTCTGACTCCGTGGTGGTGGAATCCTGTTCCTCCGTCGAAGAGGCCACCGACAGGGACCGCACGTCAGAACTCAGCTCCGAGCTGCAGTCCCTCACCAGTTTCGCACTAGCCATCATCATTTTCAAAAGTTTCTCACAATCGAAATTTAAAATTCAAAAGTCTCTGTTACGAGCTCCTCAGTTCATATATTTGTTTTCCGAAGAACATAAACATCGCAGTTTGTTTTAATTATTTAATTAATTCCGCTTAAAAATATTATTTAAGTGTATTATTATTAAATTAAATATTTATTTATATATTTTACGTTGGTATTAAAAAAAATATTAAATTAAATATATATGTGTTATCGTGAAGATACGCGCGGTACCGGCAACAGTCGCAAGGCGTTCCGTGCGCGCAGCGGTTTGAGTCTCACTGGCGGGCAGGCGACCTCGCTCGCTTCGCTTCACTGTCGAGCCGAACGAGACGCGAGACGAGACGGCCACGATAAAATAAACGCTGACAAACTCTTGTTTCTGCAATTTTGCCGACAAAGTTGACGATGCTCTTCGTATTTACAATAACAATTTAAATGATCGAGTACCACTTGGCCTGCAAACAATAAGAAGCCTTGGATGTAAATAAAATTAACTTGTCTAAATGTACCTATTCCTTTCTTCAACATAGCACCTCAATAAATAACTCAGCATTTCTCCAACGTCTTTATAAATAACTATTTCTGCAGACACTTTGTTTTAATTCTGGCCCTCTCGGCGTAACAATACAATTTAGAGGAGAGAGTGAGATTTCAAATTTCGGGAAATGTAAACAGCAAAATCCACAAAAGTTCACTGTCTGTAAAGTCAGGTCAGTGTTTCACGTGACCGGTTAGCAGTTTCTTCGTAAAAAAGCTTGAAAATGATTTTTCTTTTCACGGTGTAGGATGTATCTGACTTCGAGGGTCATCTTTTGCTGAAATAATACTAAACTTGGCTTCAAAACAGAAGCAGCAATAATTTTTATTTTTATAGGTACATAGGTACTTCAGAAATACCAAGAAGGCTCATGTATCCGATCCAACGTTAGTCATTATTTTTTGATACAATAAAGCTTAAAAGTCGCAATGCGAACTAATGATGACTCACGACTTCAACTAAGCTCTTTCACAACTTTCAGCAACACTTTCTTTGTACCGGTGCGCTGCCGTTTTCTATAAAAACTCATAGGTCAGATACTCAGATATAATTAAAAAGCCATATTTATTTAAAAAGTTTATTTGCAACAAGCATATCACAATCAAACAAGATATACAAGGAAGTTAAATAATAATATCACTGTAGAATCCGATATAAAGTTTCTGATATTACCTAAGAATAAATAAACTACAACTAGGTATTAATTACAAAGTTCTTTTCCCGTAAATATTTGCCCCTTTTTATAAACTTATAAAGATATTATTATTATTAAAAATGGCAATCAAGATTAACATTATACATTTTCAGATACAGTATTGGTACGCCGCCGATGTTAAAATGGTCATCATTTTAATATCGAAACTTAGGCACAAAAAAAACTAACTTTTGTGATGTTAATTAAAATTGATAAAGATTTGCTGACAGTGCATGCGATAGATTGCAAAAAAATATTACCCTCCTTTTGGGCTTCGTCACAGTCGCGTAAAAACAATCAACCAGATAAAATATTTCCGCACAATTTCCACATCAAATTCAACTTACCCATTAGTTTGACCCATCCCGAGGCCTTAAATTCGAAACCAATAAAAACACTATTTAACATTGTGCTTAATAATTTCGTACTGTGTGTATCAAAGGGAATGTGATATAACAAGTTGATTGTATAATTTGATTATCGGCGCATTGGTGTCGAAAATAAAGTATCGAGACGGGACTAATCTCTACGTCAAATGACGCTACAGAATAATATTTACACAGAGAAAGGGCTGTAAATGTAGGAGATGAGTTACTAATGCCGCATTTACATTATTCACTTATCTCATCAAAGTGACCAACTCCGATGTAGTCAGTAAAAGCTTGCTCATTTCACCACAAACATTGAAGTAAAATTGTGTGTGAGTTGCAAGTGCGTCATGTTGTGTGGACACAGTCAATACTACGCAATGCCTTGACGCACACTTTGCGGTTTTAGAAGAAATGATGTAAATGCGACAAAAGTGCGCAAAATGTAAAGAAAAACATTTGTGTTTCAAATACTTTTCCTTCAGACTAAAATTATCATCAAACTTCACTGTTAAAAACTTGGAATTATATAATTTGAGACTTACATAATTTATACATAAATAAAAGCTTATTATACATACCTAACAAAAATAAAATTTACATTTTTATGTGCTTTCACATAAGATAAAAACCCTTATACAATATCTGAAAGCTAATAGATACAACACAGGATATTACATATAAATACATACAATTTGCGACTTTTAATGGTCAAATGTCTTAAAAGCGAAACAGAGTCAAAGTAACTACTTCAACATAACTAACAACTTATTGCAAGAATTCAATTAAGATAGATAAAATAAGGTTAAAACGTAAAAAATATTATTATTTATCTTTAAAGAAACTATATACATATATCTATATAATATATTACAATCAATGAATATGGATCATATTATATATTTATTAGTTCCTAGCTAGCACGTGGTTATGCTATATTCTTATTGACAACATATTTGATCTTTCTACCGCAAACGTTACTCTATGATTTTCATTCTTCTTTTCATCCATAGACCATAATATCTATTCCTTTTGAACAGGCTTTTAAGTCCTGATTATTATTTTCGATCTATAACAAACGTTTTAATCTTCATTCTCCAGTTCTTGATAGTTTTGTGTCTATCTAATATAACATGTTTTTCTTTACCGAATACTTTAAATTAGTTACTTTTAATGAGAAAAATATATAAATTATCTCCCTAGCTTACTAGTTTCATGACGATTTTCTTATATCGGTCACAAACAACACAATCATTCATAAAGATAACGTCAGTCATTTGATAACTTGGACATAAAATACCGAATGCCATTCATCTCTACTCAAAAGTTTTTGGTGTCAGAAGATTTTGTAAGCAGCAGAAACATACATGGAGATATCTTTCACTGGTCATCCCGCATTATTAATTTAATATAATCATATATTTCTGAAACAAAACGCCTCTAGCCTTCTTGTTAAGATCTTGTAACAAGACATAACTAACACGCCTGTTTTACAATTCTAAGCAAACCTATACAAGCATTTGATACGAATAAATCCTTCACTTGCACTTGGGAACTCACTTTTCACAATTTCCTACTTTGTTCTAGTTTAACCTTTTAACCACCCGACTTTATATCAGTTATAGTGCCCCCAGCGCCCGAAAAAAAAAAAAAAAAAAAAAAAAAACGAAAAATAAATACCGATGAAACGAGCTGTGATGATGTAATAATAATACAGATTAAATGAGCTGTGTTATTTGGTCGTATATATACGACTCTGGCGGAATGGACACGAAAATGTTTGTCGGATTAATCCGACATAAGCGATTAAAAGGTTAAAAATAAAGTAACGAATTTTAAAAACACAAATACCAATATTTTCCAGTGGTAGTCACAAGTTTACCAAAATGCGTCATGGTTTTTTTTATCTACGAATACATTTTCTTTGGTATATTGTACGTCTAATATGTGGCTGTCGAAATGGTGATAAGCCGAAACAAAAGAAAAATTTCGCCTCATGATATTTGTTTAAAATATGATTTTAGTAAAATCAAACCATTAATTATTATTTCGCACTGAATATTAACTCTCTGCTAGGTTCTTACTATTTATTTAACCGGTCAAGCGTCGCGGTTCGCCGATCGGCGACGAAACAATAGAAAATCAATTGTATCTCATTAGCGGCGCTTGACAGATTAAATTAGTTTTCATTTTATGATGACAACCATTCATGATGACCATTCAATATTACTATCACTATCGTAACAGTACCGACATAATGGAATCATTCAGACTGAAATCATTCTCACATCATCTAAATTTTTTGCAAAATTATTTTTTCTTTTTAAATTTGATGGACGGGCCTTTGCAAAGTTACATATTTGTGTTTGTGACTAAAGGTTTTGTAATTTTGGCCCCTCATTAAAAATGTAAACTAAAATTTTAAGAGAAAACATTTGATTTTTGTGTGTATGTTTGTTACACATTCACGCTAAAACAGGTGAACGGATTTGGATAAAATTGGCACATCGGTAGGCCATGACCTGGATTAGAACAGGGATGCTTTTTACCCGACATTCCCACGGAATCGAAATTTATGCGGGTGAAACCGCGGGGCGCAGCTAGTAACAAAAATAAACTTGGGAAAAATTTAGATAAACCACTCCCAGGTGGTCTTAATCGTATACGCCACGATATTTGAAACTTCTTTCATTCATTTTCGTTCATTCAATAATTTGTCATTTCAATTAAGACACAACCAACATATGTATTATAAAGCTTTTTTTTTAAGGGTGGGAAATCATCAAATGACTCCTCCCGGTCTGGGTGGAGCGGAAGGGAGTGTCAGACTCTTACTTACTAAAACCCACCCGTGTTCCTTCCTTAGCCCTTTATGTTCCGGGGTAGCGGTAACACTTTCGGACAATCCCGCTGATTTCGGACAATCCCGCTGATGTATTATAAAGCTTACTCTTACAGTTAGTATATAAATAACTTTCATTCATTTCGATAACAATTGCTTTAGATTTCTTATAAATAGTTTTATTCGCCTAGTGACCCCAAAAGTCTAATTAATTTCCTTGTCAAATCACATCTCAGCTGACATGATTGGACGGCGTCCTTTTTCTCAGCCAATCACAAAAAACTTGCATGAATTTTGACAAAGAGACTTAATCAGGTTTTCAGAACCTGGGTGTACAGTCCTTTCACAGTTAGTTTACCTCTGCACCACTGTCAAAACCACAGTGATCTTTATTATCGTTACAATAAGGTTGCTGTTGGGTGGCTGCTATTGACAAGTCTGTCAAAATCACAGTGATCTTTATTCTTGTGAGAACAAGGTTGATATTGGGTTGCTGCTGTCAGAGGTAAAATAACTATGACAGGACTGTACCTTTGGTCAAACAAACCCATCTGGCCCGTTGGCGTCGCTGTCGGTGAACAAAAGAATACAGATTTTGCCACTTTTCATAATCATCTGGTTAGTTTCAGTTTCAGCCACCGGGTCAGATAAGTTTGTGGCACTATACTACCATGTTCGCGTATTAATAAGTGGTTATAAAATAAGATAGGAGCAAGTATCATACGGTGATGATGAATATGAGGCCGGAGTGCATGGCGAGCGCGAGCTTGTGGTGTTGTTTGAAGGTGGGGCAGAACTTTATGGCTGTCACGTCCGAGAGAGGGAAGCGCTCGGGGTACGCATCTCGAGGAGTTGCTGATAACTTTTGTTGTGTGGTCTGTTGACGATAAAAGCCGTGTAATTTCGCGAATGAAGGTTTTTTTTATGAAAATATAGTAATTATAATATTAGCCTGTAATTTCTGTCATGCTTTCCCCCATTCTAGAGAAGACTGCGCGAGTTTATATCTTCCATTTAGGTCAAGGTTTTCACATACTTATTTTATAAAGGATGAAATAATGAAATATTAGGTTAGTCTTCTTCATGACGTCGATTTACTAGATACAAGAAAGAAAATTATGAAGCTGTTCTTGTTTTTTTTTTTTTTACTTTCAACCCATTTACGTCAGACGGATTATTTGGTCTAAACCCAAATGGAATATTTAATAACCACTTTCTGTTTGTATAAATTAACCGACTGAACTAGAGGAATAACGTTTTAACGTTCACTTTCATCAAATTCTGCGAACTTCAAAGTTATTGACAAGTCAATCTCTAAGAGAAATTATAAAAAAAGTTGGCAAAGATGAGGCAATATTTTAGTCCAATTGGGCTAAAGAGTAATGAATTACATGAATCCCATTACATTACAATTTGTTACCCGCAAAAAGTACATTATGTTTTGTTATTTTGCTTTAAATTCTGTATAATTCATTTGTTATTATTACTAGCCAAATACACAAAGATATGTCAATAATGATTACTACCATAGATATTTTTATGGGTAATGTAAATCTAAATGTAGTGTTGATGTAAATAAGTATAATAAGCTGACTCCTAAGTCACAGGAACTTACACTCAGTTAAGGAGTCAGAGTATTTAATTATTGACTTTTGTATTAAGCCTTTTATGTATTAAGTCATAAACTCATAAGGATATTTATTGTAGAGAGGCGTGAAATAACGTATGTTAAGCGTCTTACCCGATCCCTGGCAGTGATCTGTTTGAACTCGATGCCGTACTTCTTGACTGCGTCGCTGTAGGTGATGGGTTCCACTATCATGGCCAGCTCGTCGTTCTGCCGCTTACGTTTACCTCCAAAAGGAATCATCATGATTCTGGCTATGACCTGTTTATCATAAAATGTTTAGTTCTCTTAGTTTATGTTAGTTTTTAATTTGACATTTGTTTATATGCTTGGAAACGTAATCAAATTAGCGTAATTACATTACACTATTGATGATATGGGTCAATCAGTTGTTTCCGGTACATCGTGCGGATCTAGGCTAATCCCAATTTTTTATCAAGTGTATCATGCCTATTTATATAAATGATCATACCCGGCAAACGTTGCGTGGAACACCCCCCTTATATAATAATCTCAGATATTTATTATTTTTATTCCAATGCTACGTAACTTAACTATCTACAGCAACTATCTATATTAACGCTAAGAGGATAGTGTTGTTGTTTAATGGTCACACAAAAATCAACTTAAAATACAAAAATAGGTATCCTACTTACTGTACAGTAGAAATGGTCAGTAGGTCGTCTTAGGGGCTCGGATTTGAACCCACAACCTCATGCATGACAGGCGAGGCATTAACCACTGGGCCATCAGGACAATGCTGGATACAATGAATAATGAAAGAGTAGTCAGTACAGCGTACAACCTACCTGCTTATGAATATCAGGGAAGCACGGATGCACCCGCATGAGTCGCAGCAGCGGCAGCGCGGCCGTGCACACGCGGCCGCACCACGCGCACCCCGCCGCGCCGCGCGACCCGCCCAGGCGTCGCCCGCCGCCCCACCACTCCAGCTCGTTGATGGATTGGTTCACTGGTACAGAACAATATCGGTTGGTTTTATCAAGAAACTAGCTGTGCCCCGCGGTTTCACTTGCATAAGACTCGATCCCGTGGGAATATCGGGATAAAAACTATCCTATGTCCTTTTCCGGGACTCAAACTATCTCTATACCAAGTTTCATCTAAATCGGTTCAGTGGTTTAGGCGTGAAGAAGTAACAAACATATAAACACACACACACACACTCACAAACTTTCGCATTTATAATATTAGTGTGATAGTGTCATGATAGTGTGATGTGATCGAGATCACACTAGAGGTTTTTATTTCAGTATAGTGCAACATGTAGTACTCACCCAGACAGTCATCCCCAGCCAGCAGCGCGGCGGGCCAGTGCGGCGGGTACAGCACGCGCGCGGCCGCCACGTGCGACTGCAGCGCGCCGCCGCCCGCGCCGCCCGCGCTGCCCGCGCACAGTATAGTGCAACATGTAGTACTCACCCAGACAGTCATCCCCAGCCAGCAGCGCGGCGGGCCAGTGCGGCGGGTACAGCACGCGCGCGGCCGCCACGTGCGACTGCAGCGCGCCGCCGCCCGCGCCGCCCGCGCTGCCCGCGCACAGTATAGTGCAACATGTAGTACTCACCCAGACAGTCATCCCCAGCCAGCAGCGCGGCGGGCCAGTGCGGCGGGTACAGCACGCGCGCGGCCGCCACGTGCGACTGCAGCGCGCCGCCGCCCGCGCCGCCCGCGCTGCCCGCGCACAGTATAGTGCAACATGTAGTACTCACCCAGACAGTCATCCCCAGCCAGCAGCGCGGCGGGCCAGTGCGGCGGGTACAGCACGCGCGCGGCCGCCACGTGCGACTGCAGCGCGCCGCCGCCCGCGCCGCCCGCGCTGCCCGCGCACAGTATAGTGCAACATGTAGTACTCACCCAGACAGTCATCCCCAGCCAGCAGCGCGGCGGGCCAGTGCGGCGGGTACAGCACGCGCGCGGCCGCCACGTGCGACTGCAGCGCGCCGCCGCCCGCGCCGCTCGCGCTGCCCGCGCACAGCACGCCGCCCGCGCGTGCCGCCGCGCACGGGTACATGTCCACGTCTGCACGCACAAACAGTGGGGCTTAGCTCGGACGCAAGGAGCAAACGTAAAGTACATTCGAACGATTTTAAATGCTAAAATGAAGCGTGACAAGGTAATGCTATTCCGCAACCTATGGTTTTATTTGCAGATGACAGTACGGTTCTTTTCACTAATAATAATAATAAAAATCATGAACAAGAAATAAATAACTCCTTATCTAAATTAATAAATTGGCTTCAAATAAATAATTTAAAAATTAATCTCACAAAAACACATTACATGAACTTTAAAAATAAAAACGCGACATCTATTCCTTTAACTATTGCACACAATGATGAAACTGTAGCTGAGGTAGCAAATACAAAATTTCTGGGAATCCATATAGATTCGGATCTGTCATGGAAAACACATGTAAATAGTGTATGTACCAAATTGAATCAATTTTCTTACGCTCTATATATGCTTAAAAAAGTATCCAACCAGACCGCGCTTCTTACGGCTTACCATGCGTATGTGGGATCCACTCTGTCGTATGGGTTACTATATTGGGGAAACTCGACGGATAAAGAAATGGCGTTCAAAGCCCAAAAAAAGTGTATCAGGTCTATATGTGGGTTGCGCCAAATTGATTCATGTAAACCACATTTCGTAAATCTCAAGATTTTAACACTCCCTGCTCTATTTATCTACCTGGCCTCAATTTTAGTTAAATCAAACATCACAAGCTATGATACGTTAAAAAGCAGAAGACTTAAAAATACCTTAAGAGATAAAGCGTCCCACACTAGAGCGTACAGAAATAGTGTTTTCTGTATGAGCACAAAGATTTATAACAAGCTACCTATGGACATTAAGATTATAAATTCAATTATTATTTTTAAAAGAATGCTGAAAATTTTCTTAATTAAAAAGGCCTATTATTCAATAGCAGAATTTCTTGAGGAAAAATAATTTTGTTCAATAAAGTACCTATCACTAAACTGAATATAATTCAGTAAAATATTTTTTTAAAAGGATTATGATAATTAATATTAAATGATTACAATACTATGACATAATTGAATTAATGAATAATGATAATTTTTAAATTAGGTAACTCATGACATGTGTATTTTTATTTGGGTATGACTTTAATAATTTATAATTAATATGATGTAAATGATAAAATTATATAATGTAATTAAAACGATGTCCTATCTAAAATTTAATATTTATAACTTTTTTCTTTTTAATCAATGAATGTAAATCAATTTAATGCATGTTTTACAATTATAAGCATACATGCATGTTGAAATTGCAATGCCCTGACAGGGCCACTATGTTCTAAGAACTGGTATCTTTTGTTAAGAACTTTATTTATGTACACATAGTTAGCAATAAAGAATTTGAATTTGAATTTGAAAAAGGTTCGTTTGACGCGTGGGCAAAATCGGAATTAACGCCGCCATCTTGTTTTTTCAAGATATTATGCCTACCAGCAACGCCCCTCTTTCAACATTATTTGAGCGCCAAAAGATCCTTGTAACATTGCTCTCCTGTCGCACATAATATTTACTTAGTTCTAAAATTTCATATCTAATTGTGATTGCCTCATAAATTTTAACCCAAATGCTATAGAATTGTTGTATTTTCGATTAAAAATTAAATAAAAATCTATGTTACGTTTAGTTCGCACTACTAATGCGGAACTACTGGATACTTAAAACAAAGTAACAGTGCAGACGTAAAATAACATGACACCTGTATTCCCCGAAATGTTCGGCATAGTATGTGGTGTGTCATGGATTTGAATGAAATTTTATGTTGCTAGCAGCGCTACCCAACGTACATAGAGGCACACAAATATATTAGTAACATTAGCGTTTAGTTATTTGGAGCTATATTGTCATTCACTCCTTATCTAAGTATTGCGATTAAAGAATAATTGCTTGCAGCACCCTGCGAGCTATGATTATAGTTGTATACTCGTATAAACCGTTTTAAAACCAAAAAAAGTTTGACACCATCTCGGTATGACCAAAGTTTTAAAGTACGCGGGCCAAGCGATGCGTAGTACCACTCAGATAATGACAGGCCCACCCACAGTAAACCTTAAATCAATCGATTACTGTTTGAAGCATACCCTTTTTAATGTAAAAACGATACCAGTGCCAAGTAATCACAATGAACGAGTACTAAAGTGAAAATTATCGATTACGGCATCGACCATAACGAGCCATAAGTCTCGGAATGCAGCCATTACATTCAGGCGTAAAATTCACCGACATAAAACTTTATTTCCAACGCGCGTGGATTGTTCGTACGTGCCAAAGTTCCACTTACCCTCGATACAGGAATTTTGAACACGCTCGTCGTGATAAGGATAAAAGACTGTACGGTTGTTCTCTGTGGTCTTCAGTAACGGAGATTCTCCGTTTAGATCGTAGTACGCCGTGGTTCCATCTGCGTAGCCGACTACCACATGAGAATGTCCTTTTTGCTGAAATATTTTTTTAACTTATTATAAGGGTGGTAGATGTCACATGTCTTCAAATTTTTGGTTCTAAGACATGCCAACCCTCACTGGGCCCGCTTGGTGGATTACGGCCCACTCCCTCTCACAGACAGGAAACCCCAACCCCAGGGAACATTATAGGCCGATTATGCTTATAATTAAAAATGTATGCCATTGTAAGGGTACTTATTCATCTATTATACTGTAAAAAAATGTGTTCATGTTGGAAAATAGCGAGTACCATTGATGTTATGGCATCAGCAAATACTATAGATAAACAAATAAATATAATTTCCGAAATATATTTCTACTTACCACAGACCACTTGATAGCAGTAGCCTGATAAACCCTTCTATTCTCCTTACTTGTTAACCTCAATTCCGCAACCGGCTTCAGTTTATAAAATGGTTTTTCTCTGCAAACAAAATTCATATTTGTTAGCTTACATTTTTCAACAAATAAGGAAGTATATAAGAAAATGTACTTACTTTTCTGTTATAGATGTTGGGTAAGGTACTACGAAGATGTAAGCCATTCCGTTAGAGCAGGCTGTGGCCATTAAGCCCAGTCTGTGCATATTGCCTGATTCGGGCGCGTGGTCGAATACATCTCTTGCTCCAGATGGGCACCAGTCAATAGCCCACACAGTTCCGAAGTCGTGCGCTATTCCTAGCGCGAACTTTGGCGTAGTCCTGAAATTAAAATTTTTATTACGACTCATGTCGGGCGTTGTAGGTGCATAGAATACCTAACGAATGACACAATATCCGTTTAGAGTGGAGAAAAGAGGTGAAAAGTTTTAATTCTGCATTACAAAACAATAAAGTAGTATGAAACTATTACTTAATAGTACAGCATCTTTATTGCATTAGGTCGTGATGCCGGATTTAAGTACTGACCAAAATCAATCATGCAGAAGTCAAAAGCTATTAAGGCCTCACGATGACTGATTTTGGGGGTGAGAGACAATTGGCGAACTTCGAGGTCACATGGCAGTATTTCTGCAACTGCATACGATGTCATTCACATAAAAATTCCGTGTAATCAACTCACGCTATCAAATTTCCGCAGTCCCACAGCTGTATAAGCCCACTTTCGCTGTGTGTGGCATCCCACGCGAGTCGCGGCGCGTCCGCCTCGCGGTGCGACACCACGGCGAGGTACTGCGCCTCGCGCGCCGCGCGCTCCTGCTCGGCCGCCGCAGGGACCCACGACATACACTGGATACTCGCGCCCAAGAACAGTACCATTGTATCTGGAAAAGGAAAAATGGTGAATTCGAAAATACTGCTACACACATACATATAAATCCAAACTCTGTGCTGCTACTGAGAAATTGTATAGCCATATTTATTCCAAAAATAACTAAGCCAGAGACTAAGGCTTCGTTTATAGTGTTGTTCCAGCGGAGGCTTTCGTCGAACGCACACGCAGAGTGCAGCGTGAACGCGACACTAACGCCGCGATTGATACATTTACGACTTGTGAATTCCTTCGCATGACATTTAGCTTGAGGTATTAGCCAATCTATGTCGAAATAAAACTATCGATAAAATCAACATCTATTGAAAAGTAAATCTGCAATCACTTTGTAGTTTTATGGGTATTACCTCTTACTCTGCTAGATTCTAGTCGATTGAACGTCACCCAGTCCAGATTTTCATCGAATCTAACTTTACAGGACTCTTCGACGGGCGGCATGTAACACACCACCTCATTCTCTGGGACTTCTTCAAGTTCACAACTATGCCACAGCGGGAACAAATCTTCGTCCGTTAGATACGTGTCAATACTGAAAAAGGACAAGATAAATATTTACTTACATCGTAGACTTACATACTGAGATTATTCTTAGATTTAGATTTCTTTATTATATGTATGTTTAAGATTAATGTACTTATGATTCACATAAACCTTGCGGAATCAATTCTCTAAATGTTTGTGAAAACCGCATCAAAATCAATCGCGTAGTTAAGAATAACGCAGTCATACACAGAGATACGAAAAGCGATTCCAATCTATACAACAACAATACTACCCACACTTATGGCAAATAAATTGATTTGACAAATCTAAAATTGATCTAAAACAAATAAATAAAATTGAAGTATCTGTTTTTAATATCATAATAGATTTTTGCTAAATGCATAATTATGAAACTATAATTATGGTAAACAATGTTTAATCTCCGAAACGGCAGGACCGATTTTGACGGGACTTTCACTGATAGATAACTAACTGATGTTATAAGGAGTAAGTAACTTAAGCCAAGAAAAAAAATATCAAAAGGTATGAATATCACGCGAACGAAGTCGCGGGCAGCAGCTGCTAATATGTAAAGATTAGATATTATTATGGATCTTTTTACTTACAATCCTTCAGTGCTTCTCTTCATATAAGTGCTTAAATTACTAATATGGTATGGTAATCGACATATTTTGGCTGAACCTGAAAGTAAAAATCATCAAAATAATTAAGTATATTATTAGAATAATGATGGTCATAATATACTCGTAGTATATTATGGTCAAAGTCGACCTTGCCGGTCTCAGCTACCTGTACAGTTTAGTCAGGTTAAAACCTGAGAAACCTCAATACTGTCAATGAATAATGAAGACGTGATTTTTTTTTAAACTATTGTATGGTATCACTTACTGGCATCCGAATGTTTTTTCTTTTTACTAGGGGTATGTTCACGCGCTTCTCGTTCCTCGTCAGATACGTTAGAATCAATGTCAGACTCGTCAGATTCGTCACCGGAACAGTTTTCTAAGTTGACTGACTCGTCAGAGTCGGTCGCGTCGCCCCACTTGTCGTCTACGCACACGTGGTCTGATAGCTCTTTCTCAATTTCAGAATTAAAACCACATTTGGAACAATGGTAATTACCCTGAAGAATAAAGCACAATAATGTTACGAGAATTAACCAAATACCGTTTATTCAAATGTGTGAGAAGCATAGCATTAATTGCACGCTCAAACTACATATAGTTACAAGTTAACTTACATCATGGAATTCATTTTTATACTTTTCGATTACGTTCTTCGCTCTAAAAAGAAAAGAACAAAATATTATACAATCATAATTCTTGAAAATCATATCAAATGAATTATTTTACCGCATTTACGTCGTGTGGAAAGAGGGCTAAGCAAAGGGGTCGCTTTAGAATAGAATAGAATACTCTTTATTATGTACACCATATAAATTACAGACATAAATATAGAAACTTTAGCCTTTTTTTGCTTTCGTCAGTATTTTTCCATACCAACATTGTGGGGTGATTACTCCACTGTTTGATATCAAAAAAGTTCGAACTTAAGCATGTTATTGATTTGTCTCGTCAGCTGAATACCAGTATCTTACATGGAGTGACTGTATATCTGACCTCCACAACCCAGTTTTTGGTTACCCCTTAGCAAGACTGGTTGCGGACTGTCAAAGATGTACGAATGACAGCGCAGCCTTAAACATAATAAAACCGAGTGTGCTTACGACCACACGACTGAAGTGAAACTTCAAACGTATTTGGCTATGAGAGGAAGAGAGAAAGAAAATGTGCGCGCGCACTGCTTTCTCTTGCTTATATCCCCCACTCAACTCCCGTTCGCCTCGCCCGATCACACTTTTCGTAACGCTTACGTCACGCGCTCGCCAGCTTACTCCCCAAGTCAAGCGTGCGTAAAGAAGTTTCACTTCAAAAAGCTTACTTCTCAGCTGCCTTCCTACGACCCTTCAGAATGACATCCACGGGTTCATCAGCCTCTTTCTTCAGCGCTTGCTCTTTAGCGGCCAGCAGTTTGCGTTCCTTCGCGTATTCCTTCTCTCTGTGCATGGTCATGTGCTGGTTCTTGTATATACGCAAGTACTTATTGTTACATATGTCACACACGGTTTTGTATATTTCCGTTTCCTGAAATTATTGTTAAAAAGTAATTAAAATGTTTTTCTAGGCTCAAAAGAGTACAAAATCAAATTAAATTATTGCTTGCTATGTTATTAATTTCGTATTTAATGTAACTAACCTTTTCAGATTTGCCACAGACGATAATGTGAGCATAAAATCCGACGAACGATACCCTGCTTACTTTACACACTTTACAAACTAATTTATTGTGTGCGTGCAGATACTCCTTCAAATAACTTTCTACTGCATACGGATTATTTATTTCCTGAAATATAATAGGTTATCATGGTTTTTTGCGCATTTGATTCGCTCCAAATAGTTTGGGGAATAAGTAAGGATGGATAAAAAAAAGTAATGCATTTAATTGATGATGATCAGGACTTACAATGGGATTGTCTCCGACCACCCAGGCAATGTTGTAATGCTCCGCCATAGCGTGAGCCCGCCAGTCTTTGGGTTCCATCGTTGCAGCACAGATAGCACATTCAACGATATCTGGAAAAAAAAAATATAAAAACATTAGGATAGAATATAACTACTGTAGGTCAACAAGACGTGAGCCTGGCGTTTTTGTTGGCACACATGCGCTTGCGCACTTTTTCATTTTCTTAATTTTCTAAAACCGCGACTTTTTCAGCTCTTTATCTCACAAACGCAAAACGAGTACAGTAGCAAATTCTATAAACTAATAACATTTCTTACCTTTACTCATCAACATGAAGGAAAGTTCGCCGGTGTTGAGTTTCGCTTGGCACGAGTCTACGTGAAGCAGGTAAGACTTGACGTACTTCCGCTTGACGCCGCACTTCATACACATCAAACCTCCTATTATTTTAGAAACATCGTTCAAATGTCTTTGTACCATTACAGCGTCGTCGAGGTTCTGAAATTGTGAGTTTTAGTCAAGAGATTGTTTTTGGAAATTTTTCCTAAATCCGTGTCATTAATTATTACACCGACAAGGACACGAGCAAAGAAACACTTCTTTCTATCATAGGCTTCCCTAAACATCGCCATGAGCGGTATGGTAGGGGAGCCCAGAGGGTTTTTGAGCAAGCATATTCAGCGCGAGAAGTTGATAGCTGAGTAGGTCTGGCATGAGGAGAGAACACCGAAAATATATTTAAAAAGTTTCTGATAGGAGACCCCTGGTCAGGAGCCCACTTTCAGATTTCAAAAAAGGGCCGAAATTAAAGTGATCTTCAGAGGCGTTGGTTTTAGCATGATCGGGTCTGGCCTAACCCGTAATGATTTAAATAGGCAAATCTGACGGAGAAATTGTGGGCTTTCCCCAAATCTGACGACTTTGAAAACTCAGATTTGGGCCATTTCTAAAAGGATATTCAGGGCGAATTTAAGTTATTCTGTGCAATAGTGTTACATGTCCTGATAGTGAATATATAAATATCTGACGGGATGATGGAGCCTTTTGGCAAATATGAGGAAATTTCATCAATTCAGAAAATTACCCAAAAGTGGCCATAATTTTGCATTTATCCCTAAATCAAGGAACCTAGTAGCTTCGATTTCTGTTTGCATTTGCAGGTGACACGTTTGTGAAGATTTCTCCATATTTAGAAGTTTCAAAAAACTAAACACTTGAACGTAATGATTAAAAGTTAAGTAGCAAAATTAAAACATCGACGGAGTACACCATAAACAAAGTTGATTATTTCAATATTTTACTATGACACTAAGAAAACCAATTATTTCAAAAACATCCTCATCTTATGGGCTATCTAACGAACTAGCAACGTTTTAAAAAATATTGAGAGATGCCCGTCAATTGTTTGATAAAGCGGGCAAAGGTGGAAAGCCATAGTTACTAAAATTAACGAAAACATTAAAGTAACGACTTGTTTACGTCGTAATACTTTTCTATTCGAGGTTTTATTGTAACTACGAACCTCTGCGCTCGATATCGTTACTGATATCGCCTCCAACTCTCAGTGATAGTTCGTTATGAGAGTTTTGTTAAATAAGTCCCAACACTTCTGCTTAGGCCGCCAGCTGCTAGTTAACTAGATTAAATGACAGATCATGAGATACAAATTTATTTCTAACCGATTTCTAAAAGATAGGTTATCAGTTCGTCTGTGTATACAGGATGAATGTTTCAAGTCATCATGTGGATGACCAAATCCGAAACTATAGGTAATACCGAAAAATTCTTAAAGGAGTCACGGGGTCGATTTTGACAAATACTAAAACTGCCTCATTAAATTTTTGAAAAATCAATTGCTCTAGCCGGGAATCGAACTCGTATATTTTGAAAAAAAAAACACTGCCTGTTTTATTGCACCCTCCGACGGTGTCGTTAATAAGGATCAAATTCTGGAAAGAAATGATACACGCCAAAGTAAAGGAAAGTGGACATTTTTAAGATTAACTAAAATCAGATAAACAAATTGATTAATTATGGTTTAACAATGAATTCAAAATATAATTTATTATATTAAAACATAAGTTAACGGCCAAATAACTACTGCTACAGTGCAAACGAAAAAATCACTTACATTCTAGATACTTAAAAACTGTTACTATCTTAAAATAATTGTTTTCTGTTAAAAATGCGCCCTTTACTTTACTTTGTCGTATACCCCCCGATGGTGTCGCGAATAAGGATTAAATTCTAGAAAGAAATGATATACGACAAAGTACAGTAAAGGGCGCATTTTTAACAAAAAGCAATTATTTTAACATAGTAACAGTTTTTAAGTATCTAGAATGTAAGTGATTTATTCGTTTGCTCTGTAGTAGTAGTTATTTGGCCGTTAACTTATGTTTTAATATAATAAATTATATTTTGAATTCATTGTTAAACCATAATTAATCAATTTGTTTATCTGATTTAGTTATTCTTAAAAATGTCCACTTTCCTTTACTTTGGCGTGTATCATTTCTTTCCAGAATTTGATCCTTATTAACGACACCGTCTGAGGGTGCAATAAAACAGGCAGTGTTTTTTTTTTTCAAAATATACGAGTTCGATTCCTGGCTAGAGCAATTGATTTTTCAAAAATTTAATGATGCAGTTTTAGTATTCGTCAAAATCGACCCCGTGACTCCTTTAAGAATTTTTCGGTATTACCTATAGTTTCGGATTTGGTCATCCACATGATGACTTGAAACATTCATCCTGTATATACAGACGAACTGATAACCTCCCTCTTTTAGAAATCGGTTAGAAATAAATTTGTATCTCATGATCTGTCATTTAATCTAGTTAACTAGTAGCTGGCGGCCTAAGCAGAAGTGTTGGGACTTATTTAACAAAACTCTCATAACGAACTATCACTGAGAGTTGGAGGCGATATCAGTAACGATATCGAGCGCAGAGGTTTGTAGTTACAATAAAACCTCGAATAGAAAAGTATTACGACGTAAACAAGTCGTTACTTTAATGTTTTCGTTAATTTTAGTAACTATGGCTTTCCACCTTTGCCCGCTTTATCAAACAATTGACGGGCATCTCTCAATATTTTTTAAAACGTTGCTTGTTCGTTAGATAGCCCATAAGATGAGGATGTTTTTGAAATAATTGGTTTTCTTAGTGTCATAGTAAAATATTGAAATAATCAACTTTGTTTATGGTGTACTCCGTCGATGTTTTAATTATGCTACTTAACTTTTAATCATTACGTTCAAGTGTTTAGTTTTTTCAAACTTCTGAATATGGAGAAATCTTTACAAACGTGTCATCTTCAAATGCAAACAGAATTCGAAGCTACTAGGTTCCTTGATTTAGGGATAAATGCAAAATTATGGCCACTTTTGGGTAATTTTCTGAATTGATGAAATTTCCTCATATTTGCCAAAAGGCTCCATCATCCCGTCAGATATTTATATATTCACTATCAGGACATGTAACACTATTGCACAGAATAACTTTAATTCGGCCTGAATATCCTTTTAGAAATGGCCCAAATCTGAGTTTTCAAAGTTGTCAGATTTGGGGAAAGCCCACAATTTCCCCGTCAGATTTGCCTATTTAAGTCATTATGGGTTAGGCCAGACCCGATCATGCCAAAACCAACGCCTCTGATGATCACTTTAATTTCGGCCCTTTTTTGAAATCTGAAAGTGGTCTCCTGACCAGGGGTCTCCTATCAGAAACTTTTTAAATATATTTTCGGTGTTCTCTCCTCTTGCCAGACCTACTCAGCTATCAACTTCTCGCCCTGAATATGCTTGCTCAAAAACCCTCTGGGCTCCCCTACCAGTACAGCGATTTTCCGCGACTTTCCGATGGGCCCTATTTAATAAAACCGACAGGTGACAATCTGACCATTTGGCAAGTTTCTTTCATTTCCTATCGTGAAAATGTGTAAATTTTCTTTTTTTTTTTTGGCAAATATGTCGCTTTGTCACTTCTATTAAATAAGGTCCAGGTCTTCGATAAAAAAAAAAACAAAAAAAACAATCAGATGAAAATGTTTCCTTGTCCGTATTTTGATAAATCTTTAATCAAATTCATATACTCACAAGAGGGGGGTGGCCTTCCACCCAAGCCAAGTACTGATGCTTGGCTTCTATGTGATTGATCCACTTGTCACTTTCTATTGAAGTTGCACACACTCCGCACGTAAGAACCTCTTCTTTAATTTTATTGTTACTTAACATTTCAATCCAACTCGGGGTTGAAGTCTCCAATTTTTTGTCAGGAGACGCCTGTAAAAGAAATAAAAGTTGTTTTCAGTTGCCTGTTGGACCAAATGTACAGTAAACCTAACGACAGTGGTTACAGTTTAACATTGGCAGCGTCTTTATTACATAAGCAGTATAAGCTTTTGCAAATCAAGTACAGTGCTACCCAACTGATAAGGCGCGTCGTGAATCTTCGTTCGCGCAGAAAAGAAAGTATGGCCCCGAAGATTAACGAAAGAATGCTTAAAACTTACAATCAACCTTAGGTCACTATTATAAGGTTCATAATACACTGTAGCTGTTAGTTCCGTCTCACTCGCAAGTCACGCCCCTCCGCATAATTACACTTCGTGCCAATTTTATTTATCAATTTTTTATAATATTATATTACCAACAATTTTCATCAAATATATATTTAATTAAAAATACATGTTATTTAAAATGTACGATTTATTTAATAAACAAATAGGTAGATATTCATTTAGTAAACAATAGAAAAAACTTAATCTAAAGGCCGCACTCCTGCTATCCCAATATCACTCTGAGCGTTGCTACTATTACCACCACTAGCACGACTCGCACTATCCGATGAGGATGATGTATCTTCGTTGGTGTTTATTACAAAATGGTCCAATCTGTCGTCGATGGCCTCTTTATAAACCATAAAAAAGAAAACACTTTTGTTGCCACTAAGTGTACTTTTGCCTGCTGCGCGTGCACTCAGTCAGAAGTATGGCGACTGACTAACATGCCACGCGGCGCGCGCTAACATGGCGGCAGCTGCCGACCAATAGCGGTACAGGAAAAAGAAGCGCGGTGCGTGGAGCGTGCCGATTGGTCAATAACATTTCCCGCGCTTTGAAAATTCATCTTCTGCGCAGGTACATCGGTAAGCCATATCAGTTGGGTACTACTGTACTGACATGCGATTGATTGTACGCGAGCGAGATCCGTAGTACTCTTTTTCTTTACAGGCTTCAAATAATATAGCATTTTACTATTATGATTATTATGACTATTATGTAATTAAATTAGAGTGAAAGAAAACACGCATCCATTACTGAAGCGTTTTATTTTCGTCTCGGGCATAGTCCACTATTTACAAAACCAATGAGAAGGTTCAATGGTTGTGGTCATGTTCCAATAAATTAAATTGCCTCAGGCCCTAATACTAAAGACCTTGAGTGTGTCACTTTGTAATATCATCAATGTGTTAACTAAAGAAAATATAGTGGCAATATATTTTTTTCATACTTACGCTAGGCCCAGTACATTCTTTTATATGGATTTGGAATGTTTTAGGGTACTTTAATCTTTTTTCGCATTTGTTGCAAACCAGTCCGCCGCCCTGCTTAGACACTTCAAGGAGATGCACTTTTACCTCCAACTCGTTCTCTAAGTCCTGAAACATTTTTGTATAAGTGTGTTATAAAATTATAAATATAACAATTTCCGAACTATTGTCATACGGAATAGGTTTTTCTTTAAAAATAATTAATAATCAGTGATCGGAATAGGTAGAGCTATTTAGGTTCATTGACCGCAAACATTAATGTTAATATGGATATTCCACGGGATTCCGACTGATACTACTTTTTTGTCAAGCACGCCGTCTCCGCTTTGTTGAGACGCGTAATGTCGCCGCATTATGGAAACAAAAGAAAACAATAGCAGGGTGTTTCTGTCGCTAGAGTACTTACTAAGTACTTAAAAACCAAATCCCGGGACCCGGGGAATATCCATATTATTCTAACCTATGGCAAGTACATAAAACAGCTCTACCTATTCCGATCTCTGTTAATAATACATATAATTGTTTTGTCCAATTTAGAAGAATAACACCTGTTACAAAAACTACAAAATCAACAACTGTCGCTTTGCGTTACCTACTGGTATTTTTAGATTATTTATGTAGACTACCGTCATTTAAAAGTATGTTATGAAAATATTTTTGTTAAGCACAATGACACCCTATATCAATTCGCCGTGTTATGATAAAGACGTTTCATACAACTGTCAAAGAACGATAGTTGTTATTTGAATGTACGGACAATTAAGACAGTAGTCAATTTAATGATCAGTTAATTTCCCTAACTCTACAAGTAAAGACCTACCAATGGTGTAGCTCCATCTTGCCACGCCAAGTAATCGTGTTCCTTGCCGATATGCTGTATCCATTCCAAGATCGGCACCTCTTCACTACAAACTCCACATTTGACAACTTTCCTATCTTCGTTTTCTATTGGTACTTCATACCATTCGTCAGTAGACTCAGCTGTAGTATTCAAGTCAGTAGTCCTAGTTGTAGTGTTCAAACTGATATTATTAGACGAAATATCGACTTGGCTCTGAAAAATTAAGTAAAATAGATTTTAAAACATAATTTAAAGGTGAAATCATACTTACAGCCCGCTTCAAACTTCATGGCGGCTCTGAAGTGCGCTACTCGCTGCGCAGTACCTCATCCCCGCTGACATGTGAATTTGTTACTGCGCAGCAACTCTCTTCATGTTCCAAGCCGCCATAAAGTTTAAATCGGGCTGTACACGCACTGATCAGCATTTTTTTGTATTTCTTTCTGACACTAATGCTCATTTTCACTAACACTAACCGACACCTAGATGAATTCCTAATTTAAAAGCGCGCTGTTGGATTTTGAACGCTCGGCTCAGCGCGGAAAGTAGAAATTCCAACAGAGCGCTTTTATTTATGAATTAATTTAGACGTCGCCTACTGTTACTGAAAACTGGCATAAGAGGCGTCGCTTTCCTAACATATTATCTACTTATATGCGTGAGCAGTACTTACGTTTGTCCCATCACACACGTCAACATGAGTCAAATATAATTTGACGCGTTTGCGCACTAAGCCACATTTGTGACAAGTTAATCCTCCGTTCTGTCTGATAAATTGCTGCAAATGATTCCACACTGCTTCTTCTTCATCCAAATCCTGGAATACACAAGTGGTCAGTCATTCTTATGTTTTAAACATTCAAACATTCTGAACACAAGTACAGTAAACCGTACGTCAGTGTTGTACTTGAGCAGAGCTAGGCCGCAACTCCCAAATAAAGTAAGTTGTGTTTTTAAACTACTTCAAAAAAAGAGATCAAAACGAAGCGTATATTTATCTCGAAAAAAAAAATTTGACTTACGAAATAGAGATGATGACAATTTTATTTATAAATTCAAAAATTTTCATCATCCCGATAATATTTTTTTTATTTTAAACTCAAAAATATATTGTTTGCAAATTAGTGCATTTAGAACAATATTATAAAGAGTGTAAGCCTAAAATGTTGCCAAGTTATAAAAGTTTTAAAATAACTGCTAGACAGAAACGGCACTATCACAGAAGTGACGTCACAATTATGTAACTTCATATTAGCGCCATACATTGACCGGAACGCATTACAAGGATGGTAATAATCCCTTACAAAAATAAATTTTAGCCTGTATGTTTGTTCCGGCTAATCTCCGAAAAGGCTGGACCGATATTGACGGGACTTTCAATAGCAGATAGCTGATGTTATAAGGAGTAACTTCGGCTTTTATTGTAGACAAAGAATTAGGGTTCTGCGCAACAAAAATTAAACCCATGAAATCCAATTTGTTTCCCGACATACACGTGAACGAAGTCGCGGGTACAGCTAGTTTTTGATATTAGTCATCATCCCTATAATGCATTAGCGATGTAGGTTAACGAGAGTTTCAATTAAACCCCTATAAATACGTACCAATGGTGTTTCACCTTCCTGCCAGGCCATATACTTATGATCTTTGGAAATATGCTCAATCCAGTCTTCGTGTGCCACATCCTGCGCACAGACTCCACATTTCACAGTTGTGGCTTCAGCGCTTTTATTTTCAGGAATAGTTGATGAGTTCAAATCGACGCTTATTGAGGATTCATCCAAAGATAACTGAAATAAAATACATGGAAATTAGTAATAGCATTGTCTTATTTCCAATGCAGTTTCAGGATCTTTTCAATTTGTCATCATATTTTATGCACACGTGAAACGAAAGGGTTATGCAATTTACAAGTAGACCTTTTCTGGATATTGGGCACATATGACCTTTTCTTTGCAACATTGGAAAATTAATAAACCCTATGCTAGTAAAAATTGACCTAAAGGTACTCAACCTCTTAATTCCTTTACAGTACATCATTATCTCTACTCACCCCACTACCATCACAAGATTTAATGTGCGCCTGATACGTCTTGACACGACTGCGTTGCAACCCGCACTTGTAACATGTCAAACTTCCATTCAGCCTAATAATGTTCTGCAGTTGTTGCCAAACTTCTGATTCATTATTCAAATTCTGAAAAGATAAACGCAAATTTTTGTTTTAATTATAATAAGATATCGGTAGAATTTCGACAACTAATTAATTATCCAAAGTACAGTATTTTTATCTTACGAAGCGTCGCGCGTTTTACTTGTGGTTACCAAGTGTACAAACACGCTGTGAATGGTGCGTGAAGACGAGTAGCGTCAGCTCATAACACACACACACACATGTATACACTTCCGACTTCGCCATTGTCTCAGACGGTACCGAAAGCCCCTGCGCTTACACACACATCCACAGCGTGTTTGTACACTTGGTAACCATAAGTAAAGCGCGCATCGCTTCGTGAGATAAAAATACTATACCCGGGCATTAATATGACAAATTGAGCATAAGAAAGAGACTGTCACACAGGTATGAGTGACAGAGACGAGGCTCTACAAAACCACACTTTTAATAAAAGTCGATGTGCCATATTTTCGGCCGAGTACTGTTTTAGGCAGGCACAGTACAAGGATGCACACTCACAGCAATGTTATCATAGACAATTATAACTCACCAAAGCCTCTTGTCCTTGCTTCCAAGCTAAATAATCATGGATACTTCCTATATGTTCAAGCCATTTAGAAGACAGTATAGTTATCTGGCACACGCCACATGTAACATTCTCGTCTACTGCTGTTCTTGATTTGCGCGGAGCCTTATCTGGTTTTTTGTCGGCGTCTGAAAGCTAGAATAAACAAAAATTAATATAATATGGAAAATATACAGTAAGATTTTTTGATCACCATCCAAATTTTGACAGGGTGTTCTACCCATGAATATGAACAACTTTCACTATGGGTCCAACTCTGAAATCACTAAAAAAACATCAGCTGTTTCATTCAAAAGTTCAATACCTACTTGACCAAAATGTATGAAACAGCTGATTTTTTTTCGTGATTTCAGAGTTGGTCCCATAGTGAAAGTTGTTCATAATCATGGGTAGAACACCCTGTCAAAATTTGGATGGTGATCAAAAAATCTTCCTGTATACAGGGTGGCAGGGACAGCGACGTGCACACTGTAACCATGAATTCAGCACATGATTCTAGACCCCCTAGCGAAGCATGTTTTCGTCTGTTATAAAAACAAAATTAGCTGTTCCATACATTTCGACCGCGTAGGTATTGCACTTTTTTATAAAACAGTAGATTTATTTTTAAATAACCAATGAAAATTTCAACGCATGTGATTCAGAATCATGTGCTGAATCCATGGTAACAGGTTGCGCGTTGACGTCCCTGCCACCCTGTATTATTTTTCAAACTATCTCTATGAACCCTTTTCTAATGGATGCAACATGAATATAGGGTTCTTTAATTTATTATGGGGATATCTCAGCACAAAGTAGGCAAAATAAACTACCTTCTTTCGTATACAGTACTTAATGTGTTCCATGAATCTGGTAAACTTCTTTATTTGCATGTTGCATATACTGCATTTCAGCAAACCTTGAGTTTTTAATCTATCTTTCAGCCTAGTCACTAATTCAGGGTCGTCCAATTTCTGTAACAGAAATAGACAGTACGTATATTAAAAAATATATGCATGAGTTAGTCACTATGGGAAATCAGGAAAGTCTGGAAAGTGTATTTAGCCGTAGTGTCTTGGAGCTAAAAGTCACATAAAGAATCTTTTAAATATTTTGCTATAATTATCTGAGTTTCATTTGACATTTAGCCTACATTCGCATGGACGTAAAAATATCGCGGCGGGATTTTATCGCGCACTGGATTTTCAATTTTCGATATTGAGCCAAGCATTGTGAATCCAACAGAGCGTATCCCAGTGCGTCAAAAAACACACTGTTGAAAATCTAGTACAAAAAAAAATCTCCGCGGGAAATAAACGCCTGTTCGAACCGGGGCTTAGGGTACAATTTGCCGGTCGAATCTTTCTCGACGGTGCACGTAATTTCGCGTATTTTTTATGAAAATACTACGATGAAGAAGAAATAATTAACAGCATCAATTTTACACTTACGATGGAACCACCTGCTCGCCAAGCGATTAAATGATGCTGATCAGCAACATGGTGTTCCCATTCCACTCCAGAAAATATATTATTGCATAATCCACACTTTACACTTTTCTTGAAGGATGGCTCAGAGCCGAGTGTCGTTTTTCCTGACAAGCTGCGTTTCTAAAAAAGGTAAAAAAATATTATTATTGAAAATCTATAGATTCGTGTTTTATTTTTTCCATAAATAAAAAAATATATATCTCATAAATATCTTAGGGAACGTACTGTAACAGTTTTATTGATTGTATTAGATGAATTCAATTTCACTTCTTTTCTTGAGAATTTATTTTCAATGCTAGAAGATTGTCTACGCTGGTAGGTTTTGTCTTTAGCTTCACTATCTTCTGAGGATGTCTGAAAAAAACAACGAAAAAGCACGATAAAATTCACCTGCTTGGCAGTAAAAAAACGCGTAGGTAAGTTATAGTTGTTTATTTTTGCAGATTTTAAGTATTTGAAGATATTAACGACTATCTTTGCCAGCGACTTCGCCCGCGTGCATTTTGGAAATTATCCAACGAGAATGTACTACTGGAATAAAAAGTCCTGTGTCCTTATCCAAGACATGCTGTCATGTGTGCCCATCCAAATCCGTTCAGCACTTTTTGCGTGAAAGTGTAGGTAACATACAAACAAACTCACTTTCTCATTATATTAAGTTAGGACTTGTTAGGGTACTATTAAACTGCTATTCTTTAAAAGTATTACCCATATACTCTGACCAGAATGCTAAGGGGCAATAAAGAACAGTATAAGTTCAGCATCAGTTAAACCAAACATTTTCCGATAAAATCTGACGACAGTAAGGCACTTTAACTAGGCAATATATATATATATATTTACACACCTTGTCAAATACGTTACTTATCTCTGACGACCCTGTTTTTGATGCTGACGTGGGCTGAAATTTAATCAAAATAAATTTATATCTCAAAATATAAAAGAAGACGTTACATAGAAGCTTCTTGAATAACACATGCAATGAAAAATTATGTACAGTCGGCATCTGTTTTGAATTTTATTTCCGGGTGCGAAGACGTGATAAGCCAGTGTACATTGTCATACGGATTATCTCACGCATGCGGGATTGGCCGGGTTGGCCCGCATGCGTGGCATATTATATCCGCATGACAGTAAATAGAATAGGTATAAAAGAGTTTGACAATGCGCATGCGACAGGCATCTGATGCAGCACATTTGAAGTAGTTATGGCTACATTAGCGAGTCGTGGCAATAATGCGTTTCCATTGTTAGAGACAAAGTTGAAATGCGTCACGTGCCCATGGGTTTAATGCAATACTGCTTGACGGTAGAAAGAGGTAACTACATTATCTGCATGCTTATTATAACAGGCACAAAAAGTACCCATCACCAAGCCGAGTCACATTTTCTTCTCGGTGTTGCGATTTTTTAACTACATAATTCGTAGATGGGATTTTTCTTTCTATATTACTGGTTATGGCGATATTAAAGAGAAGTCTCAAGATTATCATGTTTTTTTTTTTACTAACTTCGTTCCTTTTGTACAAGTACGGCCGATGAATCATGGCCTCTCTGAACATAGGCTCTCAGAGCATTCGCGCATATTCTCTCACTCACACCCGCCTCATATCACCATTTGGTTCCTAAAATATGTTATTGCGCAGCCTGCTGCGCAATGTTTGGAACGGCGATAACACATCGGCCGTATCGTAACAACTAAACTTCAAAATACCCCCCAGTCCCTTTCATAAGGGCAGGACAGTCTTTCGCGTTTATCAGCGGGTTTTCATACCAAAAAGAATACCACCAACAATAGGCTAGTTTCCTAAAAAATTCTAATTAGTCCGTCAGTTAGATTATCGAAAAATAATGGACCCATATTTTTTCTTTCGTCGTCACGCCGTGCGACAATTTTTAGCACGGCGTGACGTCACGACCCCCCACTCCCAAATTTTGACGCGCTTTATCTTTGTCATTTTTTGTTTGATTGACAAAAGAAAAAATATGGGTCCATTATTTTTCGATAATCTAACTGACGGACTAATTAGAATTATTATTTTTTTACCCAGGAAACTATCCTATTATTTCTGATCGATGTTAATAAATTGTGGAGGTTTCGACTTGGTGATGGGTCTGCTTTAACGCTGTTTAAAGTATATGTATAGATACTTACTGTCAGTTTAGGTTGCGAAGAGCTAAGGCCAGTATTTATAAGCTCACTACCTGCAGCACTGTTATTATCATTAATATCAGTATTCAAAGGCTTTTCTATATTTGTTATGCTATCGCTATTTTTGGATTCAGCTGTTCCAACCACATCATGATCAATGGTTTCTAAAATAATATCAGAATTTGAATTATTTTCCATACGAACTTCTTCGTGGGTTTTGGACACAATTCCATCATTTACTTTTTGAGCTACATGATTCAACAAAAGCACTTGTGAATCTTCACCAGAACAAGCATTTTTCAATTCATCTACTACATAATTATGTCCTATTATCTGTGTGTCAGAGTTGTCTACATTTTCAGAAAACTCACTTTTATATATATTCCAACAAACATTATAAGGTTCTATTGTTTCTTCAGTCTTCTCCTCTTTTTCTAATCCACTTTCACTATTACTAATAACTGCCTCGTCACTGTATATGGCAAATATTAAATCTAATTCACAATGTGCAGTATCATGGTGCCAGAAATGTATATGCTCATACAAGTTATCACAATCATAGTAAGCTAAACGGCCAAAATCATCGCATAAACAGAATTCCTGCATTTCACATGTTGTTGAAATGTTTACAGCATCTAGATCCAGATCCAAAGCATCAACGGTATTACATGTTTCATGTTTATGTACAATATGTGTAGATAGTTTAGACGCTTTTGGCGGATTGCGCTTAGCGTAAGTTTTAAGAACTTTGCACTCACCAGTGTGTTCTCTATCTACTTCCACGTTTCCTCCAGGTTTTTCGACTCCTTGAATACATAATTTTGATTCAATTGTATTTGTATTTGAATTTATTGTTTCCTTTTTAGTAATATCATTGCTAAGAGCTTTTTTCGTTTTCTTTTTATCTGTATATATGTGTGAAAATTTCCGCAAATATGCAGCTATTTCTTTAACCTTATCTACTTTTATATCTGTAATGCTGCTTGAGAGTTTTTTGGTTGCATTCAAAATAGTAGCCAACTCATCATGTTCTATTGTTTTATCTTCTACATTTTTAGAAAAAATGTTGTGTTCTGTTAATCTTTTCACTCCACTGTCGTTATCAAGAGTAGCTTTTGAATTACTACTTTGCTTGGTATTAGATTTTTGTTTTATATTCTCTTTGGCCGTATTGTGTTCCTTAATATCAGTTGCTTCTTGTATAGGATTAACTTTTTGTTTCATATTTTCTTTCACCATACTGTGTCCTTTAATACCAGTTGCTTCTTGCATAGGACTAACTTTTTCCGCGTTATCCATAATACATTTGTGCTCGTTTTCCGTGAAACGATATTTTTTTATATGTTCCAGTGCAGATTCAGAGCCTTCATCTAATTGGCCATTGGACATCTTAACACTTTTATCTACATCAATCATCATGAATTCATCTCTATCAAAACCATTTACTGTTGCATTTGCTACTGTTGATATATCATCTTCTGAAGTTTTATTTTGATTATTTAATTCACAGTCACCCATTGCCTTGGTAGTGTTATCTTCATTGAAATCTGTACTGTCTTTATCAGTTGATTCCCAAGAAAGAGTTCTGTTCTTACTGGTGTCTTTTAAACTTTGTTCATCTTCCAACAATTTAACATTTTCAATCATAATCGATGTAATATCTGTTCTTTCCTCTTCAACTTGCTGTGAAGAAACAAGACTAGGAACAGCAGTAGCCTCTATTTGTTCATTGCTATACATGGATTTTATATTACGTTCATTCGTATTTTCTTCATTTGTTACTTGATACAAATCCGAAGGTAATATCTCAGTGTTTACTAAAGGCAATGTAGAGTTAGATTCCATAATACTTTGTAGCCCAGAGTTCCCGTTTTCAATACTTATTTTAGTATCAATGATTGACTGTACTGTCACTAGCGTACGTTTTTTGCTATTTAAAGATTGTAATATTTTCATTTCTCTAAGTTTTGATAGTGGGATTGTTTCTTCAGAGATAATTTTTATTTTAGATGCTTTTGGTACAGGAATATCATATGGATCATCATTAGAAGAAATACTAACAGAATCTGTGACTGCTGAACTCAAAGTCGATTCAACATTATTGTCACTTTCAAATGAATGATCATCATCCAAACCATTACCAACTTTGATTTCTAATTTCCTTGGATCTTCATCAAAAGTCATATTAATATCTACTACTTGTTTTTCATTTCCATCAAGGGGCATGAATTGGTTTTCTTGATTAATATTTGACAGAGATAAACATTCTCCATTCAGAACAATGTTATATCCATCTACTTTGAGACATCCTTCCGGTGGGTTTGTAACGTCGATGATATCTGCAGGTCCAAAAACACTGTCTTGTGGTTCTACCAAGTCTGTCACAGCAACAGAGTCCTCTGTGATGTTTTTGCTTGAAATTTCAACTTCGCCTGAAATCGCATTTGCTATGGTAGAAACAAAGGTAGGACTCAAGAAAACAGATTTCTTCATCAAGTTTGCAGTTTCCAAAATTGATGCATCAGATGGTTTCTGACTACAGTTTGATGCGAGAACATTTTCTATGTGTTCATTGTGTATAATTGCAGTACCTATAAAAATAATTTTAAAGATCAAATAAAAGTAGGTATACAGGGTGATCCATTGAGATGGGTCAGCATGGACAATATTGTGAAACTATTAGAGGTGGAGGTTCTTTTCTAAGAAAGTATATTGTCGATTAAAGAGTTAAGAACAACTGCTAACGAAATTATTAAAAAAAAAACTCTTACACAAATGAAAAAATAATGAAAACCAAATTATTCTTCGTATCCCTTAGCATAACCCTTCGGGGATTACAAGCGTGTTGTTACGTTTTGTTGTTATTTTTCGTATGAAAAAATTTAATGGTATTTATTGTTGTAATTGATAGTGAAAGTTGGAAGAATTCAATTTTACTAAGGAACCCCATCCCTAAGTACAATTTTTAAAAATACTAGATTTTATTATTTTAGAATTAATTCCGCAACTTTTGGAGTCATCTGACCATGTCCTCCAACATACTACAAAAAATAAAATAAAATACTTAATTCTAATATTAAAGATGAAACTAAATTGTACTGTACAGGGTGTCTGGTAATTAATGAATAAGCTCTTAGGTCACGATGGATATTCATATCCATTGCTTTTCATCAGGCGTGATCGAGGCCAAGAGCAGGCCCATACAGCAATAATAAAATAAAACATAAATATGTTATATAAAACTTTAAAAAAAAATGGATAGACTTACTAGGTGAACCATTCGCATTGGCAGGAATTGCTCGTCTCCCATTTTTATTGCTATAACTTAAGGCAAATTTCCTGAAAAGATCTGGCGGTACCACCATAATTTCTTGAGGTTCATCCGTGCCAGATTTCATCTTTTTTGGATGTTTACAATGGAGGCTTTTAGTATCCATTTTTAGAAATATTAAGTTATTGTCATTTGGACTTTAATTTCTTCATGAACTTGTTACACTAAAAATAATTAGATATTAATCAAATGAAAATTTATACAGAAAGTTGCTTATATTCACAGAGTACCTACTTTTATATTAAAAGTTACAGGAATGAATGAACTTTAGTAATTCATACTTGTTATTACTTCAAAGAAAGGTATGATATTTACAAAATAATAAAAAAATTACGACGAAATAGGTATAATAATAAAACTGCTAATGAATCTGAATAAAAAAAAGCACTACTGAAAATAAACATACTAGTGAAATTACACCATTATCAGCGATTTTACATCAAGAGTGTACATGTTATCTGAACTAAATATGAATTTAAAAATTAATACAAAAAGCAAAACAAAAGATTAGGAAAAACTAAATGCAGAAACCCAGAATCGAACCGTGGTCACCAAAATCAATGATCACACGTGTTCTTAACTACGCTAAAGGAACCGTTTTGCACAATGTTGTAATTTGCGTTCCCTTCCTATTTCAGTTAGTTGGTGAGAAAAAAAAATATAATCTAGGAATTTAGGCGTCTGTGTAACTAAAATTAAAAAAAAAGAACTTACGAATCTTGCGACACTCCTAAATACTCAGCCTACACGTCGAAGAAAATTCTTGACATTACATTTTTCATCATACACATGATACGCATTCGAGATAAATATTTAAGAACGGACAGTCACTCATACGCCAACTAGATTACAAATGATCGTAATTCACTTCCGTTAATTGTATGAAACCACATATGAAACTACAACAGGCACCGTGTAAAACGAAAACGAATTCACATGAAAATTGAAAATCGTTGAGGTTATGATCGCTCATCTGAAGTGACTGAAGTTTACATATTTACAAAATTATTCTTGAAGTATGAAGTCCGTGAAGTCTATTGATTTAAGGTTGAGTTTGTAAAAAGTGACCGTAAAAAGTAAGTGGTCGTAGTCGTGGGGAAATTTGTCACCTTAAGCAATAGATGGCGCCGTAACCAATTCCTCAATTACTCGTCTAAACCATGCCTAAACTTGCAAGCACAGATTAGATTAGTCTTTTTTTTTAGCACTAAAAATTCAACTGGGAAGGTAACTGTCAAAATGGCGTTACAGTAGCTGGTTCGGTGCTTCCCAAAACAAGCTAATAATACAAGGCGTGAGGTGGTTTTATTTTATTATTGTGAAAATGACGTAATGTTGTGTACAGAAATACTCCGAAATTGCAGTCCATCTTACAGCTATTCACAGAGATTTTTTTTAAATTAAACAGAGTTCAATATTAAGCAACAAAAATTTAAATTTTTGAATTTCTACACTTTCCAAAATATCAAATACTTCATTGATTTAAAATCAAAATAACTAAATAGTGAAATAAAACCAAACTTATGAATTAAAAGGAAATGGAATGAATGGACTGGAAATGTCAAAATCGTAGGCCGTAGGGACCGAGCTAAGGTCACGCCATCTACAATTACGTTGACCGACCTTTCCATAAACGTGTTATTTTTTATTTTATCAATACTCGTCGTTCATACAAGAAAATCATCACTTTTATCTCACAGGTTTCTAGATTAATATCTTACAGGTTTCTAGATTAAAACTGTCATGCCACGAATTCTTTCGTACCTAGCTTATCCGAGATGATAAATTTTCAAGCTCGCTATTGCATCCTGGGTTCTTTTTGGATTTGCGTTTGTGCCAAAAAATTTAAGATTTCAAAAACAAAACCCGATCTCTCCGAAAAAATCCCACGCAAAATATATTTTGCTATATTATTGTCTTGCTTGCACCACCACTGAATATTTATCGAGTTTTATTGGTTTACCCTCTTTCTGAAACACTACTCTAGATCTAACTATTTTCAGTGGCACACTGGCAAACGCACGCAGCTACCGTTGCTAGGAAGATGCCTTTTGGGAAAGTGCACTGTCGTTGGTTAGATAATTCATGACCTCATTCGGGACTTGGGTGATACACTCTGCGTCCGTCTTCTACAGTGTGTCAGCTTCCATTTTATCCGGATACTAATATTTTTCATGGAGCGACTGCCCATCTGTATAGCTGTTCATGACCATTCGACAGGCTTCCGAGTTGAAAATGACACATTACCTGCCCCCTTATTCACAAACACTGGATATGCTTCCGTATCGTATCGAACATTAGTCATTGTTATCGTAGGAGTCTTCTCAATGCTGTTCACAAGTCCAAAACCCGAAAATTTTGTCAGTTTAAATCAAATAGACGCCCGCTATTCTTCCAACAGCTATTTGCTGTTGAGGGCAAGTCAAATCAGGTTATCGAAATGTCAGGTTTTCGATACGATAGCGTGTCGTATGGTTGTGAATCAGGGCTCAGAAGGCCTTCTCGTAAACGTTCAAAATCTAGTGCCAGTCTCATCTCGGCGACAAACAAATGTCAAAAACTTGTCAAAACTGTAGGGAAATTAGACTTTAGAGGTAATTTTGACAGATTGAAACTGAGATCAGACTGTGAACGTTCTTTACGAGAATTGTCTCTCTGATTTGCCTACCTAGTCCCCAACCACAAATAACTGTCCAAAGAATAGTGGTTGGCTTTTGATATAAACTGACCAAATTTTGGGGTGCCGGATTTACAAACGGTGTTTAGAACACTCCTTCGATAACATTGATTATATTCGATTCGATACACTTTTATGCCGAATCCACACATAATACTCTTAGTATGAAGTGCATGGTCAGTCCATCCAAGGACAAAACCTCGGGAATTCACCCCACACAGGTGTTATTACATAGCACGAGCTCCTTGACCATCACATCATCCCATCAATAAATAATGTTGTCTTGTCCGTTGCAGCTGGTGTTCTTTCTGTTTGTGGTAGTGTCAGCCGTGTCAGGCAGTTACCGCTACCCCGGAATATACAGGGCTAAGGAAGGAACACGGATGGGTTTTAGTCAGTAAGAGTCTGACACTCCCTTCCGCTCCACCCAGAGCGGGAGGGGTCACTTGATGATTTCCCATCCATAAAAAAAAAAGCCCTGTCAGGCAATCCGTAATAAATTTTTATACTCTGTAGTCAATTTTGACAACTCGGTCAATGTGATTTTATTTTATCAATATTATTATTTAAAAAGTACATTTAATATTCCTCACTATTCCACAACCATATATATTATGTTCTGTGTCCACAACCATATTTAACTTATTTATTTAAAGGTTAGGTTCACGTTCATGAATCATTAACCTAGTTAGGTCATATCATAGTCTGTGGATTATATTATGCATCATTAACTTTTGTATGGGCACATTATGGGGCTTGGAGCGGATTTAGTGGTGCTATAAAAACAAAAACTTTATCATAAAAAAAAAAACACTACAAATTGAAAAATAACTTTAATTTCGGAAGTCGGTGTCTTTGTTTCCGCATTTTCGTTTTTTGACACCGACTTCCGAAATTAAAGTTATTTTTCAATTTGTAGTGTTTTTTTTTGAAGTCGGTTGTTTTTTTTGTAAAAAAGTTTTTATTTTTCACTTTTTAGTTGTACCTACCCCACATAAATTCAATTAACACTAGTGCATTGAAGAATTGAAGACACAACTCGAAGAATCATCAAAATTCGCATAGAAATGCCGGAGATGCAGTACATTTATGCATATAACTTCGTACATAAGAATAATTACCTAATGTATTATATACTAAAACCTTCCTGAAAGTATGTAGATCACACTAATGAAAGAATTATCAAAATCGGTTCAGTAGTTTTTGAGATAATCGCGGACATACAAACATACATACATACATACATACATACATACATACATACGGGTCGAATACAGAACCTCCTTTTTTAAAGTCGGTTAATAAAGTCGGTTAAAAATCATTTGGAGGCCTCAGCGCCGAGTTCATAGCTAATATGAAGGAAGTTAAAAACAAAATATTGTGACCACCAATGTGACTCTCCCATTGGTCTCGTGGTCGCAAGCCGTCCTGGGTTCGATTCCCAGGTCGGGCATAGTGTTATTGGGTTTTTCCATTAGGAATTTTTAGTAACAGCCCGGAGTGTGGAAGTTGGCGGTGTGATACCCCCGTGTCTCGGAAAGCACGTTAAGCCGTTGGTCCTGCGCCTGCTCTCTCTCCTATCGGGTCGGATTGCGTGCCGTCCCATCGGACTATGAGAGTGCACTACAGTATCTCCTGCGCCGAAGGCTATTCTGGCTTGAGATTGGCCACCATGACCAAAATACAGTCTGGAGGACTATGATGATGATGATTGTAGGACTCCCTTTTCCGCACTTAGACTCCCATTCGGTCCGTTCTGACGTGTGAATCCAAAACACTGTATCTCAGAAATACCTATTTCGTGAAAAGGGCTTTTAAAACTTTTTAACCTTAAATGTACCTAAAATACAGTGTTTTGTATGTGCTTATATCTCCTTCTTCATACTGTCTATTGAAAAAATATTAATATAGGGATATGTAACTACCTCGAAATAATAAAATGAGTGCTATTAAGGCAATATACTGTAACTCGAGTTACAGTGTGTTGGATTTACACGTCAGCGTTGTGTCTGGAGGACTATTAACATGATTGTCTGAATTAAGTCGTTTGATTTTAGTTTAACTGGGATTGCGAACAATAAGAACATAATATCTGGAACTGGCATTAAGTACTAGAGGTACTTATTACTTAAAATGGGTGCCAAATCATTAGCATTATCATTCCATGTAAAAGCTGAATGTAATGTATCCAGAGCCCGAGCTGGGTTGATGAAATTACCCCACTATGAAGTTAAAACACCTGTTTTTATGCCCGTAGGAACACAGGTGAGGTTGTTTACTGTTCATTCAATTGTATTTTCATCATTTCAGCCAGAAGAAATCAACTGCTGGATATAGGCCTGTAATTGTATTTTGTTTAAAAATCATTTATAATAATGTGATGAAAACTTTTAGGGAACAATGAAGGGACTTTTACCTGACCAACTTGAAAGTCTGGACTGTGAAATAATATTAGGCAATACCTATCATTTAGGCAATCGTCCAGGTACCGACGTTTTGACAAAAGCTGGAGGCCTTCATAATTTTATGGGATGGAATAGAGCACTTCTTACTGATTCAGGAGGTTTTCAAATGGTCTCACTTTTAAAATTAGCTGAAATAACTGAAGAAGGTGTTAAATTTAGATCTCCTTATGAGGATTCTGAAATCATGTTAACACCAGAGAAATCAATTGAAATTCAAAATTGTATTGGTATGTAATTGTAACAATTTTTTATGTGAGTCATATAATTTATGATCAGATAATATTCATTAAATTGATTTGTCAACTTGTAGGTGCTGACATCATCATGCAACTGGATGATGTTGTTCAAACAACATTCCAAGACTATGACCGCATCAAGGAAGCCACAGAGAGGACAAGCAGGTGGCTGGATCGCTGCTTGGCCGCTCATCAGAGACCTACAGAACAAAGCATATTTCCAATTGTTCAAGGATTACTAAACAAAGAACTAAGAGAACAGAGTGCAAATGATCATATGACCAAGAATGTCAATGGATTCGCCATTGGAGGTCTGAGGTAAACAAATTGACACTTTTTGGGCTTTCCCTAATAAAACTATCCTTTCTGCTCAAAATTAGAACTCTTTGGATTTTGAAAAAAGGAGTAATGCATATTTTTGTTTGCACAAATGCTTAGTTTATATTTTGACAAAGTACAAATAATAACAGCCTATTGTTCATTGTTTTAGTGGAGGTGAAGCAAAGGATGATTTCTGGCCAATGGTCAGTTTGAGCACAGGGATACTTGACAAGCATAGACCTAGATACCTGATGGGTGTTGGTCTAGCAATAGACCTTGTTGTCTGTGTTGCCCTTGGAGTAGATATGTTTGACTGTGTCTTCCCAACTCGCACTGCAGTAAGTTGAATGAAAGGAGAAACATTTTGTGTTGCCTACAAATTTTTGTGTATCATTTTTACATGATTTTTATTAACTTTCCAGAGATTTGGCTGTGCTCTTGTTTCAAATGGTCAACTAAATTTGAAGCAAAAAATGTATGAAGCTGATTTGGATCCCCTTGACAAGGATTGTTCATGCTCAACTTGTAAAAACTACACCAGAGCCTATTTACACAGCATAGTAACAGTGGAGACTGTAGCTTGCCATCTCATATCTGTACACAACATTGCATATCAGGTAGTGTAGTTTCTCCAGTTAATTCCATATATACTTAAATAATGAAAATAACTGTAACATAGTGACAGTTGAGCTCCAACTGTCACTAATGAGACAATTACCTTTTCTATTGTTACCAAACTTATTAGCTTGCGTAACAGACAATGGGTTAATACAATGTTTTATGTTACTGAAATTAGTTAACAACTTATCTATTAAATAGGTTAACATCCTACTGATTAATATTTTAAAAGCAAGTACCCAATGATTGTTGTGTTTACATTATGTTTTCATTTTTGCAGATGAACCTAATGAGAAACATGAGAGAGAACATTGAAAATGGAACATTCCCAGAGTTTGTGAAAAACTTTGTTAGTGAATATTATACCGACAGTGAGTACCCAACCTGGGTTGTTGAATCATTAAGTTCAGTTGGAATAAACATAGTTAAAAAGTAATGCACTGTTTTCTTGAAAAGAAAATAATACCCTTGTATTTTTAGATTTTTTTAAGATATTGTAAGTATATCCAACAGAGGTAAAAGAAAAATATGATTCAGAAATTATTGTAAATGTTTTATTGTTTTTTGTTACATAAAATCATCTGAATCGTTTCCATCATTATAATTAGTAGACATGTTTTCTGCTTTCATTAAAGTGGAATAACTTCTCAACTCTGCCTCCTCTTTCTTTTTCTTTTCTTCCTCTTTTTCCTTCTCTTTCTTGTCTCTTAATAGCTTCTTCTTGTCTTCTCTTTCTAGCCTGTCTCTAGTTTCCCTTTCTATTCTCAAGTCTGGGAAGGATTCTTTTTTAGTTTTATTTAGTCTGTTAACAATGTCATTACATCTTTTAGCTACTCTCACTTTTCTGACATCTTTGTCTTTATGAAATGCTACTTGTCCAGCCTGAAAAATAAAGCATTATTGAGTACTAGCTGTGCCCCGCAGTTTCACCCACATAAGTTTTGATCTTGTGGGAATATCGGGATAAAACCTATCCTATATCCTTTCCTAGGACTCAAACTATCTCTATACCTATCTAAATCGGATCAGCGGTTTAAGCGTGAAGAGGTAACAGTCAGACACACTTTCGCATTTATAATATTAAGTATGGATTTATTATAATATGTTGCCTACATAGTTGTAATAACCTTTACCGGTTTATTGTTAAAATTACAAGAGACAAAAAGTTTTATGATCGAAACAGGAACTCTTATTCACGCTTTAGCATCTTCAACTTTATTTTTGCTTTATAGGTCATATAACTAAGTTTTGCTACAATTTCTTCAATTCAGTAATTTGAATGAATTATACTTTGAATTTTACCATTAAACACCTAGGAAATTTGCTTATACCAACTATAAATTGTCTTTTTGCCATAAAGAAAAATGGAATAAACTTAAAAATTACCTCCATTCCTGCTGTTTTCTTAAGATTTGACCACATTGTATAGACAATATCTATATCATTCATTTTATTACCCATTATAGAATTTGCTTTGACTAACTGGCATGCATCATCCAAAACAGAGTTTGGTATTGCATCAATAGTTTGACCCTGAAAGTTAAAATAAGGGTTGAATTACACTGGAAACTGGAAAAGTAACAGATATTTAGGTAATAATAAAACATTATTCCTACTGGTGCTAAGCGAAGATACACATGAGCTGATGATACTTTATCTACATGGAACCACACATCTTCAGGCCATCCCCACTTTATCAAATCCTCATCTGCAAATGAAACATGGTTAAGAAAAGTATAACATACTGTTATTCTACATACGATACTGCAGTTTTAATAAAATCCAAGATTATGGAAAAGGTATTGACTAAAAAATAGTTCCTTACTTTCATGTTTATCAGCACCCATGAATAGAGTTACTGGTGGAGCTACTGCGTTACTAGTAAAGTAAAATACCATTTTTGCGTATTTGTGTAGTCCAATATACAAAATAACGTAGCGGTTAACGTTTTATTCTAAAATTTTACAACCAAGGCACCGCCACACCACACAATTTTCTTTGTCAGATATTAAAGTACTCTGTGTTTGTCAGTCTGACAGTGACAAACTGGCAAGTGAGTGACAGTACACTGACATAAGATAAAAATAATTGCCATAAAAAAACAACCGACTTCCGAAATTAAAATTATTATCACTGTAGTGTTTTTTTTTGAACTCGGTTGTATTTTGTAAAAAGTTTTTCACCTTTTAGTTGTACAGACGCCAGCACATCAAGCTACCCGAAACTGTCAAATTTTCCCAATCAACTTTGAACCTCATGCTTCAGCGATAAAGTTGAAAATCTTTTAACCACTCAGGGACGTGCTTGGTATTCAGATCGGCAAAATCTTTAGAACAAAAAAAAACTAACTAAAGACACTGACAAATGACAGTGACAACTGACCAACTGACAGACAACAAATCACAATGACATTTAAATTATTTAAAACAACAATCAATAAATTGTCATGAGAAAAGGTGTTTTCAAGTTGTATTATTTACAATTACTTTTATTGTAACCAAATAAAATTTATAAAGTTCCCAATCAAGCCAAAAATGGGAAGTCCAGAAAGAGAATTGTGCCCACCACCTTCAGAGGAAGACGAACTCACTCTACCTAGAGCAAGCATCAATAAAATGATAAAAGAATTGGTCCCTTCCGTGCGCGTAGCTTTTGAGTCTCGGGAATTAATTCTTAACTGCTGCACGGAATTTATCCATTTATTAAGTTCAGAGGCTAACGAAGTTTGCAATCAGAGTAACAAAAAGACAATCAATGCAGAACATGTACTCACAGGTGAGTTGACATAATTAAGTTTTAACTGCTTTGAAACAAAACACTTAATTCTAGTTCTAGTAGACAACAGTTTAACTATTGTGTTTTTATACTACTCCATAGTGGTCTTAAATCTGAACAAAATTTAACCAAATACTTTGTTGCAGCACTGGACAGATTAGGTTTTAGTGACTATACTCTTGAAGCAGAGGCTGTATTGAAAGATTGCAAAGCTGTTGCAGCAAAGAGAAGACGACAAAGCACAAGACTTGAGAATCTTGGTATACCAGAAGAAGAATTGTTAAGGCAACAACAAGAACTTTTTGCCAAGGTAACTAAATAGCTAATACTAGCTTTCGAAATTCAGTTTTAACTGTAAAAGCTGCCTGTCATCATTATATGAATGAAATTATCTTAGACCAGCCATGTCAATAACTCTAGATTCTCCGGAATAAGTGCATGCAATGTTTTGTGCAAATTAATAGCTATTAGGATTGTCTTGAGCCATCAAAACAACGTGCTTGCCTTTCAAACCTTTAATTTTGATATGAGAATCAGCAGTCAGGCAGCTTTTAAAACCTAAGAATTAAAAAGCATGAAGATTCTGTTCGGTCTTACTTTTTCAAAGCCATTGAACACATTTTAGCAAAGCACAGGCCATTGAGTTCAATATAAACTAGAGCAGACACTGCCAACATAACTTTTGTGCAACATGTTGTTATCCATTATAGCAAATGTCTAAGGTGTGAATTATACAGAAACGGCGCACTAAGGGGTATTTGACCCAAAAAGCTGGCCAAAACTATTTTTTTCATTTTTGGTATTATTGTCACTTGGATGTATTGATTTGAACAAATTACGTTATTTTGTGGTATTTTAGATACAATTTGGGCCATTTCATGATGTTTTATTTAAAAAAAAAATTAAAAAAATGTAATTATTAACTAAAAAATAATATTTACAAAAAATATATACAAAAGTCAGTCTGATAACAACTCCTACTCTTCTTCCTCTGAAGAATCATCTTTTGTATCAGAAGTTTCTTCATTATCATTTTCGTCATCACTGTGAATGGGTTCTTCAGGCGGAATCATTAGTTCTCTAGCTTCTTGACTGAAATTATTGGCTTCTTTGCGTGGCCTGGGTCTGATACTTCTAATGTATGGGTCAGAAGTTAGGAGCAATCGATTTAAAATGTCCAAATTGCAATGTTCCCTACAAAATTTCCTGGAGAAGTTCTGTCTATATCGTCGGAAATGTTTGTTTCGGGCCTCTGATGCCTCTTCTGACGAACATCCTATTGGCAATAAGGCATGCTATATTACAATGGGGCCGTGAGTCAATATTTTGTACACAGAGGGATCATTGGAAACCAGGTATAAAGTTCTACGTACAGTCTTGCTGTTTTATCGCAATAAGTTTGAAACTTATTCAATTAAATTTTTTGCCCGCTCAATATGACCCTCAAAACTGTGGCGAACCTTTTGATGTCCTCAGTCATGAGAAATAATGGCTTTCCGACTTAAAACTTTCACGCCAGAAGTACCTGTTGGCAACAAAATGCAAAGTTTAGTACCATGGCTGCAATACAAAGTTTGTTTGGTACAATCCATAATTATTTGAAAAATCAATAAAAAATACTATAGGCGGATTTCGGCACCTAATTTTGATATAATTAGAAACAATACAAAACGTTCTATCTGATAAAGTAAAAAAAACAACCGGGCAATGTCCGCCAGTATAACGTTTTTACCAGTATTTGTAATAAAAATGAAAAAAATCTGCATTTTTAGGGTAGTTGACAAAACTTAACAGTTTGAGAGTACCTGGCATTAAAAATCGGATTGATTGAAAGAAAAGAATTGTACATACCTGGTTGACTATCATCCTTTGCAGCCATCACTGAATAGAACTTGCTTTCGTATTTTAATATCGCTCACGAAAATGATATATTATTACAATAACTCTGTCGTAATGCACGTACATTTAGTAAAGCTCACAAATGACGACTAACTGGTGATCGCCTGATAAGCTTACCGTAAACAAACTATCTGGGTAGTGTGCGTCAGGTCATCAGCTAAGGAGATTCACATGTTTTTCTAAGAAATCTGTATTTTGTTTTTTTGGCCAGCTTTTTGGGTCTAATACCCGTATGTGCGGCGTATCACAAGGCGCGGCGCAGGCGCACGTCGCCTTCGTACATTTTGTATGAAAACGTTTTGAAGTGGCATCATGCCTGCGCAGCGCCTGCTCCGCGTCTTCACCTTACGCCATTTCTGTATAATTCACGCCTTAGTCTACTACCTGAATATGCATACACTGCGGTTCTCACATTTGACATCTGAAGGACACATCTTTAGCTTATCATAGCTGCTATAATTAACATAGAATCTCAATAGCAATGGCAGTGAAAAGCAAGGATGTGACATTATAATACTTTAAGTTCATTGACAAGTGTCATAGCAAATCAGAGCCCTAGTGTTTTAAAGAAAAAGTATGAATACAACACTGCATGAATCTATGCATGACTGTATGATGTTATTATGTTCAATAAAACAGGAATTAGGTAATTCACTGTTTTATTTCGTGGATAGCATAAGCACTAGGTTAGACGGTACGGTTGGCGCAGTGGTTAAGCGAGTGACTGCTGCGCTGCGTGTCGCGGGTTCGATTCCCGCACGGAACAAATATTTGTATGACCTACAAGTAGTTGTTCCGGGTCTGGCTGTTTGTGTATGTGAGTTTAAATGTTTGTAAACGCACCCACACACAATACAGGATAAATTCCAAGTGTGTGGCAACGTTTAAAAAAATAATAAAAAAAAAACTAGGTAGCCTTCTATGTTATGGGTTTGGTTTCCGCACTTAGTCCTTCAAATGGACCATTGTGCATGGGCCATGGCGGCCGTCGGTGGTTATTCCAACCAGCCCACCTCCCTCCAGATGCTGATTAAGTCTCCTGCCCCCTTATTCACAAACACTCGATATGCTTCCGTATCGTATCGAACATTAATCATTGTTATCGTCGGAGTCTTCTCAACGCTGTTCACAAGTCCAAAACCAAATAGCTGTTGGAAGAATAGCGGGCGTCTATTTGATTTAAACTGACAAAATTTTCGGGTTTTGGACATGTGAACAGCATTGAGAAAACTCCTACGGTAACAATGATTAATGTTCGATACGATACGGAAGCATATCGAATGTTTGTGAATAAGGGGGCAGGAACCTAAAAGTCTACTAATCTGCTAATTATAAATTGCAGGCACGAGAAGAACAAGCAAAGCAAGAGCAACAACAATGGTTGTTGTTACAGCAACAAGGATTAGTGGGAGCTGATGGAGCTCCACAGCCATATGTGCCGCCTCCCCCTGGTCCTAGAATTGATGATGAAGAGGATGATGATTACTCATAGATCTAATAACAAAACATTGTAGTTATCCATTAGATTTACCTGTGGTAAATTAAGGATAACTTACATTTTGATTGGTGACTAAACATGTATTTTGTGTTTTATTTACTTAATACAGATAATAAATAATACCAGCAAAACTTTTTGTTTACTTATTTTAAAAATTGTCCACCACATTCAGCATCTCTCTGGCTGTCAATATGTTGTCATGTCAACAACAACACACTACAGCACAGAGCAAAGCAACCTTTGATGTAACCTTTTAACACTACAGCTTGTTTTGGCTTGAAAAAGCATGAATTATTTTCACAATATGGTATCTACAAAATGAGCAGTGATTCTAATAAGAAATACAAAAGGCCAAAACAAAATACTTTAGCAACTACAAATCCAGGAACCTCAGTATGTAACAGTTGTTAAACGGTATCTTAGTGACTTGATTATTACAGAAATCTGTTGTATAATAATGTGTACCCTTTGTGAGTAGGTATATCTTATGTACCTACATATAATATCGATGTATGTAGGTACCAACCTAAATAATTCAAGAACCTACCACTCAGGCGGGTAGATCGTGTGTCCAAATCGGATGATGAATTATCCATACTAATATTATAAATTCTAAAGTAACTCTGTCTGTCTGTCTGTATGTTACCTTTTCACGCCTAAACCACTGAACCGATTTGAATGAAATTTGGTATAGAGATAGTTTGAGTTCCAGGAAAGGACAGGATAGTTTTTATCCCGATATTCCCACGGGATCGAAACTTATGCGGATGAAACCAGGGGGCGCAGCTAGTAACGTTATAAAAATGTTGAAATTTAAAAGATCTCAAGTTCCTAGGGATCAAGAGGGATAAGACTGTTAGGCTTAGGAGCAACAGTCGTAACTCGTAACGGAGATTCCTAATGAGCAAGGTATCGGGGCCTAGCGTAAGGGTTCTCTGGCGAATAGACCTAACACGACGCGAATATAGAAAAAAAACGAGTGTGCTTATGACCACATGACTGAAGTGAAACTTCAAACGTATTTGGCTATGTGAGGAAGAGAGAAAGAAAATGTGCGCGCGCACTGCTGTCTCTTGCTTATATCCCCCACTCAACTCCCGTTCGCCTCGCCCGATCACACTTTTCGTAACGCTTGCGTCACGCGTTCGCCAGCTCACTCCCCAAGTCAAGCGTGCGTAAAGAAGTTTCACTTCAAAAATTTGAGCATTTACTGCCGGGCTAAACTGCGTGGAGGCCAAAATTCGAATCTGTTTGTCCTACATAACAACTGTTATGTACAACTGTATAATACAACTGTATTACAGAGGCAAAGAAATAGACGAAATGAAGCTGTGAAAAAACCAACTCAACCCTTATGTGCTCTGTTAGCGAAAGACTCAGAATGGGTAGACATATTGCAGACATCCCAAATAGAAAACCAAAGATTTTCTGCCAATGTGTCTAACGAGGAGGAAGTATTACAACTTGTAAATATTTATTCATCATTTTATTTACAAATGAAGGGATCAGGGGAAGAACAACTTTTGTACATTTTAAATTTTTTTCAACTGGCAATGCAGTCTGAATGGTTATACCTGTCACTATGTTCTGTGAGTCAAAAACAACAGGGCAATTTATATACAACATTATTTTTAATATATGCGAAACCTGAATATAGTTTGTTCAGAATAAGTAACTGAATCGATTCCAATAATTTTTACCCCATGTTATACTTTGGCCCAAAAATATTTAAAAAAGGTTAAAAGTTGGACACCACGAGAGCGACGCGTTCGAGGAGCGACACTAAGTAGGTAGTTATCTACCATACGCGCAAATTCGCGCGGCGCGGGCGCACAGCGAGCGGGGCGACCGGGGCGGGGGTGCAGCAACCCCTTCTGTCGCCCGGGTACTACAGGTTGGCGCGCACGTGTCGCGTTCCCGTCCAACTGCATAATCGCGAGCGCGCGGCCGCCGCGGGCCTTACAGTTGTGTTTCGGTTGATCGTGTACCTATCGTATGTAAAAAGTGTCTTGTAACCATGACTTTCTCATACACAAACGTCCAGTACACAGAAACGGTACGTAGGTACACTAGCGGTTTGTGGTGATAACGTATCCCTGGCAGTGCGGCGGTACGAGGAGCAATTCGGCGTCAGAGTATCGTGGAACACAATGCTTTGCCGTGATGATTAACATTTTTAAACACGCCAAGATGGTTAATTGTAGAAAGTTATTATTTGTACCTACAGCCTGCTGTGGTTAAGTAATGCGATGTTTAACACTTTTCATCCACTTTGAACTTTTAAGTGGTTGACATAAGGTGCAACAAATCGCATTGACTACATTGTATCACTTACGGCTTACGAATAAGTAATTACTTATTCGTAGCTTACGGCTGCATTTATTTACGAATAAAGTACATTATAATAACTACCTACACTTGACCATTACGACAGGCCAAAGCCTGCAAGTGTGATGGAAAATGTTATCACCAATTAATTACAATACTTACCTACAATCGCCGCGCCGTACGTTCATACGTTCAACTGCACGCGGTGCGGGTGAGCATGTTTTTGTACGGACAAACAGGTAACATAACAAGCTTTATAAGTTTGTGATTATTCATGATACAGTTTTGAAATTTTGTACATAGATTCTTTACATAAAAATACTAGACACGTGTTTCGGGTTTCGCATATACTAAAAATAATGTTGTATATTAGTCTATGAATAACATCCAGTCTCCGAGCTTTCATGCTTTTAAAATATCGATACAGGGAAAAAACATACAATGTCCGGACCGTTCAGGAAAAAAACAACCGTTTTCCGTGGTCGACTGTGACAGCTATACCTACCCCTATACCACTATACCCAATGATTATACCTATTATCTACAGTTAAAGTGCCTTGGGTATAAATGACACTATTTTATTAAGATCTTATATTTTAATTAGTACCTAATATTATCTCAGTTTGTTTATTAGGTGACAAAATTGGTTCTTCCCCTGATCACTTCAAATGTACCAAACTCGTGTGAAAACGGCATAATATTTTTAGGTAGAATGCGAAGACGGGCCTCAAATGAAACCACTGGCTATTATGTTCCCGGGGTTACTTGACAAAGATCCCAAAACACTGCAAGGCATGCTGACCAAGGCCATGTCCACAACAGAAGTAACAAGACGTTTAGTGGACCTTGGACAAAAGGCAAATTTTACATTCATGAAGAAAGCAGACCGCTTGATTCCGCCTGAAAAGGTACCCCCATACATACCTACTAGTGATAAGTGATAACTGCTTAATTTCGAACATTGCATAAGTTAGAAGATTTGCTGTCTAATGTTAAGATAATTGTATTGTGCATGAGAGGCCTATAGTCTAGTCACTAGTGTCCTATGTATGGTGTATTTTCGGGGGGTAGTCAAACACCTAGGCTATCTTTACCTCCATCACTCATGGAATGGTCATGCACGTCTCTAGTGTTTGAACCCCTCCCCCTCCTCCTCCCACCATCAAAGGCAATTTAATATTCCTATTTAGTTGATTGTATTGGTGTATTGATTGTGATTGAACTGTTATTATTTATTTTTAGCCTATGTTGTCCCATGTCTCATTGCAAGGAAAAGGCCTATCCTTCTCCTTTCCACACCTCTTTGTCTTGAGCTAGTGTGGACCAATCCTGTCTAGGCGTCAAGGCCGTCCCGCAACGCCATCTTTCCGTGGTTAAGTAAAATAATATTATGTTTTTCCGGAATAGGTTCCCCACCTAAAAGCTATAGGGATCCGGATAGGGAACACCAAATGATAATATGTGGGAATCGAACCTCCGAACGGTAGCGCAGCAGTTAGTCCCTCAGGCTCAGCCACCGCCCACTGTGCTACCAGCTTGATGTCGGTCGTTTATGTTTAATAGGTACATAACTATAGGATTATGAGACCTAATCTGCCAGGGAGTAGGATAGCAGTGCTTAAAGCTACGCGTCCATTTTGGCATTGGAGCGTAAGCGTACGGAGCTAAACGCCGCCGCCGCCGTCGAATCGACGATCGGTGCGAATTAGCCAATCGCGTAGCGTCAGTCACGTAAGTCCAACCAGGCCAACCCGTATGCTCTGCACAGACTACATAGAGATGCTACGTATATGCTCCCTAGTTTCCGCCGTTGCCGAAGCGGATGCATAGCTTTTAGTTAAAAAAATAAAATAAAAAACAGTTTTATTCTATAATATTATATTGTTGTTTACAGCAATGGATGGAAAGTTTGTCTGAAAACAGCAATTCATATGGGTCTGTAGACTCTGGACTACTTAGCAACTGTAAGTAATTTTATCAATTTTTTTGTGATATCAACAAACAATAATAAATATTTACCTACTCAATTTCTTCGCCTTTCTCTTTTTTAAGAATATTATTTGTAATGTTATAACATAATTATTTGTAAGGTATATCAAGTGATTATGAAGCAGACAATGAAGTTACTGAGAGAGAATTGAGCGCAATTAAAACAAAGAGGAAACGAAAGCACATTTTAAGCTCTAATCAATCAGCCCCGGATGATTTGAGTTCACATGATGTATTAAAGTCAAGGTACCTCATTAAGAGCGCCTTCACACTAGCGTTTGTCCAGCGTAGGCGTTCGATAAACGTATGCGCAGCGCAGGCGTCGCGTTGTTGCGGCTCTGGAGTCAATTGAACGCTGCGCTAACGCGGCGCAGACGTCACACAATTGCGTTGTCGTTTCGGAAATATCATTCAGGCGCTTGACTACGAATGAACAAATCAACGGGTGCACAGGGGCGCGGGCTCCGGGTGGCGGGGAGAGGTCGAATGTGAACACAATTGTACAGCAGGGCAATTGCGTAACACATTATCAATTAGAATCGGTTTCATTTTGACAGTTCAACAACATACATTGCGCTATTTACGTGTTGAGCAGATACATTTTTCGAACTTAAGAAGCAAATGAAGCAATGGATTAGCAATTTGCTTCAAAATTATTCTGATTCCGATTGATAATGTGTTACGCAATTAGGGTGCAGGAGTCCGCAGTAACGCGACGCATGCGTCGCGCACCTGCGGCGCTAACGCAGCGTATGCATTTACCCTTGCACTGACCGCGACAATCGCAGCGTCTGCGCTGTGCATACGTTTATCGAACGCCTACGCTGGACAAACGCTTGTGTGAAGGCGCTCTTATTAAGGCGAAATATATTCAAGAGCTTTCTCAAGTCGCTAGAGCAAAAACATAAAACTATACCAACATTTTTGCAGATAAATCGAAGATTAGAAGAAACTAAACCAAGAATTAGTCAAACGATTTTTATACATATCTATTAACAATAAAAAAATAACAATTTAAAGTTACTATCATTATATAAATCTATAAATTGCATATTGTTTAATTTAATTAATTAAAAACGAACCGAATATTTCTGTTTTTGGACGACAACACACATCAGCATAGGGGCGAAAAGTCCACTTCAAGCTATTAACTAATTCGCTCCTATTAGATTATAGTGAGGAACCGATCGAAACGCGCATTTCTATGGTAATGCTTTGTTTTAAAGCTTTTGGTTTCCTAAGACCCCGAGTGCGCATCAAAGCGGACAGAGTTGCGTGACTCAGGTTAGTATTAGGTTATATAATTTGGACTTTTATTTAACCTTTTATATCAGTTATCGTGCCCCCACCGCCGGACAAAAAAAAAACGAAATATAAATACCGATGAAACGAGCTGTGATGATGTAATAATAATACAGATTAAACGAGCTGTGTTATTTGGTCGTATATATACGACTCTGGCGGAATGGACACGAAAATATTTGTCGGATTAATCCGACATAAGCGGTTAGAAGATTACGCAATGTTGATATTTGACTGGCGGTAACAACCGCGGTGCGCTGCGCCGGACGATACACACACAGCACACCTCGCAAAGAATAACTTGACGTTGGGCGGCTAACATAATTTAGCTAGCTGAGAATATTTATGTAAGGTAGGTATATTCATCTGCATCACAGAAATATTAAGGCCACGTTGTAGCGGCGTAAGTACTGAGAATAGAGAATTTAAGAACAAAATATGGACTTATACTGCACAGCGTGTTCTCATCCTTATTAAACCCCGACATATAAAAGGGGTATTTATTATTAAGAGTCAATTTTTAACACAACACATTCAATTGGTTTACTAAGTACGTAAATACAAAAGTCATCACTTTTTAATATAGTATGTACATTATAACCGATACTTTGTAAGTAAGAATACTATTATTAGACTTTGTTTAAATGTAATAGGTAGGTATTTGAACTAGGTATACATTATTTGTTAAATATTGCGAAACAATTATTGGGTTATTCCGTTTATCCACCCCGAAAAATCCTCTCTTAAGGTATACGTACTCGGAGAATCCATCCTAGACCTAGGTTGGATAAACGGAATTTATAGGCTTAGGGAAATATAAACGGAATAACCGCAATTATTAACGTATGCTAGGAACAGGCCATGAACACTAACAACCCGTTTAGTTTTTGGTGGTTTGGCTCATTTCACTACAATAATTTGTGCTTAGTTTTCAGATTACTCAGTTAATTAATAAATGTTAAATATCACCGATCTCTTTCGTGTCCCTGCCGTTTGTTTCCAGCATAAATTAATGATTAAAGATACATTCACTTTGTCTTAACCAGCAGACCCAAGTTTTTGTAGACTCAGCAGAGTACCTCAAGTGTTTTAAACTTATAACAAAACCCCTTACCTACGCGACGCAATATCGTTTGGACTGTTATTAAAGTGGATTATTGCATACCATTTGGGACTGCTGGTTGAGATAAATGGCTCTTTCTTGAAAAGCTTCAAATAGTTATACAGCTGAAGTTAAACAAAATGCAATAAGTATCTGCTAAAGTAAAGAGACATAAGCCACCCATTACATGACAAGCATTTCATGACACAAGCTTGTAGCTGCATAATCAGATTATAAATAGATAATTAAAAAATATCACTAGCGTTTAAAAGTATTTATAGAAATTAATTCTTAATCACTACGAACACATGAGCAAAAACATTATTTATTAAGAATACATATACTGATTCCTTTTGTAATAAAATGTCCTTTTTACATCTTTTCCTATTGCATGAGCATACGTCCGTAGGGACTAATTATAAAAATCACCAGACACGCGCGAAGTGCTCGGTATATTCTAGCTGCTCCTCAAAATTGTCCCCGCGAAGCATACCAAAGAGTTATACCACCCTAAATTCCGTTTATCCAACTAGGCCTAGGGTGGATTCTCGGACATCTGTTTTCGCGTACCACCTTAGGATGGATTTTTTGGAACACTAAACGTAGTAATCACGCAGCGCCCCGGCCAATTGCTATAATGAGGCCCTCGCCCGTTTAAATATATACATCATTACATATACATACTTTACATATTTTTAAGAATATTAAGCAGATAAGTAGAATTACAATAATATCTTCACTTGCCTGACTACCCTACCACCTGTCTTATCCCAGTCACTGTTTTTCCAGAAGTAAGAATAAGGCGTCTATGAATGAGGTGATCACTTTTAAATATAACAATAAGGCTATTACATCTATTGCTATTATAATGTTTTTTTTTTTTTTATAAAGTTGTCCGTCTACGCGCTCTATTATAAAAGCTATTTCCGTACTGCTACCGCAGATCCTAAAGGGGCGGCCCTACCCAGGGGCGCGAGCATCTAATCACCTAAGCGAGGCTTGCGTTTGGCATGATTCATGATCATTGATCAAAAGTAACGTGCTAAGCCCCAACTACTTTTAGTTGGTTGTCTGTGACTAGTCCTTTCAATTTTCTCTCACTACCTATGGGTTTACCTTTAGTCCAATGAACAGTTTTGCCCTGCCAGCTTATAAGTGGAGCCAAAGGAGCTAACCTTCTGGCTCTTACAGCCATGCAATGGTCGGGGTCAAGCTGCTGAGCCTTGAAATAGACACAGAGCTGCAAGCCTAATCGAGTCTGGACGAGCAGGTACCCTTCGTGATGTGCGCTTGAAAATTGCGCAATTTAATGTAACTATTTACCATTGCGCCATTTCATCATAGAAAAACGCAACATTTCCCGACTTAATTAGTGTTCTGGTTCAGCAGAACACTAATTAAGTCGGGAAATTACAATTACAGTTACTAGAAATCATCACCTAGTGGTTCACCACTAGGTGATGATTTCTAGTAACTGGTCTAGAATGTCATTTTATCTTGAAAATAATAATAAATATCTAAAGGTGGTGTTCATAAAATATGTAATATCTAACAACCAATTAGGTTGATGTAGTTCACATCAGCATTTCCCTTTTACATTTATAATGCGTACAGCTGAGGAGCGGAACTTTTTAGTAGAGTCTGTTGCGTGGTAGTTACCTACCTGAAGGCCAATTCTCCTAATTTAAAACGTTCAAAATCTAGTCGCAATCTCATCTCGGCGACAAACAAATGTCAAAAACTTGACAAAATATAGGGAAATTAGAGGTATTTTTGACAGATTGAGACTGAGATCAGACTGTGAACGTTCTTAAAATTAAGAGAATTGCCCCTCTGGAAGTCAAGTCCCGAATGTATAGATTACTTCTAGGCACAAACATAGGACACTACGTTTATCTTGTTTTAAAGGTTGAGGTCACTATTGAGGAGTTGTAAAGGTTTAAGCCTTTTTCTTCTCTATGCTTAGTCCAACAATAGTCGTCGCACCCCTTACCCCCTGAGCCAGATGGAGCCACCGCTAGCCGTCTATTAGTTTCTTAATGTATGCTATCGATACTACGTCCAATTTCCGAATTTGCTAATCACGACTATGATAATAATTATAATAAATCACTACTGTATTACAAAAATACAATAAGTCTATATTTTTTTACGAAAAGGAGATAGGTATCACACTCGAGGTGCCACCCATAAACCACTTCCGACTATTTGAAGAAAGCTCCGTTTTTACAATAAAGTCTTAGAAGATATAATGAGATATTTACCAGAGTTTTTATTGAGCAGTATTTAGTATTTATATATTTTCATGCAAGCAGGCACTGTTACGTATCATATATACTATTTACTTTAAGCATATGCATTCATTCCATTAGTGGTTTCTGGATGGTTGGCTAGTATCTTGTACAAATATTCATATTTATTGTAAATAAGTGGGTAGAGATTAAACCATTTTAAAAATTAACGCCCCTCCACTGCTTGTTGCATACACATTTCAAATGTTTGTATAGAAATTTTAGTGGAAAGGCGTGAATTTTTAGAATGGTTTACCTATCTCAATTTAAGCGTATTATTATTAAACTAGACATCCATTTACATCACACAGACATGGAACAAATGGAATCTATGTTGTGTCATCTTTCGTTTGGGACTATGTTCATTTATATTACCACTTTAGTAATGCTATTGTTAATGCGAATGCAGAATCAACGTAAAAAAAATATGTCTAAATGTACTTCTATAATTCAAGCCCTCGTCACAAAAAATAAGACTGAACCACTATTCTAGTTTGCACATGCTTTGGATGATCTGGTTTTAACAGACTATTAATAGGTACTCTTAGAATTCTTAAAAAATAATATAGTTTGTTGTTACATAATTATGAATGATTAAATACGATGCCTGTGCATTTATTTGGGTTTGTTTATGAGTAGGTATTTCATATACAGGATGTTACGGAAAGGGTATATCAATACAAACGAGTTGAAGAGTGTATCTGGTCTAGAATCTCTGTACAAAATTTCAGCTCAAAAGCATTAACTTTGAAAATGCTTAATATTTTTTTATTTCGACATCACGGCGCTGCACTGGCGCGCGGCGGCGTGATGTGCGTGTACTTGGCGCACAGACACACTACAGATAATGGATAATGACCCTCGTAGTGCGGTGACACGTTTTTTATGATTTCAATTTAATAAACTATCGAAATAAAAAAATATTAAGCATTTCCAAAGTTACTGCTTTTGAGCTTAAATTTTGTACAGATATTCTAGACCAGATACACTCTTCAACCCGTTTGTATTGATATACCCTTTCTGTAACAGCCCTGTAGAAATGTTTTGTTAGGAAATATTTTACACAAATTATATTTAACAACATCACAAACATTTAGATATTAAAACCGTAGAAGGAGTGCCCCTTTAATATTTCTAGCAAATTCTACAACATTCTATGGATCAAACAGTTGGCTGCTATCGATTTTGGATTATACTTGTTCCATGCTTGTTCCTATTTATTTAAGATCGAAATAGTAAAAACTAGTCTACCGTTATAATGAACTTGTTACTCACATTTAAGTGCCAATCGAGGCTCCACCTTATTCAAATATCATTCAGCATGAAACATTGTTATATTTATTATTATATCAAGGGTTTATGAAGACGACAAACAACGCACTTTCTTGGCAGGACAAATGAATAGTCTGCCACTATTAGTATGCAGAGCTCAAATTTAGTGTGCGCCCGCGCCGAAGGCTCGATACTCGATCTCAAAAGTATCCTGTCTGCATAAACCCTTACACAGAAGTATTATTATAGATTTTTTTCATGCCTGAGCATAAAAAGTATCTTGTATAAGCATGTTTCTTTATAATATTCAAAAATATAATTTTAAAATTTTTGAATGCTTAACTATGCTAGTTGGTTAGTGTATACAATATACCTACATTATACACAACCGTGGAAACCGTGAGAAGGTTTTTGTATCATAATTTAATACTCTTTCTAGTGTATTAATAATTATAAGTATTATATATTCTTTTAAAACTGCTGCTTTTATTTACCGAGGCGTGGGTCTAGAAATTAAATGTAAATAATTTTATGTTACTGTAAATGTCACGTACACACTATCTAAGGTCCGGCCGCGCTAAATTTGCCAAAGATGTAAACAACAATAGCCGCTTGAAATTGAATAAAATCGATATACAAGAACATTTATTTTGAGTAATGTTTGTTTTCGTCTAAATCTCCGAGCTTGCTAGAATTCAATTTCAATTTCGAGCGACCATTGTTGTTTACTCTTTGGCAAATTTGGCGCGGCCGGATATTTTAGAGTAATGTTATTTCGCCTCAAGTCATTATTGGCCACTGGAGTGTGTGTGCAGATAGCTGACACTTCCCAAACGTAATCTGAAGATTATCTATGAATTACACACTTTACTGGTTTCAACACATCAACAGTAATATGTATGTATTTAATACCATTCACTAATTCTACCTCAATTATTATAAAATTCTCAACTGTACAATTAACACACCAAATCAACTTCAAAGGAACATTTACACTAGACATTACCTAATTAACATTCAAATCAATTAATATTGCATCATTAAGATTACAACGTCATTATTTAGTAAATGTATTATGTAAGCTAGAATTCACCATGATCAGCATTGGAAAACAACTCCTACCTGTTACATGAGAAGTTAGATGGATCTCTAGGGGAGGAGGGACCGAGCAGGGTCAGATTTAGTGAGTAACACGCCGCCGAGCAGCGCGAGCGCCGCAGCGGCCGCCAGGCGTCACGCGCGCGGCCGCGACGCGCAGCCGGGCGGGCGCGCCATGGCGCACCGTCATTGTGACGGCTTCAGGGCTGCCATCTTGCGTCCGCGCGCTCGTGCCTCCTGCCGCGAAGTCGTGTACTCGAACCACAACACATTGGGTATCAGTGTTGTATCTCTTATCATCAATAATTCACATAGTTTCCTGAAAAATTGCAAACATTTATTAAATTCTTGCTGCAGCCGGCGGTTTCACCCGCGTAAGTGTCGATCCCGTGGGAATATCGGTATAAAAAGTATCCTATGTGTTAATCCAGGGTGTCAGCTACCTCCATACCAAATTTCATCAAAATTGGTCCAGCCGTTTGAGCGTGAAGAAGTAACAAACATATAAACACACACACTCACAAACTTTCGTTTTCATAATATTAGTGTGATAGTGTGATAATTTATCAAGAATGAAATCACATGTGATGACTTCACTTCAAGATTAGGCAAAAATGAAAAATAAGATGATAATAGACACTTACAGTGAAACAAGCTGCGGGAATAGTGGGGTGAACACCCTGTGAACTATTGCAAACCATACGGTTGCAAAAATGAATCCAACAATGGCTCCTACTACAACTTGCGATGTTGTGTGGTAGTGTAGATACACCCTTGCAATGCACACTAGCAATGATAAGAACATACAGCCACCCACAATTATCACTCTCCATAATGCAGATATTATACTGTTATTATTTATGTGGTGTAATCTGAAAATTAATTATTAAGTCAATTTCGAAAATAGTTATTTTTGTATATTTACATGTCAAGGTGCATGAAATACATCTGTTCATAATAGCATAGGAAAAAATGGCCCCAGTTTCATTCATTAACAACCTGCCGCATTAACCAGAAACATTTGGTTATAAGATGAAAAGTGTGTCAACTCACCTGATTAATACAAAATATAGAACATAAGTACTAAAGAACCAAATAAATTGAGCATGTGATGATGGCATCCCATATTCATTGTACAAGTTCCCCCTTGAGAGTGGTCTGGCTTCACATATTATGTGTTTTAGTATTATATTCAATACTTCATTCACCAATGTGCCAGTGAAAAAAGTTATCTGTAAAAAATTATATTAAATATTTAAATTATATGTAATTTATTGATATAAATAAAATATGACTGCAATGCTGCCTAAATTATGAATACTCAATCAAAGGAAGTGTGAATGGATAAGTGTCATCTTGTTAATGGAACCATTATTCAAACCAAGTTTGCATGTGAATAATATTAGTAGCTTAAATAAATAATGCTTTATAGTTACATTGAAGAACAAAATCAAGTGAGAGCTCAGATAATATCAGAGGCAGTGGGACTCATGGTTAAGTAGATATTCTGTAAGGCACTGCCAAGTTTTAAAAGAAATATCTTGACTTACAGTGTGAAGATCTCGACGAAACAAAATAAGCGCAACAAACCCAGCGCCTATACCAAATGGGGACAGGCTTATAAGGGCGAAGAACTTTCCAAGCCAGTCTCCTGAAAACATAGATATAACGGATCACAATTGAAACATGAATAGCTTAGTATGAGACCGAGCTAATTTATGTTAAACTTACCTTTTGGGTACTCAACTAAAGTGAGTGCCAGTGGTTGCCATTCGATATCACCGTTATTATGCAAAACATCACTCACAGACGCAGCCTCATCCTCCATTTTTGCTTCATTTGCTAGAAAACTGAGACAGTTATCAGGTTAATACAAATCCTGTACAAAATTCTAACGATAAATATTAAAACCAAGACTCAAACTCACATTCACAACACGGTCGACAGGTAGTACGACACGAAACAAGTTTTTTGACAATCTGCGAACAATCAATCAAACCAATGACATTAACATGTGTTGCCAATGTATCAAATATTCCGTGAATGTGGTCTCAGCATAGCTATTCACAACCATACGACAGGCTATCGTATCGAAAGCGACACATTTCGATAACTAACCTTTTGACCGCACATATTTTCGTGTCCCTACCGCTCGTGTCGTATTTCTGCGACAGAGAGCATGCATGATTTTTTCGTCCTATTAATATGTCTTCCTTGCACGGTGGGCTGTGCCGGGGCGGCTGCTGCTGTTGCGGAAAACTACCAATCAAACTGCGTAAATACTTCAATCTTTTTGGGACTTAAGTAGGTTCGAACCGTTTGGGCTGTTTGGGCCATGGGGTCCAACTCCGAGTACCCAATTAATTTGTCGAGACCAGAGGGGTGGCCTATTTTTGGGCCAAAGAATGGGCATTGCCATACAACGTTAAGTGCTGCCAGCCTTATGGGCACTTTTCCTGTTGACAGCGATGCGGACGATTTTTTGCAGCCTGTTGCAGAGCCGCCATTCACGTTCATTTAGGTCTTTGTCATGCATTCGTGATGAACTATCTCCAGCTTGCATCTAGTCAAGTGGACTTAGACATTGAGATAGGAAAAACATGGAGACGCCGCGTTATTCTATACATACATTTGCTTATACAAATATGAGTGAAATATGATTCAGAATGTGAAATATCGTTTTGTCTCATTCTTTCCAATAAGATAATCGTATTTGAAAAAAGAGACAACAATATTTTAAGTTGTTGCTCATTATGGCAAAATTTTGTCGTGACGTAGTGACAGCTGTAGGTAAGTGCCGTAAAAGCCATCTTATGCGACGAGATTAGTAATCTGTGGACGAGTTTCGTGGTAGTTTTGCTGTCAAATGGTTGTTTATTTTTTGTATTATTGAGATTTGCGAGAAAATTACAAGGTTTTTACCTTTTAAAACTGCATGTAAATGTTGGAAAACAGCAATTCAACATGCCTGTGTGTTGTATTGTGAAGTGTGGTGCAAGAAATAATGAAAATCAATCTCTATTGTCTTTGCACAGGTTAAAGCCGGTTTTCATGCAATAATACATAAAATAATACACATTCGAGGATACAATTGTAACCCGATCATGAATTTATGGCTAAAGTATTGATATTTGGGTTATTTTCCGTATAACAGACCTTTTTGTTATTTTTGTTACTTCACTTATTTGTTTACAATAATATGTCATATTGAATAGTGTTGTACCGTTGCCAAGTTTCCGAATCTAGTTAGTTAGTAGATATCGGTATTTTCTGCGATGTTAACATAAATAATCCTGCGTCTTATTAGGTCCGAGCGACCTTGCTAGGTTCGGCCCGTGGTTCACAGAACCAAAATCAAAATATTTTATTTCACATAAACCTACATAGGCACTTATGAAACGTCAGACTCAGAAGCTAGGTGCACGGTTCCAATAAAATAGGTTGTTTGCTATGGAGAAGAACCGGCAAGAAACTCCACGGTTACTGTTTTAATGAAAACATTTTTACAAAAAAAAAAAAAACAACCAACTTCAATAAAAATACTACAAAGTGAAAAATAACTTTAATATCGGAAGTCGGTGTCGTTGGTTCCGTATTTTCGTTTTTTGACTCCGACTTCCGAAATTAAAGTTATTTTTCACTTTGTAGTATTTTGTTTGAAGTCGGTTGTTTTTTTTGTAAAAATGTTTTTATTTTTCACTTTTTAGTTGTACCTACCCCACACAAATTCAATTAACATTAGTGCATTGAAGAATTGAATACACCGACTAGAAGAATCATCATAGAAATGCCGGAGATGTAGTACATTTATGCATATAACTTCGTACATAAGAATAATTACCTAATGTATTATATACTAAAACCTTCCTGAAAGTATGTAGATTACATTAGCGAAAAAGTTATAAAAATTGGTTCATTACTTTTTGAGAAAATCGCGGACATACAAACATACGGGTCGAATACAGAACCTCCTTTTTTTTTTAAGTCGATTAATAATAATTGGCTTTTACAATGTTTATTTTGTTAAGTACCTGGTACTGGTTTTAATAAATAAATAACTCGTTTTTTATTTTTATGGACGATCTGTTTCTCTCTTCTTGCCACTGCAGATTAATATATCGATACTCGATACAGTAACACCAATTTTCCTTGATTGGCACAACCCTAGCAATGGCAGCCATTTTATGAGACAATATGAGTTGTAGGTATGCACCCTATTTTTGTAGGTATTTCCAGTCCATACTTTTCTCTATGTCAATGGGACTTAGACTATTTAATTTTAATTATTGACCAGTGTGAGGGTGAGACCCATTAATGCTAGGTACACACGCAGCCACTTTAGTCGCCGACGACTCACTGGTGATTTTAAAATTTCACAGCCACACTCAAATTTCAAAATTTTCAAATTTCATTTCTTCATTTTGTGAACATAGGGTACAATATACAGATGTTACACAAAAAATAAAATGTTGGTCCTCAGACTCAGATTTTGACAGCAGATTTGTCGCTAGTCGCTAGCGATTTCAAAATCTGTGTGAGGGCGTGAGATTTATAAAAGATGATCGTAGAAAAAGATTGTCCTTTTATTTATAAGAAGCGAACCTTCTTTACCTATTTATTTTAATACAACTTACACAATAATATGACAGCACGGCGTTCAGTGATCAGTTGTAGGGACGGCCTATCGATATACGATAAATCATAGCAACATCGATAGGGACTCGTTGTCATCGAGTTGTTTGCGGAACGATGCGTGTGTCGGAATATGTAGAGTTATACAGAATACAATCTTCCTAGATTATGGAATTAGTATGTACTTTCCTAAATTACATGGAATTAGTATGTACTATATTTTTGCTAGAATGTCGAGAGTGTTACTAGATAAAATAATTAACGAATTCCGAACGTAACCGGAGGTCTGTGAGTCGGTCTAAATAAATAGAATAACTTATTTTCCTTTTCACCCAAAATGTAAGGGTAACAGAATTAAACATTGTATTTAAATATTTTCTTAATTTTATGTGCAATTCTTGATGTATTAGTGGTTATAAATAATAAATATAGTAAACTCAGTGTACGCTATCTTTAAGAGACTTTATCTAATTGTAGTCCGATAAATTGTTATAAAAATACATTCAATATCTTATAACGTTTTAAAACAGTTCTGTCAAAATAGATTTACATAAGACGGTCAATATTAAAAGTTATTTGGTCAAATAGGATCATTGTTAAAAATGGCGGGAATGTTAGATGTACTTGAGTAATATTGGAAAAACTTTATAAGGTGTGGGCCCGCCAAATATCGCTCTCTTGAATTCCAACTGGGGGAAAAGATGGACTACCGTCCGTGCATGTAAGTGAATTGATATTATTGCTGTTAACTGTGTTGCTCTGTACCTAAATGTTGCTTTAGCTTTGAGAAATGGTCCAAGAGATTAATGTGATAGGTAACAATATTATAATTGTAGCAAATGTACAATGTGTTGATACAATACTTTATAAAACAAGCTACCATGAAGTTTCCTTGTCCTTCCTTCTTCATGATGACCTAGTTTGGGAACGGACAACTAGTTTTCTGATTAACGTATTCAACTGACAAGCTTGATTGAAATAAATGCCTAGTCTTGTCTTTCTGTGCTTTTCTTCATAAAACCCTTTCCTTACACACTATATTCATAGGTACTTCATACAGTAAATAACTAGTAACCTCCATACACAGTAAACAACACCAACCAACCACACTCTGAGCTTACTAATTAAGCTGATTTTACACATAATCATATAGTTTTCATTCACCTTTCTGACATCAGAAGTGGGATAGTGCTCCAGCTTACATAATAGATTTCTAATGAATTTTATTTTTCTATTTTCATGATCAATGTTGGAGCTATCGATGGTCTGCTGGAAGCTGTTGTTAATCGGTGGGCTAAGGGCTACTAAGACGATGACGTCGCGCTGCCGCCTCTGACTTCAGGACTGCGGAGCTGCAAGTAACTATGGGCATCGGGACTGCGGAGCTGCGAGCTGCTGTACGAGCATCGAGGGTCAGTGGATCATCTTAGGGTCGAGAATGCAGAGACTCGAGCTGCTGTACGAGTATTGGGAACCTTTCCAGCAATAAGAAGTAGCTAAAGTCGGTAAGGCCTTAAGAGGCTCTGCTTTGATATTACTTTGAAACCTGAGATCATAAATCCAGCTGATGGTGCATCATAGTATGTAGTTTGGTCACATAAGAACTTGAATTTAAGAACAATATTTTTGTAATTAAGAGTTAAGCTTTAACTATTCAACTTCAAATAGAGAAGGTTCAAAATGATGATGGGTAGATAAATTATATAAAAAGATTCCCATAAAAATAAAAAAATAAATGTACCTACCTATTATTAAATAATATAAGTTGAAAGGTCATCAATCACCTAAAATTAGCTTGTGAACATTTAATTGAAGCTTAGGTTATAAAACCAATAGAGAATTGTTACTATGTTAGTAACTAAATTATTATTAATTTTAGTTAGAAGTTTTCACATAAAATGAAACTTTGCATAAGTAACAAAGATTCAAGTATTAAAAAGATAAGGTTGAGAATAAGTTTTCAGAAATTAAGCCCGGTGTTACTGAAATACACTGATGTTAGATTCTGGTGTTCATAAATTATTTTCAAAGATACATTTTGGGTAAAATTGCAAAACTTATTAACATGACCTGATCACACTTTACACTAGACAGTTTAAAGGCGAAATTTTGTGAATATTACTTAACGGCTGAATGGATTTGGATAAAATTTAGCACACAGACAGTAGGTAATTATAACCAGGATTGACACATAGAATACTTTTATCCCGATATTCCCACGGGGTCAACACTTATGCTGGTGAAACTGCGGGGCGCAGCTAGTTGCAAGTATTTCATAATGTAGTACTTAGTAAAAGCAAGATTTTAAAGTTGGTACTATGTCGAGTAAATGAAACACAACATGGACATTGCAATGGCAACACTGTCCGAGTGACATGTCAAATTTCTGTTCCGTATTTTAAAATTAATTTTAATTAGTAATTAAGTAAAATTAAGGTGTAATTTTATGTGTAAACGTGGTATAATTGCATAAATACTCAGGATTATTGTTTTCCTGTAAATGGATAAAGTAATACACAGTGTTTGTTACACACCGGTAACCTAAAACCAACAGCTGACGTTCAAACTTCGGATTATAAAACGGGAAGTATTTGCTCACTTTTACTTTATAATAGCACACAATCGTCATTGTAATTCTGTTACACATCCTCGTGAAGTCTTAGAATAAATAGTTCGCTGAGTTAGCACCCTGCATTGGGTCTGAATCGCGTTGTTTACATCGTAGAAAACGAAACTTAGCGAAGATTCTGTTATTTTTATTCTGATCTTTAATATAATATACTTACAACAATAAAAACGTTCATGTTCGTTATTTTTGCATTGCCGTTATACCTACTGTAATATCATAAAAAAAATATTTTAAAATCTAGGCAACCTACCCACATAGATAAAAGTAAAATCCTAAGGCTATAAAAATCATCCAAATTATACATACTATTAAATAATATAGCCTTGAAAATAGCCCTTTAAACCAATTTAGTAGCCATCCTAGTTTCTCCACTCAACTACGATAACTTCTCCCATTTTCCCTTTCATTTCCAACTTTATTTTACTTGTCTGTCCAATTTTTCTCACCGTTTCTTTATTCTAATTTCAGTAACATATCCTGAAACCATGCCTGTGATGACCCGTAAGGCTACTGCTCAGGAGATGGACCTTAAATTGAGAACGGCCCTCCAAAAACTTGAAGCAACACAACTCCAGTGTGACCAATTGCTACTGGAGAATGATGAAAGTGAGGAGGAAATAAAGAAAATAGTTGACAAAAACTCAAGCCTTAAACGGGAGCTAGTAGACCTACATCAACAATATCTGATTGTTGTTGATGAACGCGATCAACTGAAGGTAGTCACGGATGGTTTCAACAACTGTAGTAATTTGTATGAGGAGGCTTTAAGTAAAGTTAGGGACCTAGAAGATGAATTAATTCATGCTAATAGTCGCATCTTCCAGTTGGAAAAAGAAAAAGAATGTAATCAGGTTAAAGAAACAAACCATTTATATAATGAATTATTAAACATTAATTGTAACCCTCATCCCATAATAACTATTGACCTTACTGAAGATTCCTTGCTAAAACAGAATTATAGTTATAAATTGAGTCATAACAAAATGAAAAAATATGCAAGAATGAATAGAATAATTAAAAAATGTAATCAATTTAGGAAACAACAAAAACATTTTTCTAAAAATATTCCACTAAGGAAAGAACGTATTGATCTAATTAATAAATTAAATAATTATCAAATCAAATTAGAAGACAGCACAAAAATATATGAATTTGATACACAGCGCTTACAGTCTGACATACAGGTACTTGAGGGCAGACTTAGTTCCCTTTACATTAAATATGTGGGTTCTCAGAACCAAATTAAAGAACATATTCTTGCTGCTAATGAGTTAGTTATGTGTCAGTGTACTTGTCAGAAGGTTTCAAACCCTGTTGCTGCCCAGCCTGAGGCAACGGAGGACCCGTCCCAGACTGAGTGTTTGTCTCAAGAGTGTATCCTTAACCCAGATGTATCTGATATAGTACAGGATCTATCCGCAGTGGTACAGCTTGAGGTTAGTAGTTGTCCATCGTTCAGTAGTCATGATTGTTATACTTCAGTTATGTTCTCAGATAGTATAGGAAGAGGATTAGGTAAATTAATTAGTAACAACCTGAGTTATTCTACTCAAAACAATTGTATGCCAGGGTCAACCTACAAAGAAATAATGGCATCAATAACAGGAAATGTATTTAACCCTAAAACCAACATTACTGTACTTGTAGGTAACAGTTCTAAAGTCAAAAAATATGAAATAACTGACTGTGTAACTGAGTTGTTAAAGTTAAATTGTAATAAAATAATATTGTGTGCTTTCCCATATTTTAAAAAATTGACAAATAGACAAAACAATTATATTCATATGCTTAATAAGCAAATGCACTTTTTAGTTAGTCATTACAGTGACAAGCTTGTCTATTTTGACACTAACAGTTTTGTAGAAACTTTAAAGTCGACTAGAGGTACTGTGTATCTGCCTGTTAGTTTTAGACACACAATAGCAAGGCTATTAGCTTTTTATATAAACACAGACATAAGTATTATGTCGAAGTCTTGTATTATTAACACCACAACAATTAGTAATAATACTAATAATAAGGTGGTTTGCCTAAATGAATGTAGCTCAAATGCTATAAATATGTATACAAATTGTACGAAGGAGGTTCCATTTCCCTCACGCACTATGAGCTCACTGCCTGGTGATGACATTGAAGTCTTGGGATTAACTCCGGATAATCATTTAAACTAGTTTGTAAGACAACAGAAGGTACCAGTAATAATATTCTAATACCTAACAGCAACAAGGTATCTTCTTGCTCTAAAATAATTAAATATCAAAAAGGAGATCAGCAGAATACCTTGAAGTTATTTCATCAAAATATTCAAGGCATTTCCTCCAAATTATTAGAAATTGAAATGTTTTTAGAAAAAACAAAGTTTGACATTGTTTGTTTTACTGAACATTGGTTAAAGGATTACCAAATGTTAATTAATTATGAGAACTATAGTGTAGGCAGTTGTTTTAACCGTAAATCTATGCTGCGTGGAGGTTCTTTAATCTTCATAAAAAATTGTTTAAAATTCAAGCAACGAAATGACATAGTGGATTTATCAATTGAACATTGCATCGAACTGTCTTGTGTTGAGCTAGATAAGCATGTTGTAGTGTGCGTTTACAGACCCCCTAATTATCAGAACTTTTATGTATTTGAGTCAATAATGGAGGATGTTCTAGTGAAACTTGCGTCCAATAACAAAGCCGCAATTATTTGTGGTGATTTTAATATTAATATTTCGGAAAATAATTCAAACAGCAGTAGATTATTAAGCCTTTTCAAATCGTTCAATTTATCCAATGTTTTTACAGAACCGACTAGAGTAACTCCAACTTCTGCTACTTGTATCGATAATGTTTTTTGCGATTGTGATTATTTAGATAAAGCCATCGTAAATTATCTGCCCTCTGATCATAGTGGACAAACGGTAACTTTTAAGTTTAAAACACCTTTGCAAAAAGTGCAAATACAATTTAGACCGATAACGACTGGTAAACTAAAAAGATTCAATAGTACTCTAAATAATAAGTTAAATGATCTGGGCCATGATATGGATGACGCAAATAAATTGTACGAGGATTTCTTTTCAGTAGTGCAGACTCAATTCAATAAAACTTTTGAAAAGAAAACAAAAACCATTTGCCCTAATTTTATATTTAGTGACTGGGCAACTAGAGGTATTAGGATAAGTAGGGAGAGACTGTTCGAGCTGTATGGCCTTAAGCCCTACATTAATACTGATACTTACAGCAAGTATGTTGCTACATATTCCAAAATTTTTAGAAATACTTGCAAAATAGCCAAAGCCCGGTACATTAGCAACAAAATCAAATCGGCAGAAAATAGAATAAAAACGGTTTGGAAAATTATAAATAACGAAACTAGTAGGAATAAAAAACGAAACACAGATTACACGTTGGAGACTTCACGTGGTGCCATAAGCTCTAACTTAGAAGTAGCTCAAGAATTTGTAAATTTCTTTACTAATATACCATCAAAAACGACGGAAGCCTTAAATTCCTCACCCGGCGTATCAATTGATTTATTAAGAGCGAACGTTCAAGCCTGCCCGGTTGAATTTCAATTTAAACATATCAACCCTGCAGTAGTAATAAAAGCTTTTAAGCAAATTAAGATCAAATTGACCGAAGATCTTTGGGGAATGTCTATTAAAGTATGTACCTCCATAATTGAGACTATTGCGCCTTACTTAGCCTTAGTATTTAATTCGTGTGTTGATCAAGGAGTCTTCCCCGATTTAATGAAATACAGTAAGGTAATACCACTTTACAAATCCGGGGACAGTAAAGACACTAATAATTATAGACCCGTATCCGTGTTGCCGGTTTTCAGCAAGGTGTTTGAAAAGATAATGCTTAATCAAATGCTCAATCATTTTAACACGAACAAAATCCTTCACGATCAACAGTATGGTTTTACCAAAGGACGTTGTACGACCGACGCCGGTGTAACCTTATTAAAACACATTTTTAACGCGTGGGAAGAGGCCCAAGACGCCATAGGAATCTTTTGTGACCTCTCCAAGGCATTTGATTGCGTCGATCACGAAACCTTGCTTTTGAAACTTGAGCATTACGGACTTGGAAAACTTGCGCTCAGTTTAGTTAGTTCTTATTTAAATGATAGGCAACAGCAAGTTCAAATAAATGGTGTCAATTCACATGGCTTAACAGTAAAAATGGGTGTGCCACAAGGCTCGATTTTGGGTCCTTTCCTCTTTTTAGTGTATATAAATGATCTACTCCATTTATTAAAAAACCAACCACAATTAATGGTGTTATTTGCTGATGACACTTCTTTAATTTTTAAGGTAAATAGACGTGCTATAAATTTTGACGACGTAAATAACGCCCTACTGCAGGTCCAAAATTGGTTCACTGCTAATAATTTAGTATTAAATGGAAAAAAAACTAAGTGCATAAGATTTTCTTTACCAAATGTCAAAGGTAGTGATTGCGAGATAATATTGAATCAAGAGAAACTAGAATTCGTCGATACAACTGTTTTCCTAGGGATCACGCTCGACTCAAGGCTACAATGGGGTCCTCATTTAACATCTCTTGCAGGACGGCTAAGTTCAGCTGCTTATGCTGTCAGAAAAATCCGTCAGTTTACTGATGTAGATACCGCGAGACTGGTCTATTTTAGTTACTTTCATAGTATCATGTCTTACGGTATTTTACTTTGGGGACGGGCTGCAGACATCGATTCTATTTTTATTTTGCAGAAAAGAGCTATCAGAGCCATTTATAATCTCCGCAGGCGCGATTCTCTAAGGGAACGGTTTAAAGAAATTAACATCATGACGGTACCTTGTCAATATATCTACGAAAATATCATGTATGTAAGGAAAAATTTACATCTTTTTAGTAAAAGAGGTGAAAGACATAATTATAGTACTAGAAATAGGGACCTATTAGTTCAACCAGGATTTAGACTAGCTAAAGTAGACTCATCTTTTATGGGGTACTGTTTAAAATGTTATAATAAAATACCTCCCCACATTCTTCAACTGAATGAGACAAAATTCAAGTCTTGTATTAAACGCACACTATGCAGACAGGCATATTATAAGTTAGGGGATTACATCTCTGATAAAAATGCCTGGCTCAATGCTGGTCCTGCTCCACAACCACAACTATTTGATTAACACTTAAAAATGCTGTTGGAGCTGCTGAAGATTGTAAGTCTATCTTTGCATTGTATAAATTCAATCTCCTTGTATTGTATAATTGCATAGCACATGTTGAGTACTATGTACATACTATAAAGCTACCATTTACTGGGTACGTCTTTCATTGACTGAATGTGCCCTGGCGGCTGAGAGTATGTCATGCTCACTCAAATGTCTCGCTGATGGCGGCGCATGTGTTGGATCATTTAGCTCCCTTCAAAATGGTTGAGCTGAATGGTGCTAATACATGCGTCATGTTCGTGAACGGGCGCCGTCAGTAGGGACTGGTCATCTCTTTGCTGCCATGGCTTATTTTATTTTAATTTATTATTTGAATTGTTGTTTTTTCTCATCTTTTCATTATGGACGCTTTTAACGTTCTGCATCGTTCTCACATGTATAATTTTTAACGTGAATGATGTAACCAAGACTTTGTAACCATATTATTTTGATTTAAAAGAGTGTCCATGGAGTTTCTTGCCCGTTCTTCTCCATAGGTACCTACGCTTTGGAATGGGCAACTAGCTTCATCTTTCTGACTGACCGACCCCTTGACAATTCAAAAGTGCCTGTAATTGGTTTAATTGAAATAAATGCTTTGAGTTTGAGTTTGAGTTTGAAACATATTTCTATTTGATCTGATATGTAAAAAGAAATAGTGAATATCATTTAATTTAAATTATTCATAAACAAATATGACAAGGTGAAGGGTTATTAGTAATTCTCTTTATTTTATTGTTTTTCACTTTTAAGGTTTAAAGAAACTTTATTCTCAATGAAAACATAACATTTCACTTACTTGATAACAATACTAATTCTAATTCAAAATAAAAAGTTTGACAATACCAGTTATAGAATATAATCCGCTTTTTAAAGTGCTTACTAATAGCATACTATTAGTTATTCTGTGCTAATAATAGTGTTAAAATAAACTTTTAGTTTTGTCTGAACTGCTATCCTGGGTCTTGATAATTTCATTTTGGGTGTATAACATTTTACTTGCAGGAGTAAAGTAGGTGTCAACTGTTCAGTGTGATCATGTCAAAGCCTGAAATTATTTTAACAGAAAATGTATCAATATAATTTGCAATGCTATTGCCAGATTGCCCAAGTGATGTAGGTATATAGTTTAAATTATTCCTAAAATCAATACTGGTTGTTTGATAAACTGGGTAAATTGATGAATTATTGCTTTACAGTTACCTATTTTGAAAACTGACTATTAAGTACTGCTCTGAAATGATTATTTATTTGATATAACATAACACTCCTTTTTGGGCAGTTGTGTAAAAAGTTACTCTACTGGTTGACTATTAACTTGATGCTATTTTTGTCACCAAAAGAGGACGAGTTGCTCAGTTACATAGCAATTGTTATTAACGTTGTGTAAGTAATCTGATCACATAAACCAGTCAAGTTTGAAACTTTTGAATTGGTCACTATCACATATTGTTCTTTTTGGTCTTGCTAAGTACATACTTCGAGAACGAAGTAATGGTCAGTATAGCCGTGTGCTATTACTCAAATTTATATAAGAATACCTATCTCATTGAATATTGATCACTATAACGTATTGATTTTGTGAAACAATAAATCACTGTACGTCAGCTGTCAGATGATAATGACATTGACATAATGGTAACGTTCCATTTCAAGAATATTTTATCAAACGTAAATTATCATTTTGTGAATAGAAAGTTTATGCTATTCAATTTCTTAATTGATATTTTAGACAAAATTGTGACTCGTAAGGTTGCTTCACAAACAACGATTTATTTATAGTTTTACATAATCAAAACAAATGTTTATTAACATAGAATTACACTATATGAATGTGACAAGTTCAAAGGTTATTTTGTCGACTTGACAAAGTGGTTAAAACTTCTAGATGACTTCTAGTTTTGCCTGAACCGCTGCAGCGGGGCTTGATAATTTTGTGTTGGCTGTTAACTGTTTACTTGGAGAGTAAAATTTGGTGTCAACTGTTCAGAGTGACCATGACAAAATTTGAAATGATGAGTATTGTCAGATTGACCGAGCAATGTGCTGTTTTGTTAATTTGTACGATGAATACTGGATTACTGGTTAGTATTCGATTGAACCGTTACTGATTAGAACATTATTTTTATTATGGTACACACAGCTCCATTAAAGTGGCTACCCCCCCCAAAAGACACGTGCGTTTAAATTAGAGATGATGAATATGACCATCAACCATTAAACTAGGTAATATTCAATAGATAAACAAAATTAACATTATCGAATAAAAATATTATCAACTTCTTCGGCGCAAAATCTGCAACGTCTAATAATTAAAAATATTCATTCCGTTACGTGCATTCAATTGTATGCTCTATCTCTCTTACGATAAAACACATAAATTTACTGTTGGAGGTATTTTATTCTAAACTAAGGAAGTGATATTTTTAACAAATATTTCGGTCGGTTAATGGTTAATTTAAGTTCTTAACAACTTCAACATTCATTACTTAATAGAATAGGTATTCAACATGTTGCAGATACGATTTTAATGATGATATTTTAACTAACTAATTCTACTACTTCTGTAAATATTTACATAATATAAGCTAACATACAAAACTATAATAATATTTACATTTATAGGTATAAAAAAAGACAAAATAGATATGCAGATACTTACTTGAATAAAAATATTAACGAATATTTTCAACCAATAAAAATATCGATATTTTTAACAATAACTAAGTATTAACCAATAAACAAAGGTTGAAGGTTCAAATCCTAGACATGAAATGTGCTTTTTGTCATGCTTTATATATTTTTCTACTTTGTTTTAGTATTATTCATAAAGAATTTAAAAATCAAGCAAAATAAAATACCTTAATAATCATTTAATATTCATATATATATAATGGGTAGGTAAATCGTAGTAGTTTACTCTTCGTCGTTTTAATTGAACGTACACATCTGTAATGGTTGTAGCTTGGGGGTGTGGATTAATTTTATAAAGGAGTAAAGTGACTCTGACCATAGTAGATAACATTTTTTTTTTTTGCAATTCATTTGGGCTTGCTGTCTAGTTCGTAACACTGCTGGTATGAGTCTGACGACGTTCGGTGATGCGATGGTTCGAATCCAAGTCAAAACAATGAACTCCTTTCGAAGTATTCTTTAGATATTCGCAATGAATTCAATGTTGTAGCAGTGTCAACATTTTAAAACTTGAGGGGTTAGCACAACATACTGACGCTGTGTTGTACGTTTTCTTATCATTATCGTTAATGTCAATTATCAATTTGTTGGTTTTATTTTATTGTTTATGGATGTGATATCAGAGGATATCAATGTGGATAAGGATTTGATATCAAAGAGGATATCGGTGGATAGGGATGTGATATCAAAGAGGATATCAATGTGGATAAGGATGTGATATCAAAGAGGATATCAGTGTGGATAGGGATGTGATATCAAAGAGGATATCAGTGTGGATAAGGATGTGATATCAAAGAGGATATCAGCGTGGATAGGGATGCGATATCAAAGAGGATATCAGTGTGGATAAGGATGTGATATCAAAGAGGATATCAGCGTGGATAGGGATGCGATATCAAAGAGGATGTCAGTGAAAACAGTGATGTTATAACTAAGAGAACATCAATGTGGTTAGGTCAATGTAATACATATCTATATATAGAATGTATGGACACAGATTTCATATCAATGGTTATATTTAAATATGAATAAAACTTTTAGTCTGTCTTAAACCAATGTTTGTAATCTGTAACTGAACAATGATGTCTTATGTTATGTTACTCTTAACTACTATTGCCTATGTTCTTCGGGACGAAGCACAGATCAGAATGGCCGTGTCGGAATATGTAGAGTTATACAGAATACAATCTTCCTAGATTATGGAATTAGTATGTACTTTCCTAAATTACATGGAATTAGTATGTACTATATTTTTGCTAGAATGTCGAGAGTGTTACTAGATAAAATAATTAACGAATTCCGAACGTAACCGGAGGTCTGTGAGTCGGTCTAAATAAATAGAATAACTTATTTTCCTTTTCACCCAAAATGTAAGGGTAACAGAATTAAACATTGTATTTAAATATTTTCTTAATTTTATGTGCAATTCTTGATGTATTAGTGGTTATAAATAATAAATATAGTAAACTCAGTGTACGCTATCTTTAAGAGACTTTATCTAATTGTAGTCCGATAAATTGTTATAAAAATACATTCAATATCTTATAACGTTTTAAAACAGTTCTGTCAAAATAGATTTACATAAGACGGTCAATATTAAAAGTTATTTGGTCAAATAGGATCATTGTTAAAAATGGCGGGAATGTTAGATGTACTTGAGTAATATTGGAAAAACTTTATAAGGTGTGGGCCCGCCAAATATCGCTCTCTTGAATTCCAACTGGGGGAAAAGATGGACTACCGTCCGTGCATGTAAGTGAATTGATATTATTGCTGTTAACTGTGTTGCTCTGTACCTAAATGTTGCTTTAGCTTTGAGAAATGGTCCAAGAGATTAATGTGATAGGTAACAATATTATAATTGTAGCAAATGTACAATGTGTTGATACAATACTTTATAAAACAAGCTACCATGAAGTTTCCTTGTCCTTCCTTCTTCATGATGACCTAGTTTGGGAACGGACAACTAGTTTTCTGATTAACGTATTCAACTGACAAGCTTGATTGAAATAAATGCCTAGTCTTGTCTTTCTGTGCTTTTCTTCATAAAACCCTTTCCTTACACACTATATTCATAGGTACTTCATACAGTAAATAACTAGTAACCTCCATACACAGTAAACAACACCAACCAACCACACTCTGAGCTTACTAATTAAGCTGATTTTACACATAATCATATAGTTTTCATTCACCTTTCTGACATCAGAAGTGGGATAGTGCTCCAGCTTACATAATAGATTTCTAATGAATTTTATTTTTCTATTTTCATGATCAATGTTGGAGCTATCGATGGTCTGCTGGAAGCTGTTGTTAATCGGTGGGCTAAGGGCTACTAAGACGATGACGTCGCGCTGCCGCCTCTGACTTCAGGACTGCGGAGCTGCAAGTAACTATGGGCATCGGGACTGCGGAGCTGCGAGCTGCTGTACGAGCATCGAGGGTCAGTGGATCATCTTAGGGTCGAGAATGCAGAGACTCGAGCTGCTGTACGAGTATTGGGAACCTTTCCAGCAATAAGAAGTAGCTAAAGTCGGTAAGGCCTTAAGAGGCTCTGCTTTGATATTACTTTGAAACCTGAGATCATAAATCCAGCTGATGGTGCATCATAGTATGTAGTTTGGTCACATAAGAACTTGAATTTAAGAACAATATTTTTGTAATTAAGAGTTAAGCTTTAACTATTCAACTTCAAATAGAGAAGGTTCAAAATGATGATGGGTAGATAAATTATATAAAAAGATTCCCATAAAAATAAAAAAATAAATGTACCTACCTATTATTAAATAATATAAGTTGAAAGGTCATCAATCACCTAAAATTAGCTTGTGAACATTTAATTGAAGCTTAGGTTATAAAACCAATAGAGAATTGTTACTATGTTAGTAACTAAATTATTATTAATTTTAGTTAGAAGTTTTCACATAAAATGAAACTTTGCATAAGTAACAAAGATTCAAGTATTAAAAAGATAAGGTTGAGAATAAGTTTTCAGAAATTAAGCCCGGTGTTACTGAAATACACTGATGTTAGATTCTGGTGTTCATAAATTATTTTCAAAGATACATTTTGGGTAAAATTGCAAAACTTATTAACATGACCTGATCACACTTTACACTAGACAGTTTAAAGGCGAAATTTTGTGAATATTACTTAACGGCTGAATGGATTTGGATAAAATTTAGCACACAGACAGTAGGTAATTATAACCAGGATTGACACATAGAATACTTTTATCCCGATATTCCCACGGGGTCAACACTTATGCTGGTGAAACTGCGGGGCGCAGCTAGTTGCAAGTATTTCATAATGTAGTACTTAGTAAAAGCAAGATTTTAAAGTTGGTACTATGTCGAGTAAATGAAACATATTTCTATTTGATCTGATATGTAAAAAGAAATAGTGAATATCATTTAATTTAAATTATTCATAAACAAATATGACAAGGTGAAGGGTTATTAGTAATTCTCTTTATTTTATTGTTTTTCACTTTTAAGGTTTAAAGAAACTTTATTCTCAATGAAAACATAACATTTCACTTACTTGATAACAATACTAATTCTAATTCAAAATAAAAAGTTTGACAATACCAGTTATAGAATATAATCCGCTTTTTAAAGTGCTTACTAATAGCATACTATTAGTTATTCTGTGCTAATAATAGTGTTAAAATAAACTTTTAGTTTTGTCTGAACTGCTATCCTGGGTCTTGATAATTTCATTTTGGGTGTATAACATTTTACTTGCAGGAGTAAAGTAGGTGTCAACTGTTCAGTGTGATCATGTCAAAGCCTGAAATTATTTTAACAGAAAATGTATCAATATAATTTGCAATGCTATTGCCAGATTGCCCAAGTGATGTAGGTATATAGTTTAAATTATTCCTAAAATCAATACTGGTTGTTTGATAAACTGGGTAAATTGATGAATTATTGCTTTACAGTTACCTATTTTGAAAACTGACTATTAAGTACTGCTCTGAAATGATTATTTATTTGATATAACATAACACTCCTTTTTGGGCAGTTGTGTAAAAAGTTACTCTACTGGTTGACTATTAACTTGATGCTATTTTTGTCACCAAAAGAGGACGAGTTGCTCAGTTACATAGCAATTGTTATTAACGTTGTGTAAGTAATCTGATCACATAAACCAGTCAAGTTTGAAACTTTTGAATTGGTCACTATCACATATTGTTCTTTTTGGTCTTGCTAAGTACATACTTCGAGAACGAAGTAATGGTCAGTATAGCCGTGTGCTATTACTCAAATTTATATAAGAATACCTATCTCATTGAATATTGATCACTATAACGTATTGATTTTGTGAAACAATAAATCACTGTACGTCAGCTGTCAGATGATAATGACATTGACATAATGGTAACGTTCCATTTCAAGAATATTTTATCAAACGTAAATTATCATTTTGTGAATAGAAAGTTTATGCTATTCAATTTCTTAATTGATATTTTAGACAAAATTGTGACTCGTAAGGTTGCTTCACAAACAACGATTTATTTATAGTTTTACATAATCAAAACAAATGTTTATTAACATAGAATTACACTATATGAATGTGACAAGTTCAAAGGTTATTTTGTCGACTTGACAAAGTGGTTAAAACTTCTAGATGACTTCTAGTTTTGCCTGAACCGCTGCAGCGGGGCTTGATAATTTTGTGTTGGCTGTTAACTGTTTACTTGGAGAGTAAAATTTGGTGTCAACTGTTCAGAGTGACCATGACAAAATTTGAAATTATGAGTATTGTCAGATTGACCGAGCAATGTGCTGTTTTGTTAATTTATACGATGAATACTGGATTACTGGTTAGTATTCGATTGAACCGTTACTGATTAGAACATTATTTTTATTATGGTACACACAGCTCCATTAAAGTGGCTACCCCCCCCAAAAGACACGTGCGTTTAAATTAGAGATGATGAATATGACCATCAACCATTAAACTAGGTAATATTCAATAGATAAACAAAATTAACATTATCGAATAAAAATATTATCAACTTCTTCGGCGCAAAATCTGCAACGTCTAATAATTAAAAATATTCATTCCGTTACGTGCATTCAATTGTATGCTCTATCTCTCTTACGATAAAACACATAAATTTACTGTTGGAGGTATTTTATTCTAAACTAAGGAAGTGATATTTTTAACAAATATTTCGGTCGGTTAATGGTTAATTTAAGTTCTTAACAACTTCAACATTCATTACTTAATAGAATAGGTATTCAACATGTTGCAGATACGATTTTAATGATGATATTTTAACTAACTAATTCTACTACTTCTGTAAATATTTACATAATATAAGCTAACATACAAAACTATAATAATATTTACATTTATAGGTATAAAAAAAGACAAAATAGATATGCAGATACTTACTTGAATAAAAATATTAACGAATATTTTCAACCAATAAAAATATCGATATTTTTAACAATAACTAAGTATTAACCAATAAACAAAGGTTGAAGGTTCAAATCCTAGACATGAAATGTGCTTTTTGTCATGCTTTATATATTTTTCTACTTTGTTTTAGTATTATTCATAAAGAATTTAAAAATCAAGCAAAATAAAATACCTTAATAATCATTTAATATTCATATATATATAATGGGTAGGTAAATCGTAGTAGTTTACTCTTCGTCGTTTTAATTGAACGTACACATCTGTAATGGTTGTAGCTTGGGGGTGTGGATTAATTTTATAAAGGAGTAAAGTGACTCTGACCATAGTAGATAACATTTTTTTTTTTTGCAATTCATTTGGGCTTGCTGTCTAGTTCGTAACACTGCTGGTATGAGTCTGACGACGTTCGGTGATGCGATGGTTCGAATCCAAGTCAAAACAATGAACTCCTTTCGAAGTATTCTTTAGATATTCGCAATGAATTCAATGTTGTAGCAGTGTCAACATTTTAAAACTTGAGGGGTTAGCACAACATACTGACGCTGTGTTGTACGTTTTCTTATCATTATCGTTAATGTCAATTATCAATTTGTTGGTTTTATTTTATTGTTTATGGATGTGATATCAGAGGATATCAATGTGGATAAGGATTTGATATCAAAGAGGATATCGGTGGATAGGGATGTGATATCAAAGAGGATATCAATGTGGATAAGGATGTGATATCAAAGAGGATATCAGTGTGGATAGGGATGTGATATCAAAGAGGATATCAGTGTGGATAAGGATGTGATATCAAAGAGGATATCAGCGTGGATAGGGATGCGATATCAAAGAGGATATCAGTGTGGATAAGGATGTGATATCAAAGAGGATATCAGCGTGGATAGGGATGCGATATCAAAGAGGATGTCAGTGAAAACAGTGATGTTATAACTAAGAGAACATCAATGTGGTTAGGTCAATGTAATACATATCTATATATAGAATGTATGGACACAGATTTCATATCAATGGTTATATTTAAATATGAATAAAACTTTTAGTCTGTCTTAAACCAATGTTTGTAATCTGTAACTGAACAATGATGTCTTATGTTATGTTACTCTTAACTACTATTGCCTATGTTCTTCGGGACGAAGCACAGATCAGAATGGCCGTGTCGGAATATGTAGAGTTATACAGAATACAATCTTCCTAGATTATGGAATTAGTATGTACTTTCCTAAATTACATGGAATTAGTATGTACTATATTTTTGCTAGAATGTCGAGAGTGTTACTAGATAAAATAATTAACGAATTCCGAACGTAACCGGAGGTCTGTGAGTCGGTCTAAATAAATAGAATAACTTATTTTCCTTTTCACCCAAAATGTAAGGGTAACAGAATTAAACATTGTATTTAAATATTTTCTTAATTTTATGTGCAATTCTTGATGTATTAGTGGTTATAAATAATAAATATAGTAAACTCAGTGTACGCTATCTTTAAGAGACTTTATCTAATTGTAGTCCGATAAATTGTTATAAAAATACATTCAATATCTTATAACGTTTTAAAACAGTTCTGTCAAAATAGATTTACATAAGACGGTCAATATTAAAAGTTATTTGGTCAAATAGGATCATTGTTAAAAATGGCGGGAATGTTAGATGTACTTGAGTAATATTGGAAAAACTTTATAAGGTGTGGGCCCGCCAAATATCGCTCTCTTGAATTCCAACTGGGGGAAAAGATGGACTACCGTCCGTGCATGTAAGTGAATTGATATTATTGCTGTTAACTGTGTTGCTCTGTACCTAAATGTTGCTTTAGCTTTGAGAAATGGTCCAAGAGATTAATGTGATAGGTAACAATATTATAATTGTAGCAAATGTACAATGTGTTGATACAATACTTTATAAAACAAGCTACCATGAAGTTTCCTTGTCCTTCCTTCTTCATGATGACCTAGTTTGGGAACGGACAACTAGTTTTCTGATTAACGTATTCAACTGACAAGCTTGATTGAAATAAATGCCTAGTCTTGTCTTTCTGTGCTTTTCTTCATAAAACCCTTTCCTTACACACTATATTCATAGGTACTTCATACAGTAAATAACTAGTAACCTCCATACACAGTAAACAACACCAACCAACCACACTCTGAGCTTACTAATTAAGCTGATTTTACACATAATCATATAGTTTTCATTCACCTTTCTGACACGTGCGTGCCTGACGGGTGCGCGCCGGTTGTCGCCGATCGGTGTACGAGTAAATCTAACGGTTAAAGTGTACTCTGTGAGGGAAGATGGAATGGCGTAAGAGGGTGGACACATGTTGCATCCAGTGGGATGCAACATGTGTCCACCCTGTTGCGCCATTTTGCGCTTGCACCAGAAGACAGAGGCCCGACCCCTTTAGGGTATATATGTTCTGTGGGACCGATTCGCAGTCTCCCACACACAGCAGGCGGGCACGCGCAGCCGTATTGGTGGACGTAAGAATAATTCGTACCACAGCCGCCAAACCCTTACATCCATGAGTAATAGTTTTTACCACGGAATTAGTATGTACTACTTCAAAGGTCTCAGATGGGGTTTTACTAATTCCATAGCATGCTCAATGCTGCCAATTTAGCTTAACAGAAAAGTTGTCTATGATTTTTGCTGGGATTGGGATTCGTAGCTTGGCAACCCTTTACGGTTCTTTTGTGAATTCGTCGTCAAAATAAAGAGGACTAAAATTCTTGAAAAATTGGAATTTACTTGAAAAATTACAAAATATAAAATGGCAGACTCAGATGTAGTGGACTTGGATTTAACAATCGATAATTTAGTTCCGAAGAGTCCCGAAAGGTAAATATTTATGAATGTTTGTGTAATTGCATGTGAAAATATGTCCTTCATGTTTTTTGAACATAAAAAATAGTTGGAAAGTCTTAAATATATACCAAGCTGGGTAGCTGTATATGTAATCAATATGTCTAAAATTATTACAATAGGGGTGCCTTGACTTATGACCTACATAAAGTACAATAGCCTGATCGTGTGTGTGGGAGTGCATGTACAAGCATATTATAGCAAAGCCATATTTTGAATTTATGACGCATATAAACACTAGTAAATTAATGTTGCAACTTTGATCTTCATCCAAACATTACTAAGGCTTGATTCCTGCTTCTATCTTTACTATAGAATAATTTCAAAATCAGGATCAATCAGCTGTGCATGTGAGTGCATATTTACATGCAATGATAGACAAAGATAACACTTGCATGATAATGTATAATAATCAATAATACAAAGCTAATGTTCTACATAATAGATTCTAACTTCTTTGTTCTCAACAATTTCCCTAGAGTGGCTGAACAAAAGAAAGAAAGTGGGAATCATTTGTACAAATTCAAAAATTACAAGGGTGCCCTGACTATGTACGATGAAGCTATACAGCTTTGTCCGGAGAATGCAGCATACTATGGCAACAGATCTGCATGCTACATGATGCTGGGCATGTATAGGAAAGCCTTGGATGATGCTCAGAAAGCTGTCTCTCTGGATTCAACATTTACTAAAGGATACATCCGCATAGCCAAATGTTGTATTGCACTAGGTAAATAATTTTAAATTTTGTTATTCTTAACTTAATTTAAGCGAGAAGTTTAGCTATTAAGTTAGACCAGGGAACACAAAACAAAGAGAGCTGTGGAATGCTATTGCTTCTGATATATTGGGCACTTTTAACAAGTGAAGAATTTTATTGCAGAGTTGAAAGTATTATACAGAATTTAAACCTGTAAGGTACCAATCATTTCATAATAGAGTGGTCCTATTTGTTGCGCAAATCACATCATTGTATAATCAGTATTGAATGGTGTTTATTATGAATGACTTCATAATGAACTGTTGATTCATTAGGTTGTCTTTATCAGCCTAGGAAAGAACCTTACATACAAATTGTTATAGGTATATTGGTACTGAATGATAAATTACTTATCATAACTTGATATGTTCTGTGGTTTAGCCTTGTGACCAGTGTTTACTAAAACTTTTGTAGATCATATTATTATTACATTATAAAGTTATTTTTCACTTTGTAGTGTTTTTTTGGAAGTCTGTTTTTTTTTTTTGTTAAAAAGTTTTTATTTCACGCTTTTTAGTGGGTCTGCTTATAATTTATCTCAGTTACAATAGCCTAGTGTCAACATTCTCATCGCCTTTTACAAAATATTGCTTTTCCCGATGCAGGGAAGTTAATTGTTGAAGAGTTCTCCTGGTCCGCCATCAGCTCCATATCACCATTCACATGTGACGAGCATAAATTGCTTAGCAACCATGTTAAAGTATCGAATCGCAACCCATGAAATAGTACGGAGATATTATTGAGTAGTTCCTTGGCCATCTGTGGTCTTCATTATCAGTTCCACTTCACCAAATGGTGCTTTCCGAGAGCAAATGCATGAGTGTACTATAAATAATTTCGAAAGAATTTTCTTTTAACTCCAAGCTGTTGAGGAGTTGTGCCTTCCATCATCAGCTCATCCACCTGAGATGATGATTATCAGATGCAAATACTTGAACAGCTTTAGAAAATATATGAAAATGGTACTTTGTGCCTATAAAATTTGAAGGTTGCCCTTGATTTCCCTGGGATCCCATCATCAGATCCAGACCTGATGATCATGGGACCATTTTGGAAGTATACCCTTTCAAACAAAAGAAAAATTTTCCAAATCGGTCCAGGTGTCTTCGAGAAATCGGGGAACATACATAAAAAAAAAAAAGATTCCGATGAATTGAGAACCTCCTCCTTTTTTTGAAGTCGGTTAATAAACTAGAATCATGGCTGTTCCATACATGCCAGAGGTACTGTTATTGTTGCATCTGGTGATTACCTAACACTATTAATAGCTAATAGTTTAGCCTATAGTGTCCCACTGCTGGGCAAAGTCCTTCCAGGAACTCTTTTCCCGCGTCACTTCGAACCAGCCCTCGTGGTACGCGTCCAGCTCGCCAATTATTAGGATTCATAAATAAGTATTATGTTAAATACCAGGCGACCTGACGGGAGGCGAACAGGCGGTGCGGCGCGCGAGCGAGCTGGGTGGCGCGGAGTGTGCGAGCAGCGAGCGCCGCGCTCTCGAGACATTGCGCAGGCTGCACGATGACGCACAGCGCGCCATGGAAGCCAACGACTACCGCCGCGTGGTCTTCTGCATGGACCGCTGTCTTGACTACAGCCCCTCTTGCACTAAGTCAGTCATCATATTTTAGTAACAATTTATTATATCCTTTATTTCATTACATACATATAAATTATATTTTTAAATTAACAATTTTATTATTATTGCTATTAATACTGTTATATCAGGATTTATGCATATACTTTCAGCTTACATGATTCATTAGATTTCCCAAGTATTCCCAGGTATAACCACCTGGTTGATAAAGTATTCAAAAGCATTTTTTCGAACACTTGAACAAGTAACAGTAAAACATGGTTTTGTCGTAGTAACAGGCTGGGGGAAAGTTGAGGGTTTTCTGTGATGTTGGGTAGCTCTTAGCAAATGTTTCAAATGCTAACATGTGTCTGGCACAAGTTTGGTAACTTGTATTGTACTTGTATCACATAAAGTACACTATAGCTGTTGACAGCAACAATGTATGTGGTCTAGAGGACCTTCCGCGTCCCACATATTATGTATTATAATGATTTTTTTGTTCATGTTTTCCAGGGCGAAGCTCACAAAAGCAGAATGTTTGGCCATGATCGGACGCTGCCAGGAAGCTCAGGAAATTGCAAATGACTCATTAAGATTCGACAGTTTCGATACCGAGGCTATATACGTGCGTGGTCTTTGCCTGTATTTCGAGGTAATCAATCATACATTATTTAAAATCAAATATATGCCAGATTCCCAACTTTACCTAATAAAATATTTAATGTTAAAGGATAAAGATGAACAAGCATTCAAGCATTTTCAACAAGTTTTACGTCTTGCCCCAGATCATAAAAAAGCCATGGAAACTTACAAAAAGGCTAAACTGCTGAAGCAAAAGAAAGAAGAAGGTAAACCTTGATTTTCTTTTTAGTTTTTGATAATTAGAAGCATCATTATTCAACAAAATACCAATTCACACAATTCCGATTTGTATTACTTAGCATTAATACATAATAATCTAATGTAAATAACATGAATTTAAATATTTTATTTCATGGTCACAGGCAATGAAGCATTTAAAATGGGCAGGTGGCAGCAAGCTCTGAGCCTGTACAATGAAGCTTTGACGATTGACACAAACAACAAGATTGTGAATGCCAAGCTTTACTTCAACAAAGCCACAGTATGCGCTAAGCTGAACCAAATAAAAGAAGCCGCTGAAGCTTGCACTGCTGCCCTTGAATTAGACGACAACTACGTGAAGGCGCTGCTTCGACGCGCCAAGTGTTACACAGAACTTGGTGACTTTGAAGAGGCTGTCAAAGATTATGAAAGACTCTATAAGATTGATAAGAGCAAGGAAAACAAACAATTGTTGCATGAAGCCAAAATAGCTCTTAAGAAATCGAAGCGCAAAGATTACTACAAAATTCTTGGCATTGACAAAAGTGCTTCTGAAGATGAAATCAAAAAAGCTTACAGGTATTTCTACCGATTTCTATTCTAATATATTATGTTTAATTTGATTGAGTGCTATTTTTAATTGATAAAGTTAGGAAAACTATGAATGCTTCTATTTTTTAGACATTGCTAAATATTTAAGACTTGTTAAATATTTGGTTATGCCATAAATTGATCTTCTATTCATAACAGTGAGTTATTTTGTAAAGCTTTATCAAATAATGTGACGTAACAGGAAACGTGCTCTGGTGCACCACCCGGATCGGCACGCGGGCGCGCCTGACACAGAGCGGCGCGACCAGGAGCGCCGCTTCAAGGAGGTGGGCGAGGCCTACGGAGTGCTCAGCGACCCCAAGAAGCGCGCGCGCTACGACCACGGACAAGACCTCGACGACGACGGTTCCGGCATGGCAGGTTCGTACAAAATACCCCACTTTATTTTAACAGTATTTCTTACTCACAAAGACAGGTTGATCTTAAATTGTATGCGTCTGATGCACGCAAACATTGTTTTTGTCTATGTGCGCCAGATTTGAAGCGATCAGTATTGGCCCAGCCACATACCACGCACACCAAAATATTCAACATATACAACTATATATGACACTGGCAGGCTAACTAGTCTGCCAGTGAAAAGATTATATAGTAACTCCCCTCTGCTTTGCATGGATGCAATTTGTAACATAAAGCTTCCTCAAGAAATGGCCCATCAAGTCAAAATCAAACGTCATTTATTCAAATTAGACTGAGAATGATCATTTTTCGAATGTCAAAAGTACATAAGACAGTCCACCAAAACGCCGGCCATTCACCACTTCCTAGTGGTTTCGCTGGGAAGAAGAAGTGGCGCAACAAACTCCCCAGCAGCACAGTGTTTAGAACAACAATTATTGTTTTAGAAATGGTGAAAAGGCAGTCTGATGCAGTTGGTGGCATAAAATTAGTTAATGCAGTGTTGTCACACTTATCACTGTAAACCTTTTGCCACTTAACAGAACTGTGTATGTTTTAATAATAAAGTGAGCCTAGTGAAGATTGTTATTGCATAGAATGCTATCAATATGATTTATTCAACTCGTTGCGTCGGATAGACACGAAATGCACGTGGGTAAAACGTTCAAAAAATAATTCTGATTGTTTTTATTTTTCAGATATCGACCCCAACGTAGTATTCCAGACTTTCTTCAACCGTGGGGGACAACATTTCGATTTCCACTCGGGCGGCGGGTTCCCTGGAAACGCCTTCAGTTTTCAGTTCGGTTAATTTCCTTATTTCCGTTTCGTAAAAACATAATTTCGACAATCAACAAATGTTATGCATAAATTTAATAAATTCGTATGTGTACTTTATAGAATGAAAAGGAATAGTTCTAGCTGAACACATATACATCATTCCACATTAAAATATGTAAATGTTCCTGAAAGAGTGATTGATATTTGGCAAAATTTTTGGTTTTATTTCTTCCTATATTCGAACAGTTAGACGTGTTCTGTTTAAAATATATTTAGCTGATTGCCATACAATATGACAACGAACTATGACCAAGTATGTTGTTGGGCACATAGAACTAATAACAGTAACTGTGCATTCATGGTGTTGCATTCAGAACTCTAGTACCTAATTATTATAATAATGACTGATTTGGTTAAGTAATTTTTTGATTGTTAGCCCCCACATGCGGAGATGTGTGAACATGCTTTATGTAATTTAATAATAATAATAAAACTAGAAAATAACAATAACTACCTCGGGATTTTTAATGAATTGCCCCTGTGTCTGCCCGAAGGTAAATAAAGAACTGAAATAAACAAATCGACCACAAAAACTGATGTACAATTTAATTTATGATAAATGTAATCCCTTTTTACTTTGTTAAAGCTGAAGAACTCTGCCACACGTTGTTTTAATATTTCTTTGTAACCTGGATAAGTAGAGGGGCCCAGTCTCTTTCGTCTCGATTATTAATTTGAATCGCAAATACATGATTGTAATATTTATGTACGTGTAAGTAGACACAAATTTTATGGTTGCAAATTAAAAAAAAAAATATTTACTCATTTTCTGTATATAACAAAGAAAATATGAAAGAAAACTTTAAACTAAGGAATTATTTTGTTTAATCGCTTGTTTAAGATTGGGTAATGTGTTCAATCATCAAGTAGAATAAAATATTAATAATTATCTCTTATTACTGAAATGATCAATAAAAGTTTCAGCAAATAAATAGATTATAAAAATATAATCAAGGATTTTCACAGTAGTTTTAATCTAATACATGAAACTTGATTAATTATTGCATGGAAATAATAAATCCTTTAACTGGATGACAATTTTTATTTTGCTGGTCCCAACTCCTGACTTTCTCAGTCTTAAAGGTGAACGCCCACTGATCCGCACAACCCACGCACGGCACGCACCGCATTCGGATTCAGATCGGATTTTCCGATGGACAAGAGAATATCCGTATAAAATGGATGCATCACTTTATACAGATAATATCTCTTCTTTGCAAATTGAATATTCTCTGTTTCAGATTATACAATTATTTATAATAATTATCTTTCTACTAATATAAATAATAATAATATTCCACAACTATCACACAACGCCATCTAGTCCCAAGCTAAGCAGAGCTTGTGTTATGGGTACTAGACAACTGATAAACATACTTATATATTTCTAAATACATACATTTACACCCAGACAGAACAAATGATCGTGCTCATCACACAAACATTTGTCCTGGGTGGGAATCGAACCCACGACCTCCGGCATAGCAGTCAGGGTCACTAACCACTAGACCATCAGGCCTGCCAATTAAAAGTGAGTCATCCACTTTACAAAGTTTTTGGCGGTTCTCACCTCAATTATAAACAAAACAACGTGCTGACAGAATACTTAAAGTACTACGTACAGAAAGGACACTCCCCCGCACTAACATCAGTTACCGCACCTCACCCCGCACTTCGGCGTATTCGTCGCAGTTCTTTAACAATAGCGCTCGCAAACACAAGTACCTCACGCACACATACGTATACAAACGTCATTTTTTAATGTAGTAGTAGTAGGTAATTATTTTGCGAGCGTTGTATGGAGTCACATGATTAGACAAACGGAACAGATACAAAGCTTCAAACAACCGCGCGAATCGGTTGCACTACTACAAGCACGCGGGGCATGTGTGCGTGACCACTGGCCGCTTGTCACGTACGCGGCGAGACTGGAAAAAACCGGTTTACGCTGGCACAGCTAGTTGACAATCTCAGGGTCAGTACGACGCACGTTGTTTGTTTGGTTAGTTCCAAGTTTGAATATTTTAATGTAAAAACGTGGTATATTATTATTAATAAATGTGGTTTATTGTACTGTGTGTATGAATAATACTATAAAAAAATAAAGATATATCATACTTCAACTATCCCAAGGAGTACAATAGGTAAGTAAATATTTGATTACTTCTTTTTCAAGTAAGTACCTTTTTGATAAGAAGACGGTTGTACACGGTGTGTTTTTACCTTTTTATTATTATTACAAGTTTTTACTATACATTTGTAGGTACGTGGATGGGTTGGTATGTAGTAGGTATGTGTGTTAAGTTTAAATAAGTATTGCAAGTAAGATTTGAACCACTTCCCGATGTCTGATTGAGCCGAAATTTTGTATACCTGCGTAACTTCGGTGATAATGCAATAATAAGATATAACCTGACGCTGCACCCAAGATTATCTCCTCACTAGGGAACTCTTCAACGGTTAGTAGCACGATCACGAAATTTTGTATAATAGATGAATTTCTATAATTCGACACGATATTTATCATGAACTGCTGCTGCAGCCAGCATTGTCTCCTTACGAGGGAACTCTTAAATAAAGGTTAGTAGCATGGAAATGAAAGTGAAACTTTTTATTTAAATTTAATTTTGCTTGCTAAACATAATCTTCACCATAGACTGCTGCTGCAGACAGGTCTTCTCACGAGGGAAATCCTCAACGGCCATAATAGCATGATCATGAAAGGGGTTTGAAGGTTTTGGCCCTAAAATCAGCCGTCATTTTGATTTTTTTTCAGAATCCCGGTGCACAACAAAAGTTATATATTTAGATAGAGGACACTTATACAAACAAAAAATGTTACATAACATAATATCCTAAAGCGTCAGGTTTCGGAGTTATTCACCGAAATATAAGTCGAAAACAACAAGGATTTTTTTGTTTTTTTTCCCTCTAGGTAAGCATATTGAACTATTGAGGTAATAGAAACGTTATGAAACCTTTATGGAGAAGAAACAAATGAAGAATAGACATTTTTTAAATAAATAATTAAACAAGGCAATTTATAGTTCGTTGTTTTAGTCCCAGAGACTAATCTGACAAGTGTATCAAACTTCTATACTAAAAAAAAACGAAAACACAAAAGACTTAAATGTCAGATTAGTCTCTGAGATTAAAAAACGAACTAAGTATAAATACATACATAATACATACATACATAATTAGCCTATAATGTTCCCATTGCTGGGACACAGGCCTCCTCGGTGAGGGAGTGGGCCGTAATCCACCATGCGGGCCCAGTGCGGGTTGGCAGACGTCACATGTCTTCGAATTTTTGGTTCTAGGACATGCCGGTTTCCTCACGATGTTTTCTTTCACCGTTTTGAGAGCAGTGATGATGAAATAATTTACACAAAGTAAAGCGCCTGTCTGGGTTCGAACCTACGTCCTACAACTCGTACGTCGCGGCTGTTACCACTTGGCCACCACTGTTAGCCGTTTTTAATTATTTATTTTAAAAATGTCTATTCTTCATTTGTTTCTTCTCCATAAAGGTTTCATAACGTTTCTATTACCTCAATAGTTCAATATGCTTACCTGGAGGGAAAAAAGACAAAAAAATCCTTGTTGTTTTCGAATTATATTTCGGTGAATAACTCCGAAACCTGACGCTTTAGGATATTATGTTATATTATATTTTTTGTTTGTATAAGTGTCCTCTATCTAAATATATAACTTTTGTTGTGCACCGCGATTCTGAAAAAAAATCAAAATGGCGACCGACCTTAGGGCCACCCTCCATACAAAAATCTTCTAACCCCTTTGAATACGAGTTTAAAAAGCATTTTTAATCGAAACTTATTATTAATACCTACATCGTACTTATTTCTCGCTACTAGTAGGTCTTGAATTAAATAAATTAAAAGAAAATAGGTATATAATCTTTAAAATATAGGTCTACCTATGTCTTTTGTATAATAGTGTTCGGTTCGCATTTCCATTTTATTTTTGTTTCAGCTCAAAGCATTTACCACACCATTAAAAGAAACAATAAATGATTAAAAAAAAAATTATAAAAAGAAAATTATTAGAGTAAGTAATTTGTAAATCATACTGAATAATAAAACTATTTAACAAATGTTTTGTTTAATTTGTCTTAACCTATTGTGACAACCCTAACAAAATAGGTAACAATTTTGCACGTTTAGCTTTGCTCTTAGCTTTGCCTCTGTTCCGTTTGTCTACTCATGTGATGGAGTGTCCGGGGTGTGGTGCCACAGTATAAATATACAGTAAGTTATCTAAGGCCGCCCGCCGAGTTATTAGCCTACTCTTGCGTTGATCCCCAGGGTTGTCACTTTTACTTTTAGTTAATTATTTCGAACAAGCAGCACTTGATCTAAATTTATGAAATAAAAAAGCATATTATGATTGAATATTTTACCAATTCATAAATTTAGTAAAAATAAAAAGCCTTTATTCACATAACATTTATAATACTAAGTTACAAATTTTTCTCCTGTTTCTGCACGTCCGGAATGCTTTATTATTATTTGTTAATGTAAAGTAAATTCTCATTCTTATGTAAAGTTTTTGTAAAAAGCTTTTGGGAAAGCATGGACAGGGCATCTTAAATTCTATATCATTCAGTTGATCGTAAATTGACCGGCCAATTTTAATGTTGATGTGGTCCTTTTCGAACGCTTTGCGAAACACCTGCTCCATCCTTTCTACATTATCGACAAAATCATCAGGTGGGATCATGAGTAAATTTCGATCTTTGCCGTAATTCCTGTAATGGGTGTATAAGACACCATATTTGGATTGAACAACACATCAGACAATAGAAAAAATAATAATTTCAATAGTAATTAATTTGCAATATTAATTATTGTGAAATTGCCCTTACTTATTACATCTATACGCGACAAATAAGTTTACCTAAACGATGTTTCGAACTCAATCCTCTGTTTTATAGTAAAACTAGACTTCTTAAAATAAACTTTAGCTCTAAACATAGTATTCAGAAAGTAAATTTGGGAATACATTTATATGGAAAAATGCGACTCGGCTAAAGCAAATAAACTGTGAAATAAACAATACAATACCACATTTTCTAATAATATTTAAGTATAAGTAGGTACTTACATTTCTGGTTGAACTATGAAAAATGATAAGTCCGGGTTTGCGAAATCATTATTGAGGCACCCGAAAACACTACAATATTTTGTTTCCTCTTTTTGAAGTCATGATACTCGTAATTTAAGTGGCCGCCGCCGGCGAGAGTTGACGAACGCAAGCGGTCATGTAGCGTACGCGCGTGCTCACAGTCGCGCTGCACAGCCCGCACTGCCGCCACCTTATTCCCTCATATATTATGCTAGCGTGTGCGTGAAATCGCGTGCCGACATGGCGCGCGGCGCGCATGCACACATTCAAACCGAGAGCGGCACGTTTGTATGAAGATGTTTTACTGTATATTTATACTGTGGTGGTGCTGAGCGATGCACGTCACCGGCACGGCGTGACTGCGGGTGTTACCGATAGTGGATGCAGTGCTATGAATTCATACAGAACTAACTAAAATCCGTTGAGTGCCGTGCGTGTGTTGCGGCCTGTGCAGACCAGTGGACGTGAAACTTAGAAGGAAATTTTAATTGATCAAAGTGAATAAATAAGTAGTTAGTATAACTTTATAGATAACATCTTTTTATGATAGGTACTTCCCCTCCGGTCTTATCTACATTCTAGATCCTTTAGGGCATATGCACACGACGTTTTTAATAGATGCGCGTTCCGTATAAGGGTTCGGGTCGGCATAATTCGGTACCGACACACTTCGAACACTCCATACAACGCTCGCAAAATAATTACGTATTACTACTACATAACCAAATGACGTTTGTATACGTGCAAATTTGTGCGTGAAATCCTACCAGGTTGGCTGTCGTGTGTAGTGTTAAAAATGGCGCGGAAAGCGATTTGTGTCGGGGAACTGAACGACGACGGCGCTGCCCGAACGTGTGCATTATTATGAAGTGACCTTGTAGTTAAATTGTTTATTTATGTAGTCGGGTTCGTAATTAAATAAAAACGCTAAAATAGTTTAGTTTAAATGACTTATCTGTAAATATTCGGTTATTAAATCGCATGGTATTAAAAATGCGAAATCTAACAAACAGTTTATGTAAATAAGAATTCAGAAAAGCATCACAATATCCAACCATCGTGATTAAAACTCAAATAAAACTTTAAATCGCAAAATTGTGTGTTCGTGTCAGCAGTACAGCGCTGCGGTTCGCGAGCGCCCTTGCTAAAGAGTCGGCGACGAATACCTCGAAGTGCGGGGTGAGGTGCGGTATCTGATATGAGCGCGGGGAAGGAAGTGTCCTTTCTGTACGTAGTACCTACTCTGTATTTTGTGGTACCGAGCCGGCAAAAACTTTATAGATAATTATTAATAGTTGTATTCTGAAAAAAGCCGCTCGGCGTAGCTCGAATTGTGCTGAGCCGACCCGAACATGACTCAGCGTAATTAGAGACCGGTCGGCACGAGTTATTGTGTGCGAATTATTGTTGTTCAATGAGAAAATCGCGGACATACATACGGGTCGAATACAGAACCTCCTTTTTTGAAGTTGGTTAACAAAATACTGCCGATCGAATGTCGAAGTCCCGAACTACAAATTTAGTGTTTAGCAACTAGCACCCCTAAGGCGCGTCGATGGTGCGCTATCTGACGTTCCAAACTTTTACAAACCTGCATTTTCGTTGTATTTGCAGCACGTTATACGCGCATCGACGGCGCGTGTAATAATGGCCGTGTGTAAATTTATACCAATGCTAATAAAGATTTCCTTTGAATCATAAAGGAGAATCTTTAGGCTAGGTATGTTCCAAAAGTATCAGATGAAAATGTAAACAAATGGATGGATTCAGAAAACGTAGCTGAGTGCCAGTTACAAATTGAGTGCTTTGAATTGATTATTTTAATATATTTTAAATCACCATAAATATGTTTTTCATTAATTTTATAGGGAGTACCTCTATTGCCAATGCACGGTCGCGGTGATAGCCAAGTTGGTCGCCGGTGCTGGCTATCTATACAACTGCCGGTATCCAAATTGGCCAATAAATCTCAGAATAATAACTATATTATTCTGAGCAATAAATAGACTAATCTGACAAGTGTAATGTCAAACTTCTATAAGTACTAAAAAAAACGAAAACACAAGATTAAATGTCAGATTAGTCTCTGGGATTAAAAAACGAACTATGTATAAATTGCCGTGTTTAATTATTTATTTGAAAAATGTCTATTCTTCATTTGTTTCTTCTCCATAAAGGTTTCATAACGATTCTATTACCTCAATAGTTCAATATGCTTACCTGGAGGGAAAAAAACAAAAAAAATCCTTGTTATTTTCGACTTATTTTTTGGTGAATAACTCCGAAACCTGACGCTTTAGGATATTATGTTATGTAACATTTTTTGTTTGTATAAGTGTCCTCTATCTAAATATATAACTTTTGTTGTGCAACGCGATTCTGAAAAAAAAAACAAAATGGCGGCCGACCTTAGGGCCACCCTCCATACAAAAATCTTCAAACCCCTTTGTTATTTGCTTTAATTTAAAAAATATATTTTTTTGAACTTTTTCTATAAGTACCTAAATATATGTTTTGAAATTATTAATATTTCTTAATTATAAGTATTTTAATGTAATACAATAATTTTATCTATGATAACTATCTTCTCTATATCTTCTTCTTCCATTCTATCTGTCTTCTATAGGTATCTATTCTTCTATCTATATCTATCTATCTATACATACAGGAAGATTTTTTTATCACCATCCAAATTTTTACAGGGTTTTAAAAACCCATGAATATGAACAACTTTCATTATGGGACCAACTCTGAAATCACGAAAAAAAATCAGCTGTTTCATACAAAAGTTCAATACCTACTTGACCAAATTCGGATGGTGATAAAAAAAATCTTCTCTTTCTGTATAATAAATCTGTAACTATTTTAATAAAAACAACTTGATAGTTTGTAATTATATATTTTTTTCTGCATAAATGTGCAAGTACTTTTTTTATTTGGTTTCTTCTTTGGTTTTCTCTTGTTTTCTTATTGCTTTATCGTTCGGGGGACGTTTATTTTCGGTTATGCTTTTTATACCTTGAAATCTGAAATTAATAACGTTATTTTTAATTAGTCTTTATACGTAAACTTTACATCGGTACGGTAACCTGTAGGTGTAAAGTTAGATAAGTATCAATAATTTTAAGCGATATTGAGGCCTTGAGGGCATTATTACTCTGCGAAACTCGTACACCACGCGGACCCAGTACGGTTGGTAGATACAGATGCCACGTTTCGCATTACGGCTCATGGATGGTCTGCCGAAATGTAAAAGTGTAAAACCACCAAATTTAAGTGCTTACTTTTTCATTTTGAACGGTTTCTTTTTTTCTGGCTTCGGAGGCTGGTGATCAGTTTTGAAAGTCAGAACGTAATTCTTCACAACATCTACGTTGACCGTTGTGTTTTCTGGATACATCCTCTTTTTCCAAGCTTCGAGTTCTTCCATCCACATTCTCTGGTACTCGTATGAGAGTAACCACTCGACACGTGATTTACCTTCCTGTTAATTTAAGTGAACATTATTTCCAAACATCATTGATTAGATAGCTTACAGACGGGCAAACTAAGTTGATATAATAATCAAGTTGGGTTACCCGTGGGCCGTGGTGTTTGTTACGGCCGGCCCTTGCAGATAGAGTTGTTCTCATTCTTCAGAGAAATTACACTTCAGAATTAAAGATGGGGATTTGCCTACTAGGTAGGTACCTTACCTAATAGTAGTGTAGGTACCTACCCGAATGTCAATATTTCGGAACGAAGTCGTTTTCATTCTTAGCTTGGTTAGCTTTGTTTATTCTAATCGGGTAAGGTAAAGTAGATGGCCCATGGCGGCAGTCCGGCAAGGAGTCTTGATGGCGCTTCGCCCGAGATCGTGCGGTACCCCCGGATCAGCCTTACGGCTACCACCTTTTGGGGCGCGTTCAGATAGTGAGCGGCACGCTGCCGCAGTGAACGCGCCCACACCGGGGCCCCATATAGGGCCATGGACCGCACGACCCCCGCGTAAAGCCTCCGGCAGGAGGCGTTTGACCTCCTCAGGTTGGGCAAAAGCCGCTTGAAGGCGGCCCCGGCCCGATCCAGTTTGGGGGCCAAACGTCGGAAGTGTTCGACGAAGTTCCACCGGCTGTTGAGGACGAGAGTTAGATGTAAGGCCGGCCGGTTTAAAACCAATTAAACCAACCCGTTTAAAACGAAAAAACCGTTTAAAACCGAAATAAACCATTTTTTTCGTTGTCTCTTTAACGTTTGTTGTTTTAACGTTGTCTCTTTCATGCGCTACTTAAACGGACAGCATTGTGTTAATGATGTCTTCTAATCTAGTGTAATATAATATAATAAATAAGTATAGGTAGGTATACCTACATACTTACTTAAGATTTCGTGTAGTAGGTACTTTCTATTGATTTTCTATAAACTAATTAAAACTAAACATGACGTCAGGTGACCAAAAATTGCCCACAATGAAGTGTAAACAACAGTTCTTTTATTTTTGTAGACGAGTTTTGCACCGTTTAAAACGATTTATTTGGGGTTTAAAAATCGGTTGTTTTACGTCTATAGACGAAACCCAGGTATTTCATCGTTGTCTCGACGCCAATGTGAACCCCTCCTACCGTCTCAGTTGGGATCCCGATGGTGGCCCGTTCCGGGGCCCACATGGCCTCAGATTTGTGCAATGCCACCTCGAGACCTCCGTACCCGAGCTTACGCCTCTTCGTCCACCCTTGCCCCTCTCACCCCTCCCGCGGCCTGCCTGCAGCACACCTACTGTTGCCACACGTGCTGTCATTCACCATCATCATTCGTCCAGTGCTATGGGCCTATGGCTGTGATAGTCATCTCGCGTATTGTGAACCGGGACATAACCGTGCGCTACACTTGACCTTCGGATTCAATCTGATCCTGGTACCACAGGTTAACCAGCGGTCGCAGAGCCGTAAGCACCGCGTCGCCTAGCCGTAGCCGAGCTGCTGATCCGCTTTGGTTATACGTGCTTACGTTAGGTTGACGCCTGTTTGACGGCGCGGCGAGGCGAAAGGCGATGCGGTGACGCATGACGATCCCTTTCCGAGTTGATATGTGTGCTATGACCTTTAGGGTAATGTATATGTTAGCTCTTGGTCGACACTGCTAATATAAGTACCTACCTATTATATGTATGTAAAATTCCCGAAGCTGTGAGCTAGCCAGCGCTAACTTAGCTGAGTTTTTGGTCGACCACCCGCATTATTTTCGTAGGAGCGACTTACCATAAACTTCCATGGCTGAGGATTGTATCTGGGGAAATCCGACGACATTATGTTATGCGCAGGTCGACATTGTGTGGCCTTTTCCCATTTAATACCGCCCATTCGACCCATTGTGGCTTTGATTTATATGTCCATGTGTGCACTAAATAAAATAAAAATCATTGAAATAAAATAACATCAAAATGTGACAAATAGAGAAGCATGCCGTTATCGGGGTTTCGATCTTAATGGATGTCGTTCAAAATCGTCTGGATACAAGCTTTGAAAAAAGAATCCCTTGTTCAATGGAACAATGTATGGAAAACTAAAGTACCTACAGCAGCGCTACAAGGTTATTTTGGCGAGTGGCCTAAATCGGAAACAACGCCACCAAAAAAAAAATCAGCTCTTCCCAACATTTTGACGAGTTATACGAACATAAAATGTAGGGAACAGCTAATTTTTTCTTTCACGATTTCAGGTTTGGTCCCACAGTAAAAGTTGTTCATAATGACGAGTACAATCTCCCATTTCGATTTGTCGCATAGTTTTCAATTTCACCCTGTATAGGCCCAGCGCACACCGCTGGAGGTGCGGCGGAGCGCATTTCCTTGAAACGCGAGGGCGGATTCCGTGGGCCCCGAGCTCTTGAGAGCCCTCGAGCGCAGAGACGCGCGGCGGCGCGCATCTACCTCCTACGCATTCGATTTCATTAATTTGTCACTATAATGACGTGACGATACATGTAGTCATATATAATTATGCTTGCACTAAGTTAATTAACTTTTCCTCGTCCATGATCTCGCTCAACACACGACCCACCACACTAGTTAAAAAAACAACCGACTTAAAAAAAAAATAACTTTAATTTCGGAAGTCGGTGTCGTTGATTGCGCATTTTCGTTTTTTGACACCGACTTCCGAAATTAAAGATCACTGTAGTGTTTTTTTTTTTGAAGTCGGTTGTTTTTTTGTAAAAAAGTTTTTATTATTCACTTTTTAGTTGTACCTACCTCACACAAATTCAATTAACACTAGTGCATTGAAGAATTGAAGACCGACTAGAAGAATCATAAAAATATAGCATAGAAATGCCGGAGATGCAGTATATTATTTTATGCACAGAACAGATTATAACTTCGTACATAAGAATAATTACCTAATACATTCCTAACTATACTAAAACATTCCTGAAAGTATGTAGATCACATTAGTAAATTAAGTATGGATTGTTGTTTTTCAATTGCTCTCCGCCGCGCCTCCAGCGGTGTGCGCTGGGCCATATATAAATCGGTACGCGACCGACGTCGTCGGCGTAACAGAATTTCCAGCCTTAGGGTCTGTACACACCGAGACGCGACGCTGCGCGCACACTTTAAAAGAGTGACTCAAAACATACTTTATTTTCTACACGAAAAGGTACACATTGCATTGTGAGAGTTCAGAATACGTTGCGCCGTGCAGCGCTGCGCCTCGTGAATTCGTGATGCCTCACGACGCAGCGCGACGCCGCACAGTGGGCCCATACTGAAAATTTGTGGACTTAGGCAACAAAGTTCCAATATCGATGCGATTTTTTTTTATATGACGTGTTATGATATTCCTAACAACTTTTATTCTTATAAAATTTCGTCTAAAGTTGATAGTTTGTCTTGAAAAAAATTTATTAGTTTTTTTTTGTATGGAGCGAATCACGTTACATTTTTTTTCTTCAATTGTACTAATATGTTGAGTGTGTGGCGGTGAGTATATGATAGCTAGGGTCATTCTCTATCCATGAAAAAAAAAATCAGCGCCGGCTATCTGCGGCATCGCGAGTAATCATTCGGTAAAAAAAAATTATTTTGTATGAAATTTTTTGCCATTTAAAATAAATTCAAAGTATATTTTTTGTCTCATTTGGCTGTTTTGACCTTCTTTTTAGTTAAATATATAGTTTTAATAGCGCATAATTACATATAACTAGTAATTCTGGTAGAGATTTAGTTATTATTGCATGTTATCGGTAACACCTGCATTGTGATTGATGACTCATTTGTTTGTGCGCTCGGCTAAGCGCATAACTAATGAGTTTTCAAAAATGCTCGTCTCTGATTGGCTGTGTTATTTTTTTAACTGCACGTTATCTATTGTTGAATAAATATCGTAATAAGTTTCAGGTTATACTAATTTTGTTAATGATAGGTGAAATAATTTAAATCTGTACGGGCATGTCATTGATAATTACCTACATAATCAAGCGTATGTATATTATAGTATAAGTTATCGTACGTATGACCATGACCAATATGAAACTGTGAAGTAATTGTAGCCCTGAAATGGGCTGTTTGTCATATTCCTAGCCCTGATGGGCTTTTGTGGGAATAATCTAGAGCCGGATCACATTATTTCTTGTTCCAGAAGTGCTAGTGGGTCTGGCAAATTTTCGGACTCTGCTATGAGGCATTCTTCTTCCTCCATAATCTCACTGCCACAGGGAGGCTCAGTAGTCTGTAACAACTGAATTGCTTCAGGCAACAACTCATTATGAACCTTCTTCGTTATTTTAGGCCTTACGTAGGATATGTGGGGATCAGAGCTTATTAGAAGTCCATGAAGGATGTCTTCGTTTGTTGCTATTCTCCCTGTTTTCCGAGTGTGCCTCTCCCTGACGTTTCTGAAGTCCTTATTACGGGCTTCCGAAGCTTCTTCAGATAAGGTACCTAAAACGAATAAGTTATGTACATTTTAATTTCAAAACGCAATCGAGTCAAATATCATACTATATTTATTTTTTACTTACCGATTGGCAAAACACCAAAGTGGTTACAGATGTCTGCACCGTGCATTAGAAGTTTATGTACACTAACTGGCATGTAGTACCACGAATAGTGTTGCACGTACACATCAGCTGTTTCTCTACAGTACCTTCTAAATTTTTCAGTCAATGTTTTTGCCTGATGATATGGCTTGTAGAATAACGGAAAATCTGAAAATCAGATTTTCGTCAATTCCCGTTATTCTGGAAGATCTTTTGTAATCTTGGAAAAAGCGCCTCGCAGTATTCCCGTCATTTGTAGTTCCAAAACCCTAAAATGGGAAAACAATACTGTAATATACAATATATAGAGATATAATACACAAACAACATAAAAAGAGCGAAAATTAAATACATACCTGTTTGACTATATCAATCAGCATTCCAGTTTGCTCACGAAATTCTTGTTGCGTGGTATTTTTTTTAGCTTGTTTCAAAGCCTTATGTTCGCCTCGAGCAGTCCATCGCTGAAAATCCAGATTATAAGATATATGGAGAAGACATTCCATACACCGAATCTTCATATGCAGTGAAGAAATTCCTTGTTTGTAAATTTCTTCACGAAGTGGTTTGGAAGCCAAAGCGTCTAAATTATTCATTTCGCTCGGTTTTGCCAAGCAAATGGGACACGTTGCAAATGATGGTACTTCAGCAATAATATTGGCCACTTTTCCATCAATCATGGTCATATGCAATTCATGTGATACAATAATATTTCCAAACTGTGTAGATATTCGTTCATCAATTTGTTTTTTCATCTCAGACTCTTCAGACTTTATAAAATCAGCTGTCTCTGAAGTGAAAGTAAACTTCACTGGTCGACAGTAAAGAGTTGAGCAAGGTGTGGGGTTCTCCCAAACTATATTTTCATTCCCAGATGATGGGCTAGTAGACACTAGCCGAAGAGGGACGATACTTATCATGACTACTGATGAATCATCGAACTCTGTAGCTGTGTTTGACGTTTTCTGTTTATAATTACTCTGCGACGAAGAACCATCAAGTCCCCATTTCCAGGTTAACTTGAGTTCTTCATTTTGAGACCTATCAACAGAATTCATATCTAGTAAAATCCTCTTCACAGTGTGGTCCAATAGCGCTTGCAATTTAATGTGAGCTCCTTTTTCAGTAATCTCCATACTCTCTTGTGGTGGGTAACATCTTTTCTTGGCATTTACAAGATTTGGATAAGATGGAAAGGCAGCACAGTTTTCTTCTTTCAGAAATTGTCGAAGAGCTAAGTATTTCCATTTCGAGAGCGCAAGTGATGTATAAAGAGCTAAACACTTATCTTCAGAGACAGTACTTAAGCTCTGCTTCTTGAATAGTCGCTCATCTACTTCGGATAGCGCATCTGGATTACTGGAAAGGTATTCGACCACTTTTGCCAGATTCGTTTTGCCGTTGTCTTTCAATTTTGTTATGTACCAGTGCTGCAACTCTTCCTCGGAATTTTCCTCTACTATGGAAGTAGAACGTCTTTTTTTTTGCTTATTACTTAAGTCTTCGAACGGTTTTCTGTGCTCCTTTTCTGTAGATGTTCCCGCTTCCTCAGTACATACTGCAAGAGTAGGAACATGGGAATCTATATCCACAGGCTCAGATAAGGCTGCGTCTGAAAAGCCCATCTCACTTCTCAGGTCAACAGTGTCACAAACAGGCCATTTGATGTTTTTTTCCAACCACTTGCGATTACTTTCACGGTTCATAAAAGTTTTTTGATGTCTACATGACTCTATCCACTTTTTATTTAGATTTACACAAAAAAGTCGACAGAACTCCTTGATTCGGTTCTTGTCTTCTTCAGAAACTTCAGTAGTCAAGACAGAAATGATACTTTCATATAGAAACATATGATTTTTCAGATCACCGCCACTTCTTAATTTCACAAAAAGATCTAGGTTGGTACAAAATCCAGCCATAGTTCTAATGTAAATATAAAAATAAAAGTATTTCACTGTGTTCACAAATAAGCGACAAGAGCGAAACTAGATGGACTTAATGAATGTCTTTATATTTATAGTCAGTGTTAATTACTCAAGTAGTGGACATAACAGTGAGTGAAAATTATTCAGCCAATCAGAGACGAGCATTTTTGAAAACTCATTAGTTATGCGCTTAGCCGAGCGCACAAACAAATGAGTCATCAATCACAATGCAGGTGCTACCGATAACATGCAATAATAACTAAATCTCTACCAGAATTACTAGTTATATGTAACTATGCGCTATTAAAACTATATATTTAACTAAAAAGAAGGTCAAAACAGCCAAATGAGACAAAAAATATACTTTGAATTTATTTTAAATGGCAAAAAATTTCATACAAAATATTTTTTTTTTTACCGAATGATTACTCGCGATGCCGCAGATAGCCGGCGCTGATTTTTTTTTCATGGATAGAGAATGACCCTAGCTATCATATACTCACCGCCACACACTCAACATATTAGTACAATTGAAGAAAAAAAATGAAACGTGATTCGCTCCATACAAAAAAAACTAATAAATTTTTTTCAAGACAAACTATCAACTTTAGACGAAATTTTATAAGAATAAAAGTTGTTAGGAATATCATAACACGTCATATAAAAAAAAATCGCATCGATATTGGAACTTTGTTGCCTAAGTCCACAAATTTTCAGTATGGGCCCACTGTGCGCCGCGAGGCGCAGCAGAGGCCGCCCGCCGTGGCGACTTGTCTCTACTATTTCCGTCCAGAACTGATGCAGTACGGTCGAGTGATATTAAAATGATAGACTGGGATCTTGTTATAATCGGACTTCTTGCAGAAGAGGAAGAAGAATACAAAAATAAAATTAAAAAGTAGACATCACACGAGTATTTATAAACATCATAATCCAACTCTTGTAATTGAAAGATTCTACCACGTATATTTAGTACCCATTTAGTACTATTTTGTACCTGTCCTTAAATTTTTGTACCTCACACGGCATAAACGGAATTTCACGATAACACTGGTCCCGCCATTATGATGCATCATAATGACGAGACCATGCCTATACTCCAAAACTACGACGAATTATATCATTCTGATCAAACCAGTATTTAGTACCTCCAAAAATCAACAGTGGGTGACGGAGATCTTAGTAGTTTCTTCAAAATCTATTTCTCGTTTTTGACATTTTCTACGCCTGAATAATTTAACGAGCAAAAATACTTCAAGTAAAAAGTTGCAGCTACATTTTGTGCAGGCGCTTTATTATTTATCATCGGTTAGGCCGTGTGAGGTAGTCGCCGCAGTAAAATGATGAATGATTTGAATAGTAAAATAAAAAAAAGTCAATCGTTCGTCATTCCACATTGCATTTTGTATGCAGAAATGTAATGTAGTACTAAAACATTTTTTTTTTTTTACTTATTTCCACTATAACCTTTTTTGTTGTATCTCATTCAAAAACTAATAAAAAAAACCGTTCTGTCATATGACAGTATTATAACCCGCGCCATTAAAGAAATTTGAAGAAAAGGCTTTCCGTCTCGCTCATCCAAGTAACAGAAAAGTTCATACTTAGCTTTCGACTACTTCAAATGTTTTCTTTATTGACTCTGGTTATATTATGGTCATAATATGACTGTTTTGCATTCCAACAAAACAGGTATTATGTGTGAATAAAACACACAGTGTTGCTGGGTGAAGAAGCTGATGTAAAGGACATGGCCAGTTTTTGTAAGGACGTCGGCATAGTTATCGAATTTATTGTACACCTATGATTTTTGGTGTTTTATATTCGTGAATATTTGCTCATTAAATTGCTATAAATAAAAAACTCAGAGAACTTGTCAGTACAACAAACTAGACAAAAAACAGTTTCATTAAACCTTTTAATCAGATCGCTAGCAATAAGGTGCATAGATTATAACTTTGCTATTAAAACACGTAAAGGCGCTTTAAAATAGCGAACAGTTGTGAATTATATTATTACGTATAACTGATATGGTTTTAATATTATTAAGCATTTAAACAAAGTGATGGCCACCTAAATGAAGGATTTTAAACTGCATATTGATTAACATTTTTATGAAACTGGGTGATAGTCTCAAAAAATGTGACAATAATAACAAACATAACATAACATCGCGCCTATATATTCCTCGAAGGGTTGGTCAGAGGTGTAGTACAACCACATTTCACCAGTTATTTTGAGTCCCATGGGCGAGCTGATTGCCATCAAGCGCACAAGTCCAGACTCCGGGCTACTACTGAGAAATTCCTGATGAAAAAATTAAGAGAGAGATATGGGGTTTATATCTCTTTGTTCGACCTGGGAATCGAACTCAGGACCTCATGCTCAGCAGTAGCGTTTGCGACCACTAGACCAACGAGGCAGTCATAATAACAATTAACAAACTATATTCGAAATTAATGGTTTTCTTTAAAGTACAATTTTACAGATTACCCTTATATTTTTTTAAATAGCTAGTTCAATACTTATACTATAAAAAAGAGAAGCACAAAATAAAGCAAAAGAGTAAAAATAATTATTTATTTATTAGAGAAAATAATAAAAATATTTTGCTACCTATATTATAATTATTATATCTTAAATGTCTACCTAAATAACATAAATTGCAGCGATAGTGTTAATGAAGATACCGAGGGAGGTCAATCAACCAGCTTGTATAAAATAGAGAATTTTTATTTCACAAATACAGTAACCTGGATTAAGTGTAAGTATAGGGCTTTAGTAATTACATAAATAGCTGCTTTAAACATAACCAGACATGTTAAAAAATACAAGCATATTTATATATTATTGTTTTACAATTGTAATTATGGTTTTCAAGAAAGATTAGCCTTCTGTTAGATTGTTTTAATATTCTTGAATTGGTAATAATATGTTGTCTAAAAATCCAGCTGGAACTTGGATATTGTTTTGGTGTCTTGCCCAACCAAGGTACCAGATAATTGATATAACGTGACAACAACAACTAACGGTCCTGTTTCCTACAAGGCAACTACAATAGTACCCTAAATAAAATAGCTTCCAACAGACAGCTTCCTCGGTATGAGCATTGATTATCCAACGCGAAAGTCTTGTTTGATGGTGTGCAGAAAGCGAGGATATGAGATGCCTCTGCAACCTTTGCATGGCTATTACGCAGTTGATGCACCTCATATTGATCCACAAAACAAATCCGAAACGCAATGCAAATCAGAGTCCAGTGTTAATAGCAAGGTAATTGAGTGGTAGAAGGTATCAGTCCGTAGGAATAAGCAGGGGTAAAATAGGAATATTCGCAAAAACATAAGAATATGCAATAACATTATTTCATTACATTGACATTCGACATAGACAAGACAACGCACATTGTCAAACAAGTAAACGCGTTCCGTTTTATGATATTTTTTGTGTGTGAAATATAAAAAAAATATCTTACGCATCAATATTATGAAAAGATAATTTTATTAAATGCAACAAATACCAATGAAGATAGTTTCGTAAGAATAAAATGTTCCTAATATCAGCATTTTGTCGTCCACGTCACATGTCTACAAGTAGTATGCATGGTATGGAACGCCCATTAATATATTTATCTTTCTCTATGGTCCACTATGGCGGACGTTGACAAACGGAACTTTGAATTCATCTTGCATTACTAAATATTTTGAAATAAAAACTGACGAGTTCGGAGAGGTTAAAAACTACGTATTAATTCATTTTTCTATTTTTAATATACAATATTATTTACTATGTATGTGTACTTGGAATGTACTTTTTTGTCCATGTCTTTTGCCTTTATATTGATATCTATGGTTAAAACTTACCGAATTATCCATGGTTTTATACCTGTCTCTCTCACTCACCAGCATGCGTCCTTTTCTAATTAAGAAGGACGCTTGGCGCGAAGCTGTCAATGTCATAGGGTCTTCAGCTCACCAGCTAGAGAATAGCTGCAACACTGTGTGTTTTATTCACACATAATACCTGTTTTGTTGGAATGCAAAACAGTCATATTATGTGCTATCTAAAACACACAGTGTTGCTGGGTGAAGACCTGTTTGGTATCTGCTGGTGGTAAACACAAACGCTATGATGATTGAATTATACAACTGTTCTAGAAAATAAATCAGTTTTATTACAATAACATCTGTCTATGTCCAAATGTAACAAAAAATAAATTTCTTTAAAATCAAACAAAGAAAGCAAATAAGTAATTCTGAAATAATCCTATATCAAGGAATTAATAACTTAAACCTCTTAATAAAATCTATTTAAATTTAAACAATACTAGAAAAATTGAAATGCAATGAATCAACATTAGAATTGGTATTATCAACTCTGTTTACTGGACGACAGTAAAATTTTTGAAATGTTTTAATACTTTTCCAGTTTCCTCTGTTAAGTATTTCTTGAACAGGTCTATTCTCCAACCAACTTCTGGAGGCTACCGCTGACCTGATACTGCCTGGTGGGGCATCAATATTGGCATCTTTAAAAATGCTACGAATCCAACCTGCAATCATTGTTCTTGAAGCAGGTTTTAATTTCCCTGATAGAGAAATAAATAGACTTGAGACAGTTCCGTCTGCGCTTCTTCTAATTTTAGACCTCTCTATAAATTTATTAATATGTTGGACAGGGCAGACACGATGGTCTGGGTGTTTCCGCAACAACCAACCTGACTGTCTGTGTGTATCAGAATCTGTTTTTGAGCCAAACTTTGGCCACAGAGTAATCTCATTTTCCGTAGCAATTAGACTCTCAGAGCTATTTTCTAATAATGTGAGGTCATGAATCCTACGACCTGAGGCCAGCAAGAGTATTAAAGCGGTGCGTCTAGCGATTTCAAATAAGGAATCAGAATTTGTTGAAGTCCTTAGCCAGTTAAACAAAATTGCAGTGTCCCAAATTGGTAGCTTTTGTACTGCAGGTTTAGCAAATGAAATGGCTTTAAGAACTTGCTGAACGAAAAAATGTTTTGAGATATCTACTTTTGAAGTTGCACAGTAAGTAGAAATAGCTGATTTATGGAGGAGGATAGTTCTATAAGCTAACTTATCTTCTAAAAATAATTTTGCCAAAAATCTAGCAACCTGCTGGGCCTCAGGTGTTTTTGGGTTAATTTTATTGGTATCGCACCACAATAACCACCTTCTAATAGGGGCATTATATGTTGTCAAAGTAGATGTCCGCCAGCTACTTTTTAACAAGTTCTGTTCCTTTATGGACCAGTGAGCAACTTGATCGGCCCACCCCCAATTTTCCAGGCAAGAAGAGCCAACTTGTCCACTTGTGCAGGGCAATTGCCTGTCGTCCGATCTATTAGGACCTTCCGCAGGTTCTTTATCGGAAGTGGCTCTACTATGGCTCTCCGCTCGCAGATCGGGTAGCCAAAAACATTTGGTCCACTCCGGTGCTATTAGGATGTAAATCCCTTTTGCACTGTTCAAATGAGCCAGTACTCTTGGTATTAAACTGGGTGGGGGGAATGCCCACCCTAGATGATAGTCCCAGTTTCTGCTGAATGCGTCGCAAAAGACTGCTGAGCAATCTCTGGCATCCAATGTTACGTACTTTGGTACGATAGCCGTGTCTCTTGACGCGAACAGATCGACGTCTGGGACACCCCACACTTTGAATATAGCCTCCGTGGCTTGGGGTAGAAGATGCCACTCTGGTACTTTGCGACCCCTTGATAGGCGATCCGCAATTCCGTTTAGACTCCCCGGGAGGTAAGTGGCTGAGAGAGTTAAATGTAACTGTTCTGCGAGTTTTAGAACTCTGGTCGTCAGTCCTAGCAGTGCTAGGGAGTGTGTCCCCCCCTCGTTTTTGAGGTATGCGACCAGGGTCCTGTTGTCCGACTGAATATGGATGTGCGCACCTTCCAGAGTCATCCGCTGACTGTTGATGGCGGCAAATACGGCATACATCTCTTTTCTGTTTGAGTGCCAGTGTTCTTGATATGGGGACCACTTTCCTGATAGGTAAGTGCTGTTTAATTGAGCTCCCCATCCTGAGTCTGCAGCATTCGTGGTCAAGAAGTGAGTCACACTTTTCTTGACTATTGGTGTCGAGCTGTAATCTACAGCTTTTAACCACCATTTTAGGTCTTGCTGAACGGGTGGAGGAAGATCTTTTCTTTCTCTTAATCTGTTTTGGTCGAATAATTTTAGAAAGAGTTGGGCTCTGCGACAGCGCAGTCGACCTGCTGATACAGCGTAATTTGCAAAGTTCAGCAAACCTAATAAACTCTGAGCTTCTTGCAGAGAACTGTTTCCATTGCTCAATATTTTGGAAATTAGTAGCTTTATCTTTTTTATCTTCTTGGAAGGAAGTTTTACCCAGTTTTGCTGAGTGTTCCATACCAAGCCAAGATATTCTACCTCCTGAGAGGGCTCCAGAACGGACTTGTGATAATTTATGTGCCATCCCAAAGTTTCCAACATTCTCAGTGTTTCCGAAACCTGAGAAACTAGTATGGTCCGATCCTGATTGACCAGGAAGAAATCGTCCAAATATACAATTATGCGGAAACCTCGGGCTCGTAGGATCTCCGCAATCCAATTTGTTAATGAGGCAAACATTTTTGGGGCCGATGACAGGCCAAATGGCAAGGCTGTCAATTGTAGCACTTCGTTGTTGTAAATCACACGAAGGAACCTCCTGTGTGTGTCTGCAATTGGTAAATGAAAATAGGCCTGGTGAATGTCTATTTTCACTAACCAATCGTTTGTCTGTAGAAAGTTGGCTACATCTGTTTGTGAAATTAAATGGAAATGTTTCACTGACACATACGAGTTGAGACCTCTGAGGTCGAAGATGGGACGTAGCCCTCCGTCTGATTTTTTTACTAGGAACATTCGACATAGAAAACCTGGATTGAGGATTGGTGGTGTTTCTAGTATTTTCTCTTGTTTTAAGTGAAGGATCATGTCTGTCATGTCCTTTGTTATCTTGGTTGCAAATTTTTTTAAAACATGGTTGTCTGGATACTGAAGGGGAGGTTTCTTGAAAGGGATGCGGCCACCTGTTATTAATTTCATTATATAATTGTTTGCTCCCTGTTGTTGCCATAAATGGGCATGGTCCTTTAGACAACCCCCTTTGAAAGTTTTGGTTTGAAAGTCATTGTTTATTATTGGTGTTGGAGGGTGTGTTATTGGTTGCGTAATTTTTACGAAAGGGCTGATTAAGGTGTTTTTTAAATTTTGGGTTTTGCTTCTTTTGTAACTTGTAATCTTTGTTCTGTGTTTTATAAGGGCCATGATGTTTCTTGTTTTGAACATAAGATGTATTCAAGGCTTTTCTATCCTTAATATAAGCCGGAGTGTTAAGCCATACCTGAGATCCACCTAAAGAAGCCATGATAGGCTGTAAAGCATCTCGGCTAAAAAGATATGCTTGGCTAGGAGGAACATCTTGCAGAGTAGCTTTTAAATTCGGATTTACAATTTCTTTTAAAATACGGTCCCGTCTAATTTCAATACATTCTGCCCTTTTACCACACACAATCTGCATTGCAGTCTCCGAATTTTTATAAGACGGGGACCCTGGACCAAAAGTACTAGAAATCTTTTCAAACAATGTGCTAATATTAAAAGTATTAGAGTTTGTTGATGCCCAGTCAAGCAATTCTTGTAACCCCGACTTTAATAATTGTCTTTGTTCCAAAATATTGTTAGATAAGCCTGCTAATAACTGTTCCGTGGAAGCTAAATAATCTTTGCCCTTATTAAAATGGCACAACTCTTCATTAAGTTTAAGACCTACAAAACCAGGACTAGCAAAGCAAGATTGAAGAGCTTTTTTGTACCGAATGCCCTTCCAAGAAGGGGAATCAAACTTTTGAAGGGTAGCTAATTCTTTCAATCGTTCTTCGTCAGCTTGTGGAATAATGGTCTTTTCATCAAACTCAGTACCAAGTACACCTAAAGAGAGTTTACAGTAAGTGTCGGATGTTGTTGGATTTCTCAAAAAATGAGATGTAGATGGGGTTGGATCACTCTCTTGTTGTTCCTGTATGGATTTGCTAGGATTAGTCGGTAGTAATGGTAAGTTACTTAAGTAACTAGATATAAACCCCACTTGTTGTATAAGAGTATCTACTCGTGGGTCCGGACATGTCTGTATTTGTTTGTACTTACGTGAAACCTTTCGTCTTTTGTTGGGTGGCGGTGATGCTATGCCCTCCTCATCCTCCGAGGATGAAGAAGATGATGACGATGAGTCATTAGGCCTCGTATTATTTGAGTGCTGAACTCCATCCGAAGCTTCAACATTCGAACTTTGGTCACCTCCAACACTTAGCCGTACAATTTCGTCCGGATTCATCTTACACTAATCACAGAACAACAATACTCAATGATACACTAATTCACGACGTGAAAACCCGACACGTATACTAAATTGACACTGTGTGTTTATTTGATACGATATATTAATGTATTTAACACTTTTTTGAAACTTTGAAAATTTTTCGATGTTTTAGCGGCAAAATTTACAAACGCTATGACATTGACAGCTTCGCGCCAAGCGTCCTTCTCGTCCTAGAAAAGGACGCATGCTGGTGAGTGAGAGAGACAGGTATAAAACCATGGATAATTCGGTAAGTTTTAACCATAGATATCAATATAAAGGCAAATTTACATCAGCTTCTTCACCCAGCAACACTGTGTGTTTTAGATAGCACATAATATTTAAATTTTGAGCAAAGTATTTATGTTGCAGACTGACCCTCGCGTAAATAGGTATACATATTTAAAAAGTAGGATGTACAGATTATTTTACCTTTACAAAATATGTTAAAGAACGTATATAATAATTTTCCTGCTTGGCCTCAGGCGTACAAAATGTCAAAAACGAAAAATTAATTTGCCTGTTACAAAAATATAGAATCCAGAATTCAAGAGCGAGCGAAGCAAACTCGGGATATTGGGCACCCCGCGTGTACGTTACCCCAGCAAGAAAGTGTCTCCTAGAGTTATAGGAGTAGAACGTATAATGTGTGCCCTATCTGCTGTAAATGTGCCCCAACATAAAAAATGTGTGCCCCCTGTCGTTTTGGAAAAAAACGGAAAAAACGATTCTTGCTGGGGTAACGTTTTTCTAGCAGGAAAATTCTAAACGAATGATCGGAGAGAGAAAAATTGTGCATGGCCAGAGAGCTTATATGTGTGCCAAAATGTGCCCCCAAAAATAAAATCTGTGCCCCTTCAGGTTTTCGAGATATTGCATTTCCTGCTGGAGTAACGTTTTGATGAATCGTATATCTCTACAACCATTGCATGTGCCCCTGTAGAATAAACATACACGAGTAGCTCTTAATGTGTGCCCCTTTGTGCCCCAATTAGATTTAAGAAAATATTTATAGTTTTCAAGTTATCGCGGTTTTATGAAAACCCGAAAAAACATCGCAGCGCCTAAATTAGACAAGGCACAAGTTCGCTGAAAACTGTATTCGGTCCTTCTTGACGCTAATAATAACCATACAAAGTTTCAAAACTGTTCATGCATGCGTTTTTGAATAATCTCGCTAAAAGTCAAAACGATGGTGTCATAACTTTGACGGCAAAATACAAGGAACCGGCTCAATCCCAGATGTGTAGGTGTAAACCAAAATCATGTGCCTTTAGTCAGAAATATATGGTGAAAATATTCAGCTTGAAATGTTTCGCATTAAGTAAATATAAACAAAAAACCAAAATATGTAAGCAACGGCTGGTTAATGCACCTTGTGATTATAATAAATGAAACAGCTTGTTGATGTGGAAATTATTATTTTTATTCCCTTAATTTTAATTCTTTAAGTAATTATTGCATCAAATCACAGATCAAAGTTCCTACCTATAAATATTAGAAATTATTTGCACATTGTGTAGTCATTGTTATTTTAATCACAGATCACTTTTTCATCTAACATAGTATAATTAGTAAATTCGCATCACAAAAAATCACAGATCGGTATTAAGTATAATTAGTATAATATTGTCTAAAAAAAATATTAAATTTTAATTGGCCCAAAACTCGAAATTGAAATTTTGATATTATCTTTACGTTTTAAAGTTTCCTGAATCTATTAAATTTACACTATTTTTATAGGATGTAAGTTTGTATATATCCGTGGATATAAAATTTTGTGCTCAATTTTTTCCAGAAGTACTCTAGCAATTAAGTTGAAAATACAGTTGTGATAAAATTTAGTCCTGAATAAATAGATATATTCCGCCTGATCGGTCCGCCAGAACTTTTTTAGATACATATATTCTATAGATCAACAAAACTATTACTTACATCATCTAGTTAGAAGTTTATGCAACTTGCCAATAGGCAAAATGCCACTCCTCCCTGCTTGGTGTTTATATTATTGTTGTTATAGCTGCCATAGAACATTCTGTAAAAATCTAGTCAAGTATTTAGCTATTTCGGCTAAAAAGATACAGCCCTGTGACTGTGACATGTTGAGTGTTGACGGATTGTGGTCGAGTCTTAGTTTTGGGGACATGAATTCTTGTCATGAATTATTTTTTTACATTGTAACTAGAAGTTATATTTCATCAACCTAGCACAAGAAGAGAATTAAATACGTATTAAACAAAAAAGAAAACAAATTACTGAATCGATTTTGATGAAATTTCTATTGGACCAATCGGAAAGTATGTATATCCTTTCAGATGAAAACAAAACAAACATGATTTAGAATTTTTTTGTTAAAAAATAAATAAGTATATAAAGTAATGAAAAAAATCCAAGTACCTACTTGATAAGTGTACAAGTATTTTTAAATAAGTCAAAACAATGCCATTAAATACTTACCACCGCAGATCGTGCCATAAAATTCAATACCCCTACAACCATATAATTGTTATAAAATGCTTAATACGCCACTTTCAACCAACTTAAAAAAAAAGTAAATAAACAAACAGTATCAGTGCAACTGCGTGACTCAACGTAACAGTTGGTAACAGTGTCCTTGGCGTCATAACATAACTGCAACTGTTTACCAATACCAAGAAAAAATCCAAACGCACTTCCCAGTCAATAAACACTTCGTACCTATTATTCATAATAGAGCGACGTTACACGTAACTGTCTCTGTCACACTAACACCGTACGCGTACTAGCTGTCTCACTTTCTCCAAGCTAGACAAAGCGACTCCTTGCGACACGACGTCAGCGGATGCCACGGGGCCAGAGATATATGCAGCGGTGTGGGGAGGTGAAAAAAGGGAATCTTCTATTAAAGTAAGGTGAATGCTCCAACCAGCCCGCAAAATTCAAATTTTTTCTGTTTTTTTTGTTCCTACGCCTTTATGAACTTGTAGGGTTGTATTGGTGATTTTGATGATTATAATTCTGTAACTACATACGTCTTACAGCCGCGAATAATATTTTAATCAACATACAACCTAGCACTGGCCTGCAAATTGCAAAAAACGCAAGAAATTTTGAATTTTGCGGGCTGGTTGGAGCATCCCCCTTAATGATGAAAAACTTACTGTTAATTTATCTAACCTACGGCTTATCAATAAATATATATACAGGGTGAAATTGAACACATGCGACAAATCGAAACGGGAGATTGTACTCGTCATTATGAACAACTTTTACTATGGGACCAAACCTGAAATCGCGAAAAAAAAATCAGCTGTTCCCTACATTTATGTTCGCATAACTCGCCAAAATGTAGGGAACAGCTGATTTTTTTTTCGCGATTTCTGGTTTGGTCCCATAGTAAAAGTTGTTCATAATGACGAGTATAATCTCCCATTTCGATTTGTCGCATGTGTTCAATTTCATCCTGTATATATATATATATATATTAGGTCCTTACATATGAAATTGGCGTTTTGTATGGAAGGAACAAAAAGTCGAATATTTTTTAATATAATATATTTAATTAATCAAAGTATGAACCATTGTTTTCAATGCACTTTTGCCATCTTATAGGTAGTTCATTGATCCCTTTACTAAAAAAACCAGTCGGACGGGAATCAATAAAATCTTTGAAGGCGATTTGGACTGCCCCATCGGAGTTGAATTTTTTCCCTTGCAAAAAGTTATCCAAATTGCGAAAAAAATGGTAATCTGTTGGAGCAAGGTCCGGGGAGTACGGAGGATGTCTAAGACATTCCAATTCAAGCTCTTCTAATTTGGTAGCCGTCTGTTGCGCAGTGTGTGGTCTGGCGTTGTCGTGAAGCAGCAGTGGCGTGGAGCGATTGACCAGCCTTGGTTGTTTAGCCGCTAGCTTTTCCATCATGGTTTGTAATTGCTGACAATAGACATCAGCTGTAATAGTCTGGCCAGATTTGAGAAAACTGTAATGAACAATACCGGCACTAGTCCACCAAACGCTTACAAGTAACTTTTTTGGGGTTAATTTTCGCTTGGGGCAGGATTTGGCTGGCTGGCCAGGATCCAACCATTGCGCTGAGCGCTTCCGATTATCGTAAAGAATCCATTTTTCATCACAGGTAATGATTCGGTTTAAAATACCTTCATTGTTGTGCCGGTTCAGTAATGTAACGCAGCAGTCGACGCGCGTTTGCCGGTTTGCTTCAGTCAATTCGTGAGGTACCCACCTTTCAAGCTTTTTAATCTTCCCAATTTGCTTCAAGTGAATTAAAACAGTTTTATCACTAACATCGAAGCCTGCAGCTAACTCGGACGTGGTTTGCGATGGGTCCGCTTCCACAATAGCCTTCAATTCTCCATTATCAACTTGGGTCTCAGGCCGTCCACGGGGCTTGTTCTGCAGCTCGAAATTTCCAGAACGAAAACGTTGGAACCAAAAACGAACTGTGTTTTCTTTTGCAACATGACCGCCATACACATCATTCACCCTTCGAGTCGTTTCCGCAGCACTAGTGCCACGGCGGAACTCGTACTCGTAAATAATGCGATATTTTAAATTTTCCATTTTGTAAAATGAGTGACGCAAACAGAAAAAACAGAAGAAAAAAAACAAATGAATGACGGTCATCGAAGCACAAATACATGAGTAAATAGCTGTACAAATTTGAATTTGGAATTCCTTACCAAAGAGGAGAAATTCGTGATTAAAGTGGCCAGTACGAAAAACGCCAATTTCATATGTAAGGACCTAATATTAGGTCCTTACATATGAAATCGCATTATTTACGAGTACGAGTTCCGCCGTGGCACTAGTGCTGCGGAAACGACTCGAAGGGTGAATGATGTGTATGGCGGTCATGTTGCAAAAGAAAACACAGTTCGTTTTTGGTTCCAACGTTTTCGTTCTGGAAATTTCGAGCTGCAGAACAAGCCCCGTGGACGGCCTGAGACCCAAGTTGATAATGGAGAATTGAAGGCTATTGTGGAAGCGGACCCATCGCAAACCACGTCCGAGTTAGCTGCAGGCTTCGATGTTAGTGATAAAACTGTTTTAATTCACTTGAAGCAAATTGGGAAGATTAAAAAGCTTGAAAGGTGGGTACCTCACGAATTGACTGAAGCAAACCGGCAAACGCGCGTCGACTGCTGCGTTACATTACTGAACCGGCACAACAATGAAGGTATTTTAAACCGAATCATTACCTGTGATGAAAAATGGATTCTTTACGATAATCGGAAGCGCTCAGCGCAATGGTTGGATCCTGGCCAGCCAGCCAAATCCTGCCCCAAGCGAAAATTAACCCCAAAAAAGTTACTTGTAAGCGTTTGGTGGACTAGTGCCGGTATTGTTCATTACAGTTTTCTCAAATCTGGCCAGACTATTACAGCTGATGTCTATTGTCAGCAATTACAAACCATGATGGAAAAGCTAGCGGCTAAACAACCAAGGCTGGTCAATCGCTCCACGCCACTGCTGCTTCACGACAACGCCAGACCACACACTGCGCAACAGACGGCTACCAAATTAGAAGAGCTTGAATTGGAATGTCTTAGACATCCTCCGTACTCCCCGGACCTTGCTCCAACAGATTACCATTTTTTTCGCAATTTGGATAACTTTTTGCAAGGGAAAAAATTCAACTCCGATGGGGCAGTCCAAATCGCCTTCAAAGATTTTATTGATTCCCGTCCGACTGGTTTTTTTAGTAAAGGGATCAATGAACTACCTATAAGATGGCAAAAGTGCATTGAAAACAATGGTTCATACTTTGATTAATTAAATATATTATATTAAAAAATATTCGACTTTTTGTTCCTTCCATACAAAACGCCAATTTCATATGTAAGGACCTAATATATATATATATATAAAGACAAGTACGGGCTTTTTATTTATATACAAAAAAGAGCTAAGTACCTCTTTTTAGTAGTAGGTATTCATCACACATTTAATTTTTTTTTTTTAAACATTGGGACCAATCAAATTTTGGGTCAAAGACCTGGCAAATATCTGGATGTATTTCTTTCGTTCACACATAAATTACTGGATGTATTTAATGAAATTTTGAATCGAAAGATAGCTTACCTTGGAATAGCACTTAGGCTACTATTTATAATGTACTTAATCATGTGTAAGGTCATAGAAACAGCTAATTGAATATAATCCAATAACAACTTTATTTTATTACTTATTACTTTTCTACGTCAGTGTACTCAGGCACAACACGTGTGAACCGGTTAGTGAGTAAAGTAAAGAAGGTCATCGATATGTATGAATCCGTCGCTTTTTAGTAGTCATTCAAATTTGGTCGGATAACCAGCCGTTGCTTACATATTTTGGTTTTTTGTTTATATTTACTTAATGCGAAACATTCCAAGCTGAATATTTTCACCATATATTTCTGACTAAAGGCACATGATTTTGGTTTACACCTACACATCTAGGATTGAGCCGGTTCCTTGTATTTTGCCGTCAAAGTTATGACACCATCGTTTTGACTTTTAGTGAGATTATTCAAAAACGCATGCAAGAACAGTTTTGAAACTTTGTATGGTTATTATTAGCGTCAAGAAGGACCGAATACAGTTTTCAGCGAACTTGTGCCTTGTCTAATTTAGGCGCTGCGATGTTTTTTCGGGTTTTCATAAAACCGCGATAACTTGAAAACTATAAATATTTTCTTAAATCTAATTGGGGCACACAGGGGCACACATTAAGAGCTACTCGTGTATGTTTATTCTACAGGGGCACATGCAATGGTTGTAGAGATATACGATTCATCAAAACGTTACTCCAGCAGGAAATGCAATATCTCGAAAACCTGAAGCACAGTATAATATACAGTAAGTTATCTAAGGCCGCCCGCCGAGTTATTAGCCTACTCTTGCTTTGATCCCCAGGGTTGTCACTTTTACTTTTAGTTAATATTTTCGAACAAGCAGCACTTGATCTAAATTTATGAAATAAAAAAGCATATTATGATTGAATATTTTACCAATTTATAAATTTAGTAAAAATAAAAAGCCTTTATTCACATAACATTTATAATACTAAGTTACAAATTTGATACCGAGAAAATTTTTCTCCTGTTTCTGCACGTCCGGAACGCTTTATTATTATTAATTGTTAATGTAAAGTAAATTCTTATTCTTATGTAAAGTTTTTGTAAAAAGCTTTTGGGAAAGCATGGACAGGGCATCTTAAATTCTATATCATTCAGTTGATCGTAAATTGACCGGCCAATTTTAATGTTGATGTGCTCCTTTTCGAACGCTTTGCGAAACACCTGCTCCATCCTTTCTACATTATCGACAAAATCATCAGGTGGCATCATGAGTAAATTTCGATCTTTGCCGTAATTCCTGTAATGGGTGTATAAGACACCATATTTGGATTGAACAACACATCAGACAATAGAAAAAATAATAATTTCAATAGTAATTATTTTGCAATATTAATTATTGTGAAATTGCCCTTATTACATCTATACGCGACAAATACGTTTACCTAAACGATGTTTCGAACTCAATCCTCTGTTTTATAGTAAAACTAGACTTCTTAAAATAAACTTTAGCTCTAAACATAGTATTCAGAAAGTAAATTTGGGAATACATTTATAAGGAAAAATGGGACTCGGCTACGCTCTTAATAAAGCAAATAAACTGTGAAATAAACAATACAATACCACATTTTCTAATAATATTTAAGAGTATAAGTAGGTACTTACATTTCTGGTTGAGCAGGAACTATGAAGAATGATAAGTCCGGGTTTGCGAAATCATTATTGAGGCACCCGAAAACACTACAATATTTGTTTCCCCTTTTTGAAGTCATGATACTCGTAATTTAAGTGGCCGCCGCCGGCGAGAGTTGACGAACGCAAGCGGTCATGTAGCGTACGCGCGTGCTCACAGTCGCGCTGCACAGCCCGCACTGCCGCCACCTTATTCCCTCATATATTATGCTAGCGTGTGCGTGAAATCGCGTGCCGACATGGCGCGCGGCGCGCACGCACACATTCAAACCGAGAGCGGCACGTTTGTATGAAGATGTTTTACTGTATATTATACTGTGCCTGAAGGGGCACAGATTTTATTTTTGGGGGCACATTTTGGCACACATATAAGCTCTCTGGCCATGCACAATTTTTCTCTCTCCGATCATTCGTTTAGAATTTTCCTGCTAGAAAAACGTTACCCCAGCAAGAATCGTTTTTTTCCAAAACGACAGGGGGCACACATTTTTTATGTTGGGGCACATTTACAGCAGATAGGGCACACATTATACGTTCTACTCCTATAACTCTAGGAGACACTTTCTTGCTGGGGTAACGTACACCGTAGACACGTCCCACTGCGCCGCGCGGCGTCTTGCCAACGATTATACGATGCGCCTCGTGACGTTGCGATGCGTCTCGCGGCGCAACGCGAAATCACTGGCCTCTTCCAGTATCGTCGCGTCTCGGTGTGAACCGACCCTAAGGCGGTGTCCTACGAGCTACGTGAGCGACGAATACGACGCGACAAGACATGTATATCAGAACGTTCGGCCAGTCGAGATAGGGAGCTGGCTGCTACTCCAGTTTTTAGTGACGATTATGTGACGCATTAAGATGCCAGTCAAAGAATTTGTGACGGAACAGTTCGAAAGTTAGAAGCATTTATTTATGGCCGAACGGCCTGATATCAGGTCGTTCGGCCAACCTGAATCTCCATAACTGAGGACCTTAGAGAAACTGTTACTGAATAAAGATTTAGTGACGATTTGGTGACAAACAACCAATGCTTTACTTTTACTCGTAATGCCACCGGTTAAAAGTAAAATGAATTTTGCTTCCTGGAACATCAGGACGTTCGGCCAACGTAATCTCCATAACTGAGGACCTGAGAGAAACCGTTAATGAATAAAGATTTAGTGACGAGACTGAAACGAATTTTTATTGCTTTATTTTTTTTTGTGACGGCTCCTTTAAATAGTAAATTGAAAATTTAACATATATAACCTCAAAACATTGGGATTATCGATTCCTCCACAACGAAGAAGCCCAGAGAAACCGTTAATGAATAAAGATTTAGTGACGGCACTGAAACGAACTTTCAGTGTTTTATTTTTTTTTGTGACGGCCCCTTTATATAGTAAATTGAAAATTTAACATATATAACCTCAAAACATTGGGATTATCGATTCCTCCACAACGAAGAAGCCCAGAGAAACCGTTAATCAATAAAGATTTAGTGACGGCACTGAAACGAACTTTTAGTGTTTTATTTTTTTTTTGTGACGGCCCCTTTATATAGTAAATTGAAAATTTAACATAATATTATATAACCTCAAACCATTGGGATTATCGATTCCTCCAAAACGAATAAGCCTAGAAGACTCGTAAAACCCCTGATGTGTTATAGGTTTTCAGTGCAATGGTGTCAGTATTTTTGTTGATTCACTATTCCGCAATATGGCGGATGGCGACTGAAATAGGGTGACCATGTATTCCAACGAAACAAGTATTTATCAAGTACTTAATTACCTACCCTACCTAAATAATGAAGCAACACACGTCGTAATATTAAATTATATAAGTACAAGCAACGTTGAGCTGATGCCTGCATACCAGTGTCCACTTGTGAGGTTTTGTTATATTACTTGAGTCTATTTTGGCTAAAAGCAAACGAAAGTGGAAAGGTGACTGACATTGGAGATTAGGAAATTTGACTAAGTACAAGAATACTTAAATAAATAGGTACACAAATTAAAAAATGCTTTATTTGTAATCAATCATCCAAAAATAGCGGTAGGTTGTTAGGTACAGACGCCAGCACATCAACCTACACCTAACTGTCACATTTTCCCAATCAACTTTGAACCTTATGTTTCAGTGATAAAGTTGAAAATCTATTAAAGAAATTTGACAGATTGTAGTAGGTTGATGTGCTGGCGTCTGTACATAATAATTTGTACTTTTTAGAATTACAGTTAAATTGGTTCACCACGAGAGAAATTTGACAGCTTCTTGTGTTTACTGCTAGGTGATAGACTTGAAACTTGTCAAATCGGATTTCTTTCGGTGGTGGCCCGACAATCATTTTACGGTTTAAGGAAATTAATATAGTATTTTTCAGCGCTATTTAAAAGGTTAATGGACCTTTTAAATAGCGCTGAAAAATACTATATTAATTTCCTTAAACCGTTCCTTTAGAGAATCGCGCCTGCGGAGATTATAATATATATGGCTCTTTTCTGCAGAATAAAAATAGAATCGGTGTAGTTATCTTACTGTGATTTATCTATAGAACTGTTATTTAATTGTAAAATGATTGTCGGGCCACCACCGAAAGAAATCCGATTTGACAAGTTTCAAGTCAATCACCTAGCAGTAAACACAAGAAGCTGTCAAATTTCTCTCGTGGTGAACCAATTTAACTGTAATTCTAAAAAGTACAAATTATTATGTACCTAACAACCTACCGCTATTTTTGGATGATTGATTACAAATAAAGCATTTTTTAATTTGTGTACCTATTTATTTAAGTATTCTTGTACTTAGTCAAATTTCCCAATCTCCAATGTCAGTCACCTTTCCACTTTCGTTTGCTTTTAGCCAAAATAGACTCAAGTAATATAACAAAACCTCACAAGTGGACACTGGTATGCAGGCATCAGCTCAACGTTGCTTGTACTTATATAATTTAATATTACGACGTGTGTTGCTTCATTATTTAGGTAGGGTAGGTAATTAAGTACCTACTTGATAAATACTTGTTTCGTTGGAATACATGGTCACCCTATTTCAGTCGCCATCCGCCATATTGCGGAATAGTGAATCAACAAAAATACTGAAACCATTGCACTGAAAACCTATAACACATCAGGGGTTTTACGAGTCTTCTAGGCTTATTCGTTTTGGAGGAATCGATAATCCCAATGTTTTGAGGTTATATAATATTATGTTTCAATTTACTATATAAAGGGGCCGTCACAAAAAAAAAATAAAACACTAAAAGTTCGTTTCAGTGCCGTCACTAAATCTTTATTGATTAACGGTTTCTCTGGGCTTCTTCTTTGTGGAGGAATCGATAATCCCAATGTTTTGAGGTTATATATGTTAAATTTTCAATTTACTATATAAAGGGGCCGTCACAAAAAAAAATAAAACACTAAAAGTTCGTTTCAGTGCCGTCACTAAATTTTTATTCATTAACGGTTTCTCTGGGCTTCTTCGTTGTGGAGGAATCGATAATCCCAATGTTTTGAGGTTATATATGTTAAATTTTCAATTTACTATTTAAAGGGGCCGTCACAAAAAAAAATAAAGCAATAAAAATTCGTTTCAGTCTCGTCACTAAATCTTTATTCATTAACGGTTTCTCTCAGGTCCTCAGTTATGGAGATTACGTTGGCCGAACGTCCTGATGTTCCAGGAAGCAAAATTCATTTTACTTTTAACTGGTGGCATTACGAGTAAAAGTAAAGCATTGGTTGTTTGTCACCAAATCGTCACTAAATCTTTATTCAGTAACAGTTTCTCTAAGGTCCTCAGTTATGGAGATTCAGGTTGGCCGAACGACCTGATATCAGGCCGTTCGGCCATAAATAAATGCTTCTAACTTTCGAACTGTTCCGTCACAAATTCTTTGACTGGCATCTTTAAGCGTCACATAATCGTCACTAAAAACTGGAGTAGCAGCCAGCTCCCTATCTCGACTGGCCGAACGTTCTGATTAGTGTTGCCTTACTATCGATTGCCTATCGATAGGTTGTCGATACTATCGTGACCTCGAAAAATAGTCACAATATCGATAGCCCTATCGATACTATTGAAATTTTACAATACTATCGATACTATCGATAGTATCTATCCAAGAAATTGAGCAATACTATTGATAAAGTGCAATACTATCGATAGTATCGATACTATTGGGTATAGATACTATCGATAGTATCGATACTATCACTATTATGGCGTATTTAACTGCAATCACTGTCGATACTATCGATAGTATCGATACTATCGATAGTTTTACTACATCGATATTTACCCAAAGTTCAATAGTATTGCACCGGAATTTTAGTCAACATTATTAGTTCATATTGAAAATAGTTGTATTATCTAGTAACTTCCCGTTATTGTATACTATAGATTTAATAATAAGTACCTACTCACTTAATTTATGTGACCGCGATCAGGTTGCCAACCATTTGTAGATGATAAAAGTGATTTGCGTGAGTGTTTGAATCGTGATGGCAGATAAAAATAAAAAATCGGCAATGTGGTCATTTTTTGAATAGATTAATGACTCCAAAATTAGTTGCAAGATAGGTGATAATATTATTAATTAGTAAATTCGATGTACACTTCACTTTTTCTGCATAAGCCACTAATAAAGGTTTGAATTCAACACGATACAATTGTGTTTTGGTAAAATATCGATGTAGTAAAACTATCGATATCATCGATACTATCGATAGTATCGACAGTGATTGCAGTTAAATACGCCATAATAGTGATAGTATCGATACTATCGATAGTATCTATACCCAATAGTATCGATACTATCGATAGTATTGCACTTTGTCAATAGTATTGCTCAATTTCTTGGATAGATACTACCGATAGTATCGATAGTATTGTTAAATTTCAATAGTATCGATAGGGCTATCGATATTGTGACTATTTTTCGAGGTCAACTATCGATACATCGACTATCGATAGTTAGGCAACACTAGTTCTGATATACATGACAAGACTAGTGATGGGTCGTTGAAGGTTTTTCCGTCAACGAAACGTTAACGTTGAATTGCGTTTGTCAACTAGTTAATTTCGTCAACGAGTTAACGTGTTACGAACGTCAACTTGCATAAACGATAAACGCCTTAACGCTTTTATTAACGTACGCTGTTAATTTACGAACAATTTGATGCAATTTACCAAATGAAATTGGATAACATTTTATGATGACTTTACCTACTACCTACCTAGGTTTCTAGATGATCTTCCCTTCATACTTTTTTCAGGCTTAGGACCGACTGATTAATTTGCTATAAAACACAAATTTCAGGCGTAGATAATTTAATGTCATAGTTTACTTTCTTTTAAAAATAATGATCAAATTACTAAATAAATATCAAATCTTTTATTCGTTATTTAGAGTTCAAATTATTGTCATGAGTCATGACTATCGCGTCGTAGCGGGAGATTTGTAAATATAAATACAATTTACGTACGTTGAAAATAACAAAACGTTGAGTTCATATTCTCGTTTCGTTAAACGAGTTGAATTCATAAACGTCGTTGTTTCGTAACTCGTTGACGAATTCAACGAGTTGATTTGTTTATGGTTAACGTTAATCCCGTTGAAGAGACATCAACGTTGATTAAACTAGTTCGTTGATTCAACGGCCCATCCGTCCCATCACTAGACAAGACGCGACACCACGAAACTACATATGAACTTTCAGTCTGTTCCCGTTGTCCCTATTCGGAATTCAATAAAAATAATTAAAATGCATTCCCGTATTTCCCGTTGTCCCCATTGACGGTTTCCTGTTAAAATTGTACTGTACTTCTCCATGATTCGAGAAGTAATGACCAAAATCACGTAGGACTGTCGCGTGTAGCATCGTGTCGCATTACGTCGCGTCGCGTCGTATTCGTCGCTCACGCAGGACACCGCGTGATGTGTGTATTGTATATTCAGTGATTTGTTCATAATGATGGTATGATTATTGTGGTTGAGTTAGGTATTTATTGATGTTTTAGGAAATTAAACAAAACTGACTTTTTTTAGTTTTTATTTGATACACTAGCAGTAATATTAGATGAATCTAACTTCCACACCTGTGTACCTGAAACAATAAAATAAACATTAAAATTGAGCTTCAACATGCAAAACAAGGCATTCAGAAGTTTTTTAACAGGTTACATATTATTATAATCAACTGAAAGCCTGTGACAGCCATTTGACATTGATAGTGCCTTTATGTTGAATGGACATGAAGGCTTGAGGTGAACGCAGACTTGGCCGCACCGCACGCTGCACCGCAGTCATCGCTTTTGTTAATGGCCTCGCACACCTGTCCGCTCCGCAGTCACCGCATTCGTTCCTGTCGCCGCACGCATCGCACTGGATTTCTTTAATTCAGTTTCTAATTTAAGTATGACGAATACGAATGAAGACACCCGCGCCACGCCGGCCGCATCGTCCGATGCCGGCGAGCCGGCGTTGGTGACGTCATCAGCTGCGGCTTGGGGAGTTCGGCCGCTTTAGGTACTGCGGCGACTGCGGCGCGGGTGGGTGTGCGAGATTGCATAGAACTTCATATGAAGAATTCAAATGCAGCGACTGCGGCGCGTGCGGTGCGGCCAAGTCCGCGTTCACCTTTAGGACTGATATGCAACAGAACAAAGTCTTAAGTCCCAAGCATTAGCACTGACATGCGATTGACTGTACTACTGTAATAATCCGTTTGTATGCTTTTCAATAGTCCTTGTGATACAATTTCATATTACAAGGGTGGAGCAAGCATATTAATATGCCCTCCAATTCTTTACGTTTGTCTCATGATGAGATAACGACTGCCTCAGAGGGGTAACAACAACAAACCAATAAAACATGAAAATTCGGAATAGTTACTGTTTCACGCCTTAGCGGCTGACCAGATTTGGCACTAATTAGGCTCATGGGTAGATCATTAGATAAGAGAAATACTTTAATCCCAGTAGTACATTCCTGTGGCATAATTTCAGACCTCCATGTGGGCAAAATATATTACTAGTGACCTTTGCTAAGACTAGTTAAATAATATTATTTATTATACACATAAACCTTCCAGACTCAATGATGTTGAAAACTGCATCAAAATCCATTGCAGAGTTGAGAAAATCAACACGGCCACATAAACAGACGAAAAAACAACTCAATTTATAATATGTACAGATTCAGAAAGCAATGTATTATTTGATTATACTATTAGATTGCTACTTAACATATACTGAAATGTTCACCCAAGTTGGAAACTCTTGAGACAAATGTAACCTTTAAGAAAGTTTGTCCAATGCCTTTCTGATTGATGCTTTGTATAAATTACAGTTAGTGACACTAATACTGTTACCTCTTGATTTCTCTTATAGATAAGAGAATTAACAAAAACGTGAAAGATATTTTTATAGGTAATTATGGAAGTCGAATAGAGTTGGACAGGACACATGGCAAGGTTCAGAAATGACAGCTGAAATAAGGCAGTGACCAAGTGGCATCTAAGGCTTGGAATAGACTGGAGCATGGGGACTGGCATAAGAGGATTGTGCTCAGCAGTGGGTGAAGTTGGGCTGTGGAAGATGAATGAAAATAACTGCTGAAAGTTTCAAAGTGCTGAAAGAGCAATGCAGTTCTGAATTAAAATAACCTAAATAAATATATAGATATACTAACATGAAACAGGAGCAAAGAAAGTATAATGATGACGTTTAAGGAGAGATGAAGTGCTTTATATAACCTCCAGTTAAATCATGTCTTCCTTGGACCAAAACAAATCCATCATTCAATCAAAGAGGTATGTTAGGTACATACTGTTTTTCAAATTTTCAAGTGAATACAGAAATGGCTTTGAAAACCAAACTTAATTAGAATGAACCTAATGGTTTCATGTTCATCATCATACTATCTGAAAAGCACTGTAGGTAGTAAACAAAACAGTTGATGATTAAACACCATCTCTAACACACGAGTTTTAATTTATTTGAATAACATAACCCCTAGTGCCCAAATTGCAAACATTACATTTTTAACCCCCGACGCAAAAACGACGGGGTGTTAATAAGTTTTATGCCATGATAGATAACCTCTAATGCGGAATGCCTCGCTCACGTTTCCGATTTCCAATGTTTATGATTTAACAACTGCACTCGCATGTGCTGTTTTCTAGCTATAGCAATGAACAACGTTTTCTGACAAATCTGGGTCCAAATGCTATAAATGGGAAACGATGTCAAAGTTAACCAAGTAGGTACTTAAATTGCAACAAAGTCGTTACCTACCAAACACTCATTTAGAGGTTAGAAAACAATAATAAATTCTTAATAATAAGTAAGTACCTACTTGATGTTTTAACTCTGAGCTGAGCACGTTTTTCGATGAATTGAATAGTTTTAGCCAATGATTGCAGTAACACTAGAAATAATGCAAAACAGGCCCTTGGGTTGGACAGTTCGGAAAGGGTTTTTTTGGACACGAGGTTGTAATTATTCATTGCTTACTGAAGTACTCAATATCGAGTACTTCAGTAAGCAATGAATAATCTCTTTACAGCATTCATAACACGAACAATGAGAGGATGCCGGTTAATTGCTCTGGAGTCTTGTAGAGACAAGGTAAGGGGGGTGTGCTAAAAAATTAGTTATTTATACATACCATTTATTTGGACCTCGCACGCATCTTCCTCCTTTTACGCTTTAGCCTTCGCATGCGCTTCTTACGCCACTGAAACAATTGAAACACACCACAAATAAAAACGCGGTTCAGTCGAACATAACAAGTTGATGAAAACAACTTGCTAGAACGTTATTTTACAACACAAATAGATATATACCTTCGCTCTCATGTTTAAGAAGGAAAAGGTTTAACTTTCCTCCTTCAAAAGGAGTTCGTGATTGGTAATATTATTCACGATGCAGATATCGGTCTGTGCTCGAGACTCCGTTGAATGAAAAGAAGGTCTACAACGAAGTTGCTAGTGAGTTTGACAAAGTGTTCTGATGTTGCCATTACAGAAAACTACTTTAAATAAAGGGCCCCCCGAAACGGTCAAACGGTGTGGAAATACAGCTTGGCAAAAAAGTCTAGAAACGGAACTAATTTTTTGTCTGTTGGCAACATTCCCAAAATAATGACGTTTCATAATAAACAAAGTTCACGATTTCGTAGAATTTTTATTTCGACCATCAAACGGTGCTTAATAAACATAAAAAGTGAAAAACAATGAATAAAACCATTCGAAGTGCTGGCAGGGAGGTTATTTATAAGGTGTATAGGCGATGACTGGCGGAACATGAGGCCCAAACTATTCTTTCCGATCTTAACAATGTTTACCAAAGAACCGCTCATATGACAGGTATGTAAGCGTTTGTTTTGTTGTTTTTAGTTAAATTAAGTGTTAATTGATGAACTCAAAGCTGTTTTAATTTGCTTGCTTACGGAATTAGTAGAATTTTGAAACAATAAACATCGAGCACATAGGTTATGTTTACATTTTGTTTGCATTGCTCTGGTATAGCGCGCCTAGATTAATTGATACTTTGGTGACTTGAACTTTACCTAAATGAAAACCAACTGTGACCTCAATCCAATTGAGCTAATCTGGGGGATAGCAAAACACAAAATTGCCGCCCAAAATGTAGGATCGATTGACATAAAGGTACTTATGGCGTATTAACAGTATGTGATAAAAATGTTTTGCTTTTACAGAGGTATATGAATTATTTCATCTTTTCAGGAAGCAGCTGAACGTGCTTTCCGTGCTATTACCGAGGAGGATTGGAAGAACTCATGCCAGCACGTAATAAAAATAGAAAAGAGTACTGTGAAAGAGAACGAACTATGTACGAGGAAATTGAGCGATTAGTCATAAACACTGAAGATGATAGCAGCAGCACCTCTGAATCTGAACAAGACTCAGATGAGTTTGCCGCCAACTCTAGCCAAGATATGGATGTCGTGGGGGTAGAATATTTAAAGGAAGATTTCTTGGAATAAAAAAGAATAATATTATACAATATGCTTTTTTTTAATTCCTAAAAATGTTGTGAACTCGGGAGTGTTTCTCTAAATACTTATTTTTAGGTAAAAGGTAATCAAATGCGTATCGAGAAGACATCCTTGTTCAATTTAACAATACTTACTGATTTAAAAAAGTAACATATAAAGTAGGAATAAATTTGTCTAATTGAAAAAAAAATCAGCTAAGTATCAAGATTAGGTTGGTGCGCTATTTGGTTGCATCGGGTTGCCATACGAGCAGCACAGTGGCGCCTCCATTATTTTCTACTCTTTTTTGCCAAGCTGTATGTTTGATCTTTAAATCCGTTTTGGTGGTTTTGGTAGACCAGAGGGCTTTTAGCAGCCATATAAAGGGTGAAAGTTGATAGCTAAGTAGGTGCGGCATGAAGGGACCGAAAATATATTTGAAAAGTTTCAGATTCGACCCGTGATCACAGGTATACTTTCAGATTTTCAAAAAGGATAAAAAATAACGAGGTCTTCAGTGCCATTGATTTTATGATCGTGTGCAGCCTGAAAACACCATGGGCCTCTCACCCGGTACGGTTATTATTTTTAGGGAGGTGGCTTTTCATGTCTACATTATACTAATCACGGATGTAGCTACTTTTAAATAGGGGAGAGAGAGAATCATCGAAAAGCAAGGATGTAGGATGCAAGAGCGAGAGAAGCAAGCTCGTATATTTTTGTACCCTGTCTTGGAATTCTTGATAAGGTTACCTTTGAACATTCATACAGAAATACGAGTTGCTTTGACTCATGTAGAAAAGTTAGAGAAAGAATGAAGAGTGCAAGAGCGAGCTCGAAAATTTTAGCAACCCGTGATCCCGCCTCGGAAGTAGTAAGGTCTTCTTTTGAACATTTATACATACATAGGAGTTACTTTGTTTCATTACGGCCTGGCCACGACCTTGCCGCTGTCAGCAGCAGCTTAGAGTGGGGCGGCGAGTGGTAAAAACAAATATACAAAAAATGAACCATGCCACGACCGACGCACCGCTCGACGCTCGCAGCGTCAACGCTAGCAGAAAGACACCGCGCCGCTTGCCGCTAAGTCAAAAGCCGGGTGGTTATACAGAAACTTTGAGAATGTGGGATACAAGAGCGAGCGAAGAATCTCGAAATTTTTACACACCGCCTTGTGAAGGCTAGGTTTTTTTTTACTTGACTATTCATTAAAAAAATAGGAGTTACTTTGTCGACTAAAGGCGCGTCCCCACTAGGGCCGCGCGGCCGAGCCTCGTGAGTTCTTATAATGGGGAAGCCGGATGCATCGTGGATGCATCTTTACGCAGAAAAGCTTGACAACCAAGAGGACACTGACAATTAGTGCGAGCTAAGTGATCTAGAAAATTCAAATTCCAAGTTATTTATGCAAAAAGTTTGAGATAGAAGAGGATATATGCCGCCCATCGTAGCTGTATTCTCCTGGAAACCTTTTCGCTCCTTGTCAAAAGAAAGAACATGTCTAAGAGCCAAAGCATACACGCTACTTTTTGCATCGGCGATCGCCGATTTTGCGGCTGTATCGATGCTGCATCGCGTTTTGGCGACTCTCTGCGTTCGGACGCGGTATCGGAATCGCGCGTTTTAGCGACTGCTCCGATGCTGCATCGCGTTTTGGCGACTCTCTGCGTTCGGACGTGGTATCGGAATCGCGCGTTTTAGCGACTGCTCCGATGCTGGCGCAAATGCCAAATCGCTGCGACGGGCATCCGAATGTGTGCGGAGTGTAGCGTTCAGCCGCTGTATCGAGCTTCCGAAAAGCGACTGAATCGCCGTGTTTGGCGTTTTTAAGTGTGCGGTGTGGAATGCTTGGTCGCTGCATTTAGCTTCTAAAAAGCAGCTGAATCGCCGATCGCCGATGCAAAAAGTAGCGTGTGTGCTTTGGCCCTAAAATAAACATTAAAAGCGTTCTACACGATCCAGACCAACCGCCGACAGAGGTGACCTTGGTCGCGTCAACCAACTTTAGTATTCGTTCTACACGTACGGTGGTTGACACAACTTGTCAATTCCGTCCGGTGTTCACAGCGTAAAGACGTATCAATATGGCTCCTTGCCTTTCAAAGCAACAGAAGGTCGGTTTGTCAATCTCTTTCAAAAGCTCCCATGCTTGATTTTTTTTATTCTTTCTTTATATAAATCAGATCCAATATTCCAAAGACATGATAAATCAGTGTACAATAAATTCGGTCAGAACCTCTCGTTCGCGGGATTCGTTTTGTGAATCCATCGCTGTGACACGCGATGACGTGTGCCCACATTGACTGACAAACGCACACTGAACAAGGAACATATTTACTCTAGGGAGGACACTGAAGCTCTCCCGTCGGCCGACAGCGTTCCAGACGGTTGGGCATCGGTTGGGGCCGACCACGGACGCAGCCTGTCGCGATGGATGCGCTCTCGACCAAGGTCGTCCAAAGGTCGTTTGACCCCGCCCAAATCTGGTCGGCCGACCAACGTCTACACGGTAGATTTTCACACCAACTGGACCAAGGTCACCTCTGTCGGCGGTCGGTTTGGATCGTGTAAAACGCCTTTTATTTCTCCTTACATTTACCTTTACAGGATATAACCCAATGCGGTAAATGCGCTTATCCTAACTCAAATTACACTTAACATCTATAACTTATTATAAATAATGCATTCCTTGTGAATTCACTCAGAGTACAACAGAATAAGTCCGTCTCACTCGCTATGAGGTTGAGCGTGCGGAGTGAGCGCGTCATGGGCGCCTCCCTTAAAAGGTTGGTCCGAGCGCGCGGTTCCACTAGCAGGTGGCGGCTGCCGTCGTCGCCACACGTACATACCTGTCCGGAACACACAGACTTTTGGCTTAGTGGCAAGCGGCGTGGCAAGCGGTGCGGCAAGCGGCGTGGCAAGCGGTGCGGCAAGCGGCACGGCAAGTGGCGTGGCAAGCGGCGCGGTTTCTTTTGTCTAGCGTTGACGCTGCGGGCGGTGCGTCGTGGCATGGTTAATATATTTTGGTACTTATATTTGTTTTTACCGCTCGCCGCCCCGCGCTAAGCTGCCGCTGATAGCGGCGAGTTCGTGGCCAGGCCTGAACAGCTGAAACTGAGTCATCCAGGACGCCCATAGAGCAACACATAGCAGCATTGTGCTTTATGGGGACGCCTAACCTAGCCCGCTGTACACACGGGCCAAGGCGTTGGGTCAACTGTTTGGCCAAAAAATCGGATCGCCAGTGGTCGTAGTTTACACATTAGCGTATGATCATTCTGCATTGGCGCTTTGGAAAAGATGGATGTGAAAACAGTTGCAGCCGCGTTACCGATCGGTGATGAAAAAATAGAAAATCAATTATTGTGTCTCATTAGCGGAGCTTGACAGAACCCGTTGATCTCAGCGGCTGTCATTCGTGGATCTTTGACAGTCGTTACGGGCCTGAAAGTCTGACAACCAGTCACAGAGTACTTTTATATTGCAACCAGTCTTTTGTAAAATATAAAATTTTCACCCTCCCATCACTCTATATCTTTGAGATTGCTATGTTCGTAAAATCAAACACGCATCTGTTAAGAAAGAATCAGACATGGATAACCGTAACCGGCGCGATAAATATAGGCACAGATTGTGTGTGAGACCATCCAATACAGCACTAATGCGTAACAGCGTTTTCTGTATGGCACCACCAGGCACCACGTATATTTAACCACCATCCACAGGCACTCAGAGAGATCAATGTTACAAACTTATTTAAAAAAAAACTAAAAGAGTATTTAGCAGCCAAATGTTTTTATAGTATTGCTGAGTTTCTAATGGAGAAAACATGCTAATTCTAATGTAAATTCTAAGGTGTGGGCGAAGTTTGTTTCTATTGACTTCTGTTATAGTAGTATAGTATTTTTATCATATTTTTGACATTTGACATAATTTTGACGATGATATTTTTGTTCCTCTAAAGGCTTATTTGATTGATGTTAAAATTGCTTATGCTGTACTATTATTATGTAAATGTAATTTAGTATTTTATCTTGTTAGTATTTTTTATCTTATTTTTGACATTTTGAATTAATTTTGACGATGATATTTTGTTCCTCTAAAGGCTTATTTAATTGCTTATGCTGTACTATTATTATGTAAATGTAATTTAGTATTTTATCTTGTTAGTATTTTTATCTTATTTTTGACATTTTGAATTAATTTTGACGATGATATTTTGTTCCTCTACTTATCTTATTTAATTAATGTTTGAATGGCTTATGATTATTAAATTGCAAATGTAATTTATTGTAATCTTTAACAAATGTAATCAATTTATTATTTTTTTTTGTTTTCTTTATAAATATGTTTAATAATTAATAGTTACAATTGATCAAATGTTATTATAATACATATTTGTAAGTGCATTTCAACAAATTGTTCCTATGTTATAATGTTGGCTCCCCTGTCCTCCGCTAGGAGCATATGTATTTTGTGCCCATGTCTGTCAAGATAGTAGATATGGGAAGACGATTCTGCGGATTTTTTAAAGATTTATAAGGTTTCTGTGTTAGAATCATGCCCAAAACATTAAGAAGTGGTGAAGAATAAGAAGTGGTATACATTGCTGCCAACATAACGGCAAAGGAAGTATTTGTTGAAACGCACTCTTGTACGCCGTAAAGGTAAAACATGACTGTGATCCTTTCTGCAATGTACTTAACATCTTGCATGCTTTGTGTGTGCATACTCATGTTTCTGACAAATAAATGAACTCTGAACTCTGAACTCTGAGTCTTCCCAAGGAGTATCGTATTACCCAATAAGGTTGTGGAGGTCAGATAGGCAGTCGCTCCATGTAAAATACTGGTATTCAGCTGCATCTGGTTAGACTGGAAGCCGACCCCAACATAGTTGAGAAAAGGCTAGGCAGATAATGAGATAAAAATAATGGAATAAAAGATGTTTGTGAAGACACCACCATAACCCGCAGATTACTGCTTATATTATCATATAAATCAAATAGTTGTATCTGTTATTAGAAATGTAATTGATCTACTTATCACACTAATATTATAAAGGCAAAAGTTTGTGAGTGTGTGTTTATATGTTTGTTATTTCTTAACATTCAAACGGCTGGACCAATTTTGATAAAATTTTGTATGGAGGTAGCTGACACCTTGAATTATCTTTGTATCCCGATATTCCCACAGGATCGACACTTATGCGGGTGAAACCGCGGGGCGCAAGTCTATTATAAGAACTTGCTTTGTTTTTGTTCTTATGTTGTATATGTTTTGAATTCCATGTTAAAGGTTCATTTCTGTACATTTTTATAAATTGTAATATGTTATTGCTTGTCCACACCGCCGTCATCGTTATCGAAAATCGAGAACGTAAATTTTGCCATGGCATTACTGTCTTTGCTGACAAACAACAATGAAATTAGACGCCAATGTGTGAACACTATTTGCGGAGCTCGCCAAAATCCTTTGATGTGTGCACGAAAAACCGACACAATAATAGTGTTCTGTGGACTCAATTTGGTTGGCCGGCCAGCGCTGACACCAACTACCGGACATGCGCCAGGTAGCCCTCTACTCGCAACGCACTCGCCCAGCACGTTGGCCCAATGTGTTCAGCGGCCATAACATCACCTTGGTCTTGCTAGGCCATAATAATACCACAGATGATATAATAAAAATGCGATTTTAGATCCACTGTGCGGTGGCGGAATACTTAATTTCAATTAATGTTCCGGTACTTAGAAACTAAAACTGCTCTTCCGTATACACGTCACATACCGTGTTAATTTTTTCTGGTACTCCGGCTATCACGTTATTCAAATGGAGACAGTGGCGTTGGGAGCCTACTGTGACAGCCTTCCACTGACTATGATAGAAGTCCAGACCAAATCGTCTTATATGAACTAGGCTTTATTTATATCTGTTTTTGCTATACGCGTTAAACTTCGTTTACTAAAAGCGACCAGCATTTCAATGCGAATTATGAGATTCTTTGGAGTCCGAAACTTGATGGGTGTTTGTGAAAGTAAACACTAACTAGTATATAAAAAAATAAAATTCTAACTAAATTGCTGTGGAAATTATCGTCTAGTCTGCATTGGTTGATACCTCGATTATGCCATTAAAAAAAAAAGTCTGCACTACCAACATCAAGATTCAAGAAGTAAATCATTGATTGAAAATTGACATTTGCATGCATGGTATCTTTAACGTATTCGCGCCAAAAGTTTCAACAAGTAATTATTAGCTGTTTCAGAGTTTAAATTGGTTCTCTCAAGATATTGACACGGTAAGTGTTTGCAGATAAATGTTAGCGTTGATAAATACATCGTGTAATCAAAGAATTATGATCTTATCGTGCTAGATGAATATAAATAAAACAGTGTTACCAACATAATCGATTTTCATGGCGATAAGCGATGCGACGAAGTTGAGTCCTCTACTTTTTATTTTAAGGTTTTGTCCGTAATAATATTGATTGATTTTCATATAAAATGAGTTTCCAAATAAATAAAGTGTTGAATCTGTAGTGCGGTAGTGATAAATTCCCCAAACACGTTAAATTATGCTCTGTTCATTAGCTGTACTATTAGCAACTACGTGTGCCCATACATTATTATTGTAGTAACGGTGGATCCTGAAAATGGTTACGTCTAATAAACAACCAGAGAAAAAAGTAGTGAAAATGGCTGAGCAGAATAGTGCTGCAGTTGTGCCTCAGAGAACATTACTTGGTGAAGTAAACGAACACATAACATGTCCTTTATGTAGGGGTTATTACATCGATGCAACAACGATTGTGGAATGTTTACACTCCTTTTGTCGAAGTTGTATCATCAAACACTTGCGAGCAAAGAGTTACTGCCCTGTATGTGAAATGATGATCAATTCTGCCAAGCCAAACATTAAATTAGATAAAGCACTTCAAGACATAGTTTATAAACTTGTACCAGGACTTTTTCAAAAAGAAATGGAGAGACGACAGCAGTTTTATTCCTCAAGACCTGGCCCTGCTGCATCAGCTACTCCTGAACAGAGAGGAGAAGACACTGAAAGAATAATTTTCAGTCCTGAAGATGTGATATCCTTCTCTTTAGAATATGCTGATGCTACTGACACTGATAGTATATCTAGCAAATCATCTGACAGCAATGAACCACAACCTGTATCAGCAACACCAAGAAGGTTTTTGCAATGCCCTGCTGTTGTCAACATAAATCATCTCAAGAAATTTTTAAGCATGAAATTTGATATTGACAGCACCCAATTTGCTATAGATATCTTGTACAAGAGAGTTCCTTTACCAGATTACTATACTTTGATGGACATAGCTTACATATACAATTGGAAGAGGAATGAGCCAATGCGCTTTTTCTACCAAATAACAGATTATGTAGCTATTCGAAATAGGCTTTTTGAAATTAATAGGAAAGGCTCAGCTTCCTGTCATTTAAGTGACAGAAAATCAAGTCCTGCTTCAACTGAAGACACAAATGCAAGTAGTCCAGCTCCCCATTTGAATGATCAAGGCTCCGAAGCTTCTTCCGGAACTGATAGTCCAATGCCCGATGATGGCCATAATGCGATAAGCCATGCAAGTGACATCTCTAAGAATAATGAAAAAACAGGACAGCAAAGTAATGATTTGGTTGAGACTATAAATCCTGTCAAACATTCTGACACATCTTCTAAGAAAAATGATGATGAAGTTGAAAAATCTCAATTTCTAAATTCTTTTGAGCTTACTGCAAAAAGTATGTTGCCACTTAAATCATCACCAGTAAAATCTTCTGATGAACAAATTACTTCTAATGATGCACCATCTAAGAATCAATTGAATACTCTAAAATTAGACGAAAAGATTGGGGAACCATCCAAAAGAAAATATCAGGCAACTCCACATACACCAGAGTTAAAAAAACTAAAAATTGAACTTGAAAAGGCAAAGATAAGTCATTTACTCAGTCCTCCAGGTGTTGCAAATGTGACTATTGCTAGCCAAAATAACAAAGTACTGGACACTGCAATAAAAGGCAAAGAGTTGGAAGGATCCCCTAAAAATTCCCAAGTACCTCCAGTGACACCTAAAGTAGCTTCCCCCATGCCTGTTCCCACAAAAGAAATGAAGCAGCAAATCGCAGGTACAAAGCAGCAAGAAAGTCCTGGAGTCAAAAGGACAGTTTCAGTGCCTCAAAATATATCATCACCTAAACGCAAACCCCCAAATGAGATTCCTTCCACTATGCAGCCACAACCTGGAACTCAAAAAACAATTTCTCCACTTAAACTACAAATACCAAAGCCTGAACTAACAGCAAATTTGAAGCCGCATGAAGTACAAAAGCCTCCAGTTAAAAAAATGCCTGATTTAAAGCCTAGTGTTCCAATGTCAAATAAAGGACAACCTGTTAATAAAGTAAGAATGGATCTATTAGCAAATAATAGTGACCCTACAATTGATAGATCTAAAATATTATCTCAGGTTAAATCCTCCCTTGGTTCTCCAATCACAGGAACACAGCCATCTGGTGATCCCTTAAAGTCTTTATTTGATTCATGTAAAATTAATATACCATCATCATTATCTATCACACTTACTGATCAAAAGTTAGATTCTCGAAATCCCGGTGAAACAACAAATCCTGATCCCAAGAAAAGTATGGTAAATAAAAACTTGGCTGGTGCTAGTAACACATCCCATAAAGTTCCAAGTCCGCCAGTACATAACTATATAGAAATATTAAAATTGCCAGACACTGAAACAAAAAAACAAAAACTTGAGTGTAATAATGAAACCAAATCAGGTCAACCAAGTAAAACAGATAATATCACAGCACCAAATAAACCTCCAACTAAATCATCAGAAAGCTCTGCTAAAGGCCCAGTTCCTAACTTGAAGCCTATTTCTGATACTAAATTAGGGAAACAAAGTGGAAATTTTTCAGCTCCTATTACTTTTCAGCAAACATTTGAACAGCAGTTACAAAGCTTGCAAAGTGATAAAAAATCAAAGTTGCCGAAAAACAAGGCACAGGTTCCTAAGCTTGTGCCTGCCACTCCAAAATCATTTAATGCAGCAAACAAGTCAAACAATCCTGTGAATAAGTCAAGTACCAATAACATGCCTGTATTAGAGACCAAGCCAAGCACTGCTCTGGATTTATCAACTCCTCACAACATCCAAAATCAACTAGCACAACAACAAACCTTTCATAAAGCATTTGAAACTATGCAATCTATTGACAATTTAGCTAAGAAACAGAATCTTCCAACTAAGAGTATGCCTCTGACTATGCCGCAAAGTAATGTTTTTCCTAGTGGCATTGCAAACAGACCTCTGACTTCTGGTGTCAGCCCATTAAGAATTCCTTCAACAGCTAATATAAATCAACTAAAATTGGACAAAGGTGGCCCAAGTGGATCACAGATTAATAACAGACAGGACATGGCTGGTACCAAACCAAATCCAATGAAGCCTTCCAGTGGGAGTTCCAATGTTGCTTCTCCAAGTTCTCATATTGCTCCTCATACACCTCCCAGTGCAGCACAACCTTCCCCTAGGTCGCAAACTCGTTCACCTAGCTCTTCGCCAAAGTTAGTAATAGCAGAAGAAAAACAAGCTGGCAGTTCTGCTCCAGAATCAAACATAAACCAGTCAAACCAGATTACTAGTACTCAGATACCCAATATGAATTCTGCAAATAATGATCAATCAAAAGCATCACCAGGGACTTCTAAGCCTGGATTAAAACTTATGCCTTCAACAGGAAAATTACCAGGAATAAGACAGCCTATAACACCAAATCAAAAAACAAATTCCACTTTGAATGCTTCGGCAGATTATCGAATGTCGCAACCGCAACTGATGCCCCATCACCATGTGCTACTACGGCATCAAATGGAAGTGAATGCGTGGCTAGAAGCTAAACGGCAGATAGACTTATACAAGAGTATATCAACAAACATGGCCCACCAGTCTCAAAATGACTTCAACAATAAAGACAAACAATGATAATAAGTGTTATACACTGTTGAAACATTTTTGTAAGGGGCAGGAATCCCTAGTGAAGTTTTATTGTGAGTGATACATTACTTTTTATATTAATTTAATAAACCATAATTATAACACATTGTTTGACAAAAAATTTACACACTATAGGACTCTTAACACATAGATGTGATAACAATAAAACTTTTATTGTCTCATTTAGTGTCTGGCAAACTGTTTAATTGTAAGAAGAAAAATGGTTTTAATTAAGTTCATGTTAATTTAACATATTCTATTATTATCTGTTTGTTTAGGTATAGGCAGTATTATGCACCTATTCACTTCATTCATGACTAGGCCCATGTTTTATTGACGCCATAATCACTCAGTTAACCTTAGGGTGATCCAAAATGCAGGTTCAATTGTAGTGAAGTACGATTTAATTAAGGGGTACTGAACCGTTACGTTGAATCTACTTTTAAAATAATGAAGTTTAATAATACTTACATGCTTAAGATAATTAAAACAAATTATTGTATTGAAATTTTGAGGACTTTGTCCATAGTGCGGTCATGATTTATTTTCAGGGACTCTTGAAGTAGGAATCTCATTATAGGGCTGACACTATTGACAAATATATCTACTATTTACTACAATTGCATAGAACTTTGTGTTTTGGATTGATGGAAACAAATGTACCTACCTACAGTTTTTAAATTTATCTTTTTTGTTAACAATTATGTTCTATCTTACAATGAATTATGTACAGACGCCAGCACATCAACCTACCCGAAACTGTCAGATTTTCCCAATCAATTTTGAACCTTATGTTTTGGTGATAAAGTTGAAAATCTATTAAAGAAATTTGACAGCTTGTAGTAGGTTGATGTGCTGGCGTCTGTACTTATCGTATAATGTGTTTATTGAGGACGAATGAGAAAAGAAAGCTTACCGGCTTTTATAACAAGTTTTTAAGTTATTATTTTTTGTACATAACATCAATTATCATTATGTAAATACCAGACTAATTGATATTTTTATATAACATGTGATCTGACTATAGATGCTGGCGGGAAAAATTCCGAATCATTCCCGTCGAATACTTCGGAAGTATTCCGAAATATTCCGAAAGTTTGGGAATATTTCCCAATTATTCGGGCGAAATATTCGGCGGAAACATTCGATTGCGGGGTACGAATCTTTCTCGCGGGGGGAAAACTTCTCCAGGGAGCATCTCCCCTCTTACCGCACCTCGCACCGCCATCGCCTGCACGCAAGACTCGTGCAGCCGGGCGCGCGCGGCACGCACGACTCGTGCTGTCGGGCGCGCACAGAGGGGTAGCGCGGCGGCGATCGACGAGCGATGCAAAATACGATTTTCAGGAAAAAAAAAATAAAAATCTTAATTAAATTCATTTTGAATAATTCTGATAAGAAACTTTCCCAGAAGTATTCCGGAATTATTCAGAATTTTTCAGAAGTTTTGCAACTATAGATCTGACAAATTGTATTTTAATGTTAAATTTCATATTTATAATTTTGGGTCTGTAATATTCATATATTTATTTTAATACAAATAAATTTTTGTGGTTAATGAGCTTTGCCGGTTTTGAGTTTTTGAGCTGAAGAATTGCCAAATTTATGTGGCAGTGGGCAGGGCACATTGCTCGCAGAACAGATGGCCGATGGGGCCGAAAGGTTCTGGAGTGGCGACCGCGTACAGGAAGACGTTGCGTTGGAAGGCCTCCCACAAGGTGGACCGACGACCTTGTGAAGGCCGCAGGAATCCGTTGGATGCGAGAAGCACAGAACCGGTCGAAGTGGAGGTGTTTGGTCCCGGGAGGCCTATGTCCAGCAGTGGACGTCTTTCGGCTGAAATGATGATGATATTGAATGAGCTTTGTGTCCTATTAATATTAACAATAAGTTTTTTAATAGTAGGTAGCTTTTGTTTTAAACAGACTTGGGACTACGTGTATAGCAATAAAAGTGTTCAATGTGATACCGACAGCAACGAAAATCTCTTAACATTTCAGTTTTAAAAAATACAAAGAAAAAGAGAAAAAAAAATACATGACATTTGTGACGCACGATGGAACTGTCATAATATGGGTAGAGGATACTAGAAAATGATGAGGGATATACTGTCCTAAAACGTAGGTTGGGATATTTGGAGGCAAAGATCGCTGTATGAGAACTTCACTTCCAAATATCTAGTATATAATCTCGTGTTATCTCTTACTTCGAACGCGCTGCAACTTTGTAGAGCTTCCATAGGAAAAAGTTCAATCCTCTTTAGCAGTGTGAATCGACATTTGTTGCTGACTGTACTATCGTTAACATAAAACAAAATTATGTAATAGTAGTATTGGGAGTTGACCACATGCCTGTGTTTTAACATATTACATACAAGCCTTAAAACACTAGTACCTACAGCAACCTCATAGAAATCTTGTTGTTTGCGGTCTTGCAGCTTTTTCTGACATACTAAGTCACTGAATAACTCAAACTGCTGCATGTCACCTATGGGATGTTTGTCACAACAATAGCTTCACATATTATACGCAACTGTACCTACTATGTAATGGATTTGATAAGTTTCTGGCTCAATTCTGCAAAGCTATTTGAAAAAAACAAACTAGTGAAAAATGAATTTATTTTAATCATAATTATAAATTATCTGTCTGTTTTTTTTAATATCTATTTTAGGTAATTAATCATATTCATAATGCTTTAAGTTTTATGCAAAAGGTGTGTTGGAAATGTAATTTAATTTGTATAATAAATATAAGATCCCAGTGTGATTGTTTTTTTTTAAGTCCTGGAAATTACTCTCAATAATCGAATCGTGATCGAATTTCCAATTCACGGTTATATTTAATTGAACATAGAGCATGAAGAAAAGGTACCTACATACATTCAGCATTGACTTCTTACTGTAATTAAGTGTTTGAGTAACCTTGATAAAAAAATTATTTATTGCAGATGGCTGGTGTACAGGCGACTATTCCATTCAGGTCTCGTAAGAAGGTTTATGTGGATGATGAAGATGTCGTCTCAAACGAAAATAAAGACATATTGAATATTAGAAAATCTAGCGAAAGAAAATTGAAAAGACATTATACAGAACATGATTTAAGGAAAAATATTGATGACGGTAAGACTATTTTGAAAAAGCTGTTAACAAGAAAATTATGCTTGAATATTATCTTCGTCAAATTATATTCAATTCAAATCGATTTGCATGTATTAATAGCATTAGAAATATTAAGAAGTGTCGAACGTCTGTGTTCCCTTTCCACATATAAACTTTCAAATCAAGAGTGATCAGGCATCTTCTGAGCACGCTCGCCCCATAGTAGACCTCATCCGTCGCTTTCCATCAGGTGAGATCAAGGTTAAGAGCAGACCCATTCCGCTATAAAAAACCTATTTCATACATTAAAGCGAAACTGGGCGTATCAAACGTCATGAAATTATAAAAATGTAGAAAAAACCAGACCATAGTCAGTTGTTTAATTATGAGTTTATTTATTAGCAAACGCTCTTGTGTTGGTTAGCTGACTCGCGATCGACTTAGGCCTTCTTAGTTAATTTGTAGCATTTTTTACTACCTACTTGAGTAGTTGAATAATCCAACCTACTTCTTATCATCATTGGAGCTACTTTTCAGACATGGACATTTAGTCATCTTGGTAAACTTTATTTTCAGATTGCACGCCCGTAAAGATGTCCCGAAAAGATACAAAGGTGATGAACAACCTCATTTCAAGGAATAACAGGTGCATAACTACTTAAATGTTTACCACTTTTTAACTCATCGTACGTCCTATGTCCCGACGTTGGTCCATAAGGCTCGATTTACATTGCGGCGGAACAGAATAAACGGACGCGTCAACACCGCCTCGTTGCCAAAGAAGGCCCGCGAATACGCTAGAATGCGCGAAGATTTTTCATTCGCTTCCATTCCATTTCGCTGCGATTTAAACTGAGCCTACAGATCCACACTATTTCTAGTTATAGCCATATTGACATCTATGGTCTATCTAGTGTAGTGGTAGCCTATCCAACACGCGAACGCTAATTTTTGTTCGATTCCAAAACATCCAACCAAAAAATAAACTAAGTAATTAAAATGCCTTCTGGGACGTTGCCAACATTGTGGGTAGCTTGTTTAAATACTGTTTTACCAAAGTAATATTATTGGTTGCAGTGAAGAGGAGACCTTAAAGCCTCTCACAAGTCGAGAGAAAGAGATCGAATGGTTAGAAAACTTCTTGACTGAACATCTTGAGAAGGAACAGTCTGGATCTCTGTATGTCTCAGGACAGCCAGGCACTGGGAAAACTGCAAGTTTATCCTACATTTTGAACCTGCCTAAGGTATGTTATTTTTCTTCCACTTTCATGTAAATTTTCCCACATCCACCTTTGGCACAACTTTCTACCCATCATTCAACTGGTAATTTTTATGTCTATGAATTTGAAGGGGATAGTTAAAGCACAATTTTCGCTTTTAGAAGCGTCGTTAAATTCATAAGACATTTTTAACCCCAGCCAGGTTCCTTTGGCGCCGCAAATTTAATCAAGAATATTGCTTTGTTACAGTTTAGAGAAGGATACAAACAAGTATACATTAATTGCACAATGATGAAATCAGCTGCTAGTATTTATAGCAGAATTTGTAAGGAACTTCAAGTGCCAACATCTGGATCAACTGAAAAAGCTTGTTTCAATGCCATTGAAAAATATTTTAAAAAGAAACATAAAATGATGTAAGTACCGCATTGGTATCCCCACCGCCTATTCAGTAGAAACTTATAAAACATGACTTTAAGGCCTGCTTTCATCACAAATCATAAAAAAAAAAAAAATGTAATTCAGTCTTGGTCGAATTTAAATGATTGACAGAAATAGAAAAAAGTTTTAAATTAATTTAGCGCTAGATAGATTTTTGATGTAAGCATACCTAAATGTTGATAATTGATTGCAGACTTTTAGTATTAGACGAGATTGATCAGTTAGACAGCAAGCGCCAATCAGTTCTGTACACGATTTTCGAATGGCCTGCGATGGCCGGGTCGCGCGTGGTGCTGGTGGGCGTGGCCAACGCGCTGGACCTCACGGAGCGCGCGCTGCCGCGCCTGCAAGCGCGCTGCTCGCTGCGCCCCCAAACACTGCACTTCGCGCCCTACACCAAGCAACAGATCATCAATATATTCACCAATGTATTGGCCAGTGAAGACAAGAGCAATGTGTTTTCTCCTGTCGCTTTACAAATGCTTGCAGGTAATTTTATTAATTTTTCTCATATTTTTTTTCCTAACTTGTACTGTCCTACTGCTAGGCAAAGGTTTCCCCTCCCCTGATTTGTAAGTTAAAAGTGAAGTATATTTAACTTCCCATGTAATTTATTCCAGCTAAAATCTCAGCGATATCTGGAGACATGAGGAGAGCTTTAGACATAGGAAGAAGAGTTATAGAGCTCGCGAAAAGGACAAAGTTTTCGGACAATCAGTCCATTGACAGCATGATGAATGATTCTACAGTAACCGTAGAACTGAAGCAAGTACTAGAAGTATTGAACGACGTCTATGGCGGGTCGAGGAAGATCGAGTCGGACGCTGAGGACGGGTTCCCGCTGCAACAGAAATTGATACTTTGTAGTATAATGTTAATGCTGACGAAGGGCAAGGTGAAAGAAATCGTAATGGGAAAGCTGCATGATGTTTATAAAAAGTAAGTTTCTCTCAATCATCACCACCTTCTTGCCCGTGTCCCATGGTACTCGAACACGTCTTCTTTTTCCATTCTCTCCTGTCATTATCATCAGCCTATAGCAGGCCTTTACTATTGCACGCCGTTCAACTCGATTTTAGCAACTCTTATCCAGCTGCGGGCTGAGAGCTGGCGGCCCACCTTACGTTTACCGATTCGCGGTCTCCACTCAAGAACAGTTCTACCCCAACGGCCATCGGTTGTACGGCTAATATGGCCGGCCCATTGCCACTTCAGCTTGCTTATTCTGTGAGCTATGTCGAAAACTTAGGTGCTCTGCCGGATCACCTCGTTGCGGATTCGATCCCTCAGAGAGACTCCAAGCATAGCCCATTCCATAGCTCGGTGAGCGACCTTGAATTTATGGACCAGCCGTACCGTGAGTGTCCACGTTTCGGCTCCGTAATTCATAACTGGCAGGACGCACTCATTGAAGAGTAGTCATAGTCTTTAGGCTCTGGAATACGTGACGAGAAGACTCGACGAAGCTTCACAAACGTTGCCCAGTCCAGGTGAATTCTTCTGTTAGTTAGCCTCGTTCTCAAGTTATTCTTACCAAACTGCAGAGCAACTCTTTTTCTTTCATATCATTCCTTATATATACAATCGATCCACCTTTTCTTTCATCTCTTCCTCTTTCAAGTGTTTATATTTTTTTGGTGCCCGGGTTTTTCCGAAATTCCCACGGGATAGGACATATACGGTGGATGATGTCGCTGGCAAAATGCTGATCTAGTAACTGAGTACTGAAATGAGTCGTAGAAACGAGTGCATGTGACTAAATGTTCGATATTGTTGTTAGGGTGGCGACGGCGCGCAACATCGTGCCGCTGGACATGTGCGAGACGTGCGCGGCGTGCGCGCTGCTGGAGACGCGCGGCGCGCTGCGCCTGGGCGGCGGCGGCGCGGCTCGGGCGCGGCGTGTGCGCCTGCAGTGGGACCGCGCGGAACTTGCCGCCGCGCTCAGGGACAAGCCCTTACTATCCGCCATACTCGATGACGTCAGCTGTCTGCCTTCCTAGCACCCAGTTCTAACTCTCATTGTAGAAGAAAACCTATTTTAGGTCTGTTAACACTGTGCATTTTTGTAGCCTTTCGACCCGCCCAGTTGTTTGGGTTAATTTGTATTTCGGTTTTATTGATTTGAGTTCGTGTTTTTATTTTAATTGACTGACTTGCGTATTCTTAGTGGTCAAGTTTGAAGTTAAGATTTAAATCTTTGTTCGATTATGGACTTCAAATGTTTGTTAACGGTTAAGTGATATTGTTATGGACTCATACTTGTCAGTTGTATGTTAGACCTTATTGACTGCATGAAATCAGGATAAGTAAATTTAATGAAATACTATAAAATATTAGGCTGTGTTTATAATAAATGTGGTCAGCGAAATTGACATACTGTATTGTTTGTGTGTTGATGGCATTAAAATGCACAAGTTGTCCTAGTAGACTAGTTCATAAGACAGTGTGCTTTAAATACATTGTATGGTCATGTATTCAATAGCTATTTATTTTAGCCAGTAGGTAGGAATCAATATTACATTCAAATAACAGTCTGTACTGTTATTTCTAAGACTTGATATCTTGCTATTATTTGAGCCGTTGGTCCTGCGCCTGATCTTCCTCCGGTCGTGTTGGATTGCCGTTCTAAATGGCTTTGAAGATCCGTGGCATACCTACTTGTCTGCTATTATTATTTTTTTAATCCACACTTCAAACCTATATAAATCGATAAATCTAAACGGGGTTTGGTCCTTTACCTTTTCTGTGTGCGTTGATGTCAGCTATCGATTTATATAGGTACCATGCGTAGCCGCCATTTTGAAAAAAAAAAAAATGGCGGATAGGTAGTTATGCCAAACTTCATATAAAAACCTTCAATCACCTTTGGTCTGGCGGCCTATTATTATTTATTAATGTGTATGTTAGTAGTTTATGGTCGCGCTGATTTCTAAGCCAAACATGACCGATGTGAAGAATATTACAATGGGGTGATATTGGCACTGATTTGAAGAGCGTGCGTAATAAAACCTAAAATATTACACATCCATAAATCAGCCCGTTTCTCACGGTTTTACGCTTTATTGCGTGTTCAATGCTTCAACTCTGCTTGCCTCTGTTACTCTGTTTACATATGTAGGTCACAGCGTTTTGTTCAAGTTCTTATTATTTTAGGTGCCTTGTTTAGTACGAAGTCAAAGGATATAGGCAAAAAAAAATAGTAGATTGTACAACTAAGGCATAAAAGAAGCTATTTTAACCCGAGACGTTTATATCCACCCGAGCCGCAGGCGAGGGTGGATAGTTAAGTCGAGGGGTAAAATGGCTCGTTTATGCCTGAGTTATACACTCTGCTTTTCACTTCGATTGCGAGAAAATGAAACAGACATAAAGTATACAATACATAATTAATCAAAAATGTTGCAAAGCATAGCTAATTCCCGCCACCACAGATAATACCGCCACGAAACTTTTTAGAAGTATTTTTTTTTTATTTCAACATTTGTCATTCGACTTGGGTACTTCATACTGCCAAGTCATAAAAACGTTTCTTTGCGTTTTTAAATAATAAATGACAACTATTTTACCTGATTTTATTAAATTAACGAAAGAAAACACGGAAGTGGTATAAATTAAAAGAAATGAAATAAATCACGACTTTAATCTGCGAAGTTTTATTGTGCGTGTGGCTGTTGGGCCTGATTACCTTAGTCTCAGAAAAAAAATTTACTTTAGGAGAACATAAAAAGCGATTTTATGTCGCCTAAGCACAACATAAAGACGAACTTTTAGAGCATGAGAAGTGAAAAAATATTTTTGCACTAACTGCGCAGGCAATTATCATTTTGCTTGCTTAAAAAAAATAAGAGCAGTAGTTAGCTATATTATTTTATAAATTTTTCCTGACTGTGCGACGGCAAAAACAGGGCATAACCCTGTTATTGCGCGCAGTTTTTGTTGAATATAATATCGCCTATACTACCGCTGACGAATTTTGTCAAAATAATGCTATTACTAGCTTTGGTGGTAAGCACAACCCGCGTTTAGTTAATAAGAGGACTTGGATTTACAACGCTTAGAAAAAGGTACCAGAAATTAGGTTGCATAGTTATTGGAAATCGCCTGGCTCTTTTGTCATTGACATACGGTTTAATTTACAATGATTGAAGCGCGCCCGTAAACTGCAACAAATAAACGTTGATGCCTTAAATATATTGAAGCTATACAAATCATATTTAGTATCTCGGCTTGATAGGTATTTAAATGGCCAAATAAGTTGCCATAAAGCAGAGGAGGCCAATTGTACTTAGCAGTGGATGACTGTGGGCTAGCTAACTAGATATAATTAGAATTATAAGTACCTGATTTTGTTATTGCTCCATGTGTCTGCATATTTATGATTTTTAATTCTTTGTTATGTACCCAATTCCGTGACAATACCGTTATAATGAATATAATTATCATATAGGACGACAGACGTAAGTGCCCTACTTTAAGTATGCATCCTTTACTTATGTTGGGATTTGTGTAATATACACAATGTTATGTGCATATTTAAAACAGAGTTTGGTAATTGATTCATAAATATCTTTGGTTACAAAAAAAAAATTACCAAAACTTTCTTAATCCAGTGATTGGATACTTTGAACAACACGTTTACTGTTTAGCCGTCAAATCCGGTTGTAGGCACAGTTTTATTACGTGACGAAAGTTTCCAATTATGTAATGTTATTATGTTTTTTGTTGTGTCGAATAGTGTTTTCATAAAACTTTTTAATCTACTATATTAATCATGTTTCAAAAGTTTTTGTACTCGCATTTTTTAATCGAGAGTTTCAAACATTTTTTTTAAGTTCAAATTAACTGTTCAAGTTTTCTGTAAGTACCTAAGATTTTTTGTTTTTATTATTAGCTACGGCGACGTGACGTTTACTATTTTAGTATTTGATTAAATTTTATAAGGAGGCGCAATGTTAGATTGACCGTGACGTCAATTGTATGTATGACTTCTTGATGCAGTGATATAATTCAATAAAAATAATTTTAACACCATATTTCAATTCTTTTTATTAAAGCTAACACTTAAAAAGTTAATCCTATTCGTGCAAATAATACTTTTTACAAATTATAAACACCTAGAGTGAAATAATTATGGTGTTAAGTAAGTGTGTAGCTTGGAGGGGGATGACTGACGAAAGTAAATTAATACTGATAATACCAAGAAAGAGAAAAGTTTTCTCTGTATCACTTGTAAATTGGTTTCAATTATTGAGTTCAAGTTACAAGAATTTGTAATGACTGTTTTCTAAATAATTATGTAGTTGAATTAAACTTTTTTTTTATACGAAACGATAAATTTGAGGCTGTTGCTTTCCATTTTCTTTTTTTTCAATCATGCTATTGGCTCAAAAAGCTACAAACCTACTTATTTGTGACTTTCATACATTCTCTGTTCATACATATATTATTTCACTCTGTCGTATTGAGGATGTAGTTATGGCTATCATTGAGTAAAATATCCAAATTGTTAACAATTTGTTGATTTAATAAATAACTTAATAATAGATAGACACTTGGTTTTGTACAATGTCAGCCATCTAAAGTGCTAGAGGGCGAGAGTGCGATATGATTGTTGTCTCATAGGCGGAGGGCGGGGTTGCGCGAGCGCACGAAGTTCAGCAGCTCGTCGCTGTCCTCGCACACGAACGGCTTCACGTGGTGGCAGGCCACGTCGTGCCACTTGATGCCGTCGTTGTAGAAGTTGTTCAGGATCGCCAAGCACGACTCGTCGTTACCCTGCACGCCAAACATCAATTTAGAATAACGAAAAGGAACGCTGCGTATTTCTGCTAAGAAGACGCTTTTACAATTTTGAAGATAGATATTTAACCTAAAGCCAACTTTAACTGACCTGAGCGGCTTCACGGTTGTCAGGCTGGGGCTGTCCGTACCCGCCAGTGTATGACCAGTCGCCGGTGTTGCGCTGGGTGGTGGGTCCGATCTTTCCGCCGGAGCCCGACCAGAACCAGCCGTTCACATTGGGAGGCTGTAAGTCAGTGCGGTCGCAGCCGGCGAAGTTGCATTTACGTCCAGAGGTCCAAATATACCGGACGTTTCCGCGTGCGATCCTTTGTTTGACGAATTCATTTTCCTATAAAAATAAAATAACCATGTTATCAATTTGTCAAGTAGTTACCTATATAATTTAAATGATTTGGGCCCGGATGAAATAATATTCAAAGCAGGCGAATTCTTTTTCAAGGATCATTTTTGTACACATGTCATAACATCCCGCTGTAATCCCCGAAGGCTTAGGCAGATGTGTGTACCTACAGTGCACCCACATTTCGCAAGTTATGTTTTTTTTAGTATGTTCATTTCTGAGAACAACCATTTTGACAAATTATTACGGAGTTATATTTTTTGATTGAAACTGCTATTTCTTAATAGATATAATGCGTGAGATGTCCATAAAATTAAGACGAATTACGAGTTTGGTTATCACGAAAATGCAATTATCTTTTTACACGTGTGAAGAGTCCATATTTGGCAGAGTCTATTCCATATTTCACGGCGCATAAGTAGGCATAGGTATAGGTTTGCTACTGACGATGGGCTTTCATTTTGATCGCGAGATGAAATCATAGAACCGTTATAAGACCATTAAATTATTTGAAGATTAGTATAAATAAATGCCAGATATGCACCGCAATGCTGCCCTAAAGCTAAGCTTGCTTAGAGTCATAATTATCTTCTCTTAGAAATAAATCCCTACTTAATCGATTTAAAAAAAAAAAAGAGAAATATGAACTTTGTTGATTTCTCCAATGCTGACTAGTGCTGACTTATGCTAAAGCTTGCCAAAGCTATCTATTTTATGTACCATGTAAATCAGCTATTTGGTATTATGCGCACGGACTGCATATTTACATGTAGGTAACCTTGAAACTAACAAGTGTCACGGACGCGATCGATGACCGATTAACACTACCAAGCTTGTTTCTTACCATAAAACAATAAATTATGTTGCAGCATTCTCACCTGTTTGCACAAAACAACAGTGTTAGGTGTATCTTCTCTAGGTAGCCCGGTAAGTACGGTCAGCATCAAAAGTTGATTAACACTTCAGTTTTTTTAATCTTAGTTATTGAGCAAAATATTTGTTCAAAATTGCAGCAGAAGAATTTTTTTTAGAATATATACTCTTGTCTATTATGTGAAAAGCTAAAAAATCAGTTTATTGAAAAAAGTTGTCAATTTAATAACATGTAAAAATGATAGTGTTAATCGACTTTTGATGCTGACTGTACCTACTAAGGGTTTCGATAGTAAGGCATGGTGTCATGAGTGTTAATGTCAGTAGCGGGAAGTCCACGTCCGCCGCGTACGTCCGGCACAAGAAGTGGGCAACACGGCTGCGGGAGGAATTTGTGCCACGTGCTACTTGCGGAGCGATCGCCTCGCGCACTCGACTGGCGCACTCGGCCGTTGCACCCCTTTCACGCGACTTCTTCAACGCTCTACAAATCGAATCAATCTATCCTAATGAATATTGATGCGCACTAATGACTCAATGGATGTAGGAACTTATACTAATCTGCAAGAATTGCGGATGCATCGAGTTCTGTACAATTGTATGGATAGAAGAAAAACAACCCAAAGAAAATACTCAAAAGGTTGTTGTTTGGCATGCTTTCATAACAATAGAGGTGCGCGTTCGTTGCCATCTTACAACCGACAGGAAGTGTTTAAGAGAAAACTTGAGTATTTTCCATTGATGACTCACCCGGATGAACTTTAACAATAGATGTCTATTAAAACAATGTGTTAAATGTTTTCATTAAAGCCTATTAATTTTTATACATTATGACAACTGCAGACATACCTATGTAGTTTCCTTTGTTCTCTACTTTTCATATGCGTAGGCACTAGGTACATAGAAGAATTCATTAGGATAGTTATAATTATATACATACCTAGGTATTTCTTAATAATCTGGGTTATGTTAGTGCAATGCAAAATGATGAAATGAGGCAATTCCACGATATGACCATTATGTTTCATGCAACACCTACATCGCTTTAATCTGAGAATTCAGCTGCTTTGTTCCCAAGATTCAGCATTGTGAAATACGTTTTTGATTGTAGCAGATACAAATTGCTATTCAAAATTAAATTAATCCTAGGTAGGTACCTAACGTTTCGGCCATACAATTTGCAGGTGGATGATGGCGGGGGAGAAGACATATCATCACGATCGACCTAGTTGTTCGCGTTAAATGACCACATGGATAATGAAGATGATTATCTCAAGGTTCATCTACATTCGCTGGGATGTGTACGATTGTTCTAAACATTGGCCCAGTCAAGTGTGCGTACTTAATAGACTGTACTTTATTTTGCAATGGGTAGACAACCTTGAATATGTAACTAATAGGATATCTTCTGTTTTGACCTTCTAACTTCACCTTCATCTCAGGTTGCTTAGCTCATTTAGTGTATCCTGAGTTTTTTTTTTTTTGTTTTGCTTAATATTATGGTTTATATTCGCATACTTGTGGAGTTTCCAGCGAGACGGCGTCCATGCAGTGGCGGCGGCAGATGTTCCTCGCGTCGAGCCAGTCCACCTCCAGGTTGCGGGTGGGGGCGTGCTCCCAGCTGAAGAAGTACGAGTGGAGTACTCCTCGGGCGTCGCGGTACGTTGAGTGACGGACTCCTATGAGGATACAAATTACATTCGGTAAGTAGAGTAGGTAATTACTTTACTTCTAAGAGTTTTCAATGGAAAGGCAGATACCTATATCCGAAAGCTGGGTTCTTCCCATACATTCAATGAGAGTAAAATCGCGTGAGGAAGAGTGAGATAATTGTGCAACATTCCGCATGTAAGTCACTGAACCTAAGAACTTAGTACAAAAGCATGTCACCTATTGAACAGTCGATGACGACAGATGTAGGTAGTTACGTTGAATTTCGAAATGGTGTTTATCTAAAACGTCTTGTCGTTCACAAGTTTGCCGTTTGCACAACACCGCACGTTGTCCTGATTCACACAACCATTGCGGTGAATCTATGTGAATAGGTATTCAGACATGTCTATTATTATCTAAGACCTGAGCAAACTACTTAGGCATACAGATCAATAAACCGATTCACGAATCGATCAATTTACTCTCATTCATAAGTCTGCCAACAAATCACTTGCCTATCTGATAGGATCCGGGCTGCAAAATTAAGTACAGCGCAATCGTTAATTTAATTTATAGATTGTCAAATTGCTGTAATGAGTAGCACAAACATTTTGCCCATGAAAGGTTAATAGATATACATTATGTTGTTCGTGGGTATTAAAACTCTCGCTTTAATGCGAGGCATTATCGTTCATAAAGTGTGCAATCAAAATGAACCCATCGTCATGTCGTTAAATGAAGCGATTCTTTCGTAACTAGAAAGTACATTTATGTATTTTCACATGGTTAATTGCCTACCAGATAAAATTCGCGTTCGTTATATTGACATAAACTCATTCAACAAACTGGTATTTTGTACCGGAACCATTTTGCGTATCTTCCGTGAAGAACGTAATTTTAGGAATGTCACCTTACATAACAGTGAGTGGCTGAGCGTACCTATAGATAAAATAAAAGTCATAGATCATTGGTGAATGTTTCCATAGTGGTTAGGTTACTTCCCGTGGAAGTGCACTTATGTAATTGTCTATAAGTAGGTATGTAGATATGTGCGCTTCCCAAAGCTAAGATAAGAATGTGATTATATGATTATTGTTTATCTTTGTACCTACCTAAGTGTGTACCGAACATGTAAAACGAGCATTGTTGTTTCGCATTTCTGAGGAGAGAAAGTTTTGAAAGAAACCAAGGTGTCTAGCTTCTCATTTTATATGATTGCAAAATTATTTAAAAACAAATTAGGTAGGTATTATAAATGTCTAGTTATATAAGTATTCAAATTATGATGATTTCAGCCAAAAGATATTTGAAGAGAAAAAACGATCGGTTGAAGCAATATTTGAATCCTGGTATTTTTGAGAACTAGTCTACGAGCACACTTTTATGTGGGTACATAGGTACTACGTAATATGTGGCCACATAAAACTAACAAAGAATCTTTGTTCGCTTTGTGAGGGAGTTCACCATGAATGCATCGTTCGATTGTGATTGCCAGTGCGCTCCCAAATGACATCGCATGGGATGCGCCACGCCTTCCATGCGGGCTCTGAATTGCGAAATATCCACTGATTTCCCATAAGGTCAAACTGTTCGTGTACTCTCAAAATTGATAACTACAAAATAACATTCAGCTTGGCTGGTATCACCTAGGCAGATAGAGCGTAACTAACCTAACCATTTATCACCTCCTGAATCTCCTTTTATAGATGTCTGGGGATGGTAGGTAGATACTTACTGGGAGGCCTAGAATCAACTAAGACCTACTAACCGAAGAATCCTCTTTACATATTAGGATAAACATCACTTTGAAGGCAAGCCACTAGTAACTACGTTCGTAGCATCATTCTGTAGTATTAACACATTCTGTGCCTACAACATTACGTTAGCTTTTCAGGTCACATACTGGTGTTTTATTCTATTTTTTTTTCTGTCTTAATACTTTTTAATAATTAGGTACTTATGTCAGCATCGCATCGCACCGAAGATTATCTAGTTCGATAATACATAAGGAGGTAAGCTCTTACCTACCTATATCTGCAGGTTATACTAGTTCATTTGCTTAGTAACCTGTGTGAAAGCTCTTCGCTTGTAGCTCAGGTTATTACCGTAATTATATCTCGCGCTATTTAGATTCTATCTGATAACAGGAACCAGCCTGATGTAACAACTTTTAAGAAATACAAGTCATGAGGTGAGGTGACTGCCATTATCGATGTTAACCTTTGACACTGGTCCACGTCCACAAGTGAGGAGGGCACTGGCTCATGTAACACAGGTATATCACCTAGCACAGGAGTCAGGGACTTCACACTATTTTGTAACCACTTTCTTGTGTAATAAAGATTATTATTATTATTATTATTATCAAAAAGTGGTCACACTAGGCTGCTAGTTCTAGGCAAGAACTGGCATGAATCAAATTTTGTTGCAAAATGTTTTAATTAGGTATATGACCATTTACTAACTTTTTTCGAAATCTATGAATTTATTCGTACTATTTTTGGTTCTTGCGACATGAAGCCATAGTATAGATATGTCCGCTTTTTTTTAAATATTATCATTTAATTGGAAGTGATTTATAGGTCTAAAACAAAAAAAAAAATGAAGTCATTGGCCCGAAATAGGTCCCTCGAGTCTGATCACAACCGCAACGGTATTTTACCTAGCTTATGCAAGTGCAGGATTCGATGAACCAGTAAGATTAATAACGTTCGCACCGAATTAGCTACATTAGTTTAACTGACACTTTTCCAACAAAAAAATAAAACTATGTACCTAGTTCTATTTTTAAAATACCCAACTTCACCAATGGCTCCGTAACTTAGAGTAGTTATCTACCTACTTATATCTATAAGTTCTCTCCGTAATATAATAATCAAGCATTCACATACTTCGCGAAAGGAGTTAACAAAATCAATCTTTTCAGGATTAGTTTCTATCTTTCAGTCACGACCAAGAAGTTTATTTAGTTTTTTTTTAAGGTTGATGCATACAGTACCCATAAAGCATCGCGAAAAGCAATACAAATATTAAAATATTATAATTGCTTTAATTCGTTATTAATTCATCATAAAAATTAAGTTATTCAAGCTACGATAAATCTTGAGATTGGGTCTTGCGTCAGGCAGGGGCGTAGCTACCGCCGTATCTGCCGTATAAATTATACGGGGCCCCGGGGCTACGGGGCCCCATCGTGCGTAAGAAAAAATTAATAAAAACTTCCCAAATTTTTTTTATTTCACGAATGACAAAAGTCAAAAACGGCAATTCAGCTATAAATGATTGAATAAATCAGTTTGCCGAAAAAAAAGCAAGGAGAGTGTATACTTATTTAATTTGAATTGTTTGTAAAAATTTTGAAAAAAGTGACAGATAGATAATTATGATGAATAAATATTTCTTTTAATTTTATGCAAACATTTTTTTTTCTTTTGTGAGAAATCTTTACCCTTCCTAAGGGCCCCCAAACAAATTTTTATACGGGGCCCCGCCAAGCCACGCTACGCCACTGCGTCAGAGCCTACATTACCTACCCAATAAAAAACATATTTAAAAGAAAAGTCTTTATCATAAACATAAGATTACCCGCAGTTACCTACTTAGTCGTGGGCAGAGCAAGTTTCCACATAAATGTACTTATTCAGAATTACCTATCTATGGTTTTCTGCAGCACCGGATTAGGATACACGCGAGCTAAACGATCAAGAATGCTAATTTCGAAGGGCTTCCTTCAGGGGTTGTCTTTGGTCGTAAATAATAGGTCATGCATCTTATTATATTAAAACTACTAATTACTGATGGCTAAGTAAACATTCTTTAAGTTCTCGCTACAATTTTAAAATTCTCGGTTATGTTTCTTTAACGCCGTACTTTTCAAATATTGCAATTAGCACTGAGCAAGAATGCGTTACAGAGGTGCGTGAGATGCAATGTGCTGTGGCCTACTTTATTCGTGATTTATACGCAGGTACGAAATCATCTTTTCGAAAAGTTCTTAGCGAAAACTCCTAGGGAACAAAATTTGTATAATTGAAAATCTGAAAAGGGGTGCTAATTGTACTCATCATTACTTGGAGGTCCTGAATTAGTTCGAGTTTTTTTTTTATTTATTAAACAAAAACTTTACTAATTTAACTAGGGAACCAACCCCGAAACCGTGAAAATCCCCATCATCGTAGGTTCATTTTGTCGAGTTATGCGAAATAGCGAACGTAAATGTATGGAGTAGCTGATGTTTTGTTCGCGATTTCAGGGTTTGTCGAATAGTAAAAAGTTTTTCATAATGATGAGTACAATGACCCCTTTTTAGGTTTTCAGTTATTTCAATTAAACCTTGTGTATTTGTGACTTATAATATCAGGTCAAAATAGCGATGATACCTACATCATGCCAGTCATATCATAAGGATCAGTTTCTTTGCGTCGTATCTTCTTATTATTTTGGACCTGTCTAATGTCTTGCATCTGCCGCATTCTGTTTCGCGTGACTATGCGTAGGAGTTCAAATGGCATGTTCTAAATTTGCCGTCTGCTACATGCGGACGTGCTTTGATACATAATAGACAATGGCACATATGCTACTTTAAATCCATGATGTCCTATAACCCGGCACGTCCATTGAATGCAACCTCAATAAAAGAGTTAAAGAGAACAACGAACCTTCAGTGGCTACAGCATACCATCACGAGAGAAAAATATTCGGTAACTTGCTAATGATGTTCGATTTGGCAAATTGGCACCGTGTAATTTGTAATCGTGTCCGTATTATAAGCCATAACCCCCTTCGATTACGTAACCACTTGGTTTTGCTCAAGTCTGCGGTATACTTACTGTTTGCGCAGCTCCTGGGGTCTGGTAGAGCTAGACGCCTCTGGGCATCAGCAACGCAGAGTACGGCCATCAAGGCGACGGCCGCCAGGCACACGTGCCGGCTCATCTGTGTAGAGAAAAACGATCAGAAGTCATATTTCGTATTACAGATTTTGTGTCATAATAAAGATGTCGTTGATTATAGGCAATTGCGGTGGGCAAGACTGATGATGCGAGACGACGGCGCCGAGTAGGTGTGGCCGCTGTGCGGACGAAGTGACTGGGCCGCCCCTCGACGCAGAGTCGCCGCCACTCAGCTGGTGCTACTGACATCGGTGTCGGGCGCACGTTTTGACGAAAGTGGTCACGGGTGAGCCCGTATTGCAAGTTCGCTTTCTTTTAGTTATGCAGAGCACGAATGCTCGAGGACAATCGATACGTGAGATGAATTTATTTTGTTGTATTTGTGAAAGCAAAACCCGCCTCGCTGACCTCCTTGCTGCGAGTTTAAATGTTTGCGTGAAAAGCTACTCAGTGCGAGAAATCGTCGATTTGGGACGCATTTTATGGTAACGGAAAGCCGCGTCGTTCACTTCATGTCATGAAGCTTGTTTGAACATAAAAATGAAAACGTCTTGTTATGTAACTTCACAAGTTTTTGTTTGGCAAACATGAATCACTTTTGGTTAGACACCTGCTTTGGAGAAAATGATCGTGTCTGTTTTGGGAATCGATTTCATTCAGGTTTTTGTTTATCACTTTGTAGATACCTACTTCAAGTATAGTACAATGACAATCTTTGTATTTATAAAAGTCCCAACTTGTTCACTGAAGCTTTTTTTAATTAAGTATTGTAACTTCTGTGTACTCTTTATTAGAGCAGTTTGAATGAAAACTACACATTTATATTATCATGTTTCAATTAATTAGTGCAAGTGTATTTATGCCTTTTATCTTTAAAAATGTGGTTTTCAAGAAGCGCGAAAAGCACGATTTCACTACGAAAAGTTAGAACTTTCTTTTGGAATAATCTATTGTTCAACATTGTGAATGCTATCGGGGCTGTTTCAATAAAAAAACCACTCACAACAATAAAAAATAAGTTAATTTCACTTCAAAAATAATGACAGCGTCAATAAAGGCAGCGCGTACCTCTGAGATTATGTCGAACGGAGTAAGTTGATGATGCGCTTGCGTGCGGCTGAGCGGGTGCGCGTGCGGCTGTGTCGGTACGCGGGGCACAGGTGTATAGTGCGACGGTTTCGGAGGGACTGACGCAGCCGCAGCTCTCCTCTCTAATTAAGCCTCCGACATTCATTCACTTTCACTTCCAATACCAGAGAAGACCCACCCGCTACGCCGCACCTCTTCACCATACAGAACCTAAAGACCTTCTGGAGGTCGCAGCCGGATACGAGAGTGAATTTACATAACAAATACGAGTACCGTACACAATTACAACTAAAATTAAATAAATTGCTCAGCTTTGAGTAAACTCGTGACCTCATTTTAACAAAGCTTAATTTGGCATTGTAAAGTCAAAAAAACCTTCAGGCACACACAGCACACCATCGCCACACTTAGTCCTATGATAGGACTATTGGGTATTATGATGGTGGTGAAAAAGTTAATCATTTTAGATGGAGTTCAAAGTTTTGGGATAGGTATAGGGACCCTCTTCCTGAACTTTCAACTCTTCTTATCAAAATTGATAAATTATCTGACATTTTTTCTTGAAATTGTATACCGAAAATAGATAAATGGAAAGAACGACTTCAATATTTTTATGTGAATAGTGAATGCAATGCTAGATTTAATTTAGCCAAGATTCATTTCAAAAACGACCTTGTTCCCCAAAATTAAACGTGTTGCAACGTTTGCATTTGACTTCATCTTTAACATTTTAAAATGCATTTAGGATCGGACTCCTTCTCCAAATATTTATATTAACATACCTATACACATACTACAACATACTAACAGCAATCTATTTTATAAAAGTTCTTGCGGACTCGCCACAATAACTTTTAGAGACTGAAACTTTTGAATTTTCAGCAGAAAACCTCAGGGGCTAGAATACCTAAGTATGTACCTACCTACTGTTTGGTACTTACTTATTCTTTTATTCGAGTTTGTTCAATTATATAATAATTAACTTACCTAATTAACTAAAGTCCTTCAGGTATTTTAAGGACTGGATGATAAGGATCCTTGATATCTATATATATCTATACTTATAATAAATCTGTAGAGAGGTCAATTCTGTACATGAAATATATTTTCAAAATAACTATCAGGAGGTGATTAGTGATCGATACTGATGCCAAAAATGCAATCAGTAAAATTTTTGTCTGTCTGTCTGTCTGTCTGTCTGTCTGTCGGTCTGTATGTTCCTTATAGAAACAAAAACTACTGGACGGATTTTAACGAAACTTGGTACAATTATTCTTCATACTCCTGGGCAGGTTATAGTATACTTTTCATCACGCTACAATCAATAGGAGCAGAGTAGTGAAGGGAAATGTTGGTAAAACGGGAGAAGTTACTCCATTTTTTAAGCTTCCGTCGCGTGTGCAGCCTTAATGGTTAAAGTTACATAGAAATCATGTATGACGGAAATATTCTAGATAAAATTGTCTAAAAAATATCCCGCAACAGCATATGTCTATCTTTTATGGTTGACTCACAATAACACGTGTAACTCCTGATAGCTTAGCAGTTCGGAGCATTCTGATTATATTTGTTTACTCTTACGTTTATAATACTCTCACTCATCCCTAATTTAAAAAAGTTAACAATATTACCTATTCAATAAAAAAAGAATCATAGAAATCGGTATAGAAACACCAAACTTATACATGAAATAAGCCATCGCGCCGTCACACGTCTGAATCATGCTATAAGGATTATATTTGTGTAACGGTTGCCGCGCTCGACACTGGTCGCGGTAGTGTATAAAAAGGCGGGAGGTCCGAGAGCGTCAGAGCGAGCTTCATTCAATATTTGGCTGTTGATGCGTTCAGAGCGTTCGACCTTATTGACAGACAATAATTGATATTGAGAAACCGTGCTTATCAGCGCGACTTTTAGTCTTTAAATTGTTTATTTGAATTTCTTTTGTTGTTATTTTGTAAAATAGGTATGAGTTGTTTTGGTAGTGTTTAAATATTCGTTCAAATTTTATTAATTAAAGTAGGTAGTTATAGGTATTTATTTTGAAATTTTACACAATGGTTCCCTTTATAATGTAGACAAGGAATTAGGAAGGATTTTTTAAATTCAACCCCTAAGGGAGTTAAATAGGGGATGAAAGTTTTTATGAAAGTCCGTCAGTTTTAAAGTTAGGATCTTCAAATTTTGTGTTTAGGCTGACGACTAAAAATTAATTTATACGTGTCTCAGCGTTTTTGATAATTCCAACCCCAAAGGGTTAAAAAGGGGGATAAAGTTGTGTATGAAAGTCCGTCAGTTTAAAAGTTAGGGTCTTCAAATTTTGTATTTAGGCTAACGATTGAAAATTAATTTATACGTGTCTCAGCGTTTTTGATAATTTCTCCCCCAAAGGAGGATGAACGAACTGACTGAAATATCAACGCACAGTCTAAACTGCTGGTCCTAGGGACATGAGTTTTGGAGTTTGTGTTCTTCGTGCAGAGTAGGTATCGAATATGAAGGGGTTTTTGGAAATTCAACCTTTAAGAGGGTGAAAAGGGGGGATTTTGTTTGTATGAAAAATCTTATTTATTGAGTTAATAACCTTGAAACTTGGCACGAATACTTATCTAAGTAAATTATGAAATTTGGAATTTTTCGTTTTTCTAAAATACCCCCTAAAGAGGTAATGGGGGGGTGTTAAAATAAGTATGGAAGAATTTTAACGCCCTGTCCGATTAACTTGGAACTCAATATTTATACTAAGGACTAAAAATAATTAATAACGTGTATCAGGGTTTTTCGAAAATCTACCCCTAACTGTATGAAAAGAGGTAGTTAATTTTAAAGGGGAGGATTTTACTGCGTGGCTTGATTAGCTCGAAAATTGGTATAAATAAACTTTGAGTCAAGTTATGAACACATATTAAACGATTTTTCAAAATTCTACCCCTGTGGGGGTGAAAAGCGGGGATAGTTTCTTTGAAAAATCTGATTCCTTTGTTCTATAAACTTAAAAATTGGCCCGAATACTTATTTATTTAAGTTAATTATAAAGATCATACCAACATTCATTTTCGAAACTTTTAGAGGAAAGTACGAATTTCACGCGGACGAAGTCGCGGGCAGAAGCTAGTGTTACCTATAAACGAAGAAGTCTCCGGTCTCATGCATGACTATGTCGCACGCACGCCATTCACTGTACATACATCGCAAAATCAGCACGCTAAGCATTAAGCAAGCGGATAGGTGACCGCAAATCGAGTACTGTTTATCTACCTCTAAACTATAATAATAAGCAAAGAAGTCGTTTAAAAAGTAGTCTTATAGAGAACCAACTGCGACTCTTACTGTTCGTAGACCTACGTGAAACTGGCTTTGTTTCAAGGGCGCATTACTTCGTAAGAACACGAGCTTTTATTTAGAGCATAATATACTTTCGTACAAAAGAGAGCTTTGTTTAAGGCCTAACTTGTAAAAACAAGAGCTTTGTTTATAGCATAATTTGTAAAAACAAGAGCTTTGCTTACAGCATAATTTGTAAAAACAAGAGCCTTGTTTATAGCATAATTTGTAAAAACAAGAGCTTTGCTTACAGCATAATTTCGTACAAACAAGAGCTTTGCTTACAGCATAATTTGTAAAAACAAGAGCTTTGTTTATAGCATAATTTGTAAAAACAAGAGCTTTGCTTACAGCATAATTTGTAAAAACAAGAGCTTTGCTTACAGCATAATTTCGTACAAACAAGAGCTTTGCTTACAACATAATTTCATACAAACAAGAGCTTTGTCAATAGTGTAACTTCTTGAAAACAAGAGCTTTGTTTATACATAGCTCCATAAAAACATGAGTTTTGTTCATAGCACAGAATACTTAAAGTACTGTTCATAGCCATCTTTTATTGCACCGATTAAGAAGGATGACGATGACTTATAATCAGCCACTGTGTGTGTTTTAACAATAATTTGTTTCAAAAATCATCTTGCTGATTTTAGGAAGGAGTTATAGATGTAAAGCTGTAAACGTAGATTGTCAAACACGTTATACGAGTCGTGTTGTTTGTGTCCTTTTTATACTGGGTTCAGAAAGAAACAAAGGAGAGATTATTAGTAGATTAATTCGAACGAAATTAGTGTTTGTCCACTGTCCAGCGCCGGCCGGCGGATCGTTTATGATATGTACCTAGACGTTGCCGAAATAATCCTAACCCTTCGGGGATGCTTATAGTGCCTAGGGCCAGGGCTCTGAACCGGTTTAAAAAGAGCGGTTAATTTCGATTAAATACCGGTAAATATATCGTTCCTTCATTAACCGGTTAAACAAGTGAATTGTTCTTATGTAACCCAAAAGATAAAGGTTACCGGTTACAAAGCTCAAACGGTTTTGACACCCAAATTAACCGGTTAATTCCGTAATTCGTAAATTTTTTCGTCTACTTTTTTAACGCTTCCAACAAGTTCTAGTGACAATGAGTTGACATCGCAACGTCCAGACCGTGCCCGCGAGAGTGGCGGGGGCCCGGGGGGGGTTCAAACTTGGTTTTAACCGGTTAATTTTCACTATCAAAACCAAAATTCATGAAAAACCGGTTTGCCTCATAAACCGGTAAAAACCGGTAAAGTGCAACCTTTAACCTAAATCGATTTCGGTTTGGGGTCAATGACCATAACCGGTTAAGAATTTCAACCGGTTTCCGAGCCTTGCCTAGGGCTTCCAATACCGGTATCCCCGTATTGGCTCATACCGGTATTGAAAGCCCAATACCGGTATCCCCGTATTGGCTAATACCGGTATTGAAAGCCCTATAATAGTGCCTGAATGCCCCTGGAGGCACACATATATAGCATCATGCTATGTTATGTATATTATTTGCGGGAATCCTGAATGAACTTGAATGTTTTAATTTTACTCGTTACAAGGATTTATTCAACCTTCAGCTAACGATAACTCCTGATAAGTTCGATTCGCTTGAATAGACACACACCGTACCTTCGTAGTTTGTGTCCCCTACAGTTGTTTATTGAATCGACATTCCCATAATACCGTTGAAATTACAAATTAATAACCATAATAATTTAAGCATTCGATTCGGTTTGTTATCGAAATTATATGAATGATAGCTGGTTTGTGAATGTATTTTTTTTAATAATTACCTGTATGTCCTTCCTCAGCGATCCATCTAGTCAAGGTTCAAGCTATGTCTATATTTACAAGTGTTTTTAATATCGTTATAGTAAAAAGCGTGTTAAAAATACCTACTAAAACTTTTTTACAAAAAAAACAAACGACTTCAAAAAAAAAACACTACAAAGTAAAAAATAACTTTAATTTCGGAAGTCGGTGTCGTTGCTTCAGCATTTTCGTTTTTTGACACCGACTTCCGAAATTAAAGTTATTTTTTACTTTGTAGTGTTTTTTTTTGAAGTCGGTTGTTTTTTTTGTAAAAAAGTTTTTATTTTTCACTTTTTAGTTGTACCTACCCCACACAAATTCAATTAACACTAGTGCATTGAAGACACGACTCGAAGAATCATCAAAATTCACATAAAAATGCCGGAGATGCACTACATTTATGCATATAACTTCGTACATAAGAATAATTAGCTAATGTATTATATACTAAAACCTTCCTGAAAGTATGTAGATCACACTCATGAAAGAATTATCAAAATCGGTTCAGTAGTTTTTGAGATAATCGCGGACATACAAACATACATACATACATACATACATACATACGGGTCGAATACAGAACCTCCTTTTTTAAAGTCGGTTAAAAAGGGCGTACTTGGGGCGATTTTATATTTTCTAACGTGACGATAAATATTATCCTGGACGTCCGCGGCAGCAAGATAACACAGGGAAGGGTCAATCCGCGGAAATCCAGTAACGGCGAATATTATGCTAATAATAAATTAAATATCATAGCTGCATTCTTTTTTTACTTTATATGACATTTCTTACATGTTTTTACGTATGGCGCCGCTATCTAAAAAAGTATAACACCTTTATTTAATTTATTATTGCAATCAACACGCACCAAATGTCCTTACCATGTCCTTACCATTTGCAAATAAAAGTCGGCCTAATTGAGCGGAATGGCCCGGAAGTAAAACAGGGGGTGCATAGTATGGAAATATATGAAGACGCACCACGTTTAAAGTTATAACGTGCACGTATTTCCATTCATTTTACGACGCGCAACGTCCACGATGATATCGTCACGATAGAAATTATAAAAGCTCACACAGACAGGGTAGTCAGGGTAATGAATATTAGATCTCGTTCTCTCTCCGAAAGTATTTATTTAGCAATTTATTGATTAGATACAATGATTACTTACATAATATCTATATACAATCAAGAATTAATTAAATAGTCAACGGACACTCCCGTAAATACGGATTTGCATAAACGCTGCTTAACTGTCGGACGGGTCATGAGAAGAATGTGTAGATTGCTATTATGACGAAGTAGATTTGTGAATATCAAATAAATGTCGAAAAATTACGTAGTATTTTATTTCACTTCCTCTTTTACCTCTATTTAGTGTATAGAATGGATAGTATATAATATGTATACCTACATCTATGTGTTGCGTAAGTTCTTGTGAATGCCAGCCAAAAAGAAACGAGATGTAAAATTACTTTTTTAATCGTTGCATGAGATTGATGACCTTTATATACTTACTACACGCGAGATTAAAAACAAAAATGTTTTTGTTTATAATATTTTTAATACATATATGAATGAGTGCCTACTTATTTAAGTTACAATTTTATTTATATTTTGCAACCGTTTACTTACTACTAACATGTGATTTACATGTATGCAACATCCAATGCATTTGTGCAATATACAAATGCAATAGCATCGGATGCGAGGTCGTGTTACTTGAATGTTTTGATATAACTAACTATGTGGTACGGCGAGTGAAAGTCAAATAAAACAGAGATAGTGGGTATAATAAATATACAAAGTAAAAAGGTATTATAAGAAATTATTTGTTACGTTTAGGTAGCACAGTCTTTACTTGTTTTAACCGTGCTTACGTAAGTGCATGAAGTTCATGACCAGCGAGGAAGATAGTATTTTGGCATAATTTCGAGAAAGTTTTATGTAAGTAGGAAGGTTAAGTATAGTACCTACAAAACTATCGTTTTCTGAAATACAATTATAATTAATAAAGCACTAATTATAGTTCTGTAAGTTAACTTATTTGCTTGACGTTGTGGCCGAGTGGCCATTGGGTTTGCCGCTATTAAAGTACTGGGTTCGATTATCGTAGGGAACTAATATTTTATAAATTATAATACAAACAATTGGCACAGAATCACAGAATATAATAAATTTGGGACGTAGAGACCTATTTTGTGAGGGCAATGTCCGCAAAACGAACCTGAAGAAAAACAAAGGAAATTAAACAGGAGAAATCGAAGTGTTGGACAAAAGAAACCTAGCTGGACTCGAACCTTCCATACCTGCCGCAGTACCAATACCTACTAATACATTTACACAATTATCTACAGACATGCAAATTAAATGTGCATAAGCATTCAAGCTTACATGGAAAACTTAAACCTACGTCCTGCGAAAAATAAGCCAGCAGTCAACATACTCGTAACTTGTCCGTGATGTTTTAACTCTTATTTAAACGTGTAGTTTCTTTATCATTCGCAGCATTACATCTCGTATTTAGAGGCTAACTGCTCAGTTTGCAGTCTTGCAATATTCTCGAAACGTCCCTAGCGAAATCCTCGACTTAGATAATTACCGACGAGGTTATTATCGAAAGGCTCGGAGAAGATGAACGTCGAGTGCCGTATGTTGCGTAACGCCAGCGACCGGGCGCCCGACTACGGCAGCGGCGCAGTCGGGCACATGACCAAACTGTGAGGTTATTGGTGCCCCCTGCCCCTTGCAGAAGTTGCATTCCACCTTTTACTATTTCTGTGAATTTAGAATTTTAGATTTTAAAATGTGCATATTCCGTATGTAGTCGTGCAAATGATTATATCATCAGTTAGATACTTATGTCATCGATATGATTAATAAATAGGTTCTTCCTTACGTTGTCTATGACACGTGATTTTCTTAATATTATACGAAATAGTTTTTTTTTGGTGGCAAATTGGGCTACATACAGGGTGTCCCTGGAAGTATGGATCAAATCGAATAGGGGCGTGGGCAAGTTCATTTCCAAACGATTTAACAAAAAAAACTAAAAAAAGAGAAGAGAAATCGAATCGTTTTAAAAAAATCTTAAAAAAAAAATATCCGGGCTACAAATTTATTTTTTTTAGATAGCCCTGATAGTATTTTTTTATGATTATTTGTCTTCGAGCACTATGCAAAGTGATTGAAAAAAAAAAGACAGGTTGCACTCCGGGAGTGCCGGCAGAAGTGAATACTTGAATATTAACGTTGAAATAAATCAATTATTAATTGAATTAATATAACTAAGTTTTTTTCACTATTTCTGCGTCACTTTTTTCATTAATCGATGCACTTTGTTCAATTTCCATTTTTTGAAACGCTTTATATACAAGAATTTTACGAATACACAGCAGTGTGGCTACTACACAGACGGTCGAGCCATCAGCTATATCCATCCATCCATCCATCCATCCATCCACGTCCACGTCCACGTCCACGTCCCCGTCCACGTCCCCGTCCGCGTCCACCATCACCGTCACCGTCACCTTCACCGTCACCGTCACCGTCACCGTCACCTTCACCGTCACCGTCACCGTCACCGTCACCTTCACCGTCACCGTCACCTTCACCGTCACCGTCACCTTCACCGTCACCGTCACCGTCACCGTCCGTCCGTCCGTCCGTCCGTCCGTCCGTCCGTCCATCCATCCATCCATTCATCCATCCATCCATCCATCCATCCATCCATCCATCCATCCATTATCGTGTCTCACTTGGTTCACTTCGGTTGGCGCCGCCGTAGAAAGAGAGGGGGGGGGGGGGGGAATCTCTCCTGACGGTCACGTGTCCTGTCGCGATGCCCTGACGCGAGTTTAACATTTTTTACCCATTACAAAAAGTGTGCAACGCCGCTAAAGAAGTTTTCACTTCAAAAAATTGGTCATAACTTCTGAACCGTAAAAAAATTCACCGACATTCTCAGGGTTAAAAAGTTTGGAAATGACCTTGCCCACGCCCCTATTCGATTTGATCCATACTTCCAGGGACATCCTGTATATGTAGACCTTCGGTAGGCAGTGGTAACAAAACCAGTGCGTGTATTCTTCTCTTATTCTATTGAAACTCCGTACTTTGCTATGCCAGCTCAAGATTAAAGTGTTATTACCTACCTTACGACTCGCTGGCGCGCGGCCTACTGTTCTAACCGTTAACAAATACGACGTGAGATCAAAAAGTTCGCGGAATGAATGGAAAGGGATGAAATTAAACATGAAATTATTTTTCTATATTTTTCCGCCAAGACGAGCCAAGCCAAGCGAAGCGCAAGGGCACTAGGTGTACCTACCTTTTCTCGAAGCGCTTCGTCGTTTTTTTAAACCCTCGTAACTTGGGTTTGGATTACACCCGAGAAACAAAATTCTCGGGATATGTATGATGTCCATAGTGAACTTATTAAACATATCGCACTTTCGGTGCAACAAAGTCACAAAGCTTATTTTTTAATTTTACAGGAGAGAACTTTTTTTTTTTTCGCATTTATAACCACAAAGGCACCTGCACCATCTAGTACAATTTTGAGATACTTTCGCGGATGTTTTTGTTGCCCCAAGTATAGGCATGGTTCAGAGACAATTTGGCATACTTACCTCAATTTTGCAGTTTTGGCTATTTGTGACTTTGTTGCACCAAAGGTGCGATATATAAAGTTTCAATACTTTCAATTGCATAACTCTTATACTTTAGATTTTATTGATATCTAAAAAACCCCGATTTCGTGACTGACTGATGATCATCAAAACTATTAGGGTACTTCCTGAAGTCCTAGAAAGCTAAAATTTGGCATGTAATTTGTATTAGTAGGTACACAAACAACAAAAAAATCTAAAACTTGGAACTTTTACCCCCCAACCCCTTAAACTTCAAAATAAGCAGAAATTGCCGACTTCACTTCTTCCTCATCCGTAAACTTTCCAGGAAGCTTTTTTTTCATGTTTGGGAAGAAATAATAATCAGAAGGGATCAAAATGAGGGTGGTTTAAAGTTCCGAAGCCGCACTTTTGTAAGGCAGCCATCACAACATGACTCGTGTCGTCACGGGTGCATTGTCGTGCAGAAGGAACACACCTCGAGACCATTTTCCACTTTTCTTTTCTTTAATTGCTTCTTTTAATTTTTCAAGTAGCGTAGCATAGTATTGCCTCGTAATATTGACACATTTATCTTTATAATCAATAAAATTCCCTTTGAATATCAAAAAAACTGTAGCGGCGACTCTACGTTCGGCGGCTCTCTACGTCTCTATACGTTAGACCGAAACTCGAAATCCCGAATCACTTTATCCCGAATGAACGCTATCCCGAATCACGCTATTCCGAATTAACGCTCTCCCGAATCACGTTATTCCGAATGAACGCTATCCCGAATAAGGTGAGTCCGAAATAACGTTATCTCCAACGAATGCTACCCCTAAAACGATATTTAACCCTCAGCGTTCCACCAGGACACACATTACTAATTTACTATAGCCGACTTAAATCTCTAAATAGACTTCGACCTCAAGTCGGCCGAAGCAAAGACAATCTCCACGGGTGGGGCTTCATAAACGTCTTAGATCCCAAGTGCGTACACAGGTCTTCCCACAGGCACCTACGATTTTTTGGTAAAAGCACAGTTAGGTTTAGGTAAAGTAGATTTTTTTACGCATGCACACCATTCAGATTGCTATCCTATCGGCATCAAAAATAAGTTTTGTGTAAAATGTGGATTGGAACCACACATTTGCACAGTGCACACTGTAATTTCTGGGGCCAATTAATTCTAAGTACAGCCGCACATCAACCTACCTACTACAATCTGTCAAATTTCTTTAATAGATTTTCAACTTTATCACTAAAACATAAGGTTCAAAGTTGATTGAGAAAATCTGACAGTTGGGTAGGTTGATGTGCTGGCATCTGTACATAATTTATACTTAATCGATAATAATTATCCTAAAACGACTTCACATCATTTCGTTAAATTTTCGTTGAAATGGATTTTTTTTTTTCAAAAATCTAATGATGAATCAATTTTACCAAAACCGACCCCAAGACTCCTTTGTTTGTTTTCGCTATAATTGTTATAGTTTTAGATTTGGCTATCCACGCCGTTTGAAAAATTGACGCTCGTATATTTTTCAAGTAGCGTGTCGACTTGTGTATTTCTGTAAAGGTGCTACCTCACCAGGAGCATTCGCGTGTAATGTAACATTACAGATTTGACTTTGAGCATTACATTACATTACAATACTACCTCCCTGACTGACGACGAGCATTCGCGTGTCAACACAACACACAACGACGACAAAACAAAAAAAAACAAAACAAAATAAAATAAAAAAAAAAAACAAAACAATAAAACAATCGAAAAAAACAACAAAAAAACAATATTTAAGCATTTTCAAAGTTACTTACTGCTTTTGAGCTGAAATTTTGTACAGAGATTCTAGACCAGATACACTCATCAACCCATTTGTATTGATATACTTACCCTTTCCGTGACACCCTGTAGAAGAAGATTGATAAGTTAAAAGTTTTACATCTGTTCAGTTTTTTATTTTATTTTTACATAATCTTCTTTCCGTCTTTTTAGCTTCTCTTCTTTCGCTTTTCATGCAATCGGTTTTTTTTCTGGGATCACAGGCATTTTCACCATATCATTTATGTATGTTTCCTACCAAAGATCTAGGTAGCTCCCTCGAGTCGGATCACTAGTTATTTAAATTAGGACCTACTCGCTTGTTATTGGTAAGTAGTCTGCAGACCAATGATTTCAAAATAGAATAGCGCATAATAAACATTATTAGGTATTACGACCCGGTAATACCGTTGGTAACTATCGATGGTGAGTGACTAGTGACCATTTTAGGACCTGAAATGCAATAACCATGGAGGAGGCATGATCAGCCGCAATATACCGGCCCATCAGTGCCCACAATTAATTTAAAACGTTATGTAATATGTTATGCAAGTGTTGAAGTAGCATGTTTGATTTACTCATAAGTAATCCTAACACTTTCATATCACTTTCGAAGAATCTAAGCAAACACGACAGCATAATAGCCAAGTTTCGGGTAGTCCACCATCGACTTGTGGTGTGCTGCTGTGTGCAAAACATGATTATGTTATTACGAGGTTGTTAAAAGTAAATACATAGGGAATGCCAGATGCCTTCCGGTCCGGAGCGTCTTGTGTCAACCGCGGGTTGCAATGCAAGTTGCTCACTCGGCTGTCGGTGCTCGGGGCGAACTTTCACAGGTAAGTATAGTGTCATAAATATTCACTGCATGACGTCAGACAGGTAGGTATGTGTGTTACCTTATGACAATATTTGAATGGTAGGTATTACGTATAGACACACAATGTACTGTATTGTAATGAGGTACCTACTCTTCATGCGTAAACAGAAATCGATAGTCGATAATAACGGCATATCTACTTACTACTTAATAATACAAATCAACCATGTTTTTCTTTGCAGTAGCACCACAGAATACTTGTAGCACTTAGCAGTGACTCAGTGAGCGACCTCTTCATGGTACGAGTAGATACCTAATAGGTAAACACTCACTAATCTCTTCATTAAAGATATAAGTGTATTGAATGACCTACTTCATTAGAATGTTGGAATATTATCATGTAGGTACCTATGTTATTGTTATTGAGGTAATTAATTAATAAAAGGTGCGGTCGACGATGGTGCACGCGTGCTTCTAAGTTTAACTAAGTAGGTACCTATATGTATACAGGGTGTGGCGTAATTTATAGTGGTCCACCGTGAAGGATTCGATATACCAGATAATTTACTCTAACATATTACAATTTTAACCATTTTAGTACTTAGTTCATTTTTTTTACAAAAATCGCTCTTAAATTTTGTTTTTGTGATTATGATTATGTTAAAATTTTGGGTTAAAATAGAGAAGAACTAACTTTTTCTTCAAAAGCTCTAAATTTACATAAACAACCATAATTTTACACGATAGCCAGTATTAAGCAGTAATTAACAATAATCAAAATAAAAAAAAAATGGTTTTTGTTGAAACTAAGCTAAACTAACTAACAACCAAATTTGTAACAAAAGATAGAAATTTCGTAAATAAAAAACTAAAAAATACTTTTTTGGAACCCTAATAAATTATCTGGTAGGTATAATCCTTAACGGTGGACCACTAATGTATATCACCTAAGTATCTACTCAAAACTTCGATCGAGAAACATAGATTTTGGTAAGGATATCATAATCCGTTTCCCCTCCTACATTCAAGAAAAATGTTACCTACCTATTTAAAGCTTCCTTTAATTTTGTAGAGCGTGTTTATTTATTTTAACATGAAATAGTTTATGTTACACTAGGACTAGGTGCCCCGGCGGACTGTACCGCCTCAGAATCAATAAATAAAATCAGTCAATCCGTTCTCGAGATATCATAAAAAAAGCTGTTCTCAAAATGTATAAGAAAATTAATTATCTTCAATATATTATTTGTGAATTTTCCCCGTGTTTTAATAGTTATCTATTCGCGGCGGAGACAAATTGAAGATCATAAAAATCGGTTCAGCCGTTCTTGAGTTAAAGCCGAGGTATTCAAATCTAAGCGGTATTCGCTACCGTCTGCAGTAGAGAAAACTGAGTGGGTATGCGGTAATATACTGTTCACACCAAAGCGGATTTCGCTATCCTTATGGGTAGAATATCGAATTCGAGTTTTGCTCAGAAACAATCGGAACAATACCTATGCGGTATTACGGCACCAACTATTCCGCTCTAGCCGCGGAACTTGATACTAAATACAGAGTTCAGCTTTCAGCAGCATTAAAAAGTTTGTCTCGCTCATGCCCTGGTAACATGCCCATGACAAACTTGTCTAGAAGATAATCCTCCAAATTCTTGAACGCGCAGTAAGTAGCAAGGCCACGTAACCTTGCATGTGAAATAGACAGCGGTTCTCCTGTTTCTGTTATTTCTGAAAACTTATATATGAGTACTTTCTCTGAAATTCCGTTCTGAGCGAAACCCGCGCGGTATGTATGTATACGTCTACCCACAGCGGCAGCGAATACCGCTTAGGTTTGAATAGGCCTTTATACCTAAATGGTGTAATTAAGCCGACTTTGTTTTATTTATACTTAATGATAAAGATTTTTTTTTATTTTAAGGCTTTGTTTTGTTGTGTGTTGCATACCCTAAACAGACAAAAAATATGGACTGTAAGTACAGTCAACAAAAGAGATAAGTATGCAGGGTCGTCGGATATAGTTGAAGTTTAGTAAGAAACCCATGGATGTTGTCGAGTGAATTTGATAAATGAGCTGTTTGTTTTCTATTAATAAAATTAAATTTTATTCGAGAACATCCATCGGTCATCGTGTAAAAGTGATTTTGATTCGATATCCTATTTACACATTAAACAATTCCATTTCCACTTCCTCCGAACTTCCGTACCCACGATTGCTCTACGAAAACGTTCACTCATGTGTGTATGGGTGTCGTTTTCATGGTTTTCGAGGGTGCTGAAGCTGATAGCAAGGTCAAAATGAAAATCCAAGTTAACGGCTGCAATAATGTTCAGGTAGTTATTTCGTCATTTTGAAATTTTCGCAGCTAAATTTCATTGTAAGTAATTAAACTTCGTTCTTGCCGGGGATCCCGTTTTTTTTTTTGTTTCTTCGTGTTTGGATATCGATACTAATTACGTCTGCGGAATTTCGCTAGCTAATTTAATTTGACCTTGTACGCTGTGACATAAGATCTGCCCGAAATTATCCACTTGCCTCTCCGCTAATGTGATTCAGCATCCTAATTGCGTAACACACTTTCAATCACAATCTGAATCATTTTGAAGGATATTGCTAATCCGTTGCTTCATATGTTCGAAAAATTTGTATGCTCAACAACGTAAATAACGAAATGAATGTTGTTGAACTGTCAAAATGAAAGCCATTGCTACTGATAGTGCATTAGGTACCTACGCAATTACCGCGCTGGGCTCATGATGATGCTTACATTACAGCGAGAGCTTTGACAACAAAAGGCGTCGCTGTCCTTGTGCAGATATAGATACTACCCTAGTCACATGACAGACATGTTTAGTATTTTATTTGCCATTACCTACCTACAATAAAATAAAATAGGTGTAGGTATTTAGCAAGTGAATGTTGTAGGCCTTGTATTCCATGTATGTACCTGCGCGGTACAAGTAAAGTACATTGCGCATCAATTTTATATTTAGAGGTTCAGGCTATAATATAATCAATTCTACAATTAACGCCAAGATAGGTCTGTTCTGTACTGTTGTTGCGTGCCTCAAATTAACCCTAAGAGGTAATTTTTCTTAGAGATTAATAATTATAAGGTAGGTAAGGCCTAAGCTTGTATGTACCCTAAGTATTGAAATCTGAATGATTCGCTATACCTACTAAGGCTCTAGATATAGGTAAGGTCGGCGTTTCTTTTGCCAAAGATGTAAACAACAATGGCCGCTCAAAATTGAATAATATCGATAAGTATACAAGAACATTTATTTTGAGTAAAGTAATTGTTGTTGTTTTCGTCTCAATCTCCGAGCTAACTAGACGAAAACAAATACCTAAATGTTCTTGTATATCCATTTTATTCAATTTCGAGCGGCCATTGTTGTTTACATCTTTGGCAAAAGAAACGCCCCGCATCTTACCTGCTACTATCAAGAAGTTTCAAATTGTTAGTTTATAGGTTCAGTCGGCAACGTCGAATGTCGATTATCATTTCAGATTTTTTATCAAAATATTATTGAGCTTATTAAATAATATCTATAAGTAAATCTCATAGAATGAAGGTAATTTTTAAACTCTTAGCAGTTAGCACATGAAAGGAGTGTATCAATATTTTAGCTATGTGGGTGCTAGGCTAGTGCTATGTAAAAGCATAACACTTAGCGCACTGTATGTAGATTACTTTTTATATATCTGCTGTGTTACTCGCGGGGACTTACGTTGCTGACCGTGTAGATACCTGCGCAGTTTCCACGTTCTATTTAGGGCCTGCGCCCACTGCACACTGGTATCACGGCACGGCAAGGGATTTTTGTGCGACGAATATGAATATAATAACTTTAACAGTATGAACATAAAATTGAAATTTCAATGACACGGCATGCATGCCCATGCAAGCATACCGCAGCAGCTTTGTTTTTGTACAGACGGCAGTACATCAAGTTACTACAATCTGTCAATATTTTTTAATAGATTTTCAACTTTATCGCTACCTCAAGTAAGTATAAGGTTTGAAGTTGATTGGGAAAATTTGACAGTTTCGGGTGCTTGATGTGCTAGCGTCTGTACCTACCTACCTACGATGATTAGCGTTGAAATTTAAATTTTATTGTACGGTCTTGCTTGCCCCTGGTGCTTATTGCGGTACTGCCTTAGTATACCTATTCTGAATTTGCAAAGGAAACTCATTTGCCTGTTACCATTATAATTACCCATAGATTTGCAGACACAAGGAAATTATGAGACTACTCCCATGCAACAAACAATAGCACTGGATATAGAGATTGTTAACTACTTGGTAATGTTACGAGCTTGGGGTTCGTGACAATAAAAACTGCCGATTTGAAAAACCAAAAAATAGACACTTTATTTAAAAACACAAATTACAACTTAAACACACTAATTATAAAACACAATCGCACTACTAATCACTTGAGAGTCGCACTTGAAGATCGCTTCGATGTTTTCGCTTGTATCGCTTATCCAACACTGTTCCCGGCTCGCAGGTACACCGGCCTTATATAGGTCTCGGATAGTTCCAGAACCTTCTACCGTAGAAACATCTAGAATGTTCGAGTACATATCGGTCCCGTCCGACCAGACATCGATAGTTCTGGAAAGTTCTAGCATCGAAGTTTCTAGAAGGGACCCGAATAATTATTAGTTCTGCTACTCGATACTAGATGGCGCTAGTAGTAGCTAATGTCGCCATCAAGTGTGGCGCGTAACACTGCCCCCTCCTAAGACATGCTCGTCCCGAGCATTATTGGCCCCATAATAACGCGCCAGTCGATCCACATGGACGATCTTAGGAGTACCTCTTGCACCTTTCTGTATCCGGTAGGTTACGTCATTGATCTTTGTCACAATCCGGTACGGTCCGTCCCATTTAGCTTGAAGCTTAGGAGATTTCCCTTTGCTGCGGACTGGATTGTGCAACCATACTAGTGAACCTTGGTCGAACCCTTTCTTGTTCATTTTGCGATCATAACGGGTTTTCATCTTCTCAGACATTTGCTGGCCCGATTGTCTGACGTGCTCATAGATGTCATTCATTTTGTTCCGCAAGTCATTCGCATAATCGGTTATACTGCGTGGGGCATCAGGTGGTATTCCAGTGATCAGGTCTGCAGGCAACCGTAATTCTCTTCCGAAGTTTGCGAAAGCTGGTGTCACCGATGTACTTTCGTGAACAGCACTTCGATATGACAACAAAAACGGTTGTATGTGCTTGTCCCAATCTCGTTGCCGATTTTCCACAACTTTCGCCAGGTATCTCTCCAATGTCTGATTAAATCGTTCCACCATTCCATCCGATTGTGGGTGGTAAGAAGTTGTTCTCGTTTTATGAGTACCCATAACTCGACAAGTTTCCTGGAATATTTGGGACTCAAAATTCCTTCCTTGATCACTGTGAATCTCTAAAGGTACTCCAAAACGACAGAAGACTTCATGGACTAATTTATCTGCAACTGTCGAAGCTTCTTGATTTGGTATGGCGAAGACTTCTGGCCACTTAGTGAAGTAATCCATTACAACCATGAAATACTTGTTACCACTTTCACTTTCCGGAAACGGTCCCGCAACATCTAGGGCTATCCTCTCCCATGGTGCACCAACATTGTACAATTTCAATGCACCTCTACTACGAGTCTGAGGTCCCTTTACAGCTGCACAACTCGTACATTTGCGGCACCAGTCCTCGACATCGTCCCGACAGTGGACCCAGTAAAACCGTTCTCGTATCTTCAGTAGGGTCCGTTTAATTCCCAGATGGCCTCCTGAACAACCATTATGGTACAGCTGTAGAACATCCGGTACTTGAGCTTTAGGTACAACCATTTGCAAATGACAGCTGTCTCCCCGAGCATTCTCCCATTTACGGCACAGGACTCCATCCTGAATCACCAAGCTGTCCCATTGGGCCCAATAGCTTTTTGTGATCGAACTCATCGCTGAGACGTCGCTCCACGTGGGCTTAGGTGCACCGGCCTTCATCCACTCGAGAATCGGCTTGAGGTCTGAATCTTCCTGCTGTGCACGTTGTAGGGTTTCCTTCCACTCGTTGCTGAGGTCTGCCTTGAGCATCCTCACAGGTACGACTTCTTTACTTTCTTGCCTAGTACAATGCTTGCAGTCTTCAGGACAAGGTCTTCTTGACAACGCATCCGCGTTGCCATGAGATTTGCCGCTGCGATGTTCGACCAAGAAGTCGTATTCCTGCAGTAGTTCAATCCATCTCGCAACTTGACCTTCTGGATTTTTGAACTGCAATAGCCATTTCAGTGCAGCATGGTCAGTTCGTAAGTGGAATTTCCGCCCCAGAAGATATTTGCTAAAATGCTGCAATGACTTTACCACAGCAAGCAATTCCCGTCTCGTGACACAATAGTTCCTTTCCGGCTTCGACAACGACTTGAAGTACGCTATCACAACCTCTTGATCACCCTTTCGTTGAGACAACACACCGCCAAGTCCTATGTCACTTGCGTCTGTGTCAACTATAAATTCCTTGCCTGCATCAGGGTACCCCAAAATAGGTGTTTTGCACAGTCGGTCCTTTAACTCCTGGAATGCGATGTCGCAACTTTCATCCCAGCAGAAATGTCGCTTCTCCTCGGTTAGCTTGTGCAGGGGTTTGGCTATATCCGCAAAGTTCTTAACAAATCGCCGATAATAAGAGCACAAACCCAAAAATGCTCTGACCTGCGTCTTATCTTTTGGAACTGGCCAATCCTTGACAGCGGCGATTTTCTCTGGATCCGTGCGGATACCTTCTTCCGACACTACATACCCCAAAAAGCTAACTTGTCGTTTGAATAGTGAACACTTCTTCGGACTTAACTTGAGGTTGGCACTCTGGATCTTCATGAGCACGCGTTCCAGGTTTTGAAGATGTTCTTCAAACGTACGGCCTACGATGATGATGTCATCCAAGTAGACCAGACAGGCATCGCCAATTAATCCGGTTAGTACAAGTTCCATCAGTCTTTCAAACGTTGCCGGAGCGTTGCACAATCCAAACGGCATAACTTTAAATTGCCAAAGACCCTTTCCTGTCGAGAATGCAGTTTTCTCCTTGTCCTTGGGATCAATTTCAACTTGCCAGTAGCCACTTTTCAGGTCTAGAGTGCTAAACCACTTTACTCCAGTAAGCATGTCCAGCGTGTCATCAATTCTTGGCAAAGGATAGCTGTCCTTCTTCGTAACGTCGTTCAGACGACGATAGTCAACACAAAACCGCATGCTGCCGTCCTTCTTCCTTACCAGCACTACAGGTGAACACCATGGACTAGATGAAGGTTCAATAACACCATCCTTCACCATTCCTTCAATCATGGTTTCCACTTCCTTTTCACGTGCTACCGGCAATCTCCTTGGCCGCTGACGGATAGGCAACTCTTCTCCTGTGTTTATTTTGTGTTGAACTAAGCCAGTCTTCCCGATGTCAGCATCGTTTGACGAGAAAACATCGGCGTACTTGAGTAACATCTTCTTCGCCTTGACCATTTGATTTTGGGACAGAGCGCTGCGGCAGTCTTCTAAAAGCGTGGACACTTTCGTTTGTACATCCTTGCTGAGGGTCCCAGTCGATAGATATTGGCATCGTTGCAACCAATCCACTTCCTCGCAAGTACCAACGAGTGTGCCTTTTTCTATAATCTGTTCCTGATCACAAAGGTTCAGCACACGTACCCCTGAGATGTCGGTGGCTCTGACCAAAGTTCGTGCCACTTTCCATGGAAGGTCATTGCCTACCCTTTCCACGAGTACACAACGATTAGTTTGCCCAGGATTTCGAGGAAGACTAACCGGCACAACCGTAAGGATGCTCGTAAGTCACTTCTTTTCCAAGAGCTTCCAGCACAGTTAAGGCCTGATCTCGCAGGCCTAGGGTGAGGGCAGTCATGGCCTGACTCTTATTCCACCCGTTCGCCTTCATGACAGCCTCAAACTGAATTTTGTAGGCCGACCAGGAAGAAGTTCCGTCGAACGGTGGCACTTTAAATCCACGTAGCGAAGGTGTTGTAGCTACGGGGGCTGCGATTCCATCCTCAAGTTTAAGGTAATCCAGCGTTTTCTTTACGTCAGCCATTACGGTTTTCTTCACGTCAGCCATCACGGTTTCCTTCACATCAGCCATCACGTTGTCTACCCGATTATTCACTTGGTCGATTCGGGTTTCAGCTTCCAACAGGCGGTTGTCATGTTGAGCAACCTTATCCTTCACCTCCTTCATGTCTTTTCCGAAGGTAGCGTGAAGTTCCTTCAGAAGGAGCATCTGCTCCTCCTGTCGGCGGGACTGCTCCTGCTGACGGCGGGCCTGTTCCTCCTTATCTTGCTGGAGCTGTTCTTCCAGCCGACGAGCCTGTTCCTCCTGTCGGCGAGCCTGCTCCTGCAGCATCATCATTAGAGCAGCAAAATCTGGTGCTGATGATGCTGGAGCAGCTGTGGACGGTCCGGCTTCCGTAATCGGTAGTTGGCCCTCCGACGTCTGTGGCGTTGCTCCACCGAATCGCCTCTGGTCCGTCTCTTGCTGGCGTTGACTCCGGGTACGGATACCCTCCGTGTCGTCCTTCGGTAGAATCGGCATGATTTTTAATCCTTGCTTCTGACACCAATTGTTACGAGCTTGGGGTTCGTGACAATAAAAACTGCCGATTTGAAAAACCAAAAAATAGACACTTTATTTAAAAACACAAATTACAACTTAAACACACTAATTATAAAACACAATCGCACTACTAATCACTTGAGAGTCGCACTTGAAGATCGCTTCGATGTTTTCGCTTGTATCGCTTATCCAACACTGTTCCCGGCTCGCAGGTACACCGGCCTTATATAGGCCTCGGATAGTTCCAGAACCTTCTACCGTAGAAACATCTAGAATGTTCGAGTACATATCGGTCCCGTCCGACCAGACATCGATAGTTCTGGAAAGTTCTAGCATCGAAGTTTCTAGAAGGGACCCGAATAATTATTAGTTCTGCTACTCGATACTAGATGGCGCTAGTAGTAGCTAATGTCGCCATCAAGTGTGGCGCGTAACAGTAATTACTCACTTATGCTAGGTACCTACCTACCTTCCATATAATTTCAATCAAAGATGCCTATTTCGTTTGTGTACCTATCTAATTATTTTTATAGATTTCTATAAAAGTAGTCATAAAAGAGATTTATTATAAGACTACTTTGGTTTGCGCACTTAATAGCTTACTAGCTAAGTTATTTAAAACTTCAAATTGTAATAACTTTTGAGCGGGTGGACAGATTTAAATTACTTAAATAAATACTAGAATATAATTATAATAATACCTCAAGATACGGGTTCTGACTATTATTTCCAATTCTTTAAACATTATTACCTAAGTACTAAGTATGAATTTTAATACCATCCGCTATTCTAACCCCTTGTGGGATGATTTTACAAAAAAGCTAAACATTTTTTTTCTTACCAACAGCATAAATTTAAATTTTTGTATCCCTAAACAATTGCTAAGTTAAAATAATCCTAAAAGGGGGTGACATACGTGATGAAAGTTTGAAAAATAATCCTAATAGGGGGGTGTATTAGGATTACTTTTAGTGATCGGTGCTTTTGAGCCAAAAAGTAGCCTATGTCCTTCCCCAGGATGGAGGATCTATTTATCGAAATCCGTTCAGTACCAAATGTAGGTACTTACGTAGTTAGTCCATCCGTAGCCTGGATATCATCATCTGCCTTGCCTTTTCCCAACTATCTTGGGTTCGGCTTCCAGTCTAATCGGATGCAGCTTTGGTAAATTATCCAGTTACGGACGGGCTAGCCGTTTTTTGTAGAAAAATAAACACATAAATAACTCAATGCATAAATTAGAGAGCGCGTCAACTAACTGCCTAACTGTTCACTGCTGTGATTGAATTGAAATGAAATATCACAAAAAGTACTTTGTGTGAAATATGAATACTCAATAACCAATCGGATCACTTGACGTGCGTTTTATTTTCTCACGTCATTGATTTTTTCAGAAAAAACTGAAATCTTCCTACACAAAAATATACCAACCACAACCAGTACAGAAGACATTTTATTTCACCGGATATTTGTATTAAAAACGCCCGTAAATATGAAAAATTTAAATTTCGCGCGTCGTTTGATTTAAATCCCCACCGGAACACTGACACCGGAACTTCGCTTCTACCCATTTAGGGTTGCCTTGTAATGATGATGCTTTCAAATTATTGCCTGTAAAAAAATACATAAAACAAAATTATTGTCGTGTTACTATATTATTACATTGTTTTTATGGACTATTATGGTCCACAGGTATCGGGAGCAGGGTTATTAGTTCCAGTCTAGAGAAAGAATCCTAGACAGGAATTCTCACACCATGAGCCACAGAACATTATACATGACGAGAGCTGTGTCAACAGTGTCAAAGAGAAGCAGCACCGCTTTCTGCGTCGAGCTCTTGTTAGTAAAATTGTCTATTCTGTTTAGGCCGGGTGCCCACTTACGGCACGCAAGACAAGGGACGTTCAGGTGAACAATGTCTAATGTAATAATGAATATGAGAAGCAGAACTTTTAATACTCGAAATTTTTATTTTACTAGGTCAGTCTTTCCTTACCTATATATTAAAATCGCCCTTATTTGGCGTGTATAAAATGTGTTTTCAGGTTTCCGTGTTCAATTTCCGCCTAACAGATAACCACTTTAAAATTATTTTTCAGATCGCTGTTACATTATTTGATTGCTTTTTGTGTAAAAATGTTGAATATTCGAAAATAATGTGTCCAGGTTTTTTAAAAATAGGTTAGTTCCATAGATTAAATCGATATCGCTAGTAACCGCTGTCCTGTCCGCTACATAGTTGTCTGTCGTAGGCTGAATGTAGATACGACCTTTGTGCTTGAAAAATTAAAAACCTTTTCCAGTGCACATTAATCACAGCTTATTCCTCATTCTTTCTTTCCTTTTTATCTTGGGAAAAATGGCTGATAATAAATTATACGAGATTTTGGGGGTTTCTAGAAGTGCAAGTGAATCAGAAATAAAACGAGTAAGTGTACTTTTGTAAGCCTCTACAATGAATAGATCGCACATGTAATGTCATCTACTCGTTGCATGATTTCTGTCCATTGTTCTCTTCGTCGTCATTTTGGTATTTATCCCTTATTTTATGGTTTCAGAGCTATCATAAATTAGCAAAAGAATTTCATCCTGACAAAAATCCTGCTGCAGGGGATAAATTTAAAGAAATTAGCTATGCCTATGAAGTCTTGTCGGACACGAAGAAACGGCAAATTTATGACAAGTACGGATTGAAAGGTTTACAAGAGGGTGGCCAGGGTGGAGGATTCCCTCCTGATGATCTGTTTGGACACTTTTTCGGTGATATATTTGGCATGGGAGGCGGCAGCAGGGGTCGAGGACCCGCTCGTGGTGAAGATACCATGCATCCACTTAAAGTTTCTTTAGAAGACATGTATATGGGTAAAACTACTAAGTTACAACTAAGTAAAAATATAATTTGCGGGCCTTGTAAAGGTATTGGTGGAAAGCCAGGATCTGTTGTGACTTGTAAGGACTGCCATGGGCAAGGTGTCAAAGTGTCTTATCAGCAGATTGCACCGCATATGACTCGTCAATTCCAATCTCGCTGCCCCACCTGCCATGGTCAAGGTGAAACCATTAATGAAAAAGATAAATGCCCAAAATGCAAAGGTAAGAAAGTTTTGAATGAAACAAAAATCTTGGAGGTGCATATTGAGAAAGGAATGCGTGAAAACCAAAAGATTTTCTTCAGAGGAGAGGGTGATCAGCAGCCTGACACTCAACCTGGAGATGTGATTATTGTGCTCCAACAAAAACCTCATGATATATTCCAGAGAACTGGTGACGACCTTGTGATTAAACATGAAATTACACTAACTGAGGCATTGTGTGGCTTTGAATTTGTTATAAAGCATTTAGATGGCAGGGATTTACTTGTTAGACACACCCCAGGAGAAGTGATCAAGCCTGGAGATCTCAAAGGCATACAGGGAGAAGGGATGCCCCAATTTAAAAATCCATTCGAGAAAGGTAATCTTTATATAAAGTTTGATGTTGTTTTCCCTGAAAACAACTTTGCTACTGAAGACCAGTTGAAACAGATAGAAACTGTATTGCCACCACGCCCAGCTTTTGTGATGCCTACTGGAGAGGATGTTGAGGAAGTTAATCTGATGGAGTACACAGCCAGTGAACGCGGCAGGGGCCGAGAGGAAGCCTATGCCAGTGATGATGAAGAACACATGCACACCGGGCCTGGTGTGCAGTGTGCACACCAGTAGTTCAATTGTCCACATTTCTGGATTTTTACTCAAACCTCACACTATATAATTTTATCATAGGTTATTATATAAATTATACTAAGTAGGTATACACTATACTGTTATACTTAGTTCACAGAATGCTAGAATTATTTGACTATTGCGTGCAGTGTATTGACTTTTTGGAGTAACTGTATTCCTATGCCTCTAGTTAAATTTGTTGCAGGATTCAAGGAAATTGTAAGCTTAACTCACAATGTATATTGTGGGTCCTGTATAATGTACTGTAATGTGCAGTTAATTTGTTGTTGAAATTGGCTGTAGGCTTATGATATCCAAAAAACTTAATTTAGAAATTAAAGTTCAGTTTCAAGTATAACCTGCCTGTGATACCTCATAGGTCTAATTGCTATAATTTCTAGGTGATGTTAAAATTGTATTGTTTGTTATTTACAAAATGAGCTAGGTTATTTTGAATTTCGGAGCAGTTTGAGTTTGAGCTGTCATTCAACTGCACTAGTTGGCTCAAACTTGGCACTAGAATAGTATTAATCCACTAATGGGTTATTGGATTCCATAATAATATGTATTAATGAAATGAAAAATAAAATTTAGTGATACCTTATGAATATATTTTAATTATAAACTACAAATCAATTAAGCATTTTTGATTAAAATGCTTGAACGAAATGTATAGTTAAATATTTATCTTCAATTATTGTCTACTTAACATGACAATGTGGAAAAAATTTAAATTTCTTTTTTCAAATACTGATAACAATGTCAGCAAACGAAAACGAAGTAATTAGATCATGTTTAAAGTTTAGATATCAAGTCACTAGACTGCTACTAGAAGACTTTTAGATAGCTTATTTTTTTTTCAAAACGAATTGGTAGAGGATAACGACTTCTGTATCATGGAAATGTTGCTTTTAGTAAAATAAAAGTTCAACAATATTTGTGAAGGTTTTGTAAAGGTTTTTATTTATAAATATATTTTTGTTTTATTTGGTTCTACACAGAATATATCCTAAACAATTTTTCGTTTTAGTTAGAAATAACTAAATAATTACCAAAACAATATAGTATTTACAGCATTAAAACTAACACTCCAGTCCACTATGCGTTACCTGTAAAAAAGAGGTTTTTTAGCAATACAAGTCTAGTAGACAAGTCAAACTGAAGCATTATGTTATATACCCTGTGTTATACAGAGATCTCTGTGTATTACAGGGTACCTAGTACCTACACAATACATCTAGTATTAATTAAATTAGTTAGCGAAACTATGGAAATGTGATGGGCATCAATATCTAAACATGGAAAAACAAAAACTGTCAACTCGTTATTTCAAGTAAATACATTACCAGCGGTCGTTTTATCGTGTTTAGATATCGATACCCATAACGTCTGTGCTTTTCTAGCAATTTAATTTGACCTTGTATAAAATGCTTGGTTGCTTTACGTCGAATGTTTCGCTATAAGGCTTGAAATAGTGTTGCGCCGATGTCGATCATGCATACAAAATATTATGCTTGCTACGGTAAATTAACGTGTGTATCACGCGGGGCTGTAAGCGAGCGCCGGTTTTTCTTACCCTAAGAGTGAGGCCCCATTAGTGCGTTGCGTCGCGTCGTAGCAACGGAACAACGCATTGTATGCCACACCTGCGTCGCGTCGACGCAACGCAAGAAGGTGTGCACGCCGTCAGAGCTGCGTCTCAGTCCAGCCTTCCTTCGCAATGGATAGATACAAACGCGTTCTTTTGTTGCTTTTATTACGCCACAAATAAACGTAGAAACCATAGAAAATTCTGGATATCTCCATTAAAAATTTCGTTACGCTCGTCTAGCTTCCTCTAGCAGTGGAACACTGTCCGTCGTCCGTCGCAGCGGAGCTCCGACAACGCAGCGTTACACCCTCCCTCCCGCCTTGTCTCTTGTTCGTCGATTCGTTGAAACGTCGTGGGCGACGACGCAACGGTCTAATGGGGCATGTCATAAAAAATATTATGGAAAACGACGCTGCGCTGCGACGACGCAACGCAGCGCAACGCACTAATGGGGCCTCACCCTTACGCTGTTCTTTGTATCTGATTAATTTCGTTGCGGATTACCCACCAGCTTCATTGCCTCTGCGCTTTTCTGGTGGTTAGGTACCAGTCACCACTGGCTGGTAACTACCAGGAAAAATTTAATTTGGCTTTCAGGAGTTGTAGTGGCTGTGAAAGCGTGGTGAGGTAGATACACGAACAGTACCGATATCGCTCGGCGTGAGGTAGGTACACTATTTTCAGCCTTAAGGTCGTAGGGTCAATTCCCAATCCTTATCCGTAGGAAGATCCTGCAAGACCTCGCTTTTTAGGGTGTCTACATTTTCACTAACGGATTTACAAAGGCCGAAGTGGGGAAGTAGCGAGAAGAAAGTGAGACCATTCCATCGATAAAAAAGAACGGGAATGCCCATGTACCGACTTAGGGCCTGCGCCCACAGGGGATCCTTCGACATCACTACAGGCAAGCGCAAATTGATGGTAACGACGCCGCGGCATCCTCAAGCATGCCGCGCGCGATGTCCTTTTTAACTGACTTCAAAAAAGGATGTTCTGTATTCGACCCGTATGTATGTATGTCCGCGATTTTCTCAAAAATTTATTAACCAATTTTGATAATTCTTTCACTAATGTTATCTACATACTTTCAGGAAGGTTTTAGTATATAATACATTAGGTAATTATTCTTATGTACGAAGTTATATGCATAAATGTACTGCATGTCCGGCATTTCTATGCGAATTTTGATGATTCTTCTAGTCGGTGTCTAATTAAATTTGTGTGGGGTAGGTTACAACTAAAAAGTGAAGAAAAATAAAGACTTTTTTACAAAAAAAAAAAACACTACAAAATGATAAATAACTTTAATTTCGGAAGTCGGTGTCAAAAAACGAAAATTTGGAACCAACGACACCGACTTCCGAAATTAAAGTTATATTTATCACTTTGTAGTTTTTTTTTTTGAAGTTGGTTGTTTTTTGATTATTATTGAAATTTCAACTTTATTGTCTTACTATTGAGTTATATTCCTATTCGCCGCATAAAAAATCCTTATCGTGCCGTGCCGCCAGTGAGCGCAGGTCCTTAATTCCTATCAATTGCCGCAGGAACGGCAGCTAGAGAAAGACAAAAATCGGATACGTTCAAGATCATTGACTGTACCAAACACAGAATACTTTTATATATAGGTGGTACCAAACCTCAAACGTGACGTAACGAACAAGATGCATTTTTTAAAGAACTTTTGGCAAACTGAAAAAATCGCAGTCAAGTGCGAGTCAGACTCGCGCACTATAGGGCTCTGAAATGCGAAAGTTATTCAAATCTCAGTGCAAAAAAAATGGAGGTTTCTGTACATAAGCACAGATAATATAATACTCCTAGGTAACTGTCTAATGAATAGAAATGTTTTTTGAAACTAATGAATGCACTGTTAGGGTCAACTCACACCGAAAGAGCGGCGAAGGGCAGCGAAGCGGAGCGCAGTTTCAGTTTCATATGAATTTTAACTTTATTATCATTACCATAATACTTATTATCGCATGAGAAACTCGAACGAGTCGCGCGGATGCCCGCGGCGCCGCAGGAATTCCGGGGAATTCCATAAACGGAGCCGTGCGACTGCGTGAGAAGTTGCGGGAAGTCCCGAGAATCTTCGAGCAGTCGCGAGCGGCCGCTGGCAATATCCCGCCCCTCGCGCCCGCTCCCCGCGCGTCTCTTTTTCTTTTAAATCTTTCCCTCCTTATCTCTTCGGCCTCTTCCTCTTCTTCAATTATATGTGCAATAATAATTAAATCCAAAATACCCATTTTCACTGCTTAAACACAAGTTTCCTCGAGTTTTGTTGAAATTGAACTGCGCATAGGAGAGCGACCCATGAATTCATCGCGGGTGGGCTCGGGAAGGCGCGCGGATTCCCGCGACTGCTCGAGAAGTCGCTGGAATGCTCGAGATGTCGCGGGACTCCGTGACTCCGCGCTTCGCTGCCCTTCGCCGCTCTTTCGGTGTGAGTTGACCCTTATGTGCAAACACACACTAATATGAAATATACTTACTTTCTTTAGATATTGACTCGATTGATTCACAGTACTTTTTGAAATCTTTCTTACTTCGGCAAAGTACATTTAAATTGATTTGACTTAATCCCAATTCACGTAGTCTATCTAGTCTCTGCTTTACTGTCTTTTGAGATGCTGACAAAACTCTAGGTTTACTGGCAATGTCTTCCACATCAAAACCTTCAGTTAGGAGGAAGTCTAGGAAATGCTTCACCTAAAAATACACTGCAATTATATAAATTAGGAGGAACTTGATAATATTATTGTATCAAGATGTTATCTCAGTTATTATGGAGACCTTTGTTACGCGAATGGTTTTCAGCGCAGGTATTTTTAAGCACATTTCTTGAATATTGTCTACAGTCACATTTAAACGACCAGCAAGATACGTCTGTTTTGAATTGCTTTCACCCAAGATGGTTTTTGTTTCTTGTGAAATAGTTATAAATCTGAAAATAATATATTTTTAAAATATGTACCAGTCTATCTGTTTTCATGCAGTCAGTATGGTTGGCTTATTCATATAAAATTTGAGTTCCATTTAACCAACAATAACTAATACCTTTTGTTTTGCTCTCATACCTATTCAATATATCTTCAGAACATCTAACCATCCATGGATATAAATTATCAATACCCATATTTTTTACTCTTAGAAGCCTCTCATAGATAGTTTTGTGATGGTACTTCAGCACCCATAGGTCCCTCAGTATTCTATCTGCAGGTACATCCATATCTGAAATAATAGTAATATTTTTATGTTTAATTATTTAAAATGCACATTACAATTAGTAAATACCACAGAGGTACTCTGCCGTGGTATAACTAAAGTGCCATTATCTGATGTCTGATGGATTTTTAACTTTTCGATCTGTGTTTCTGAATTTTCACTACCTTGAATAGTTTTGGAAATAATCATCTTAAGAATGCCATAAGTACATATTTTTCTTGTGTGAAATAAGCAAAAATGTCATTAGATGTCAGATAGCGGCATTTTAGTTATACTACAGCAGTACTGGGTAATGCACTACATCTTAATCTCTTACCTATTAACACATCTAATGCTTTCTGAATCCAATTAAATGATAAGCTGTATATGAAAGTTCTCTTGGCAAGCTTTTCACTTAGCATTGATGGTGGCACCTGAAAAACCATATAAATTCACTAAGTTACAAGGACTTATAATCGTACCTGTCACTGCCCCAATAACACCACCTTCTGGGTCCAATTGTGAATCTAAACCATCCAGGGAAACACACAAAAAAAAACTCCATCAAAAATAGTCTGGCCGTTTAAGAGGAGTTCAGTGATGTACAGAAGAGTTATATTTCATAGAGAACACATAAAAACGGAAAAAAAAGACTATACCTGCAGGCGAGATGCAATGTAGTATAATCTATTTTGGCAGAATCCTTTACTTTCATCATCTTTTGTAGTTTTATATATATGAATCAAAGTTCTAACTGGTAATTTATAAAAAGGTAAAGCATCTTCAGCTGACTGAAAATTGAGAGCTAAAACGATTTTTGCTTTGGAGGCATCAAAACCTAAAAAAAACGGTATAAAATTATTATGGGAGTGCTTCTTTTGCTGTAAGCAAAACCAAAACAAACGCAGAGATTAAAAAAATGTATCTACCAGTGTTCTCTACAGTCCTTGTTCTGGTTTTATATAAAGCTATTGAATTAGTAAAATCACTGCTTGGAGGTATTATTCTTAATATACTTGTAAAAGTTGCTACAGAAGTAAGTTTGTAAACATTGTAATACGACAAATAAGTTGGTCTTATTAGTAACATTACTGATCTTAAACCCATTGTGGAGATGGATATATGATTATGCTTAATACACGTATACGAACATTATACGTATATCTGAAAAAAGTATAAGCTAGAAACTTGAATAGTAATTTAAAATCTGTCAAAAAGTATTCTGTGTATCTGTGTTTAAAAAAATACCACACCAAAAGAACAACAACAGTCACAGTTACACTACACAATGAGAATGACTGGAATGACATAACATTGACAGTATTGAATTGACACTAATTTTGACACTAAACTAAGTACTTACTAGTGATGTGGTGAATCAGGGAATGGATATCGCCACCCCCCTCCCCCCCCCGCCCCACCGGTGTAAAATAACCCCATAATAAGGCGGGATACTTCGTACTGTAACGATAAATAAAGTAATAAAGAGTTAAAGGTGATACGGACATTTTATTCCTTCTATTTCTCGTTACAGAACGAAGTATCCCGCCCGCGTGCGGTCCTGTCAGGTGGCTAAGTGTCTGTGCACTAGTGACGTGGTGAATGGATATCGTTATCGCCCCCCCCCCCACGGTGTAGTTGAACCAGTACATCCTGACTGTGGTGCCTGTTCAATAAATGCTGGCTTCACACGATCAAGACTCATTTGCGCGTCCCTGTTACGCAATGCAATTTTCATTGTTTTATCGGTTCTGTCGACCACTTTATGAGGGCCAGTATATGGAGGCGGGAGGCCTACCCTACCTAAGGGATGTCTTCGTGGAGTCGTCAGGTCGGTCGGGGTCACCAATGGGGTGGGTGACGTTGTAAATAAAATGGCCGTACTTATCACCTTTAACTCTTTATTCCTTCTATTTCTCGTTACAGTACGAAGTATCCCGCCCGCGTTCGGTCCCGTCAGCTGGCGAACTGGTGTTGCCAGTTCTGTGCACTAGTGATGTGGTGAATGTATATCGCCACAGTACCAAAAATATCGCCACTTGAAACCTTTTTTGTTTCATCCACAGGTTTTAAACAATGGAGATAGGTATTGCTATCTCCATTTTGCAACGAATTAAATAGGTAGGAATTGTTGACACGAGGGTGTGACCGTGTGAGACAAAACGACGCGCGGGACGTGCGCGTCCTCTCTCCGTAGTTGCACCTGAGCACAGAACATAATATATACCCTGACGGTTTTGTACCTGAGTGACTGTCCGCGCCGGTGCGTATGAAAGCATGTACAGACGCCAGCACATCACCAATCAGCTTTCACACTTATCTGCGTCGTTTGCCCAAACTTCGTACCGTAACAAAGTTCAATAGACACGTGGCGCCATCTATTATCATAATGTTATTGTTTTTTTTTCCTTAGGAACAGCTCTTTTTTTCGGGATGAATGGTACCCTATGTCCTTTTCTGTACACCTGAGAACGTATGTGCATTTCAGGAAGATCGGTTCAGTGGTTTAGGCGTGAAAAAGTAACAAACAAACTTACTTTCGCATTTATAATATTAGTTAGGATGGAAAGTGGTAATGGACGTCGAGAATTTGAGACTCAATTCCAAGTAGGTCAGATTCCATCTTACGTCATTTTCCAACTAGGTCAGATTTTGAGTTAGTAGTGGTTTATGGTAGGTACACTTACATTATATGCATCGCACCACGTCTGCGAGACTTCCTTGGCGGCACGCACGGACTCTATAGTCTAGAAATGATGTCACTAAATGTATGTAAGCTCTTTGATTGTGTTATTAGGGGGCGAGCCTACTGCCACCAACCGGGCACAAATCCAGACTCCAGCCTGCGTCTGAGAAATTTCTAATAGAAAAACCTATTAACACTTTACCCGACCTAGGAATTGAACCCAGGACCTCATGCTCAGCAGTAACGCTTGCGACCACTAGACCAACGAGATGTACCTTCCTTAAAATATTCCTCGGCACCTATGGTGACCCCCACCTTGGGCTGCGACCGCGCCTGTATTGAGGACCATGCAGATTTTTTATTAGATTAGATTTATGTCGGGAACCACAGATTTGAGTGGACCTGTCCAGTCAGTGCCACAGAGTACTTTTTGATAGACTGAAAGTCTGCACACATTTGTCTTACGTGTAATTCGACGGTCGTTCGTACTTATGCTTTTTGCTATTTTTAACCGACTTCAAAAAAGGAGGTTCTGGATTCGACCCGTATGTATGTTTGTATGTCCGCGATTTTCTCTAAAGCGAATGAACCGATTTTGATGATTCTTTCATTAAAGTGATCTACATACTGTCAGGAAGGTTTTCGTATATAATATATTAGGTAATTATTCTTATGTACGAAGTTATATGCATAAATGTACTGCATCCCGGCATTTCTATGTGAATTTTGAGTATTCTTCTAGTCGGTGTATTCAATTCTTCAATGCACTAGTATTAATTGAATTTGTGTGGGGTAGGTACAACTAAAAAGTGAAAAAAAAAATTTTTACAAATGAAACAACCAACTTTAAAAAAAACTATAAGTAAAGTGGTAAATAACTTTAATTTCGGAAGTCTGTGTCAAAAAAACGAAAATTCGGAACAAACGACACCGACTTCCGAAATTCAAAGTTATTTACCACTTTACTTATAGTTTTTTTTTTAAGTAGGTAGGTCGTTTTTTTTTTTTGTAAAAAAGTTTTTTATGATCTAGAGGTGCCTACAGGTTTGCTCGATTTTTGACGATCGACCACAGTGGAACGAATGTATGGGAGCGGTTGGACGTAGACATGTCCGAAAAAAAAGAGTAAAATTATGCCAAACTAATGATGCTATCTTATTCGATTACTTAATGCCTTCATAACTTGTGGTGATGAATTTCTTCATAACTCCCATATTTCGGGAGTAATTTGAGAAAATGTGAAATTTTACTATGAAAATGAGTGTATCGAGCTCTCTCCCTCCTGATTCCGGGCTTGTTTCAAGTAGCGGTCTCTAATATCGTAATGCTATTACTAAGAGCTATATTTAATACTAAGACACATAGTGCGCCAAATGTGCACTTTCTGGGATAAAAGGAAATGAAAATTTAAAAAAAAAAAATCGTTTTTTCCCCATTTGTATTTACTTTAAACCGCAGACAGACTTATTAAGAGGTCTATAAATATATTATATATATACAGAAATATATATTAACAAAAATATTCACAAGAACTGATGAGAGTATGACTTTTAAGTAAGTTGATAATAAATTACCTAGTTTCATTAAAAGTACAATAAATAATTAAGATGTAAGCTCTAATTTACTAAGTTACACATTTTAAAACAATAACATCATTTAATTATCTTCGTCATCATCATCATCATCAATTAATTCAAATTCAGAATCGATGTCCGCTAAATCATTTATGTTAACAAACTCGATATCACTTTTCTCAGAATCCGTAAGCTCATAAAATTCCTTAAAAGAAGATTTTTTTACAAACTTATTTCCTTTTGGACGGATACTTGTAACAAGTGGATCAGAAGACAGTAAAAGATTGTGCATAATATCTTCATTGCATGAGATACTGCTATGCTTTCGAGAATGCCCCTCTCTATATTTTCTAAAATCTTTATTTCTAGCCTCAGATGCCTCTTCGGATAGAAAACCAATGGGCACAATTGACATGTTCTGAACTATGTCTGGCCCATGCATTAAAATTTTATGAAGTGAAGAAGGCATATAATACCATGGGTATAACTCCACGTAAAGCTTAGCAGTATCAAAGCAGAACTCTCGGAATTTAGTTACGTTGATCTTCTCTCCTGATGAAATACACTGCAAGATCACACAGATTTTTCTTAAAAGCATAGCATCTATTCCGGTCAGTTCAGCAGATTTAGTGTAGTTTTCAAAAAATCTCCTTGCCGAGTTGCCATTGTTGGTGGATCCACTGCCTTGTTTCACAACATCGAGAAGTAAGCCCGTTTCTCTTCTTACAGCCTCTTGAACTCTTTTCTTCCTGTCATCAACTTGCCTTTTTGCTATATCACCCCTTACTTGCCATGATTTTATGTCTAATTTGTAGGAAATGTGTAATAAGCATTCCATTGAGCGAATCCAAGCGTGAAGGGTGCTTAAGCCATATTTATACATGTCCTCGTTTGCGTGTTTATCTTTGATTAACTCTAAATTATTCATTTCTTTAGGACAAGCCTTGCATATGTCACACACTGAAGCTGCTGTATTGGATATAATGGAATGAATTTTACCATCAATCATTGTCAACAGCAGTTGGTGTTTGACACTAATTCCATCAGTGATGGTGGATGGAGTTAAGGCTTCAATCTCTGCTTCGATTTCAGCCATCTCTCTCTGCACATTTTCTTTGGTTTCCTTTATAAACTTAAACAATATTGGCCGGCAAAATGAAGTGGAAGATGGTCGCTCGTTTTCCCAAATTGTTACACCTTTTGAGACGAGCCGCAGTGGTACAAGACTAATCATAAAATTACTAGCAAGATCGATTTGCTCATCTTCACTCGTCCTTTGATGATAAATGCTTTGGCTAGATGATCCGTCAAAACCCCATTTGCTGGTCAATACGAGCTGTTGATTGGGATCAACAGGGGTTTCTAACGACCTAATAAGTCTTCTTGAGGTTAAATCCATCAAGGCTTGTAATTTGATTTTTGCAGAGCTCTCTGTAACTGTGAGATCTTCTTTGGCCGGATAGCACTTAATTTTTTCTTTAACCAACATGTAGTAACTCGGGTATTGAAGAGCTCCTTCTTGAGTGTTGAAATCCCGAAGAGTGTTATAGCGCCATTTCGATAAGTTCATCGATACATAAAGAGCCAATGCCTTCAAAGGGGATATTTCCCGTACCTGAATTGATTTACCTTCAATGAAGGCTTTGATTTTTGAGGCCTCTTCTGGATTCTCCGTCAAGTATTTCATAACATAAGCTGTATCGCTTTGTCCTGCCTTTTGAAGCGCCCTTTCGGCCGAAAACATAATTTCAGCGCTGCTACTGCTGCATGAAAGACTATCTTCAGTGCGTCTTCTTTTTTGCCGGTTACTAAGGTCCTCAAAAGATTTACGAGGACTAGGATGTGTACAAGTTGAAGCATCAGATTTAGCAGGAGAAATTATGGGCTCGATGACGTCACTTATATTTTCTGTAGAAGGTTCCATATTTTCATTCTGTAATTCCGGCCATTGAATTGCAGCCTGTAGCCAAATCTCATGTTTCTTCCGAAACTTATCTGTGCTTCTTCCAGACTGTGTCCATTTTGCATAAATGCGGTAGCAAAATCGACGACACCAGTCTTTTAAACTTGTTTCAGCACTTTCACATAACTGAACACAACTGTTATCTTTTAAAACACTGAACAAATAGTTAAAGTCGCGTAAATCTTTATGTGCGCGTGCGCATAAAGCAACGTGAATATCAAGATTTGTATTAAAATTTGGAAAATACATTGCGAGATTAGCTTGGATACAACGAGGTGTAAATCAACACTGATTTTAAAGTTACTAATAGTGACCTATTTATATAAAATCCAGGTATCCCAGGTATCCTTTGTTAAATATTGCAAGGTAATTAGTTATTGTGATAATTAGTAAATGATGCATGCTAAATTAGTGTATTAAGAGCCATTTAGTAATTAAATAATAGCAATGTTCTTATCAGTAATCATTAGTGCATCAGTTTTATATGTAAACCTTAAGTCCCTAATTATATATCCTAATTAGCTTATATCTTCTCTAATTGGCTGCTCAGAAATGTTATTGTAATAAGGTAAACCTTTAGAAAAACGGTTTTAATCAACAAAATAAACAAAAAATAAAAAAATTGTGTTATAAAATAAACATCACTCTTTATCCCAGAAAGTGCACATTTGGCGCACTATGTGTCTTAGTATTAAATATAGCTCTTAGTATAAGCATTATGATATTAGAGACCGCTACTTGAAACAAGCCCGGAATCAGGAGGGAGAGAGCTCGATACACTCATTTTCATAGTAAAATTTCACATTTTCTCAAATTACTCCCGAAATATGGGAGTTATGAAGAAATTCATCACCACAAGTTATGAAGGCATTAAGTAATCGAATAAGATGGCATCATTAGTTTGGCATAATTTTACTCTTTTTTTTCGGACATGTCTACGTCCAACCGCTCCCATACATTCGTTCCACTGTGCGACATCGTATTTTTTTATTTTATCGAACATAATATAGATCTGGAAAAAAAAGCTGACCGATCTTGTTGATCGTGAAAACAGCATATCGAGCGACAATAATGGTCGTCAAAAATCGAGCCAGTTTATAAGGGGAAATAATAATGGTTCCGAAAAACAAATTAATCTCCAGCGATCTGTGGCCGACTACAAATAATGGATTTTCGAATAACTAAACTTCCGAATAAAATAGAGGAGTCCGACAAAATTACTAAGTTACCGACAACAGAGGTTTTGTCAAGGGCACCCCGAGGTTCGGTTTGGTTAGGTTACTTTAAACCTTTTACATAGAAATAGGAGCCCCGCATCGCGGGGCTCCGTCGACATAGGATGCAAGAGCGAGCGAATGAGAATACAAATACCTTTATCTAGGTATTTTACAATAAAATGGAGTTTTAATGTTGGTGATCATTTACTATTTTTGGCAGTAAAAGTGTTTTTTTGATGTTATATTTTACTTTATCAGGTGATAAGTTAAACATAAGCCTTTATGTACTAAGCTTTGTATTTTCTTTAAGTAACTATCAGTTCAATACCTAAGTAATTATGTTTTTATTTAGAGTATTTTCTTTTATACCTAATACATTTCATACATAAGGCAATAACACGCATCTAACGACGGTCACTTCGTCGAGATGAAGTTCGTCGGGAATGTTTATCACTTTCGTCGCGGTGTCGAGATCTCCGACGTCGTCTGTCACTACTTTCAGAACGTCTTGAAATCATTCTCTTAGAGACGTTCGTTTCCGGTGATTCGGACCATCTCCATGACCGCATAGAATAACGGGAAATCCTAAAAAAAAAATAAGTATATTAATTTATTTGATAGAGGGTCTTGTGGCTAAGTAATAACAGCCGCACGGTTCGATCGATCAGGTTAAGCTACGCTTGCCGCAGTTGGTCCGTGATGGGTTAACATCTTTACATATCGAGACCCCTCCGTGCCTCGGAAAGCACATTAAGCCGTTGGTCCCGGCTGTCATTTGTGGAACTTTGACAGTCTGAGAACCTGTCTTATCAAGGGGTATCGTACTACCCAGTCACTGGGTTGTGGAGGTCAGATAGGCAGTCGCTCCATGTAAAATACTGGTATTCAACTGCATCCGGTTAGACTGGAAGCTGACCCCAACATAGTTGGGAAAAGGCTAGGCAGATGATGATGAATTTATTCGATACCTCTCCTACAGCTACCAAAAAAGCGATCAAGATTTTAAATAATACGCTGTGCGTATATATGTGACTCACCTATCCTTCTCTTGAACAATTTCATTAGTATAATATCCATTATATAAGTTATTTGGATTTCTGAAAACATGTAAAAAATTACAAGCACGACCCTTTGGGCAACGCCTTCGTAACTGGAGGCCTGTAATGTAAATAATTTCACATTAATTTAAATACCGCACTAATGCATACAAATTACAAATCCACAAAAAAAAAAAACTAGTTACCACATATAGCATTTTTCCAGGAATTTATAAGACAAAACTGTAAGGATAGCTGTCTGCCGCCATACCAGCGTGTATGTAATGATCGATATGCTGCTACAGCACATCGTAGCTCAGCAAATTCTATGAATGTGTTTCCTCGAAGATGTTTTTCATAGTTATTACAGACCTAAAACCAGATTAAACATTCAGTATAACGACTTTTAAATAGGTATGACACGGGTATCTTTTATTTGTGTAAATAATACAACTTTAAGACTTGTATACAAACCTCCTTTTGTTCATTATAAAATTGTCAATCTTGTGCAGATGGTAAATATCTGAAGTTGATTTGAGTAAAAATATTTTATTAAATACATAGTTCTAAAATTAATAGATTATCTTTAGATAACAGAAGCCTATTTATTGTTTTAAACACATTTTTGTAAGTAACAAATACAAGATTTGCTGATCACCTGATGTACCCAACTTGTTTAGGCTTTAAGAGACAAGGTCGATATTGGAATATTACTTTATTACTCACCTTAAACTGTGTTATTCGACCAAATTTTTCAAATTCAGATAATACATCAAAGAAAAAGTCTTTGTATTCCTTGTATGTATCACTATCCTCAAATTCTAGCATAATATCTGTGTCATATTCATTGACATTTGCATTACTTAACCCAAAGTGGTTAAAAAAATTTGTACCTAATAACACCTAAAATAAAAAGTTTGTTTTATTAATAGCCATTAAACTCATAATGCACACAGAGCAGTGTGCAAAAGAGAAACATTAAATAGTAATTTGTCTACAGAACGGTCTGTAAACAAAATTTTTTCATTGTTTAGCATTATGAAATAAAATTTATGAAAAGGATATACTTTGCTGATGCCAGGGTATTGATGGTTCCTTGAACATTGATCACCAAATCGACAGCAAGCTGTTTTAGAGAAAAATGGACAAAGTTCAGCATCAGGTCTAGTCTCATGCATCACTTTCAATTCAGCAGGAGGCTCAACTGAATCTCCAGACAAAAACAAATCCAAGTGATTCATGAAGGTGTCTTGTTTTCTTTTCAATTCTTCTTGAGCTGCTTTTATCCTCTCTTCTTCTAATTGTTTTTTCTTCTGTTCTAACTCCCATTCCTGCCATAATTTTATTGTTATAATGATTTTTTATAGTTTATTTTGGTGTTATAAGTTTATAAGACAGCCTGAATCTCCATTAGGTTTAGAACAATAATATAACATTTGTGGTATAAAATAATACAATATTATTGAACAATAGATAGCAGAGTGACAAATCATATCATTTATGTACAGATTTCTTGGATATAAAAGAATAAATTTACAATGCAGTCTTACCAGCTTTAGCTTAGCTTCTTGTTCAAGGCGCTTTTGTTTAAGTCTTTCTTTTTCTTCTTGAAGTTTTTTCCATTGTGCGTTTGCAATTTTTTCTGCTTGAATCCATTTTTCATTTTCTTCATCATTCTGTTTATTAATTTGTTCAACTATCAATTCTTCCTCTAATTCTTGTTGTTTGATATACCATTCAGTAAAGTAAATTTTATCTAGAAGTCCATAAATAAATTTAAATTATTAGATATTCATTAGTACCTGTAAAAAAGCATCCACCTTTGCACCTTTGAATAGCTTTCCTATAAAAAGCTATTTGTAATATTAAGATAATGCTTGGAAAGATTAATCTGGAACTAGACCTTGTGTGCCGCCCGTGCAGTGGCTGGAAAGGCACATCAACTGAAAGGACTAGAATAATGGAGAAGTAATGGAAAAAGTGGCCAAGCGTTCCTGTATGGGGACATCCTTTTATTTAGGGTTCCGTACCTGAAAAGGAAAAACGGAACCCTTATAAGATCACCTCATTATCCATCTGTCTGTCAAGACCCTTTTTCTCAGGAATGCGTGGAGTTATCAAATTAATATCAAATACTCAGGGCTGCCATCCCTTGAAGCAGCGAAAACATCAAACTTCTAAGTCAACACAATAAAAAGATATGGGCATTTATGTTCTGTTTATACCACATATTTTGCCACTCACAAGGGCATCAAAACCTATAGGGTACTTCCAGTTGACCTAGAATCATGAAATCTGGCAATAAGCAATGTCATGTAAAACAAGTAAAGGAAAAATCTGAAAATAATTTTTTAGTTACATACCTACAAATTTGTATGGAACGCTTAGTGCGCGAGTCCGACTCGAACTTGACCGATTTTTTAAAATATATTTATGTGTAAATTTCAAGTGTCTATTTAATATCATTCAAAAGATACAGCCCTAATAATAGGGTCCTGTTGGTACCCATTTTGTACAGTACTCTGAAATCAAGAATGAAGGCAAATTCTGGCAAAAAAAAAAAATTACAACAGTATTGAAGTATCTGTGTATACTAGAACTAGAATACCTAAGTAGGTACCTATTTTATTGAATATCCATGATTCTTGTTGACATACCTCTTTCTTTAGCTTGAATTGTGCGGATCCGTTTTCTTCTTTCCCTTTTCGCAATTTTCCTCCATTCTGCGTGCCTGAAAAATATAAAAATATAACGTTAAAAAATATACACTATGTGAATGAATAATAAATAAGGCAGTTTGTCAGGTTACTTTTTCTACTTGCCTTCCCATATTTATTATAGAAATACAATACAATTAGTCATAGGTAAAACGTATCGCCGGCGCCAAGAAAATTAACTACATTAATAAAACAAATTAAATTTATTTCTATTGCCCCTAGTTTCACACGCCCAATCCATTTGTTTGTTGATTGATTGGTTTGTGGGTTTGTTGGTCTCAGAATCAGTGTTTCCACTTTCATGGTTTCTTTTCCCCACGCCTCCCTTGAGTTTTCCCCTTTTTATTAGGCCTGTTTTTCCCTCGAAAATATCCGTGCATGGCGTGAAGAACTTAATAAGTCCAAAATGTCAATTTTACGGGGCCGCGATTTTAAGTTTGACTTTTTCTCCAAAATCCGTTTTTACCTTTAACTCGTATTTAAAGCTTTTATGCAATCTTTTAAATTATTTTACCTATTTTGGTAAAATCATCTTATTTTGTATGATATTAGACTTATCAACCTATTCCCCATACATTAGTACTCAAATCAGTGAAAACATTGTTTAATTTAATCCCTAAAAATCAGATTTAGTGCACAACTGAAATTTCTAAATTGATTTAAGGGTAATTTTATGTGGTTTTTCAAATAAAGTTATTTTTTCTTTTTAATTATCTTATTATTCATAATAGGCTTTTGGAAAAAGATCTTTGAAAAAAAAAACAACCGACTTCAAAAAAAAAAACACTACAAAGTGAAAAATAACTTTAATTTCGGAAGTCGGTGTCGTTGGTTCAGCATTTTCGTTTTTTGACACCGACTTCCGAAATTAAAGTTATTTTTCACTTTGTAGTGTTTTTTTTTTTGAAGTCGGTTGTTTTTTTTTGTAAAAAAGTTTTTATTTTTCACTTTTTAGTTGTACCTACCCCACACAAATTCAATTAATACTAGTGCATTGAAGAATTGAAGACACGACTCGAAGAATCATCAAAATTCACATAGAAATGCCGGAGATGCAGTACATTTATGCATATAACTTCGTACATAAGAATAATTACCTAATGTATTATATACTAAAACCTTCCTGAAAGTATGCAGATTACACTAATGAAAGAATTATCAAAATCGGTTCAGTAGTTTTTGAGATAATCGCGGACATACAAACATACATACATACATACATACATACATACATACATACATACATACATACATACGGGTCGAATACAGAACCTCCTTTTTTAAAGTCGGTTAAAAAAAGAACATAGATGGTAGACCCAAATTCCTACAACTGCAAATATTGGTGAATTATTTTATGTCCCTACCCTTTTCGAATGCAGCGGCAGAGCGTCTGTTTAGTGCTGTTAAGAATATTAAAACAGATAAAAGAAACAGACTTGATGAATAATGAAACCATGGGATCGATGCTTCGCGTAAAATATGGATTGCAAAAAACAGGCCAATCGTCTGTTGAATTGATGAAAAATCCATTTCAGATTCCCCATTTAAAGTGAGTACGAGCAAACGCCACATCAAATGAGGCAAAAAAAAAATTGATTAGAGATGAATAAAAAAAGTGAGGAATAATTTAATAGTAATAATAAACCCACCGTTCACAATATGATTTACCCATGATTTCCCCTTTCTAGCTCTTTCCCCTTTTTCTTCCCCTCAAGAGTTTAATTTCCCCTCAAAAGGGGAACTTCCCCTCATTGTGGAAACACTGCTCAGAATCAGAAAGAACATAAATACCCCAGTTCACATTTTTGACATTCTTAATAATTTTTTTTATTATTTAATGGGTGCGTTCCGAGTTAGGAATGTAATTGATATAATCGATTTGAGCGTGTCACCCGTACGAATTACGATGTCCCGTGAATCGTCATCTTTTTTTTTTTAATAATTTTTTATTCATGACCATAGATGCGAGTCTTTCAGTCGAATACATTTTAAATAAAAAAAAGTTAGAAATACAATAATGCATGTTTTCCATTATAATAATGGTGTGAATCGTCATAGATGACCAGTGTTGCCAACTCGCTAGCTAGCATTAAATCTTAGAGCATTAGACAGAAGTTAAAAAAGGCTCTTTTAGGGGCACACTTTGTTATAAAATTACAACAAATATTATTACAGTCAAGATTGATGTGGAGTTAAATATAATCAATTTAAATGACAGCAGTCACACTTAATTGTATGTACAGACGCCAGCACATCAACCTACACCTAACTGTCACATTTTCCCAATCAACTTTAAACCTTATGCTTCAGTGATAAAGTTGAAAATCTATTAAAGAAATTTGACAGATTGTAGTAGGTTGATGTGCTGGCGTCGGTACTTGTTTTTAACCTATCTACCTTCTGAAATTACAAGGCTTTCATTTAATATTATTTAGTTTTTATATAAAATATTGTCGTGTCAATGTTAAAATCTAAAAGTTACCTATTCCCTTCATAAGTTGTGGCAGCACGTGTATTTTTTTTTATTTTGTCGGTTTATGATTCTATTCTATTGTAATTTTTGACGTTCAAAAGTACCATTAATGTGTCTATTTGAAATAAATGATTTGATTTTGACTAAATAAATTGTTAAGTGGTGTTTTGTGTCGTATTTGTTTAGTTTGTTGAAAACATAATATAGACATGCCATTGTGATAAAGTTGTCTTTAATGAATTTTTCATTTCATGTACCTATCCAAGCATCGTGACGAGTAGACAGATAGAATATCGTCGTTTTCAAACCAAAATCTGCTATGTGCCGTTTTTTAAGATTTCAAGATTTTAACCAAAATCAAAAATTAATCAATCAATTTTTGTCAAAATCTTGAAATCTCAAAAAATGGCACATAGCAGATTTTGGTATGACAACGACGATATGCTTTATTGTATGCCATACATTGTTACTTACAAAAAAAGCACATACCTACATTATTTATTAAAATTGTTTGAACTTAACTTGAAAATAAAAGGTTTCGTACCTACTCCTGCTTCTGCGAGTCTCTTTTTTTCTAATGTTATAATAAATGGATTATAGATCACCTTCGAAACAGAGCTAAAATAGAGCAAAATTTTTGGGAAAAAAAGAGCGACAATAAAAGAAAGTTTAAATTTTTTAATTATTGGTAAAGAAAAACGTAACATATTATTTTTAAACTAACGTGGCATTTTCGAAATTGCGCTTCTGGCTGACAGTCGCCACCTAAACAAAGTAAAATAATATAATATGTGGTGTATACAAAGAAGTACTTACTGCTATTATTTTTTTTCCTTCGCCCTCCTCGGGCAAAGAAATACTGCTGTAATATCGTTTTGACATTGAGGAGGAAGCACTGTGAGCGAGTTCACGAGCGTTCCGAATTGTTGACCGCCCTCAGTTGTCATAATCGTATCATCTAAATCGGAACGCATGTGAGATGATGTGAGTTGTGAGTGCTGTGAGCGATTACAGCTAATTCGGAAAACATTCTCAATCTTATTTGACAATATTTGAGGCGTCTAGTTGCAAACCCCGCTATAACGGTTTTCAGTTGAAAATAAGTTAACAATGCAGTATGAAAAAAAAATATTTTCTCTAACAGTTACATAGCTTATTTTTGAGCTAAACCCACTATAACCTTACGAAAACGACAACTGAAATGCAATGTTCGCAGCAAAACCCGACATAAACGCCGATATAATTAATGATTAAACGAACTTACCTGTACGTGAAGTTCGATCATAATTATACGAAGTGCTTCGTCCGAAGAGATTAGTAAGAGAGATATTATTGAACACAATGTAGTAACGCTTAGGTGTTACCACTTCAGCACTATAGTTTAGAGGGTATTCGTTATACCCATTATGGCAACACAATTTATTACCCTAATGCTTCCCTGCCTGCATGAACATCCAGTCGGTCGAGCTTCATTAGTTTAGAGACATAAACGTATTTCCGGAACTTCTGGGATATTTAGGGCGGGCGGGACTTACTAATCTCTTCGGACGAAGCACTTCGTATAATTATGATCGAACTTCACGTACAGGTAAGTTCGTTTAATCATTAATATTATACTCGTGCTTCGTCCTCAAGATTAGTAAGAGAGATATTATTGAACACAATGTAGATGTTGAGAGAGAGAGTGGAGGAAATATGAATTTAATTAAAATAAATTTTATTTCTTAGAAACATTTATTTTGAATTCCTAAATTACCGCGAAAACAATTATCGGTACGTAATTGCGCTTATTAACTATACTAATTATAGCTAACAAAACAATGAGATATAATGACATAACAAAAGAAGGTTCTATAATATGCGTATGTACCACTATAATAACCAATCATAATCATTTACCTAATGTACAGGGGTACATATTGCCTTTGCTACAGCGACATTATCCTCTTTATCAATAATTGGTCTGTTATAGAATTTAGCAAAGGTAGTGGAATTGCCGCTCCATCCAGCAGTTTGTCGTATGGCGTCAAGGCTTACTCCTTGTCTATATGCCATAGATGTTGCAGCATGTCGTGTGCTATGAGAGGAAAACACGGTTACGTCAATTCCACTATCTTTTAAGGTAGACTTAATCCATCGACTAAGAGTTTGACTCGTAACATGATTGAAGGGTTTACGATGGCTAATAAACAGTTGATTTGATTTCCTTAGATTTATAGTCTTATCTAAATAAGCTATGAGAGTCCTTGCCGGACATATTTCGGGTCGCTCGCTAAAGAATGGCAAATAAAGAGTCGGTTGGTTTGTACCTACTTTTGATGTTTTAATAATATCTTTAATTTTTATTATAATTTTATCATTCAAAGTAATTATTTGATCAGTATACACTTTAGACAGTGTCTGTGCCCGATGGGTTGTAATGAGAGCTAGAAGGGTAGAACACTTCTTCGAAAGCTGCTCTAGTGTTAGGCTTTCGTTTGGAAACAATGTGGCTAAATAATTTTGAACGACATTTGCATCCCATGTTACGTTATACCGTGGTAACGGCGCGCGGTCTCAATTTATATACACCTTTACAAAACCTAATGATTCGATCATCGTTAGAAATGTCACCAATAATTAAGGAAAGTGCAGCTCTATGGCTATTAATTGTCCCGTATTGGGCACCATCATTAAATATCTGTGTAAGAAAATCTAAAATGATTGGAATGGATGGTTGGTACATATCAATTACATTTGTAGAACAAAAATTATACCAGCGTTTGAGGCAAACATCGTATTGTTTGAAAGTGTTGTCCGACAGCGAAGCGAGCACGATGTCTAAGGCTGAGGCCGGGATGCATCGCTGCTGCATGGCCGTCCGGACAACACTCCGGCAACCAGGGTAACGTGAGCTTGGATGTTTCGGTTGCTGGAATTGGGAATAATGACATCGTTAGAATCTAATTTTATCATATTGGAGATAAGTAATCGTTGAAATAATGGATACCATGGTTGTGTAGGCCAATCGGGAACTACCATGATACCTTCAGCATTATCTGCTATAACCTTCCTTAAGGCTTTAAGAATGATTGCTACTGGTGGGAAAGCATAAAACAGATGGTTGGACCAATTTAGGGTGAAAGCATCAATCGCAATTGCTCCTGGATCTCTGTGCCAAGAGACATATGTTTCACATTTTCTGATGATTTAATATAAGAAGCAAATATGAAAATTTTACGGTCTTCACACCAATGCCATATATCTTTTGTGATTTTGGTAAGATGAGGATATTGGATGCCTCCCATGCGGTTAATATAGCTCACAGCAGTGGTGTTGTCAATTCTTAGTAATATTTGGCAATTCTTGTAATTTATAGCAAATATTTTGAGTGCAAAGTAGGCTGCTAAGAGCTCAAGGTTATTTATGTGCCGCGCAGCCTCGTTGTTAGACCAGCTACCACTAGCTGTTTGCCCATTACATGCGGCACCCCACCCCGTTGTTGAGGCGTCAGAGTAAATTTCTAAGACATAGTTATCGTTCCTAATCCTATGTACGGAATGATCTATGGCCTTAGACCACCAGTCTAAATCTGGTAACACTGACTGCGGTATTGTCATGAGTCTTTCGTAATCATCGTAAGTTCGTAAGTTAAGAAACTTGCAGCGTTCAAGTTCCTTTGTATATAACCACCCGTACTCTATGGCAGGGCAGGCAGACACTAACAAGCCTATTAACTGAGCGAATTTCCTAATCTTACAACGTTTTAATCTTTTAAAATATTGTAGCTCTGTTTTGATTCTAATTCTTTTCTCAGAGGGTAGACTTAATTCCCATTTATGAGTGTCTATTACGTAACCTAGATATTTACAAAACCTTGAGGGTATATTATTACTCTTTTCCTCGTTATAACAAAACCCAGTGCTTGTAATAGCATCTGAGTGGTCTCAATGTTTTGCAAGCATTCATGGTAGGTATATCCAGCAAGGAAGAAATCATCTAAATAAATAGATGATACAAAACCACATGATCGTAACAACTTAATGACAGGTTTCATCAATTTCGTAAATATGAATGGAGCCGTACGGATACCGAATGGCAGGACGTTAAATTCATATAACTTTTCATCAATAATGAACCGAAGGTATCTCCTTGAATCGGGATGGATATTGATAAGAAAATATGCATCTTTTAAATCTAATGTTGCAATGTAACTGTCTCGTGATACAAGTTTCAGTGCAGTACGTATGTCCTCTAATTTAAAATGTTCTGAATTTATAAAAGTATTTAAATTTTTTAAATTAAGAATAAATCTCATCTTGCCATTTGGTTTCGGTACTAAAAACACACGTGACACATATTGATCAGAACATGGCTTAGCTTCGGATATGGCGCCAATGGATAGCAGATTATCAATTATGTTTATTAACTGTGCCTTCTCAGAGTCACAAAAGGTATTTGGTGTTGGTACACAACGTTGATGTACAGGCTGATTAAACTTAATTTTGTAACCGTTTATCCACGACAGTACAGTACGGTCTTTAGTTAGTAAGGACCATTGTTTATGAAAGTGGGCAAGTCTGCCCGCGTAACGTACCGGATCTATTGAGGGCGGTTCCGCTTGTGTCGCTGCGAGAATGCTTGCGACGAGTTCCTGTGCGGTTGCGCGTTCCGAGCAGCAGGTGGAGGTTGCTGCGGCGGTGGACCCCTCACCTGCCTGCGAGCCGGGGTCCTCGCCTTCCAGTTTAAATGCCTGTGGTTGTACGTTTTATTCGCCGAAGTCGAAGCTTTAGGTTTATTTGTTTCTGGTTTCATTTCAGAGCTGGATTTTGAGATGGCCTTCGCTGTTTTGAGGGTATCAGCGAGATCATTGCCAAAGAGGAACTTGTCGATCTTTGTGGTTTCCAGCTGGTCTTTCAACTCTTTTTTGAGTGAATATAATGCAAAATTACGCCTAGCTTGAGATTCTGAATGTTGAATATCACATAATATTCGACCAACATTCATGAGATCTTTTATCAGAACGTGGTTTCGCTCCTTGGCGTCAAGCTGTTCGGATATAATCTTGCCCAAGGATGAAATCCCTGCAGCCAACTGCTTCTGTCTCGATTCTATGGCTTTGTCTCTTTTATATACTTGCTCGGTTGTGGCGGCTTTAATTTCTGCATTCAAGAGTGGTGCAGCTATCGTAGTGCAGTTTCCTGGCACTAAAAACTTACTGACAAGATCTTTACGAACATCTTTGTCCAAGCCGGATGTTGCGATATGAGCAAATCTGGATGCGACATCCTTGTTTATATCCGGGCCGTATTCAACTGTTATTGACGGATCTGCTCCCAAAATATCCAAGATTTCAGTATTGCAGTCTTCGTGGTCGTTTGGGATGATCACATCTTCTGCCGGGGCAGACACGGCTATCATTGGTGATACATCATCATCCACCGGTGGCGGATCTACAACGATGGTGTCTACATGCTCGTCAGGGTTTGTCGTTGCTTCCTGGTCTGTGAAGAGAGGGTAGCAATCAGACTATTTGTCAAAGCGAAAACACATACCTACATGGATATGCAAAATCGGCAGAATGTAACAATCGTAAAATCACGATATAGTGATTATAAAATGCGGCGATATAGTCCCATAGACTAATCTGATGCATAAAACTAGTATACCTACAATAATTAACTTATACTTAAGTATTTTTTAATTATGCGGCGATGTAGTCCCACAGACTAATCTGAAGCATAATAGTAGGTAGGTCAAATGCGAGCAAAGACCCCAGGGTTATTATTAAGCGGCGATATAGTCCCACAGACTAATCTGATGCATAAAGGGTGGGTAGTCTTCAACAATTTATTCCCTTTAATTACGTATATATGCGGCGATATAGTCCTGCAGACTAATCTGTTGCATTTAACGTGATCGTTAGTGATCAGGGCAATTGCTTTTTAATGTGTAATATGGCCCTTGTTACATTTCTATCCACTTAATAATTTGCAATGTGTGGGTACTTACTGTCTGGGTTTTCAGGTGGCGCCCGCGCGGGCGTAGAAGCCCTCGATGAGCACGAGGACGAACTTGAAGACTGACTCGAAGATGATGACGAACTTAACCGAAAACAATTATTTCTATCGCGGCGCGAACGTTCTATTTCTTTTTCTAATTTTCTTAATTTTTTTGCTATGAATTCAAAATTATTTTCGTTAGCGCGTTTTGGCATTATGAGGTAGTGGTAACTATTATAATTTATTTAGTGCGAAGTGGCTGAGCACTGAAAAGCGAATGAAGCTCGACCGACTGGATGTTCATGCAGGCAGGGAAGCATTAGGGTAATAAATTGTGTTGCCATAATGGGTATAACGAATACCCTCTAAACTATAGTGCTGAAGTGGTAACACCTAAGCGTTACTACATTGTGTTCAATAATATCTCTCTTACTAATCTTGAGGACGAAGCACGAGTATAATGAAATCGTCCAATCACAGCACAGCAATTGGTTTATACGAAATGTCAAAACCCGACATAATTTGACAGGTCAATAGAAAAACTCGATATAAACTGACCTTTCACTCTAAATACCCGCCAAAATTGAGTGTCACTTGCAAATCCCGCTATAACAGATTTTAGTCTGCTTTTATTCCGCTTTGTAGACATCACAGTGCATGTATTATTAATTAAATTACATAATCACTTAATTATTCACAATAATACATCTGTTTGTAAACCGTTGTGTGAAGTATAAATTCTTAAAAAGTTTTTTTTTGTTTGTGAACATTCTGTGAAAACCGTTTTAGGGAAGGTTCACATCTGACGGAACATGCGTCGCGTATTATCGGTCGCGTAACGCCAGAACAGACAAATGTATAGAAAAACACTTGACCGTTCACACTCAACCGATGATGCGTTAGTGCGTCGAGCGAATAAATAGACGCAATCGATGTTACGCCCGACGCATCTTTCGTCAGATGTGAACCTTCCCTTAGGGGGGTTTGCAACTAGACGCCTCAATTTTGACAAGAAAATAAACCATTGCCCATTGGTTTTTTGTTTGTATCACGGAAGTAGTAAGTACGGTACATGGTACAATAATTATTCCTTTTGTCCACGTTCGTCTGGTATACTTTAGTGCCACGAAAGCAGAGCAAGACGGAGACTAACCTGTACGTACTGACCTCACCGTGATATGATAACAGTAGCGAGCCTGCTCATTCATTGAATTGTCGCTAGCGATTCAAAATCTCTCGTTGACTTCAAAGTCACTGCATGTGTACACTGTGTATAGACGCCAGCACATCAAGCTACTACAAGCTGTCAGATTTTCGACTTTATCGCTAAATAATAAGGTTCAAAGTTGATTGGGAAATTTTGACATTTTCGGGTAGCTTGATGTGCTGGCGTCTGTACCTAGCATTAGTAGCACAGACTACAATATAATGCAGGGTAACTAATTAGTAGGGATGTGAAAAATAAATAATTGTATACAACAGAATTTACTATCGGCTACATGTAGGTAGTTAAAAATAACGGGGAAATTAGTAGTTGCTCCGCGCTCGTTAAAATGGAAAGCAACACGCACAAGATCAAAAATTTAATTTTTTGTAATAAGGAGGACGATTTTATTGAACTTTTGCGCTCTGGTTTAGACCCTAATTTCGAAGGCGGTTGGCCAATCAGATTGGCAGCCCGATATGGCTGTACCACTATAGTAGAAACATTGCTGCAGTTTGGAGCAAATCCCCATTTATTAAGCGAATCTGGTGAGTTACTTTATACGTAATATTATGTATTGAACTTATTGTTCATTCGATGTAGGCCGGTATTCGGTATGTAAATGTAGGTGTTCCCAATAGACACCCCCGCCACCCCCACCCAGGATTAAAATAATATTTAGTTAGATACCTACCTACTATAACACAAGAAGCAACTGAGGCTTCTAATATTTTAGACCTTGAAATACTTATAATACATAGGTACAGCTATACAGTATGGAAACCAAAATAAGCAATAAATTATACCACATACCGTTATCGTCTTTTCTGACGAAAGGTATACAAAAAAAAATTAACGATATCAGTCCAGTAATTAGGTCAAAAATTAGAGTTTTAATTTTGAACTCTGTGGCATAGGTCAATGATTCAATGAACTTAAATCCTTGAACAGAAAAGCGACGTTGCCACGCAGTGCAAACTATCACGACCTTGTTACGTACCTATTCAAATTTTCTGCCTAAATGTAAAATCGGTAAGTACACCTAAACGACAGGCTGGAATTTAATGTAACACATTTTAATTCAACGTTCGAGTGTGCAAACTAAGCGTGTATGGGGGCCAGGGACTGCGGACACCGTCGCCCGACTGCGTAAGATCCCCCGCCTTTGCTCTACGCAAGTAGATTCGTTTCGCTACTGTATGGATTTTATTACTTACTGTGACGGTACGCTCTCATAGACAAGAGTACAGTATAGGCTGATTATTAAATTTAATGTTTTTTTTTTTTCGGTATACTAGTACTTGGAATTTCCTCTTGAACAACGTCCTTGACCTGCCACGGCCGAAACTTTGTTTTCCTGTGGGTGTACATCAGCAGCGGTGTGTTTTGGCGGCACGAGTGACGTGACTTTCTTCAAAGGCGATTGAGCGAACGAATTTTGCGGGCGGCGCGGCTTGCGGCTGGCCGGCGCGGCGGCGCACACTGGTTCACTTTGGCAAAACTATAGACATAGGAATCGATGTGAGTCAGTGTGTATATTTTGAGTTGATTTTTTTTTTACGTATTCCTCTTTTGATTACAAACAACTTTTATTAGTCGCGATTTTTAAAAAAAACTTACTATTTCCGAGAAAAAAAAATATTTAATGTTTTTTTTGTATGGGAGGGTATGTAATGCGTGCGTGGGTCAAAATAAAACTTAGTAGGTATTCAAGAACACGTCATTCTCAAACAGAAATGACAAAGAAATGTTATTGTATCCCTGCCGCTTTTCGAGCTACGGGCGCCACAGTGGGCTGAAACGGGCCGGTAGAGGACTTAGCGTTAAAAAAAAAAAAGTTTCTTTTTCTGAAATTTTAAATAGTGCGTTGGATTTATCTATTGATTATAAGTAATTATTTATATGAGGGTCGTTTAGATAACTTGAGTATTTTCGGAGTTATTAATAACCAAAGTAATTTTTGTATGAAGCAAAACAAAAAAACTTGAAAATCTAGAAATTCTCAAATTTTCTCAAAGAATTGACTTTACGTATGTATAGTACGTATTTTTGTCCTATTTTAGCACCTATTGTCGGGTTGCGATTTTCTGCGATTTGGTCGTAATTTCAAATTTTGTTCTCTATTCCACACCACCATAGAGTTTAAGAACCAGGCGCGTTTTTTTTATGTAGTGGTCTCCCCGTTAGGCCTAATCCACTAAGGACTGATAAAATAAGTAAAAATCACAATCAGGTACTGGTCACTGCACTTTTTTAATTTAATCACTATCAAGAGTACTTATCCATATTAACAAATGCAAAATTTTCGTATTCGTCATCATCAAATGTTTCCATTTGTTCAATTATTAATAAACTTTGTGCTTCTTCTGACAAAGTTTTATATTTTCTGCGAAGTTTGTGGCGTTTCGCTGAGATGAGTGGATCAGAGCTGGTCAACAAATTATTTAGAATGTCTTCATTTGGAATTTTTCTACTGCATTTCCTGGAATGGTGTTGGCGGTACCTACGAAAGTCTTTATTTCTAGCTTCAGCGGCTTCTGCAGATAGCTGTCCAATTGGTATTAGACCAAAACTTTCAATAATAGCTGCACCATGCATAAGAACTTTATGAACACTTGAAGGCATATAATACCAGCCATATAATTCCAAATACAGTCGCATGGTCACTTAAGCATATTCGTGAAATTTGACTCTGTCAATGTGGTAACCTGATGAAATTGCCTCTAAAATGGTTGCAAACCGCCTAATTAAGTCTTCACTAACACCAGTTATCTCAGCAGTCACGTTTGGGTTTGCAAAAAATCTTCTAGCAGTATTTCCGTCATTCGTGGAGCCGTGCCCTTGTTTGACAACATCTATCAGAAGTCCCATTCTATTTTTAAAAGCATCTTGTATATTTTTCTTCCTGCTTTCCATGATGCACTTGTTGTCTCCCTTTACTGTCCATGTCTTTATCGTTAATCTGTAAGCTATATGCAGAATGCATTCCATCATTCGTATCCAGATATGCAATGATGACAATCCGTATTTACAGAGATCTGGATCAGTCGGTTTTGATCCAATTAAGGGCAAATTATTCATCTCAGTTGGAGTGGCTTTACAAATGTCGCATCTCTGAGATGAAGTATCACATAAAATTGATGTTGCTTTTCCGTCTATCATTGTCATTAATAAAGAGTGTGAAATCTTTATTTCTCCAACTTCTGTTTTTACTAAATTAACAATCTCTTCCTCAATAGCACTTTTCTCAGGCAAAATTGTTATTTTATTTTCTTTCACAAATTCGAAAAAGATTGGACGACACCAGTATGATGAATTTGGTGAATCGTTTTTCCAGATAACTCGTTCGCCGCACATTACTTTTATTGGCACTAAACTTCCCATAAATATGCTTGAATCGTCCAGTTCACTTTCTTGTTCATCGTTTGTTTGCACTTTTTGTTTGTAATTGGCTTGATTTGAAGCACCGTCAAATCCCCACTTACTGATTAGTGTAAATTCTTTACCTCCACTATCTATGACGAGTGACGTCATTATTCTTCTTGTCGTTATATCCAATAGAGCTTGTAACTTTATTTTGGCTGATGTGTCCCTCACTGTAATAGCATCTTTTGGTGGATAGCATTCCTGTTTCGCATGTTGCACTTGAAAATAAGATGGAAAAATATTACCGTCATTCTCTTTAACACTTTTTCTTAAAGTATTGTATTGCCACTTGGTCAGCTTAAGTGATAAAAATAATCCTAAAGCCTCATCCGGAGAAAATACAGATTTTGTTTCTACAGATATGCACTTCTTAACTTTTTTTACATCTTGGGGATTCTTAAGTAAATGTTCTAGTATTTTAGCAATCTCATCATTCCCATCCGCTTTCAACTGCTCAAAATATGCATATTTTATTTCGTCCGAAGATAAATGAAAGTTTTTTGCTCGTCTTTTTTCTGTTTAAGCGCTAATTCACAAAACGGTTTTCTAGGGCTTTGCTCGGTGGAGACACCGTCAGAAACTTTTGCTGGTGATACATACTGAGTTGATGTACTCGGTGCTGTTTGATCTTCATTACTGGTTATTAAACACTTAATAAAGTCTGGCCACATTATGGTTTCTTGTAACCATTCGCTATTTTTAGTTTTGAATATAGTTTCTTTACGATGAGCGTTTTCCCATCTTCTATTTAAATTATAACAAAATTTTGCACAAAATAACTTTCAGGTCTTTTCATGTTGATCACTTAATTCGACTAAAAATTTAGACCTTATCTCACTACACAAACTTTCATTATTTTTAATACTGCCACTGTTTTTTTAAATAATAAAAAGGTCAAGGTTGGTCACCAAATCTTCAAACATTTTCACAAACACAAAATAACTCACACTCACTTCACTTATTTGTATAAGTAATAAATATGTGAGGGTAGTGCGTCTATTATGGTGGGTAATAGAACACTGAAGTACGTTTGAATGCAATAGTACATATTGTGCCCTATTATCGTTGCACCAATCAGGTAACGACACGTGCCATAACTTGATGTTGCGGTCGCGCATTCCTATGTCTTGATTCCCGGAAATAAGTGTCAAAACAAAATACGTCATACCTACCTATATTACCTATGGTGGTGGAAAATGTCGAACAATTTTTTTTTATTTAAAGTACTAAGTAAGTATTGAAGTACTTCAGGCCGTTTAGTGTACATTATTTTCAATTTCAAATTAATTGGAATAAATTGCGAAACTAAAATTTCATAACTCTTCATACAAATTTGATATGGCTATATCTCCGAAAGTACGAGTCCAATTAAAAAAAGTCAAAGAGTAAAAACTTTTTATATTTATGTCTAGATACTAAAAAAATACATTTTAGTTCTTAAGACCCAACCTTGTAATCCCAGCCCACTGTGCCGGGCGCTCAAAGATTAGAAAAAAATAAAATATTTTGTTTCCATTTTAAAAGACCTACTGACAATTAAATTATCTGAAAATGACGTTCAAGATAATACTCGATTATGTTTCTAGAACTTTTGGCAAACTGAAGCTCAGTGCAATAAAAAATGACGTTATCATTATCACAGTATAAATATACAGTAAGTTATCTAAGGCCGCCCGCCGAGTTATTAGCCTACTCTTGCGTTGATCCCCAGGGTTGTCACTTTTACTTTTAGTTAATATTTTCGAACAAGCAGCACTTGATCTAAATTTATGAAATAAAAAAGCATAATAATATTATGATTGAATATTTTACCAATTTATAAATTTAGTAAAAATAAAAAGCCTTTATTCACATAACATTTATAATCCTAAGTTACAAATTTGATACCGAGAAATTTTTTCTCCTGTTTCTGCACGTCCGGAACGCTTTATTATTATTTGTTAATGTAAAGTAAATTTTCATTCTTATGTAAAGTTTTTGTAAAAAGCTTTTGGGAAAGCATGGACCTTAAATTCTATATCATTCAGTTGATCGTAAATTGACCGGCCAATTTTAATGTTGATGTGGTCGAACGCTTTGCGAAACACCTGCTCCATCCTCCATCGACAAAATCATCAGGCGGGATCATGAGTAAATTTCGATCTTTGCCGTAATTCCTGTAATGGGTGTATAAGACACCATATTTGGATTGAACAACACATCAGACAATAGAAAAAATAATAATTTCAACAGTAATTAATTTGCAATATTAATTATTGTGAAATTGCCCTTATTACATCTATACGCGACAAATACGTTTACCTAAACGATGTTTCGAACTCAATCCTCTGTTTTATAGTAAAACTAGACTTCTTAAAATAAACTTTAGCTCTAAACATAGCATTCAGAAAGTAAATTTGGGAATACATTTATATGGAAAAATGCGACTCGGCTACGCTCTTAATAAAGCAAATAAACTGTGAAATAAACAAAACAATACCACATTTTCTAATAATATTTAAGTATAAGTAGGTACTTACATTTCTGGTTGAGTAGGAACTATGAAGAATGATAAGTCCGGGTTTGCGAAGTCATTATTGAGGCACCCGAAAACACTACCTACAATATTTGTTTCCCCTTTTTGAAGTCATGATACTCGTAATTTAAGTGGCCGCCGCCAGTGGAACGAATGTATGGGAGCGGTTGGACGTAGACATGTCCGAAAAAAAAGAGTAAAATTATGCCAAACTAATGATGCCATCTTATTCGATTACTTAATGCCTTCATAACTTGTGGTGATGAATTTCTTCATAACTCCCATATTTCGGGAGTAATTTGAGAAAATGTGAAATTTTACTATGAAAATGAGTGTATCGAGCTCTCTCCCTCCTGATTCCGGGCTTGTTTCAAGTAGCGGTCTCTAATATCATAATGCTTATACTAAGAGCTATATTTAATACTAAGACACATAGTGCGCCAAATGTGCACTTTCTGGGATAAAGAGTGATGTTTATTTTATAACACAATTTTTTTATTTTTTGTTTATTTTGTTGATTAAAACCGTTTTTCTAAAGGTTTACCTTATTACAATAACATTTCTGAGCAGCCAATTAGAGAAGATATAAGCTAATTAGGATATATAATTAGGGACTTAAGGTTTACATATAAAACTGATGCACTAATGATTACTGATAAGAACATTGCTATTATTTAATTACTAAATGGCTCTTAATACACTAATTTAGCATGCATCATTTACTAATTATCACAATAACTAATTACCTTGCAATATTTAACAAAGGATACCTGGGATACCTGGATTTTATATAAATAGGTCACTATTAGTAACTTTAAAATCAGTGTTGATTTACACCTCGTTGTATCCAAGCTAATCTCGCAATGTATTTTCCAAATTTTAATACAAATCTTGATATTCACGTTGCTTTATGCGCACGCGCACATAAAGATTTACGCGACTTTAACTATTTGTTCAGTGTTTTAAAAGATAACAGTTGTGTTCAGTTATGTGAAAGTGCTGAAACAAGTTTAAAAGACTGGTGTCGTCGATTTTGCTACCGCATTTATGCAAAATGGACACAGTCTGGAAGAAGCACAGATAAGTTTCGGAAGAAACATGAGATTTGGCTACAGGCTGCAATTCAATGGCCGGAATTACAGAATGAAAATATGGAACCTTCTACAGAAAATATAAGTGACGTCATCGAGCCCATAATTTCTCCTGCTAAATCTGATGCTTCAACTTGTACACATCCTAGTCCTCGTAAATCTTTTGAGGACCTTAGTAACCGGCAAAAAAGAAGACGCACTGAAGATAGTCTTTCATGCAGCAGTAGCAGCGCTGAAATTATGTTTTCGGCCGAAAGGGCGCTTCAAAAGGCAGGACAAAGCGATACAGCTTATGTTATGAAATACTTGACGGAGAATCCAGAAGAGGCCTCAAAAATCAAAGCCTTCATTGAAGGTAAATCAATTCAGGTACGGGAAATATCCCCTTTGAAGGCATTGGCTCTTTATGTATCGATGAACTTATCGAAATGGCGCTATAACACTCTTCGGGATTTCAACACTCAAGAAGGAGCTCTTCAATACCCGAGTTACTACATGTTGGTTAAAGAAAAAATTAAGTGCTATCCGGCCAAAGAAGATCTCACAGTTACAGAGAGCTCTGCAAAAATCAAATTACAAGCCTTGATGGATTTAACCTCAAGAAGACTTATTAGGTCGTTAGAAACCCCTGTTGATCCCAATCAACAGCTCGTATTGACCAGCAAATGGGGTTTTGACGGATCATCTAGCCAAAGCATTTATCATCAAAGGACGAGTGAAGATGAGCAAATCGATCTTGCTAGTAATTTTATGATTAGTCTTGTACCACTGCGGCTCGTCTCAAAAGGTGTAACAATTTGGGAAAACGAGCGACCATCTTCCACTTCATTTTGCCGGCCAATATTGTTTAAGTTTATAAAGGAAACCAAAGAAAATGTGCAGAGAGAGATGGCTGAAATCGAAGCAGAGATTGAAGCCTTAACTCCATCCACCATCACTGATGGAATTAGTGTCAAACACCAACTGCTGTTGACAATGATTGATGGTAAAATTCATTCCATTATATCCAATACAGCAGCTTCAGTGTGTGACATATGCAAGGCTTGTCCTAAAGAAATGAATAATTTAGAGTTAATCAAAGATAAACACGCAAACGAGGACATGTATAAATATGGCTTAAGCACCCTTCACGCTTGGATTCGCTCAATGGAATGCTTATTACACATTTCCTACAAATTAGACATAAAATCATGGCAAGTAAGGGGTGATATAGCAAAAAGGCAAGTTGATGACAGGAAGAAAAGAGTTCAAGAGGCTGTAAGAAGAGAAACGGGCTTACTTCTCGATGTTGTGAAACAAGGCAGTGGATCCACCAACAATGGCAACTCGGCAAGGAGATTTTTTGAAAACTACACTAAATCTGCTGAACTGACCGGAATAGATGCTATGCTTTTAAGAAAAATCTGTGTGATCTTGCAGTGTATTTCATCAGGAGAGAAGATCAACGTAACTAAATTCCGAGAGTTCTGCTTTGATACTGCTAAGCTTTACGTGGAGTTATACCCATGGTATTATATGCCTTCTTCACTTCATAAAATTTTAATGCATGGGCCAGACATAGTTCAGAACATGTCAATTGTGCCCATTGGTTTTCTATCCGAAGAGGCATCTGAGGCTAGAAATAAAGATTTTAGAAAATATAGAGAGGGGCATTCTCGAAAGCATAGCAGTATCTCATGCAATGAAGATATTATGCACAATCTTTTACTGTCTTCTGATCCACTTGTTACAAGTATCCGTCCAAAAGGAAATAAGTTTGTAAAAAAATCTTCTTTTAAGGAATTTTATGAGCTTACGGATTCTGAGAAAAGTGATATCGAATTTGTTAACATAAATGATTTAGCGGACATCGATTCTGAATTTGAATTAATTGATGATGATGATGATGACGAAGATAATTAAATGATGTTATTGTTTTAAAATGTGTAACTTAGTAAATTAGAGCTTACATCTTAATTATTTATTGTACTTTTAATGAAACTAGGTAATTTATTATCAACTTACTTAAAAGTCATACTCTCATCAGTTCTTGTGAATATTTTTGTTAATATATATTTCTGTATATATATAATATATTTATAGACCTCTTAATAAGTCTGTCTGCGGTTTAAAGTAAATACAAATGGGGAAAAAACGTTTTTTTTTTTTAAATTTTCATTTCCTTTTATCCCAGAAAGTGCACATTTGGCGCACTATGTGTCTTAGTATTAAATATAGCTCTTAGTAATAGCATTACGATATTAGAGACCGCTACTTGAAACAAGCCCGGAATCAGGAGGGAGAGAGCTCGATACACTCATTTTCATAGTAAAATTTCACATTTTCTCAAATTACTCCCGAAATATGGGAGTTATGAAGAAATTCATCACCACAAGTTATGAAGGCATTAAGTAATCGAATAAGATGGCATCATTAGTTTGGCATAATTTTACTCTTTTTTTTCGGACATGTCTACGTCCAACCGCTCCCATACATTCGTTCCACTGTGCGCCGGCGAGAGTTGACGAACGCAAGCGGTCATGTAGCGTACGCGCGTGCTCCCAGTCGCGCTGCACAGCCCGCACTGCCGCCACCTTATTCCCTCATATATTATGCTAGCGTGTGCGTGAAATCGCGTGCCGACATGGCGCGCGGCGCGCACGCACACATTCAAACCGAGAGCGGCACGTTTGTATGAAGATGTTTTACCGTATATTTATACTGTGTCATTATGGAATTTGAGGCTTTGCAACTACAATAGATGAGTCATTAGCATATTGATTTCTGATTGGTTCATGTTTGGTGCGCCGAATGCAAGTCCGATAATCGTAGCAAGTTTTAACCAGTCTCAGATCGAGTGTACTCCTGCGTTGACGTGCTTTCCATTCTGCGACTACGTTACGTCAAAACATTTATTTTTGTTGCTTGTTTGTTTCGTTAATATTGTTACGTTTCGTTGTTATTCTTGTTCATGTTTTTGTATTGTTTTTTTTTTTGGTTATGGTACGTATTCGTTTTCTGTTGAATTTTTGTTTTTCTTGTTGCTGACTAAAAGATCAGAAAGTCTCGAAGTATTACCGATTACCGACTTTTTTGTCGGTTTTACTTGTTGTTTGGTTTTTTTAATTTCAACTATTTTCTTTACTTGGCTATTTATAATCCAACTATTCGGTTGATTATATCTTAATACATATTCATAAAAAATTTCGATTGGTTTGTTAAAAAAATGGCCCAATATGTTACAAATTTAGACTTTTTCATGGAGTTGCAAAATGTACAAATGATGCAAAATTTGATTACCTATTTAATTTGCTCTCAACTCGTTTGCCTTTGGAAGTTTCTGAAGAAGATGTCAAAATCATTAAAAACTTTATTAAAATTTTTATCAATAATTTAAAAAAAAAGATGGTTAAAAGCACACAGAAATGCCAAAACATTTCGGAATCAAAATTCGCCTTGGTTAGAGTCTCATATCCGTTGGCCTTCTTGTGCATCAGTTGATTTGCGGTCTATATTTAGTCGAGAAACTATAGACACACAAGAAGAGTTGCGTTTGTCGACTTTTTCAATGGAAGCTGGTCCATCTGATTGTGATGTCAATATATCGATGGAAGTTGGTCCATCTTGTTGTGATATAGGTACAAATACTCCAGTTCAACGAAAGGCTTTTGCCGATTTGTCAAATAAACAAAAACAAAGATGTTCGGGGTCGTTGCTTGATCATGATGAGGTCGAACTTACATTTGCATTGATTTCTAAATTAAGAGAGAAAGGAAATACACAACTTGCCGATATTATCCGTTGTCTATCTACGGATACGGGTAAAACTCAGAAAACCCATGATTTTTTGTTTCAACACAAACCAGACGAATCCCTTCCAGAAGATGAAATCTTGGCACTTTTTAGTGCAATAAATATCTCAAAATGGCAGTACCAGCCAATGAGAACCACCCTTAATGAGAAAGGTATGTCAAAATTACCATCATCCACAAAATTTCGTGTTATCCTGAGGATATTAGTGTTACAGAAACTGGTGCTAAGATAAAACTGCAAGCGATTTTAGATTTGACTGTGGAGAAACTTTTAAAATCACTGGAGTTGATTTCGATTTTCCAACCTTAAGACTTATATGCAAGTGGGGTTGCGATGGATCTTGTTCTCACAGCAATTACAAACAAAAACATAGTCCTGGAGAAACTTTTTCTGATTCATCGGTTTTTATGGCCAGTTTAGTCCCATTACGCTTGATGTGTGGCGATGTAACTGTGTGGGAAAATCCACGACCATCATCGACTTCATACTGCAGACCTTTTCTGTTTGAGTTTGTAAAAGAGACAGAAGAGGTCATTAATTCACAAATAAATTCAATCGATGCAGAAATTTCAAACTTGATACCGACAAAAATAGGTGATCTGGTTATATTTCATGAACTTCATATGACCATGATAGATGGGAAAGTGGCAACTGTTCGGTCAGAAACACGTTCATATGCTAATTGCAACATTTGCCATGCAACTCCGAAGGAGATGAATAATTGGGAAGTAATCTCTAATAAACCTCCAGCTGAAGAGATGTACAAGTACGGCTTGTCGTCTCTGCACATGTGGATAAGGTGCTTAGAATGTATTCTGCATATTTCGTATAATTTGGATTTTAAACAGTGGGCTGCTAGAGGAGAGCATAAATTATTAAAAGAACAAAAAAAGAAATTGACTCAAACAGAAATGTTTCAGCGAACGGGTCTGTTGGTGGATATTGTTAAGCAAGGGTTCGGCACAACCAATGATGGTAATACTGCTAGAAGATTTTTCAGGTGCTACGAAAAATCTGCAGAGATAACGAAGGTAGACGAAAACCTGATAAAAAGATTCGCTGTAATATTGCAAGCTATTTCTTCTGGCAAGAATATTATCATTGAAAACTTTAGAGACTACTGTAAAGAAACAGCTCAACTTTACATTGCTCTATATCCCTGGTATTACATGCCATCTAGCGTGCACAAATTCCTATTACACGGTGCTGATATATGTCAACATTTTTCCTTCATTCCTGTGGGAATGTTATCAGAAGAGGCATCTGAAGCCCGAAATAAAGATTTTAGACAAATAAGAGAAAAGCATTCCCGGAAAATATCTCGCAAGAAGACAAATGAAGATATAATTCATAATTTTTTAGTAAGCTCTGATCCGTATATCTCTAACCTCAAGCCAAAATTAAAAAAAACACACATGCTTTTCTTTCCTGAAGTCGACCATCTCTTGGAATATGAGACTGAAGAACAGGAGGCTGAAGAAGAAGAAGTCTTTATAGATTTGGAAATTAATTTCATTGCTGATCCCTTGACTTTTTAAATAAAATATGATACAGCTGTTTTTATGAGTGTTGTTGGGTGCTGCGATGTTTAAAATTAAATCTTGAACGGCATTTTCAGATTTCATTGTCAGTAGGTCTTTTAAAATGGAAACAAAATATTTTATTTTTTTCTAATCTTTGAGCGCCCGTAGCTCGAAAAGCGGCAGGGATACAATAACATTTCTTTGTCATTTCTGTTTGAGAATGACGTGTTCTTGAATACCTACTAAGTTTTATTTTGACCCACGCACGCATTACATACCCTCCCATACAAAAAAAACATAAAATATTTTTTTTCTCGGAAATACTATGTTTTTTTTTAAAAACGCGACTAATAAAAGTTGTTTGTAATCAAAAGAGGAATACGTAAAAAAAATTCAACTCAAAATATACACACTGACTCACATCGATTCCTATGTCTATAGTTTTGCCAATGTGAACCAGTGTGCGGCGGGGAGAGACGCGCGCGGACGCGGGGGGTGGGCACGCCGCAGGCGCCACAGTATTTAAGTATTCTGTGAAAAAACGTAAGAAAATTTGAATTTCGCGGGCTACCTTAGCGCTTCATTACCAAGTCATTTATTAAGTTGCAACACTGTGATTAAGCTAAACTTTTTTTATGTCTAGCAACACGCTCTCTTTTTCTGCATTCATATCATAGATTACTAATATGTAGGGCTGCCATCCGTCCGGGTTTCCCCGGATTTGTCCTAGTTTGGTGGGTGTCCGGGGAGCGTCCGGGCGGGGTTCTTCAAAAGTGTCCGGGTCAAACCCGGACACTTTCTGTGTTAGGGGAAATCCGACGTAGAATGATTTGCAATAAATAAATTAAAGCATAAATCATAGTTAAAAATTAGCCGCGCGACAAATATACCCGTGCGCTCGTGACAATTCATAATTTGCTTTTGATTTACATTTTTTTTTTCATTGATTCCAAAAAGAAGAGCGTTCCTAATTATTTTTGTTAAGTACCAGAATACCTCTCACATAGAGAAGAATGTATAATTGATTAGTAAATTAAGCGTTTTTTTTTTTTGTATTGTTGAGGTTTTACTTGATATTCTAATAATAAGAAAAAAAAAATATGATACTTAACGATGTTTTTATTTTATTGTAATTTTTTTTCGATGGAGTCCGGGGATTTTTTTTATTTCACCCAAATGTCCGGGGTTTTTGAAGTTTTTATCCGGGGTCCGTAATTTAGATGATGGCAGCCCTACTAATATGTATAGCAAGCTAATTCATAATTACTTCCAACCGGCATGGCGGCAAGTCCATTTTTTCTTATACTTTACATATAATGAACATTACTTATTCTATGCTTATACTTTTGTAATTTTATAAAAGTAATAAATTCAACATAAATATTTTCCACGCATGAGTTTTTATTATACAGGCCCTAATATTATGACAGTTTTTTCGCCATTTCGGAAGTTCCATTTTGTTAGTTCATCCGCGCTAACCGCTATTCTTCCGGGATAGTGTATGTGCCTTTTCTCAGAGATTTTTCGAATATTGCTTCAAGTGATTTTAGCAAATTAAAGTACCTAATAAATACAATTAGTTTAATTTTTTAAGTGAAAACTTCTTTAGGCGCGTTGGGCATTTTTTGAGATGGGAAAAACCATTGAATTCGCGACGCTGTTACCGACACCTTTTGTTAAAAGTTTTGGCCATTATAAAGACATCAACGCGCGGTACATTTCCTTTGGGAAAAATTACCTTCAAATTCAATTTTCAGTCAGCCGCGCTGACTGACATTGTCATCAAAGAGTATGTAACAGCCATGGAATTATTATGTACTACGGTAGTACATAATAATTCCATGGTAACAGCTAACGCTATTGTCATTGTCATGTCATTTGCCACAGGGCTGCCAACCCTGAAATATAAATAATGTTTGTAGTTAGTGATGTAAGCATTTTATTTTTCAACACTTGATTTTAAAAAAAACGGGTGGTTGTAAAAAAAATGAAATACCCAAAGATTTCAAAATAATTACCCTCTTTCAGCTCATAAAGCTCAGAAGGCTGTTTAAATTTTCAAATATTTTAGTACCAAGCCCCATACATTTATTGAACGTCTCCTTTTCACCAAAAACCATCGCCTAATCAAGCCTCGAGACCCGGTGGGATGTGGGAGTAGTAGGGTGGGGGAACACCATGGGACACCTCAAGGGCATTGACTTTGACCTCAGGGTCCTTGACCTTGAGGTCAACGTCAATATTCCGAAAGACAAGATCCATGATTCTCAGGTACAGTAGCAGCTCAATATTATTATTATTTTTTAAACAAAGACTTGAATTTAGTATGTCCTGTTACCGTTAGAATACGGAATAAGTACGTTAATATTATAGATGCTGGCGGGAAAAATTCCGAATCATTCCCGTCGAATACTTCGGAAGTATTCCGAAATATTCCGAAACTTTGGGAATACTTATTTCCCAATTATTCGGGCGAAATATTCGGCGGAAACATTCGATTGCGGGGTACGAATCTTTCTCGCGGGGGGGAAACTTCTCCAGGGAGCATCTCCCCTCTTACCGCACCTCGCACCGCCACCGCCTGCACGCACGACTCGTGCAGCCGGGCGCGCGCGGCACGCACGACGCGTGCTGTCGGGCGCGCACAGGGGGGTAGCGCGGCGGCGATCGACGAGCGATGCAAAATACGATTTTCAGGAAAAAAAAAATAAAAATCTTGATTAAATTCATTTTGAATAATTCTGATTTAAAGAAACTTTCCCAGAAGTATTCCGGAATTATTCAGAATTTTTCAGAAGTTTTGCAACTATAGTTAATATGCGCATTAACTGGTTAATCTGCAAATTACCGGGTACAATCCGTTAAAGTGTGAAATATGTTACCGGCCAAACCCGATTTTAGGATGTTCTCATTCGCTCGCTCTTGCAGGTGCATCCTATGACGACGGAGCCCCGCGATTAAAGTAACCTAACCAAACCTAACCTCTGGGTGCCTGGGTGCATCCTACATTGCCTGTCGAACGTCAAACGCGGTAAACACACCCCCACACGTACACACACAGACACCTACACTCTACAAATAGTGACTGCCATGGCCACACAGAGTATTCTCTTTTTAACCTTTTTGAAATTTTTGTGATTCTTCAATGAATCATTATTAATTGACATTCTTTGTGAAGTCTGGTTCCAATGTATTTGAGTTGGGCGTTGATAGCTGCTGTGCTGTGCTACAGTATTTTTACTTTTGTCGCTATCTTCGTATTTACCAGTGCGTCCTGCCCGTCATAACATACGGTGCTGAATCGTGGACACTGACGGTCGGGCTGGTCCAAGGTCGCTCAGCGCGCTATGGAGCGAGCTATGCTCGGAGTCTCTTTGAAGGATAAAATCAGGAATGAAATTATCCGGAAAAGAACCGGAGTTACCGACATAGCTTGCAGAGTAAGCAAACTGAAGTGGCAGTGGGCTGGCCATGTCTGTCGAAGGACTGATGGCCGGTGGAGCAGACGAGTCCTGGAGTGGAGACCGCGTACCGGCAAGCGTAATTCGGGACGCCCCCCAGCTAGATGGACGGACGACCTAAAGAAGGTGGCTGGGGTAGACTGGATGCGGAAGGCGGAGGACAGGGTGCTGTGGCGCAGTCTGGGAGAGGCCTATGTCCAGCAGTGGACTGCGATAGGCTGAGTTGATTGATTGATTGACTTAGGTATTTACATTTCCCTTTGGGGAATACAGGCGTGATGTTATGTTCTGTTACAGGTGCGTCAACTTTACAATTAGCAGTATTTTCTGGTGAACACTGGAACACTGATAAATGGACGTCCTTACTATCGTGTTGCGATTCATCCCAACTGGCGGACGGAGCAGCTGTGGCAATTATTTTTAATAACGTCCCGGCTTTGAAGAAGATTTTGGCTACTGGAAGGTGTAATACTAACATTCCTACAACCTTAACAGGTACATATTTATAGTTTTATTATGTTCTGTAATATATAAAAAAATGCACTATACAGGTACCTAGGTAGGTAAATAATGCCTGCTTGACTCTTGATGGGTACGAACTCAGGATATGTATCCCAGGATCGAACTCAATACCTAGGTAAGTCGGGGCTATTACCGCTGCTACTTTACAGTACTGCTCCTTTCTCTACTAACTGTAATCAAATCATGAACACCGGCTTTTGTCGTTGACTATACCTACCCATCTCCATAACTTTTGAATGTTTCAGGTAAAACTTTGGAACTTCTGGCAAAAGGCTACAAATTAACTCATTTGATGAACCCACCTACTATACAAAATTATAATGAACATGTACCAACAATGTCACCAAGGATATCAAGACAGACAGATCGACTATGGGTAACTAAATTATATTTTCTCAAACATGCTTGGTTTGAGCATTATTTTGACAACCTTCTTCGAGATAAATCAAAATTACTGTACTGGCCAAATACATGCGAGCAGCGGCCGGCAAAAGTTGTATGCGATATCTGTCGTGTTTTAGCGGCCAAATAAATAACATAGTAAACTCGTATCTGTCGTGTACAGCTTGGCAAAAAAGAGTAGAAAATAATGAAGGAGGAGAGTAGAAAATAATGGAAAATAATGGAGAGAAAATAATTTAAAAATGGAACGCGCCGACTCAAAATTACTTAGATATACTTACATTAGTTTAAGAACTTATTTATTAAGGTTAAAAAAAAAGGTTTTTATTTTTTGCTTTTCAGTTTTTTCGGAGGTTTAATTTTTTTGTTAAAAAGTTTTTATTTTATAATTTTTTGAGGCTATAATTTACTAATTACTACATGCTTAACTTTTTATTACTTTTAAAATAGCTACCTACCCTACTTTAGCTATTAATTGTTATAAATAATCCTACTTTAACTATTATTTGTCTATAAAAATAAATCACCCCTATTTTCCCACCCTTAGGGTAGGAATTTTTTTTCCAAATTTATATGGGACCAACTTCGAGGTATGCCCTATCCAATAAAAAAGAATTATCAAAATCGGACTAAGTACTCTGTAAAAAGTAATGAGTGATCAATGTGATCATACATTAAAAAAAATATATACGCGTCGAATTGAGAACCTCCTCCGTTTTTTCGTCGGTTAAAAATGGAACGATCTTTTACTCCGAAACATGGCGACCAAGGAGGTAACTTATCAAAGGTTTTATGTAAATTTCGAACTGGCTTGTAAATATAGGGCTGTTTATTGAAAAAAAAAAACAAATGGACACTTTAACGCGGGAATAATTATTGTTGTTCTTTGTTCGTCATTGATTTCGAAAAGTAATTGTATTTGACAAAAAAGTTCTGCCTAGGTACTACTTAGTCCATCAATGCTTCTTTTGCTGGTCGCTGCAGTAATGTACCTACTATTTCGTTTAGGTTCCTACCATGATATAAGAAATGGTTCCTAAGTACCCAGTGCTTCCAGTGTTCCAACAGTCTGGGTCCAGGTGCAGGTTGGTATCTATAGGTACCTACCTAATACTCTCGTTATTATAATAAGTATGCCGATGGTAACAAATTGAAGAACAGTGATAAATTGATAATTTCGTTGATGAATTTGGTTGGTGATTCGAAACAAAATCTATCAATGAACGTTGCTTTTTCGTACTTTTACAGGAGCCCGCCAGCGCCACATTATCTCCGTATCACGCACACAGAAACTTATCACCGTCTGTAGCCAGATTTTTTCATCAAACAGCAAGCCAGTCAGCCTTAATATCACCTACAAGAGGAGTTTTGTTCACGTCCTCCCCCACAAGTGACGCTATTAGCTAATTTTATTAGTAACACTAACACTAAAAACTATGAAAAGGTGCCGAATGGAATTCTGTTCGGAAGGCGAAATGTTCTGGTCCACAGTACGGATCTTGGAATATTTCGCTCATAATATAACTAGGTAATTAGTAGGAAAGTAATAGGTAATTACCTACACTACCTACTACTATTTGACATACCTACATTTAATAATAATTAGTGCAAGTAGGTAGGTAAGTATTTTTTTAAGAATGAATTGACTATCCCTTGACTTTTATTAATACATGTCTTATTTAATATACAATAATATCCTAAAAAAATATGTATTGTTTCCATACTGAATTTTAATTTTAATACTAACTTAGGTATGATGACCAATTTATTAATCACTAAGAAATAAAGGACACTGATGACAATAGTTGCTTTCTTTTATTATATTTTTATAAGACTGGTACAGGTAGGTACGTATACCTAAGTAAGTTCACGAGGTTCACCTAGGTCTGGTACAGTTTTGTGGAAGGATCGTACGTTCCCGAGTGAGATGGAACACCGGGGTGGATTTTAGTCAGTAAGAGTCTGACAGACCCCTCCGCCCGCCCCAGAGCAGAGGACATCAATGAGGATTTTCCCACCCCGGAAACAAAAAAAAAGGGTCTGGTACAGTTAGCCACGAAAGTCGATAAACTCGTGGTAGGTAAAAAAAATATCTGAACTAAAATTACAATAACACTAACTAAACTATTAAATGAAATGCAGAAAAGCAGTGTATCAAGTTGTTTCGTTGCTGACAAACATCCGATTGTGAATATGACTTCATACCGACTAAAATATCTTGCTGTAGCGGGTCACTTTAAGTGTCTGTAGACTCTAGATTGCTGTGTTGGTGTGCAAAGACTCACTACTTGCGTTTCTGATAGACTATCGTTTGGCACCTAAAACAAAAGACGTGATACTTCTCAATAAGTTAAACCTAGGGTACCTAGGACATTACAGCGGGTCGGGACGAAAATCCGGGATCTTCAGAACGAACAGTAAGTACCTACCTAACTTCCCTAATAAATTGAATCCCTATAGGTTTTATCAATATCTTACTAGAACGGACCAATATCTATCTGACGAGACGGTATAGCGTAGGTACTTACAATCAAGTTTTCATTTTCATGCTGTATGTCTTGTATCTGAATTTTGAGTGGCGTACCAAGAACATTGGCCATTTTGCTGTGTAGGCAGTTCAAAAATCTTGAGACTATTACTTTCTGAAGATTAAAAGGAAGTACCTATTACTTTAATTGTAACATAACTAGGATCTAGGTGACTGGTCTCTATGAGATATAGTCGACCTCGTACGTACCGCTTTATCACCCTTAACGTTGAATGTCACTAGCAAGTAGCACGTCATAAACGTGACCAATAGGTAGGTACCTACATAATAGTTAGACAGTTTCAGTTTCAATTTAGTGTGAATTGATGTCAAAAGTGATAAAGCAAATATGAGGTCGACTTGGTGCCGATTCTGTTGTTCACAAACTAAACTACGAAAATTTAAGTTCAGTGCATCTTTTTTTTCTTTCTATTTCATTAAGAAAAGGGCAGAAGATAAATTTTAGTTCAGTCCTGTTAAATAAATTAACCATCGCCTGACGTAAATTGCCGTTGGTACCTAATTTTAGACTTGAATGGAGTAGTGTCAGGCGCTGATTAATTTGACAGGACTAAACTAAAATATCTACTGTCCTTGTCTTAGTGAAACAGAAAGAAAAAGACAAAGACATTTATTCGTCGGATATGGTAGGTACAAAGTTGGTTGGTACAAATGGATAAGTTCAACACATCCGCCGCTAATAGCGGCATACGAATATTTACAACGTGAAATTAATGTGTACTAATGTACACGTGGGTAGGTATAAAACCTAACTTAAACTCAACAATAAAAAACACTTAAAACTATGCACTGAACTTAAATTTAGTTTAGTTTGTGAACAACAGAATCGGCATTAATACCTACCTACGAGTACCTACTTCTCTTTGAGGAGAAATTATCCAGTGTAAAGGATTTCACCTTCCTACATATAATACAATAGGTAGCTACACTCAAGAAGTAACACTTACCTCTAATTGTTGTGTAGTTGGAAACACAATAGGAAAATTTCTGATAACACATAGCTTTGGGTAAAGTAACGGCTCTCCGCGCCAGAACTGAATTGAGTAATACGAAGATTCTTCTTCGGGCAGACGATATCCGTGCTGTTAACATGACAAAAAGCACACTTTACTGCCCTGACATCGATCAATTTTATTAGGTTATAGACACTGCCAGTCAGTCAGTCCATCATTAATGGTCATACCTAGTGCTGACATTGTCGTTGAACTAAGCAACAAGGCACTGGTGCCGAATTGCCGATTCCCTTGCCCACAAACTAAACTAAATTTAAGTTCAGTGCATCTCTTTCTTTATATTTCATTAAGAAAGGGACAGAAGATAAATTTCAGTTTAGTCCTGTCAAATTAATCAGCGTCTGACATTTAAATTGACGTAATTTTAGTAGGCAAGTTGTTAATCACGTTTAAATCTAAACTTGTATGGAGTAGTGTCAGGCGCTGATTATTAATAGGACTAAACTAAAATTTATCTTCTGTCCTTTTCTTAATGAAATAGAAAGAAAAAGATGCACTGTTCTTAAATTTAGTTTGTGAACAACAGAATCGGCACCACTGAATAACTAACCAATTTAGGACCATAGAGCTGGCCTTGGAGGAGTGTAAGGTAACGAAAATAAAACCTTTAGGACTTACGATATTTTTCCAATGGCGACGTAAGTCTTTATAGGATTTAAATTTTGATAATCCGGGACAATCCTTATGACTCTCTTCGATGATAGCCTTGTTCAGGCTAGAACAGGAAAAAACATTAGCTGTACCTACCTACCTAATATAATCAAATATTATCATAGTCCTTCCCTTAGCTCACCAACAGTGAAATAATGATTAGGATATTTAACAATATTGCAAGGCAGGAAAATAAATAAGACCCAGACCTTGGCAGGACTCTTATCCATTCGCCAGGCGAAAATTCTTCTTCCGATATCATTAAGTTTATTTTGACGGCATTTATTTCGATAATAGTGTAGTTGTCTGAAAGAAAAGCAGAACTATACTCCAAAGGTTACTTTTCAATCTAGCAACTTTTTTAAATTAATTATAACGTTGCTAAATTGAAGAGCGCAACTGTGACGTAGCATGATAAGTGACAACTGAATAGACTGGTATTAAGTCGTATCAAGTACCTACGTTTAGTCGGTTAACTAAGTCACATGGTTTTTTTGTTTACCTTTATTTAACTACCTAAACCTATAGAGTAGGTACCTATAAGCATTAATTATTAGTCTTTATTCGTCTGATCCAACACCAAATAGGTAAGTACAGTCCGATTCAAACTTTATGGCGGCTTGGAACATGAGGCGACTCGCTGCACTCGCTGCCCTAATATACAGGGTGTTACGAAAAGGGTATATCAATACAAACGGGTTGAAGAGTGTATCTGGTCTAGAATCTCTGTACAAAATTTCAGCTCAAAAGCATTAAGTTTGAAAATGCTTAATATTTTTTTTATTTCGACATCACGGCGCTGTACTGGCGCTGGCGCGCGGCGGCGTGATGTGCGTGTACTAGGCGCACAGACACACTACAGATAATGGATAATGACCCTCGTAGTGCGGTGACACGTTTGTTATGATTTCAATTTAATAAACTATCGAAATAAAAAAAATATTAAGCATTTTCAAAGTTACTGCTTTGAGCTGAAATTTTGTACAGAGATTCTAGACCAGATACACTCTTCAACCCGTTTGTATTGATATACCCTTTCTGTAACACCCTGTGTTAACAAATTCACATGTCAGCGGGGGGAGGGGTGAGGTACTGCGCAGCGAGTAGCACACTTCAGAGCCACGTACTTGTTTAAAAGAGGTCAGTAGGGCCGCCATAAAGTTTGAATCGCTGCTGTACTGTACTATAATAAATTTCGATACTAAGTACTCCTACTTTAGCAATTGACAAAAAAAAAATGGCGGTAAGTCTTACCGTTAATTGAAACATTATATTTAACACCTTCTTGAGGTCCATTTGCAGTTAGAAAATCTCTATTATTTATGAGGTAATTATCTCCCAATGTATTCCAAATAGGTGCGATTCTTGCAGTCATAGTGTAATGGAAACATTTTTGATATATTTCTGTAGTGGCCGATTTAATTCCACCGTCCTTTAAAATGCAAGTAGGTCTAAACATAGATGTAAAAATGAAGTAGGTATATTTCCATGGTACTAAATCAACAATTAAGTTGTTCATTTTTGAATGGTAATTATAGCGTAGTCAGTCAGTACCCACAATACAGCTTTCACAATAACTGAGTAGGTACGTACCTATTGTAAGACAGTTTACAATTTAAAAAAACAGGAACATAAAGGGTATCTTTGAAGATTAATTATATCTTCCTTCATTATGAGCGTTACACGTACTCCTATTACAGGTAGATAAAGCGTAGGCGTTGATACCGCGCGCTTGGCGCCTACGCTGGATAAACGCCAAACGCAAAGCTGCCTTACTATGCAACTTACCTGCATTAGCGAAAATTTAACAAATAGCGAGTTTAATTTATCATAGTCATCTCCTGCCTTATTGAAAATTATATGAACTTGTTTTACGTCTCTCTTATCTGGGCAAGCCAATATTGATGTATGAGAGAAGATTATCATTCTGAAAATATGTAGTTAATGGGATCCATTAGTAATTGAATAGGTATTTTATTGTTTTCGTTAAACATTGAAAATTAGTAGGTACCTATAGGTACAATAACTTAATGACGAAAAATGTGTTTATGTTTTACTTACCTGCATTTAAGTATTTTCCAATGATAATCTGAGGGCGTGGATCTATCATGCTTATCATTGATATTTGCAATAGCTATGATGTAACCCAGCTTATTTATATCAGGATTTACAATATTTATTCTCATTTTGCCAATATTTTTTTGATTTATGTACCTACTGCGATAGTCAGTAACCTCAACAAAAAGGCGCCAAGATTTTTTTTTTTCTATAAGATCAAAAAACTTTACTAGTTACAGTAGGTAATGCCTTTGTGAGAAATTCTTCTTATAAATTATTTCGTAAACAATTTGTGACAGGCTTAGGTCGTAGGTACAAACAGTTATTACCTACTTATTATTATTAACTTCTAAGAGCGCGATTTAATTTTGGGTATGTTTTAAATGAAGCTATCACCAATTTAATTAGTTTTGTGTTTCTTAAATAATAGGGTTTGTCCTCCAAATAGTAGATCTGTCACCAAAATGTAGTCACCAAACAATGCAAGTGACCTAACCAAACCGAACCTCGGGGTGCCCTTCGCTCGCTCTTGCATCCTATGTCGATGGAGCCCCGCTTCGCGGGGCCCCTGTTTCTGTGTAAAGGGTTTAAAGTAACCTAACCAAACCGAACCTCGGGGTGCCCTTCGCTCGTTCTTGCATCCTATGTCGACGGAGCCCCGCTATCTGAGAACGAAAATATTTCGTGGCGATAGATCTATTTATTAGGTGATACAAATATTTCGTGGCGATAGATCTATTTATTAGGTGATACAACTTGATGACAAATATAAATTTTGGTGATAGAAAATATAGTTCCCTTTAATTTTACACACCATTTGACCATGGAATTATTATGTACTACGTAGTACATAATAATTCCATGCATTTGACCCAGTATAATTATAGTTATCTGTGATTTGACCTATCAAACTGTGGTAGGTAGGTACGTAAAATATTATAACAATAAATTCGAATATGGAATTAAGTACGAACGAGGCGAACCCCTAGATATTATGTGTTAGCTACCATTCGAGAGGTACTTACAATTTTTTTGTAAATAACCTTATGCGGGGGTTTACTAGATACTAAGGGCTTTGAAGATCCGTGGCGGTAGGAATGACACGGATCTATCGCGCCGTTTGGAAAATGGCGGCCGCGCATGAGACCTTTAAAATCGATAACTGACATGAACGCAAACAGAAAACATAATAAGACCAAACCAAACCCCGTAGTGTCTCATTTCCGAGATAATAACGTTCAAAGTTGATGATTCATGATGATCAACTTTGAACGTTGTTGGCGTTGGCGCCAGGCCCCGAGCCCCGGATTGGCCATATGGGTAATGTTGCGTAGGTATTATGTGGTTGCCACAGAGTACTTTTTGATAGACTGTGGTTGCGTACCACAGCTCAGGCCCTACCACAGAATACTTAAAGTACGCCCTACAGCACGCAAGTAGGTACACGAGTACTATTACCGAGTGTAAGCAATTGATACTGGGCTTTGTTGAGTCCGTGGCATAGGTACCTACTGTAGCGCCATTTTGTTTTTATTTTTCAAAATTGCGGCCACACGCTTTAAACCTATTTTAAATCGATAGCTGGCATCAATGCAAACATGTTATGTTTTTTGTTTGCATTGCATCTCATATTAATAAGACCAAACTCCGTAGTGACCTGTTTCCGAAATATTAATAGCGTTAGCGTTCAGAGTTGATCACGTAGCAGCAGCTAGTAGGTACCTATCACTGGCGATTTACTACCTAGTATTTTTATTGGCATGAACTCTCTTCGAATAAAAGTAAATGTTTAAGTTAGTTTTTTAATCAAATTAAAATAATATTAGACATGGTTAACTAAATTCGGTAAACATTTTACACAACCAAGGGCTGATTTTTCAATCAACAGGTAATTTTTTATTCATGGAATAAAATTGACGTCTGACAGATTTTGTGTAGAAGAACTGTCAAAACTTCAAAATTATTCCTCGGATTTGATTTTTTTTCAAAATCGCGGTGCACCATAAATGGCATATATTTGGATAGGGGACACTTATACAAACAAAAAACGTGATATAACATAACATCATAAAGCGTCACGTTTCTGAGATATTCAAAGATTAAAATAACAATTGTTGTAACGAATTTTAAGTATTTTTTTTATTTTGTAGTAACTTCAAATGTTAATCTCAATCAGACAGAGAAAGAAAACAAGTATTATAATACTAATAATTTATTTTGTTCATTAAAAACTTTTTTAAACAATCTGAACATAAAAATATGAGATAAATGTGTTGAATTAAAATGATAGTTTTGTAGGTAAACATGAAATAATTGAATACACCAGCTAGTGGATTAAACAAGATTTATTAATCATATTCGGTATAAATAATATCATCCAAGAAGGCAGCGGGGAGGCTGGCTAGGATATTCTTGTTGTCGCGCCCATGTCATGTACCATTATAATACACATCGCATGGGAGCAACATCCAAGTGTTCGTTTTCCTACAATGCAATTACAATAGCAGCCAACTATTTTATTCCTGCCTTGCAAATTATTATAGATCTAGACGCAGACAAAATAAATTCGATAGTTTTGTGTCTTCGAGTGAATTCTGGCTCTTAAAAGCCAAATATCAATCAGAAACGACAATGTTGTACTGACTCAGGTCATAATCGATTTAAATCGATGAAAAAAATCCTTGAAATATAAGTCGAAAACTGAACTTTGAAGAAATTAAAGGTTCAGTTTTCGACTTATATTTCGGTGAATAACTCTGAAACCTGACGCTTTAGGATATTATGTTAGGTTACATTTTTTGTTTGTATTAGTGTCCTCTATCTAAATATATAACTTTCGTTGTGCACCGCGATTCTGAAAAAAATCAAAATGGCGGCCGACGTTAGGGCCACCCTCCATACAAAAATCTTCAAACCCCTTATCTGGCGTTGGAAACATCAGCCCTAAGGTACACAAATATAAAAACATCAATACTTATTTCAGCTTTATATCTAATTTTAGACATAATCTCAATCACAGATTATTGATAGCGATTGTTCAATTGAAAAAAAAAAAACTGCGACACTAACCAGCTGATCCCATAGTGATTTTAAGGGCTAGACAGTTAAATTATTAATTATTGCAAGTTGTATTGCTTAAATTTCATTATTTTCTAACTAATAGGTAGTTAGAAAATAATGAAATCACTTTTCACAAATTTAAAACAGTCATGATTTTGTGCATAATTGTTTTTTTAATTGTTAGGTTGATTTTCAAACTGATCACGAGCTTTGCGCAGCACTCCTTGAGTCTTGTGAATCTCTCTACAAATAGCACGTTGAACACTTCTCTTGCGCAAGTTAGCGGCATTCAGTTGCATCAGAGTTTCTGCGAGTGTTGCCTTGGTCCGTGCGAGCTTCTGCTTCAATGTTACATTCTCCTCATATAACGAACCTGCAAAGAAAGTTGTTTTGTATGAAAGTTACAAAAAAAGAGAAAACATGTTTGATTGCTGTTCTTAGACAATTTTAATCTTAGGTACTTTTTTACTCTTGTTCTTTCTGTCATAAGTATGTGACAAGAGTGGCATAGTCAAAATCAAATCATTTATTGGGCTGATTTTTCCAACACCAGATAATTTTATTCGAGGAATAATTTTGAATTTTTGACAATTCTTCCATAAAAAAACTGTTGAACGTCAATTTTATTCCACGTTTCATTCCACAAATAAAAATTAATTATCTGTCAAATGAAAAATCAGCCCATAAAAGGCACTTTTGACGTCATTGCAACCAAGGAAATGTTCAAAATAACAATACTATTTTAATACTTACGAGGTGACAGAGCAACAGGATCGTTTTGTTCTAAGCTTGATAGCCTATCACTATCGATACCTTGGTCTGGTGAAGTAGGGCGCTCTTCTTCAGAGTGAAGACCTTCATGTACCATAGCTACTTTGTTATTGACGTCTAAAGCCAATTTGCGTGTGACTTCTATCTCAAGTTGAGAGTTTACTTCTAATGCATCGGAAAGCTTTTCACGTGTCTCTTCCAACTCTCTTTCAATGCGTAGTCTGTCGTGTTGGGCGCGAGCTCTTTCTAATGCAGCCTGGGACGCTTGAACAGTAGCTTCGTCTGCAGCGCGCCTCAAGGAACGTTCCGTTTCCATAAACGTGGCTTCCAACTCTTGTCTTTCTGATCGTAATCTATCAGCAGTCTGTGCAGAGTCTGAGAGGTTTTGCTCGACATGTTTAACTCGAGATTCCAAGCTTGCGACCGTATTCCTTAAATCATCTAAGGCTTTATTAGCGTCAGCCAAACTTGATTGTTCAGACATTAAGCTTTCTTTTAATTCATTATTTTCTGTGATCAGTTCATTGATTTGTTCCTTTGAAAACTCAAGTTTACTCTTTAAGTCGTTGTTTTCTTCTTCCAACTGTTCAGTTCGCTTAGTGATATGGTTCAGCTCCTCAATCAAGGTTTCACTGGTAGGTTTATTGTCTTCTGATCGGGATCCATTCGATACACGCGCTCGTCTTGAACGAACTTTGCTAATATCAGTACTAGATTCGCGCAGTCCGACGCCAGTATCACACAGTCCAACACGGGCGAGCGATACATTCCTATCTGGCTCTGACCAACATTCCGACTCCGATATGATATCCGCTTGAGGGAAATGTTTGAATAAAGCTTTTCTTTGTGCCGAATATCTGTTATCATCGCTACATCCCACATGGTGACCAAACATCATAGTTAAATCTTCAATTCTCAATGACTGCGATATATCCATATTACTCTCGTCCATAGTGAATTCCTCTGGTGCCATAGATTCGTCCAATTCCAAACCAACAGGCAAGGCGAGACTTTGCTCTAGTATACTTTCAGCCAACTTTTTCTTATCCTCACCAAGCACACATCTACAAAATAATAAATAATCAAGTCAAAAGTCAGTTTTCACATTTGGATTTAATAATAATCCATTTATTTCAGGCGACGCAGGCCCATAGATAAATAGCTTAACCTATACAGGATGTTACGGAAAGGGTATATCAATACAAACGGGTTGAAGAGAGTATCTGGTCTAGAATCTCTGTACAAAATTTCAGCTCAAAAGCATTAACTTTGAAAATGCTTAATATTTTTTTATTTCGACATCACGGCGCTGCACAGTGTTTTATGAAGACCATTTTTCGGACATTGCTTTTTTATGTAAAAATTTGATAGTTTAAGTTATTTAAAAGCAATATTTTGAATCCCCATTTCACTAGCATGTTTAGTTTATGAGATTGAATTTTTTGAAAATCGTCTTTTTTTCATCCGGGTATTTAGAAAAAAAAATAATTTCACTGAAACTAAATATGACACGTAATTATGACCTTAGACACATCGACGGCGTTTTTTAAGCTGCATATTTTAGAGTACAAATAAACTTAGGAACTTCGATAGATCCAGATTTATACGAGGTTTTCAGTTTTTAGTTTTTAATTTTTTCTCGGTAATTCCGTCGGTTTTGGAAAAGTTATTTATACTGAAATTATGCCCTTTATCTTCTCTACATACCACAAAAATAGCACATCCTAATTGCGTGGAATCTAAAAACCACAACATTTTTAAGTTTCATCCGTATTTTACGTCATTAGGGTTGTCACGCGATCATATATTAGTTCATATCCGGATCTGACATTGTTTACAAAAATTAAGTGCAGGAATTTCGTGTACGTACTCGTTATCAAAAACTAGATATATTCCAAAATATTTTTTTCTTATAAATTACAAAAAAAAAAAAATTTTTTTTTAAGCATTTTTTTGGCCGTTTGTTTTCAAAAACAGTAATTCATTAACATGACCAATAAAATGAGTTATTTGTAAGTATTTCGATGAAATGCCAGTCCAGTCTCCAAATGTGATGGGATAGATAGAATCAGCTGTGAACGCAACACACGGGTAAACGAACACAAAGAGCGCCGGTGCGGTGCACAGTCAAGTGCGCACATTAAATAAAAATTGAGTCAATGAAATTCCGATTCGAAAGTGACAACCCTAGCAAAAAGAGTTGATATGGAATAACTTCTAGATTCCACGCAATTAGGATGTGCTATTTTTGTGGTATGTAGAGAAGATAAAGGGCATAATTTCAGTATAAATAACTTTTCCAAAAACGACGGAATAATTAAAAACTAAAAACTGAAAACCTCGTATAAGTCTGGATCTATCGAAGTTCCTAAGTTTATTTGTACTCTAAAATATGCAGCATAAAAAACGACGTCGATGTTTCTAAGGTCATAATTGCGTATCATATTTAGTTTCAGAGAAATGATTTTTTTTCTAAATACCCGGATGAAAAAAATACGATTTTCAAAAAATTAAATCTCAAAAACTAAAAATGCTAGTGAATGGGGATTCAAAATATTGCTTTTAAATAACTTAAACTATCAGATTTTTAAATAAAAAAGCAATGTCCGAAAAATGGTCTTCATAAAACACTGTGCGCTGCACTGGCGCGCGGCGGCGTGATGTGCGTGTACAGTCACGTCTAATAATATATATACATTGTCACATTTTCTAAAATATCTTAACTTCCACCATTCAAAAATAATGTGTACGACATTTTTTTTCTAAATTACCTAACCATCAAACTGTGTCAAAACTGGGTCTACATTGGTTTCACAATAATATAAACGAAACAAAATCAGTAACAAGTTTACACTTCCAATGTCATTTTTAAGTATCCATGACAATTTCTATAACATGTATACAAAATGTATACATGTAATAGAAATTGTATACGTGCTATAGGAATTGTCATGGATATGTTACCGGCCAAACCCGATTTCAGGACAAACTAGTTTAGCCTAGGCTAAACTAGTTCTTCCTATACGCGATAGGGGGTGCCCTTCGCTCGCCCTTGGATCTTATGTCGACGGAGCCCCTATTTCTGTGTAAAGGGTTTAAAATAACCTAACCAAACCGAACCTCGGGGTGCCCTTCGCTCGCCCTTGCATCCTATGTCGACGGAACTAGTTTAGCCTAGGCTAAACTAGTTTGTCCTGAAATCGGGTTTGGCCGGTAACAGATACATTAAAATGATATTGAAAGTGTATACCTACTTTTTCCTGTTCTTGTTAAGTTTATTCATATACCATTGTATAATACAATGGTTTCTGAATTGGACGATTTCAGTGATGATGATTAATATGTAAACATCATCAGCCTGTATCAGTCTACTGCTAATAGTCCAAGCTGTCTGATACATTAATTTGTTCTTTGCTGTACGATTTTATTTTGGATCTTATTCCTAAGAGAAACCCCGAACATAGCTCGCTGAGAGACAAATACAATGCGATGAATACATCAGTTTTTACCCGACTACGGCGAAACCAAAAAGGAGGGTTTAGATTTTGATCGGTATGTATGTATGTATGTAGGTATGTATGTTCTTCTGTTCCCTAATAACTTCTAAACTACTTGTCATAATTGGACAAATGAGGTATCGTAAAAAGCGTCTTGATCGTCTGCTGGTTAAAGGCTATGTGACGTCACATTAAATTCAATACGGCGCCCTCTAGCGCTCATAAAGACATGACCTTTAAATTTTTTTTGTTTTATCATGCCGTGTTGGGTTTCAAATGAAAGGGCTTAATTAGCAGATTTTTTTGTTTTTTTTCCTTCCAGGTAAGCATATTGAATTATTGAGGTAATAGAAACGTTATGAAACCTTTATGTATGGAGAAGCAACAAATGAAAAATAGACATTTTTTAAATAAATAATTAAACACGGCAATTTATAGTTCGTTTTTTTAATCCCAGAGACTAATCTGACAAGTGTAATGTCAAACTTCTATACTAAAAAATACCAAAACACAAAAGACTTAAATGTCAGATTACGAAAAAAAATCAAAATGGCGGCCGAACTTAGGGCCATCCTCCATAGAAAAATCTTCAAACCGCTTTAAAGAGATAATAACATTAATTTGAACCTTTTGTTAATTAAAAAGCCTATAAAATAAAAAAAAAACAACAATAAATTGCAAACTCAACGTAATTCCCAATTCATTTGCAATGTCTGTAACCGAAAGTCCCTGTTCTTTAAGAACAATGATTTTGTGTTTGTCATATGTAGAAACACGATATGGCATGTTGTTATTATTCATTTTAGATAGATTTCAATAATAATCACAATAACACAGGAAATATTTATCTAGCTGCACTGCACGACAACAAAAAACAACCGTAATGCGCGCTTATCCCTTCTGTATGATTTGCAATTTTGCCATAGGAATCTAATAGCACAATAGTTTTAGGGTACACGGAAGTAAAAACAGTCGACGGGCGAGTCGATGCTACTCGCTGGTGGCTACTAGCTACCTTACACAATAAGTTCAACGCAAATTAATGACAAAATATCTAAAAAGTAACAATATAATAAGATCCTATATTTATGTACACAGATTTTGTCAATTAGTTAAGATCACAATTTGGGTTCCTAATGAATCCAAATTGCGACTTATTTCCGAGCTCAAGCTGCTTGAAACTGCTGCTTTATAATTGTTTACATACTTTCGAAACTGCACTGTAAATATGTTTTTGAAATTTCCTTGGGTTCATAATTATGTAACTAAAAGTTAATATTATTTTTTGGTAATCTATTGTCAACAAAAATTTGATAAAAATGTGTAGTTCATTTTGACACAATTTAACGTTTACATAATTGTTGGATACAGTTAGCATACTTATTTTTGTGATTTAATGTTGCTACATGAATTTGAATTTTAAGGGCGTTTCTATGATATTGCTCGTGACTGTACTAGGCGCACAGACACACTACAGATAATGACCCTCGTAGTGCGGTGACACGTTTGTTATGATTTCAATTTAATAAACTATCGAAATAAAAAAATATTAAGCATTTTCAAAGTTACTGCTTTGAGCTGAAATTTTGTACAGAGATTCTAGACCAGATACACTCTTCAACCCGTTTGTATTGAAATACCCTTTCCGTAACACCCTGTACATACATATTTTAATTATAAAAACTATTGTGCACGAAGTGATGACTTATGACTTATTAGTGGTACTTAATTTATATTTAAATAAGAATAGCTTTATTACTGTCAATGTAACTGAACTGTAACATTTTTTTTAAGTGTCTCACAAACTCGGCCTATGATAAATACACGATTGGGTTCTTTGATATTTATTTTATTTATTTATTAGCTTTATTTTATCCCTTACAGTTTTTGTGGTGTGTAGGTACTTATTTATTTATTTTTTAGTAATGTTAGTTTGTACTTAAATAAGGTTAGTATTGTTAGGTGTAAGGGCCGCCTTTTGCGGTTCTTTGATATATGTATTTATAATAATTATAATACTAACTTGTGTGATAGTAATTTATCGAGGAAGTATGCCAATCCTTGTAGTCTTTTAGTAAGCAGCTGTTGGAGATTTCTGAAATCATAAAAAGTGTGTTATAGGTCAATAAGACATTAAAACACTGTTTAAAAAAAGTATAGACGTTCTATAGACATTATTGTTACCCCGCGTCGACATTCTGAATCGTTTCAAAATGTTTCTGCAAATCCCTGACTTTGCTTTCTAGGTCCCTGATATGTTCATCTTTACACTTCAGTATTTCCTCGTATTTCTCTAATTGTGAGTCGCTTACATGCGCGTAAACTAATTCCTTGTCCTGGAAAAGATTTTAATATTTTTAAATATGCAAAACTATAACTGTCTATTTAAAGCCTGTTAAAATATGAATAGACATAACTTACTAGTTTTAATTTCTTGATTTCTTTGTCTTGCTGTTGAATTTTTTTCATACACCCTTTTATCATTTGTAAAGCCTTTTTGTTTTCTCTGCGTAATTTGACAAGTTCATCCTGCAAAGAAAGTATTTTATGGTATTTTATCATATTGCATGTTTTCAATTTGATGCTAAATATAGATAATTCAAATAGAAAGAACCACCGCGCACTTGGCGGCAGGACTTGTTAACTGTGAACAGTCGAAAAAATATACAACAACGACAACTATTAGCGGTTGCGACAACTTTTTCCAGTTCCACCAGATTTCCTCTTGGAACAGAAGTCCAAAGTGCTTCATTCAGAATATTAATGTATATGTTACAGCCAAAGTAATAAATCCGGATATTATATATATTATCTAGCCATTATTTATAATGTCTACTCAATTTAGATAAAGTGATAATTGACACAGAATGAATCGCATTAACTAGCAATTTTATATAATATCTTCGAAGACTTGGATAATGTAATAAAACAAGTAGGTATAGGTAAAGATTATAAAATTATATTTCAATTTGCCTTAAGCATACCTAACTATATGTGTAGCAATATTATACTGTTATTTGAAAAGTAATAATTATAATGTTTATTTTAAGAATTAAAATAACATTGTCATAGATAATAATTCTACGTTAATTAACATTGTTATAAAGTTATTTAAGTTGAAACTTGGCACGAATACTTATCTAAGTAAATAATTATGAAGGTTGGCATTAATTTTTTTTTCTAAACTACCCCCTTAAGTTTGGGTTGGATTATTCGAGAAACTGTCAGATTGGTTTGGAAGAAACGGTGTTCCGTGTCCGGTCTTTTACGACCAAGAACACGAGCCTGGGGGCTGTTTGAGAGGGACTTTATATCCTGAGAGGAACGGGATGTGCCCAAATAACCCGATGGGGTTTTAATATAAATTCCAGTAGAAGCAGAATCCTGTGAGTATTCAACCATTTGCTTTATTCTTGCTGGACAGCCTATAGCCCAGGTCTCTTGCATGTGTGTTCTGACACGAGGACGTTGTTACAGGTCTGGCTTGTTATGCTAGCCTTCATTTTGATTGGTGCTATGCGCAGCTAAATTGATGCCTGGATGTTGCGCCGTTGTGTGATGATTTGGAATTCATCAGAGCGCAGGCGGCTTTAAGGTTATCCCTTGCGGTGTGGTCATCCGACGTTCAGGAAGGCCTTACTTAGCCGGTTCCCGGTTATGAGGGAAGTACGCCACTCCAGGTAACGAAAGCGTCACCATCTCGTCCGTAGGCCGCGTTCGCGTGTGCTCACAGGAACCTCCTGTGAGCGAAGCCAAGGACCGACGATCCGTCAACTGACTGAGGTCAGAATCAACTGAAAGTGGTCAACTGAGAGACTTTAACTGATTGGTATTAACTGAGTTCAAAACTGAGAGGTTATCCGTGTAAGATTATAATTTAACCTATGAGAGAGAGAGGCCTTTTGTAAAAAACTAGGTGTTAAGACCAGTTGTTGTAAGACCTTGTGTCTCGGGTAAGATTAGTATATTAGTTATTTTCCCCTTATGAGCACAGTCCAAATAGGTCGACACATGTACGTGAGCTAGTAAGGTTATTGATCTATTCCCTCGCGGACTCGCATAGCGACTCTGAGAAACTGTTATTGTCTCATGCAGGTTTTCACCCATACCACTAGGTACGGAGACTAGTTGTGTGGGTGAATGCCATAGTAGCAGGGAAAGAGGCATTATTTTAGTGGCTCGCCACTTTGTTTGTATGTGTGCCTTAATTTTGTATTAATTCCAATAAACTTGTATTGTGTAAGAAGGTACTTGTTTAATTGAATCTTTCCCTAGCAGTATATACCCTATAAATTTACTTTAGCACGGTGGTGAGTAGTATAGTTCAAATAGAAACCATCATCAGCTTGTTTCCAATTAATTTCTGTAAACTACGCACGGGCCAGTGTTACAGTCGGTTTGGTTTGGGGTGCCAAAATTTGTATGGAAGAATTTTAACGCGCGGTCGGATTAACTCGAAAGTCAGTATTTATACTTAAGACCAAAAATAAAGAATAACGTGTTTCAGGTTTTTTCGAAAATCTACCCCTGACGGGGTGATTAACTCAAAAATTGGTATAAATAATACCAATGTTTGAGTTAATCAAGCCACGCAGTAAAATCCTCCCCTGTAAAATTAACTATCCCTTTTATGTTTGAGTCAAGTTATGAACACATCCTAAACGATTTTTCAAAATTCCGCCCCTGTGGGTGTGAAAAGCGGAGATACAGTTTATTTGCAAAATCTGATTCCTTTGACCTATAAACTGAAAAATTGGCCCTATTTATCTAAATAAAGATCATAAACATGCATTTTCGAAATTCTTAGAGGAAAGTACGAAATACACGCGGACGAAGTCGCGGGCAGAAGCTAGTTTTCAATAAGAACAGCATATGATTTGCTTCTTCGATATAGATACTTACCAAGTTATCGTTATTAGCCGTAACAGCCAAATAGTCACTGAAAACAATTTACAAATTCAAACCAACACTTAGAGAAAATACAAAAATATTGCACAAGTAATATATTATATAAGGTCGCTTACCCAGCCGATTCAGATTCTGCACATGTATCATCAACCGGTTCTTTCTTTTCAGTTTCCTAAAATGGAAAGGAATTTAAACAAATCAAATAGAGTAATCATTTAGGGACAGCGTACAACACCGGTCGACATACCGCCGATGTTTTTTAATGTATGGCTGTTCCAAGGTAGAAATTTATTTTATTTTATTATTATAGAATAGAAAACATTTATTTCAGACAGGAGTCCATAGGGTTAGTAACAATTTTACTTAACTTCTAATGTTAGTACAGACACAGATATACAGGGTGCTACAGAAAGGGTATATCAATACAAACGGGTTGAAGAGTGTATCTGGTCTAGAATCTCTGTACAAAATTTCAGCTCAAAAGCAGTAACTTTGAAAATGCTTAATATTATTTCGATAGTTTATTACATTGAAATCATAACAAACGTGTCACCGCACTACGAGGGTCATTATCCATTATCTGTAGTGTGCCTGTGCGCCTAGTACACGCACATCACGCCGCCGCGCGCCAGTGCAGCGCCGTGATGTCGAAATAAAAAAATATTAAGCATTTTCAAAGTTAATGCTTTTGAGCTGAAATTTTGTACAGAGATTCTAGACCAGATACACTCTTCAACCCGTTTGTATTGATATACCCTTTCCGTAACACCCTGTACAATTAAAATTTAGCGTGGAGCTGCATCCACCTCCGCAACATTGGACAATCCCACCGATCTGCGAACACACTGTGAATACTGTTGGTGCTGACGCGAACACGCGTCATCAGGGATGCACATCTATTCCTAATAATGGCGGCAAAACCATTAATTTTATTATCTGCAAACATCCCTGATGCACTAGAAAACCACGGCAGCCGCAGCAGTACTCTCAGTGCATTATTAAGTATATTGATTATACTAGAATTGATTTTATTAGATGGCCATTTGGTGATTAAAATTTGATAATTTACCTGGTCTTGTGATGCGATTTCTTTTTTTATTAAATTGCTATTGTTCATAGATATTTCTACACTATCAGTAGATATGGAACCCTGTAAAAAAAATGGCAATTCAGTAAGTTTTTCGTAAGAAATGGTAGGTATAGATAAAATGCAAATAATTATCACGTAAAAAAATAAGTTACATTAGGATGTTTATTAGAATAAGCGCTGAGGAGATGATGAAAAATATGCAATAACGCACTCGTAGGACAAATAGACTGCCGGACATTTCTGCCACTTCATTGCGGTCATTTGGTCCGGCGCCGGCGAACAATAATTCATCGTCTGCTCAGCGCCCTTTTGGCTAGATTGAAATTATTTATTAAGATCCTGGTACTTTTTGATGTTAGGGGATAAAAAAGAAATGGAATTCGAGAGGTAAACCATGTTTATAAGGTAACATACCTGTTGTTCCAACACATCAATGGCTTCTGCAGCTGCAGCAAGTAGTTCTTGTTTATCGCTCAGTTGCCTTCTCAATTCTTCCACTTCTACTTGAAGTCTTACATTGTGTTCCAAAAGGCCCTGGAAAAACAACAGCTAATTAAACAGACATACTATTTGATATTTTGTTTATATGGTAATTGGATTTATTTATTATGCGATATTTTTAAGTAGGTCGGTAGTTTTTTCCAACTAGATTGTCGCGCTTATCGAAATTACATTTGCTTGGTGAGATATGTTATGTTATGATCAATGAACATACAGTTGAATATAATTAATTATCTATGGACTATGCGTTGATTCAAAGGTAAAACTCACTAAGTGACATTTTGACCCAAAATGAGATTTTACTACTTTTGCTTCTATACAGAGAAAATCTACGATAAAAAAAAAAATAGTGCGTATTGTGCTCCCTAACAAAACTGTGAAGTGAAAAATGTCTATATTATTATCCTTCTTCTGATTTTTCAGACTAAAAAAACGCAATATCTTAATTATCACCATTAGTCAATTATGCCACAAAATGAGTTTTACGCCACAAAATGAGTCTATGTAAATGAAGAATTTGGGCGTTTGTGCACTACAAGGAATTTTACTGCCCGGCAGTCCGATTTTATTTTTTTATAATGGCGTGCCAATATGGGACCGTAAAAAATCGGACTGCCGGACAGTAAAATTCCTTGTAGTGCACAAACGCCCTTTGAGTTAATTTTCTAGCTATGGAACAACAAACTGAATGTCATAATTAACAAAGTTCAAATTCCAATGCAATCAAAAACTTATTAGGACCTTTTTGTTACAAATGGTCACTCAAAAATAAACTTAGAATACATTTCAGTAGTAGAGATACTGAGTAGATAACTGGTTAAGTGGCGACTGGCGATGGAATTTAAATTATCTGACCTTATGAAAAAAAAGTAATAAATAGGTACACGCGGTTATAGCAATTAGCTAACCCCCCTAAAAATTACTCGATTTTGCACCCTCCTCTCATAACATTAAAGGTTATTCAATATGTATGAGTTAATCGGACTAACACTACTCGATGAACAGAAACAATAAATAATTTTGATACGCAAATTTGAGCTTTAAGATGTTGGTGTTAGATCATTTACTATGTATGGGTATTTGTTACGCAATTTTCATTTTTAATCAGCAAGACTTAAAGGTTAGGTTAATGTTGTGATAATTTGTGTCATTGCTACTAATACCTTATTTCATCTATCTTACTCAAGTTAATCTGGTGTCGTGGTTCATGCGTAAGGCTGAGACGTGCAAGATGCGAGTTCAAATCTAGTCTCATGTTTAATTTTGTTTTCAATATATAAATTGTTCGTTAAGTATTTCTTGCATTATTGTAAAGAACAAGCATATCAATTAAGTTGATAAACGATAAACGTTTCACCTTTTTCAATAAGTGGGTAGTTCGACTTCAATATGCGTATTCAACAAAAACTGCTATTGAAATGATTTTAGGAATATGGGGTAGAAGAATAAATTGAACAAGACATTCTATGCACAAATAGCAGTGAATACGCACGAACATTTTTATATTGCCTTACTAAGTTGCGAAAATCCACGCCTTTTTATTAATTATTATTATCGGTTTTGATAGTTTAATCGTCATGTCTCAGTTGAGTGATTATTTAAAATACAAAATATTGTATTTGCATAAGGAGAATGTTGGTATTAAAGCGATTGCTAGGAAACTTAATATAGCGGTAAGTGTATTCTTTTTTATACTTCCTTAATTCGTTAATTGGCTTAAAAACGTGAGTATAGAATAATAGAAAATTAACTGTTTCATTATGAGATCATTTATAGGTCTAATGTGGTTTATCTAAAGGTATTTTTGCAAACTTATTCGAAAAATTATGATTACCGGGTTATTAAAATTATGCTTATTGTGTTGTTTCAGAGAAATACAGTCAGACTGTGGCTAAGACGTTTTGAAGAGACAGGGAATATTCAAAAGGATCGTCCTGAACCAAAACCTGCAATGTTACTCCTGTGTCAGAACATCATCAAGCAATTGTTAGAAGGCATACTGAACACCCATTTTTGCCTACTCAATGCAGTATAATGTTTCTGTTCAGACGGTCAGAAAACATTTGCATGTTGCTGGACTGAAACAATACAAGCCAGCACGTAAAATTTAACTGACTGCTGCACATCGCCAAGCAAGGGTCCGCTTTGCCCAAGAATATCTCAATTTTAATTGGGAAGATTATGTTGTCATATTTACCGACGAGAAGTCTTTGTCAAAACCTTATTTATAACTAAACATAACTACATACTTACAAAACAAATTGATATATAGTATACCTAGTAGGTAAAACATCAACGTATAATGCTATTTTATTTAGTTCAACGATATTTAATGTGGTGATGTTATTGTTATGAAATAGAAATACATACCTATATATTTCTAAATATTATAACATGTTGATTCACTACATTAAACTCTGTGAAGTATGTGACAACGTTATTAGTAACTGTTATATCATTTACGTTATTCTTATAATAATTTTTTTTATAAAATAAAATCGTTTTTACCATCATTATCGTTTTTTTTTATTTTCGTTCAGCTTTTTTTTTGTTGCTAAAGTTATAATTTATTATTTATAACTTAAAAAAAAAATACTATAAAACAAAATGCGCAGCAGAAAATATGTTGGTTTCGAACTCACAACCACGCTCTTGTCAGCTCACTGCAGCTACCACTAGACCACACGAACATGGCAATTGTCGTTGAAATTAGCAATAATATATTACAAGTTAGAACAATATTCAAGATCATACCTACCTTAACACTGCGTGTTAAATATCAAATTCGAATAACTGTTTTATTAATCGTAGACGTTGAACTGTTCTAGTTCGATAAGCTTACTGCTAACAAGCAGAAGGTTCAAATTCGTTTAATTTTTAAGGGGTCAGCTAATTGCTATAACAGACTGTACTTACTTGAACAGCTGGTGGCGATCCAGTGCCCAATTTCTCTTCAAGGAAATATATCCTCAGTTTCAAATGAAAGTTTTCTTTCCTTAAACCATTGAGTTGTTCTTCATACTGTTTCATGCTTATACCACTAGCGGCAGTAACATCTGTCGAAATATTTATTGGAATTTTAGCATGTTGCATAATTATTGTAAACGCTAGCACTGCGTTTACAATAAGGGCGGGCCGCGCCTCATTGCAAAAATCCTCGTGCATCACTTTCGTACATTTTGTATGAACTTTTTAGGGTTCCGTAGCGAAATGACATAAACGGATCACTTAACAATAATTTCCTCCTGTCCGTCTATCCGTCCGTATGTACCGCAGCCATTTTCCTCGGAGACTATTGGCACTATATTCATAAAATCAACTGTCATACATTTTGACCGTGAAGGTACTATTGTAAAGTTTGAATAACATTATTTAAGCCCTTACAGGGTTCATGTCTTAATACTGTGTAACAAAATTTTTATGCATGCCTATTAACCAGTGTTTTATATGTTAGCAAATAAACATATAGTAATTGAAAAAATCGTTCATGTTATTGCAAATAAAATTTTAGGGTTTAATAATTCAAATAATCAAATCATTATTATTATAATTGGCAATACAATTTACTTCCATAAGTACGTTTTCTGACTGATTTATTTTTACATTTTCATTAAATTGTTTTGGAACACAGTTTAGGAAGTATTAAGTACCATGAGTATTATCTACCAACCCGCACTGGGCCCGCGTGGTAGATTACGGCCCACTCCCTCTCACAGAGAGGAGGCCTGTGTCCCAGCAGTGGGAACATTATAGGCTGATTATGTATGTTATGTAAGTACAGTCGAGTTCATTAATATATTGGCAGTGACAATGTTTCAAAATATTGTAAGCGTTAAAATGATCATATAGTTCTATACAAACTTAGACATCAATAAAATGTTTTCATATAAACTGTTCATAAGTATGTTACGGTAGTGCAGTCAATAATATCCGACTACTCTTCGGAACATAAATATCTAAATACTCTAGACTTCGATAAATTTGTTGCAACCTAGAATTCATAAATATCTATACAGCTTTGAATATTCAACTAAATGGCCTTTACCATTAAATTTATTTTTGCTTGCCGGAGCAGAAGTTCGAGTAATAATGCAATATTGCCGTTGAAAGATGTCATAACTGACAACTTCAAATTGATTTTGTTTCAAGATCTTTTTCATAGAAAAAAAATTGCATAGATATTTGTGAACCTAACTTTGCGCTAAATAATATGAACAAGGGATTGCGCACAATCTTTAGTTTTTGTCTGTAGTAATGTTATTGATATAATGTAGTCACATATTTATAACGTCACAGATTGTTTACAATTAATTGTACGGCAAAGCTGTTTAGAGTTTTATGAAACTTACCATTGCCTATATATTTTTGATTCATGAACATGCTCAGATATTAAAGAACTAGACTGTACCATGAGTATATCAAATAATTATGAATACGAACCATGGCCTTCAGAAGAGGGTAACCCCATTTCTTGTAGTTTTCGCGGGCTGGTACTGCAAATAAAACAGAATAATGTATGTGAAGCGGAGAAAATAAAACAAGTCATAAGTACTTTGATAATTCATTGCATTAGGGTTCCTGACTAGGGTAAGTCAAAAGAAATATGGTGGTATATGCGCTTTTCAAAAAGCACACTCCAACTTTTAAACTTTGTGTTGAAAATTCAGATATTTTTTTAGGTAGTAGAACTAAAAATAAATAACTCTCAACGAAAATTGGTTTGAATGAGATGTTGTATTATTGTTGAGATATAAGATATTTGCGGTTACAAACTTTGTTCTTCAGTTTCTTTGATACTAGGTACACAATGCAATCCATACTTATTTTTGCTGACGATGCCGATGCAATGCATATTGTGCAAGCGTAAATATTCACTCCCACAACGCAATTTTTCACGGTGCGTGATTATGGTCACAAATGCATAGTGTTAAGTTCATAAATTTATTTCGACTTTACTGCAACATGCGAGAAGATGATTCTTTTGGCTGGAAAATAGCGTCGTCAGGTATGCACCAGGCCACCAGCTCTGACCTGACTCTGAGTTTAAGTAGGTTTATGTTTAAGGTATACCGACAAGAAAATATTGAACGAGTCGCCCATAAGCTACAACTACCTATCTCCATACCAAAATTTCATCTAAATCGGTTCAGCGGTTTAAGCATGAAAAGGTACCGCAGAACGGGGCTACTTTGACTTCCAGGGTTACTTTGACAGATTTTGGAGCTACTTTGACAGACCGCCAAAATCGGTTTTCAAGTGTGCGTGACCTCGAGTAATATTGCGCGAGGCGCGGGGTGTGGGGAACGCGTCATAGCGTTGTGATCGGCCTGGTCAAAGTAGCCCCGCCTGTTCAAAGTAGCCCCGTTTTACTGTAACAGACAGATACCCTTTCGCATTTTATAATATTAGTATATATGGATGTAGATGTAGACGGTTTGGTCTTTTCCTAAAAACTACTAATTGCACGGGCTACGTAAATTGTAAGACTTACCTATGTACAACAGACTACTTTCTGCCTACGAAACCGAAAAATCTATTTGTTGTTAGTTGAAAACTAAAGTAAAATGTGTACATCATCATCATGCCTAGCCTAACATAGGATAGTAGGGTAACATGCCTAATTTTTCCAAACTATGTTGAGGTCGGCTTCCAGTCTAGCCAGATGCAGCTGAATACCAGTATTTTACATGGAGCGACTGCCTATCTGACCTCCACAACCCAGTTATTGGGTAGTACGATACCCCTTGATAAGACTGGTTGTCAGACTGTCAAAGTTCCACGAATGACAGCCGGGACCAACGCGCAACGGCTTAACGTGCTCGGAAAGCACGTTAAGCCGTTGCGCGTTGGCGTAGGCACGGAGAGGTCTTGGTATGTAAAGTGGTCACCCATCCACGTACCAACCGCGGCAAGCGTAGCTTAACCTGATCGATCGACCCGTGCGGCTGTTATTGCTTAGCCACAAGCCCCCTCTAAAATCACATTTCACACTAATTATTATAAAGGCGAAAGTTTGTGAGTGTGTGTGTTTATATGTTTGTTACTTCTTCACGCTCAAACGGCTGGACCGATTTTGATAAAATTTTGTATGGAGGTAGCTGACACCCTGGATTAACATATAGGCATCCCGATTTTCCCACGGGATCGACATTTATGCGGGTGAAACCGCGGGGCGCCGCTAGTGTGTAAATATATTGTGTGTAGCTATACACATAGTGTGTAGGTAACTACAAAAACAAAATTGACATCATTTTGCTGTATTTTTAGGGCTCCGTAATCCGTATTCTGTACACAAACGTTGAAAACGGACCCTTATTATCTGTCTCTATGACTATCTGTCAGTTTATTATAAACAGGTTAAGTATTTCATAATTTTGAGTTAATTTCTTGTTGCAGTCGATTAAATTTTTTAAATTAGGTACTTTTTTATTTCGTAATTTTTAGTTTTAAGTAAAAACTGGAATATTTGTTTGTAATAAGTAGGTAATAATATGCACTCGAATTTCACCAAGGTTTTGAGATGTTTTAATTTTGACATTACCCCCGTAGCTCGTATCAATAAGCCAGGCCGTCACACCTTAGTGGCGATAAGACCCCTCTTTGAGGAGTGGCTAGAGAGGCGTCACGGCGTCCTCACCTATCGCCTGACGCAGGTCCTCACCGGACACGGATGTTTTGGGAGGTTCCTGCACATCATCAGGCGGGAGGAGACGCCCGGGTGTCACCATTGCGAGAATCGCCCAGAGGACACGGTGGAGCATACGGTGGAGGTCTGCCCCGCATGGGCGGAGCACCGCCGTGCCCTCGTAGAGGCGATTGGCAACGGCGGCGACCTCTCGCGTCCGGCCCTGGTTCAAGCCATGGTCCGGGGCGAGAGGGAGTGGGAGGCAGTCACCTCCTTCTGCGAAGCTGTCATGCTAGCGAAGGAGGTGGCGAAACGGCTGAGGGAGAGAGCCAAGCGTCCCAGCCGCCGCGGGAGACGCTCCGGGCGTCGGGAGCCGCATGACGACTCCCGGCCACCGTAGGCGCGGGCCTGCGGACGGAGAGTAATGGGTATCTCACCGTCCGATCAGGACCAGGCCCGTGCCGGACGGCGCGTACGTGTTCCACGCGCGCCTCAAAGAGATGTCAGCAAAAAGGAAGGGGCCTGCCAGGGCCGAAGCCTGCCGGGGGTGCGGGATTGTCCGAAAGGGTTACCGCTACCCCGGAACATAAAGGGCTAAGGAAGGAACACGGATGGGTTTTAGTCAGTAAGAGTCTGACACTCCATTCCGCTCCACCCAGAGCGGGAGGGGTCATTTGAAGATTTCCCATCCATAACAAAAAAAAAAGGCCGTCAAACCCACACGTATTAGTCCATATCTTGAAAATTACTGAATCGATTTTGATGAAACTTACACTGTTCCCTAAGTTGAAGTAAATGTAAGCCAATAAAAAAAAACCGGCCAAGAGCGTGTCGGGCCACGCTCAGTGTAGGGTTCCGTAGTTTCCCGTCCGTCACAATAAGTTTTCCACGTACAATTCGATAATACCCGACCCAATGTAATAAGTGCCTACAGCGCCATCTCTCGGGGAATTGGGTTACTAATTAATACATAGACGTGCCAGAAGTTTTCGGTGGTAATTTTGGATTGCGAAAACCGATTTTAATAATTCTTTTTTTGTTTGAAAAAAGATACGTTCAGGATAATAAAATATGTAAACGAAGTTAAAAAAAAATGCTTGCATATACGATTATACTACGAACTTAGTCCAGAAATGATTTTGTACAACTTTTTGTCTTTTTTGTACAAAAACTGTTGTTTCTATCAAGTTCAAAATAATTTTCCTAGAAAGTCCTTATAAAGTTCTACTTTTCAGATTTTTTTCATATTTTCTAAACTTATGGTTCAAATGTTAGAGGGGGGGGGACACCTTGTTTTTTACTTTTGGAGCGATTATTTCCGAAATTATTGACATTATCAAAAAATGATTTTAGTAAACCCCTATTCATTTTTAAATACCTTTCCAACAATATATCACACGTTAGGGTTGAAATTAAAAAAAAAAATCACTTCCCACTTTACATATAGGGGGGCTACCCTAATAAAACATTTTTATCCAATTTTTATTTTACCACTTTGTCGGCGTGATTGATATACATATTGGTACCAAATTTCAGCTTTCTAGTGCTAACGGTCACAGAGATTAAGCGAGGACGGACAGACGGACGGACGGACGGACAGACAGACATGGCGAAACTATAAGGGTTCCTAGTTGACTACGGAACCCTAAAAAGGTCATTATCCGATTAACAGTTACAATACATACATACATCTACAAGGTGTTAAAAAATTAACCCTTAAAACTTTAAGAGGTGCTTTAGACCATTGAACTGAACAACTTTCACTATGGGACCAACTCCGAAATCACGAAAAAAAAAATCTGCTATTTAATACAAAAGTTCAATACCTACTCGACCAAAATGTATGAAATAGCTTATTTTGTTTTTTCGTGATTTCAGATTTGGTCCCATAGTGAAAGTTGTTCAGTTGGATGGTCTAAAGCACCTCTTAAAGTTTTTAAGGTTAATTTTTTAACACTGTATAAATTTTGTATATTTGTTTGGAAGCCCTAATAGATTGTCATAAGTGAATATAATGCAGTTCCAATAATATTACATACATACGTGTCGAATTGCTTCCTTTTTTTTTTAAGTCGGTTAAAAGATAAATAATTAAAACAACAGCACTGAATGATGGTATGGAACATGGAACAGATGGAACCCTAATTGCGCAAGTCCGACTCGCACTTAGCCGTTTATTAGTAGATAAACGTCGTGTTTCTTTTTGATGCATAATTAAGACGTTATTGAAGTTGTTGCTTTTTTACGAAACACTCGTCATGTAGGCCCCACTTGCATTTTACTGTTTTATTGTATTTATTTATTTGAAACAGCGATGCAGCATCGCTGAGCAGTTTCGAGCCGCTACAATTACAATCGAGCAGGGGAAAAAAGGAAAATGTAGTAATACTTTAAGATAGTGTGTTATTTCAATTTATAACATGTCGTCTACAGAACAATATTATGATAAGTACTACCTATGTACCCCGAATTTATAATATGCTTACCTAAAGGGAGACGAAATACCAGCTCCCTGTTTCGAGTTATGCATCCTAGGCAATGTTGCCATTTTATTTGAGGAAAAACTTGTTATATAACGACACCTTTAAATATACATTTCACATATCAACAATACAACACATATCAACTACTTAGAGGTACCGAACAGAGTAAACAGAACAAAACACGATGTATAATGAACGCAAATCGACGACAACTGGAAATTATTTCCGTCGAATACTATTAAAATAACAGATAACGATTGTTATTATGGGTATTTAACACGATTGTACTTCAAAACTCTAACCAAGTGTGACAAAATATCTCAACAAAATTGTAAATAAACAATGGCGTAATTAGTAAATCACTTTGTATTATATTTGACGTGATACACGATAGGTTACTGAATTTAGGACGAATGGGATACGAGACTCCGAGAGGGATTCGGGAACGATCGCATATCATCGGGAGTCGCTGAGCCAGTTACGCAGATAGCCAGCATTTTGGTACATATTGAAGGGGGAATAGGAAAAAAGAAAGAGATAGATGCTGCGGTGTTAGACAGAGATAAATGGACCCGAGGCGGATACTGTGAACTACACAACATACAGAAATAGAAGTGGTGGCGCCATTAAGTATGCTCTGTTCCAAATTTTGAATTTATGCCTTACTTCCTGCATCAACGCGTTTTAACAGAATGTTAGGCGACAATGCTATGAATACTTACCTAATATTCATTACTTACTTAGTACACGAAGTTAAAACGAACTGGTCATTATTTCCCGAAGTTTTTCTGTTAAAGTAAGTACTGTCTTTCTAGGGTTCCGTACCGTAGCAAAATGGTAAAAACAGAACCCTTATAATTCCGTCATGTTCGTCTGTCCGTTCGCCCGGATGTCACACAGCCATTATAATTAATTTAACACTATTTGCACTAAGTACCTACATCGGTGAAAGTTGGAAAGGTGTATTTTACACCGAACAATGGTTTAGTGAAATTACAAAAAAAATTAAAACCGGTCAAGTGCGAGTCGGACTCGCGCACCAAGGGCTCCGTACAAATTTGTAGGTACTCGAATATAAATAGTTTTAAAATTATTTTTTCTTGTAATGTATCTACAAATTTACGGTTTTCGGATTTTTCCTTTACTTGTGCTATATGACATTATTGATATTGCTTCTTGCCAAATTTCATGATTCTAGGTTAACGGGAAGTACCTACCCTATAGGTTTTGGTTTTGATTTCGGATCATAAACGCCCGTATCTTTTGATTGTGTTGACTTAGAAGTTTGATTTTTTCACTGCTTCTAGGGATTGCTGCCCTGAGTATTTGACTACCTATCAATTCATTATGTACTGCACTGCATCCCGGTGTGGGCACAAAACCGCAATGCTCTCTGCAGAACGTGCACAACGAGCGGTTCTTAAAGTGATGCTTTTTAAACCTAGAGACAACCCTACTGATAATTTATATTCTGAGGCCAAAGTTCTCACAGTAAAGCAACTATATGTCCTTCGTTCAGTGCTGCTGAGACACTCCAACCTTTCATTAGATAAAAATCTCCTTTTCAGACCACCACGGTTTCCCTATATGTAAAACAAACCCTATTGTGTTTTACATATAGGGAAACCGTGGAATGAAACCGAACCGTGGCCGTGGAGTGGAACCGTCTAATGAACGGTTGGAGCGTTTTGCATTTACAAGTCGACAATTGTTGGCTCAAAGTTCACGCATGTTTAATAAAATAAATAAAATTATTCCGCTGTACAGATATAATTTATGTACATGAAATTTAAAAAAAAATTAAGAGAATGTGATGAAACAGAAAATATATTGGCTATAGAATCATAACTTTATCAAACCTACATTGAAAGAAAGGTTATCAAACACTCACTACACATACACACCTCCCTAGCCCTACACACAAACTACACTCATATACACACCCCTAGATACACAACCACAATCATTCACTCCATTTGCTGTGTTATCAACCACTGTAAGCAAAACACAAAAGTCACGGTTGTATTATATAAATTGAAGCCGCAAAATCTCCGACTCCTTAGATACAGGTCTGCGTACCTAGTTTAGGAGCCCGGAAAGTTGACAAGAATTTTAAAGTTGGTAGTACAATACAACCCACTATTTCCATATGCTATGTATGTACTGTGTTGTTGTTGTTATGTACTAATAAACTTATTATTATTTGATATTAAATTTCAACTTGATAACTCCACGCGTTCCTGAGAAAAAGGGTCTTGACTGACGGACAACAAAGTGATCTTATAAGGGTTCCGTATTTCCTTTTGAGGTACGGAACCCTAAAAATAGTTAGCGGTATAACTCCCCATACATGTCACCGAGCATAATATGGGAATTGATTTTTGCATATGTAGCGCAGTGACTTTTTTCCATCCCTGTATGTGGGGTATTGTTGAATTACTAATAAAAATTATGATTTTTCTAAGGACTTTGCCACTTGAAGTAAAATATTTTCGGTTCCAATCTCAGAAATCACTTTGTGAGCGATAAAATCAATAGTGTGCGTGCGTAAATATTCATCCCAACTACCCGTCTCTGTATATGGTTCGACACGCACCCTGCCGGTTTTTTTTACGTAGTGATGTGAACACTGCTCCTGCTTACCCCCATCCCTAAGCAGATCATCGAAACAGAAAGCTTTCACTAGTCTGGCACGCAGTCAAGTATATTAACTTCCGACTTTTAACATCGCTACGCTGCTCTTGGTACCTCACCAGCCCCCGTTATCTTATCCCCTTCTCAAAAATCAATCTGCCTAGCCTTTTCCCAACTATGTTGCTACCAGTCTAACTGGCTGCATCTGAATACCATTATTTTACATGATGCGACTGCATATCTGACCACCACAACTCGGGTAACACAATACCCCTTGGTAAGACTGGTTGTCAAACTTTTGGACTTCTGTGTGTAACGTCTGTCAAAGATCTACGAATGACAGCCGGGACCAACAACTTAACATGCTTTCCGAGGCATTCTATCTAGCCCCTGTTATCCCCTTTTAATGGGCTACTCTTTATTATACCAAATATGTAATAGATTTTTTATCTAATTTTCCAATCTACTGACGCCGTAATCAATCATAAACTTTTTACGAAAAAAGCACCCTGGATGAAACACTGAATGGTAGTGTATCAGATAAGAATTAAGTATTGAAAAGAAATATTTGGTGTTCAGGTTGGATTCCTGGTTTTGTCCATCATTAAGCTTAAAGTTCTTTTGACCACTCTTCTACTATTTATAAAGTTTCAATCATGGCCTAAAAAAAAAAACGGGCAAGAGCGAGTCGGACTCGCGCGCCGAGGGTTCCGTACCATCATAATAATATATTTTCAAATTTTCATCGGCGCAGCCTATGTTCTTCAGAGAATTTTAAAACTGCGCGCTGCGGTGTAGAATATTGCAGTTTTAGGTCAGCGCCATCTCTTGACCGATAGTGGAACTAATGTAACTTGTTGATGATTTCTGAAAGACATGGTTTTATTTTTCCTGTAATCTTTACACAAACTTCTATCACATAGAATTATTTCTGATTTTTCTCTTTGCGAACTTCGGAGATAAGAGGGGAGGGGAACTGTATTTTTTTTACATTTCATCAAAAGTCGAAAACTGTGCGGCCTAAAAAAAAAAAAGAAAAAATGTTTGAGAATGTGCAAACTGCGCTCTTTCATGTGATACCCCACGTGCCCTAGTCGCTCCACTTCGAATTTTACAGAATTATTATAATTTTTCAATCTGTTGCAAAAAAAAAATATTATTTCTTTTTTATTTGCAAAATAGTCGGGCAAACGTCATCTAAAACTATTCCAAAATTCAAGTTGATAGCATTAGTAGTTCTTGAGATATCCAGCTGTGATAGATGGACACACAGATAGACTGAGTCGCACAATAAGGGTTCCTTTTTACCATTTTAATGATAAATAAATGATAAATGATTTATTTCTGTAAGTAGGTTTGTACAAACACTTTTACACTTCAATCGTATTTTTTTTAAGCTAGATGAGGTCGGCATTTCCTATCTGACTACTACTCTGAGAAGAAAGGCCGAAACAAACTCAGAGGTCACAGTCTCTTTTAAAGTCCAGACAAAATCTTGGTCAGATCATATGAAGACCATATACATTGGGGTCTGAAATGGTCTTTTGAGGAAAGAACCACACAGATTGAGCGGACCTGTCCAGTCAGTGCACGCATTTGTCAAAAATCGTGCAGCTCAACTCAGAACTTGAGGAGCTCAACGATTCAACGAACAATACCAAAGAAAGGCAGATCATGATTAAAACTAACTAAGAAGGAAAACAGAAAAAGGAAATGACCCACATAGTCCTCACATTCACAATAATTAAATAAAATAAAAATACTTTACAAAGTAAATATTCATGTCATTGTATACAGGCAGATTTTTTTATCAACATCCAAATTTTTACAGGGTGTTCTACCCATGAATATGAACAACTTTCACTATGGGACCAACTCTGAAATCACGAAAAAAATATCAGCTGTTTAATACAAAAGGTACCTACTTGACCAAAATGTATGAAACAGCTGATTTTTTTTTTTCGTGATTTCAGAGTTGGTCCCATAGTGAAAGCTGTTTATATTCATGGGTAGAACACCCTGTAAAATTTGGATGGTGATAAAAAAAAATTTCATGTATATAAAATTCATGAATGCCAATGTGTATAAAAAAAAAACCGGACATAATTTATTTTTCATTTAATTAATTATAATCTTTGGTACGGAACCCTAAAAACATACCACTAATTTGGGTCAGATAAAAGATGCTTTAGCAACTGGGCTTTCTACCAAGTACCAAAAGTAAGTACATGTGGCCTGATGGCAAATGAACACTTCGCAAAAAATCATATACTTCAAATAAATGTTTTGGTGGTTTTGTTCTAGTTTCATCAACTTTGTTGCGCACAACTGCCTTAGGAACCTTTTGGCCTTATACAGGTCTTTTTATTTTGTGTTTGTTATTCCCATGTGAGTCCGAATAAATACTTTTTCCTTCTTTTTATTTTGCTGTTTACTTACTTGGGAATCATAAGTATATTGAACTTCTAATTGCTTCACCACCCTTGAATGTAACTTGCACATCATAAAACGGCAGTTTATTTTTGCTTTTAAACAAATGTGAAAGTTAAATTAGGTTTCAACATTAGTGAAGTTTAAATTTTCTATAAGAATTTATCAAAAGTGATTAAGCAATTACAAGGTTGGCTATGCTTAATTTATTTGGATAACTCTAGTATATCAGACAATAGAGCATCAATTCATGTTTGTTTGATGTTTTTTTTTTATTCTTTATTTAATTAGGAACTTTTATGACCGCAATGCGTATGACAGTCCCATCGTACCCTAAACACATGATGCTACGGATCACATTTGGGCCATGAACCTGAACAGACTCTTCGCATCATCACCATTTGGTTGAGACAGAATATTATGGAATGTGCCCATATCAAGTTGGTTCAACTTGAAGCCTACAAACAGATCACGTCTTTGAGACTCATACCGAACACATTCCATCAATAAGTGATGTAAGTCTTCCACAACTCCACACTCTACACAATTAGGCGAGTTAGTTTTCTTCATTAAAAACGCAAACTTATTACATGGAATGTGTCCCGATCTAAGCCTATGAGCTTTAACTATTAATTTCCTACTTAACTGACTATTAATAAACCAGGGCACACGAAAAGGCTGACTCTGCATGGTTTTATACCAGATCCCTTTTTCCAAGGAACGTCTATTAAAATACTCCTTCCATTGTTTGATGTTATTTTTTAATGTTCGTAAAATAATCCAAATATTGTTTTTGTGGAATTAATAATTTAAACAGTTTCCTGGAAAATAAAAATGGTATGGAATTTTTGTATGAACTACTGTTTAGACAGGACAATGTCAGTCTGTCAGCTAGTACTCAATACAAGACGCATAAAAAATGGGCAACATCAGAAGGACAATGAAAAAAGATTCAAAATCTAGTTGCAGTCTCATTTCAGCAACAAACAAATGTCAAAAACTTGTCCAAATATTGGGAAATTAGAGGTATTTTTTGACAGATTGAGACAGATCAGACTGTGAACGTTCTTAAAGTAATGAGAATTGCCCCTCAGGTATCAAGTAAGGTCTGACCGCACTAAATTTGCCTAAAGATGTAAACAACAATGGTTACTCTAAATTTAATAAAATCGATATACAAGAATATTTATTTTAAGTAATGTTTGTTTTCGACTAGCTAGCTAGGAGATTTAGACGAAAACAAATATTACTTAAAATAAATGTTCTTGTAATTATATTGATTTTATTCAATTTCGAGGGGCCATTGTTGTTTACATCTTTGGCAAATTTAGTGCGGCCGGACTTTAGGTGTACTCCTTCACTTATAGTAGACTGCTTGCACATAAGCCCCTGTATTTATAAATTGCTTAAAGTTAAGACAACAAAAAAAACCTCTGGGGCATGAGCGGTTAAAATGAACAGGGAGAGCAGTTCTAATTTATTGAAATCAGTTTCTTGTAGCAGGATGTGTACACTGTTTTGAAAGTAAGCCTTGATAGGCTTATGTTCTGAGGACAAAGAATGACAACAGGAAAATCATTTTTTACAAACCAAATGTACAAATGTTCGGTCAGAGGGTCGTCTACCTATGCCTTAAAACAGATTTCTTTAGTACAATAGAACATAATGATACCGCCCTGACCCATCTTTCTTTTGTGATTAAGAAGAGAAAGAGGGTCGTCTAAAGATCGGGTCGTCATACATAATGTAGATGTGTAAGATGACCCTCTGACGCTTGTAAGTAATATGGGTACTCACATAACACCAACTTCCGCAGGCATTAATTCAGCCATTTGATAATACGTAGTTAAATGCCGCAAATAGAGCTGAAAAAAACCGCAGGATTTATAAAAAACGTGTAAGTTCATTATGCCTTTCAAAACTGTTAATTGAAAAAATAAGCTGTCTTTCAAAACTGCTCTATATTAGTAAATAAAGAGCGAATCACATGTTTGATAATGCTAATGATATATTTCAGTCTATCTAAAAGTACTCTGTGTATATTCGAAAGCACTACCACCTTTTAAAAATTCTCCGTTGTTCAATCCCTTCACTGCAGTTCACTTTTCAACTTTTCAAACAGACAATAAGACGTTACTTTGCGAGTTTGCGTAATGCTAGATACACACGCAGCTACTTTAGTACCGGCAAGAGGGTTGATATCACAGAATAAATATACTCCTAGCGGAGGTTGAGTATAGCTAGCGCCACGAAAGATGAGATTTGACCCCGCCTTCCGCGCTCTTTCCTCCGCCCCTATGACGTCTGGTCCCATACTGCTAAAGAGACAGTACTACGCACATTGAGATAGGGCAAGTCAAACCACGTGGTGTGTCAAGCAAGTCTCATCTTTCGTGGCACGCATTGTATTACTAATTCCATGGTCGCAAGGATTCGCTGGCGATTTCAACATCTGCGTGTAGGCTAGAACTAAAGGCGCGTGTCCACTAGAGCCACGCGGCTCCGTGATGCTCCGTGAGCCGCAGTCTGGCCTCAGTTGTTTTGATAATGGGGACGTGTTGCAAACAACAGCAAAAGCCTCGTGTGGACGGGCTTCGAGTGAGAGACTATGAGTCCTTATGGCCCTAGTGGGGACGCGCCTTTAGGCGGAAAAAATTTGCAGTGTAGTTATACTAGATACACACGCAGCGACTTTAATTTCCGGCGACACAGTGAGCGTCAAAATGAAGGGACCAAATCTCCAATGTCTGTCATACATATACAGGTTGTCCGGTAATTAATGGATAACCTTAAAATGGCTTATAGCAGACCTTATGGCCGTTCAGAAAAAATACAAAACCAAATATATCCTAAGTAGTACCTAAGATATGCTTTTTTTTTAAAAAAACTAATTTTTTTTACCGTATTATTGTACGCTAAGACCACAAATGAATGAATTCCATCGGTTTTTTGTTGTTGTATTATTATACGCTAACTTGCCGACAGATAGGCAGTAAATAGTATGTCTAGCTACTGCAATAAAATAATGTAAATAGTGAATTATGGCTATTAAGTAGTAAAGGAGTTTTGACTAAATAACAAAATTTGCATTATTGGAACATTTTTTACATTCAATTGCAACTGACCATTGGGGTATAATTAAAAACAACATTTAACATTAATAATACTTTATTTGATATTAATCTACTCATAATAAATGTTCAAATTGTTTCTTATTTTTTTAAAAATCACCTTTATGCTACTACCAATAAAATTTGTACGTTGTACCTACTTATTTCTTTAATTTTTTTTGGCTCGTTAAAATAAACTTTAACGTAAGAAATTTTGCACGATTTAGAAGGTAGTAAATAGGTATTAGATATTTATCCTTCGAAGATCGAAAATAAACCGCCCATTTACCTGTTGCACTAAACAATTGAATCGTCAATTTGGAGGGACCAACTTATATAATCGATATCTTTAAAACGATATATGTTTGGGGCAGCCAAAATCAATAATATTGAGGTAGAATTAAGGTATTATAACACTAAGTAGGTAGAACATTCCAGGAATTAGTCCATCAGTTTGGTCCCTTCATCTTGATATAATGATGGAGGGACCAAGCATTTTGTTAAAATATTATCTATATGATGTGGTGGCTAAAATTATAGCAAAGGTAGGAAATAGTAGATTAATGGTATTATTTTTTATATGTATGACAAACATTGAAGATTTGGTCCCTTCATTTTGACGCTCAGGCGACACTGGATTTCGAAATACTACGTCCACACATCACTAGCCACAAATCGACTATCAAAAACGTGTGTGGACGTCATGGTGGACGTGACATTTGGACTGTTCTACGTGGCACACAGTGGCACAAGTAAGTACGCCGTGTCGCCGTCATATTACAAAAAAGAAAAAAAAGAACTGTTAGCCAGTGTTGCCAATTTAGCTCTATTTTCAATTAATTAGCTCCAAAAAAACTGTTTTAGATCTATAATTTTAAAATATCTCCATTCCAATACATGAAAATGAAAGTTTTTGTTTTTTTTTTCAACGGTTTAGGTGTATATCCGAATTTCATGCAGACCAACGAGTAAATCAAAGAGTAAAGTAATATAGAGGGAGTAAATTAATACATAGAGCCCTATTTAGTCTATGACTTGAACTACGGGGTATCCCCGTATTGTATTATTTCGTTCGTTTCATTTAAGTACTTCGTTTCGATCGATCATTAATTCCTTGACTTTGGTAATTGATGTACAGACGCCAGCATATCAACCTACTACAATCTGTCAAATTTCTTTAATAGATTTTCAACTTTATCACTGAAGCGTAAGGTTCAAAATTGATTGGGAAAATGTGACAGTTAGGTGTAGGTTGATGTGCTGGCGTCTATACATACAATCGTGGAGAAGTACTGTGTTGATAATTTGTTTATTTATAGAAAAATATTGTTATCAAGGCAACTTATGATGTGGAAAACTCAGGACCAAGCACAAGTGGATTAGAATTAGTGAATTTGATACACAATTTCGATAGTTCTGACGATGAATAATCGTATTTATTTTATTAATCTAACGAGATATAATATCATGTTACGTTTCTTTTTATCAATAATTAAAATTTTGATTTTTAAACTTTCTTTTATTTTAGCTCTTTTTTTTCCAAATATGTAGCTCTATTTTAGCTCTTTTTCGATGGTGATCTAGCGCTCTTTCAAAAATTGAGTTGGCAACACTGCTGTTAGCTGCCTACTGTCCCATCCCATTTATGTATTCGACTGAAAGACTTGTATCTATGTTCATGAATAAAAATTATTAAAAAAAAAACTGCCTGCTTTCAGTCAGTCTGTCAGGTTGTTTAGCTGTCGTAATAAAAAAATTGAGGTTATGAGTCGGTATGTTTAGAGAAATCTACACATACGACGACGTAAAGAAAAATAATTTCCTCACTTGTTTTATATCGCTATGGCACTTTGTTTTAACCTCCGTGCTTTGGTCAGAAGACTAGTGTTGTCTGATTTTCGGCCCACTATTCGCCTTTACTCAGATCAACAAGAGGGATCTAATGAAGAACAAAAAGAAATTGATCCTGCCAAGGATAGAACCAAAATAGTTCCTGTTGAAACTGGCATAAAATATATGCAGAGTAAAGCTTATCAGCAAACTTATGGCGAGAATGCAGTTTGGACCTTGTATCGACGTAACCACAAGGGTGGGTTTGCCCCAAGAAAGACAAGGAAGTCCTGCGTCAGAAATGGTGTGATATCTACCGGGAATCCTTGCCCCATTTGTCGAGACGAATATCTAGTTTTGGATCACAGAAATACAAAACTCCTAGAACAGTTCATATCTGAGTACACTGGACAGGTATGTCATTATCTATTACTATACAAATTAGAGTGGTCTCTGTTCAAATTCTTGAGACTTATGCTTTGGACATTAATGAGCCTAGTGTAAAAGAATCAGTACAATTTTTAAGCTATAAATTGGCAGTTGGTACTTTTAGTTTAATGTTAAACATAACTTGGTAAATGAAAACATACAAATTATACAGGGTGAAATTGAACACATGCGACAAATCGAAATGGGAGATTATACTCATCATTATGAACAACTTTTACTATGGGACCAAACCTGAAATCGGGAAAAAAAAATCAGCTGTTCCCTACATTTTGGCGAGTTATGCGGACATAAATGTAGGGAACAGCTGATTTTATTTTCGCGATTTCAGGTTTGGTCCCATAGTAAAAGTTGTTCATAATGACGAGTACAATCTCCCATTTCGATTTGTCGCATGTGTTCAATTTCACCCTGTATAGTGTACTGTGAATATTATATTGCACTCACATTGGCTCATAATGTAAAAGCATCAGTGACATTCATTTTTATTATATTTCAATGCAATGCAATAAGGTATTCTTACAAAGAGTTTTGTGAAAACACTTGTTCAGTGTTAACATTTTTATGTAAACAATAATAATGACATACACTTTTTTTCCAGATACTGGATGCTTTCAAAACTGGACTTTGCCAAAAGAAACATAAGGAGTTATTAGTGGCGATTGAAAGAGCCTGGGACCATGGCCACCTAATTTACGATGTACCATTCAGGGAATATGATTACAAATTATATAATAAAAATACCAATTCTGTTTAAAATCAGTATAATAATATATTTTTAGTGTCATAAATATAGATATTATATAGTTGATTGAGCGTTTTCATTGCACATATATTTTATTAGGAAGCCCCAAAGTTATCTTATGGCACTATTTATAAAACTAGATAAATCTTATTTGTTGTAAATAATTAATTTCTTACTCTAATTCAAAGAAGAACCTTAAATCTTTCTAAGTTATTTAAAATCTGTTAATAACCTGTGATAAATTGTCTTGTTTTGTTTATGCTGTTAGTAAGCAGCTTGCTCTAGTCTAGTCTGTAATGTATTTACAAACCAATGAGGAAATACTGTCATTGCAGTTTTGTCTATTTCGAAATTTTAAATAAAGGAGCCCATGCTCTGTTATAAACTTACTGGAAAGGTCCATCTTAATTTCGAAGGTAGTCTTTCCACATTAGTTTCAAAAACAGTATTCTGTACCATATGTTGTACTTCTTGCTAGATTCAGGTTAATTTTGACTTTGTATGGCACCATATAATCATTGTTACAATTTGTGTTAGTAAATACATATACACAACCTGTATTAATAATAATATAGTCAGTGGGGGGGGGAGTGAATTACTATTATATTTCATCTGAAATCATTAGATTTCATCTTTTTTTGAGTTATGTAAAAGTATCTATTAATTTCGATCTGTTTCTTTGAAGTAGTAGTTCCCTTATAAGTGCCGATTTTTCTCGTTCCAAAACTGTTATCCTCTCATTTTTTCTGTTGACCTCCTAAAAAAGAAGTAAATATGTATTATTAAATAAAATACCAGTCTTCAAATGCATATATGTCTGCAAAATGTTTTCCTTTTTAATTCTCCCCTGTTTAGTATAATTCCACTTTGTCCCACTGGTGGGGAAACTTAAACTGAACTTTGGAGTCATCCTAATCTTACACAAATAGTTTCTAACTGTTTATATTTCGCCATATTTTATTGTACCGACGCCAGCACATCAAGCTACCCGAAACTGTAAAATTTTCCCAATCAACCTTGAACCTTATACTATAGCGATAAAGTTGAAAATCTATTAAAGAAATTTGACAGATTGTAGTAGCTTGATGTGCTGGCCGTACAATAGTGGCAGCCCGAGTTGGAAAAAGTGAACTCCGAATTTAGGCGAGTGTAATTTTCTCCACCAAAATCAATTACTTAGTGGGACACAGTGGACAGCTAAGTTGTGAACAGTCACTTTGTTGCGTTATTATTAAATATCTCACGCTTGGTCGACCTCTTTCCCTTCCATCCAGTGAGTGCCTTTCCTTAAGGATTTCCACACGCTCCGGCTACGGCGCGCGGCGCGGCGTAGTCGGCACCCGATACCCGGCGGCGAAGTGTTCGGGTACGTATATGTAAACTTTCGCACGTATCGCTAAAAACTCATTCATTCGCCATAGTAGTACATGCTCAGAATAGAATAGACTCTTTTATTATGTATTTTTATACCATGCGAATTATAGAAATTTTATATAGCGTCACACAATGGGCGGTCTTATCGCTAAAAGCGATCTTATATAAACACAACCTTTGTTTACCCGGCGTGAAGCCAACGGTTTAGTGGTCCATTCATTTACTTATACATACCTCTGATAGCATACGATTTTGGGAGCGAAGTACTGCCGCATTGTTTGGCGTGGCGGTAGTTCCGGTTGCTGACAGCGATGACGCGGGTAACGCTAAGTTCATATGAAGCGACAGCTGCCCATGCCGCCAACCTGCTGCTAACGCTCCCAATTGTCGATTGAGTTCTAACACCCGTGCTTTTAGTAATTCAAGCCGCTCTTGGTGTGCCTCACTCCAAGGCTCCTGAAAGACGAACAAATATTATGAGTAGGTTCGGTATCATTACGTTTTCAAATGATTCGGTGATCGAGGAGTGAGGATCCTCATTTCCCCAAAAAAGCCTCAAGATTGGACTTTTGCGCTGCGCTTTTATATTAATTCCTAGTCCGATTCCCGTACGGAGTAAAAGTTTGAATGCCTTTGGATAGAAAAATGAGTAAGAGATTCTTGTAGGTACTAGTTCTACTTAAAACTCGGCTATGTAGTGATTTTTAGCTATTACTTAGAGCTATCAGGGAAGTAATTTTTATATTTAAATAAAATACAGGGTGAAATTGAACACATGCGACAAATCGAAATGGGAGATTGTACTCATTATTATGAACAACTTTTACTATGGGACCAAGCCTTAAATCGTGAAAAAAAAATCAGCTGTTCCCTACATTTTGATGAGTTACGCGAACATAAATGTAGGGAACAGCTGATTTTTTTTTTCGCGATTTCTGGCTTGGTCCCATAGTAAAAGTTGTTCATAATAATGAGTACAATCTCCCATTTCGATTTGTCGCATGTGTTCAATTTCACCCTGTATTTTATTTACTTTGCTCAAATAAATAAAATATAAAAGAATTGTAAAATCAGCTAATTGCAGTAACTGACTGTAGATACCCACATATCTTTTGTAGATATCATGGGTGTGGGTATTTACCAACACTGAGACACCATACTTCTAGTCTCAACAGCTAAATATGTATTGAAGGCCGCAGGTCTTTTTGTTTGGGGCGAGAATCGAACCCACGACACGCGAGAACCTACCTACGCGATATCTCGGTAATGATTTTTTTTAAACCAATAATTAAATCGTTTATACTCAAAAGTGTCAGTTCAATCGACGTTAAGGTTTACACCATGTTTGCAATACATATTATTATAATTCATTCGAGTACGTTACACTAGGTAGGTAAGCAAAAAAACTTGTTTGGCCATGACCCGAAAACTTACCTAAGTAATGCTAAAGCGTGAAACTATGCAATATTATTTCATTTGTACCTATTAAATACCTAACTATTAAATAATGATAAATACGATACTTCTTGTATCGTATTTATATGAATTTAAATTGGCTGGCTAACACAAGTTTAGTGAATCATGTTTAGTACGTAATATTCAAAGAAAACTTAAACCACATTGAAAATAATAAATTATTTACCACATAAGCACCCATTCTGCCTGCGTAACGCATTTTTTCTTGAACTTCTGCTAACTGCTTTAAGTACCATTCTCTTGCTTCCTCTACTGCCGATAAGCCTTGCAGTAGAACGTCCTTTTCCTGTTCTATCTGTTTCATGCGTTTTAAAAGATTGTAGTCTACACCGTTGTGTAATGTGTGACGGCGAGGTTCCCGCCGACGAGAGACGCGACGCAATTGCGATTGCGTCTCGTTCGCTGATCTGCCGTCACCTAGGCCTCGGCTCTGTTCTTCTACGGCTCGAGACATTTCTTCGAAATCAATCTTGTCTACCGATATTTCTTCAGTGTCAAACACAGTTTCTTCCTCCGATTTGTAGCTAGATTTTGATGTTTCATTTCTTTCTGTAGATTGCTTTTCAAGTCGTGGTGGTTTTGGGGGACCATAAACTCTCCGAGAGCCATCATGTTTAGAAATAGACACCGTTCCGAGGTGACGAGGCTCTTGAACCAACACATCCTTACGTCCTATTAACTGAGGCATACTTATAGTTCTGTGCTGTGATGAATTTTCAGAGCTTTTTAAAGCTAGCCAATTTCGGTCTATGTTTTGCGTATCGTTTACATCCAACAACGGTGCAGAAGGTGGCCGGTGTGTTTGGGAAACTAATTGAGCATGTAAACCTGTGCTATCAACATCGTCACTAAATCGATCCTCTTTGCCAGAAGAGCCGTCGACTTGATTACGTAACAGGCATATTTTCAGGCCAGTACAGAATCTTTCGAATGTTAGCAGGCCATCGTGAGACGCTACCTTTTGTAAGCTTTCGATGACACCGCGAGGCAAACCTCTGGTGCGATCGTCCCTCCAACGATTTTCTATATCCGTGAGTTTTACATATCCGGTGTGTTTGTCGTCCATAATATCAAACAAAGTTCGCATTGCCGAAACAAATTGTTTCGGTAATGATTCCATATTTCTGGAAGAAGCACGATTCATGATGTTATAGGGTACCAACCAACGTAGTTAGGAAAGCACCTTTTTCACATTTTGAGTTTCATCCAGTCTTTGTCTATCTTCAAGGTACTTATACCTTATTAAATTTTCACTTAATCACAACAAATAAATATTTCCAAAAGTGCATAACTTCAACGTCACACTGAACTATCGGAATGAAAACATTTTATTACGCGGACATTATTTTAAATTCTTGAAATCGGATTCCAACTGGTTTATTATTATTACTGTTTATGTACCTATAGGTATGCATTAGTAAACACGAAAAAACCAAAAATTTTACAGTGGGTTCGACTATAACATATAGCGCACGGAGCACCATCGCCGTCTGTTGTTTGGCCACATGAGGACAAAAATCTGACCGTTTGTCAAACGGTACGCGTATGGTGGGCGAACCAATCGGCCGCTGGGAGGGAATTTGCGAGAGATAATAGCCCACGAGTGCGAGCAGGAGAACCGGTCAAACGACATTTCGGTCACTTCGGCACCGAGCAGACAGGTAAGCTGAGCATAGGACGGCACGTGTAGGTCTGTTGTTGTAGTCTGTACCTAAGTATTTCACGGTGATATTGTATGAAATAAATTTACTTTAATACACTCGGTGGCCTAGTGAAGGTACAATACAGTAACACCTTATGTTGTGTTCGGTTCAACTATCAAACAGTGTAAATATGTACCTACTTAATGTAAAACTACATTAGGTGCAAAGTTACTACTATGAGCCTTAAATTGTTTCCATGTAGGTGTCAATCGAGGACATTGACCTATTCTCAACGCATTTTGCATAGGTACCTACTACCTACTTATTAATAGGTACTTTTATGTTGTAATTAAGCGTTGGAGGAATCGCACGAAAACCTCATTTGGGTGACAAGGACAACATACAAAGTCTTTTGAATACGAATTTGATAGAGATAACTACATCGATTGGCATTTGATTGACATCACATAATAATGTAAGGAAAGCCATTTTTGTTGCTATCCGTACCATTTATCTAAATGCGTGAGAATAGATTAAAATAATTTTAAATGTTAAGTAATACCTATTGTATGACCCCCTAAAAACATTTTTATGAGCCCTCACTGCCTCATCTCAATGAGAATCATTATTCTCAAATACGCATGGGTCCAACCGTCCAACACAGACACTGTTTAATATAGGTACATATCGATACCTTAATTGGCAAACCAGCTAGCTCCACCAAATTTTGTCAAAAATTTTTTTGATTTGATTTGATTTGAGTTTACAAAAAATATTACATACTGAAAAATTTGCTCATATGGAATTGGCTGGTTTCGATAACAATGGCGTGAGAACCACCTGGGTAATATACCATTAAGTATACAGGGTGAATTTTTCAAGTGGGCGTGGATGGCCAAATCCGAAACTATGAGGACTAGCGAAAAGTACTCAAAGGAGTCGCGGGCTCGATTTTAATGAAAACTAAAACTGCATCATTGGATTTTTGAAAAATCAATATTTCTAGCCAGGAATCGAACCTTCAACAGGTTCGATTCCTGGCTAGAAATATTTTGAAAAAAAAAAACACAACCTGTATTATTACACCATTCGATAGTGTCGCTAATAAGGATCGAATTCTGGGAAGTAATGACATACGGCAAACTAAAGGAAAGAGCTCATTTTTAACAAAATACTTATTTTATTGTTCTTATGTTTACCTACCTCATCATCATCTGCCTAGCCTTTTCAGTTTTCCGAACTATGTTGGGGTCGGCTTCCAGTCTAACCGGATGCAGCTGAATACCAGCGTTTTACATGGAGCGACGGCCTATCTGACGTCCACAACCCAGTTACTGGGTAATACGATGCTTTCCGAGGCATGGAGGGGTCTCGGTATTTAGATGGTCACCCATCCACAGACCAACCGCGGCAAGCGTAGCTTAACCTGATTGACCTGACCGGCTGTTATTATTTAGCCGGGCCCGGGTTATGTTACCTACCTACTAAACCTTAAACTGGATTAATAGTTCAAAATGATGACCATGGCATTGCTTTCAATACATAGCTGGATTCGATGTCTCAAGGATTGTACTACATTCAGCATTACAATATCATTGATTCCATTAGAATATTTTCTAAAGATCGTAATAGAAATTTGAATTTAGAACATAATGTTGTGAAGGTGACTGCGCTGCGAGTGTGTTAATAAAAATATTGAGCATAATTTCGAACATGTAGGTATGAATACTTTAAAATAAGAAGAAGTTTATTAAAATTCAACGTTTTCCTTAAGTTTGCCGTATGTCATTACTTCCCAGAATTTGATCCTTATTAGCGACACTATCGAATGGTGTAATAATACAGTGTTTTTTTTTTTCAAAATCAACAGGTTCGATTCCTGGCTAGAAATATTGATTTTTCAAAAATCCAATGATGCAGTTTTAGTTTTATCAAAATCGAGCCCGCGACTCCTTAGAGTACCTACCTACTTTTCGCTATTCCTCATAGTTTAGAATTTGGCCATCCACGCCCACTTGGAAAATTCACCCTGTATATATAATTATACCTATACTATAATAATCATTTGACTGGTAGGTACCTAATTTTTACCCGACTGCGCCAGAAAGAGGGTTATGTTTTTCGAGAGTATGTATGTATGTTTGTATAAGATTTTAGCTTGAGAGGTGTCGTTAGATTCGTATTGACTGTGAAAGTGACACTGGGTATATCAAAATAAAAAAAAACCAAAATGGCGGATTTTTGTCGCCATATTATGCCTTCAAAAAAAATTTTTTTTTCTCAGAACCTATCGAGTGGGGTATCAAAATAAATGGTTTTAAAAGGTGATTACAAAAATATATACAACTTATATGGTTAAAAGTAATTCAAAGTGACAAATCGTAAAAAACACGTATCAAGAATTAAATCGTCGCGCGTCGGCGAAATCTTTCACATTTGTAAACTAAAAAGCTGGAAATAAAAAAAAGTAATTAAAAAAATTTAAAAACCTGACTGCAACCTTGTACTTACTAAAATTAACTGAAAAGCTAAAAACAAGCCCATTTTAAATTAAATAAAAGTTGGAAGCAGGCAGGGCCCATACCATTATTATAGTTTCAAACTCAAATGGGTCCCGCCTGCTTCCAACTTTTATTTAATTTAAAATGGGCTTGTTTTTAGCTTTTCAGTTAGTTTTATAAGGTTGCAGTCGGGTTTTTAAATTTTTTTAATGACTTTTTTAAGTCCCCACGTCTAGTAGCTGGAAAATCAAACCTAGGAACCCCACTAACTAGCTAATAGTAATCATAAGTATTTGAGATATGTAAGGAGCCTACTATATGTACAGAGGCCAGCACATCAAGCTTCACCAATCTGTCAAATTTTCCCAATTGAATATGAACCTTATTTCTTTATGGTAAAGTTGAAAATCTATCAAAGAAATTTGACAGATTGGGGTAGCTTGATGTGCTGGCGTCTGTACTACGAAGTAAATATACTCAGCCTACATATAAAATATTATTTCTAAAAACCTAAAATTGGTTCCAGGAACTTCATAATACTTAAAAATAAATAATAGTAAGTAGTTGGGTAAGTTTGTGACACTACTTTTACCGATTTGGTTCATGAAACTACAAAGTAACTACTAATGACATCTTATTCAACTGAAGGTAAAAGGCCTATAACATTAGAGACGATTTTACTCGGGCCCTGTCTGCAGGGACCGGATATGAGGGTAGTGTAATAAGAAACAGGGCCAACGGTGTCGACCTCCCCTGCTTCCCTGCCGCGCTGTCGATCGTGTAGTGTAAGAACAATAAGAGACAGGAAAACAGGTACCTAGCCAAATTTTTGACGTTTATATAAAGTCGGATAGTAATAAAAGCTCCGACAAAAAAATAGTTATTATTTCCCCATAAAGTCGGCGCCATAATGCAAGACGTGCAGCTTGGTAGGGCACACTACAGACAGAGCTCGAGAAATTTTGTAAGTAATGTAGTAGGCCTTTAAACCCAATGGCACTTTGTGAAGGTCTTAGCGGGACCCAAGTGTGCATACATACGAGCGGCAAGCGTCAACGGCGGCAAAGGCAACTGCAGCCGTCGACAACGTAGGTACTTAGTATGTTATCTATGAACCGTGTATTTGAGGCGCCCGTTCTTTGCACACCACTGACCTCTATTATTAAGACGGTTTTCATTTGAGACCTGACTTTTCGGTACTTGCAAGCATTCCAGTCGTACTATGTACTACATAACATCACGCCTGTAATCACCGAAGAGTTGGGCAGAGGTTTAGGCTGAGGTTTTAGATGTTCCTAAAGTATATTATACATTTCGCCAGCTAAGTTTTAATCCCAGCTAAGTATCAATCAAATAATTTTATTCGTTTAAAACCTTTTTTTTTTCTTTCATGCACACTTGTTCTTCGCTCACTTTAGACATTGGCAGAATAGTCGACATCGGCTTTGCTTGCCATTTATTAAAAATAGAATAGAATAGCGGGCGGGCCACGGGCCTATTGTCATTTAACCGGGCACATATCCAGACTTCAGGCTGCATCGGAGAAATACCTCCCCTCTATGTTCAGCAGTAGCGCGCCCGCGCCGCCACTAGGCTATCAAGGCAGTCTTAGATGTACTAATTAAGTAGTACATACTAATTCCATGACTAACACCTAATACCCGATCCAACGAAGCATAGACACATAAACAAGTCATACGACAATGACATCGACATGTTTAATATGACATAACATCTGTCTTTATTTGTACAAGTTTTACGATTCCAATTTCCATTCCAGTTTCATCAAGTTTCATTCCAAAAATCCAAATCCAATAAGTTTCTGCAATTAAAATTCCACCCTTAGTTCAAAAACAACACGGCAATTAGGGTTATTTACTAATAGGCTTATTATAAATTGGATAAAGTACCGCCCTACGCAATTATAGTCAAACGAAATAAATAAATAAAAACATGAGTAATGCAGAAATTAAAAGTGATTTAACTGAAGTTAACGAATTAAATGGAAATGTAAATCAAGATAAAGTGCGCAAAGGATGGGTGAAATTCGACGATGAATCTCTAAAACCCACAGAAAATGAAATACAACCAGTACCAAGTTTACCCCCAGCGGGAGCGAGTACATCTGCACCAACTGAATCTGCCGCTGTTCTAAAAACAGAAACAGTCCATATTAATTTGGAAAGAGGAGACAAAAATGTTGAGCCCATAACATTAGGGACACTATCTAAAAATGTTGAGTTTGTCAATGTTCGTCAAGGTTTCTGTAAGTATGGTGCATATTCTAGAACAGATTATAATCACACAACATTATACACATTCGTTCATTATTTTTTGATGCGAAACATATTTAAATTATAATCCTTATAGCTAATGGTGACATTATTGTCACTCTACTGCCTGTAAATACAAAATGGCCTTGGGTGACAGCGGCACACTTTCGACCAGAACTTGTACCTGAGGAGTTAATGGCGCAAGGTTTAACTGTAAGTTGTTAATATCATGTGATTTGTAAAACTAATAGCAGTTCTGTTTGTATTTTGGCATGATTAAAAATTGTTTATTTAATTTCAGCTCACAGTTGAGGAGTATGTTCATGCAATGGAACTGCTTATTAACGATGCTCGTTTTACATTGTACAACATATGCTACAAGCGTGTTCTTGTTTGTTGGATAACACTTGCATTCCTTGTGCTGTTGGCACTTTTGTTTTCGGGCCTCACTGGCCTTATGTTATTTTCACTGGGTGTATTATGGTTGATTCTTAATGCAGCTGCAATATTTTTATGCATGTGGATAAAGTTGAGATTATCAAAAGGATTGGAGCAATGTCTGGGCAGAGTTAATAAACTGCTCAGTAAACATAAATTGATTCTAGCTCTTGATGATAGAGGAAAAATTTCATGTCATAAAGTGAATCTCTGCTTTATATACTTTGATGCTGGACCTTGTATTGCACATATTCAACAGTTCATTGAAAGTGAAGAAGGTAAAACAATAATGCAGGGCTGGGAACAGAGGCTTGATGTACCCACAAATGATATTGTGATTCAAGGATCACAGTCAACCAGACTGTCCAGAAAACAGGTATGTATGTTTTGTTGGTTCAGTAACTTAACAGTTTCAGCCATATGAATACATATCCTTCTGAACACTACAGTTCACACTGAACAGAGGGGTAATAGTGTAACACAGTGACAATGGCTTTTATTTTGACAGTTAAATAACATTTATTGAGTTATTTTTGTTGAACAGAGAAATTTTTCGAACATTATGAAGCAATAGATTAGCATTACCCGTCAAAATGATTCAGATTGAGATTGTTAGTGTGTTACGCAGGTGCTGTATTGTTCAGCTGAGATAAAATATTTAAAATATTGGTGGTACCTACACTAAATAGTTATTAGAAACTTGTCATTGTAAATTGGGTACTCTGTGTTTAGTTTGAAGTTAATTTTGCCATACCTAAGCATTCTAATGCTATACATTTAATAATTATAATTATATACTAAATATATATAATTATCCAACACAATTTAACAAACAGCACTAATTAAAATTTGAGTTAACAAAGTCCCACACAATATAACATGATTTTTGGGAACTGTTGTGCAAGTTGTCCCTGGCTTATTAATATGCTGTAGGTTTAGATTTTTCTTTATACTTATTAAATATTATTTTTAATAATTCAATAAGGGTTAAGGAAAAAATACCATGGGTTTAGTTAGAACTGGATAGGGAATTTCTATAAAACTGTAATCAAAATAAGAATTAGTAGGACTGTATTATACAAGGTGGAAATGACAATAAATAAATTAAACTGTGTACTTATATCTAACAATGTTTCCAGTCAGATTACGAAAATTCAATCAAATCTGTTCAATAGTTTAGTCACTATAGCTAATCAAAGATTGGCAAAACCCATAGTCGGCCAATCACTAAAACCACTTTTTTAATTTCAATGCTAGGATTTATTTGATAGTTTCAAAATACTATTGTGCATTAGTATTGCCAGTGTTTTCATTTATTATTGTGTCCACATTGTATACAATAATTATGTTGGTGTAAGCTGAAAAAATAACTTTAACAACTTACATCAAATTAAAGTTAAATTTGTGATTTAATGTGCTGAGACATCAATGTGAAGTTTGTATTTGTGACCTAATTCTATTCTTATTTTGATCTTGTAGTAAGGTCAGAAACAAATTGATTAATACTGTTCTCTTTTACATAATTATCATCTTAATTATTGAAACACAAATTTTTAATGCATTGCCTTATAATGTTTTTCATGTAATTCGTGTTTTATATCTTTCAAAATTTGAGAATCAACTTGTGACTGTACTTACTAAGGGCATAAGGTTGTATCTAATTAGAATCTTGTATATTTGCATGTGTCTGCATTATTGATTGGAGGAGGGAGTTGATCTTCGCTTTGCTGTGCTAGTTTCAAATACTTATCTATAGTTTAAGCATTCCCCATTTGTTCATTATTGTTTTATTGCCCAAAAAAGTGAAGGATCTAAATAGGTGACAATATGTTTTATTTAATTCGCGTAGCGCAAGGGCTGAATCGACGTGACGCGGGAAAAGAGTTTCTGAAAAGACTTGGCCTTTACCCAGCAGTGGGTCAAAATAGGCTAGTATTTTTTTTTAATAATACGAACAAAAACCAAATTAAGACTTGTGTTATAGAAATTGTTTGCTTCAGAGAGCACTGCCAGTACTACATGTTGACGTCATAGTACAAACACTACCGTCAACCACGCCAATAAAAACTTCGCACTTCCTAATATAACATCAGTTTTACGTGTTAATGACAATAACCGTCCAATTTTTTTTTTCTTTTGTATGTATTCTTTTTAATAGGGTAAACAACAGGCCATAGCGCAACGCATTTTCATACAAAAAGTGCGATCTCCCAATCTGCTTTTTAAATAATGTTTGTTTTCGTCTAAATCTCCGAGCTAACTATAGTCCATTTACTATAGCATTAGACAGAAGTTAAAAAAGGCTCTTTTAGGGGCACACTTTGTAATAAAAGTACGACAAACATTGTTACAGTCAAAATTGATATGGAGTTAAATATAATCAATTTAAATAACAACAGTCACACATAATTGTATTAATTTAACCTATCTACCTTCTGAAATTACAAGGCTTTCATTTAATACTATTTAGTTTTTACGTAAAATATTGTCGTGTCAATGTTTAAAATCTAAAAGAAGCAGGGGTGGACAGTACCGGAAACGTTTTTCATGTCACTATAACTCTACCAAATCTAAAATGTAACTTATTCCATTCATAAGTTGTGGCAGCACGTGCTTTTTTAATTTTGTCGGTTTATATAAAGTTGTTTTTAATAAACTGATTGTTACTAAAAATTGTTTTATTTCATGTACCTATCCAAGCATCGTGACGAGTAGATAGATAGAATATGCTTCATTGTATGCCATACATTGTTACTTACAAAACAAGCACATACATTATTTATTAAAATTGTTTGAACTTAACTTGAAAATAAAAGGTTTCGTACTCCTGCTTCTGCGAGCCTCTTTTTTCTAATGTTATAATAAATGGACTATAGGTATACTCCATTTATTAGAACATTAGAAAAAAGAGGCTCGCAGAAGCAGGAGTACGAAACCTTTTATTTTCAAGTTAAGAGCCTATACTACCTCAAATGGCTTAGCGTGATCCTCCGTTATGTCGAAAATCCTGCGCCATTAATTTTGAAATAAATATATGGTAAAGTTGAGGATTAATGCAAAGTCTTATGTTAGACGAAAACACGATTCCATAAAATTTTCTCGATAGAAAAAAAATCCAAAGTTACCTCTAACCCGAACAATAAACCGCTGGCATTCAAAAAATACTTCAAATTAGATCATGAAACTTTTCATACTAACTGAACTTACTTTAAAGCAGGTCTTATGTTATTTATTTTCTTATAATTACCATTATTTTCACTGTACAAAGCAAATACCTAAACTATTGGCGCTTCCTGCCGCCCAGCACCGCACTCTGTCTCGCTCTCACTCAGTTCGCGAGCAGTATCGTATGAGCGAGATAAAGAGTGAATTTTAGCTGAGGTAGTATAGGCTCTTAAGTTCAAACAATTTTAATAAATAATGTATGTGCTTTTTTTGTAAGTAACAATGTATGGCATACAATAAAGCATATTCTATCTATCTACTCGTCATGATGCTAGGATAGGTACATGAAATGAAACAATTTTTAGTAACAATGGGTTTATTAAAAACAACTATATAAACCGACAAAATAAACAACCGACTTAAAAAAAACACTACATAGTGATAAATAACTTTAATTTCGGAAGTCGGTGTCGTTGGTTCCGCATTTTCGTTTTTTGACACCGACTTCCGAAATTAAAGTTATTTATCACTATGTATTTAGTGTTTTAAGTCGGTTGTTTTTTTTTTGTAAAAAAGTTTTTATTTTTCAGTTTTTAGTTATACCTACCCCACACAAATTCAATTAACACTAGTGCATTGAAGAATCGAAGACGCCGACTAGAAGAATCATCAAAATTCGCATATAAATGCCGGAGATGCAGTACATTTATGTATATAACTTCGTACATAGGAATAATTACCTAATGTATTATATACTAAAACCTTTTAGATTTGGTAGAGTTATAGTGACATGAAAAACGTTCCCGGTACTGTCCGCCCCTGCTTCTTTTAGATTTTAAAGATTGACACGACAATATTTTATGTAAAAACTAAATAATATTAAATGAAAGCCTACATCTTTGGCAAATTTAGAAACGCCGGACTTTACATTGGCGCCGATTCCCTTGTTCACAAACTAAACTAAATTTAATTTCAGTGCATCCTTTTCTTTCTATTTCATTAAGAAAAGGACAGAAGATAAATATAAGTTTAGACCTGTCAAATTAGTCAGTGCCTGACGTAAATTGACGTATTTTAATAGCCAATTTTTTGATCACGTCTAAATTGTCTATGGAGTATCTTAATTTGACAGGACTAAACTGATATTTATCTCCTGTCCTTTTCTTAATGAAATAGAAAGAAAAAGATGCACTGAACTTAAATTTAGTTTAGTTTGTGAACAAGAGAATCGGCGCCATTAACTAGTTTTTCTTAATTTAGTCTGTCAACTAGTAGTCTGTAGGTACCTCTTACTTTTCAATGTTTTAGTCTTATTCTTTGTAATAACTTAGGCTATAGGGTTTACAGTGCATCTTTAAAAAATAAAGTAAGTACTTATAATTTCTTATTAAAAAAAGAAAACTGTTTCGTTTGAAGAAAATTCGCCATCTTATTTTCTATACCATACCATACCATTTTAACTTCGTCCACACTTTACCTTTTGTATACTATCTTCAATAGACAGTGAAATTAGTAGGTAATGTCTTGTATTTGTAACACAAACTGTGGAAAAGCCCAAAAAGAGGGTAATGCTTTATTGCTTTTGGCTTTCCATACATTTTTTTTTTTCTGTTATCATAATGTCCATTTTTTTGGTTGTGGCTTCCATTCTTATTATTATGGAGTTGATATCAGCCGTTTGAAGCAAAACAACAAAAAATTGATTAATGAAAAAAACATAAAATGAAACGAACCATTGGACATTATATTCTAAAATTGACCGGTAATTATATAATTAATATTGATTGTAGTAGTAAATTAAACCAATAATAATAATAATTGAACAGTTAGGTGCTAAGTGAATTCTGTTAGTTAATTAGGTGCAGTTTTTCACTGGTATTCTACCCATCTGTATACATAATTGATTGCATTGCGTTGTGAAAGTCTGCCATTCGCGCAACACTCCAGATTTATATATTGATCCAGATTATTGCGAATCTGCTTTAAATACTTAATGCATGTTGTCCCTTTATTATATTTTAGTTCCTGAAAATTTTGGATCCTTCTCTTTTTTATTAGCTTCGTTTATTACCATGTAGTATGTAGGTACAGTCGATCGCGCGTCGGTGTAAGACTTTCATATTGATCTGGCCTAGAGTAGCACGGAGTTTCAATAGAATGAGGCCAGCTAATACTGATTTGGTTACCACTGACGTGCGGCCTACCGTACCGTAACGAACTTAGTGTTAACACATAAGTAGGTTGGTAGACACTTATGTAGTTTTTGGTGGGTAAGCAAGGCATACGAATGTGCAGGGTATGGCAGAGCAAGTGTACCTCCGGTACCTGCAGCGGTGGGGGAAAGACTTCCTGCGCCGCCGGCTCGACTGGACTCTTGACGAGGAAGGCGGCAACCCCGCTGCCCCGCGACATTTAACACAGGCGCTCTGCCCTTGTCAATATGTTGAGGAAGTATTGCGGAACAAAGAGCCCAGAGACACACGCGCTTGTTGTCCGCTCTGCAACGATTGGCTCAGGCGTCGTGGTCTTGATTGACCAAATGTCTTCACTTTTGGCAAGTCTTCAGATTTGTAATTGTATACGAAACCATTAATTGATTTTATTTACCTTTAATAATCTTATATTTGATTCTCATCTTTCGCAGGAACGGGGGGCTCTTCTATATTTACGGTATGCAGGACGCTGGGGATCGCAGGCTGTTAAAAACAGACTTAATTTGAGCAGTCTCGTGCCTGGACGCCATGGTGAGAAATATGTTTGTCCTTGTCAGTTCATAGAAGAGCACCTAAAGGTAAAACCTCCCGCGGGCATTGCAAAATATTTTACACTTCCTAACCAAAATGTTCAAGTTTATTAATCAACTTAATGGTAAACAAATTCGTATTATTGAAATGTACTCGTCCATATTATACTTATATGTAACCTTTCCGTCCTTATTATAGTATATAGATAACATATCATTATAATTAGCAATAAGTAAAAACGTACTTAAATACATATTTGTTATTCTAGTTGATAAGACTAACGTGCAAGTTTGTGCACGGTGCGGCTTAAGGGAGGATGATAATTAGCTCTCGTCGTTCAGTTCAAATGTAACATAATTGGTAATAGGTCAACTGTAGACTGAAAGAAATCATATTAACTGGGGAGATACCTATTTATGAAAGTGGCTATGTTGACCAGATATGTTGTTTTGGTACCTAATTGCGTAAAAATGTGATTACTTGCCGTCCGTATTACTTATATTATCTACTACTCGCGCTGGAACGCCACGGTGCATATTATTTCTTCGTCTGCTGTTTTCCATCCATACTGTGTGCGATGGACATCGAACGACATATCGACTATGACTTATTTGCCTCTCTTAATCTCAACGCTGTTTTGTGCCGGTTTATTTTATCAGGCTTTTATAAAAAAAAAGATAATCCATGTATAAGTTTAATTTAATAAAATAGATAGCTGCCGAAGCAAAACGGCGAGCGGCGAGAGCTTTTTAACTAAAACTTTCTTAACGCTTTGCCATACTTCCACTTCTTGGCTCAAGGTTCAATGGGAAATGAGGTTTTAAAAGTATTGTATCATCATCGCTCATTATTTCTGTCAACACAGCTGCTTACAATTTAAAGTAGAGAAATTATAAGCTATGGGCTAGGTACAGACGCCAGCACATCAACCTACTACAATCTGTCAAATTTCTTTAATAGATTTTCAACTTTATCACTAAAACATAAGGTTCAAAGTTGATTGGGAAAATGTGACAGTTAGGTGTAGGTTGATGTGCTGGCGTCTGTACATTAATCAAAAAAATAAGCAGTCCCAAATTAAGAAAGCCTCAAGGAATATACCTGATTATGTAGTTATAATGTTTTTAACGAGTATTCATGTCGAGTGGCCATACATTTAAGTTTTTACTGTTGTACAGATGTAAGTTGATTTATTGGAGTATATTTTAGTTCCGTAAAAAACATAAAAGCATTTTTTTGTAGTTCATTCATATTATTAGTAAAATTAAGGATGGTTATTATAGTACTCCACTATGATAATTATTACCTACCTACTTATTTTTTAAGATTTTGTATTTTAAGCAGCAGCAGTATAAAATATTGTTACTTATTATTAATTTAAACCCTGTTGGTTAATAATTACTCGTGGGCAGCTTATTGTAAAATTTGAATATGTGATCTGTCTAAAATTTACGAATAATCGCTATTTTATTAAGAATACAAGATCTGGAAACAATGGAATCACAATCGCATAGACTAGTCATCTACAGTAGCTAAACTGCACACATAATTTCAGTGTGCTGTAATGATTCATAGTAAAACCAAAGCTCAAAGTGTGAAATTGTTTCAGAACTATTTATTTTCAAATGATTATTTTTTATTACATCTCATCATGAATCATTTAAAGATAATATAGACTTAATTAAGATTAAAGAGTATGATATAGTAAATATAATTAGGGATAATGTTACCTAAAGCATTATACTTACTATTTTAAAAACAATACGCGTAATGTATACGTTGTACATTCCGTTTTAATATTGTCTAAAAATAAGTACATATATTAAGTTTTATAAAAATGTTTATTTTCTACGTATTCTGTAATAAGGGTTGCCAGATAACTCTACGTTAAAAAAAAGAGATTAGAGCCCTGATTCACAACCATACGACAGGCTATCGTATCGAAAACCTGACATGTCGATAACGATTTGACTTGCCCTCAACAGCATATAGCTGTTGGAAGAATAGCGGGCGTCTATTTGATTTAAACTGACAAAATTTTCGGGTTTTGGACTTGTGAACAGCGTTTAGAAGACTCCTACGATAACAATGATTAATGTTCGATACGATACGGAAGCGTATCGAGTGTTTGTGAATAGCTATGCTGTAAGCACCGCCAATGCACTATATTAAAATAATAAGGATCATGTATTATAGGGTCAAACACGAAGAATTTAAAACTGTAGATATGTTGCTATAGAAATCTCTTTCACTCTTCAAATAATGGACATCCTTATTACTCATTTCGCTTCGAATAAACGTGCTAAGTTTATTACGAATGGACATCACATATTTCCTATTTTATTATCAACTACTTCTGGCACTAACCATTTCACAGAAACTACGGTGGTACTGTAAATAAAATAAGGCTGACATCTTAATGTTTGCCTTTCGTTTCCTCTATAAAAATGTTCTTCAAATCTTAATACATACACTTTTTCTGGAAGCTTTTTGAACAATAATAATGAGTGTAATAAAGTGTTAAAATGCACAAGCCTGACATTACATCAATAAGTTCCTAGGGGTACGCGGGTATCCTCGCAGTCTCTTTTGCACTTTAAATATTAACAATAAGATTGGTTATTGCATATCATTCACATATCGTTAACCTGCGATCTTCAGTCCTTTTTGGTCTGACGGACACAGAGTGTGTTTAGATCGAAAGTAAGGAATTCATGTTTCATATTAACCTCTCACACGTTTGCCCACGCGTGGGGTGTTTCGACAGGTAGGCTGTCGAAACACCCCACGCGTTGGATTAGTTGAATGGGCACAGTAGTCATTGTTTTAACTATGAAAACAGAACAATGACACTGTTGTGTACACACGGCTACACATCAAGCTATAAAAGTAGTATAAGCTGACTTCTAATTGTACGAAAAACCTATACAATACGAGGTAAGCGAAAACTGGAAATGTATAGCTTGATGTGTAGCCGTGTGTACATTTAGTGTACCGTTGACGTTTCGAGCCCTTTCTCTTATGTACACTTGGTGCACACTTTGAGGGGTTAAGAGTGTATGTACTGAATTTGAAAAATATATAACTGAATAAAGAGGAAGTGTTACGCATTCTTCTCATTAACGAATCTGGTTAATAATATACAATGTAAGTAGGTATGTTTAGTAAAAATTAAGAAAGTATTCGTAACGTTGTGATTAATGTAAACATATTATTCCGTCCTAAATATTAAACGTAAGTATAGGTACTTAGTCGTAAAAATCAGTATACCTTTACTTACATATTATTAATTTTATTTAACTACGTTGAATAATATAATATATACATATTTTCTAAAGAGTCGTTTTTATTTCTCTTGATTTTTCAATCGACACATAATTTTTATTCGTGGAATATGACGTCTGACAGATTTAGTAGGGAAAAAAATTAAAAATTCAACATTATTCCTCGGATAAAATTATCTGCCGTTGGAAAAATCAGCCGTATGTCGATTAATCGATTGAAAATCGGATGTAGGAGGTAAATAAAAGAACTGCTTATAATCAAGATATTTATTTGAGTTTTACAAGAAAAAAATTAAACCTACAAAATTCTTCACATTGAAAAATTATTGATTTTCAATGTTAGAAAATTTACCTACCACAACTATCAACATTTAATTACAAAATCCTTATAACGATATTGAACGGTGATAGCAGGCAAAGCGGGGAGGAATGAGGCGAGTTCCATAGGGGTGACGTTAGATGTTCCTCATTTCTGTTGATTGGCATAAGCGACCAAATAAGCATTAAGAGTATGAAGTTATTATTCTAATGCGTAATCGTATGGTAACTAAACCTTTGCATTTGACTCGCATAAAATCGTGTCTGACGTCGTGGCTACTACAGATTATACAAGGTCAAATTACGTTGGCAAAGCTACGTGATGAGTATCGATATACAGGGCGTTTGGTGTATCGTTTGCCAAATGGAGTTGGCAGAAAGGTGAGGTTAGTTGCTATCTCTTAAGGCCCAGTAACTCATTCCTTGTTACACCGATTTTTTTATAATGACTTTTAAATTTTTTAACCGACGAAAAAGCGGACGAGGTTCTCAAGTCGACGCGTAAATATATTTTTTTATGTATGACCACGTATAACTTTTTACAGAGTAGTCTTATTTTGTTAATTCTATTTTTATTGGATAGGGCATACGGCATCCTAACTCGAAGTTGGTCCCACATAAATTTGTAAAAAAAATCGTACCCTAAGGGTGGGAAAATAGGGGTGATTTGTTGTTCATTCGAAGATTTTAATGCTGAGTTGTGTATTACAATTAAATAAAAAGGCCTACGCATGTTTGTATATGAAGCCTGTTTTTTTTAGTATTTTATCTACACCCATGCTATAAATCCTCTATAAAAGTTTCTGAAACAGCTTATTGCCAACATTATAACAACCAGTGTCATAGTAGCCATAAAATCATCCAAACAAGTGTTCAGCAAAAAAAAAATTGTTTATTTCCTGTGATTTTTTTGGTTTCTATCTCAAATTGCCGCTTATTTTTAGGGTTCCGTAGTCAACTAGGAACCCTTATAGTTTCGCCATGTCTGTCTGTCCGTCCGTCCGTCCGTCTGTCCGTCCTCGCTTAATCTCTGTGACCGTTAGCACTAGAAAGCTGAAATTTGGTACCAATATGTATATCAATCACGCCGACAGTGGTAAAATAAAAATTGGAAAAAAATGTTTTATTAGGGTAGCCCCCCTATATGTAAAGTGGGAAGTGATTTTTTTCTTAATTTCAACCCTAACGTGTGATATATTGTTGGAAAGGTATTTAAAAATGAATAGGGGTTTACTAAAATCATTTTTTGATAATGTCAATAATTTCGGAAATAATCGCTCCAAAAGTAAAAAACAATGTGTCCCCCCCCCCTCTAACTTTTGAACCATAAGTTTAGAAAATATGAAAAAAATCTGAAAAGTACAACTTTATAAGGACTTTCTAGGAAAATTATTTTGAACTTGATAGAAACAACAGTTTTTGTACAAAAAAGACAAAAAGTTGTACAAAATCATTTCTGGACTAAGTTCGTAGTATAATCGTATATGCAAGCATTTTTTTTTAACTTCGTTTACATATTTTATTATCCTGAACGTATCTTTTTTCAAACAAAAAAGAATTATTAAAATCGGTTCTCACAATCCAAAATTACCACCGAAAACTTCTGGCACGTCTATGTATTAATTAGTAACCCAATTCCCCGAGAGATGGCGCTGTAGGTACTTATTACATTAGGTCGGGTATTATCGAATTGTACGTGGGAACACTTATTGTGACGGACGGGAAACTACGGAACCCTACACTGAGCGTGGCCCGACACGCTCTTGGCCGGTTTTTTTAAATATGGTAACAATTTTCCTCTAACAGCTTTTGTTTTTGAGTTACAGCTAACCTCATTTACTTTTTTTTTTTACTTACAAGGGGAGTGTCAAACTTGGGAATCACAGATTCCCATCACTTTTATATATATTGTAAGGCAGGGTCCCTTCAATAAATATATAAAGCGGCAAGACGCCATTCGTTTTTATTATTGAGAAATTTCAACTCAAAGTTCTACATTATATATGTAACTTAAGTAGAAGGAACCTTTTTACCGGTTGCAGCAATGGTTCCGTGGCGTAGTGGTAACGCTCTTGCTTACTGAGCGACCGGACGGTTGTTCAAGTCCCGGTTGAGTTACTTTTTTTAAAAATTAATATTTATAAATTATTTAGGTAAAAAAAGAAAATTAGACCGATTTCTACAAAATCTGGGTGATTTTAGTGAGGAGCAGGGTGAAAGATTTCATCAGGATCTTCGGACAATGGAAGAGTGTTATCAGGGGCGGTGGGACTCACATATGATGGCAGACTGCTGGAGTTTGCAACGAGATCTTCCTAAAGTCGTTCATTCAAGGAAATCTTATAAAAGATAATTTGATAGTGTTCGATAGAAATTTTAACATAATGTATTAATTTTCTGTATTTTTTTGTCAATTAGTAAAACTGTCTATTTCAAAAAGTAAAGCTGTTAGCCATCTCCCAGTATTAATTTCTTAGTCAGGGCCATAGAAATACCCAATAACAGAAAAAAAATTGTTTGTTGTTGTTGTTTTTACGTCTGGGGACGGGCCAAAGAACTTGTTTACGCCACGGAAGTTGAGACTAGGGTTGATTTAGTCCAACGCATTGACGCGGCTTTCGTCACTATCTAAGCAGAAATACGTTTACACACCACTACAGTCGAGATAAGACGAAGATGTAGCGCGTGCGTACGCAATAGTGGAGGATAATTTGAGCTTAATTTGCAATTAGGTAATTATTAAATAAATGTTTTTTTTTTCTAGTTCGAGGAAAGTTAGTACCGTAGAAAGAGATAATAGACTACTTAACCTTTTAGCCGCCCGACTTTATATCAATTATCGTGCCCCCAGCGCCCGAAAAATAAAAATAAATACCGATGAAACGAGCTGTGATGATGTCATAATAATACAGATTAAACGAGCTGTGTTATTTGGTCGTCTACAGGGTGTTATGGAAAGGGTATATCAATACAAACGGATTGAAGAGTGTATCTGGTCTAGAATCTCTGTACAAAATTTCAGCTCAAAAGCAGTAACTTTGAAAATGCTTAATATTTTTTTTATTTCGATAGTTTATTAAATTGAAATCATAACAAATGTGTCACCGCACTACGAGGGTCATTATCCATTATCTGTAGTGTGTCTGTCCGCCTAGTACACGCACATCACGCTGCCGCGCGCCAGTGCAGCGCCGTGATGTCGAAATAAAAAAATATTAAGCATTTTCAAAGTTAATGCTTTTGAGCTGAAATTTTGTACAGAGATTCTAGACCAGATACACTCTTCAACCCGTTTGTATTGATATACCCTTTCCGTAACACCCTGTATATACGATTCTGGCGGAATGGACACGAAAATATTTGTCGGATTAATCCGACATAAGCGGTTAAAAGGTCAAGAGTGAGATAACACTATCTACCTACTTAAATCACGTTATTTATGTGAAAACTAGTGTTCTTACCGTAATATCGAATATCAGCCTGATGTGTCTCGATTACACAGTTAGCGAATTAGTGAAGTTATAAAAGTTTTTTTTTGTATATTGCACACCGTTGGAAAGGGGACAGACGAGAACTTTTTAAAAGAATTCGAAGATCCCGATCGCTTATTTTTTACAGCAATTTAAAGTTGAGTTTTAAGTGTTTTTCTAAAAACTTTGTGAGTTATTAAAAAGGCATTAGATGTTATTATAGCAAGTTATTTTGAATTTCGTAGAAACAAGAGTAAACATAAAAATGAAATATTTAACTTTTTTTTATTCAAGCTTAAATGCCGAGTTATTGTATTTATCTAAATAAAAATTAAAAAGTCATAATAAAAAACCGGTGTAACAAGGAATGAGTTACTGGGCCTTAAGAAATAGCAAATGACCTCTCCTTTCGGCCAATTCCATTTGGCAAACGATGCACCAAACACCCTGTATAATGATAATGGTGATCAAACAAAATTATTATTACGCGTTAGCTGTAGCCAATCAATGCATAATAATTTTGATGTGCGTTTTTATTAGCTTTCAACTCATATTTGTATAGACGACCGCACGTCGCTCGGTGCTAGTCAGTTAAGTTAGGTCGGTCAGCTACCCCCCCGGTGGGTTCCCGCATTGTCGAGGCGGGGGGGCTCAGTAGCCGTGGCTTGGACACCCACGGTGAAGCGAAGTGGAACCCGAGGAGGGGCCGCTCGTCAGGGCTTTTGCCGGTAAGCCGACGATGTAGCGGCCAACAAGTAGGTTGCGGTGCCGCTTGAGCGACATCGCAGCTGAGGCGGGCCGCGATGTCGTATCGGAGGCATCGCGGCTGAGGGTTGGAGGCCGCGGTGGGAGAAGAGTGCCGGTATTGCGGTGCGCCGCTCTCCCTACCTTCCGCGGCCTTGACGGGGTCGCCACCGTCCGATGGCGGACGCGGTGGGGCCGCAGAGGAAGAGGAGTGTTGGTATGACGTTGGCCGCTCTCCCTATCCTCTGCGGCCGAAAATTGGCAGGCGGCGGGGCCAATGACCTGATCCGTCGCAGGGGGACCAAGGGTGCCCAGACACGGGGTCGTCTGGCGCCCATGTGCTGGTTTGGTCCCTAGGGTGGTCACGGCGTGCTATGTGTTCTGGTGCGCCGGTGATGAGGAATACTCTCCAGAGGAGGGTCCGGCCGGTGACGGACAGCCGCGGCGGGTTCACGGATGAGTGCTAACGCGTGCCCGTGTTCCCGCCGTAAGCGGCAGAGGAGGACACCGTGGAGTTTTAGTGGGTTGGAGTCCCACATAACTGCACTATCTCCCCGTGGTAGTGCAGAATGCATGAGCATTTCTCCACGTTAAAAAAAAAAAAAAAAAAAAAAAAGGTCCAGCATTATTACGGAGTTTCAATAAAATAAGATGGCCAGCTTTTAAACTGGTTGACGTGCGGCCTACTGTATATGTATTCTAATTATGTACCTCCTTGAATATATTTTACATGTGTTGAAAGCTTAAAATGATTTTACTATGGTAAACATGCCTTCGTTAACCTTTTAACCGCCCGACTTTATATCAGTTATGGTGCCCCCAGCGCCCGAAAAAAAAAGAAAACTAAAAATAAATACCGATGAAACGAGCTGTGATGATGTAATAATAATACAGATTAAACGAGCTGTGTTATTTGATCGTATGTATACGACTCTGGCGCCTGGCGGAATGGACACGAAAAAGTTTGTCGGATTAATCCGACATAAGCGGTTAAAAGGCTAAATGAAAAGGTAAGTAGGAGTATAATATGTATAGGTACATACTCTTAAGGCAGGTATAGGTACGGACAGCGTCAGAGAAACGGAACCCCCTTTGGTAATGAGTCGTTACCAAAGGGGGGTTCCTTTTCTCTGACGCTGTCTGTACATACTCTTAAGGCAGTGAGACATAAGAGGCACACCGGTGAGTGAACTACGTCCTCTTTGTTTTGTTTGCCTGACGAGTGAAAATAAGCCTATTATCTGGTTAACAGAAATTAATTGTCGTTGTGCCACATGAACTTTTTAGTGTTTCTACTGTATTAGGTGTTGTGAATATAAATACGCAGTTATTTTTTTTTAGTCACATATTAATTTTATTTGGTGAAGAAAAATGAATTACAAAGAAAATATTAAATAGTTCTCCAGCAATATGTGAATAATGTGGTTTGTAAAGAAAAAGTCTACGATTTTCTGGAATATTTGGCTTCTGGTTGGTCCCTTTTGATCGCACAGCAGAGTGACTAGTCAGCCAACATCCTTGGACTCCATCTACCCTCTCTATCTTTGAAATGTCCTGATGGAACCTTTCTCCATGCTCATCACTTACGGCCCCTAAATTGTCTGGGAAGAAATCCAGACGTGAGTCTAGAAAAATGAATTTTAAGTGACATATTGCAACCCAAAGCTTCATAATTATGTCAATAGAAGCTCGTTATTCCGTTCTTTATGGTTACCCAAAAAATTTGCAACCACGGTCTTGAAACATTGCCAAGCTGATTTTTCTAAAAAGTTTTTTTCTTCGAATTTCGGATTCCCTGATTTGAGGTCCTACGAAAATGAACTTTGGATTTATGCCCTTCATTGGAGAGTAAGACAAAAATAGAAGTATAAAACATGAGCTCAGTCCATATCATGGGAGTAGCAAACGGCATAATATGTCATGATCGTTTCTTCCAATCTGTTAAATTTTTTACACATCGCTCATTTGGAGAAACATCGACGTATCTGCTACTCTTTCTTTTTTAAGTCTGCTTTCCTAACGTAAATACGCTTTCTAAGTACATTGGCATATTTAGCTCATTTTTGGTAAAAAAATACATTTACCTCATTGTTTCTCCAAATGAGCGACATGTTATGCAACAAATATGTGGGGCACAAGCTTTGTCTTGATGAGCCACCGCAAAATTAAAATACTCGTGATAGCACTTCTAAGTAAATTCAGAAAAATTTCATCTTCGATTCTCGAAAGTCACTGCACCACAAATATAACAACAAAAAGAGTTAGAATCGTTAATACACTTTCTCGGCATATTCGGAAAAGCAGTTAATTAAATTCGAAACAATTTAAATTAATAACGTAAATAGCACGATTTTTACAGCCGTACATAAGTATGCGTTTATCGCTACAATACCGAAAACGAACTTGACCTCATCACAGAAAACTGAGGTTGATGGAAACAAAATAAGTGCGTTTTCGTAATGAGGGTAGGTAGTTAAAACACGATCACCCATCAGAGTTCATGTGGCACAACCACTGTTGACCAGTGAGCTCGTTATATGGAGCAGTTGGTGCAGTAGCTCAGCAATTGACTGCTGCGCTACGTAATAGTACCTATTATGTATGGCTTACAGATAGTTCTGTGTCTGTCTGTTTGCGTTATGCAAGATTTGTTCGTGTATATATACCTACGGTATCTACAAGAAAATAGTTCTAGTGGGATAACGTTTGATGATGACAGCACGATTTAAATAGTACATTATGATACATGTGTGCTATGTTGATAATTAAACTCGAGACGGTATTATTCGCGCGAGCCGTAGGCGAGCGCGATAAGGTAGCCGAGAGTTTAATTATCAATGCACACGCGTATCATACGACGTTTTTCAACACACTTGTGAGGAAACGAACAGACTTGTATTGTTAAATATTAACTTGTATGGATAATGGCGGGCTTGGTTTGTCATACCGCGCGCCGCGCTGACGTGCGCGCGCAGGTTTACCCATAGAGTAAGTAATGGTCATTCCTACACCTGCGCGCGCATTGCTAGCGCGGCGCGCGTTTATTTACTTAAAGGCAAAGACAAAACCGATATACAGCCTATAGAAAAAATATAATAAACACAAAATAATGTTAAGACTGATCGTAGTGTTGTCGTATGTCAAATTGTAGTTTAGTTAGTATGGAATTAGAAAGTACTTTTTGCATAGAGAAATGTACATTAATTCAGTGAGAATCCGCAATAATAGAACGCCAGTGGTCTTTTCCGTTTGGTTACGGGAGGGACGACGGAAAATTATAAGGTGCATCCAGACAGAGCGAGCCATGCGCCGCAAGTGCTTTTTTTTGTATGTTAGATGCCTCAGCCTGAGGCAACCATACATATAAAAAAATCATTTGCGGCACATGCCTCGCTATGTGTGGATGCACCCTTAGGTGAATGCGCAGTGGTAGACCGCGAAATTTATTTTTTTTTTAAAGTTTTTTTACAATTCGCAGGTCAGTATCAGGTTGTATCTTGATCAAAATGTATATTTATATAATAGATATGTATTTAATTCTTTATAGTCATTAGAATCATTAATATATATATTTAAGTTAGATTTGTTCCCTAAGAACTTTTCCATAAGAGATTTGAACAAATCTAACTTAGAAAGATGTATTTAATGATTCTAATGATTATAATGTTGTAAATACGTATCTGTTATAGTCGCGAATCATATTTTGATCAAGATACAACCTGACACTGACCTGAAAATTGCAAAAAACGTTAGAAAAATTTAATTTCGTGGGCTACAACTGCGCATTCATCTTAAGGTAAATAAATTTTAGTTCATCTTGGGACCAAGGACAATTCAGACTTTAAAAAAAAAGTAAAATATGGCTCGCGGATTCTTTTTGGCATGAAGTCTCTTTGAAGAGATTAAAAAAAAAACGCACTTCTCCGACCTCCGACTAGTAAATTAAATAGTTATCTGTGGAAATAAAGCACAAGTACCGTAACTTAAAGAAAAAGCACGCGTTTGTAATACACTGCATTATGGATCTAAAAGCTGTGCATTAAGAGCCATTTTACGAGCAAGTGTGTTGAAAAAAATATTAAAGGTCACTTTTTTTCTAAAATGCTTTTACAAAGCAAGCCATTCTCAAAATAAATGAAGTGATAATCATGTGATAATACAATAGTTAAAACATCTAGGCGATAGAGATTTGCACTACCTATTAAAGAACCTATTACCTACATATTGTTGATTAATTGTTTTGGTAATATAATAGCCCAGTACCTACTGGGCTATAATCACACCCCGGACACTCCATACAACGCTCGCAAAATAATTACCTACTACCACTACATTGACAAATGACGTTTGTATACGTGTAAATGTGTGCGTGAAATCTAGTAGGGCTGGCTGGCAAGTGGCAGCTGGCAGTACTCGGCCAGTAGTGCGTAGGCGGCGGCGGCGCTGCCCGAACGTATGCAACAATGGGGCGCCGCGCGCCGCGACACTAGGTACTCGCAGAAATCTAATTAATAACATTTCTATTGTACTGCTTTTCAAGTCGAAGAACGAATAGAACGTGAAAGAAAGAGACATAACTAAGACAATAAAGAGAGAGAGAGCAATAATTTAATAGTTGATATGTTAATATTACGGAAGTTTTAATTGTTCTAAAACGAAGAAAACTTGGAAAATAAACGAATAATAGAGAAAATTATAAAAATAAATTATCACAACACTGGCTTAACTTGTTTGTCTGTAATATACTAGCTTTTATTTTTTATGGGTTTAAAGGATATTTGAGTTGCTGTTCCTTACCTTCTTTCATGTTTCGGGAACCGAAAGAAACTCCTGTCTTTATCGTTCCTCGATGAAGATAAGCATCCAAATAATGCACAATATACAACCATCGAGATTAACACAAAATATAAAACTTAAAAAAAATAATTTGTTCGTGTCAGCAGTAGGTAGGTACAGCGCTGCGGTTCTTGTGTATGCGAGCGCCATTGTTAAAGAGCAGGCGACGAACACATCGAAGTGCGGAGTGAGGTGCGGTAACTGATGTTAGTGCGGGGAAGGGAGTGGCCTTTCTGTACGTAGTACTTTAAGTATTCTGTGCTATAATATTACCAAAACAATTGCCTACCTACCACCTACTTAGCAAGTCGGATGGGGACAGCTGTTGTTTTCTACCTGTTTTTCTACATTGTTCGTCGACGCAGGCAATAATTCCAAGTCGAAAGGTAACAAACAGAGTATTTCCTAATGGCTACAGTGGCTGCTGCCCCTTATATCTAAGTGGTTGCAAGAACCTCTGTTAGAAAGGTTGACTCTTGTGTAGGCGCAGGTGGATATAAGGAGTAGGTTGGTACTTATACCATTTTAGTGGACAAAAATTAAGCTTTCTACGGCAACTGCTACTAACTTATAAATAATTATATATTTTGCAGCAAGCCTTTAGAAACTGTAATACCTACAGTATAAGTTCCTAGACATTTGAGGGAAGCAGGTAGGTCTTTGTAATTGAATAGAATCTAAGCTTCTTAAACCTATAAAAACCGATACCTTGATGATGAATCTTCTAGATCCTGCGCGCAGACATGTTCCAAAAAAAGAAAATTTTGTATAAATGAATAATTATGCAGAAGGCAATAGAGAAGACAACACAGAACTTTCTGACAAATAAGTACAGAATGATATTTTATCGTAGGTATGTCAAATCTGTCATTGTGGCTTTATGCTAAATTGTTCTTTTAACATAAAACCACATTTATTGAAGAATCAAAACTTTTCGTCTACTAGCCCGTAAATACATGGGTAGTAATTTTCGGTTGCCAAATTATTAAAAGGAAGCATAGGATAGCAGTTCTAAAAACATTTCTTGATCACAGACACAATTTATTTTTAAAATAATGTTTATAAAATACTACCTATCATTGAGATATTATCAAAGCCTACTTTTATAAAAATAAAATTTATTCATCTAATTATTACATGGTCATGGTTAACATAACAATTACTTTTTCGGCTGACATTGATTTTACAAATAAAAAACAATATCACAGAAAATGTCTAAAAACAAATATTATTAAGGTCCCATTAAAATAGATGGACAAACTTTTAGAAATCATTCAGACCACCAAAATAAGGATGATGTTAAAAAAATATGTAAGAAAAACGCATTAGATACTTACAAGAAAAATAATCAGCTAACGAAAATACACTAATGTGCCGGCAATTTATTATTTTAGGTCAAAATAAAATCATTTTGATCAGTGTTTTTTTTGCTTGGATATCTTTGGTTAGACGAACTGAGCGCTGTGTTAAAATTTGTTCATCTATTTTAATGGGACCCTGTATATTTTTTTAATCAAGCATATAATTTTTAGTCTGGAATTTAATTGAATTTGATAATATAAACACATAACTAATAAATAACTTTAATCACTAGCTAATTCACATAGAATCTATTGTAAAGAATATTTTATGTTTATGTCAGTATATCAGTATTATTGAGCTGGGGTTAATACATAAGTAGACACTTTACGAAATAAGTGTAGCGCTAAAAAGTAGACTGAACTTTTCAGCGTACATTATAATATACATTTACGGGATTTGATCATACGTTTTTAGTCCTTTTTTAGCAGAACTATTGCTAAGTACAATAAAACAGAGTAATATATTATATAACTAATGTATATTATAAAATATGTTTTGCATGTCTAAAACTAAACAGGGACAACGGCTGTAGCTCCAAGAGCTATAATAAACCGTTATCCCAGTATAGTTTTCTCCAAAATCAAGTGCATGATTACTATGTCCTCCTTCCTTTCTAAAATTGACTCTGTAAGTAAATACTGTTTTGTTAGATACTAGGTTTAGGTACTTGTTTATTATTGTCCAAGCCAAATTCAACAACCGAGAGATGATAATTTACATAATGAATTAAAAAAACACCTTCAAATCTAACAAACTATTTACCATGATAAAAAAATAAATTCGTAGTTTTTAACACAAACATCCCTTAAAATATATTCCTTAGACCGAACGGAGCTGCAGATTTTTTTTTAATGATGAGACAGTACTTTAAATGAGATGTGTAGAGTGACGAGCGTCTATAGATAATAATAAATGTTTACTTAGTTAATTAGAATAGGTTTAGGTATTTTAAAAATGATACATATAGGTATGAAAGGCCATGATGAGTGTTTCAATTAGCATTCAACGTCTATTTGAGCAAATTAACAATACATGGACTGCGCTTTTCATTTTTTAAATTAAATTACAGATTTTATAAAAAATTAATGCCTTCTCTTTTTTTTGGGTTTCAGGTTGGACATATCGCTGCACGGGTACGGATAGATATATACACCTTTGAAGTTGTTAGGTTGAGTTTTAACTTGGGATTCCTTTTCGACAGGCTCAATTATATCTTCATCGAGCTCATATTTGTCATCAGTGCAAGCAAGCGACGCCAGCGATGTGGCAGTAGACCGGTTTTGTATTATTTCACGAACGGAAAGATCAAGGAATGGTTTGTTTTTCACTTTCTCGACACTAGCACTGTGGTCCGAGGTGGAGGGCTTGGCGAGAGCGCCGTCTTCGAGCGCTGCGTCCTCGAGAGCGGCTTGCTCCATGAGGTCACGCTGCGACTCACGCGCCTCCATCAGGAATATGCTCTCCTGTTTATTGCCACAACACAATTAAAACAACAGTGGAAAATAAAATAAAATAGGTGGGCAACCGACAAAGTCGGCTCGGTGCGCACTTTACCCTTTGACTAATACATGAAATACAATAAATTCATTATAGATTATATATATTTTAACGCTGTTCGCAGTAGCTAGATCTACACATAATTAGGGTTTTCTCTAATTACAGAGAATCGAATTTATACCCAGTTAGTTTCAACTTTCAAGCAATTATTTTATTTATGGTGATGACTAAATATTTATTAATGCGGGGAAAATAATTATAAAATCTTTTTGTCTAATTTGTTTAAATATCACAAATTGATTAGATCCATTATAAAGCAATAAAGCAAGCATGTGGTTATAGTAAATTAAAATGCTAGCGTAACTTAAATTGGTGCACATTTTAGTCTCATGGCCGCCTTCTCCTGGACGTGTGTTATCTTATTAAAGTCTATCTTTGCTACTTACCACACTAACTCGAAAAATCGAACACGAAATAAGCACATTGTTATTTATTGACAATTGATAGACAGCTAGTTAGCTGCTACTACTTATCTGACGATTTGGCCCATGAATGTTAGTTTTCGGTTATTATAAGTGCATTATACAGGGTGTTACGGAAAGGGTATATCAATACAAACGGGTTGAAGAGTGTATCTGGTCTAGAATCTTTGTACAAAATTTCAGCTCAAAAGCATTAACTTTGAAAATGCTTAATATTTTTTTATTTCGACATCACGGCGCTGCACTGGCGCGCGGCGGCGTGATGGATGTGCGTGTACTAGGCGCACAGACACACTACAGACAGATAATGGATAATGACCCTCGTAGTGCAGTGACACGTTTTTTATGATTTAATTTTATAAACTATCGAAACCCTTTCTGTGACACCCTGTATATTTGAATTATAAATTCACCCGTCTTTTCCTGTACCTACGTAGGTAATTTCCAAGCGATTAATACCCGGTTTATCAAGCAGTAAGACATAAAGACATAGCTACCGGTGAATCTTATCAGGTAGCTTTGGGAGAATTTTCAATATCTTTTTTTTGTATAATGTGATTGTTTGAACTTCTAATATCTTTTAAAACGTATAATACGAAAATAAGTCGAACAACATAATTTTAAGGCCGTATTGTACAATCGAGAAATTGTATAGCTTTATTATTCTAAAATGAACTTAATTTACATGTCGTTAAGGTTGTCTTCTGTGTTTGTTGGATGCAATAATAATAAGTAATCAGTTTTTCTATTGTTTTATGCTAATGAGCACTTAATTCATGGCGTGGCATGTTCAAACGTCACACTTTTATAGTATACTAGCAGCGCCCCGCGGTTTCACCCGCATAAGTGTCGATCCCGTGGGAATATCGGGATAAAAAGTACCCTATGTTTTATTCTGATTTATAAGCTATATCACTGTCAAGTTTAATCAAAATCCGTCCAGTAGATTTTGCGTGAAAGGGTAACAAACATCCTCACAAACTTTCGCCTTTATAATATTAGTGTGAGTGTGATAGTTTGATTATTATATTACTATTATTAGTAGGACTACCAGTTAGAAGATCGTTGCTGTCAATATTTTAACAAAAACCAATCACTATGGACGTTTATTATTAACATTTGAGAAAAATTCTAATTATATTCTATAAGCTTGTCATAGTTTTATATCTTTGCTTTAATTGAAAGGTAGGCAGGAAGAATTAAACCTCAATTTATTTTTGTTTCTAAAATAAATATTTTGTGTCCTTCACCACACAATCCTCACTTTTGAAAACTTCGTGAAAATCAATAGTCGCATTATGATTCCGAAGTTATTATAGCTATAGGTTCGTGAGGATTGTGTGGTGAAGGTCTCCACACAATCCTCACCTCTAGTGCAACCAAACGGCTGGGAGTATCGACTTGGTTTCAATTCCAAAAAATAGTCAAGAAATAGTCGTAACGCTATGCCAAATCTCGAAAATAGTCATTAAGTGTTTCCAGAGATATAAAGGTGCCTGGGCGAGAATTACGTGGTGAGCCTTTCTCGACACAATCCTCACTTGATTACCGCGGAACGCTTACGTTTTTGAGTTTGAATTTGGTGTCAAAAAATAGTCAAGAAATAGTCGTCTCCAACCATGATAATTTCGACCTGGTTTACTATGTAGAAGTATGTTAAATTACCACGTGAACTTCTACATATATTTTTCGAGTCGAGTACGGTCGAGCAAAAAATTATTAAGTAAGTAGTTTTCGACCCGCTGTCTCTCAAACTCTTTACAGCTACGCTAGAAGAGGTTTTCCAGACATTAAATCCGCTCTGACAGGACAAGGGTATTGTCGTCGGGGAAAGGAGATTGACCCATCTACGTTTCGCCGACAACATTGTCCTCTTTTCTTCCTCAGCAGCTGAGCTAGCCCAAATGCTCGAAAACTGTTCGAGCATCTGGCCTGTTCACTCTCACTTTGAAGAGATTCGGGTTGTATGCGCTCGGAAAAACAGACGCAGGTAGAGAGTTCCACTCTTTTGCTGTGCGCATTATAAAGGACATTTGCAAACGCTTAGTGCGAATTGGTGGAATAGCAACCAGGTAGGGGTGGTAACTTGCAGTGCGTCTGGATGTCCGAAGATAGAAGGGGGCCGGTGGAATGAGGTCGTGAAGTTCTTGGGCACACTCACCGAAGTACAGTCTGTAGAAGACCGACAGGCAAGCAACCTTGCGGCGATGAGCCAAGCTGTGAAGCTTGGCATCCACCAGTTTTACGTCGCCAATGAGCGTCTTAGCTCTGCGTTCCACCGAGTCAAGCGCGGCAAGTTGGTATTTCGCTGAGCCATCCTAAAGGTGGCTGCAATACTCCATGCAGGATCGGACTTGTGCTTTGTATAGGGTTAAAATGTTTCCAGGCGTAAAAGTATCGCTTCACCCTATTTAGGATGCCCAGCTTCTTGGCCGCAGTTTGGGCTTTGTACTCGATGGTGGCGCCGAAGTTGAGACTAGATGTCAACTCCATGCCTAGTTAGGAGCTCGAGCCGATCAGTTACAGGAACACAATCATGTACCCCGAAAAGTAGGAATCTGGTCTCTTCCTAAGCTAGTAGGCACTTAAGAGTAACTTATTATCTTCATTATTAAGTAAATGTGTGCGTGAAATCTAGTAGGGCTGGCTGGCAGTACTCGGCCAGTAGTGCGTAGGCGGCGGCGGCGCTGCCCGAACGTATGCAACAATGGGGCGCCGCGCGCCGCGACACTAGGTACTCGCAGAAATCTAATTAATAACATTTCTATTGTACTACTTTTCAAGTCGAAGAACGAATAGAACGTGAAAGAAAGAGACATAACTACGGAAGTTTTAATTGTTCTAAAACGAAGAAAACTTAGAAAATAAACGAATAATAGAGAAAATTATGAAAATAAATTATCACAACACTGGCTTAACTTGTTTGTCTGTAATATACTAGCTTTTATTTTTTATGGGTTTAAAGGATATTTGAGTTGCTGTTCCTTACCTTCTTTCATGTTTCGGGAACCGAAAGAAACTCCTGTCTTTACCGTTCCTCGATGATGATAAGCATCCAAATAATGCACAATATCGTGATTAACACAAAATATAAAACTTAAAAAAAATAATGTGTTCGTGTCAGCAGTAGGTAGGTACAGCGCTGCGGTTCTTGTGTATGCGAGCGCCATTGTTAAAGAGCAGGCGACGAACACATCGAAGTGCGGGGTGAGGTGCGGTAACTGATGTTAGTGCGGGGAAGGGAGTGGCCTTTCTGCACGTAGTACTTTAAGTATTCTGTGGTATTATGCCCTGAATAATGATTTAGCTGAATACCAAATACTCGGTCACGCAGTCTCCCAAAGCGCTGAATATTCGGTGGACAAATAATCAGCGCGGCAGTCCGGGTGCGTGCGAGGGTGTCGGGCAGACGGTTTTTAAATAAATATATATTTTTTTAAATATCAGGGTAAGTCGACGTCAAGCAGGATGTCCCGTAAGTCGACGTTAAGCCGGAATCGGGTAATAGGCCAAGTCATAATAGTCATCAGATTTTTTTTTTTAATTTTATTTTACTTTACTTATAAGGATAAATAAGGGTAACAAAAGAACTAAATCAATATTATAAACTGATGACTTGCTTGATGTTATTTTGAGAGCTTATCACATGACATCACTCAGAACTACTACTGAAGTCTCTTGTGCGAGAACTAAGTCGGAACTGATTAAATACACAACCAAACTTATTTATATTACAAACTATGAGAGGCATAATGTTTATCAACGGACCACGGTGGGTCATTCCGCGGAAATCCAGTAACGGCGAATATATGCTAATAATAAATTAAATATCATAGCTGCATTCTTTTTTTACTTTATATGACATTTCTTACATGTTTTTACGTATGGCGCCGCTATCTAAAAAAATATAACACCTTTATTTAATTTATTATTGCAATCAACACGCACCAAATGTCCTTACCATTTCCAAACAAAAGTCGGCCTAATTGCGCGGAATGGCCCGGGTGCCGACAATTTTGTTTACCATACCAGTAACAAATCATTTTGAGAACAATAAAACGGCTCATTCCCAGGCGCTCCATAATTTTATTCTTGGCGGCTCCAAATTAAAAAAGCAGTGGGAACAATTTTAGTAGTTATTTTAATAAAATTATGGAGCTCTTGAGAATCAATTTATGGAGTGAAATTGTTTGAAAAACAATAGATTTGGAGCTCCTGGGAATAAGCCAATGAAACAAAACAATTAATTTCAGTTTTGGGAAAAAGAATTAACAGATACCCTGTGTCGCCTAACATTCCGAGCACCGCACCGTGGGACCTTTAACATCTGCGTGATCATTATTTCAAAATTGCATACAATTCCCAACCACCCAAAATAAAATTAATTAATCTAATAAGTCAGTCGTTCTGCACAGTAGGTATTTTAGTAATATAGATAAGTAGGTAGATAGTCTTAATTATTCATACTACAATAAAAAATAATCTGAAATAAAGATTGTCTTTTATTATTTTATCAGTTACTTTAATTAATTCATAAAGCCAACCGGAAGGAAATGTCTAGAAATGAAATAGCAGGAAACATAGGTATTTATTAAACTGACAGAAAAAAATAAATACGTAAGTAACTACAATGCGTATTTTAATTCCGTTTTAAAGTAATATAGGTACATATTAGTAATAGATATGTAATTTTTTGTGTTCGCGACTGTACCAACACAAAATGTATGTAGAAGTTCACGTGGAAATTTAACATACTTCTACGTAGTAAACCAGGTCGAAATTATCATGGTTGGAGACACCTATTTCTTGACTATTTTCTGACTCCAAATTCAAATTCAAAAACGTAAGCGTTGCGCGGTAATCAGGTGAGGATTGTGGCGAAAAAGGCTCACCACGTAATCCTCACCAAGGCACCTTTATATCTCTGAAATCACTTTATGACTATTTTCGAGATTTGGCATAGCATTACGACTATTTCTTGACAATTTTTTGGAATTGAAACCAAGTCGATACTACCAGCCGTTTGGTTGCACTAGAGGTGAGGATTGTGTGGAGACCTTCACCACACGATCCTCACCAACCTATAGCTATAACTTCGGAAACATAATGCAACTATTTTTTTGCCCTTTTATGACTATTTCATGACTATTTTTTGGCGTTCTCAAAATTGATTTTCATGAAGTTTTCAAAGGTGAGGATTGCGTGGTGACAAAATATTTCTTCTTTCAAATCAATTCAAAACATGGTACAAGTAAACTATGGAAAGACTATGGGAGGCAATCTAAATGATTAAATGAGAGTATTGGTAGGTGATTCTCATTATGTCTCACTGCTATAGCAAAACAATTATTTTATTTACCTTTACTTCTTTGGTGGTATATTGGTCCAGCTTATCATAGATAACGGCATGCAGTCCCAAGTCTTTAAGCGTCTTGATGACGCTTTTATTGTCGATGTCATCACCCCAACAGAATATCACCAAACCAGCATTTGTTGCCAGCTTTACCTGTTGAGAAATGAGAAGTTACAATTAAATAGAGTCTCACTGTAACTTACTAACGATAGAGGGTCACTATTCTACTCCGACGTTACAGAATCATCTGTTTTACGTGACTGTGGAGGGACAGAGGGAGGTTGGGAGGGAATGAGAGTGGTCTGTCTTGTTATGACTAAATTTAATAACGGTAATAGTCAATAGGCTAGGTGATGTTATGTTAATTAACAGTAACCGTCTTATTACAAAAAGAGTTCTCTTAAATTCAAGCTTACAACTTCAAGCTAGTTTTTGTTTATTGTATTTTAAATTTTATTCCGATTGAGGTAAGTTTCTTAATACAAAGACTTATTTTAGAATACAATCTTATCAATTTTACGTAAGTACTTTACGTTTGTTCCTCGTCAGTTCAAAATACAAAAATATGTTTGAAGCTTGGACGGAAATTAGAACTCGTTTTGTAATGACACGGTATAGGTTTATTGTCTATTCCGTAGGAACCCCTTTACTTTTTCGGGGTATAAAATTTTCCATCCCTAAATTAATATGGTTTGTCTATGACACTGCAAAATTGAAATATTCATCTTTCCAGTAGCTATCGAGCATTGCGTGCGCAAACAAACATGAAAACCAAAAAATAGTATTAAAGCCAAAGATGCCTGCGACGCTAAACTGGCTGGCTAGCTATGATATCCTCAATTTAAAAACGTATTAAGTAGGTACTTTAATTAAAATAATATGATCCAGAGACATTATCAAGACTTTATCTGAACCAATAAAAGTGTTAACTGAAGAACTGAAACTAAAGGAGTAATACAATAATTGATAACAATGCGATACGACTGTGACGCTGGCAAATAATCGGTCCAAAAATACAGTCATCAGTCGATGACATTGCGAGTAGTCACGGGAACGTCAATTTATAAACGGATCGAGGCCGCCACTATTGTACACGGTGACTTTTATCTTAGTATATTGATATGAAACCTGCTACTTCATAACATAGCTATATTTCGAGAGTTTGTGTATGTTTCGAGGTTCAATGTAAAATCTTTGACAGAAACAATATCTAACTTTTATTTGCTTTCGTTAGATAAGGTTTATTATAACATTTATCACCTGAGAAGGATCTCTGAGCAAATCTTCAGTGTGTACAACAATTCCCAATATTTCTGTACTAACTGCACTTTGTACAGCAGCCGGTATGGAGGAACATCTAGGATCACGATATGGTTCATACCTTTTTGTTATGCCCTGAAAATAAAACGGCAATTCATTTGTTAGACATAGGTACTACTAAAGTACTAACCAAACTAAAATACTAATCTACACATAAACTTTGCCCTAAAAGTATACTCACAATAGTTAAAAACATTATAGGATATTTATTTTGCTTTTTCCTAACCATAGTGCAAATATCTGGATTGAAACAGGAAAATACTATACGGCGATCACCTGCATGTTTCAAGACGGTCTCTAAAACCTGGAAATAAGAAAAGATTCATTTATACAAACTGTTTACAAACATCGTATTCTCGGTACTCCGCCAGTCCGGCCACAATATGCAAATAAAAATTGACCAAGACAATGGAACATTTGTGCAATGACATTCAGTATAATTCTCTGTCTGTCTTACCTTATCAACATAAGTATTCATATCAAAGGGGTTGTTTAGCTCGAAGGTACCATCTTTCAACTGCATGGTCCACTTCAACTCGACGTTAAAACCCACATGAGGGTCAATTTTTTTCAGTGTTTCTTCTAATGTAGGAAAAGGTTGATGTTCCTCTAAGTCATCATCGAAAAATAATGTTTCCCGATTACGACCTTCAACTAAGTGATAAACCTACAAACAGAATTAGTTAAAGGAGCGATATTGCCACACGTAGGTATCTTTTGGTCTACCTGCAAAAGTGCAAACTCATTTTAGGATTTCTGCAATTAGTGACGAAAGTTCTTTAGCTAGTTTTTTTTTTCTTTTCAAGCACTGCTGCCGGTGCTCATAGAATTTATTTGTTTCACCTATAAGCCTTATAGTTGCCTTCTTCAGCTTGTTGGTCTTTATCTGATGGTTTCCATTTAATTAGCCTTGGTTCTATTGAGACAGTCACTAATCAGACCACATCGACTTCTTTCTTACTTCTCGACTTCTTCTTCTTTGTTACTGGGAAACACTGATATCATCGTTCCTAAGCGGTTTTAAGACTGGAGTTATTATCTACCTACCCTTATACCTACCTATAATGACTGTCGGAGTCTTATGTCAATTGAGACTTCACCAAGATCTCGATGTCTAAAGAACAGTACACCTCTCGTTAGAGAGTAGTATATTCCTTGCGGTACACGAAATGATCGCGATAAGCTCAGCTTAACTTTGTAGATCTATCGACTTACAGACTTGTTGCGAAATCGCCATAGACGACATCGATATTGGCGCGACGTAACCAGTCAGTAACCATGCGGGTATGTGGTCATTATCTCATGGCCGCTGGACCGCATTTGTTTAGTCAATTGTTGAATTGCTATGCCGAAGGGTTTTCGGGTTTCGACAGCTCTGGTGTAACATTATATGACAATAATTGTAGATTAGTCTTAATCTCAGGAATGACTGTGTGGATGACATTTTCATCTGCGCGTACTACATAGATAAGTGCAGTACAGATTGTTTTGACAATGAATTTACACTTTATTTTCAGTGACATAAAGTTCAAAGTGTTATGAATATCGACGCAGACATTAAACGGCCCCTTTGGGCGTCATTCGGCGTCCTCGTGATCTTGTCGATTGATGATGATTGATATCTGTGTCGACGTTCGAACAACTTCAGATTATGAGGTGTGCTTTAAAATAACCTTCAGCTATATACACCTCTTAGGTCAGTGTTAGGCTTAAAAAAAGCTGCTTGCTGAAATGAGTAGGTATTTTAAGTAATTGCTGTAATGCAGCATATTTCTTTTTTTCACTTACATCATAATTATATCACCAGCCTGCAGAATTACCAATCGAAATTTTAAAAGTCATGGTTGCTAACCCAACTTGCATGTACCAACTTAGTCAAAAACAGAACAGAAACTGCATTGTCTGTATCATATAATAGCTATGAACAGTATGAACATAGTGAGAATAATAAGATATCTAAAGATGTAAATCAGAGAAAATTAGTAATGATATGATAGCTTACCTTAAGTTTCTGTAGGTGTTCCAAAGTCAAATCCTTCACAGGCACTTCTAACATTTCTAATTTGTCGACTTCCCTCTTTCTTTTCAACGATATACATACATAAAAGTCATGATAAATAACTGGGACCATATCTTTGCTTAGCTGAACATCAAATTCTAGAAGGTCTGCACCACTGGCAGCAGCTTTTTTAAGGGAGGCTATGGTATTTTCACGAATGGCATCTCCACTGAAAATTATCATAATTATATTATTTAAAATTAATGATAAACAATAGAACAAGATCGAGTCTCAAGTTAAATGGCTACTCACTCTTTGGTTTTAAAGCTAGCGCCTAATCCTCGATGACCAACCTCCAGACCAGTCCAAGCCGGATCCCAATATTTTGCAAATGATATCTTAAGGTTACATAACTGCTCAGGCATAGGCTTCACAATTAAATATCCAATATTCACTGTTCCTAAAGGACGATGTTTCACATTGCATGTCACAGGCAGATCAATTGTACCCTCAGATGACTTAAACATATTCGGCAGCACATATGTGTAGCCCACGTGGCATGGGGGGTCTTCCGATACAGAACGACTGCTATAGCAATAGAAGTCTACAAGATATGCTAAAGATGTTATATCTGGAGCCATAACATTTATGAGTAACACATCATCTGGTTTGTAATCTCTTCCAAACTGCTCCTGTGGCTTCATACCACAAACAGATGGATCATTGTTGAGAGTAGAAACATCAACAGGCACTCCTGATGCGGCCCCACCTACATCTATGCTATGGGATGAATCATCAGCCTGCATATCCGTCCCAAAAGATAATTTAACAGGTGTAACTTTTATACTCATAATTCTTTTAGCCAGACAACTCTTAAGTTTTAATGGATTATTCATGAACTGGAACTGCAGCAACGTAGTTACTGTGAGCCAACCAGAAGATACCAACTGTTTGCCATCATAATAACCATATGTATCAATATAAGGGTGTCGTATTGTTTCTTTTAGAATTCGTGGCTGTTGATGTGTTTCCCATTGGTGAATGGATATCTCCTTTGGGTTAGCCTCATTCAGAATACATTTACCATAACGGTACAATAAGTCACAGGTGTTTGGAATTGTAATTGATTTCGACCACAAATCTGTACCTTCTTCACGGTCAAGCATAACTATTTTCTCATAGTTCCACTCACCCAGCATTGGAATACTTCCTGTGATGAACATTGTTTCTTTGGGTCCAACATCTGGCGCGCTTACCGTGAATTTCCATTGTTGTGTTGTTACTAAAACTACAGGTTCAGATTTTTTCTCTGCCATTTTTTTTGGTGCTTTGTATTTTGGTTTTTTCGGGTCCTCTAAAAAAAACCAGCGTTGCATCTTGTTATGACAGTAAATTTGTTTTCTAACATTGTATAAAATAGATTTAAGCATGTAAAAAAATACACACCAAAATATTAAAACATTAAATAATTATACATCGTTTCCTAATCTACTTGGTCTTCCTTACTCGGTTTCGATCGCGAAGCAGCGACCCGATCAAGACCCGACCCAGCCGCCAGCCAGCTTCACAATTTCACAAAAACCAACTGTCAACTGTCAAGTCAATAACATTGGAATTTGGATTCGTATGTCCATGATTCCTTCCACACGAACTTATTATATCATAAGCATAAGTCCATGGGATTCGATGACCCACAGACACGACGTGCGATGACCGATGACTTTAGTTGACGTTTATGGCTGATAATAGAGTAGAGCCAAGTAAAAAAAAAAAACTTCTTATACAAAAAAAAAAAAACAGTATAGTTATTATATTCTTTCCCCTCCTTTTTTAACCGACGAAAAAACGGAGGAGGTTCTCAAGTCGACGCGCGTAATTTTTTTTTATGTATGATCACGCATAACTTTTTACAGCGCAGTCCGATTTTGATAATTCTTTTTTTATTGGAAAGGGTATACCCCGAAGTTAGTTCCATATAAATTTGGAAAAAGAATTCCAACCCTAAGGGTAGGAAAACAGGGGATGATTGATTGTTGACTCACTGATTGTAATGTACAATTAAATAAAAAAGGCCTACCCATGTTGGCATAAAAGCCTGTTTTTTTTAAGTATTTTATTATACAACAAATAATAGTTAAAGTAGGATTATATAACAGTGTATAGCTAAAATAAGGTAGGCAGCTATTTTAAAAGTAATCAAAAATTAAGCATGTAGTAATTAGTAAATTATAGCCTCAAAAAATTATAAAATAAAAACTTTTTAACAAAAAAAATAAACCTCCGAAAAAACTGAAAAGCAAAAATAATAAACATTTTTTATTTAACCTTTAAATAAGTTCATAAACTAATGTAAGTATACCTAAGCAATTTTGAGTCGGCGCCAAACAATCAATGAACAAATAAATAACAAATCAAATTAACAATGCAACGTGAAATCTCCAGCGATAAACATTAGCATTCCAAACATAAAATGCGCTCTCCATACGACCACTCGCAACGATATTAATTTGCTTGTTTGGCGCCGACTCAAAATTACTTATACTCCATTTACATTGCATTGCATGCATTAGACAGAAGTCAAAAAGGCTCTTTTAGGGGCACACTTTGTAAAAAAAGTACAACAAACATTATTACAGTCAAGAATACAAGATTGATGTGGAGTTAAATATAATCAATTTAAATAACAGCAGTCACAATTAATTGTACTTATTTAACCCATCTACCTTCTGAAATTACAAGGCTTTCATTTAATATTATTTAGTTTTTGCAGAAAATATTGTCGTGTCAATGTTTAATGAATAATGTAAGTACAAGTTATATGTGCTTTTTTTTTGTAAGTAACAAAGTATGGCATACAATAAAGCATATTCTATCTATCTACTCGTCACAATGCTTCGATAGGTACATGAAATGAAACAATTTTTAGTAACAATCAGTTTATTAAAAATAACTTTATATAAACCGACAAAATAAAAAAAAACACGTGCTGCCAAAACTTATGAAGGGAATAGGTAACATTTTAGATTTGGTAGAGTTATAGTGACATGAAAAACGTTCCCGGTACTGTCCGCCCCTGCTTCTTTTAGATTTTAACCGGTCACATACCTATTTATTTCTACCTATTGGTTATAGGTGTTTTTTTGATGTTGCGTCAAATGACGTCAGGTATGTGACCGGTTAAAATTGTTTGCACTAAAACTTGAAAATAAAATGTTTCGTACTCCTGCTTCTGCGAGCCTCTTTTTTCTAATGTTATCTATACAGGGTTATTTGAAAAACACCAACAACCTCTTAAGAGGTCATTGCACTCATCATTATGAACAACTTTTACTATGGGACCAAACCTGAAAGCGCGAAAAAAAAATCAGCTGTTCCATACATTTTGACGAGTTCTACGAACATAAATGTAGGGAACAGCTGATTTTTTTTTCGCGATTTCAAGTTTGGTCCCATAGTAAAAGTTGTTTATAATGATGAGTACAATGACCTCTTAAGAGGTTGTTGGTGTTTTTCAAATAACCCTGTACCTATACAGGGTGTTACGGAAAGGGTATATCAATACAAACGGGTTGAAGAGTGTATCTCGTCTAGAATCTCTGTACAAAATTTCAGCTCAAAAGCATTAACTTTGTAAATGCTTAATATTTTTGTATTTCGACATCACGGCGCTGCACTGGCGCGCGGCGGCGTGATGTGCGTGTTAGTAGGCGCACAGACACACTACAGATAATGGATAATGACTCTCGTAGTGCGGTGACACGTTTGTTATGATTTCAATTTAATAAACTATCGAAATAAAAAAATATTAAGCATTTTCAAAGTTACTGCTTTTGAGCTGAAATTTTGTACAGAGATTCTAGACCAGATACACTCTTCAACCCGTTTGTATTGATATACCCTTTCTGTAACACCCTGTATATAAAAATGAAACCCGTTTTCCGGTGTCACGACATAACATGAAAACGGCTGGACCGATTTCGCTAATTCTTTTTTTGTTGTGATCGGTATTGCCGGGACAAGGTTTGTATGAAAGAAAATTTTGGAAATTCGAAAAAAAAAATTGCACCCGTGCGAAGCTGGGGCGGGCCGCTAGTATTATAATAAATGGAGTATAGGTATACTTACATTTATTAAGGTTAAATAAAAAAGGTTTATTATTTTTTGCTTTTCAGTTTTTTCGGAGCTTTAATTTTTTTGTTAAAAAGTTTTTATATACTTGTTCAACATATTATTATTTTAAGATATTTTATTCTTGGCATTAAAAATACGTCCGCGTCGCTGTCAACAGGAAAAGTGCCCAAAAGGCATTGTCACGTTGTATAGCAATGCTAATATTATTTGGCTCAAAAATAGGCCAGCCCTCGGGTCACGTGAAGAGTCTACCAACCGCTTGGTGATGTTCCGAAAAAATGCGTGAACTGTAGACTAAACACAAGTGCCATGGGGTCCAGTGTGCCCAAACGGCTAGACGGCGGCGGCGGTAAGATTGAAGTATTTGCTCCGTTTGATGTTTGCAGCACCTGCTGCTGCCGCCCCCGCACAACCCGCCGTGCTCACAAGAACCAAAAGCCTAGAGCCTACCTAACTTCCAAGGCATTGTGGTCATTCGTCTAGTCTTTTCTCATCGTCGCATATGTCGTATATACTAGTATCCAGTGTTTTACTGCCCCGTTGGTCTGACTTAGCTGATCGTGGAGTCCTGGGTTCGATTCCCTGGTTACAAAAGTGTTTTAGGGCTTTTCCATTGGGAATTTCTTAGTAACAGTCCGAAGCTTAGAAGTTGACGGTGTGATAACCCCGTGCCACGGCAAGCACGTTAATCCGTTGGTCCTGCGCCTGATGCCCCTCCGGTCATGTCGGATTGCCGTCCCATCGGATCGGACAATGAGAGTGAGTGAAGAGAGAGTGCACCTGTCTGCGCACACACTTGTGTACTATAATAAATATCCTGCGCCGAAGACTGGTGTCCGCTGAGATTGGTCGCCACGGCCGAAATTCGGTCTGAAGGACTTTATCTAGTGTATTAAAATGTACACTTTATATTTAACAGACGAAAAATTTCAACGCCCCCTGCGTTGAAATTCTCAGAAAGGAGCAAAGAGGTTCAGAATCATCTTCTGAATGGTTTCAGTTTGCACATCGATGTTGTTAAGTTGCCATCCTGTATATTGTGTAAAAGCATTTTATGTAGGTACTTACTTATCACACTAATATTATAAAGGCGAAAGTTTGTGAGTGTGTGTGTTTATATGTTTGTTACTTCTTCACGCTCAAACGGCTGAACCAATTTTGATCAAAGGGGTTAGAAGATTTTTGTATGGAGGGTGGCCCTAAGGTCAGCCGCCATTTTGATTTTTTTTCAGAATCGCGGTGCACAACAAAAGTTATATATTTAGATAGAGGACGCTTATACAAACAAAAAATGTTATGTAACATAATATCCTAAAGCGTCAGGTTTCGGAGTTATTCACCAAAATATAAGTCGAAAACAACAAGGATTTTTTTGTTTTTTTGCCCTCCAGTCCCTTCAATACATATTTTAATATAATAATCTTTATACAGAATGAATTTTTCAAGTGGGCGTGGATGGCCAATTTCGAAAGTATGAGGAATAGCGAAAAGTACTCAAAGGAGTCTCGTGCTCGATTTTGATGAAAACTAAAACTGCATCATTGGATTTTTGAAAAATCAATATTTCTAGCCAGAGATCGAACTCGTTAATTTTGAAAAAAAAAACACACTGTTGTAACGGGTATTTGTGTGAGGAGATAATTTAAATGCAGGATCGTAACACTAAAATCGGTTTATTCTTTAAAATGACTCTAAATACAATAATAAGCAAAGAAAGTTCCTAATCGAAGCCCTAGTAGCGGCGCGTACTATAAACTGACTGTGCGGTTTCGCTAACGAAGTCAACACAGCCAATAGACAACACACGCCGCTGAGCCAATGTCCGATAAGATGCGGGAGCAAGGAGGTGACCGACCTAAGTCGATGCGGAGTATTGCACCCGAACCGTACCGAACGCTGACTGCTTGAACTAGCGAGAGGTCGGTCTTTTATAGGCGCCGGAGAACTCGGCGGCGTATGTGGCGCGGCGGAGAGGGCGCACGTGATCGCTCAGCCCGCGCGGTAGTCGACTCGTTGTGTTGGTGTTACACTGTATTATTACACCATTCGATAGTGTCCCTAATAAGGATCAAATTGTGGGAAGTAAGGAGAGAGATGATAAGAAAGAGGTAGGGGGTGAGATGGTAAATGATGTGATGATGAGTGTGTTTCTATTTGATTATTATTTTTATGCCTCGGTCGGCGAATTCTACATATATGCGCGGAGGAGTGTATCGGGTGGCCGCCGCAATCAGGGGATTGTGGTGCTTTATAGCAGTATCAAAGAAGCGCTTGGAAAGGTTTTTGGTCTTTCTATGGAATGCGCTCCCTCTGAACATCAGGACGGCAACCAGTCGGTTATCTTTTAAAGTGAAGGCACGTGAACATATTCGGCAGAAGTTGGCCGTAACATCCCAGCGCTGATTTGCTAGATTCGTTTTCTCCTCTACCAATCATTTTTCCCCTGAGAGTTCATTTGGTTTATATGTATGTATTTATGTATCTGTGTATATATTGTATTTTATATTCATTTCCTAGCTAGTTCTCCTGTATGTTGCACCTGCCATGTTTTGTCTCTGCATCACCCTAAGGTTGACTGGTAGAAAATGCCTCAGGCATTAAGTCCGCCTTTGTACAGTATTATTTTTTTTTACTTGTGCATAAAGTTTTGATAAATAAATAAAAGCGTTTCATAAACTGCTGGACGGTGGGCATTCTGAGATCTAAGTGTAGATTCAAATTGCGGACATATAAGGGGGCTTTTTTGTGGATGCGAAATCATCAAATGACTCCTCCCGTTCTGGGTGGAGCGGAAGGGAGTGGTAACATAAGAAAAATAAAAAAAGGACTTTGTTAAAAATGAGCTCTTTATTTTAGTTTGCCGTATGTCATTACTTCCCAGAATTCGATCCTTATTAGCGACACTATCGAATGGTGTAATAATACAGTTTTTTTTTTCAAAATCAACAGGTTCGATTCCTGGCTAGAAATATTGATTTTTCAAAAATCCAATGATGCAGTTTTAGTTTTCATCAAAATCGAGCCCGCGACTCCTTTGAGTACTTTTCGCTAGTCTTCATAGTTTTGGATTTGGCCATCCACGCCCACTTGAAAAATTCAGCTTGTATATCTAGTATACCACGTCGTTTTTGCAGTATATTATTATATATTTTTGTTATACATATTATGCCTATAAAAATGGCATATATGAAATTTCCGGCGATTTTTTAGCCATCTCTTTTTTGTCAAAATCTTGAAATCTCAAAAAACGGCACATAGCAGATCTTGGTTTGACAACGACGATATACTACTAGCGAAGGACAAGGGAGCCAACATTATAACATAGGAAGTATTTGTTGAAACGCACTCTAGAGTGCTTTTAAAATAATATCTAAAGTAAAAGGTAGCTATTTTCAAAGTAGTCAAAAATTAAGCATGTAGTAATTAGTAAATTATAGCCTCAAAAAATTATAAAATAAAAACTTTTTAAGTAACAAAAAAATTTAATCTCCGAAAAAACTGAAAAGCGAAAAATAAAAACCTTGTTTATTTTATCTTAATAAATAAGTTCTTAAACTAATGCAAGTATACCTAAGTAATTTTGAGTCGGCGCCACCTTTAATTTTGCCATAATATTACATTACCTACGCAAAATGCTTTACAAATTGCATGGAAAGCTATACGCAAAATACTGGCTCTTTCCAACACTTATTTTTTTTCTACTGACCTTATGGCGATGAGCTATTTTGCCAGAATAAATATTATGATGTAGATTTGCTGCCAGAAACCATAGAGGACAAAAATGAATACCAAACGACTTGTATGTTGCGAAGTATGTTCCTGAAATAAGCAGCTGTTACAAACGAACGAACGGACAGACAGACAAACGAAGTCACACCATGGGTGTTCTTTTTTTAACATTTTGATACGGAACTCTGAAAAGCTTCTATTTTATCCTCGTAATTTATAATCTCAAAATAAATATTTTTATTTTTAGTGAATATTTGTAACCGTAAAATAGTTTACCACCCCTGAAATATTATGGGCATTCCATCCATAAGCTCCCAATTATTTAAAAAAATAAAAATGCTGGTATTTGAAAACCAACGAATACCTATACTAATAAATCTTGTTAAACTATACGACTAATTTCATTTTCATTGCTTATAATGCTGTATTCGCTAAGAAAAACGTACATTTAAAATGACCCTCCGCGAGGGCTCCCGGCATCCCATAAGCGATTTGAGTGAACCCTCCAGGAGGGCTCCCGGCACTGTGACGTACTTTGTCGCCTTCAAAATAGTTGGCAGTTGTCTGCTCCCTTGGCAAACAATTTACTATTATTGGTTTAGATTATCTACATTCCTTTTGGCCTCCGTCGCAGTCGGGTAAAAAGGCATATAATGCGGCGAGGCTTGGTAACAGGGTACCAATGGGACTATTCTATGGGTAACCCGGGGATATACTTCTGTATTCGGTGTAGGTAATCTATTGGTAATTGATTACTATTATTACCTAATTTACAGGGTCAAATTGAGTTAGCTAGCGAAACTCCGCAGACGTGTTGGGTATCGTCGATATCTAAACATGATCAACAAAAAATAAAATTATTTGACGAGTTTATGTTGGGGTCGTCAACTGCAGGTAGTGTAGTCACTTGAAATATCAATAAGTGTAAAAATCATTTTTTTTTTTTTTTTGTAAACTTCACAGATGTGTTGGGTATCGATATTTAATCACAATAAAATAAATAATAAAAATACCCATCGCGTCTGCGGAGTTCCACTAGCTCAATTAATTTTGACCCTGTATACTTACCTAGTATAAAAAGTACGGTACGAGCAGTACCGTGTGTGCCACAGACTTTGTGTCATGCATGGTAAAATGAAACAAATATCCTCAAATTATTGAATTTGTATTTCGTATAAACGCTTACAAGTATTTTTACAAATATACATGTTTTATACAACTATCACTTAGATATTTATTTACATTTATCAGTCTTTTTGAGTGTCTAACTCTATTACATTATTCGCGGCGCAGTGGCAAGTAGATATGAAGTTTAGAATAGCTGTTTCAGTTTTCTACAACCCCACACTATACTCGCAGCTGTTGCGTAAGTGCAGCCCATTATTAATGATAATGACTTAATTTTTTTACAACAACCTTAAATCTTTATGTACTTATTCTTAAAATGGACAATTGACACCGGGATGTAAAAACGTACAATTGTCACCTTGTCGACACGATCCCTTTCGCTGGAAATATATACAAACTGCTTTGCGACCACCACGAGCACCTCCTCTACCCCGCGGAGGGCCTTCCCAGCTTCCAGCGTTTTTACCTCGCCAGTGTCCGCCATTGCCACGGCCTCGCATAGCTCCTCGGAAATTTGACATACCAGGAAAATTATCAGGGCCGGGTGGAGGCCCTTGGGGTCCCGACATATTGAAATCCATAGGAAACATATTTTGCGGCATATTAAAGCCTTCTGGCGGACCAGGAAACATCGGATTCGGTCCTCCAAACATTTCTGGAGACATCATCATTCCTTCTGGGGGCATCATCATTCCCGGAGGTATGTTCCCGGGAGGAATGACTCCAGGCGCCATGGGACCTGGCATGCCGTTGCCCATCATATGCGGCGGGACTCCACTTGGCCATTCAGCGGGAATCATATTACCACCTTGAAATCCAGGTACGCCAGGGAATTGTGGGTTTGGAAAAGCATTAGGAAATTGATTCATGTTTGGTGGGAACATGTTAGGAACATTCATGGTAGCAGATGCTGGGGGCGCGTTGCCCTTGGGTTCAGGCCAAGGCATATTTCTAAAATCACTTATATTATCCTGGTTGCCGGTAACATCCTCTAATGGTATAATTGTTGGTTCAGTATAGGGATGCGTTTCAGGCTCAGGTTCAAATGCAGAGTCGGGTATCATTGACTTGGAGAAATAAAGAGGTTGTAAAGTTCCTTTTTGACGTACTGCCTGAATGTCCTTTTCTTTGCTGTTCTTACCATGCTCTACCTGCACTTGTCCATCGGCGTCGACAAGGATTAGTGGCCTCCAATTAGTCTTTTCTTCCATGACGTCATCATTACTAATATTCCTTCCCTTCTGGAATGCGTCTCTTTCGTGGATCCTTTCTAAATATTTCATATCAGTAAAGGTCTTCGTCACATTAACTCTTTCAGTTTCATCAAGTTCAAAGTACTGAATTTCCTCCAGTTCAGGATCAGGTTTCCATTTAATACTTTTTTTAGGTCCTTTACGTTTATGGTAGCATAAAACTCCTTTAATTCCGTTAATTGTTAAAGTATGAGGTTCTGATGTATCCATTGCCTCTTCAATTTCTTTCTTGGTATCTTTTTCTTCATCGACATCATTGCTATCGGTATCTTTCTCTGAAACCTTTTCTTTGCTTTCTTCTGTTTCAAGAGTGTCCTGGTAGAATCTAGGTGGCACTGATTTGCTTTCACTACTTGGACTGCTTATGTTAGTGGGTGTGTGTGGCGGTGAAGCATCGTTTCCAGAATTTCCATCCTTAGATCCACTTGTTCGTCGTTTTCTTTTCTTTGGATCTCTTTTGTTAGTTGCTGAAGCATTCAACGCATCCATGAACATGTCACTTTCTAACAAAAGAATTGCTGAAACAAAAAAACACGAATGTTACTATAAATAAAAAACGCATATTTTGTAGGATTCAATGAGAAAAGAAAATGACAAAAGTAATACTAAAAATAATTATTTAGTGATAACACTAAAATGTATAATAACGGGTTCTCGTAATTTGAAAGTTTAATAAAAATACAATTTGGTAAATACAAGATACGGTAACAACACACAGGTAAGCAGAAATATTTAGGTACCAAGTTTAAGGATAGAGCAGGCGACTTAAAACGTTTTACAATTATAATTTATTCGACAAAACGAAGCCAGATAGGTCGTCTATTAACGAAATAAAATATCTATCAGGTACAGCAATGGTGGTTGCGGCGCTTTAGCAGAAGAGATAAATTATAATAAGATTCTTGATTGTCTCATTATAATATGATTTGCAATGATAGTTGGTGCCGTTGTAGCCATCGTTATGCACCGCACCTAGGTACTATAGCCGTAGCTCTACGTTTAGTCTACGCTGTCCCACGGCTGGAAAAGGCCTCTCTTGGGCTACTTAACAAAAATAAGACAAATTCGGAAATATTTATAGAATATTACCTAGGTACACGAAACTACTGGAAAAGTACCCAAGTAGTTTGTTTTAATAACAAGTAACGGGTGGGAAGTTTGGGTCCATAGCCGTGCGTGATATAGGGAGTTATTCCGTTTACACAACCCAAAAAATCCACCCTAAGGTGGATGCGCGGAAATGCATGTCCGAGAATCCACCCTAGACCTAGTTGGATACAAGGAATTTAAAGGCTTAGGGTGGATTTACGAAATAACCGGGTATAGGTAGGTACATACCTATTATGCAATAATGGAGCCTATAAATATATTAAATAATCCTACCGATTCTTTATTCGAAAATCCTATTATTGGTGGTGATGCTAACGTACATAGTTTAAGAACTGGGTGTAGGTACTACAGGTAGTACTCCTCTGCCTAACCATTCGGGGATTATAGGCGTGACGTTATGTTATAAATTAGCAATTGCTAGATAAGCGACTACTGTTTATTGTATCACAATAGCAAACGAAACAAATTGATTCCTTAAAAGGTAAAAAAAATAGTATAGTAGGTACCATAGTCATACTATCTAGAAAGTAGGTAGGTAGGTACCTACTGTTTCTCACTACCTCTAATGGGATGGGACGTACGGTCAGCAAGGAAAGTCTTTTAACACTTCACTTTTTTAAATTATTATTTGTTACATTATGTAAATACAGAGTAGGTACAGTCAACAAAAGAGATAAGTATGTAGGATCGTCGGATATAATTGAAGTTTAGTAAGAAACCGATGGATGTTCTCGAATAAAATTTAATGTTATTAATAGAAAACAAGCGCTCATTTATCAAATTAAATTTCAGTCGACAACATCCATCAGTTTCTTACTATACTTCAACTATATCCGACGATCCTGCATACTTATCTCTTTTGTTGACTGTACATAATCAGGCTACAATGTTCCCACAGCTGGAACACAGGCCTCCTTTCAGTGAGTGTGAGGTAATATCTATGGAGGTAACCCACCACGCGGGCCCAGTGCAGGTAGGTAGATGTCACATACATAAGTCTTCGAATTTTGGTTCTAGAACATGCAGCTTTCTTCACGATGTTTTCCCTCACCTTTTTGGGAGCAGTGGTGATGAAATAATTAACACAAATTAAAGCGCGTAACTGGGTTCGAACCTATGACCTTACAAATCCACCACCATTGCCTGTGCTGTTACAACTGCTCTGCAAATACAAAGTTACAAATAACACTTTAAAATAAAATACTAAAAAACGTATTCATTTTGCCCTTTTAAAATAATTATAACTAACACTTAATTCGACTTTCGAAGCTGACAGTAGGTACCTACAATCAATTCCTAATTTGTAACGTTACCCTGTACTCAAACACATGACGTGTTGGTATAAAAGTATCTACTTACTTACAAATTTGTTAAATTTTATCTAAAACTACGTAGGTATGTATTTTGTTCTAATGAGGTTGTGAATTCCCTGGATATTTTGTCTTATTGAGGTCAATGAAGTGTGAGTAGAGTCGCACCTTCTGCATGCTGATAAAGCAACCTATAACTAGCCCTCTAGTGTTAAGATGTCTATTATAAAACGGAACATTAAATTAGGTACCTACATAAAACAAAAACAAAAAAACATTCATAGGTTCTGCCGGTTAGCGAGCGTGTTCCTTTCACTTTTTACCCGACTGCGATGAAGCCCAAACGTAGGTTAATGTTTTGCTGACTTGTTTGTCTACGCCTCTCTCTATTAACTGACAATCGTATGTTATATTTAGACGTGACCGATACAACAAAAAAATTTAGTCATCGGTACCGAAAGACTTTTTGATAGACTGAAACCGTACACAAAATACCTACGCGCAATGACGTGGAGTTGCGGACACCAGCCCGTATTACCTATCGTTACCGAAAGTATTAAGATGGAATACCCTCACCCTTGGATGTTTGGTAGGGATTACATTCAATGCATATTAGACGAAATATTATGGAATTAATTTATATGGAAGAAAGGCACCGTGTCCGAACAAAAACCGATGTCATCGGTACGACGTGCTAAGTAGCTAACCACAAGTAGGTATTTTATGCAGCTACAAAACTCAGTACCTCAAACACGTTGGGTAGATACTGGGCTTTAATAAATAGTTCAATCCGTGACCTTCGGAGGGGTCATTTCTATCTCTGAAATAGTTTGAGATACAATGATGCTATTTGTTATACTGCGTGACTTGTTCAACAAGGCTATTCTGTAAAAATAAAACACCCGTGAAGGTGGAGTGTTCGCGAGTACCTACTATTCTCATTGTGTATTATTTATTATTGCAAATGAGTGCGGGATTGGTTTGAGAGTCTTACGCAAGAGTAACGATATTACGTTATCTGTTTATCATATATTTTGAGATGGACACTCGGACAGGCATGCGATTCACAGTCGCTAAAATCAGTGCGACACCGACAGCGTTGCAAGCTGCAGCCGCGCATCATTCGTTATTGCACGACTCATAATGCGAAGCATTAGAGTGCTTTACGATAAAAAAAAATGTCTATAACTAATCAAACGACAGAAGGTATACGCTTTTTTTTAATGCCAAGAACGTGTGGAATTGGATCAATATTTTATTATTTAAATCTAAACGCACGATTTTATCCCGGGGCTTGGAATTGATACCTACTTATTATCCAGAGTATCAGGACCAAAAATATGTTAGTTTTTCGTCGTGAAAAGCTTACGGAATTGTCCCAAAGTTTCAATTACTTAGCTAATTCTCTGGATGTTATGTTCGTACCTACTTATGTTTTAAACGGTCAAGACCTTGTAAACGACATAACAACAAAACATCTGCCTTCGTAAATACGGTTTCTTTTTGGTAGACTAGCTTGATGGCCTTCGACTTTGAATATAATGATATAGATTTTTCGTCGGTGCTCCATGGACCAATTCAGTTTTTGTAGTTTCAAGTGATACCATTGATGTGTGGTCGATTGTACCTAGCTAAAGAACACTGGGCATTTGGGAAAACTTGTAATGAGATATGATCTAGGAATCAATACAAAACAATGTTCTTACAATATGATAATATTGTTAGATGGTAGGTACACAAGCATTTATTATTCATCACTCTAACTGAATAAATGGCGACCTATCCATCTGTAGAACAAATAAATGTATTGTACTATCTACAAGTATTTATCTCTTTTTTTTTATCTACATTGAATTGAACCGACTGTTATGTACATGACATAATGGATGTCGAAAATCGTCCCAAGTGTGACCCGACGCCGGCGACTTCTCATTGGTTCATTTTTTTTTCTTACCTACCAATTTATCCTAGTCTCCTTTGATATTTGCGCCAAATATCTTGTGATTATTATAAATATAGGCAGACGAATAAATGTGTTAATTCAGATTGGATGATAACATGTTCTCAATATTTATAAATCTTGAGCCTAGGTCAGTTATTTGCGCACTATGTACAGACGCCAGCACATCAAGCTACTACAATCTGTCAAATTTCTTTAATAAATTTTCAACTTTGTCGCTAAAGTATAAAGTTCAAAGTTGATTGGGAAAATTTTACAGTTTCGGGTAGCTTGATGTGCTGGCGTCTGCACATCTTACTACAACAACAAAAAAAAAATGAATTAAATGTTTAACACATTTAATCGACGGAGCTGTGTTATAAATTTATAAGTAATAATACAATTTACTGTCAATATTACCCTTGTCGTGCGGTTCACTGTAGGTATGTACAGACGCTAGCACATCAAGCTACCCGAAACTGTCAAATTTTCCCAATCAACCTTGAACCTAATGCTTTAGCGACAAAGTTGAAAACCTATTAAAGAAATTTGACAGATTGTAGTAGCTTGATGTGCTGGCGTCTGTACATACAGTGAACCGCACGACAAGGGTAATATTGACAGCGCCTTTATTGCGTAGCAGTAAGAGGTTTTTTGTATTTCAAGGGTTAGGTACAGTACGCGCCATGGGTCTTTGTGTTTGTGAATTTAGCTGCAGATTTACTTTCTCATTTATTTACAATTAAAAAAAAAAGAGGGAGTTTATGCATTCGATGCGTCTACCAACTTTTTGTAACGGACACTGCTCTTTATGAGATTTCTGGGATTGCTTTCAAATTCCGGCAGCGACTTCGCAGACACAATTATTTGAACAGATTTTTTTTCAAAAAACTTTAATTTTCGGAAGTCGGTGTATTTGGTTTTATATTTCAGTTTTTTGCTTTGACTACGTAAGTTATTTTTCAATTTCTATTTCTTTAACGTTGTTTTTTTATGTTTAGGAACTTCTAGGTACTATAGGTACAGGATGTATCAGAAAGGTGTGGTCAAAATTGTGGATACATACAGACAGCTCATCACCACTCACCATGAACTATTACTACTATTCATGAGACCAACATCGTAATTTTTTTTCGCGACGATTTTCCTCTCATGTAGTAAGTTGTTCAGTTTGATGGTCTGTAGGTACCACGCCTTTCTGTTACACCATGAACATACAGTGGTTTAATTACGTAGGTATTTTTGAAGCTACCTAACTAAGGTTAATAAAATTTATATGGGACCAGCCCGCAGGCTTCCCCTACCAAATCAAAAAATAATCACAAATCGGCCCAGTAATCACGGAGAAATCGATGTAAAAACATGAAAAAAAAGCCCGAATGCGTAACCTCCTCCTTTTTTGAAGTCGGTGAAAAACATAAAAGTGTTGTTCATCAGACATAGGCGGTGGTGCACTACTGTTAACTTATCATGGCAAATACAGTAGGTAATGCCCGTTTTTACTAATACTAGGTGGCACACTAAAGTAATGCCTAAACAGAAGCCTGTTGGATTTTCAACGTTAGGCTCGGCGCAGAGAGTTTAAAATAAAACGTGCGATAATATTTAAGCATCTACATTCAGGTGTCGCCTATTGCTAGTGTCAACAGACATAAATGCCATTGTTGCTATTATTCCGCAATGTCTCGTTTTGACTTACAGGGTGCATCCACACCAAAGTTACTTTTTGTGGATTAAAGTTTGCAAGTGTTAGTGGGCAACAAAGGTTATCAAAAAGTTATAGAAAGTTATCAATGATTATCATGTTGCAATTATATGTTGCTATAAAAAAGTAACTATGATGTGGATAAACCTTTATATACATTACATGCAATTTATTAGGTTTGTAAATTAACGTAAAAGAATAAACAAAGGGTCTAAAAAAGAAACAAAAAGCAAACTTATTTCCGTTAAAATTTTAAAGCATTCGACTAAACATTCAGCAAATTACCTAAGTACAGTCAACTGCATGTCCATGGAAAAGAATAATAATGTCCATGGTAACAATGTTATATTCCAGAACCTTTAGGGCGCAGCAGAAAGGGCGGTTTTAGTAGTTCCAAGTGTTACTACTGATTTGCGGGTGACTGTATCTACTTATCTAACTAAATAAGTATTAAATAGGTTAAATAAAACCATAAGTTACCGTGCCGCTGTCAAATCAAATCGCAATTGCATTAGGTAGGCACCTCTACCTACCTACTTAACCTTTTATTTCCTAACTTTTGTACCTACCTATCGGTACCTAATTATTATTGATTTAAATACCTTCATATAATGTTCACACACACAGGCACTAGGTATCTAACTCTTTGGTAAGCAAGTAGCCGTAGGTTAAAGGGATTTCATGTAAATGTCGTAAAACTTGTAAATAATATTGGTGTCTAATCAAAACGATTTTTTATCCCTCCACATTATTAGAAACAGTAGGTTAGTTAGAAAAGAACTATCTTGGAAGTTTTATTTTAGACTAGGGACCCGTCCCGCTTTGCATGGTTTTTACGACTTGACACATTGATATTTCTTTATTACTTATGTGTAAGTTTAATATTAATGTAGTAGGTATACCTACTTACGCAAACCTTTAGAAATAAATTCTCTAAACGTTGGTGAAAACCGCATCAAAATCCGTTGCAGTTTAGTACAACGCGGAAAAGCGACTTCGATTTATAGATGATAACCGGGTGCTGTAAGGTCATAAAATATTGAATACGCAAGCTTATGGCTACCTGTCTATTGGAGCAGAAAGGCGCGAAGTTCACCAATAGAATTTGGGTAAATGTGAGCACTTCTCCGCTGTAATAAACACGCAGCTTATCATAGGTACGTAATCAAACAACATCGCACAAAACGCGCAAGCGTCGACTACTGGATTTTTTATTCATTAATTAATTACTTTACCACTATTGCTAACATCATAAAGTTCGACTTCTCCATCCGTAAAATTACGCAACCTGAGAAATCACATTAGGAATCTAGTTATTAAAAGGTCTAACATAAATGCCGTGTAAAATTATTTTAGGAGGCAATTCAGTAGGTTTTATTAAAACTATCAGAATAAAAAAACCTCACAATATTAAAGTTATGTAGGTACTAATTCGAATCAATTAGGTACATCTAGAGAATAATGAGGTATAGTTGTGATTGTTTCCGGCCTACTGACTCTGCCTTATTAAATTTGTAATTAGGCATTTTTATCTATCAATCGTTTGATGGATGCGCTTCTTTTACATGTCTTTTATAATGAACCATTGTAATTACTCATATTAGGTACCAACATACCTACTCTATTTTTGTCAGACCTTTTATTAAATACTTAACTAATCTTTCTTATATGGTTCATTGATATCTAGAGGATGCTGGAAGATTTCATCGTAATGCTAGATAAATACTTAGGTATACAACTTGCAACCGCAATCAAACTATCTAAAGGAGAAACTTATCTACTTAATTAGTTGGGTAAATAATTTTACATATACAACACATTTTCATTACGTTGCCTAATTAGTTACATACTATTGATACATTAGTTGAGCAGACCAGATTTGTACGTTTCTTAGAAAGTTACACTATCTATTAGGTACATATACATAGGTAATAAATATAATAAACCAAATGCTAAATGCAGATTTTCGCATTAAAATTGCGTGCGCTACATTTTGTTTCTTGTATAGGTAAATAAAGCCAGTTAAGTCTGGCTACGTAGGCACCTATTATGTAGGTACCGTCAAACGGGGTGAAAAGGGATGCAGGGGTGAATCGGGAAAAAACTTTAAAAGGGATTTTAACAATAAAATAATATAGTTTGTGGCCAAAAAGGACCCTAATGTGTTTACTGTAATTTAATTAACGATGACGTGCCCTTATTGACAACAAACTATATTATTTCAACGTTAAAATCCATTTTAAGTTTCGTCCCGATTCACCCCTGCATCTCTATTCACCCCGCTTGTTGGTACTTCTGACAGAAGTGTAAAAAATCCAGGAAAATAATGGACATTCGTTATTTGTATGTAGGTATTGACTATTACAGCAGTATTTTTGAATTTTTGTTTGTATGAACTAGGTCCCGTAATTACAACGCATGTACCTTACCAATTTATATTTATTTGTTTACTATGATTTAATCCGTGCCTAAGTAGGTATGCGTAGAATCCTACCACCTACCTAATATTATAAACATGAAAGTTTGTGAGGATGGATGGATGTTTGACCCTTTACGCAAAAACGACTGAACGGATTTGGATGAAATTTGGCACACAGTTTATAACCAGGATTAACACAGGATTTCCCTTTTTATCCCGATATTCCCACGGGATCGAAACTTATGCAGGTGAGACCGTGGGACGCAGCCAGTATAATAATAAAATTATCATCACACTACTTACCTATTACCTCAGCTGGACATAGGCAGCTCTCATAATAGGTAAGCTATAGCTATAGTAGGTAATAAGGTACACGCTTTGTTTATGTTATTTATGATACTAGGTGTGCAGCAAGGTAAATATTGTTTTCAAATTCTGCAGAAGTAAAAGTGAACAAACAACCCGCTTAGTTTTGATTACTGAGTAATAAAAATAAAGTTTAAACCTTCAATTTATTTATTCTACAGATTTCTGTTGGTACCTCTTCATATTATAACGGCTGATTTACTAATTACCCTACTTTAAAAATATTAAAATTGATGATACGCGCGCCGCGCCGTAAGTAGGAACTACTGGGGGGTACTGAAGATATAGCTGAACGAATAATTTAGATACCTAAGTAGTAGGTATGATTGAGGCAGAATGTACAGATTAGGCAACTTTGATCTAGGCATCTATGTTTATGCAATATCTACATGCCATTTAAGAGCCAACATTATATCGTGATCATTAGTTTCAGACAATCCAGCAATAGATATACTGTGCCCAACCGTGTTGTGGCTGTTGATGCAAACCATAACAGGTTGGTTTTTTCAAATTATTCTATTTAAGTACCTTTTCCCATATACATACTGAAACAGATCATAGTCGTAGGTACCTACGCAATTGTCTAATCTAAATTATTTAAAGCATAAAGGAGACTGGACTAAACTGGTCTATGCAACAATAGAATATGTGGTTCAAGTTGATCAGGTACATAGAAGACCATTTTTATTATGACATCAAAATAATTATAATCTAACAGTTTTGAAGACAAAAGATTTTATTGGATTCACGTGGTTTTTTTTTTTCAGGTTTTGATATTAATCGATGTAGTCAAATACTAAGGTTCACATTCAGTGGTTACTCTTTTGAAAAAAAAAGGGGGTTTGATTAAATAATCCAGAATGTTTTTCCAAAAATATCTATTTGAAAGGAACGTAGTAATCAAAGGAAATTGAAAATTATTTTAATTGTCAGTGTTCTTCATATATTGTCGGTTCAGAATTTCAGATTTTGATGACGTCATGTCATAATGAAAATGATGGACCACATGTGTACCTAATTTATTAATAATTATTATTATTAACCACTTCTATTTGGTTTATAGATCACTTACTATGTAAGTTTGCGGTGTCCTTTATCTCATACGCCTGTCGGCGCGTATAGCACGGTGCGTAGGTAGGTGCTATCTTCTCGTAACTCGATGTAGGATGTCGTTGATTATACCTTATTATACCCCACCCAGCGGGAGTTTAATACGATTAAGTCCCATCTAGCAAGAACTATTAGGTATTGTAGTAAAATGTAGAAATGTCCATATATTATACCCACCTCTAATAAATAACTTTCAGAAAGAAAAATTAAAGTAGATATGAAGGTAACGCACCTACAAACTTTAATTTTTAATTCCGTGTTACTTATGTAGGTACGGTTAATCGGACAGTAGCGTAGGCAAGGCTCGGAAACCGGTTGAAATTCTTAACCGGTTATGGTCATTGACCCCAAACCGAAATCGATTTAGGTTAAAGGTTGCACTTTACCGGTTTTTACCGATTTATGCGAAAAACCGGTTTTTCATGAATTTTGGTTTTGATAGTGAAAATTAACCGGTTAAAACCAAGTTTGAACCCCCCCCGGCCCCCGCCACTCTCGCGGGCACGGTCTGGACGTTGCGATGTCAACTCATTGTCACTAGAACTTGTTGGAAGCGTTAAAAAAGTAGACGAAAAAAATTTACGAATTACGGAATTAACCGGTTAATTTGGGTGTCAAAACCGTTTGAGCTTTGTAACCGGTAACCTTTATCTTTTGGGTTACATAAGAACAGTTCACTTGTTTAACCGGTTAATGAAGGAACGATATATTTACCGGTATTTAATCGAAATTAACCGCTCTTTTTAAACCGGTTCAGAGCCCTGAGCGTAGGTACGGCTTTACACTACATACAAGTATTTTCTCAATGTCATTACTACTATCCGTAGATAGGTACTTTATACTGTTCTCCCAAAATAGTTCTTTGTAGTGGTCTGCAGTTCTGTGCAGCGGGAAACTGGTTGGCCACTTACGGTTTGTTGACAAGTTTTGCTGTCCAGCTTTGACCAATTTCAAATTTGACGAATTGCCGATTTGCCGAATATCAGACTTGACCAAAGTCGTTCAACCCGCTGTACTTATGATATCTTTTCAGTATTTGCCGTTGTTACTCAGTAGGTACTCATAATCTGCCTAGCCTTTTCCCAAATATTTTGGGGTCGGATGCCATTGTAACTATTCATATTATAATATATTTAGAATTAAAATGTACCTTTAACATTGCATATAGAAATTGGACCGTAATCTTAAAAAAAAATACGATAAAGAACTTCACAAGGCAGTCTGTTGCTGTTACTACCATTCACGATTATAAACATTGTTAATATACTTCATCAACTTCTCCTTGCGAATCTTGTGTTTTTACAAGCAAGTACCTTATATTAACTAGGTACTCGTTAAGAGCATTTCTAGAAATTGGAAATAAAATAAACAGTATGGTTGTTTCGTTGTTATACAATCGAAGCCTTACCAGACTTCAGCTGCCAATGTTCTAGAAAGCCTCGAAACATTCATGTAAGCGCTTGTATGATTGTTGGCATTATAATAGCTTTAGTTTGTTCCTAGCGTAGTAAGGGACCCAAGTACATTAAACAGGTTTTTCATAAAAAACAGACTTTTACCTGTCAAAAGTTTTTTAAATGTTAAGACTTGGATTTCTATGCAAAATATATTAACTGGTCTGTTTAACTAACGCAACAAGGTAGTGCCCTAATAGCTCGTCTTAAGAATTCATACATGTTGTATATTTTGTCGAAATTTATAGGAATATCGCAAGAATTACTGTCGTAAAATAATCTCATACAGTCGTTTTTATAGTAGGTAATTGTTTGTATCTTTCATGTAGAAATATTAAGTCATTTTTGGATTACATGGATTGCTGAAGAATCACTCCTGGAGCACCAGTCGTTTTCATCAGCTCTGCGTCGAGTCCACGGAAGGATCCAGTAGGTATATGTGCGCTGGTATTTTCACCTCACGATTAACTAAACAAATTTAGGTTATTAAATTTGAACTAAGTAGTAAACGGAAAAAGTCATGTATATTGATTTCAATATTTATTTGAAAAAAATACTTTACAGGTGGTAAAAACACTTTAGAACCCGTTAAGTTATACATTTTAGACTTACCACTGAAGAAAATGCAACCTAAACAATTGAAAGGACTTGGTGACATTAATGGAAGGACTTGCCACCACCAATGTAAATCTGGAAAAAAAGAAACTTTTAAAAATATGTCACTTATTGAATAAAAAGTAGAATACTTACGTTTAGGTTTAGGAGGAATTAATTTGATTGCACCCGGTTTTTCAACAGGTTCAACTATAGTTTTTGGCTTTTTTTCTGGAGGAGACTCATTGTGAACTGGAGACGGTCTTTTTGGTATTGATACTGTAGGTGGCAATACAGGCGTGGATTTTTTTGTTAATACTGCTGCACGAGAAGGTGGTGGTTTAACTTCCTCTTCTAGTCCATGTTTCCTAAACTTAGAATTGAACGTTTTTACAGTTTTTGGCTTTGGTTCATCTGGTTTTCTGACTTCTATGGATATTGAAGGTTTTTCTTTTTTGGAATCACTCAATTTCGGTATTTTCCCCAATTTGTGAACTGACGGCGTTTTATCCTCAGGTTTCTCAGTAGAAGATTTGCTTAGAGAGGTATCCTTACTCTTTTCATTTTTATCTTCTTTTCCTTTATCTTTATTCTTATCTTTTTCGGAGGCCAAACGTGAACTCCGATCCTCTTTAGATTTATTACTGGAAGACGATAATTTATCGCTAGATTTTTTGCTGCTGTCACTTTTTGATCTAGAACTATGAGAAGAATGTCTATCCTTATCTTTTGACCTGTCTTTACTACTACTATGTCGGCTAGAATTGCTTTTGTGAGTTTTATGTTTCTCACTTGAAGAATGAGACCTACTCGAATGTTTTGAGGAACTGCTAGACTTTGACCCGCTACTATTACTTTTATCATCTGATTTATCTTTACTTCTACTTTTTAATCTATCTTTAGATTTTTCGGAATCTGATAACCCTTCAGAAGTTTTACTTTCACTGTCATCATCAACTTGCGATATGATTTGCTTTCCATCTTTTAAACTGATTTTTAACACCGGCAAAGTTTCCGGTTCGTCGTCTACTTCATCTTTTATTTTGATATCACCTACATTCTTATCAGTGTCGCCATTGTTAGAAATTGATTTATCCAATTTGATACGTTCTTCACTAATTGTTTTAATTTCAGTATTATTGTCATTATTTTTATATTCTACATTGCACTCTGATTTTATTAAGTCTAAATCAGATTGCGCTTCAGATATAATTTGAGGTATTTCTGAAATCTGGACAGGAACTACTTGTTCACCCTTTACTGTTTTTAACCATTGTTCAACTAACTTCGATGCTAGGGCTCTGATAGCTGTAATGAAAAACATTAAATATGCTTTAATAATTCACAATAACAATAGAAGTATTTTAATTGAAATGTTGCTACAGAAATAAGAACAATTGCAGTTGGAATAATTTGTTCTCAACCATTTGTTGTGTTCAATCGAAAATCGACTTTTCAAACTTTAAATTTCAGTTCTACGAAACATAACATTACATCACGCCTGTAATCCCCGAAGGGTTCGGCAGAGACGTACCAGTACACCCACATTTTTCCAGTTATGTTTAAGTCCCATGTAATGGGGAGCGAATTTTTGCCATCAACCTAGCACTTAATCTAGAATCTGGGCTGCTACTGAGAAATTCTTAATGGAAAACCCAATGACGCCTTGCCCAACCTGGGAATCGAACCCGGGACCTCATTTTCAGAAGTAGCGCTTGCGACCACCAGTCCAACGAGGCAGTAGTAATTGTTCCTGTTGAGGAAACAGTTAATATGTGATTATCTTACCAAAATGGTTATCATCCTTTGACAACTCCTTTACAAGTTTAGGGCAGTTGTTGGTTTTCAAACGCTCTATATCAACTGGGCATAATAGTAGCAGCTCCAATAACTCTTTTACAAGAGGCCAGTTTTTGGCGACTATACTTTCGGTCAACCACATGTGTACCAAAACCCAACCGCCGGATCCCATAAATAACCCCAAAAGGTCAGTCTCGGTACGTTTCAGTATTTGTATGTAAATACATTTAGATACCAATTTCTTCGAAAATTTAGTCATGAGGCTGTAAGAAAAATTCAAAATTAAAAAAAAAAACGTCGATTCAATATAGTCGGCTCTATGGTGTTCTCTAAAGGGGCGTAAAAGAAGTTTATTAAAAAAAAAAAAATTTGAGATGCTTGCTGCTACACTACTTATTTACCGTATTCTAATACTATGTTGAAATCGTATTAGAATACGGTATACAGGGTGACTGGAAATTAGTGGCGGAGCCGTTAAGGGGAGGTAGTCTAGGGTTTTTCCGACAGATATCACTATGAGACCTACCGTCCTTACTTAACCCTTTCCAAGATATTCCTACTTAAAGAGATAGTAATAAATCCTAAAAAAAAGTGATTTTGGCCTACTTTTTTTTGTTTTGCAACAAAGATATTCTAAATAAGTAATATTAATTGTAAAATTTCCGCTACTGTCATTATTTTATGCAAAAACTGCTAAACAAAAAGTAGGAATATCTTGGAAAGGGTTAAGTAAGGACGGTAGGTCTCATAGTGATATCTGTCGGAATAACCCTAGACTACCTCCCCTTAACGGCTCCGCCACTAATTTCCAGTCACCCTGTATAACTAGTCTTGACAAAATATGGCGAGGTGGTTCACTCTTCTAATAAAAACTTGTGAGGGACTTTTTATAAAACATTAAAAATGACTGTCACTTTTGCCAATTCCATAATAAAAAGAGTTCCTTAAAATTTGCTAGCGCAAATATCAACTTTTAATTTTGATAATTTTCTATAAAAAATCGGGAATAAATAATTTCAGACTCCGATGAAGTCGTAAATCGAGTACTATTTTATAATAACAAATTGTTTAAATATGAGACACAAATATACAAAATACAAATTTATAAGCACCTTCCTTACAATTGTCGAGTTAATTATTGTAGAGTGAAACCAAAACTGATTCATGAAAAGCTAAGAATCAACTTTATTAACTTACCTAGCCAGCCTCTGGACTTCATCCCTGCTTTTGATCCCGCCATTCGGTGACAGAAGCACACTCAGGCAGTTTAGTAACTGAATTGGATCAATACGCGGCTGTAACAAAGAAAAGTAGTTATTAGAGTTGTTATACTTGCAAAAATAGTGTTTCTCTTGGTTCTCATAATTATTATTAATCGATTTTTTTTTGAAGGGGTGTCGCAACATTTTTTTCGTGTAATCAGCAGGTATCTATGACTCGGATATAGGGTAGCCCCGTGACATTCGACATACCACGAAGCAATTCACCATCTACCTAGCCTTTTCCCAACTATGTTGAGGTCGGCTTCCAGTCTAACCGGATGCAGCTGAGTACCAGTACTTTACATGAAACAACTGCCCATCTGACCTCCACAACCCAGTTACTAGGTAATACAAAACCCTTTGGTAAGACTGGTTGTCCGACTTTCAGACTTCTGACGACCCGTAACAACTGTCAAATATCCACGAATGACAGCCGGGACCAACGGCTTAAAGTGCTTTCAGAGTAATTGAACGACATAAATTTTACAGGAAATCAGTTATAACGATAAATATTGATATTGCTGTACAAAACGGGGTTTATCCAATTAAATGGTATTTTGATGAAATAAGCTTGTTCTCGGATATAGGATATGATTATTTCGCGGAAAGAAACAGACCAAATATTTAATCGTTATTGCTGACTACCCAGAGTGCACTACACGAATGCTTAGTGCGATTACGCGTGAAGACTTGTTAATGCACTACTATCAGAAACAGCCTTATGAAAAGGAACGACGCATAACGCAATACGTAATGCTGTATCTTGCTGTGCCATATTCAAAACCTACTGTAAGTTAATCGTTTCAAGTCGCAACCGTAACAAAGACCAATGGCATTTACTGTTCAAATACGAGATTCCTAGATCGGAACAGAACCGGACTAAAAAAAAAAGTAAAAATTAATCGTAATTGCAGAACAGTTCAAGGTTACAGTTATAATAGTGGGGGCTTAATAGATACGAACTACGGGGTTAAAGTGGCGTCGACTGTACAACATCGCATTGAGACTTCACTTGTCTAATATTTGACTTGCTATAAACGTGTAACTTCTAGGGCGTTTAAATAATAAACAAATAATACTCAATATAATTTACTTCTTTGTAATGTGCAAGTTTACATTATTATCGAGCTTGTCCGTCGCAGAGCTTAGATCCAGAGACGAACTAACAACTTATTCAATAATAGGGATGGTTGCTTTTTAAAAACCTATTTTCAGAAATATCACAATGTTTATAAATCTGGAATTCTACATTAAACAGTCGAGTAAAAAGATAACCCAATCGCTGTAATCGCATTATTTTTACATAAGGTGCGGCGAACGCCGATCATGGTCCTATGATAATAACGCATTACGTAGATAATATTCAGCACTTGTGTTAACTGCCAAGTAACAAAGGGCGAGCTGATTGAGTCAGGGATGATTAATATGCCTAGACCGTGTCGGACGCGAATCGTGGCACGTGCAGTAGACCGCACGTCGGTGATAAACACTTGGACCTTGAGCTGGCCTAGCGCAGTACGGAGTTTCCATAGAATAAGAGGCCAGCTGATGTTACCACTGTACAAGTTGAATACTTGAACATTTAACATGAAGCAGTTCATGCTACACCACATGCTATACGAATGCGGCTCGCGCCCGTGACAATCTAGATATTTATCCCTTAGGCCTCATTTACGGAGACGCGGGGCGTCGCGCGTTGCGTTGAGCGGCGCGGCCCGCACTGAATTCAAATATATGGCGTTGTATGAGTGCGTTTACGGAGAAGCGATTTTAGACGCGTTTGTTTGAATTAGGGCGTTTTTTGCGGCCGAGCCCGCGGATGGCACCGACGCGTCCCACGCGGCGTTTATCGCGGCGGCGCACGCAGCGGCAATTCTCGATGAAGCTATGTCCGAGGCTTCGCCGCGGGCGCCGCGGCGGGCACCGCCACGCTTCCCGTCTCGCTTCTCTATGAACATGGTCGTATATTGCTATAAGTTTGTGTTTACGCGTGCGATGATGCGTGCCGCTTTACGCGCCGCCCCACCGTAAACAGAAAAAACGTCCGACGCGCCGCGAGACGCCACGCCACACGCGACGCGAGACGCCCCGCGTCTCCGTAAATGAGGCCTTAGGCCGGCCGCATACGTCCGGTTTCTTGATCAGAAATTCAGAATGCACGCATTTCATCTCTAAGCGCATACGTTCTTACATTTTCCGGACGGAAATATTCCTGATTAGGAAACCGAATCAGGAAACCGGAGGTATGCGGCCGGCCTCAGGTCTCCGAATCTGAATTCCTGATCAGGAAACCGGACATATACGGTCACAAACAACACTCTATAAGACTGCTATGCTATCTCACGGAAATGCAATAAAACTACCCGACCCGGGGATTGAACCCATGGCGCTCAGTAGACCCTCCCACTTAAGAGCCTATACTACCTCAGCTAAAATTCACTCTTTATCTCGCTCATACGATACTGCTCGCGGAGTGAGTGAGAGCGAGACAGAGTGCAGTGCTGGGCGGCAGGCAGCGCCAATAGTTTAGGTATTTGCTTTTTACAGTGAAAATAATGGTAATTATAAAAAATAAATAACATAAGACCTGCTTCAAAGTAAGTTCAGTTAGTATGCAAAGTTTCATGATCTAATTTGAAGTATTTTTTTAATACCAGCGGTTTATTGTTCGGGTTAGAGGTAACTTTGGATTTTTTTTTCTATCGAGAAAATTTTATGGAATCGTGTTTTCGTCTAACACAGGACTTAGCATTAATCGTCAACTTTACCATATATTTATTTCAAAATTAATGGTGCAGGATTTTCGACATAACGGAGGATCATGCTAAGCCATTTGAGGTAGTATAGGCTCTTAACACTATGATTTTGTGGACAAAATCACAATACAAACATGCTCAGTTTAACTCAAAATAATTATTTATTGCTTACGCATGCAGTAATGTAATTATGTTCCTGCAAGCTTAGTGGGAAGATAGACATTGCCATATAGATAATATTTTCTGACAAAAATAAGAGGTAACTATCTGAAACGAAACGGATAATGGCTTCTGGCATTTAAGCCAAGCCAGTACATCGATCGACTTAATATACCTACAAGGCTTGTTGCTTGTTGTAATAGCACAGTAGCTTTTTAAAGACACAGCGCGTACTAGTTTTCAATCTTGCGTCCGGGTTCAAATTCCGTTGTAGTCTCATCGTTAATTAAGTAGGTTACCTATTCTAACAATGAATCAAAATGGACGCCGGGCCGGACGGTCGCGCAAGCGAGAGCGAGCGCTACGTTGATGATGACGTAAGCGCTCGCTTGCCAACTGCATAAATACCACATCACGTGATACCTACTATTCTAGAAGCTTTGTAATGTTTTATTTTTCTTTGCGACTTTCATGCATTATCATCTTATTAATCATTGATACGAGCTAGCATGAAAGAATATATTTTAATCTACATAAAGGTAATTTAACTAAAGTAAAAACGACTTCTGCGATGTTCAAGATATTTATCCGAATATGCTAAAATAATAGAGTAGGTATGTATTATATTGGGACAAAACTTACCATTTTATTATTCTATATTACTTCAAAAATAACACGACACCCGATTGCACAAAGGTATGCCATGCCACGCCTTATGGTCCAGATACAACATGGCGTCTTATCATTTTTTAAACAATGATATTCTTGCACAGAGGAACACTTATTTTCTAGTTATTACGTCCATTAACAATGTAATTACACTATTAAAAAAAAATATATTACATAATTGTCTGTAATCACAGTAGTGACAAATATATTAATTCCGTCGTAACTAAGATCTAATAAGATATTTACTTATATCATTTAAATACTCCTATCTGATATATTATTTCAATAACATCCTTGTAGTAAGGGATTTGATTAAATTTATAAGATACTACAACACTTTCTAATTCAGTGAGTTGGCAGAATTCCAAGCTATGGCCAGCTAAGAGACGTTCGATCCGAGTTAACGGCTGGCAAGCGAAGAGAAGATTGAAGAATGAAATGGATGGAAGAGAATCATCAAGGAAGGAATGGTGAACGGGGAGACCGGAAACGGAAACTGATTAATAGAGTGCGTTTCAACGAATAGTTCCTATGCCGTTATGTTGGCAACTGTGTATACCACTTCTAATTCTTCATCACTCCTTAATGTTTTGGGCATGATTCTAACACGGACACCTTATAAATCTTAAAAAAAACGCAGAATCGTCTTCCCATATCTACTATCTTGACAGACATGGGCACAAAACACATATACTCCTAGCGGAGGACAGGGGAGCCAACATTATAACATAGGAACTATTTGTTGAAACGCACTCTAGACATAGACAATAAGTTGAATGAAAGATCGAAAAACAGGTTACTATGTTGCCAACAATAAAATTAAAACACGAAATGTTACTCCATTTTTTTAGTAGATTTACCACATTTAGCAATAATCTCCACAAAAATACGAAATTATATTTTACTGAAAAGCAATTCTATAGCTCACGTGCCGTGAACTTTCATAGTAAAAACTAAAAACTGCCACCTGTAGATGTCCAAGAATTTGACAGCTAGCTAGTCACCATCCGTAGCTACAACTTTAGTAAATAAGGTGTCTTCTTTTACACATAATTAAATAATATGCCCATTGTTGCGCAGCTGTTGACTGCAAAAATACTAGATAAATGATTGGTCTCGCCGCAGCGAGATTAATGGATTTGCCAAAAAAGATGATGAGAAAAAAATGGAAACCCGCAGGGTAATTGCGTAACACACTAGCAGTGGCAATGGGTTTCATTTTTCATTTTGACAGTTTAACAACATTCATTGCGTTTACTTGTACGTTGTTGAGCAGACACATTTTTCGAACATACGAAGCAATGATTAGCAATATCCTTCAAAATTATTCAGATTGAGACTGATAGTGTTACGCAATTAGGGTGCCGATATTTGGTCGAGACTTTGTGCTATCCTTTTTAAACCTGAAGACTTTTATGGCAGAAATTCGTATACAGGCGATGCTCCCAAGAGAACAGTCCGTTTTTATTCGTCGTAGTGTGATATTACGAAAAAAAATTATAGTAAAGGTGTGTTTGTGTGTGTGTTATTATTATATTAGATCAGTGCAGGGTTAACATCTCTGAAGTTTTTCAAGTAGATCATCCTTGCGGTGGTATCTAATTTCAGTCAGATTATTCCTGTCGTACGCCTCCAGTCTTTACCCATAAAATAAACTTCAAGTTACAAACACAAGTTACAAAACTATTGAATTTTGATTTTTCAATAGTTTTTTTTAGGTTGGCTAATGAGACACAATTGAATTTCTATTGTTATCAATAGAAATTCAATTGTGTCTCATTAGCCAAAGAACGTTCATAAGGGGTTTGAAGGTTTTGGCCCTAAAATCAGCCGCCATTTTGATTTTTTTTCAGAATCGCGGTGCACAACAAAAGTTATATATTTAGATAGAGGACACTTATAGGTGCAAACAAAAAATGTTATATAACATAATATCCTAAAGCGTCAGGTTTCGGAGTTATTCACCAAAATATAAGTCGAAAACAACAAGGACTTTTTTGTATTTTTTCCCTCCAGGTAAGCATATTGAACTATTGAGGTAATAGAAACGTTATGAAACCTTTATGGAGAAGAAACAAATGAAGAATAGACATTTTTTTAAATAAATAATTAAACACGGCAATTTATTTACAATGTAAAGAAAAGTAAGTACATGGTCTTTAAGGCCGCAAGTAGGTGTCCTGAATCTGTTCCATCCATTACTTTGAATGGTGTAAACTTGGATAGGGTGTCGCAGTTTAAGTACCTTGGACATTACCTTACCGACGGCCTTAAGGATGATGTTGCCATAGAGAGGGAGCGCAGGGCTCTGTCAGTCCGTGGCAACATGCTGGCCCGTAGATTCGCCCGCTGTACGGACCAAGTCCAGATCACACTTGTCAGGGTCTGTACACGGGTAGTCTATAGGTTAGTTATACCAAAAAATCCCTGGACACATTGCGCGTCCAATACAATAATATTTTCAGGATGGTGTTGGGAGGGACTTCCTCGTTTCTGCAGTGCTTCCGAGAATGATGTTCGCGCATTCTCCGACTGACGGTTTTCATGCCGTCATTCGGAAAAAAGTCGTGTCTCTTATGAGGAAGGTGCGGGGGAGTCACAACAGCATCCTGAAAACTATAGCTGTTGGCTATCTTGTTGGGGCGGGGTGTCTCAGCACAGGGGCTTTTTGTGAATTGTGTTGTGATGTTTATTGATGGATGTGTGTTGTTCTTTGTTATTGTATTTTAAGTACTAACAATAGTTTCTAAGTTTTTGTATACTAACCGGTGGATCTAGTTGTCCCGAATAAATTATTTTGAATTTGAATTTATAGTTCGTTTTTTAATCCCAGAGACTAATCTGTCAAGTGTAATGTCAAAGTTCTTTAGGTACTAAAAAAACGAAAACACAAAAGACTTAAATGTCAGATTAGTCTCTGGGATTAAAAAACGAACTATAAATAGCCGTTTTTAATTATTTATTTAAAAAATGTCTATTCTTCATTTGTTTCTTCGCCATAAAGGTTTCATAACGTTTCTGTTACCCCAATAGTTCAATATGCTTACCTGGAGGGAAAAAAAAACAAAAAAAAAATCCTTGTTGTTTTCGACTTATATTTCGGTGAATAACTCCGAAACCTGACGCTTTAGGATATTATGTTATGTAACATTTTTTGTTTGAATAAGTGTCCTCTATCTAAATATATAACTTTTGTTGTGCACCGCGATTTTGAAAAAAAATCAAAATGGCGGCCGACCTTAGGGCCACCCTCCATACAAAAATCTTCTAACCCCTTTATTGTCTTTTCTACTAAAGCTGCTTTTTACCAGCGGAAGACGCTTCCCTTTTCCTTAGTTCATCTTTTAATAGTGCTACACACGCTACACTGCAAGTCGCATACATATTTATCTAGTTTTGTGACCAGCATAAGTAAACAAAACAATGGCGGCCCGGTTTCCTCTATGCGGCCCGGCGTGTGACGGTGAACAGTGCTGCCACATATGACTAGCTTTCTGGTTTTGGCATTTTCAGGTCCAACGCGGTGGCGATAGTGGGCAACGTGACAGCGGTCTGACTGACCATAAATTATTACTATATTGTCAGCAAAGATGTATAAATTGACACACGTAAGACAATTTGTTTCTGTACAAAACAATTTAGTTTATAATGTTGTCAGGAACCTATACATTTTAATTAGTATGATGCTTAACGGTAAAGGAAAACATCGTGAGGAAACTGGCATGTCCTAGAACCAAAAATTTGAAGACATGTGACATCTACGAATTCGCACTGGGCCCGCGTGGTGATTACGGCCCACTCCCTCCCACAGAGAGGAGGCCTGTGTCCCAGCAGTGGGAACATTATAGGCTGATTATGTTATGTTGTATGTATGGTGCTTTATAGTAGTTAGTTGTAGATACCAATAGTAAGTATGATAGTACTTAATCTGTGGTCATTTAACGTAACGTCACTCGTAATTAAAAAAACAAAAACAAAACGTCACTCGTATGTCGTATGCTGTCACCTGTCAGATTCAGATCATTCAGATCAGAAGACGTCAGAAATCAGAAGTGGTCACCTGTCGAATGTGGTTATAGTCTTAGAAAATTTAGATCTTAGAAAATTATCGATTTCTAGATTAACTAAGTTCTGTCTAAATCGCATTAAGTATCGTCAGTGTTTAACAAAATAGTTTAACTGAACTTGTTTCCGTCATAAATAGTCATGTGGAGTGATTCTCTGCTCATCGTATTTATTTCAATATGTACGGCATTTTTAGGTGAAGGTAAGTATGTAAAGCATTGCTTTGCCGTAATTTTCGAAAAGCGTTGGATCTCTTACTATTAGTAATAACCAACGAGAAGATACCTCCCAACTTATGTCATCTCACAGGTTCTTTTCCTGGTTTGTAGGTCTAACATGGATACTGGTGTACAGGACAGAAAAGTACCAAAAACTGAAAGTCGAGGTGGAACGTCAAAGCAAAAAGCGTAAGTCTACAAAATCAAAAAGATACTTGTTAGTTATTATAAACCAATTGGTATGGAATCTTAAAAACCTACAGATGCCATCTGGTTTACCCATACCACAATGTTAGTCAGACAAACGCTACTGATGTTAGTTAGTGAGGGAGGGAGGCAGGTCTTAGAAACGTTTAGCCTGTCTAATGTACAGACGCCAGCACATCAACCTACTACAATCTGTCAAATTTCTTTAATAGATTTTCAACTTTATCATTGAAGCATAAGGTTCAAAGTTGATTGGGAAAATGTGACAGTTAGGTGTAGGTTGATGTGCTGGCGTCTGTACATTATGCATGGTCAACAACTGTACAAACTTTAAGGGGATGTAGTTTGCTCAATTACCCCATCAGTACCTTAGCAATTTAGGATGAATCACACTAATATTAAGGTGAAAGTTTGTGTGTGTTTATTTTGTTACTTCTTCATGCTCAAACGGCTGGACCAATTTTGATAAAATTTTATATGGAGATTGGAGGAACCTGACAGCTTGGGTTAACATATAGGTTACTTTTTATCCCGATATTCCCGCAGGATCGAAATTTACGCGGGTGAAACTGCGGGGCGCAGCTAGTACAATATAAAGCAACACTTAATCTAATATATAGAAATAACATTACTGTTCATGCTTGTAGTTGAAAAAAGAAAAGAAGCCCATGGAGACTCACTGGACAAGCAACATAAGAAGAAAATTGAGAGGGAGGAAGAAAGACTAAAAAACAACAATAGAGACCTGTCTTTAGTCAAGATGAAATCAATGTTTGCCATTGGCTTTGCTTTCACAGCCTTACTGAGCATGTTCAATAGCATGTAAGATAAGTATTATTTAAATAAACAAAACAAATCTACCTGGCATAAAAAAAGTACTTAATGACTCCTTTTGACATATCTTTCCTAAGTAAGCAACAATACTGTATACCCACATGTTTTATATTTACACCACTAAGGTAAAGGCGACTGATTCATCATCATCATTTCAGCCAAAAGGTGTCCACTGCTGGACATAGGTCTCCGCAAGCACCACCACTTTGACCGGTTCTGTGCATCTCGATTGATTAGCTAATAATAATTCAAAACCAATCTCTATGAAGAGTTTTGTGCTACAATAATCATGTAAATGTGTTTTACAGATTTGATGGAAGAGTAGTGGCTAAACTTCCATTCTACCCTATATCATGGATACAAGGTCTGAGCCACAGGAACTTGTCTGGGGATGACTATACAGACTGCTCCTTTATTTTCTTGTACATATTGTGTACAATGAGCATAAGGTAATTTCATAAAAGTAAATAATAATAATAAGTATTAAAAATAATAATTATCTGTGTAATTAACCCAGTAACTGGGTTATGGAGGTCAGACAGGCAGTCGCTCCATGTAAAATACTGGTATTCAGCTGCATCCGGTTAGACTGGAAGCCGACCCCAACATAGTTGGGAAGAGGCTAGGCAGATGATGATGAATTATCTGTGTAATTATATAAAACTTTGGTCAGGCAGGGGCTATAGTCTTTCCATAGTCCTAAATAACCAGTTCACTTTAGCCACCCAAACCCATAAGTAATCCAATATCTTTGTTTCTGTATCCTGCAATAGTCCTACACCAACCGGGGGTTGTCCTTGAGTGCACTTGCATAGTGTGAACATGGACAATCTTCGCTTGGTGCTAAATTTAATTAAAAACGTCTAATGGGTCTCTACAAATTGGCTTTCGCCCCTTGTACGCCTTCCAAAGCTCCGGGACCCCAGGGTCCCAAGAAATATCAAGACTTAAATATAATAGTAGTAATATGCAAGCACTAAAACAGTTTTTTGAACTAGATTTATGTTTATTTTTTAACAATATCTTCAATTCTAATTACTACGAAAATAATGGGTAAAATGCCTTTTGAAAAATAAAATTTGAAATTTTGTAACATAACATAATTTCGTAATTTGGTAACATAACGAAATATAACTTTATTGTATATTTTTCATACAGCCATCAAAATTGAATATAATATGCACACCATCAGACACAACAAAACATGCCTTCACTTACACTATAATCACAATTTCATTGTCCAAAGTGTACTTACTGTGAAGCAAAGTGACTGGCACGAAACTTGAGCGCTTTGTTTACGAATAAGAGTTTTGCATTGTAACCTATGGTGAAAAAGTCCCCAATCCTGTAAGCAAAATATGTGCATTGACGTGGAGTTGCAGACATCAGCCCGTATTACCACCTATCTAAGTCCCCACTCTTTCATCAAGCACTCAGATCATGCCAGTCAGTGTACTGTTGTTACTGTGAAGTTTACCATTTTTACCAAGTAACTTGCAGGAAAAAACAAGGATTCTTTAGCTGTGTTTACACTTTTTTTGAATTTTTTTGTACGGAATAATAATAAGTTTTTTTTTCTAGGCAAAACATCCAGAAGCTTTTAGGATTTGCCCCATCTCGCGCTGCATCGAAACAAGGTGGAGCATTGTTTGGAGCACCACCGGCTCAATTTAAGTAAAATGTAGTTTTTAAAGAACAAATGCAGTGAATTCAAGTGTGAAAAATATGTTTAATATATTATAATATTTACAAGGTAGAAATTACTTTCTTTTTAAATAAAAGTTTTTGTTAACTAATTTCCTAACTTTCAATAAACTCAAACAAAGCTACATACATTTGTATGTCTTAAAGCTGAAAGTTATTTTTACCCAACTACGGCGAAGCAAAAAGATGGGTTATGATTTTGACTGGTATGTACGTACATATGTATGTTATATCTGAAACTTATAAATTACTTGTCATAATTAGACATATGAGGTATCATTGGAAGGGTCTTGATCGTCCGCTATGGTGCCCTCTAGCGAACATGAAAGTCATGAGTTAAAATTTTTTTTTTAATCATGCTTTGTGGGGTATCATATGAAAGTGCTTAATTAGCACATTTCAAAAATATAAACAATAAATGAAAAAAGCCCCAAAATAATTAAATAAAAATAAGTTTGACCTTTTAAGCGCTTGGCTAAATATCAGTTGCCGTGCCCCTAGCGCGCGGCTACAAATCGATAAAATAATACCTACAATAAATAAGGAGGAGAAATCATTGTATCGATTAAAAAATAGTCAAAAAGTTTTTATCTCTATTTAATAATGGTTTTAATTGTACCACGCAGTTAATAGGACGAAAATAGAACGAAAAAATCATGCATGTTCTCTGTCGCAGAAATGCGACACGGGCGGTAGGGGCACGGAAACGTGTCGCATAAACGCGACACAAGCGGTTAAAAGGTTACAAACTAAAACCCGACTACTGAAAAGGATGAAACAAGAAAGTACCTTCCCGTGGTTGCATGCCACTCTGTACTAACATACATATAAGCTATGGTAGCATGCGACCACGGGAAGGTACTTTCTTGTTTCATCCTTTTCAATTGAGTTTTAGTTTTTTTCTAATAGAACTAAACTAATTAGAAAACTTCATCAAATATCAGATGGCAAAAGGAACAACAAATCTTCAAGTTTAGTACACATTGAAATCAATTATTCGCTCGTCAAGTAAAAATCTGTCGAACCCGAATCTCGTTAAATCCACAGTTGTGTATTGACTGTCAATAATGAGTTCAGCAGTTGCCCTTCCAATGCCCGGTGCATGTTGACATCCTGTAGACAAAAAATCAGTATCATTATGGGCACTCAACATTATTATATTGTCTTGTCTATCTGCATAGGTATTTATTTTAAAAAGCTATACCTACTTTAATATTGGAAAAGAATTTAAAAGTTGAGAGTAGCCAAGAGACAAATGAAATCATTCGTGCAATTGGAGAGTTCAGCCTGTGGGAAGCTTGACACAAATAAATAAATGAATACAAACCTAGTTTACCAAATCCAGCTGCAATATATAAGTTATTGTGGTAAGGATGTGGTCCTAACACACCTGTGTTGTCGAATACATTGCAATCATATGCTTCAGTATTAAACTTTTCAATCTGAAATAATAATTTAAAAGAATAATTAATTGGGCGTATTTAATTTTTTTTAATAAATTGTGTAGTCTAGAGCTTCCAGAAATGGCAGCTGTGCAGCTCATTACGTGGCGTAATTTTTTTCCAAGTTCATTTGTCAGTGCTTCACATTGTTTTCCGGGAGACACTGACTCACCTTCTCCAGTTTAACGACAGCTGAAGAATCATTTCGCTCAGCTCATTTTTCTATAAGTACCAACATTTGTGAATGATGACTGGGCGAACGAGAGATGAATGGAGGCGACGCTATTTACCATCCCATTCTTACACTGAAGTAATACAATTTTGTTGTACTTGTTTGCTCTTTCAGCTTGAGATTTGAATAGAATATATAAAAGAAGAACTGAGAACATGGAGGATGTTCTGTTCTCCTTTTATATTTTCTCAAGTTGATTAAAAAATATACTCACTTGTGTGTTATTACAGCTTGGAACACGGTTTAGTAATGATGGCTCAATGACATTTTTATAATAGTCACTTTTAGATATATTTTTTGTGTCATCCTTTATAAGTGGTAGATTTCCACATAAAAGATTACTTTCTAGACCATTTCCCATTAACCATAGTCCAGTAGTATCCATAACCAGTGGAGTGTTCAGGCCTAATCCTGTTGGTTTTTCTTGAATGGAATATATATCAAATTCCCTAAAAAATTGCAAATATTATTTAAACTTGGCTTAGTTTATAAATACAAAAAAAAATGTTGCTTATATTTAAGACCTTTAAATGTCAATAAATTTATGAGACCTAAATCAATTATGTAAACCACAATTATGTATAAATAATACAGCTATACAGACATACAAATGTATTACATTTATGATAGTTGTGTAAACTCGAGAACTCACCTTCGTTCTATAGGCAGTGGTATACTTAAAATCCCATTTCCGGTTCCTACTTTAGCCAAACTAGCTATTTTTCCTGAGCTGTCACCAGCTGCTAAGACACAGATAGCAAAGTTGATTGCATATTCTTCTTGATCTTTTGTTTTGTAAACAATCCTGGTAATTCTTTCATATCCTCCAGGGGTAACACCTTCCATAAGCACATCTTTTTGTTTTTCTATATCAAACCCTATTACTTCACCATTTACATAATTGGCTCCAAGTTCTCTGGATTTTTTTATTAATGCCCTTAATAACACCCATGAGTTAAAGGTACCTTCACCTTCTATCGCCATGCATCCTATTAAATGTAAACTACATTATTAACTAGTTCATATTATATTATCCGAACATTGTGTTAAAACAAAATAAAATTAACACCAAAAACTAATTATAGATGTTATTGACTAATTATTATTTGGGACTGTTTTAATGACAGACATTTGTTTTAGGCAGAGATAGGATTGCATGTATGAAAGAAAATTTAAATTGAGTGCTTTACACAAAGGCTTTATCTTACCAAGTTTGACATCCTCTGTGTTTATCCATGGGTATTTGCTCTTTATTTCCGCTGCTGTTAAAAGCTTATTTCTTACACCAAGTTCATTTAGCAGAGTAACATTTTGTTCCAGTCTGTGAGCATATTGCTCACTTGCTAAAGTAAGAGAACCTGTAGGGGTGTATTGAATTTCAGCATCAAATCCCAAGTTCTCTTTGATATTCCTCAAAAAATCTACAGAGTACTGAGATAAATGAATATTTTCAGGCAGGGAGAAATGTTGGTTCAGTGTACCTAAAGATACATTATTTTGAGATTCCTTATACTGAAATTCATAAAAAAAACAGTTGAGCCACTGGAATAATGTGTTAATTATTTTCTGCCAAATTACGAATATACACTACTTACTGTGAAATCTTTTTCTAGGACTACAACTGTCAGACCCTCACCAGTTCTCTTTTTTAACCAATACGCAATTGCTGATCCAATGAAACCACCTCCTATAATAACTACATCAGCATGTTCTGGATACACCGTAGATTTATCCTTTGAACCAAGAAATGACGGCATATCGTTTGATAGAACATTTAATGTTTTTTTGAAGGGGTTCTGGTTTCTTGCATACTGACGAACGCCGTATATTCTTTGGCTGCGGGAGAATTTGTGAAATAGTTTGGAAATCATAATTGTTGTTCAATATGTAGCGCTAATACATAAAACTTCTATGCACTGTGCATATTCGTGATAGGATATTTTTAAATTTGTGTCGCCCAGCCTGAAGCCAAGGTAAATATTAGCATGCTGTGCTCACAGAGTACTTTTTGATAGACTACCTGCTGTCAGATGTCATTTCGAATTCAGTCCATGACTCCATGGAATTAGTACATACTACAGATTACTCTCTCAGTACTATAGTCCCTAACTCTGTCTCACTTGATGACTAGCAGTTGGATGACAGATGGGGCTGGTTTAAAAAAAAAAACTAGGATTTTGTAAAATAATGGATTCTACAATTCATCTGCGACTTAGGCCGCTATCCCACTGGCGTTTTACGAGCGTTTACGTCAACGTCGCGTCTGCGAAGCGTCAACGTTGTGCAGACGCGACGTTGGTGATCATCAGAATGACTGCCCAAAATGACCGATCAGCTTTAAAATATTACTAAAATTTAGTACCTATTTGGTACTATTTGGTACCTTTGTTTAAATAATTGGTACCTAATGAATAACTGAGAAAATTTATTTTAAAAATGGCCAGTCATTCTGACGTCAGGATGACTGCCCACATTTAGAATCTTCACGTAAGGGCTCCAAAATTTCAATTCGCCTTCACAAAAATTTAGTACCTATTTAGTACCTAACAAATATATTTTTTTTACATTTTTAGGACAAAGAATAAAGATTTTATCAGAGATTTTCATCAGAATGACAGGCCAAAATGTCCAATCAGCTTAAAATATTACTAAAATCTAATACCTATTTGGTACCTTTGTTTAAATAATTGGTACCTAATGAATAACTGAGAAAATTAATTTTAAAAATGGCCAGTCATTCTGACGTCAGGATGACTGCCCACATTTAGAATCTTCACGTAAGGGCTCCAAAACTTCAATTCGCCTTCACAAAAATTTAGTACCTATTTGATACCTAAACATATATATTTTTTTACATTTTTAGGGCAAAGAATAAAGATTTTATTAGAGATTTGCATCAGAATGACTGGCCAAAATGACTGATTGGTCTGGTATTTGTGGATCTTTGACAGTCGTTACGGGTCGCCAGTAGCCCGAAAATCTGACAACCAGTCTTACCAAGGGGTATCGTATTACCCAGTAAATGGGTTGTGGAGGTCAGATAGGCAATCGCTCCATGTAAAATACTGGTATTCAGCTGCATCCGGTTAGACTGAAAGCCGACCCCAACATGGTTGGGAAAAGGCTATGCAGATGATGATGAGATTTTTTTTTTTAACATAGGGCTGATTTTTCCAGCGACAGAAAATTTTTATATGTTTAAAAAATTTGACGTCAGACAGTTTTTGTATGGAAGAACTGTCAAAATTAAATTTATTAAATAAAATTATCTGACGTTGGAAAAATCAGCCCTTTGTAAACAAAAATCTCTAATAAAATCTTTATTCTTTGCCCTAAAAGTCTATAAAAATATATGTTTAGGTATCAAATAGGTACTAAATTTTTGTGAAGGCGAATTGAAGTTTTGGAGCCCTTACGTGAAGATTCTAAAGGCGGAAACACATTATTAAAACGCGACGCGACCCGACGAAACGTGATGCGTGTTGAGTCGAATCAAATGTATTGTTTTCTATAGACCCGTTCACACTATGAACATCCGACGCGACGCCATGCGCGCACACGCCACCCGATCCAGAGGTGCCAGGTCGGTGTGTTGCCCATGGTGGGGGTAAACACGCCATCCGACGCGGCGCGCTCGGTATGTTTCTAGACAACACCCAACGCCACGCGTCAGTCGTTCGAGAACTGTCCCAGAGCGTATATGCATTCTTCGACCCCATCCCTGTTCTTCAAACTGTCAAACGGAATTTATGCCAATATAATATTATTTTTTGCATTTATTTAGCGAAATGACCGACAAACAATTAATTGAGTTGGTAAAACGATATCCTGTTCTATATGGCATGAAATTTTATTTTTCTTGAGTCGTTTAACTATCATATATGTACCCAAAATTTGCATCAAATCTTCAAAGTCTTCATCTGACTCGTTATTTATTAAATCCATAGTACATAACCATACACTTCCACTGCTGTTAGCTAACTGTATTCAGAAATTGCTAGTATGTCGTCGCGTCGCGTGTTGGTAATGTGCACGGTGCACATCGGGTGTCGACACGTTGCGTCGCGTCGCGTTTTAATAATGTGTTTCCGCCTTAAATGTGGGCAGTCATCCTGACGTCAGAATGACTGGCCATTTTTAAAATTAATTTTCTCAGTTATTCATTAGGTACCAAAGGTACCAAATAGGTATTAGATTTTAGTAATATTTTAAGCTGATTGGACATTTTGCCCTGTCATTCTGATGAAAATCTCTAATAAAATCTTTATTCTTTGTCCTAAAAATGTAAAAAAATATATTTGTTAGGCACTAAATTTTTGTGAAGGCGAATTGAAATTTTGGAGCCCTTACGTGAAGATTCTAAATGTGGGCAGTCATCCTGACGTCAGAATGACTGGCCATTTTTTAAATTAATTTTCTCAGTTATTCATTAGGTACCAATTATTTAAACAAAGGTACCAAATAGGTACTAAATTTTAGTAATATTTTAAAGCTGATCGGCCATTTTGGGCAGTCATTCTAATGATCACGCGACGTTGACGTCGCGCCGTTGCGTGACAAGTATTAACGTCCGCTGAACGCGACGTCGACGTCGCGTCTGCGCAACGTTAACGTCGCGTTTGTTGGCAACAGGTACATTCACGCCGTCCTGCTCTGTCACTTTGGATCACTTGTAAAAGTTCGTCAAATGTAGTCTTTGGCCTTCGCAGTTATTTATAAAATTCCGATTCATTATTTTTAATATTATGACCCCCTTATTCATAATCCTATTTTATCTCTATTTTAGCTAAAATAGGTTTATAGAACGTTTGTCTTTGTCTGTCACGTTGTCATTTCTGTGTGTAAGAAAGATACAAACCCCATTTTAACTAAAATAGGTTTGATAAGTTTTATGAATAAGGGGGTTAGAGTACAGTGCGAAATATTCACTTTCTTGTGATCGATTGGACCATAAAGGGTTTTCCCAGAATTGACGATGAGATTTTCTTTTTCTTTTATGTAATTTTCGTCGAAGTAGTAAAGCCAACAGTACTGCTTCCTCGTCGGAACCCATTATGTTTCTGATTGTACGCCTCAAATAGTATCGTGTGCGCGACGTTAACGTCGCAGACGCGACGTCAACGTCGCGTCTGCGCGGCGTCGATGCTGCGCAGACGCGACGTTGACGTCATCGCTCGTAAAACGCCAGTGGGATAGCGGCCAACATAGACCGGCCAGCGTTCATAGAAACCTATCCATCATTCTTTGGTTTGAAGTTACGTCGTGTTGTATAATTGTGGTTCCTATTGTACTAATGATTGTGGTCAAGACATTATTTTACATGGAACTGAGCCCTGATTCACAACCATACGACAGGCTATCGTATCGAAAACCAGGTGCCAGGTCGGTGTGTTGCCCATGGTGGGGGTAAACACGCCATCCGACGCGGCGCGCTCGGTATGTTTCTAGACAACACCCAACGCCACGCGTCAGTCGTTCGAGAACTGTCCCAGAGCGTATATGCATTCTTCGACCCCATCCCTGTTCTTCAAACTGTCAAACGGAATTTACGCCAATATAATATTATTTTTTGCATTTATTTAGCGAAATGACCGACAAACAATTAATTGAGTTGGTAAAACGATATCCTGTTCTATATGGCATGAAATTTTATTTTTCTTGAGTCGTTTAACTATCATAATATATGTACCCAAAATTTGCATCAAATCTTCAAAGTCTTCATCTGACTCGTTATTTATTAAATCCATAGTACATAACCATACACTTCCACTGCTGTTAGCTAACTGTGTCGCGTCGCGTGTTGGTAATGTGCACGGTGCACATCGGGTGTCGACACGTTGCGTCGCGTCCCGTTTTAATAATGTGTTTCCGCCTTTAATGTTCGATACGATACGGAAGCATATCGAGTGTTTGTGAATAAGGGGGCTGGTAAGTGCAAAAAAACCAAAAACCTCAAGTGTTTTTTTTGCATTATGTTTCGTATTTGTTCGTTTCATTCATTCATTGTTTCTTCGTCGATGGGTCGAAACTACAGTATTATATTATCTGTATAGAGTATCCACCACATTGACATAGAAAAGTATGGACTGGAAATACCTACAAAAATAGGGTGCATACCTACAACTCATATTGTCTCATAAAATGGCTGCCATTGCTAGGGTTGTGCCAATCAAGGAAAATTGGTGTTACTGTATCGAGTATCGATATATGAATCTGCAGTGGCAAGAAGAGAGAAACAGATCGTCCATAAAAATAAAAAACGAGTTATTTATTTATTAAAACCAGTACCAGGTACTTAACAAAATAAACATTGTAAAAGCCAATTATTATTAATCGACTTCAAAAAAGGAGGTTCTGTATTCGACCCGTATGTTTGTATGTCCGCGATTTTCTCAAAAAGTAATGAACCAATTTTTATAACTTTTTCGCTAATGTAATCTACATACTTTCAGGAAGGTTTTAGTATATAATACATTAGGTAATTATTCTTATGTACGAAGTTATATGCATAAATGTATGTACTACATCTCCGGCATTTCTATGATGATTCTTCTAGTCGGTGTATTCAATTCTTCAATGCACTAGTGTTAATTGAATTTGTGTGGGGTAGGTACAACTAAAAAGTGAAAAATAAAAACATTTTTACAAAAAAAACAACCGACTTCAAAAAAAATACTACAAAGTGAAAAATAACTTTAATTTCGGAAGTCGGAGTCAAAAAACGAAAATACGGAACCAACGACACCGACTTCCGAAATTAAAGTTATTTTTCACTTTGTAAGTAGTATTTTTTTTGAAGTTGGTTGTTTTTTTTTTTTTGTAAAAATGTTTTTATTAAAACAGTAACCGTGGAGTTTCTTGCCGGTTCTTCTCCATAGCAAACAACCAATTTTATTGGAACCGTGCACCTAGCTTCTGAGTCTGACGTTTCATAAGTGCCTATGTAGGTTTATGTGAAATAAAATATTTTGATTTTGGTTCTGTGAACCACGGGCCGAACCTAGCAAGGTCGCTCTGACCTAATAAGACGCTGGATTATTTATGTTAACATCGCAGAAAATACCGATATCTTTTCAGCGGAGGAACTAGATTCGGAAACTTGGCAACGGTACAACACTATTCCAATATGACATATTATTGTAAACAAATAAGTGAAGTAACAAAAATAATAAAAAGGTCTGTTATACGGAAAATAACCCAAATATCAATGCTTTAGCCATAAATTCATGATCGGGTTACAATTGTATCATCGAATGTGTATTATTTTATGTATTATTGCATGAAAACCGGCTTTAACCTGTGCAAAGACAAAAGAGATTGATTTTCATTATTTCTTGCACCACACTTCACAATACAACACACAGGCATGTTGAATTGCTGTTTTCCAACATTTACATGCAGTTTTAAAAGGTAAAAACCTTGTAATTTTCTCGCAAGTCTCAATAATACAAAAAATAAACAACCATTTGACAGCAAAACTACCACGAAACTCGTCCACAGATTACTAATCTCGTCGCATAAGATGGCTTTTACGGCACTTACCTACAGCTGTCACTACGTCACGACAAAATTTTGCCATAATGAGCAACAACTTAAAATATTGTTGTCTCTTTTTTCAAATACGATTATCATATTGGAAAGAATGAGACAAAACGATATTTCACATTCTGAATCATATTTCACTCATATTTGTATAAGCAAATGTATGTATAGAATAACGCGGCGTCTCCATGTTTTTCCTATCTCAATGATCCACCACCAGAATCTCAAGGCAAAAAAAATTAATCGTGATTTTCCGTAGAGGGAGTGTCTACTAGACGTGATTTTCATATGGATTGACATTGCCATATGAAAAACTCAACTTTTTTTTATTGCCATGAGATTCTGGTAGACCTATAAAGTAATGTATCGATATAGTAAACTAGCAGCGCCCTGCGGTTTCACCCGCATAAGTTTTGATCCCGTGGGAATATCAGGATAAAAACTATCCTATGTCCTTTCCCGGGCGGGACTCTATACAAATATATACAAATTTCATCTAAATCAGTTCAGCGGTTTAAGCGTGAATAGGTAACAAACTGACAGACACACTTTCGCATTTATAATTTTAGTATGGATAATTCCTTGGTCGAAAGTTCGAAACTCGGAATCATTGACAAACTAAACTTTGTTGACAATTCAGTCAATAAGGCCTATCATACCATACTGTGACCATAGGATAGAAATGACTGTTATCTTGCATTATAATCAGTCTATCAAAAAAAGTAATTAAAAAACCCGACTGCAACCTTATACTAAAAATAAATAAAAAGCTAAAAACAAGCCCATTTTAAACGGCGTGCGGCCCGCATGTTCCCTGCGCTACTGCACGTGATAGGACACTGCACCAGATTAAATGTGTAATTCTTAACAGAGCTGCGAGCGAGGAGTGATAAAAGTTGGAAGCAGGCGGAGTCCATACCATTATTATAGTTTCAAACTCAAATGGGTCCCGCCTGCTTCCAACTTTTATTTAATTTAAAATGGGCTTGTTTTTAGCTTTACAGTTAGTTTTAGTATAAGGTTGCAGTCGGTTTTTTTTTATTACTTTTTTTTATTTCCAGCTTTTTACAAATATGAAAGATTTCGCAGACGATTTAGTTCTTGGTACGTGTTTTTTTACTATTTGACACTTTGAATTACTTTTAACCATATAAGTTGTATTATATTTTATATATAAGTTGTTGTTGTATATTTTTTGTAATCACCTTTTAAAACCCTTTATTTTGATACCCCACTCAACAGGTTTTGAGAAAAAAAAATTTTTTTGAAGACCTAATATGGCGCCAATAATCCGCCATTGTGGTTTTATTTTAAACTAGCTTCTGCCCGCGACTTCGTCCGCGTGAAATTCGTACTTTCCTCTAAAAGTTTCGAAAATGTATGTTGGTATGATCTTTATAATTAACTTAAATAAATAATAATAATTTTTAAATTATGTAATAATTAATATACAAAGAATAAATAAAAAAATTATAGTCAGAGTCAGGAGATCACGAATAATATAATAAACATTTCGCTTATCAAAAAAAAAAAAAAAATAAGTATTCGGGCCAATTTTTAAGTTTATAGAACAAAGGAATCAGATTTTTCAAAGAAACTATCCCCGCTTTTCACCCCCACAGGGATAGAATTTTGAAAAATCGTTTAAGATGTGTTCACAACTTGACTCAAAGTTTATTTATACCAATTTTCGAGATAATCAAGCCACGCAGTAAAATCCTCCCCTTTAAAATTAACTAACTCTTTTCATACAGTTAGGGGTAGATTTTCGAAAAACCCTGATACACGTTATTAATTATTTTTAGTCCTTAGTATAAATACCGAGTTTCAAGTTAATCGGACAGGGCGTTAAAATTCTTCCATACAAATTTTAACACCCCCTCATTACCTCTTTATTATTTATTATTTTAGAAATTTAGAATTATTTAGTATTTTAGAAAAACGAAAAATTCCAAACTTCACAATTTACTTAGATAAGTATTCGTGCCAAGTTTCAAGGTTATTAACTCAATAAATAAGATTTTTCATACAAAAAAAATCCCCCCTTTTCACCCCCTTAAAGGTTGAATTTCCAAAAACCCCTTCTTATTCGATACCTACTCTGTACAAAGAACACAACCTCCAAAACTCATGTCCCTAGGACCAGCGGTTTAGACTGTGCATTGATATTTCAGTCAGTTCGTTCATCCCCCTTTGGGGGAGAAATTATCAAAAACGCTGAGACACTTATAAATTAATTTTCAATCGTTAGCCTAAATACAAAATTTAAAGATCCTAACTTTTAAACTGACGGACTTTCACAACTTCATCCCCCCTTTTAACCCTTTGGGGGTAGAATTATCAAAAACGCTGAGACACGTATAAATTAATTTTTAGTCGTCAGCCTAAACACAAAATTTGATGATCCTAACTTTAAAACTGACGGACTTTCATACAAACTTTCATCCCCTATTTAACTCCCTTAGGGGTTGAATTTCAAAAAATCCTTCCTTATTCCTTGTCTACACAACAAAAAAGAAATGAAAATAAAGCTGAAACGCCTGTGCAATACTATCTACCTATACCTACTTCACTTAAAAATAAATACTTATAAGTAACTACTTTAATTAATAAAAGTACCTACGCTTAATAATTTTTAATTTGAACGAATATTTAAACACTACCAAAACAACTCATAGGTACCTATTTTACAAAATAACAACAAAAGAAATTCAAATAAACTATTTAAAGACTAAAAGTCGCGCTGATAAGCACGGTTTCTCAATATCAATTATTGTCTGTCAATAAGGTCGAACGCTCTGAACGCATCAACAGCCAAATATTGAATGAAGCTCGCTAGTCGCTCCATAGGCTCGCTCTCGGATCTCCCGCCTTTTTATACCCGCCGCGACCTGTGTCGAGCGCGGCAACCGTTACACAAAAATAATCCTTATAGCATGATTCAGACGTGGGACGGCGCGATGGCTTATTTCATGTATAAGTTTGGTGTTTCTATACCGATTTCTATGATTCTTTTTTTATTGAATAGGTAATAATGTTAACTTTTTTAAATTAGGGATGAGTGAGAGTATTATAAACGCAAGAGTAAACAAATATAATCAGAATGCTCCGAACTGCTAAGCTATCAGGAGTTACACGTGTTATTGTGAGTCAACCATAAAAGATAGACATATGCTGTTGCGGGATATTTTTTAGACAATTTTATGTAGAATATTTCCGTCATACATGATTTCTATGTAACTTTAACCATTAAGGCTGCACACGCGACGGAAGCTTAAAAAATGGAGTAACTTCTCCCGTTTTCCCAACATTTCCCTTCACTACTCTGCTCCTATTGATTGTAGCGTGATGAAAAGTATACTATAACCTGCCCAGGAGTATGAAGAATAATTGTACCAAGTTTCGTTAAAATCCGTCGAGTAGTTTTTGTTTCTATAAGGAACATACAGACCGACAGACAGACAGACAGACAGACAGACAGACAGACAGACAGACAGACAAAAATGTTACTGATTGCATTTTTGGCATCAGTATCGATCACTAATCACCCCCTGATAGTTATTTTGAAAATATATTTCATGTACAGAATTGACCTCTCTACAGATTTATTATAAGTATAGATTAAGTAATACCCAGTGTCACTCTCACAGTAAATACGAATCTAACGACACCTCTCAAGCTAAAATCGATCGAGCCGTTCAGAGCCCTGATTCACAACCATACGACAGGCTATCGTATCGAAAACCTGACATTTCGATATCCTGATTTGACTTTCCTTCAACAGCAAATAGCTGTTGGAAGAATAGCGGGCGTCTATTTGATTTAATGACAAAATTTTCGGGTTTTGGACTTGTGAACAGCATTGAGAAGACTCCTACGATAACAATGATTAATGTTCGATACGATACGGAAGCATATCGAGTGTTTGTGAATAAGGGGGCTGGCCGCAGAGCGTGCCAAACAATTATACACACATGCATACATACTCTCGAAAAACAACCCTCCTTTTGGCGCAGTCGGGTAGAAAGTACTCTGTGATTATATTGTCCTTGATTGTAGTCTGTGCCGAATTGCCGATAGACTTGTCAGCTCGTCGTCAGAGAGTAGCTGGATACAGCATGGATACAGTATACAGTGGTTACATCAAAGAGAAAATAATATAGAGGGTTACTCATGCTCTGTGAGTAGCTCTCGTTATGCCGTCGCCACACTAAACGGGAAACGCCGATAATAATCGCGATTAATTATCGGCGTTTCCCGTTTAGTGTGGCCACGGCATTAGAAGAGAGTTCAAGTAAAAGAATATTCATATTCCTTGCTTGTCACTTGTCAGTTCATAGATTATAGATTAATATATGTCAGTTCAGTTCACAGAGTACATTGAATATGCATTGAATAATAATAATATGTTCAGTTGTCGAAATCACGTTGAAATTAGTCGAAATAAAAACAAAAAAAGCAAAAAGATTGGATGAAATTTCGTGACACGTGTTTTAAACATTTTATCAAGCTAATAATGTAGAACATAGACATTAATTAACTGCTTATTTGAATAATGTAATGGTGTATCAATGCGAATAGAAGTGTAATTTATTTCACGTGTGTTTTTCGCGGAGCAAGTTTCAAGCATGTTACAAGTAAGGATTATTTACATCCCAACTACCAGAAGTAGCTAGCAAGTACTATCAAGCAAGTAAAATATTATAGATATACGTATAAGAATGAAATACGACATGTTGTGTTGGTTGAATACGCATATTCTGTCTGCCTGTATCCTCATGGAAAAATTGCACCAAGTAGTGCATTAAATTTTAATACACAATGAGGTGAAATTTTGAAAAAAAAAAAAAACTGTTTACATACCCATACTTACAGTTTTTGGCCTATGATATTACAGAACCTCATTCAATTTTCCCCTAAGACGACCCACTGACAAATAGTCAAGCAATAATTGTCTACAGCAATGGCTTTAATCAAAATGTTGGTGGAAACTTGGAAGTATTACAGAACCTTAGTTGAAACTAAGGTTCTGTAATACGCTCAATAAATTTTGATCATAAAATTGAAGTTGATATTGGTTTGTTGGCACATTATTGGGATCTGTTATATATTAAATAACATTAATAAGAATATAATAATAAACAGCTGACGCTGCAACACGTGTATCCCACGTTTTTCCATCAACTCAGCATATTGCAATAACTTAGAAATATACTTTTATTAGTCAGTGTGGTATTGAACGTCGTCGCGGACAATAGGCTTTCTTGTAAACCTTTTTATTAATTAAAAGTTCTTCTAGTGTTATTAAAAGTTTTTTTTTAAAAAAGCCTATTTTGACCCACCCCGTAACAGTGGTGTCAGAAGTGGGATATCAGTATCGATCGTGCTGGTATTCCATTTCGTGTTACGCGAGTGATATTTTGAACTCTGTATCTAAGTTACAAACTCTGTGTCTACAAACTCTGTGTCTACAAACTCTGCATCTACAAACTCTGTATCTACAAACTCTGTGTTTACAACCCCTTGTGTGAAGTGATTATATTGACATAGCGAAGTCCCTGGACTCTGGTTGTCCCTGATCACTGTGCCGTGATCTCACGTGAAAGCCTCTGAACTCTGACTCAACCAGTGTCGTGACTCCTTCACTCTCTGGTGTCTTGAACTTACCCGACCTGGAAGTTGAGTCTCGCCAGCTCATCATTGCTGACTTACCGCGTCGCCGACGCCTCTCCTGCTCTCACCGACGTGCTGCTGCGTGTCCTGTCTCGGAGCTACTTACCACACGACCTCCATCGCCATCTGGTGTTGCTGCCGTCACTGGTCCGGTGCCTGGTGTGTTCAACTTACCTGGTCATCTCTACGAAGTCTGCGATGTACGCCACACTCCTACTCGCCGTGCTGCTGTGAGTAGAATATCTTATCGCTTGTTATTGCTAATCCTATTCCTATTTCAGATAATTCCAAATCCTACGATTTCAAAATCTTTATTATAACTCAAATCTGTAAAACAAACTTACCAAATCTTATTCTGTGAGATTTCGATATCTTACAACCTCTATTGTGAATTAATTTCTATCTAAAACTAAGTCTAACTATCTTTCAAAATGTCCAAGACCGAAGTGTCTCTCAGTGAACAATATCCTCTTCAAATTTTATGTGATTTTATCGATATATACCGAGGAGATCGTGAAACCTTACAGGCATTCTTAACAAACTGCCAAAATGCGTTAAATCTTGCTTCAGAGAGTCAAAAGAAGTTAATCTTAAAATACATTTTGTCTAAATTACGAGATAAGGCTCAAGTAGCTTGTTCAAATAAAATCTTTGATGATTTTGAATCATTGCAATCATTCCTGCGTCAGAATTTTGGAGAAAGGAAACATTATAGTCACCTATTCTTTGAGCTGCAGTCATGTAAACAGCAGCCCAACGAATCAGTATCGCAATTCGCGTTACGCTTAGAAACATGCTTAACAGACATGCAAACAGAGATACATAACTCTGTTACTACTAAAAAAGATTTACCAGGAAGGATTGCTATGACAGAGGATCTTGCCCTTTACACTTTCAACTTTGGTCTAAATCCGGGGCTTAGCAACATGGTGAGGTGCCGTAACCCTAAAAATCTCAATGAGGCCATAAATATTGCTATTGAGGAAGAAAAGATACGAAACTTTACTCTTAACGTTTCTGCGAAGACGACTAAACATTGCAAATTTTGTAAAAAATTAGGCCACTTAGAGAGTGAATGTCTAAATAAAAAACGCGTTTCGCAGCCTCAATCTCAATCTCCTAAAAATGAACCTCACCAAGTTAGTAAGCCACCGGGCGTTATAATATGCAGATATTGCAAAAACCCGGGGCATGATATTTCACAATGTTACAAACGAAAGCATAACAATTTAAAGAAACAATCCGATTTCAATAATCCTGCAACTCAACATAACGTTGCGATGTTACCCGATTCCGTTGAATCGTGGGACGAAGCGGAAAATGCTGATTTAAACTAAGAAGTCGGGTGTCGTTTTCGTGTCGCACTACGCCCGACCGTGAGAAAGACACATTACAATTTCGTAATACAAAATCATTAATTACTAAATCTACAAATTCTTTTACCAAATCTACTAAATCTTTTACTAAATCTAGTAAATCTTTTACTAAATCTGCAAAATCGAATTTACATCCGATCATGCAACAGGGTAACCAGCCCCAAACTGAAGGTCGGTCATTTCAAGTTTCACCGGTCATGCAACAGGGTAACCAGCCCCAAACTGAAGGCCACTCGAAACCTCGTGTTGTCATGCAACAGGGTAACCAGTCCCAAACCGAAGGCGTACACATTTCAAATAAACCTCAACATATTCCGTCGGGAATCTCTGCATCGTTGAGTGCTAATGACCCTCAAAACCAGGAGTCCGTCATTCCAATTCACGAAATTAAATTTCGCAAAGTCTGTTTACCTCACGTGTTTCTCAATACTGTTTATTCAGATAAACCTCTATGCTTCCTTATCGACACGGGAGCTAGTGTTAGTATTGTTAAACTTAAAAATTTTAGTTCTACTCCATCTTTATCTAGCGATAAAATCAAGCTCAAGGGATTGAGTGAAGATGACTCCTGTTACGAAACTTTAGGGTCGTTCACCATAGACTTCAAATACACTAGCCCTACAAATTCTAAGCTTTGTTTTAATCACACCTTCCACGCCGTCAGTGATAAAGTACGGTTCGATTATGATGGTATTTTAGGTAATGATTTCTTACAAAAACTCGGGTGTGAGTGTGACATTAAGTATTCTCAAAACGCGCTGTTCATTAGAGGTCATCTCATACCGCTAAATTTTAGACGAATTGTCTACATTATTCCGCCTCGTTCTGAGGCAATCGTCGAATGTCCAGTTTCAAATCCCTTAGAGGAGCTAAGGCACATGAAAGATGCTCTAGTCCTTGATCATATATACTCAGAGGGAGTTTACTTAGCAAACTGTATCGTTACAGTTAAATCTAACCACTGTATCAATATTTCTGTGCTAAATACTACTGAGTCGGAAATCGTATTCAAGGATTACTACGTTCATTTAATTCCCTATGAGACCGAAGTTATTTCATCCAAGTCTCTTAATAATAACGATCACCAAAACATAAATAATCTTTTCAATATCTCAAATGATAGATCGCAACAAGTTCTAGACCTCATTCGTACTGAACACCTCAATCCTGAAGAGACAAAAATGCTCTTAGAGTGTTGTTCAGATTATACCGATATTTTCTACCTCGAGGGCGAGCCTTTGACACATACTAATGCTATTGAGCATTCGATAAACACCGGTAACGCTGCTCCAATTCATGTAAAATCCTATCGTTTTCCCGAATGCCACAAAGGTGAAGTCGAATCCCAAATCAAAAGTATGCTAGACCAAAATATCATCCGTCCTTCCAAGTCACCCTGGAGCGCACCAATTTGGGTAGTGCCCAAGAAAGTAGATTCAACGGGTAAACAGAAATGGAGGTTAGTCATTGATTATAGGAAATTAAATGACGTGACAGTCACTGAAGTTTATCCTATACCTTTGATCACAGATATCCTAGACCAGCTGGGCCACTCAAAATATTTTAGCACTTTGGACCTCGTAAGTGGTTTCCATCAAATAAAATTAAATTCCAAGGACGCATCCAAAACCGGCTTCACCGTAATAGGTAATGAAATATCTGGACATTATGAATTCACAAGAATGCCTTTCGGATTAAAAAATGGTCCAGCTACTTTCCAAAAACTTATGAATACTGTGCTCTCTGGCCTTCAAGGCCTTCACTGTTATATCTATTTAGATGACTGCATTATCTACAGCCAAAACCTCCAATCCCATATCGATAAGCTCAAACTAATCTTTGATAGATTTCGTGAATACAATCTCAAATTACAGCCCGCAAAATGCGAGTTCTTACGACGCGAAGTAGCCTATTTAGGTCATATAATTACCGATAAAGGTGTTTGTCCCAATCCGGACAAAATCAAGGCCGTCACTCAATTTCCAACTCCTAAAAACCCGAAAGATATTAAATCTTTCCTAGGTCTAGTCGGCTATTATAGGCGATTCATTGAAAATTTTTCCAAAATTACAAAACCCTTAACTTCCCTTTTAAAAAAGGACGTTTCTTTTATATGGTCAGCAGAGCAAGAAAATGCTTTTAATATACTGAAACATAAATTAACAACGGCGCCCCTATATCCAGATTTTTCTCAGCCGTTTCTACTGACTACCGATGCTTCTAACTACGCCGTAGGCGCTATACTATCTCAAGGCGAAATAGGCAAGGACAAGCCTATCGCATATGCATCGCGAACATTAAACAAAGCTGAGGGCAACTACTCCACAACCGAGAAAGAGCTCTTAGCCATCCTTTTCGGTGTTAAAACGTTTCGTCCCTATCTGTTCGGCTATAGGTTCAAAATCGTCACTGATCACAAGCCATTAGTTTGGCTTTTTAATGTCAAAGACCCTGGTTCTAGGCTAATACGTTGGCGCCTAAAATTAGAGGAGTATAACTACGAAATAATTCATAAACAAGGCAAGTTAAATTGCAACGCAGACGCTCTGTCGCGTTTCCCATTACAAGACCCCGATAATAATTTAAATCGTACGGTGTGCGCTATCGAGGATGAGTCACCGAACTCAAATATTCCGAATCCACCGGACTCTCATTCTCCAAGCTCACCCTTTGATAATCCTTCACCGTGCTCGTCAGATACTTACGAAAAATATTTAAAACAATCTAAACAGCCTAACTTTTATTTTGATACTACCATTCAAGAATATAACGAATCATTGTTAAAGGCCAAGTGCAAGTTAATTGCATATCCTACCTCAATCGATTTGGACGACTCTGTCCCTTATTGTAAAGACATTATAGACTTATCTACAAGTCAGCCTAGCGTTCGTGACATTGAACGTGAACTTTATACCTTATACAGCACTTCTAATGATAAGCATTTGTTCACCCATTTATTCTTGCGCGTTCATCACTACGATGAAATGTCATATAAGGATATTTTTAGACTATTAGTCGAATATAGAGATATGGTTAAATATTGGTATTTAGAGGAGAAGGAAGTTGCGATTTCAGACTTCTCCGATCCATTCACCAAACTTTCTTATACAAAAATCTACAATATTATAGGCTACGTATTCCATAACACTAGCATTAAGGTAAATATTTATAGAAACTCCATTCTATTCCCTACACCGGTGGAAGTCAAAAAGATACTTCGTGATAATCACGATCTACCGTCGGCTGGTCACCCTGGCGTATCACGTATGTTCGAAAGGATAAAGTCCATGTATTGGTGGAAAAACATGCGGCAGGACATCGAAGATTACATCAAAAACTGCAAATCCTGCCAGATTAATAAACCCCTACGTCAAATTCATCGTGCACCTATGATTATTACTTCCACCGCAACAAAACCGCTCGAAAAAATATTCCTTGACATTGTCGGTCCTCTTCCAGAGACCTACGAATTTAAATACAAATTTATTCTCACTATCCAGGATGATCTTACGAAATATTCACAAGCCTATCCCTTGTTAACCTGCTCAGCGGAAGAAACCGCTAAAAGATTAGTTCACTTTATATCTCATCTCGGAATTCCTAAAATGATCATCACTGACCAAGGCACTAATTTTACTTCCGAGGTCATTAAACAACTTACAAAATTATTTGGAATAAAACACATTCTAGCCTCGCCTTATCACCCTCAAACTTGTGGCGCTCTAGAGAGGAGTCATGCCACACTTAAGGAATATTTAAGGCCATTTGTGAACGAAAATGCCCATACTTGGGACTTATATCTCAATACAGCTATGTTTTCTTACAATTCAAATGTTCATTCGACTACCAATTATTCTCCATTCGAATTGCTATTCGGCTTCAAGCCACATATTCCTAAATCTATAGATACATTAGAGAATAACACCTATACAGATTACGTCAGATTACTAAATCACAGACTATATTATAGTAGGCAAAAAGCACTACAAAATATTCAATTATCTAAAGAAAGGTCTAAACGCCTTTACGATTCTCATGCTAAGCCTGTTACGTATAATATTGGTGACTCAGTCTATCTCAAATGTCACCACAAACAAAATAAAGCCTTATCCCCTGTGTGGAAAGGCCCTTTTAAAATAATCAAAATAAACGGTAATCATACCGTCACCTTATTAATAAATCGTAGACACGTACGTCATCATTATGACGAAATAAAGCTGGCGTCTGATGATGCTATAACTTGATCTTATTTTTGCAGGCACTTTGGTTCATCAACTTCGTGTCATCAGATCGTTACGCCTATAACTACGAGTTCAGGCCTATATTTTGATAAAGTTAACAATCTTAAATTCACTAACGATAACTGGAACGTCATAACTTACCTAGATATTAGTAGAATACATTCTCACTTTACTATTGTAGAATCGTTATTTTCTAGAGTCAATACTTATTGCAAAGATCACAGTTCTTCTAAAATCCAACAGGATTGTTTAAACGCATTATCAGCATTACAAAATCAACATGATAACAACGTTAAAAAGTATTCCTCAGTCTCGTACTTGGTTAATAGTAATAAAAGATACAAACGCGGCCTCATAGACGCTGGCGGATCTTTGTTAAAAACTTTTTTCGGCACTTTGGATGCAGAGGATGCTCTCAAATTTTCCGACGCGATCGACCAAGTACAAACAGATGAAAAACAATTAGCCCATCTAATGAGAGATAATATCCATGTCATTAAGTCAACTATCACTACATTCAATAATTCTATCTCTAGGTTAAACGAAAATGAGAAACGTCTAAATAAAAACCTTGAGGTCATTGATAGAGGATTTCAACTCATTTCCAACTCCAATGATAAGTTAGAAATCAAGTCAAACATTAATTCACTATTAAGTGCTCTTGAAAGTATTATTATCTCATTATCGTTTGATATAGAAGATATCAATAATGCGATTTTATTCAGCAAGATGAACGTATTACATCCGACTATACTTAGTCCACATCAATTATATAACGAACTTGAACAGAACAGGAATAATATGCCAAGGTATTACGAACTCCCGGTATCCCTGTCGTTACAAAACATTCATGAACTAATCGATATTTCTAGAATAATTTCTTATTTTCATAATAACAAAATAATTATCGTCATGAAAATCCCGCTCGTCCTTCCACAGACATATACCTTGTACCACGTGATTCCAATGCCTGTCCCTTATGACGTATCGCAACCTGATACGTTTGCTCTTATCGCTCCCACTCATCCTTACCTAGCAATAACAGTCGATCATATGTTCTATTCACTATTGCGTAGTGTAAATCAGTGCAAAGTGATTCCTGGTAAATTCCATGTGTGTGAGTTAGAAAGTGTTTTTTCAAGTGTCGTAAACCCAATTTGTGAGACTATCTTAATTACAGAAGTAATAAATAAGTTACCTAGTTCTTGTGAAATTAAGCTACTAAGAGGCTCAGTACAAGTATTTCATAAAATAAATAATAATAATTGGATTTTTGTTCTGTCTGAGCCAGGAAAATGTCATATTTCTTGTGAGAATGATGGAAATAATTTCGATGAAACTTTGTTCGGCACAGGCATACTGTCTATACCTAAAACCTGTAAAGCCTTTTATAAAACTCTACAATTCGTACCACAATCAAATACTGTTCTCAATGTAAGTTCACAGATTATTTCTAACTTTAATCTTGTAGACGATGATTGTTGTGATAAAAGTAGAGTCAACAAAACACTTACCAGATTACCTTATTTAAAATTAAACGATGCATATAATCTGGATTCTCTATTACAAGCTAGTTTACATTTAGATTCATTCGAAAAGGATTTAGATAGCCTTGAAAATCCTAATCACTTTCAAAAATATGGCATTCATTACATGTCTATTTCTTATGTACTTTTCATTATATTCTTTGTATATTTACTTTATAGAATCAGAAGGTATTTTTGTCCAAAATCGAAAGATCATTGTTGCATACAGATATTTAACCAATGTAATACTAAGAGAGTTACTGAAGCTCATCTGAATTATCTGTCTTGAATGAAAACTGCGTGGCCGATGAGATTTACGCACCAATGTCAAGGCCAACGCCAATTAAGCGTAACCTTTTAGTATCTAAGATGAACTAGAATTTAAGCTTATTGTTCTTAATTTTTCTTTTAATTATTAATAACATACTTGATGTTATTTGGGGTAATTAAGTTGTGTTAAGATTATATGTATTACTATTTCAATAAAATTTGTAACTATGTGCTATCACTATAATTACTATTGTTTGTAAGTCTGAAACGACGTTCAAATCATCTCGTAAATTTTAATGTCAATTTAATTTCGCATCTTTTCCTCCCAGATGCTCCATTTTATCCGGGGGGCTGTTATATATTAAATAACATTAATAAGAATATAATAATAAACAGCTGACGCTGCAACACGTGTATCCCACGTTTTTCCATCAACTCAGCATATTGCAATAACTTAGAAATATACTTTTATTAGTCAGTGTGGTATTGAACGTCGTCGCGGACAATAGGCTTTCTTGTAAACCTTTTTATTAATTAAAAGTTCTTCTAGTGTTATTAAAAGTTTTTTTTTAAAAAAGCCTATTTTGACCCACCCCGTAACAGATCCCTAAATTTATTGAAATTAATAATATACATGTTTTACATTTAGTGCTATAAGGTTAACATTCATAAATCTGGCATCAAGTTGATCAGAACATGAGTTCAAGATAATTATTATTACATGAAATGGTTTTTTTTCTTATCAACAGACTGCAAAAACTATGACCTACTAAAAGGATGGATTCAAAATATAATTCTGTTGGTGTGAGTAACAGCCTAAAATCCAACGGCCTCAAAAGAAAATATGCAGTTGAAAATATAAAAGTGAAGAAAATAAAATTATCTAATGATAATAATGCCAGTAAAACAAATTACATTAAGGTTGAAACAAATGGACATGATAATGTTAAAGAAAATGAGATTGTACATGAAACTGCACAGGACTTACAAGAAGCAAGAAGGCAGTTGCCTGTGTATATGGTTAGAAACAGGTATGTGTGTATCCACAGTTATAACAAACCAAAATTGTTTCTAATGTGACCCTACATGATTTAATATTGTCATTAAAATGCTAAAATTTAAGTTACTAGTAATATAGAAATAGTTAATTTAATTACAAACTCATGCCACTTAAGTTTAACTTTATCTGTGTTTTAGACTCCTAGACGAGATAAAAAAGAATGAGACTATGATATTGATTGGTGAGACAGGCAGTGGCAAAACAACACAGATCCCCCAATTGATCCACGAGCAGCGTCTTGAGGGTTTCGGTGCCATAGCAGTGACCCAGCCACGCAGGGTAGCTGCCATCACAATAGCTATGAGAGTAGCTGCTGAAATGAACACAGAAATAGGGTCTATTGTTGGGTAAAAATTCAAGTAACATAACTATTGCTTCTTTTCATAAATTATGAAAGAAGATCATTTGCTTTATATTAATTATTGATAACCAAAATTTTGTGTTAAATTAATTATGTGAGCAAAATACCTAGCTTCCTCCCGCGGCTTCGCCCGCGTGGTATGTCGATAAAAAGTATGTCTATGTCGTTCCCCAGGGTTCAAAGTATCCCCATAACAAATTTTATCAAAATCGGTCCAGCTGTTTCAGAGATTAGCCAGAACAAACAGACAGACGAAAATTTAAAAAATAGTTTTTTTTATAAGTACTGTATATAATTTCATAATTATGCATTTAGTAAAAAGCTGTTGACATTACAAACACACTGCAATTTCATTTGTATGTGTAGATATATATAGATAGAATAGATATCTGCAGTTACTTAAAAAATTTAATTACTTTTTACAGATATTCAGTAAGGTTTGAAGATGTAACAAGTCCAAGAACTAAAGTGAAGTACTTGACAGATGGCATGTTGCTCAGAGAAGCAATATTGGACCCTTTGCTCAAAAAATATTCAATAATAGTACTTGACGAAGCACATGAGCGCACTGTGAGCACTGATGTACTGTTTGGTATTGTAAAACTTGCACAGAAAGATAGAACTGAAAAGAAATTAAATCCTCTCAAGGTAATAATTTACTATTAAATCTATTGTTTCCTTAGTAAATTATAAATTATTAATAGGTAATTAATATGAAATCATCAAAACCAGTATTGCGCTAGCAGAACTGATTCAATTAGTAACATTGTATAGTGTCTGGGTCACCAAGATACAGGCTGTGCCTAGTTTGGGACCCGCTGTTAAATCTAAGTTTTCTCTCGGTTAGAACTGCATGCTAATACTTGTATGTTTGTAAACAGGTGTAAGTTTAATAAAGAATTTGAATTTGAATTTGAATATTTGTTCAGTTATATTTCAAGTTTCAACCTCATAAATATTTGTCCCATATAGAGGAATTGATCGAAAACTAGAATTAAAAAGAGTTTTTAAGTTATTATTATTAGCCTATGATGTCCTACTGCAGGGCAAAGCCTTTTTAAGTTAATCATTGGTTATTTTTTATAGATACTGCTATTTTCATTAAATTTTAAATGCTTCTTCTTTCAGATAATAATCATGTCTGCCACAATGGATGTTGACTCCTTTAGAAAATACTTCCATAACTGCCCAGTAATATATTTGGAAGGCAGAACATATCCAGTTACCATTTATCATTCAAAGATGAAACAAGATGATTATCAATATGCTGCTGTGTGCACAATATTTCAACTTCATGCTACTTCTCCTGCAAAGTAAGTAATCATTATTTTCAAACAAAATATTTTGTGGCCATACTTTGTTCTTAAAAACGTCCACTCTACATATATTTTTGTGTCTATTTTATTGTATGTAATATTTTCAGCCACGATTTTCTCGTATTTTTAACGGGACAAGAAGAAATCGAGACAGTCATGTACAACATCAAGCAGATAGCAAAGGTAATATTTGTAATAATTAAGTGAATTATTTAGCTATATCTATCTATATCTCCAATAAGTGAGCTAAGTCTACAGTATAATTACCATTGCATTTGCTTTTATGCTAGATCAAACATTCCAGGAAGCCACAGGTCCCCCTATTAGGGTATGTCCGCTGTACGCGGGGCTCCCGGCGGCGAAACAGCTGCAAGTGTGGCGGGACGCGCCGCCCGGCACTCGAAAGATCATACTGGCCACCAACATAGCCGAGGCTTCCGTCACCATACCTCGCATCAAGTGCGTCATTGACACTGGCGTTGTGAAAGAAAGGTGCGTTTAATAGTGAGTGCTTTGCAGAGTTTTACTACTTGAAAAGGAAAAAAAACCCACTGCATACATAAATACTGAAAAGATAGACTGCGATTTATAAAAATCCCTCGGAGCTTTGGGTACTAAAAGAAAAAACTTTATTTTCAAGCTTAGAAGGCCCATAGTACCTTAGTACTGCTAATTACATAAATCTATGTTAGTAGAACATTTAGGCATACACACACAAACACACAATAATTAATCATTAGGTACTAAAACAAAAACAACATAATCATAGGAACATTTATCAGGCCCCATCCTCCCATTACTCCTTTATCTGAATATATGTGTATATTCCAGGACGTGGTCGGGCGGTACGGGCGCGGAGCGGCTGGCCGTGCGCGCGGGGTCGCAGGCGGCGGGCTGGCAGCGCGCGGGCCGGGCGGGCCGCACGCAGCCCGGCGCCGCCTACCGCCTGTACACCGCCGACGACTTCCGAGCGCGCCCGCTGCACCACACGCCCGAGATACTCCGGTAACATTTTGCCCACTGCCCACTTGCACAACAAATAACTAAATGCGTAACATACATAATTTTTTGTTTATAGCGCTAAATTAATTTTCAACCTCGTTCTTTTTCTGGTAATCTTTTGAAGATGTCAGAGACAGATTGATGTTTTAAATATATTTAGCGCTAAATATAGGGACCGAGCTATAGTCACGCCATCTACAATTAGCTTTGACCGGCCTTCCCCATTGAAGTATTTTGGCACTCTATGTTGTTTATAAATGTTAAATACTTAGGGGGCCTCCAATTTGTTCATACTGTTGTTTTAATTTGTTATTATTGGTTTCGATTACAGGTGTCCTCTAGCATCGACACTGCTGCTACTAATAGCGGCGGGTGCAGAGCCCAGCACGTTCCCACTGATTGACACCCCGCCACCAGATTCTGTTAAAGCCTCGCTCACTTTACTCAAGGAATTAGGTAATTAATTATTACATTACATTTACTTATATCTAGATATTACTTGAAAAAACATAGCTGTATGATACCGCAAGGCAATGAGAAAATTATATCTGTAACTTTCTCTCTCACTACAAAAACTCTTGTATAATATTCAATTGGAATCTTCTATGCCAGTTCTGCCTCACGTATAATGTTTTTGTTTCTCTGTTACAGGTGCTATTGATAGTGAGATCAACCCTAAACTGACAGTAATTGGAAAGAAGATGTCGACTTTCCCAATAGAGCCGAAATATTCTAAAGTTTTATTGAGTGCGCCGGAATATAACTGTTTAGACGAAGTATGTATTTCGTACATTTTTTGATAATTGTTACGTAATGTTGTAAATAAACAGACCCATGTAATGCTGTTCCTGAAAATAAATTAATGGCTTTTTTTCCGTTTTCTGTTCGTTCTTACATGTATGTGTTTTCTGTTCCAGGCGCTAAGCTTAATAGCAGTGTTGTCCAGTGAAAACGTGTTCCACACTCCGATGCACAAGAGAGAAGAAGCTATAAAAGTGAAACAGAAGTTCTTGTCACCTCTAGGAGATCACATAACTCTCCTCAATGTGTTCAAAGCTTTTTGTAAAGCTCCTTTAAAAAAGGTTGGTTAATGCCCGGTTTCTGAGGTTTTTAAACGGCGTTTATCCATTCGATAGTGATTATTGGTTCGATATCGTGTTTCTGAACACGTCATTAAGGAAGAATTTAGCTTAAAAGTCGATTGAATTATTATCGAGGGTTTATCTGAGAACTTCAAAAACCGAGCATAAGAAAGCAATTCGCTCAAATAGACAAATTATGTCGAATCAACAGCTATTGAAAGTTTAAATTCCGTTTAAGAATTCTTCAGAAACCGGGCATTAATAAAGTAAATTAAGATTTATATGGTGCCTACAGCTCGTTCACAGTTATTGTACCTCTGACAGCAGCAACCTGACAGCAACCTTATTATAACCATTATAAAGATCATAATGATTTTGACAGACTTGTCAGTGGCAGCAAACCAACAGCAACCTTATTAGAATGACAATAAAGATCATTGTGATTTGCACAGTGATACAAAATCAGAGATAAAATAACTGAACGGACTGTAGTATAGCTGACCTCGTAGTTGTTTTTCTACCCTAAGGTTGAATGTCACTTGCACATCATAAAACATTACTTTGCTTTCAAGGCTAATGTTAGATAGTTTCAACCCTAGTGAAGTTTCAATTTACTGGAAATTGTTAAAAGTGGTAAAGCAAACAAGTCGACTTGGTTATTCGGTCGGTTTTCAATCAAGAGTAAAGATGATTTTGAACCTTTGATGATAACATTGTTTTGCATTGATTTCTCTTCATAATGACCCGAATGCAGCGAAAATTACTGACCTACTAATGATGTAACTCATATTAAACGTTTCATGCACATTTTTTTCAGCAATGGTGTAAAGAAAATTATCTGAACCACAAGAATTTGACGTATGCATGCGAGGTTCGACAACAGCTGCTTGGAATTTGCCAGAAACTGAACATGACTGTCGCTAGTTGTGGACAGGCGTATGATCAGGTACAGATTCTAACCTCTTCTTTAAAAAAATCTTAAATTAATTTACAGGCAGGCAATGCACAGCCTAAAACACTGGGTCAAAGTTTTACACAAAAGTACCTTACATATGGAAAGTGAGCACTAAGGAAGGATTTCTGAGAATTCATCTCCTAAAGAGGATGAAACTTTGTATGGAGCTTCGTAATTTTTGCCGAAGGGATATCACACTACTTGTTTTGTTATACAACATGACAGATTTGTTAGACACAGTTTTTTCCAAAATCAACGGATTTAATTCCTAGCCAGGAAAATTGATTTAAAGAAAATCTAATGATACGGTTGTAATTTTCATTAAAATTGGCCCTAAGACTCCATTGAGTACTTTTCGCTAATTCTTATAGTTTCGCATTTCGCCGCCATCCACGCACACTAAAAAAATTCAACCTGTAGACTGTAATGGAACTGTTATCTGTGTTATTCTTATAAACTTCTGTCATAATTTTCAGGTACTAAAATGTCTGCTATGCGGTTTGTTCACAAACTGCGCGTGGCAGCGCGGCGGTGGTGCGGGCGGTGCGGGTGGTGCGGGCGGTGCGGGTGGTGCGAACGTTGCGGGACGCTACGTCACTGCGGTGGGCGCGGCGGCGGCACTGCACCCCGCCTCGGCACTGCACGCCATGCGTCCTGCCCCACCCGTGTTGCTATACACCGAGTTACTCTCCACCAGCCGCACATACATGTTGACAGTGTCAGCCATTCAGCCGCAGTGGCTGCACCAAGTGGCACCTGAATACGCCCGCCGCTGCCGAGCCAATCGGTGACGACGGCTTCGATTCGATATGACGTTGATTCTTTACTCTTTAATCTGACGCGATGCGACTGGAAAACGTGCGCCGGGAGCGTAAGCAATACATGGCAGTCCATCGTTTGCGTACGTAAAGGATTTTATCCTCATTTTTGTTCTACAGAGTGAACAGCTATTGTTTTCTGCTCTAGTATACAACATCTCAATATGAGTTATTTTAAGAGGCATTTGTTTATTATATTGTTGTTTTGTAAAATGTAAGTTTGATTGTCGTCTCTGTTACAAATGAGGCAATGCATTTCAAAAGATTATCATGTACCAGAAACGTTACATTTAACTCTACTTAAGTGTGTGATATAAGAATAAGAAAGAGTTATAGGATTTATTGTTTTGTTTTAAGACACGGATGTTAATATGAAATGTTAAGATATACCAGGAATTCCACCATCTAAACTGCCACAGTAAGTATGCTACGCTCAGAAATGCACATGGCATGTTTGTATAATCAGCCTATAATGTTCCCGCTGCTGGCACACACGCCTCCTCTCTTCGAGAGGGAGTGGGCTGTAATCTATTACGCGGGCCCAGTGCGGGTTGGTAGATGTCACATGTCTTTGAAATTCTGGTTCTAAGACATGCCATTTTCCTCATGATGCATGTTTGACCAATATTGAAATGTAAATAATACAACATAATTAACCAGGACCACAATTTCTGATATGTTATGTTATGACATAACGCTGAATCTACAACATCGTATCGTAGGTGTATCGCATAATTGTTAGATTATTACCTGGTGCTAAATACGAGGTTTAGGATATAGGAACTTGATGTTAAAACATTACGATTGTAAATCTAAATAAAGTTTTGTCAAAATTACGTGTTTAATTTAAAAAGGGCTTATGTTTAACTTATCACCAGATAAAGTAAAATATAACATCAAAAAAACACTTTACTGCCAAAAATAGTAAATGATCACCAAAATTAAAACTGTCCCTTGTACAAGTTTAAGGCTATTTAATTTTAATCATTTCAATTAAAATTAAATAGCCTATACTCCATTTACAGCATTAGACAGAAGTTAAAAAAGGCTCTTTTATTTGCACACTGTAATAAAAATACAGACGCCAGCACATCCAGCTACCCCAATCTGTCAAATTGCTTTGATAGATTTTCAACTTTACTACAATGTAATAAGGTTCATATTCAAATGGGAAAATTTGGCAGATTGTGGTAGCGTGATGCGCTGGCCTCTGTACAACAAACATTATTACAGTCAAGATTGATGTGGAGTTAAATATAATCAATTTAAATAACAACAGTCCAGTCACACTTAATAGTACTTATTTAACCTATCTACCTTCTGAAATTAAAAAGCTTTCATTTAGTATTATTTAGTTTTTACATAAAATATTGTCGTGGACCAATGCTTAAAATCTAAAAGAAGCAGGGGCGGACAGTACCGGGAATGTTTTTCATGTCACTATAACTCTACCAAATCTAAAATGTTACCTATTCCCTTCATAAGTTGTGGCAGCACGTGTTTTTTTTATTTTGTCGGTTTATATAAAGTTGTTTTTAATAAACTGATTATTACTAAAAATTGTTTCATTTCATGTACATATCCAAGCATCGTGACGAGTAGATAGATAGAATATGCTTTATTGTATGCCATACATTGTTACGTATAAAAAAAGGGTACACTACAATAATACGAAAAACTTTATTCCGAAAGTCACAAATACGAATTTTCATAATTCCGAATGGTTCAAAATTCCTTTTATAACAACTCCGATTTATCATTCATCCTATTTTAATAATTCCGAAATTTCAATATACCTAACGTTTATAATTACTATTATCAAAATACCGAGTTTCTATAGATCGAATAACAAAAAGTCCGACTTAATGATAATTCGAAACATCAAAAATACGAATTCCGATTATTAAAATACCGATTAATTAGAATTCCGAAATAATAACGCTTTGTAAAACTGAATAGCAAGACAAATAAACACATATTTCCAATTGTAAGAACAAAACCAACAATAGAGCCCCTATTTCTGTGTAAAGGGTTTAAAGTAACCTAACCAAACCGAACCTCGGGGCGCCCTTCGCTCGTTCTTGCATCCTATGTCGACGGAGCCCCGCTTCGCGGGGCCCCTATTTCTGTGTAAAGGGTTTAAAGTAACCTAACCAAACCGAACGTCGGGGTGCCCTTCGCTCGTTCTTGCATCCTATGTCGACGGAGCCCCGCTTCGCGGGGCCCCTATTTCTGTGTAAAGGGTTTAAAGTAACCTAACCAAACCGAACCTCGGGGTGCCCTTCGCTCGTTCTTGCATCCTATGTCGACGGAGCCCCGCTTCGCGGGGCCCCTATTTCTGTGTAAAGGGTTTAAAGTAACCTAACCAAACCGAACCTCGGGGTGCCCTTCGCTCGCTCTTGCCTCCTACGTCGTGTATTACGTTCGTTGAGTTCGGGTGCGGTAACGGTAACGGAAATAATTCGGAGTATTGAAAATCGGAATGTCGTTTTTCGGACCGAGAACCCATCGAGCATTTGATCCTTCGAATATATGGAAATCGGAAAACAAGCAAGTCGCATTTACGACTTTCGGTAAAATAAATTTCGTGATTTTTAATAATACTTAGACATTATGATTCTTAGGTATTATAAAATTCGGACTTTTGAAAATCGGAACATCGAAATTCGGAGTAAAATATTTCGGAGTATTTGGGTGTTCCCATAAAAAAAGCACATACATTATTTATTAAAATTGTTTGAACTTAACTTGAAAATGAAATGTTTCGGACTCCTGCTTCTGCGAGCCTCCTTTTTCTAATGTTATAATATTTGGCAATTAATATAACAACCTTGCACAATTCATGTCAAGTCGCCAATACGCAGTAAAGGTAGTTATCTACAATTTTTGTTTGGTATACTCGTATCGGTAGTTACTATCATTATTGTGGTGGTTAGCACGGAACTGATTCACTCTGTCTGTTCCATGTACTAGAATAAACTGAATGACTGTGGAACAGTTTTCCTCATTCTCTGAAAATGTACTTATAGTAGGTAGCATACTTGTGAGAAAATAGTTATTTTAATAGGTAGCAAAAAATTCAATTAAGCAAAGTATCTAGCAGAAGTAAAATTAGAAAATATACTGAACTGAAATTATCAAAGCACAGGCGTAGACAGTGACTCGCAATATATCTAAAATCTAATTATCGACAAACATGACATCGAAAGGCTTAAATATCGAAGTACAGATTATCTAATGATGTAAATATCGAAGTACCTACAGAGTATCGAATGTCCTAAACATCGATATTTATTTATATGTTGTGCTACAAAAATTAGTGACAGAAACAAATCGCTGCAAAACCGACTCCACGTAGTCTTGTCTGCCCTACCCCTAGAGTGTAATTTAAGCCCGCGTAGGCGCAGAGGGGCGAGGCGGACCGCGAGCTGAGGCGGAGGTGGAGCCGTGACAGAAACCATGCCTGCTGCATGATGCATGTTCGCTTGCACTCTGCATGCTTAAGTAATATTATTTTCACATAGTAAATAACTTAAAAAAAACACATTTTTAGGCTACCATGCCTGCCTGCAAGTTCGATATTTTAACTAGTACCTAGGTATTTTTAACGTAAATATAATGAACTAAAGTGTATTGAATGTTGACATTTTGAACTTAGGTATAATGATTATCGATGTTTTTAATCATTAGATATTTTTATAACTCGGCATTTCAATGTTAGACATTTTATGCTTAGGTATAACAATTTTCGATATTATGATATAACCGATATTTAAATTTTCGATGTTTTGAACGTTGACATTTTACACGTAGATAGGTATTTTAATGTTCGACATTCAAATATGTACCCATAAGCTATATTACTGTAAAGCTTCATCAAAATCCGTTCAGTAGTTTTTGCGTGAAAGAGTAAAAAACATCCTCACAAACTTTCGCCTTTATTAGTGTGAAATGTGATATATAAATATAATTAAATAAATAAATAATAATTAATAGTAGGAAGTAGGATATTTCTTTGGCACGCTCTGTAGCCTAAACAGCTTGATCAATTGCAGCTTGAGAGGTGCCGCTAGATTCGTCTTAATTGTGAGACTGATACTGAGTATATCAAAATTGAAAAAATAAAAATAAAATGGGCGATTTTTGGAGCGATATTGTGTCTTCAAACAAATTTTATTTTCTCAAAACCTATCGAGTGGGGCATCAAAATAAAGGGTTTTAAAAGGTGATTACAAAAATATATACAACTTATAATATGGCTAAAAGTAATTCGAAGTGACAAATCGTAAAAAAACGTACCAAGAACTAAATCGTCTGCGAAATCTTTCACATTTGTAAAGTAATAAGTTGGAAATAAAAAAAAGTTATTAAAATAAAAACCCGACTGCAACCTTAAACTAAAACTAACTGAAAAGCTAAAAACAAGCCCATTTTAAATTAAATAAAAGTTGGAAGCAGGCGGGACCCATTCGAGTTTGAAAATATAATAGTCTGTTTGCCCTGTTTGTCTATTCGTCAAGGCTACACCGCTGAACCGTTTGTGTTGCGGTAAGTATATAGCTTGATGCTTACCGAAAAAGAGCCTACGATACCAAGGGTGAAATTGAAGTTTATATGGGAAAATCTGAACTCTACGCCCTCTAAATCGCATGTAAACTGCAATAGTATTTTCATCCCACCATCTCGGAAAGAGTATTTTTAATCTTCAATATCTGAGTGGAAAAGCCGTTTTTATTCTCTAGAGGATAAAGTAAATTGAATTTAGAACATCGTGTGCACTAAGTTTGTGAATTAAAAAAAACATTAACACTTTGACAGCCAAGCATTGTTTAAGCATCGAATAAACGTCACGTGCGTAGTACGTGATCCGCTGTCAAAGTGTTAAACCTATTTACTGCTACCTCTATGGTGCCGAATATATCATACAACTTTTTTTTAATTTGTTAAAAACTCAGACTCGGAACCTTCTTGGTGTTCTTTTTTCAATTTGCTTTGTACGCGGTTCTTTACGCGGCATTTTTTCACGTCATTGTTAAACCTTATATTAAAAACAAGAAACTTGAAAACAAGTGAAAAAACTAAAATGAGTGATTCTAGCGACGAGGAAGTTTGCTTGACGCCAACAGAATTGACTGAAACTGTTAATAATGCGCAAATGAGCTTTCTCCCTCAACAATCACGCGAGAAGTATTTAAAACAGTACGATATGTTCAACACGTGGCGACTAGCAAAAGGAGCCAAAACTTTCTCAGAAAACGTTTTGCTGGCATATTTTATAGAATTATCCGAGAACAAGAAAGCAAGCACTCTATGGAGTACGTATTCGATGCTAAAAGCAACAATAAAGATGAAAAAAGACAAACATATCGATACCTATCCTAAATTAGTGGCATTTTTAAAAAGAGCCTCATCTGGTCATCAACCAAAAAAATCGAAGGTTTTCACAGTATCTGATATTGAAAAGTTTCTTAACGAAGCACCCGATTCCGTATATTTGGCGGCAAAAGTAAGTCAGTTGCACATTCAGTATCTACTTAAGTATATTAATCTCAATTAAATAGTATACTTAGTAGATGTTGATAGGCATAATTATGCGTTCATATCAATTTTATTCATTTATCTACTACAATACTCTTTACGTTACAGGTTGTTCTTATTATTGGAATAAACGGAGCATGTCGAACTAATGAACTAACACAACTTAATGTCAAAAACATTGAGAAACATTCAGATGACTTACTATTAATTAATTTACCTAATACAAAGACAAAAAGAGACCGCAACTTCGTCATTCGCAAGGAATACGTAACGATTGTTGAGAAATATCAAGCCTTACGCCCGCCTAACACTCCAATCAATCGATTTTTTCTACAGTATCGCAATGGAAAGTGTGTTAGACAGCCTATAATATGGGTACTAATAAAATTGGCAGTATCCCACGAGAAATAGCAACATTTCTTGAACTTCCAGAACCCCTGTTGTACACGGGTCATTGTTTCCGACGAACTTCAGCCACACTTTTGGCTGATTCCGGAGCTGATCTCCTGTCCCTTAAGCGCCACGGAGGCTGGAAGTCCAATGCAGTTGTAGAGGGATACATAGAGGATTCCATCCAAAATAAGTCTAAAATATGTGAAGGCATCGTAGGAGCCATTACACTGAAAGAGCCTCAATCGGATCTTCGGACTGGCCCTTCTACATCAAAAATAAGCCGTTATGAAACACCTAACCATCTCCCTCTCTCTCCAACATTCACGCCAAGGGAATCCGATGAATCGGTACAACTATTAAGTATGACAGATAGTTTACCGAAAAACAGTACACAAGTGACTAACACCAATATTACAGTACCAAACAAAAATATTACACTCAATTTAAATAACTGTAGCAACGTTACTTTAAAATTTTCTTAATTATACCTTAGTATTATTTTGTTATAATTTAAAGATTATTCTGTAATACTTACCTGTCATAATGTAGTAATTAATACCTAAACTGAAATAAAAGTGTACCTATCTTGTGATTGTAAACGTTTTTTTTTTTTTTGCATTTAGTCATTTCCTCGCTGAGGTGGAATGAAAAGTTACGTGTTGCACTCGAGTGCAAAGATTTTTCACCTCGTGCTCTTTTGATTCCCTCGCTAACGCTCAGGATTCTAATTTTGTATCACTCGCTGCGCTCGTGATTCAATTTTAGAATCCTTCGCTTGCTCGGTCATCAAAATTGAACACGCGGTTAAAAAGCAACTTTGCACTCTTGTATAACAAATAACTATTATCTAACTGCATCTTATTAGGTATGTTACCGCTAATGTGCGTAAATCAGTTAGAGTGCAGATTAACTTGTTAATTTGCAGATTATCTGGTTGAGTCCGTTAAAGTGGAAAAAAATGTTTGTTACCGGCTAAACCCGGTTTTAGGATGAAGTAGTTTCGCCTAGGCCAAACCAGTTCTCCCTACACGGGTTGCATAGTTGCGGTCGTTCGATAGGCGATGTAGGATGCAAGAGCGAGCGAAGGGCACCCAGAGGTTAGGTTTGGTTAGGTTACTTTAAACCCTTTTATATAATTTTTGACGAATTTTTGACCAATTCTATTTTAAGATAATTTTTACGTTCAAAAGTGCCTTTTATGTGCCTATTTGAAATAAATGCTTTGACTTTTGACTTTGACTTTACACAGAAATAGGAGCGTCGACATAGGATGCAACTGCAAGAGCGAGCGAATGAGAACATCCTAAAATCGGGTTTGGCCGGTAACATATTTCACACTTTAACGGGTTGTACCCGGTAATTTGCAGATTACCTAGTTAATGCGCATATTAACGTATTCCGTATTCTAACGGTAACAGGTACATACCTACAAAATTAAAGTCTTTGTTTAAAAAATAAGGTAGGTAACCTATTTGACGAATTAACCTCACGGTAGCGAAAATATGCCTTAGATTAAAGAAACCATTGTAGTTAAAGGTAGTAGGTATTCACCTTTAGCGCATAAGTTTATTCTAGCTGCTATCTTTTCGACGTATATAGGCTACTTATTCGTAGTACCTATATAGGTACCTTCTTGTTAAAGTTATTAAGTAAGTACCTACCGCAAATCCTGAATTTAATTGACGATGTAATACTCGTATTTAATTACGGACAAGTTTGAATACACACAGATCTCAGTTCTCTCATAGATAATAAATATTAACGTAGTTCACTACAGTAATTAGTACCTGGGATGAAGCTGGCCCGATGACGTAACTGCTACGCCAGACGCTACGTCACATACAACATGCTACGCTGTAGCAGATAAACGTCCGCTACAAATCGAGTTATATACATAAGGGCATTGACATACTAAAGGGTTTTTTGTATATAATATTATATTTAAACATTAGGGAGCAGTGGTGGCCCAGTGGTATCAGCCGTGACTTACAAGTTGTAGGTCGTAGGTTCGAACCCCGACAGGCGCTTTACTTTGTGTAAAATTATTTCATCACCACTGCTCTCAAAACGGTGAAGGAAAACATCGTGAGGAAACCGGCATGTCCTAGAACCTAAAATTCGAAGACATGTGACATCCACCAACCCGCACTGGGCCCGCGTGGTGGATTACGGCCCACTCCCTCTCACAGAGAGGAGGCCTGTGTCCCAGCAGTGGGAACGTTATAGGCTGATTATGTATGTATGTATGTTATGTATTAGGGAGGTTATTGTAATCTGTTAAAAAAATGCCGCGGCGGCGCGGCGGCCGGCGAGTGCTACTTCCAAGTTAGATTTCTTACCGACTTTATTCCGATTTGTTAAACGCTCGTTCAGACATTTTATCGGTCAATTATTTAATTAAATACCCATTACCTATAATATTTGTTATGACTCATTTTTATTTAGTTTACTGATCAGAAAAAAAACTGTAAAAATTTACAAAATGCATGGTCACCGGTGACCTACAAGCCGTGTAGGTCACCGGTGACCATGCATGCGAATGTGTTAAGCATGCACATTTTGTAATTTACCAAAACTACAATAAACAACTGCCGCTTAAAATTAGTACACTATATTAAGATTTTCTGTGATCCTCGTATCCGGAATCCGGATTCGAGAGACAGAGAAGTATAATTAAAGCACTTTTTAATTAATCGAGGAGCATGTCGTTCTGACCACATCCAGACACTGCTTTTAAAAACATTGTAAGTCGTAGGTACCTATTACGTTGGACTTCTGCTCCATTTTGTAGATCTGATTTACATACTATCAGATCAGAATGTTGCAGTCAGATTGAAATGAGATCGTAAAGGGGATTACTGTTATAGCTCCAGTTCCATATACATGAATGCTGTATATAAAGTTTCCATTCCAGCTTGTAATTAAAATAGCTCCCTGCCAAATTTAATTTCCTCGCGCACTTCTTTAAAATTTATTCTGTAATAAGCACCAATGGCAGTCATAAAAAAAGGATCCAAGAGAGAACTGACGACATTCCCCTCATTTAAATGATTCCAGCTGGAAGCGGAACAATGTTAATTCGATAATTATGCAAATTTCCAGAAATAATTCATTAAAATTTATGACGTAGATACGGTAGGTGCGTACTAAACGGAATCCGCTGCGCCTGAAGATACCTATTTATTTTCAAGGAGTTTCAGAGAAATGGATGTGATAAAACTTCAAAAAATACCAGGAAGTCAGCTTAATTATAATTAATTTACGTAGGTCCTTATAAAGATGTCGACTAATAGAGAACTATGAAACAAGAAGGCATGGTGCGCCGACCCCAAATAAATTCGGATAAGGGCATGAGAATCTGTGATGAGAATGATGATGAAAATGTACCTATAGTTTAGTTTAAGAAAATGCATATACCTGGTAGGAAAAAGATAATAAAATACCCCTTGGTACTTAGACTGGTTGTCAGAGTTTCGGGCTTCTACCCGTAACGACTGTCAAAGAACCACGAATGAAAGCCGGGACCAATGGTTTAACGTGCTTTCCCAGGCACGGAGGGGTCTCGGTATGTAAAGATGGTCCCCATCCAAGGACTAACCGCGGTAAGCGTAGCATAACCAGACCGATCGGCTGTTATCATTTAGCCATTAGCGCCTTAAACTTCCTCCGTACAAAAGAAGCATATTATTCAATATTCTGTTCAGCCACTTTCATATAGGTTCACCATTCTAGTTTTGCGAGTAAAAATGGGACACCCGGATTCACATATCTACCTACATGGGAAACAGGGCTTCCATATTTCATACGTGTAATGACAATATTTTATCTATACTAATATTATAAAGAGGTAAAATTTGTTTGTATGTATGGGGATTACTCTGGAACTACCAGTCGGATTTGAAAAATTCTTGCATTTGATAGCCCAATTCTTGAGGAAGGCTATAGGCTATTTAACGTCACGCTATGACCCTTAGGAGCCGAGCAAAAGCGCTATGGGGAAACGGAGTGATAGAGCAGGAGACGAGATGGGTCGAGGGAATAAGAAATTTTACGCGAACGAAGAAAATTAATAATCTGTTTTCTGCTGTATTTTTGACATATTTTAAAGGATGGAGTATTTATAGTAGGTACTCAAAACTTCCTTATTAACAGGTTAAACAGATTATGCCGCTACTTTTCTACTTGTTATGAACAAATTAATATTCCCGGTGAACCCTGAACTTGATATTGGTATTCCAGGTGGCTTGCACTTCCCTCTATTATAAAAGCAAACTTTGTACTGAGTTACCTGTTATTAGAACTCATTATGAAACTTTGTAAGCAAAAATGACTTATATGCAAAAATGCAAAATGCAAAAAATATTTTTCACACCACCTGCTCTCTAACGTCAAATTATATGTCATGCAGACCTAAAGCAAGTCATTTAAAGCTCTAGGCTCTAGCCGGGCATTAATATTGTACTGAATTTTATTACGAACCGCTGGTGATTAAGTTGCTTGATATTTGTTGACCTGGTTTCACCTGATATAATTTGAACTTTCCTGGTAATCTGTTCCCAAATTGCTGATATTATATATATGGATGTATAATATCAGCAATTTGGCACACACTTGTTGTTGTTGTCTTTGTTTCAGCACTGATTTCTGCCAGCGGCAGCGTGCAATAGTTAGTCTTTATGTCGAGCTTCGCATCTTAACCTGATATGTATTTTCTTCCAATTCGTTTTCCAATTTCGTCTACTGGTTTGCGAGTCACAAGTTGTTGCATACTCCAACTTAGCTGCAGAGTATTTCTGTGCCGAAGTAAAGGAATACTCTTCGAAGTTCAGCGCGGGACTTTCGAGACCCGCTCAGCGTTGACTGCTGAACTTCGTGACCACCTTCTCCTGTGTCCAGGAAACTACGATCGAATACCATTTTTTCTTTTTAACGCTGAAGCTCCAAGCTCCCTGACCTTTTTTATCTCAGGACAACTTAGTTAATGTATTTTATTATGAATTATTTTTAAAATCAGTCTAACGATCCTAAAACCCGATTGCAATCAGTCAGGTACAAATTCGTGAAATTCGTTATAAAATTTTGTCCTGAAAAATATCCTGAATTTCATAAACTCTCCTAATTTATCGTTTTTTTCTTAATATTTTTACACCAACAATAATTGTCAAGTCACAAACTTCCGTGTTTTATATTTAGATTTCTTTATATATTTTATATTTGAATTTTATTTACCAAAAATTATACGGTATATCTTCATGCAGAGATTCTTTTATTTTTGCTACAATACGTATACGTAGGTGCATACATATGTAGTACTTAAGGACTTTTGTAGGTGCAAACGCTGCGGTCCCATACCCACTGCGGCTAATGGGATTTTGGAATGGATGCCGTCGTCGATAACGTTCTCCCTCGTGTCTGGTTTTTGTGTTTTTAGCTCTAATTGCCCAACTTTCTTATAATAAATTACTTGCTTTTGATACGCCATCAATTATCAGGGCCGTTGTAATGAAACTGGGCTCGTTATACCTACAGCGTCATTTTCAGGATTTGACTCTTGTTTGTGTGCCGATTTTTATGTATTTTCTGTTGTTCGCTGGTTCCTTTGTTCCGTGGTCTTTCTTCCTTTACTAACTTAAATACTGTTTTCTACACAATTGGATGGCCTGATACCTATTTAGAATTTGAATAAATATCAAATGTCTTTAACATGTCAGCGGCTCGATCGCTGTTTGTTACGTGAAGATGATAAATGAATTTGCGGCCACGTACTCGCGTCTATATTGGTACTCGTCCGTACAAGTAGAAATTGTATAAAAGCATTGGCCAGCAAATGGAGTAGGTATAGATATTTCCACAACGGTTACCTCTCGGAAGGGTCCGGTGTCTCGAGGGGCCGCGTTTGGACCGCGCTACTACACAAGGATCTCGTTACGTGTAGGTATCGTTCCAATATATCTATATCTATAGGCCTACTTTTTTGTTATAGTAAGTTCACATTTATACAGAGTTTTTTGAGTGAAATCATACCTTCAATAAAGGGTTGTCGACGGTATGGAGTAGGTTATACCTACTAGATTTATTGAAAGGTAATTCCAGAGACGTGATGTTTTCCTATCTGTTATCCTTTAACAGTGTCTCTAAAATTAAATTAAATAGATTTTGATGGCACGGGAGTGCCCTCGCCAAGACGAGCCAAGCGAAATGCAAGGGCACTACCTACCTTTTCTCGAAGCGTTTCGTCGTTTTTTTTAACCCTCATAACTTGGGTTTGGATTACACCAGATAAACAAAATTCTTGGGATATGATTTCAATAGTGGACTTATTAAACATATAAGTTTCAATTGCATAGCTCTTATACTTTAGATTTTATTGATATCTAAAAACCCCGATTTCGTCACTGACTCAATGATAATCATCAAAATTCTTAGGGTACTACCTGAAGTCCTAGAAAGCTGAAATTTGGTATGTAAGCTAGTATTAGTACACAAACAACAAAAAAATTCTAAACCTTAGAACTCTTACCCCCCAACCTCTTAAACTAGGGATGGAAGTTTGTATGAGACTTCCGCAAATTTTGCTGCTAGAGGTCTGAAAATTGATATAGGAACTCCTTGTTATAAACAATAAAATACATATTTCAGGATTTTTATTAAATCACCCCGCCGAAAAAAAAATTTTTTTCATAACCTGCTTACAAAAAGAATTGAAGTCCCTCCAAAAACATTTTCATGTAAATGTTGCCAAGACGAGACCATATGGCTCGCACTGTCAAAAAGTTATCAGATCTCATGTAGAGCCAAGCTTCTAACTCTACACGCCCTAACTCTACAAACTCACCTTAGTCAAAATATGTGGCTTGGCCGTTTCGCTACCATCACATGGGCGCAAGGTGAAAAATTTATTCACTGTTTGTTACTTTTCTGTTATACAATAGTTCTTGTAGTAACGAAACGGTCAAGCCTCATGGCGAAAAAAAAAAAATACGAGCGACAGCTTGCGCCGCCGCGCTAGTCAATACACAGAATATGCAAACACGTGCGCATTGGAACGCGGCACAAGCAAGACTCGTTATGAATCTTATGAAGCCGGTGAAACGGGGCATGTATTTTGCCCTTAACATTGTGAATATCATTGTTTTTAGTGTATATTTTGCCTAATACATAAGATGTTGGCGAAGATGAATTGTGATGCAACCGTGAGAATACCAATGCAGAAACTCTGGCACCTAGCTGGTAAATTGCTCGAACAGATCGTTTTTGAAGGACAAAATATATTTTGAATATCAGCGGCTTTGTCCCACAGCAGAATACCGTACTGTTGTGAAAATAACTAAAATAGACTAAAAGATCTGATTTTGTCTTACTTTCTTGATGGTGTAGGCAGCCGAATGAGCCTCCCCGTTAGGCTTAATATAGGTATGTGGGCCCCACAAAAGTTTGGCATCTTGTGTTATGCCCAGAAAAACTGCCGAGGCTACAGTTTCAAGCACCTCTTTATCTAAGACGATGTTGGGTCCTAGATTTCTAACATTCGGAAAGGCGAACTTTACACATTTCGTTTTTTTTAGAATTAGGTTCTTTTACGTAATCCGTAACCATTGAAGTTTACGTCGTCAAAATCTTGTAAAATCGGCAACAGTACAACGTCACAGATACCCGTTAAATAGGTTTGTATAACAGAATAGGTTACATGGTTTTCGGAAACCATGAAAACGACACCGACGATAAAAAAAATTAAAAATTTCACAACCGCCATCTAAGATTTTCATTTTGACCCTAATTATATAACAAAAAGTTGCATGGAAATAGGGGCATAACGCTTTTTCGATACGTGAAGATTTCTATCAGGTTACTCTTACCGGAAGCTGCGTTAAAGAACTTTGATCCAAAAATTAAAAACTTACGCCTTACCCCTCATTGACATTTTACAGTCCTCACGGGCTCAAACATAGCCTAAAAGGGGTTTTTGTCCATAATATCCGGTTATTATTGTTTTTTTTAATTGGCCAAAATAACGATTAACGTCTTGAAATTAATTACCGAAAATGTGACGTTATTGGTAGGTGAAAAGTAAATTGGTTTGCTCCTACAAATCTCGTGGGATGCTAAGCACCGTTTCAACGCTGAGAATCTCGAAAATATAGGTACGACAATATTAAAAATTGTAAAAAAAGGACTTCCTGATTTTAATTTGTGTTAAATTATAATTCCAACTGCACCGCTCACCTACATCTACCTGTACATGTGGTAATAGGTACGTAGATTAACGAACAGCTCGTGAATTAAAATGAAGATGTAAGTAAATAATAGGGTTTGTTTTTCATTGCGGTTCCGTCAGCAGCAGCTTTAATTCGAGTTTAATTAAAATTCACCCGCTATAAATTACCTTCTTCCGGACAAGTTGCGTTTCACAATACGCGAGCATAACACCACCATATGCCGTCATTTGTGTTGTCTGTGGTCTATTTTACGGGTTGCCATACTCAATAATATAAAACATGCATGTAGCATACCAATAGTTTTATACGGTACATATTTATTACTCCAATATTTATTTAGGAAACTATAAAACGTCAGTGTCGCGGAATATCGACACATACCCAAGGGAAATAACGAAACAATTTACAATGGTATGGTAAACGTACATAAGTGCCAACAAAATTGTATCGAGAGACACTTTTCAAATCTAGTCGTGCGATATGCGTCTCCAGTAAGCACGCTAGTTGCGAATACTATAGAAATTCGTTTACAAGCTAAAAGCTTTCCATTTGGTGGGTAAAACGTTGAAGGTATAAAGTAGGCGTCGCCCTGTTCTTAGCACAATTCGTTGACATGTCGGATCTACATTTTTGCGATTTTCATTCTAATACATTTTAGGTCTTAGAATATTTTTCTTAAACTTATTCTAAGATCATTAGAACAAAAACCGCATAAATGTAGATCCGACAATGTTAATTGCTACGGTCGATATTAGAACCTTTTGCACGCTAGTGAGTGTTAATTACATTAATATTTTAGTAGACACTAAGTACCTACTGTACGCACAGGCACATTATACTAAAAGAGGAAAATTAAATTAATGTGAAAGTGATTAGGTATATCTGTTTACGTGACGGTTTTTTGAGTTGGGCTATGAAGACTCATATAACTAACTACATGCATAAGCATGTATTAATAAGCATGTATTATTGTACATTATGTTAGTTGTGATTTAGAAATTTTTGAAAAACCTAATTATCGCAATGAATAACCGATACAACCAAAAAACCAATAACGAAATGCCCACAGTAAGAAACAAAGACGCGCGAGTGGCTTTCTTTTGAATAAGTAGTTATTAACAAAAGGAAAAAAAACTCGGCAACTTTATTTATCTAAACAATTTCCCTAAATGCTCGTTATTTTAAGTTGCCTGCTAACCATTTTAGCATTAATTTCTTTCTTCTCTGAAATCCTATTGTTTATAAAAATCTCATTACGATAGTCCCCGCGGGTACTCTGCGCGCAAAGTAATCAAATCGTTACACATTTTTAAAGATATTTAAGATATCTTTTAACCAATGACGCGAAAAACGGCGCGCTTAGGTAGAGAATCTCGTGAAAGTGCTTATTTGCATCAAGATGAGAGAGAATGAGGAAAAATTAAGTGTTGAAAATGCGAGCCAAATTGTTATTTCGAATTCATCAAATGAATAGTACTTAGCATTAATTATATTTTAGTGATATGTCTGTAGAAATACTTTTATTCATATTCGTAGGTACTGCTGACTACACCTAAATTTTTTGTCATATTTTGATAAAAAAATAGATACAATCATAATCTCACATAGGTAAACAATTCTGTAATAACTGAGGTCATAATGCCGAACGGAAAAACAAGAAATTGTGAGAAAGCTGAACCTGGCAGCAAAGAGAGTGTTAAGTACATACTTACAACTACAAAGGCACAACAAATTTTCTATTAAAGGTTGTCATTATCAGATACCCTTTATTGCAGGCGTCGGTCCTTCAAAATCAATAGTGATGAGTCAAGAAGCACAGTTTCTCGTGCAGCGGTTCATCTCGGTCAGTAAATCAGGCGACCTTCTAAAGAGTATTATAATTTCTACTCTTTGTTTCCTCCAGTAACAAGGTGCAGGTGCACATTGCTGGCTCGCTGATTGGGAGCTTCCTTCCGAAGGCACCTGTTCCACCGCCACGATTAGCGAGAAGCGAGTAGAGCTAGCAACTAGAGACGACTTGGCGAGCAGCGAGCAGCGAGTGCGTAGTTGTGATAGTTCTGTCGGTGGACTATGAGCGAGTGTGTGAGTGCAATGAGGATAATGACTGCCCAGTCACTTGTTGGTATGCGTGTGTACCAAGCGAGAGTTTTTCAGCGAGTGTTCTACCCTCCGAGCGAACGTTGCTGAGCTAGTATTTTCTTTGATTCTCTTAATGCTGCTTCAAAATAGTGGATAGAGAGTTCTCGGCAGTGTGAATAGTTATCGATCAACTAATAATATTATGTATCTCTTTTACTAACACAGGACCTACATCTATTGTACGTTTCTAGAGCAAGAAGATGCTCGATAGCCAGTCGCTTCCCCGTCTGTGCTGGGACAGGTGCCCAAGGGCTGCCCGGCCGCAGCGCCACGCCGCGGTACCGACGACACCAACTGCCCCATACCTGCTTTGTTGTGAATACAGAGCCTACTTACGTATTGTTAAGTATTAGAAAACGTTTTATTAGACTTTCAGATCTATTACTCCTATTACGTGGTTTTCAGAAAATATATGTCTTGAATTCTAATTCCACAGAACATCTGAATGAAAACTTCAAAGAACACTAATAATGGTGTTGTGAAAAGGCTCGATAAATCAAAGTAAAAGAACCTGTTTTCGGGAAAAGCTCTTAGGGAATTCCCAAGCTCATAGATATAGCCCGGGTTCTTACTGTGGTTACCGCAAAGAGGCGTAACCTATCTATCTTGGTAGACAATGGGTTTATTTCTCTGTCGATCTAGATTTACAGTTATACAAAGGTGGGTTCTGTCTGGAGTCCGGTAGAGGGGAAGCTAGGTACCTACCATGGGCTCAAACTTTAGTTATGTGTCGATGTGTTCTGAATGCTTATACTTAATACAAAACCGCTACGTTCGGTGGCCGTGACTCTGGTTGAATGTACAGTCAACAGCAAAAGTAGATGGTGATTGAGTTTATAACTTTTGGAGTCAAAACTGATCACGAATATATGGCAGCTGTACTAGTAGTAAAATGTTTGGTATAATTTACAATCACATACTTTTGAATCACTTCGACGCCACATAGTTCTGACGCGAACTCCGTTCATTAGTATTGAATTTCTGATTTTCATCATCTACTTTTGCTGTTGACTGTACAGACGTCGTATTTGTAATCAATTATAATTCCTTCATACTTATTATTAAATATGTGTGACTTTGAGCTAAACCTGCGAGTAATCGTCGTAACAGCAGGACATTGCCTTCGTTGGCACTTGGCAGTTTACCAGATGCAGCTCCATGCGCTCCGGCAAGATCAAAAGTCATTACTATTGGAAATGCACGTGTAATCGAGATTGGATTGAGAACCCCCAACTATTCATGCACAAAAAACAAACCGCTGCAAATGAATAATTTTGCTTTTGTTTTTGTTACAACCTATAGTAAAACGTAGCACAGCTATCTCGTGGAACAAACTAGCGGTGTAATGGATATCTACTGCAGTTTCCACACGTTTGGGTGAATAGCAAAAAGTTTTCAGCACGTTGTTTTGTGTTTAGTACCTATTTATTATTCTGTAGCACGGAAGTGCAATTCACATATCGTGCGAACACTGCGAGCAGTAAGCACCGAGAGGGCGATCATAAATGGAGGCAGTTCGCCTTCCATTACACTTACATCGCGTTATGCTCGAAGAATGTTTACACTTTAATAAAAATGTACTTATAAGAATTTTTACTCTCAAATTGCGGTACCTACTTTTATTGAATGATGGCGCCCCAAGGAACAAGTAGGTAATTTACGCGTACATTACCGTTATATAATGACATAAACGGATTTACTCGCAGGTGAAGGCATGAAGGTATTTGTCGCGTCGCGGGTTCGGGCGCGGCGGGTCGGAGCGGTGCGGTGCGGCGCGGTGCGGCGGACGCAGGGTGCGGTGCGGGCGAGGAGACAATCTCGGCGATGGCTCATTCACTGCTGCAACGAGCCGAGCAGAGAATTGAATTGGAAGCAAATGTGCCGTACGGATACTGCCGTCGAATATAAACTGAACCACTCCCGAGTAAGCGGCTCTGATCATGAAATAAAGAAAGCCTCAGAAATAAATTTTCTAAACGCCGACCGATTTTAAATTGGATAATAAATATTGGAAGAGATCTTGGTGATTCAACTTAATTATCATCACACAGGAAACGAATGAGTATATTATTATTTATGATGGGGTAGACAGCCGGAGGAAAGGTATGTAATGAGAGGAGGGTGACTCAGTCGGCTGTCACTCCGGCCTGTCAGCGCGCTGACTCGGCTTCATAATTCTCGTAAGATATTGCTTGTTTACGGTTGCCGTAAGGAAATAAGCCTCTCTGCCGTTTTGGTTATAGATAAAATAAAGAGTTGACCAAAGACTACTTTTCGTTTTCTCCTTTCTTCTTTTACTTAAGGGTTAAACGGCTTTTATTGGTACAGCAACATTCAGCACTCTATTTTTATATTGAAAACGTTCCTGTCACTTGCATCTTTAATCTAAAAATCCAATAACAGCGCAGCATTGTTTGTTTGTCCACTTATTATTTACAACTGCGGGATAGGAGGAGCAGTGGAGACAGTGTTCCGGAGTGAGCTTTAACAAACGGCTGCGTGCAGACCGGCGCGCTGAGGAAGCGTTTGTGGGCGGGTTCATTTCCGTGCGTGCGTCCGCGGCTATGGCCCTATTTCCTCTCCGCTGATAGTCCGTTTACGACCATAGCTCCTTTGCGACAGTCTCTCTCTGCACTTGTATGAAACCTTTTGTGCAATGTTGGAAAGATTAAAGTTTCAAGGATATTATTTTTTTAATCAGTTTAACTCATGCTTCTGTCGGTCATTCTCCAATTCGGCGTTCTTTGCCTAATTACCGTAACATTTTTTATTTTTCACTGATTTGACTTAAACGCATTAAAATATGAAACAAATCAAAGATACGAATTCAAAAATTAATGAGGCATGTAACAATCAATGGTGGTTTTCTAATTAATGAGACTTAAAAATTTTATGGGTACGGTAATTAGAAAAATTGAATATTTAATGCAACGGTAATTAGAAAATATAAAGTCTATGTAAAATATTATATAATGAAATGATAATAACACACATTCTATTTCTTTTTTGAGTTTTCTTCCAGTTTTTTGGTGACATTTCGCAGATAGGAAGTATTTTTTTATCTCTTTTTCTTTTATTATACCTTTCTTTCTCTTTTTCTTTTGATTGCTGATACAAAACAGGGTCATTTTTAATTCGTTCTCGGCGTTGTCGTGCGGCGAGCCTTCTCTTTTCTTTAACTTCCTCCTTGGTCTTTTTGGGTTTTCCCATCCTATAAATCCTATATTGGCGTTGGACTACGAGAAAGCCTTTGATTCGATCGAGACATGGGCTGTACTGCAGTCTCTTCAACGGTGCCAGATCGACTATCGGTACATCGAGGTGCTGAAGTGTCTGTACGAAAACGCCACTATGTCAGTCCGACTCCAGGACCAGACCTCGAAACCTATCCTTTTGCAGCGAGGTGTGAGACAGGTAGACGTTATCTCTCCGAAACTGTTCACCGCTGCTCTGGAGGATGTCTTCAAGGTTCTGGACTGGAAAGGAGCTGGCATTAATATCAATGGCGAGTACATAACTCACCTTCGGTTTGCCGACGATATAGTAGTCATGGCTGAGACTATGGAGGACCTCAGTACAATGCTCGATGACCTCAGTAGAGCCTCTGAAAGAGTGGGTCTGAAAATGAACATGGACAAAACGAAGATCATGTCAAATGCCCATGTAACACCCACTCTCATGAAGATCGGAGACGCTACACTCGAAGTCGTGGACGAGTATATTTACCTAGGACAAACTGTCCAGTTAGGTAGGTCCAACTTCGAGAAGGAGGTCAATCGTCGAATCCGACTCGGCCGGGCAGCGTTCGGGAAGCTTCGCAATATCTTCTCGTCCCACATACCGCAGTGTCTCAAGACGAAAGTCTTTGACCAGTGCGTGTTGCCAGTGATGACATGGCACTGAAACGTGGTCGCTCACAATGGGCCTTATTAGAAGGCTGAAAGTCACCCAAAGGGCAATGGAGAGGGCTATGCTTGGAGTTTCCCTGCGGGATCGAATCAGAAATGAAGAGATCCGCAGGAGAACCAAGGTAACCGACATAGCCCGAAGAATTGCCAAACTTAAGTGGCAGTAGGCAGGGCACATTGCTCGCAGAACAGATGGCCGATGGGGCCGAAAGGTTCTGGAGTGGCGACCGCGTACCGGAAGGCGTAGCGTTGGAAGGCCTCCCACAAGGTGGACCGACGACCTTGTGAAGGCCGCAGGAACTCGTTGGATGCGAGAAGCACAAAACCGGTCGAAGTGGAGGTGCTTGGGGGAGGCCTATGTCCAGCAGTGGACGTCTTTCGGCTGAAATGATGATGATGATGATGATCCTATAAAATAAATAACTTGATGAATGGTCAGCATATAATATAGACATATTTACGGACAATGATAATAATAACTACTAAAACCGCGGGAAAACTTTCCATTGGTACGACATCGCGGCTACAGTTAGTAAACAAGTATTAATTTTTCATACAACGGTAATTATAAACATATGGTAATTAGTATACGGTAATTAGAAAACGATAGATTTTCTTAAAAATGTCGAAAACCGACACAGTATACAAATACTAGCTTATTACAACGTACGGAGGCCAAAGTACTGTCTCCAATTACATGATCAACTTGGGTCTAACTTAAAAACCAAGTATTAAAATAAGTACAACGGTAATTAGAAAAGTTTTTAACCAAGGCTACGGTAATTATATACTCACGTGCTTCATTGGCGGTACACTAACGTTAGAGACGTGCAACTGCTAATGGGCTGCGGCACACACTGAGGAGACGCGACGCGTACGGTAATGATGTGCCAAATACTGTTATTTAGGGATGTGCACCCATGAACAGAAAATGTCACGGCAATTATAACTTTCGATTGGACATGCAGTTACTTAATAATAATTATTTATAGACTGGTTCTATTGAGTCGATATTTTGTTATGCGATACACGTTGCTTAATACCGTTTAAAACAATGAACGGATCAAAGTAAATCTGTACGGTATAAAAATTACAAGTTAGTTTTAACATTAAGTTGGTGTGCGGACACGCCACGGTAATTAGAGAACAGAGGTTCATTGAACATAAGTTAAATTAATTTAGTCTTAACTACTTAAAAGAGAAGCCAATGTTTTTGTTTACAGCTAAATACGGGTGCTATCTAACATATAAAAAAATTGCATAATTGAATATGATAATATTACGGAATAAGCAAGCCCGGACACGTAAAACTTGCTAATCGGAGAAAGGCCGCTGTATAGAAAATATTATCTCTCTCAAAAAATATACGTTGCCCAGGTTGGTTTGATTGGATACCATAAAATTGGTTTTTCAAAGATTAACAAAAAAAAAAAAACACGAAAAAAACCAAGGCATTACAGAAGATTGAAATGTTATTGAATGTAGGTATTTAGGTATTATGGTCTAGTTTCTTCACACAAGTTTAGATAAGAGGTCTCACTTGGTTACCTCGCTTAAATTCCACAACATGTTTAACTGATATAATAAATAGATACTTGACCTATGATGTAACTTTGTCACAAAACTAGGTTGATAAAAGACTTAGATGACATTTAAAATAATAATTATTTAAGTAGGTACTGAAAATTCCAAGTCGACGAAAACCATTGAATTCGAATAATACCTATTTCAATATTCGTTCGTCTTCGATCTGCTCTATCTCATATAATCCAGTGTGGATTCCTATGAAGCTCTGATATTTCATGACAAATGAACTCATATTTGAAATAAATTTGAATAAGAATATTCTGTGTACCTACGCGAAATATGTAAGTAAAAGTATGTGGGCATTATTAACTTGGTAATGAAAACCATGATAACTGTACGGTATATTGCTCATTAACTTCATTGATATTAAAATGTATAAGTAGGTGGTCTATACAATTATAATGAAATAGTAACGAAGTTAAAACTGTATCTACATATAATATTTTTGAAAATAAAAAGTATATGCTACGAGGTGTGGAAACGCGTCTGAAGCCGAAAATATAGTTTTTAGAATTTTTGTCCGTATGTCTGGATTTACACAAAATTCATATTCTGGATTGACACAAAAACGGCTAAACGGATTTAGATGAAATTTGGCATACGGATTGTTTATAACCTGGATTTAACTCAAAAGAGTCCCGGTCAAAAGAGGCAATAATGCCTCTACTTATACCTTTCGGAATGGGGACTAATGACTATGGCGGTCATTTGCTTTATCCCCATTATGAGCCCGTAAACGTTCATAGTCCGTTCTAAAAGTAAGTAGCGAGAGTTCATTTCAGGGTTCTATATAAGCCCCATCATGTTGTCTTAATCACTGTAATTAGCAAACGAAATGTTGATCGCAATTGACGTTGTTTTTTCTCAAAAGGAAGACGCTGCTAAACGTCTAAAAATAGAACCGGTCCCCATTTACGGCACTCGTGGGAATCGGTGGCCAGTCCTTTAGCACCTTTTTTCCTTTACCAGTCCACAGATTTTTTGGCCTTGAGTTATGTTTTGGATGGGGCTATATAGACGAGTATACTAATGGCGAAGGTTTTACGACTTTTTTGGCTTCTCATTCTAAAAATACAATTTCGGGTGTCCAATATTTTCTGCACCTAATTGCGTAACATACTAACAATTACAATCTGGAACATTTTGAAGGTGTTATTAATGTATTGGTTCATATGTTCGAAAAATTTGTCAGCTCAACATAAATAACGCAATGAATGTAGTTGAACTGTCAAAATTAAAGCCATTGCTACTGATAGTTTGTTACGCTTACGCAATTACCCCGGTGCGGTGGTCTCTTGAACTGCTTCTCTTATCATAACTATCACCATTCGCCACATACCTACACATTGTGTGTTGTTAATGGAGATCTCTTTGATTTATCATCGTACAGTACTTAGTCAGGGAGGGAGCGCTCATTACAACTCGGCATCATTACAGGTCCCACGGTAGGCTCTTGTATCTCAATGGCTCGGAGCTCGGGGTTAGAGATAACGTTCGCATCCTCGATACGTGATTTGCAACCCCTCTTATTACTTAAAGTGTTCTTACATACATTTTATGTATTTAAATATCTTTAAATATTTTCAAATCGTGTACCTACTTGTAAACACGGATTTTGAGTTGCTTCTGATTATAAGACGTTGCTTGTTTTTGTAATAAAAACGAAAACTGGCATTGCTATTTGAATGACGTAATGTTTTGTAATTTATTTTCGTCAAATGTGTGTTATGTTTTTTCGTTTCTCAGTGTAAAATGATAAATAAAAGATATAGGAATTAATTAAACCACTGCTAAGGCAACGTTTTGTTACTCATAACTAAAATAAGGAAAATACCACTTATACTTGCTAATACTAGACTATTCTCTTATTCTTTTGAAAATATAAACGTTGCCGATGTTGTCGTGTGCTCGATAAGTAACAACAAATTGGTTTGTATTTGGATGGATGAGCACTCACTGGTTTTGATAAACACTCATTTTTTATTCACGTCGTTAGGCTTTTTCGTAAAGAGAATACAATCCACCCAGGTATATTATATGTAGGCAGTGGTTATGTGGGTTATGTAAGACAGGCTTTGAAAGATATTCTGACTACACTACTATGTTACAAATGAGGTGTAGTTTAAAGCTGATTGAAAATGCAGCCAAGGGTGAAAGTGTAAATGAGAGCAAGAATGCTTGCGGCGTGGTCAGCAAATATACCATATAAATGAGTTGGCTCACCCCGGCCCGTCTTATCGGTTCAATGTCGCCGCGACTCGACATGAATCTCGACGAATAAATAGATATTACAAATCTTAACAGGGGTTTACTCCTACATGTATCTTAATGACAGAAACACTTGTGCTTGTATGTGGCCAAAATATTAACAAAAAAAAAAAAACCGTGTGTTAGAATGACGGCCTCAAGGTTTCGAAAGCTCTGGAATTTTTATGTATTCCCAAACCCGGAAAATACGAAGCTGTGACAGTTCTGTAATTATGTAGGAAGCGGACCAGATCCAGATTCAGTATTCGGATATAAAATAAAAGAAAAATATTCGTTGAGGACGGACACAAAACACGCCCCGCAGCTATATTTTTGGACGAGTCGAGCACTAAGGCTCCGATAGCGCTAGACAAAAGAATACTTACATACAATAAAGAAGTCAATGTAGAGATCTAAAGCGGACAACGTTTTGTTGAAAACCGCCATTCCTTTGTGAACGGTTCTCTTTTATGCAAGTTACTATACCGTCTTCCGTTTAAGCAATGCCATTACCTCGCGATCGAATGTGAAGTATTCGCTTTAATGAATCCACTCGATTCGAGGAATTCTCCACTCGGTCCCTATTTGCAAGAAAAGAGTGCATTACCATCGTAAGCACAATAATGGTTAGTTAGAAGGCCTACTTTTTGAAGGATCAATGGGTGCGTGCGTACTGGCATTTGTTTGGTGAAGGCCCGAGTTTTATAAGATTTTATCTGAACATAAACTGCTATATTTAGTTTTAGATACCGAAGCAGTTTATGACAACTTTTATAAGATATAAAGAAGATTTAGACACTTGGTAAAAGGATACTTAATATGGTTATCCGTAAATAAATGACGTGGTTAAGGTCTGATTAATGAATGCAAATGTTAAACACGATTTGTCAGATCAAATTGTCTTCTATTAGCTAAATAGTTGATAGACAGTGTGTTTGCATAGCGCGAAAATTAAAGAAACGTTACATCAGCTATTGTAAGCTGCGCTGATCCAGTGAAATATGAAACATGTAGGGGAGCTGGCAGGCCGCCAACTGCTTGCATCACACTATAACAAAGGGTTTCATATCAGGAAATTGTTCGTAGAACAATAGCAGAAAATATCAGCCTGCTTGTATTAGAAGCTCGGATCCCGCACTTGAAAATATTATTGAAGACATCCAATGTTGCTCATACGTTCATGAAAGCATTCTTCATGAAAGGTAAACGTTTTGTCGTAATTTATTGCAAATATATGGAATTCTTTCTTTATTTTCTTTTTACACAACTCGTGGAAAATATGTCACAAACGAATACCTGCACACCCTTCATTAATGAAAATATACACCAAAACAATATATTTTTTTACACTGATATTTTTTGCGTTTCATTTTCAAGCTTTTGATGTATTTACTTCGAGTCTCGACGTACCTACTTCATGCACAGTTATTAATACCGTTATGTTTCTGTTCTATGTGTACAGTAAGTAATTGGTATTAATATTCTTTTGTGTTCATATTGGTTTGGGTATAAAATAAACAAATGTACTGAAACGTTGGTTTTCCCTCGGGCAAATAGCACGAAGCAACTGAGGAAAACGGCTTTTATTGGAGCTGGTAGGCGAAGGAATAACAAATAGTCAACACTTGTGCACTATTGCAATCTTTTAAGCTTAGTATATATTGCTATAATGGTTGTAACCGGTGCTACTATCTAATAGACGTCTTGTGCTGATATTGCTTACGAAATAAAGAATTCTCCGGGACTTACAGGAACACATGCCCCTATTAAGGTACTTAGCCTTTTGTTCATAGTACTGTCTTGCGACGACTAATTACATTAGAGTGCAATTTGTGATGAAACCTTAATAAGAAAGAGCTAATTTTAGTTTGACGACGTAAAATGTGGTAGTGGAATTAGTGTAGGTCATAGCGTCGTTTGTATTGAGTTAAGAGCGTCGCAATCCCGACGAAGCCGCCAGTTGGCCGGGGGCCATCCTGCCGACCGGATCTTTTTATTGCTTTTTACAATACAACAACAAAATATCTGTTGAGGTCGTTATGTACTGGAAAATGTTCACTTTGGACACGAATCATTTAATGTACGAGGACATTGTGACATACTTAGATCTACACATTCTACACTTGTTATATTATCTGTGCTACTGTTTAGGTTTGAAAAATAAAATTGTGGTAAAACTTTTATCATTTTAACAATACTGTGCCAAATTCAATAAAATGACTATGTTTATATTTCTATACTTAGCAGTCTTAGTATTAAAGTAATATTTCTGATTCGGACAGCGAGCTCGTTTGTATGTACCGTTGCATCTTGCACTTTCTTGCTACGGGGCGTAGTCAAGTGCACAAGATGCTACGACAGCAGCGTAGCAGCGTAGCACTCGTAACAGACAACTTGTTTGCACAATTTATTGCTCCCCCGACTGGGATATGTTTCACTGGTTGTTTCTGAGACAGCGCCAGATGACGAGTGCTTTTATTTTATACAGCCAAGCTAACTTAGCTGTAAGTAGGTACTAATCTTTTGTGATCTGCCTGGAGATGTTTTATTTCATGACCGTGATGGTTAATGGCATACTTAGTTTAAATAAATTAGTAATACAGACTTCTGAGATTTTAAAGTAGATTATTCCTGTACCATTGAACACTTCAAAGAGTCAGGTTCGAATCTTCTGAAATGGCAGTATTTTCACACCTATACCTAATCTTGTATATTGGAGCAACATTAGTTGGAACTCTGTTTGTGTAACATCTGTGTGTTTCACCTCATACGCCGTATACACTTTTATACAGCGTAGGAGACGGAGCGTATTCGAGTATAAGCGATGAACGGTTATGATAACATATCTGATAGCCATATTTCATGAATCAAGTCTGGCTGCAGCTCGAATAAAATTGAATGAGAAGATGAATACTTTAGTTAGAAATATAAAGATTTAACGTAAATGCAACATTTTGACGTGGTTTAATAACATTTTATATGTAAAATTTTAAGAAAAAAATTTGCTACTGTTGTTTTTCGACTTCAAAAACAAAAGGAGGAAGTTACCTATGTATTCGGTGAGTTTCTTTTTTCATTGATTTGTTCGGGGCCGATTTAATTAATTGATTCTTATGTGTTCTTAGGTACGGTAAAGGAAGCTCGCGCAGTGGTTCCACTTAAATTTTATTAACTTTGCTTGGGTAGATTTTGAGTTAGCTTCAAGGTATTTAATCCACTTTATGTACACGCGGTTATAGCAATTAGCTGACCCCCCTAAAAATTAAACAAATTTGAACCTTCTGCTTGTTAGCCGTAAGCTTATCGAACTAGAACAGTTCAACGTCTACGATTAATAAAACAGTTATTCGAATTTGATATTTAACACGCAGTGTTAAGGTAGGTATGAACTTGAATATTGTTGTAACTTGTAATATATTATTGCTAATTTCAACGACAATCACCATGTTCGTGTGGTCTAGTGGTAGCTGCAGTGAGCTGACAAGAGCGTGGTTGCGAGTTCGAAACCAACATATTTTCTGCTGCGCATTTTGTTTTATAATATTTTTTTTTAAGTTATAAATAATAAATTATAACTTTAGCAACAAAAAAAAAAAGCTGAACGAAAATAAAAAAACGATAATGATGGTAAAAACGATTTTATTTTATAAAAAAAATTATTATAAGAATAACGTAAATGATATAACAGTTACTAATAAGAATAACGTTGTTACATACTTCACAGAGTTTAATGTAGTGAATCAACATGTTATAATATTTAGAAATATATAGGTATGTATTTCTATTTCATAACAATAACATCACCACATTAAATATCGTTGAACTAAATAAAATAGCATTATACGTTGATGTTTTACCTACTAGGTATACTATATATCAATTTGTTTTGTAAGTATGTAGTTATGTTTAGTTATAAATAAGGTTTTGACAAAGACTTCTCGTCGGTAAATATGACAACATAATCTTCCCAATTAAAATTGAGATATTCTTGGGCAAAGCGGACCCTTGCTTGGCGATGTGCAGCAGTCAGTTAAATTTTACGTGCTGGCTTGTATTGTTTCAGTCCAGCAACATGCAAATGTTTTCTGACCGTCTGAACAGAAACATTATACTGCATTGAGTAGGCAAAAATGGGTGTTCAGTATGCCTTCTAACAATTGCTTGATGATGTTCTGACACAGGAGTAACATTGCAGGTTTTGGTTCAGGACGATCCTTTTGAATATTCCCTGTCTCTTCAAAACGTCTTAGCCACAGTCTGACTGTATTTCTCTGAAACAACACAATAAGCATAATTTTAATAACCCGGTAATCATAATTTTTCGAATAAGTTTGCAAAAATACCTTTAGATAAACCACATTAGACCTATAAATGATCTCATAATGAAACAGTTAATTTTCTATTATTCTATACAGACGTTTTTAAGCTAACTAACGAATTAAGGAAGTATAAAAAAGAATACACTTACCGCTATATTAAGTTTCCTAGCAATCGCTTTAATACCAACATTCTCCTTATGCAAATACAATATTTTGTATTTTAAATAATCACTCAACTGAGACATGACGATTAAACTATCAAAACCGATAATAATAATTAATAAAAAGGCGTGAATTTTCGCAACTTAGTAAGGCAATATAAAAATGCTCGTGCGTATTCACTGCTATTTGTGCATAGAATGTCTTGTTCAATTTATTCTTCTACCCCATATTCCTAAAATCATTTCAATAGCAGTTTTTGTTGAATACGCATATTGACGTCGAACTACCCACTTATTGAAAAAGGTGAAACGTTTATCGTTTATCAACTTAATTGATATGCTTGTTCTTTACAATAATGCAAGAAATAATTAACGAACAATTTATATATTGAAAACAAAATTAAACATGAGACTAGATTTGAACTCGCATCTTGCACGTGTCAGCCTTACGCATGAACCACGACACCAGATTAACTTGAGTAAGATAGATGAAATAAGGTATTAGTAGCAATGACACAAATTATCACAACATTAACCTAACCTTTAAGTCTTGCTGATTAGAAATGAAAATTGCGTAACAAATACCCATACATAGTAAATGACCTAACACCAACATCTTAAAGCTCAAATTTGCGTATCAAAATTATTTATTGTTTCTGTTCATCGAGTAGTGTTAGTCCGATTAACTCATACATATTGAATAACCTTTAATGTTATGAGAGGAGGGTGCAAAATCGAGTAATTTTTAGGGGGGTCAGCTAATTGCTATAACCCATTGTACCTATACGAATTTGTGTAGGGTAGGTGCCACAATTGAAAAATTAAAAAGATATTTTTCACTCCGTAGTGTTTTTTTTTGGGGTAAGGGTTAGGTAGGGTTACGTAGGGTTTGTTTTTGTAAGAATATTTTGTAAAGTGGTTACAGAAATTTTATTGAAAAATCAAGATGGCGACATTAGTTCCGATTTTGGCCACACGCCAAAAGATCTTTGTACTGTTTCACAGATTAGTATGACAACATCATGGAATAGGACACCATTACTGCCGTAGACAGAGATTAGCTAATTACTTATGGCCCATCACTACAGCAGCTGAGACTGAGTCAAACCGAGTGCTTTCTATCTTTGAAATTGTAAATAGAAACAAACTTTAAGCGTTGGTCATAAAGTTTATTTTCAATTACCAATGGACGTACGGAAACAATGGTCCCTTTCGTACAAAGTGGCTCTGTTCATTAATCTCCTAAATTAGTAGTATTCATAGTCATCTGTGAAGGCACTGACGGTAAGGTAAAAATTAGGAAATGGAAGTCGTCGGTAAACCCTACAACTGTAAACATTAATCAACGAATAATTAGTCTGGCTTGAATATTTAATTTTAGTAAATAAATTTTTGTAATAAATTATGTTGAGAACCTAACGCTTGATTTTTTTATACATCATTTTTGAGCACAATAAAAAAAAAACCATTTACAAAAATACACTTCAAAATGCAAAATAACTATGATATTGTTGTTTTATTCTTTATTAATAAATGTGGAGCAGCATGTGTTGGCTATCGACCAATGCTAGAATGATTTAAGAATTATATTGCTGAATGTCAATTCTGTCGCTATAATTGAAGTACGTTTTTTTTGTTGTTGTAGTAAGATGTACAGACGCCAAAACATCTAGCTACCCGAAACTGTCAAATTTTCCAATGAACTTTGAACCTAAATGATTAGCGATAAAGTTGAAAATCTATTAAAGAAATTTGACAGACTGAAGTAGCTTGATGTGCTGGCGTCTGTACCTTAATAGCAATTCGCATATATATTATTATTAACTGGCTATGGGCTACTGTTAACATCTGCGTAGTCAACAAAAGATACATATGACAAAAATACAGGGTGAAATTGAAAACATGCGACAAATCTAAATGTGAGATTGTACTCATCATTATGAACAACTTTTACTATGGGAACAAACCTGAAATCGCGAAAAAGAATCATCTGTTTCCTACATTTATGTTCGCATTTAACTCGTCAAAATGTGGGGAACAACTGATTTTTTTTTTGCGATTTGATGTTTAGTCCCATAGTAAAAGTTGTTCATAATGATGAGTACAATCTCCCATTTCGATTTGTCGCATGTTTTCAATTTCAACCTGTATGTGTGGGAAGTTGAATTGTAGATATGTACCTATGTGTTAAAAGTTAATAGTCTATACCTACTCTGATTTTTAATTTGCCAGACTAAAATGACATTTGTTATTACTACAAATATTCCGTATACTATGTATTTTATTATTTTAGTACTCACTTAAAATAATTAAGTCCATCATTAAAACCACCATTCAGATAACGTTGGTCGCAAACTAGGGACAGCTTGTATCATAGGCACCATTTCATAAACATATTTTTAAATAAAAGTTAAAACCATTCTAGTTTTTTATCTATACTGCCAAAAATAATTAATATGGAATAAATTCGTTCACATCTTTACACATAGCTAGGACACATAAAACATGGTAGTTACAAATTTAACACCTTATTATTTCCCATAGCGTTAAGTGTGCACCTCGGGGTTTATACAGGGTGGAGGCGCTGCTGCCGGCGTAATTTAAACATTACACTCCGATTAACAACATATTACGACTAGTAAGCATTTGTTATAATCTCCCACATAAAATTTTGTTGTTATCTGTGGGGCTGCCTGATATGCACTGAAGTGATTTCAATATAACCCTTTATGTATTTAGGCCGACTTATACAATGCCTTTTAGTAGTTTGATAGTTCATTTAGTAAGAAGTTTATCCAGTATATATATTTTTGTCATCATTAATATGCAACTTTTTTTAAAATTACAAGCGTTTTTGTCTGAACAATAAAAGAGGAATCATACGATTTAATAGTGGTAAAAAAGTGATCGTAAGTTGATTTTTTTTTGTTTTTATAATTATGTTTGTTGTGTTCTTGTTGAAGACAAAAAAAGACATGTTGCGCCGATTCCAAATAAATTAAGATGCGCAAGAGAATGATGATATGTTTTTTTTTCTTGTAACTTTTTAGCATCCTTATCCTTATGTCACTTCATGTACCTACGAGTATGAAACGTGTAAACAATTTTTAAGAATAAAGCTTTGTTATGCAAGTGCTGTGTATTCGTACAAGTAACAAATTCACCATATATTCGTAGACGAAGTCGTTTGAGTACCTTTCAAATAAATAAACAAAAGAGTACAATTAAATTGAATCACTACCATAATAAAATCTCAAATGGAGCATTTTATAAATTTCGATTTTAGTACGCACCAACATTTCTTATTCAGGCTTCCTACATGATTAAAGAAGTGAAACCATTTCATCTTCCATCCTTTCCTTATTTAATATAAAACAGTTAATATTTTCGCTTCGTCATTGAGGATATAATAGTCCTTTCCTGCTTCGATACAACAAAGAAAATAATACGATATGAGCTGCACTGATCGTGGAACAAAAACAGTTGTTTTATTTGATAGAACAGCGTGAAATATAAATACAAGTAAATTCGAAGGATAAAATAAAGGATAAAATTGTATTGTGTATATTTATGAAATATATTTTATAACTCTCCGCTGATAGAACGTTTTTCATTTACGGTTCATGACGTTTTAATGACGAACTTAGTGCTGTCGTATAATGAGTATAATGACGTCATATTTTTCATTCTACTTGTAAAGTGGCTGTATGTTAAAGTTTCGTTATATAAAATTATATCTCAAGGCTTTCAGAAACTTATTCATTTTCTTTGTGTTTTTAGCTGTCTGTAGTATTTAGTTTAATTAAACTTTAACGTCTATGCTCCTAATGACGTCAGATAGTAGAAGTGACGTTATCTCTTCATAACTTTAGAGCTCGCGTGCATTTGGATTGCAAATGGGTTTATTTTGAATCAGAATGATTAAAATGTGCAAATATAAACTTTAAAGTCCGTTGCCTTTTTAATGAAAATAAACTTAATAACTAACTTTATCAGATAAACGACGCAGATATTTAAATTGAAATCGTAAAATCTCTGCTCAAATAGAATACGTTCAGAAAATCGTTCTTAGCCAAATATAAAGAACTCATCTGGCGGAATGAGCGCTGAAGGACAAAAGGACTTTGGGCAGTAACAAGATCTGCTTGTTTGTGATTAAACTAACCCGAAACTGGATGCGCGTTAATGCTTCTAATGTGTGTGTGTGTGTATATGCGATATTAGCTTAAGTGGTTCGAGGAAATCAAACACACTGATACTTTAATACGTGTCTAGTGATGAAACTAAGAGAGGAAAATTGCGGATTGCATTTATCAATACACATAAAACACATTCACATTTTCATACAGATCCAGACGTATTCACAGCAAAGTCATAGCTTCGGCAACCTAATACGGTTTTCGCAATAACATTTACACTCGGGTATGTAATAATAAAATGAAATGGAAATCAGTAACATACTGACCTCTTTGAAGGGGATTGGAACCAATTTTCCCGGAGGAAAGATCGTGGAAGGTCAAGAAGTCGATTACATTATTGTCATTCCAAGTCAGACTGATATGGTACATTTAAAGTACCGAGAATAAATAGTTAGTACCTATATCTCCATGTTAGGAGACTCTATAATTAGGACATGCCAAAGCACTGGAATGGTTTTGCTTGTATTCTTTCAGTTGCCTGTACCGTTCATGTTATGCCCATTGAACCAGAAAAGCTGTCAAGAAATCAAAAAGTCAGAACGATCATATTTTACCAGATGAAAGGAGTCGTAAGTCGTGCCGGTTGTGTCGTGTGCATGAAGACAGGGGGAGGGGGCTAGGCAGAGCCTCCAGTTTATTCCTGTCCGCGTAGATATATAAGGGCGTTAGTCGTAATAAATGGTGACGTAAAGATTTAGCACGCGCGCTATAGTCGTTCATGTTGCGGAAAGATACAGGAACTAATGGTATTTAAAGATAGTATTGTACGAACTTCGCTTCCGAAACCACTCTTTTGATTTATGTTTATATAGTCAGTTTTGTATTTCATATTTTGATTTTTTCAAGCGCTACCGAAGCACAAGCACAAGACCAATGTTCTTTTGCTTCGGTAGCGAAAGATATAAAATAAGCTACGTAACATTTTATGTACCACTCAAACACAAGAATGTCGGCAGCATCATCATTACAGATAATGGAAAGTACTTTCGATTGTATCGTAACGTGTACACCGTAAACATAACGTTTATATTTTCGGTAATGCCGAGGTGATTGTTAATATTAGTAAAAGTAATTTACTAGGCTATTCGCCGCCCAGCACAATGTCATCTCAGGCTGACCTCTCTACCAGCGTGCCTACTTTTACGGCGCACATAAAACTTTATAGGTTCTTACACCCACTTTATTATGTGTTAAATATATAAACTCAATTTTACTATTAGATCTTATCCATTTGTTTAAAAAATCGAGTCGGCAAAACGGCCACCTTGATGTTTAATTAGCTCGACGATAAATTGTGATTTCAAGTAGAAATTTTGTAATTGGCTCCCAGTAAAAGTGATTAGCTGTTTTTCTGGGTCATATTATACCTACAGAATTTTTAAAAGCTGGCGAGATCTTTGCTTGGCTCTTGTGTAATTAAACGAGTCAACATAAATCTGAGCAAACGAGACGCGGAAGAGTCCCCGGCCAGCCGTAACTCTGTTAGTGGATCACACGCCGCCGTGCACGACGCGCACGCCGCGCACGCCGTCGTCATCGCCTTTATCCCTCCACGCAACGAAATAATTCTCAATAAAATCTTTCCACTTCGACGTAATATTTCTCGCGGATCTTCCCTTAAAAGGAAAGTAGGATGAGGGATTTTATTTAAGTTCTTTCTTTTTATGCAGTCCCGGTGTAATGGAAATGTATAAGTAGTTTAGTAAGGGTTGCTTGTAAAAGTAGAATTTACTACAGTGTGTGCATTATTTTTTAGTTAGTGTGATGCTATCATCAGTCGGAAAAGGTAAAAGAAGAGGGCAAACGATAAATTTTACTGTTGCGACAGTAGAACAGATACGATCATTGTTTTCTTACATTTGGAGCTTTTGTTAAGATTTAGCATGGTTGTTGTGCAGACAAGTAGCTGTTAAGGTGGCTCGTGGGGCCGCGGTGTCGCCAGTCTTCAGCGAGATTACCCGTGGGGACGGTAACCAGCGCCAGTTTATCTGTTGCAACCTTTGCGTTGCGACAGTTCCTCACTAAATGTATGCAACTGGCTAGATTTGACACACAACAGAGAATAAGTAAGAACATTTGAAAAAAATATATGAAAGATACATTTATCATTCATACAGATATTTAATATATGTAAATAATATAAACGAAATTAAACTACATGGTCACCTTACCTTATACGCCGACGACACTTGTTTATTTTACTTCGGATCTTCCATCCATCACATTATCTCACAAGCACAAGAAGATTTAAACACCCTATTCGCATGGTTTCAGTTCAATCTCCTAACAATAAATATCTCTAAAACATGTTATATAATATTTAAGGCTAAAAATAAATTAATTCCCTCAGATGACCCTCTAACAATAAATGATATCCCACTACAAAAATACCTTGGTCTAAGAATGGACAGCTCACTAACGTGGAATGCTCATATTGATCATATAAAAAGTAAACTCTCGACACTCTCCGGGTCACTGCGTAACATTGTTCGTTGTATTCCACCAAAATTGCGGTATACTATTTACAACTCCCTAGTAAAGCCACATCTACTTAATTTAATTGAAAGGGGCAGTGCTGCCAAAACAAAATTATCAGAACTTCAAATTACCCAAAAAAAAAGTCATAAAAATAATATTCAACTACCCATATCTAACATCTTCCAGCAAAATTTATCAAGACACAAAAATAATGAACATAAAACAACTTTATATTTACAACACGTGCATTTTCATCAGAAGTATTCTGAACAAAAGCCTTCACTCAAACATAACACTAACTCAATATAAACAAGTTAGTCAACGCAGTACACGGCGAGCAAGCTTGCTAGTTTTAACAAAAACAAGAACTAACTATGCCAAAAAAATGCTAACTTTTGAAGGAGCCCAGCTTTATAACAAATTACCGTCCTGTATAAGAAATGTACACTCTTACAATGCATTCAAAACTCAACTTCGCCAGCACATAATTGCGGACCGATCACTTCTGGAGAAATGAATGCATTGGATGGGTAACTATTAAATTGTAACACTGATGACGAACATATTGTAATTTACATTTTTAGTATTGTTCTCAAGTAAGTGACTTATGTCTTTATTGGGAATAAAGTTTCTTTAAACCGAGATACTTCAACCTTCACTGTTTTTCTCAGAACGCAATATAAGAAAGATTACAAAGAAATTGAACAAAAAATGAATATCTAAGAACGAGTGGCATTGAGCTTCTCCTGCAGGATGCCATGACGCTGTTAAAAGCCGGGAATGAATAAAACAATATTTATTTTAAATATTTACCTAGTTCGAAAACTCCTTTGATTTGGTTTAATTTATTTTTGCTACCTATTCCCAAAACGAAACGGTCGGAAAATGACGGAAATATACCTACCTGCAGTAAAAATACACTCGAGTTAAGAAGCTCCGTTTTTATGAAGTCGTCTAAATAGGTATTAAAATCTCTTTGTTTATCAAAATTATTCCTGTTGATATTTTTGATTCAAAAAAATTTGATTTGACTGAATTAATTTGGGAAGATACACTTGAGTCGTAATGGCTCTTCATCCTCATTTCAATGACTCGTTAGAAGTCAATACAAATGAAATATCATGAATAACGAATGAGATGATCAAAAGTGGTAGGGAAATTGTATATTTAATACGAAATCAAAACGGGAATAGAGCATTTTGGAACAGATATTTTACGATCAGGTCGGGTATATGGACCTCTACTGTATCTTTTACCCCGCGTTATGCATAGTAGGTACCTTTCAGTGGCGTGCATTGCATATAGGCATAATATAAGCAGTGCCTACCTTGATATATCACTATAAGCCTGTCAATTACATTTTAGTATGTGTGGTGTGCCCCACAATTAAGAAATTCACAAAATTATCATATCTAACAAAAAATAAAATCTTCATACAAAGACGCGAGGCAGTAGGCAGTCGCCTGACGGCCTACTCGACTCCCGTAGGTACTATTCGCACATTGTCATTGGTCTTTACTCGTTCAAGTTAATACGACAAAATTAAAAGTACGTACGTCTCACGCATAATACCATGACGTTCGACCTTCGAAATTTATCACCCTTAAGTAGGCATGCCTACTCAAATAACCACACTTTTGACCTCACTTTTTTTCTGATTAGTGACCGCGTCTGCCTAGACTAGACCCGGCCTAGTGCCTACCTATTCTGAAAACCAATGCACGCTACTGGTACCTTTATTCTAAATATGATGGTGTCTACTAGTTTCGCTCATTGTTTTAAGTTTACAGCTAAAACAAGTTGTATAGACATATAAAACTTGTCAAAAACGGCAAAAAGGTGAACAAAAAGTTAACAATACATGTTCTGAAACGTCAGCACATGTTTTATACGACACATATTATAGAGAAGTCTTTTACAAGTCTTGATAAGTTTAACTACTGAACTTGTATAATTAAGGGTGTATGTACACGAGGGGTTAGGTTTCCTATCCGCTATCTTGTAAAGTTGTTATTTCCTACAACACACTTTTGACATTCGAGTTTAAGTACGATGCAATAAGTAAACGTGTATTCCTAAGTTTATCATGCATACATATACTTAAAGCTTCTTTCATATTAGCAGCTATTAATACGTCGCCATATCTTCCTGTCCGTGTGTCACAGGCACGTAGTTTCTCTATTCGTCTTACTTACAGATCATCGCACTCTTCCCTACGTCGGAATGAGCAGATGTCTAAATTGCAGCTTAATGTGTCGGAAAACTGAGTACTTATAAAAGGAAATGCGATCTAAGAGACTTTTGAAAAATCCTAAGTAAAAAGTATAATTCAAATAATATAAAAGTATAATTAAGTAAAACATATTTCATAAACTGAGTGAGAAGGATATTTACTGTATCCCTGTTTTTCTTTTTTCGTTAATAGGTGTCAAATTTGTACACTAGGCCTCTGTTGACAGCGGCAATTTTGAGCATATTTTGAGGGTTCTACTGCTTATAAAAAACATAGGGACATACAATTAGTTAATATTTATTATTCTGTAAAAAATCATTGCTTTATAGTCATTAACAGGAAATAAAACAGGCGAGAGCATTTCTATGGAGAAAATACCACCCGCATTTCCTCTTAAGTAGTTTTTTTAATACATATTATTCGGTATCAGATATTATATTATAATATATAAATAATACATACGTAGGGCACTAGATAAGTTTTGAGATTTCATATCTAAATGTTAGAGTTTTTCAAAATAATTTCCGTCGGTTGCAATACACTTTTCCATGCGTCGAAACCAATCATCAAAAATTTTCTTCTACACTTCTTCAGAGACTTCCTCACACGCCAAGTCCCAAGCTTGAATTAGTTGGTTATCACTGGCAAAACGTTGACCTTTCAGTTTATCCTTTATCATTGGGAAGAGTCCGAAGTCGCAGGATGTGAGATCATGACTGTAGGAAGAATGCTCAAGCAGAATTAGACCAGTGCGGCTCAAAAAATCTTGAGTGAGTTGAGCGCGATGTGCTGGTGCGTTGTCATGATAGAGTCGCCAAGTGTCAAGGCGTGAGTTTGGTCGCAGATTTTCGAGAGACTCGATCAATTAGGTAGACAAACCTCTGTGTACCATTTCGCCGTAACAGTCTTCTGTTCATCAAGACATATTCTTTTAATTATACCCCTTGTGCCAAAAAAAAACAACGACCATTTTCTTTTTCACGGATCGAGACTGTTTAACGACGGTGGGCTGTTCCTCATCTTCAAAACTCCATACCTTATTTTTAGATTTAGATTTGACGTCATAGTGATACAGCCATGATTCGTCACCTGTTACTATAGAATTAACATTAGGAGATTTTCCACCATCGAACATAGCAAGCATTTTTTTTCCATCATTTCTTACGGCATTCCATTTGGGTCGCTGTCAAAAGGTGAGGTACCCACAACGTGCAATTTTTTCTAACTTGAAGAGGGTCATGTAAAATAGTGTGAACTGATGGTGCACTAATCTTCAAGATTTCCTCTATCTGCTCGGATGTTACGTGTCGATCTAGCTCAATTAGTTCCTTAACGGCTGCTATATTTTCTGAAGTCACTCTTTCGTCAGGCCTTCCTGAACGAGAATCGTCTGTCAGATTAAAATCTCCTCTTTGGAACTGTTTATACCACCGATACACTGAGCTACGGGATGGAGCTTTCTCACGAAACACAAATTTTAATTCACTGATACAGTCATCAGCACTCAAACCCCGCTTGAAATTATAGAGCATAATTGCACGAAAATCACGACGCGTTAACTATGACATCTTGAAGCAAAGAAAAATTCACAAAAAAATTTTGCGGGTACCTAAAGATATTTTTTTATTTGATACCGACTACTAATTAGAGGCACTAGATTATCGGTGACAATTTGACGCATATACTTTCGATAGTTTAACGATATCTCAAAACTTATCTAGTGCCCTACGTATTATTGTATCTTGCCAAAATTTAAATATTTTAGGTTACTGATAACCATACACCGGTTACTTACTTCAAGGGCTCCGAAATGTAAACATCGTATCTTCAAAAGGTATTAAACGTCCGAAATAAAATGCAAAAGAGGCATAAGCAAAAGCTAATAATAATTTCTGAACCCAATGTTGGGACACTGGCGCTGAAGCAGCGCAGATTACTGGGACTTATACTTATGATAAGCTAACTTGGATATTAGAATTATGCCATAATGTTTATTTAGGTCGTATTGTTACCTACCTATTTTACAAAATTCCCATTGAACCCTCCCCGAACGTTCGAGAGGTTTAAATTGTTCGGATAGGTCCTTTAGGAGGAAGGTATCTAATGAAATTTTGCTTTAATAATATTTTAAGGTTTAAATAAACGATAATAATAAAATAACAAGGTAAGTTTTCGATATGAGTGCATATTGGTAATAATAGGAGAAAATTCTAGTGTTGTCGACGATCATCGACGATAGGATCGGCGTTACAAATATTAAATAATACTGTTGTATTTTGCAAGAGTTGTTTATTATTCGATTCCCATTACGGTATAGGAAGTGATTAGTTTAAACTTCTCACACGAGTACAAATCCATACAAGAATCGTTCAAATAATCAATCTAAATCGCAGGAAGATCTCTCCGACTCCGTCCTTTGTGGTCCCATTCGGTAGTGTAGCTTATCTGTAGCATTTTCTTTCAATGGCCAGTGGACATGGCATAGGCAGAAGGACTAATGTAAAGGCGCGGAATGACAAAAATGTATCCCTCGCTGTCGGACCTGCGTCACTCAAGATTTTCCCTCAGACCCTTTATTCGGGCCAACTTACAGAAAACACGCAAATCATCTTGGGGCACGTAGTGTTGTAATATATTGCAGAGATTGTGTAAATATTTCTTCATCATTAAAACGTTAAACAAAACATGGCTGTTTGTCATCTGACTGATGGCGGTTAATCCTACTCATTGTTTCATCATCATCATCATCATCATCATTCTCCCGCCCTTATCCCAATTTATTGTTTCATAAATTATTAATGGATTAATTCATGTTTATGAACATCCTGTTTTATTTTATGGGGTTGGTATAGTTAAAACCTCAACATTTTCCATTTTTTTTTGGGTTTTTGTCGGTGCTAAATTAAATGAACAGAAAATGACAATTAGTTTGAGTTAATTTCCAATGTGCTGCGTCGGCGTCCGGCATGTTCGGCTAAGTTCAATAATTGTCAGTGGCGAACAATGATATAAAGTCGGTGCGCTATTCCCATCACGTAGAGATTATGAGACATCGCCAGTTCAACCGCAAATGAAGAAGTTCGCCGCACGTCGATGGAACATGGCTGTTTCTATTTCTGGAAATTTATCCAATCAAGACGGAGTTGGTCATTAGTTTAGTTTCGGTCTGACAGCAGACGAGTTTATTACTGCCCTACATAGCTAAGTCTACAGGTCAGGATGCCTTGACTGTACAAATTACTGCAGGTTATTATTGGAAATACTGGGGCTTGACTTTAAAAGCGCTGTGTATCACCAGGTAGTAACAAGTAGCTTAGTCTAGACTTCAGATTCGAAATTGTCTTATTATTCAACGGATTTTTAAAAGATCAGCTTGACAAAATATCTCTTTTAAACTGGTAAATATGAAATGCAAATGGTATTGGTGGCTCGCAGGGAGCACTCCGAACAGATTTATAAAACCGAGTGATTTGTGGAGCTATTGTTGGACCTGTGTTCGCCAGTGAACTGCAAACGGCAAGCGAATGCAGATGGAACATATTTATCAAGTGCACCTCTGTCTGCGATTTCATAAAGTGGCCGCTATTGGGGAAATAGATTTCTGTCAGAGAAATCTCGAACTACTTTTTTTATTATGTTACTTAATAAACATTACCTTATGAAATCGAGTCTCCGAATTAAAACTAATAAATGCCTGTGGTTTATTAACCACTTAAAAAAAGAAATAACTTACTTACTTGAGAAAGTAATAATTTTGAACAAAATAATAATAATAAGCAGAACAATAATGATGCACAAACATCACACCCACATTATTCACCACCGCAACATCAAATCAAAACATTGTATCACCACGCCATATATCATCAACTATCACTTAGGTTAGTAGGTACTCTCAGGGGAAGCACTTGGCTTTGGCCAGTGTTACCCTAAAAACTGGCAGATCAGTGCCGAGATAAAAAAAATGTATACCAACAAATAATAATGATAAAATTTATTCAAGTATAAAGTAAAATTATGATTTACATAAAATATAATGGGATGGTTGTTTGCCAAGCAAATAAAACGTTCAGGTTAAATACGAATGAATAATTCGAGCTGTGTCAGCAACTGGCAAGCGATAGACTGTGGCGATATGGGGGCGATTCCGGAAAGAGGTCGGATGTCCATATTGAGAGAGCATGGCGCCTGCGCCCAACGAGGGGTTAATCAGTTCCTGTAGGTACGACCTGGGACTACTTATTAAATATACCACTAAGCTATCGATAAGATAATAATTTAACGCTTACCGTTGTATTTTTAGTAACAAAAACTGTTCGTTTCTAAATCACAAGTACAAAATAACTGACAACATAGTTTTTCATCCTGTAGGTATGGATGTAATAGGTGTGAGGTTCGTATTATTTTGAGGGCGCAGACGACGCGCGACACTTTCGTATCGATATATCGAAGGCGCCTGGGGCTGTGTTGTGGAGTGCAAAGCGGAATAGGATACGATGTATCTACATGCTAATCTCTACGCTATACGCTCCACTTTGATGTGTGAAAATAACTTTGATATTATATTTAATATCAAATCACTGCAAAATGGCCCTTTATATTACATTTTTTGAGAGAAAATATATATTATGCAAATAAATACTTGTTTACTTATATCGAGTAGCCTAAACAGTTCTCATAATTATAATATCTAATATTGCAGTGGTACTACGAGTAGATATGCATTAGTGTTTTGTATAGGTACGAGTAGTATTATAAGAACAAATAAGCATGGCAACAAACCTAATCGAAATCCTGCTACAAATATCTGTATTCATATATGACGCAACAAGTTATCCTTCTAAATACATTAGCTTTAATTAAAGCATTTGGCGCAGAAAATCATGCGTTTGCAAATATTGGCGAAATACGTTCATAACCATCTAACCGGGTCGGTGGGATGCCGGCCGCGTGACACGCATAGCGCTCCCCGGCCATAATCAGGCGGGCATCGAATCATTTGCGCGGCTCTCACTTCATTTGCCAGTAATGACCGACATTGCCTCTCGACGCCGACCATTGCTTCCCCAATATATTATCCGAATATTTCCCATCGAACTGTGGCTACCACCGTAATGTACGCTCGAATCAACGAAAATAAGTAGAATATCGTACCTAATTTTAGGGCGAAGAATAAGTTTCATATTTGTGCACAAGAAAACAATCAGTATTACTTATTATTATTAATGAACGATGTATCGTTTCGTAACGAAAATGTTGGCAAATACAGATCAAAGATTTTTTTCGTATTTCTGTCTGTCGACGTCGGGCTCGACACAATAAATGGAAAAATTTCGGGATGGATTGATTCCGGGTTGTGCGCGTTCCGTTTGTCACGCTATTTCATCGCCACAAGGAAGTCCTTGTTCCTGTTTTTTGTTATGTCTCTGTAGATACAGTTTTATTGCTGAATTTATCGGAATTATTATTTGTATTCATTATGTGGGACATAAAAGGTTCTGACAAATATATACCGCAATACGAAAACCGCTTCCTTAACTGTGATTTATGGACATTTTTGTATCTGTAGGTACTAAGTATTATCTCCCAAATAAAATGAGAACTGACACCGTATTATCATCTTTAATTCGATTCGTCATTAAGATCCCATTTAAGTATTTTATGGTTATTCAAACAATCCACAGAGTTTGAAGGAGGTAAGCCCATAATGAAATTTAATGATCCGGGAAAAGGGAACCTATCTTCTCTTTTGTGTTATCGTCAAGCACTCAATTAGATTACAGTTAGTTTGAATTAACTAAGAATGTCCAGTGGTGAAATGTTAATGAAACATTTTAACTTAAATAAACATACCACACGATCACACGATGTTTTAAGAGTTCATGGAGTTTAAACTTGTGTTTCTTTCTAAAGTTCAAAGTTCATACTATTTATAAGTAGGTATACGCGTACTATGTATGAACATAGATAGCTGCTGAAACCCGTATACAGTACGAAGTCAATCTTTCCACTTTAGAGTTAGTTCGGCACTCAAGTTTCAACACTTGAGTTTTATGCGTAGGTTAGCGGAGGCGTGGGGTCCGGGGATAGAGCCCGCGGCGAGGACGAGGTTGTATAAAGATCGAGTGGCATCGTGCCTACGTATAATTACACAATTACGAAACATAATTAAATGTGCATGCCGACGACAAAGCGTCACGTTGGTGGAAACCTCTTGAGACAAGTAATTTGAAAGCCTGTTGTTTTAGAATGACAACCTGATGCCATAGTTGTTCATTACTTAGCTCTCTGTCGATGCTCGCATAGATCTTATAACTTTTGCTACATTCCATAATGATCTTGTACAATCGTATATTGTATTTTTCATGATGAAAATATGCATTTGGTGTAATATTTCCATGAAAATAATATCCGAAAAGTTGAAATATTCACATGTCTATCAACGTGGTGAATTGAATCTAAATATTGAATGTATGTCGCTATCAAATACATCATACAAACACTGGTACACTGATCAAATAAAAGTAGTAGCTGTGATCATTGTGCTTGATAGACTCAGATGCAAACAAGTTACTTAGTCAATCTAAACAAAATCATGATTGTGGCGACTCCTTTTTTTTTTTCAGTGTAGGTAATGAATTTGTGTTGTCAGGATGTTATCCCGTAGTTCTGTAAAGTACTCTGTTGGGATTCAAACTTATAAAGTCCCAATACAACAGTCCATCACGTTGGTTAACGAACTGTCTTTTCTAAAAAAGTTAATTCTTTAAGGTGAGAGAAACGCAGCACTACACACCCGAAATGAACATCGCTTTCTTTTCGCTCAGTTACCATAGCTTCATAATATTTAAATGATTCTGTCACTTTAACCATGTAATAGGTACACGGACAGGATGTACATGTATGTGTAATGCAGTTACACCCTAACAGGGCAAGTTTGCGCGGTATTTAATCTATCTCGTGGCGCCATATATCGGGTTATCGGCGTACCTATTTGTAACTTGTAAACGTGACTTCTTGGTGATGTTGCTGCATGCTGATAGTTAATGTTAAGGAAACATTTAGTTAGTTCATGTTAAGGAAATGTATATTAAATTAATGTCTCTGGGTATGCGTTTGATTCTAGAACAGATCTTTAAAGCTAGATTAATATGAAATCTGTTAGTTTTTAACTGTCGAGATACATGTAAGAAGTACGTTGGATTTTGATTTGCATACTCTTGAGTCGATTTTAGTAATCAACTAATATTATTGCATCCAAAAAGTGGAGGTAACTAATCTAAAATATTGCTTTCGTGACTTTAGGCAAGCAACAACGTAAGTGAGTATCAAATAAAATGTTGTGGTTATAAAATGCAATACAAGAAATGACGCTAAACACATAGATGTAGAAAATGACAACGAAGGTATAACACTTGGAGCTATCCCGACACTTCTTCGAGTCGAGATGTAATGACAATGAGACAGATGATAATAAAAACTGCGAGGTTATGGCTACAGTCTAGACGGCTATTTATACAAATAAGTTTCTGCGGAGGTGTGTGTGAACTATGTGAATATGAGATTAGTTACTCGCCCAGCAAAAGAATATAAATTACCAGGTGGGGAATACTTATGTTTATTTTAGGAGGCAATAATAGCGTAGCTGGCATGGTTTCAGCTCAGGTCGCGGGCCCACTGCATCGTAAATTATGCCAGCGTGCATTGAATACAATGAACTATTCGTGACTGTAACGGCAACAGGTACTAAAAGGTATCTACTTAATGTACAACAGCTTAAAATATTTATTATAATCATTTCGTATGCACGGCTTCAACTACGCGACCGAAAGGTTTGTGTTGCGAGAATTATTTTATAAAGGTTCGTGGAAATATAGAGTGGAGGTTCAGCATGTGTGCTCGTGGTTTTTCGAATGAATAGTGTCGACGATTTAAATCCATGGTTTCGACGCTAAAATGTTCTGCAAAATTAAATTTTAGTTTATTGTTGCCCACCACTGTGGTAGGTTAGTCACGGCTTGAATCATAAAGCCCTGTATTCATGGTAAACATTTATTTATAAACAAATTTTATCCAACATATTGCTGAGTTGCTGTCAACATGTTGCTGGCAACACTACGTGTTGCAGAGCTGATCACGGCATGTAGACAAGTTCTCGCTCGACGAGCGACAATATCTGAAGGTTTGTAATTTAAAACGTTAGAAATCCACTCGCAGTCACAGCTCGGTGACAAACAAATGTCAAAAACTTGTTAAAATGAGGGAAATTAGAGGTGTTTTTGACAGATTGAGACTGAAATCAGAAGGGCAATTCTCGTAATTTTAAGAACGTTCACAGTCTGATCTCAATCTGTCAAAAATACCTCTAATTTCCCTATATTTTGACAAGTTTTTGACATTTGTTTGTCGCTGAGATGAGACTGTGACTAGTTTTTGAACGTTTTAACCCTTCGTAGATCTACGCGAGACACAATGGCTTTTTAATTGTGTCTGTAATTACGACATTCAACGGGTTAAATTACGAGAATTGGCCTTCTGACTGTGAACGTTCTTAAAATTACGCAAATTGCCCCTCTGTTTATCAACAATTGTTGACGTGTGTGGACGTGTTTGCAACATTCGGGGTAATTGCGTAACACTATAACATGGTTTTCATTTTGACAGTTGAACAACATTAGGTACGTTGTCGCGCAGACACAGTTTTCGAACATATGAAGCATTAGATTAGCAATATCCTTTAAAATGATTCAGATTGTGGTCGATAGTGTATGACGTAATAAGGGTGCAGTTTATAAACATGGCAGTAGTGTTGAGCAATGATATTAGAGCTCGTTCAATCAAAAGCATTATTATGGGTTACTTCAAGAAATAATACAAAGATACAAAAAAAAAACGACGCACTTGAAAAAAATTCTCAAGCCCTAAATATACCCAATAAAGATGTGGAAATTAAATTGGACATGTACTGCGTACGCAATTTTGTACATTACATACAGCGAACACAAAAACACTACTTCCTCGGGCAACATTTTGACGCAGACTGACGTGTGAACAAGAATGTTCACATAAATATTGTATCCAGCAACTTTGTTGTTGCTCATCAACAATGTCGATCAACTGTTGCTCAACAAAAGTTTACTGGATATGAGGCTTTACAGTCACAATTGTTTTTAATGTCAGTTTACATCCGTGGGTACTTAATATTATATTACAAAGAGGTAAAATTCGTGAATTTGTATGTAAAGGGTAATTTTCGGAACTGCTGCTCCGATTCCGAAAATCCTTTTACTAATGGAAAGCTACAGTATTGCCGAGTATCATAGAATATATTTAATGTTAAAACAAGACATTCCACGCGGACGAAGTCGCGGGCAGAAGTTAGATTACCCTTTCGATTGATTTAGATGTCACTTGTTTATTTAACTCATAGCTTCTCGTGGGGAACACCCAAATACTCAGAAATATTTTATTCCGAATTTCGATGTTCCGATTTTCAAAAGTCCGAATTTCATAATACCTAACAATCATAATGTGTATTACCAAATATCACGAAATTTATTTTACCAAAAGTCATAAATACGACTTGTTTGTTTTTCGATTTTCATATATTCGAAGAATCAAATGCTCGATGGGTTCTCGGTCCGAAAAACGACATTCCGATTTTCAATACTCCGAATTGTTTCCGTTACCGCACCCAAACTCAACGAACGCTATAGACGACGTAGGATGCAAGAGCGAGCGAAGGGCACCCCGAGGTTCGGTTTGGTTAGGTTACTTTAAACCCTTTACACAGAAATAGGGGCCCCGTGAAGCGGGGCTCCGTCGACATAGGATGCAAGAGCGAGCGAAGGGCACCCCGAGGTTCGGTTTGGTTGGATTACTTTAAACCCTATACACAGAAATAGGGGCCCCGCGAAGCGGGGCTTCGTCGACATAGGATGCAAGAGCGAGCGAAGGTCACCCCGAGGTTCGGTTTGGTTAGGTTACTTTAAGCCCTTTACTCAGAAATAGGGGCCCCGCGAAGCGGGGCTCCGTCGACATAGGATGCAAGAGCCAGCGAAGGGCACCCCGAGGTTTGGTTTGGTTAGGTCACTTTAAACCCTTTACACAGAAATAGGGGTTCTATTGTTGGTTTTGTGCCATCGATATTCTTACAATTGGAAATATGTGTTTATTTGTCTTGCTATTCAGTTTTACAAAGCGTTATTATTTCGGAATTCTAATTCATCGGTATTTTAATAATCGGAATTCGTATTCTTGATGTTTCGAATTATCATTAAGTCGGACTTTTTGTTATTCGATCTATTGAAACTCGGTATTTTGAGGATAGTAATAATTATAAACGTTAGGGATATTGAAATTTCGGAATTATTAAAGTAGGATGAATGATAAATCGGAGTTGTTATAAAAGGAATTTTGAACCATTCGGAATTATGAAAATCGGTATTTTGAAATTCGTATTTGTGACTTTCGGAATAAAGTTTTTCGTATTAATGTAGTGTACCCCTTCTCGTGATTCAATTTATCGGAGTACGAACAATTATGTCGTAATCAGAGTCGTCTTCTCATTTTGCATTAATTGGACGTTACTCGCCAAGGTTTAAACTAAAACTTGTTTTAGTGTTAAAATAAGTGTTAAAATAAGTGTTCATTAAGTGTTGTTGACATTTTGCAACGATGGAGCATTAGATACCACTTTATCAGCTTTGATTACAGTTTGAAGGTTAAATTAACAAAACAAAATTAATATTAAACCTAGTTATAATGGTTCGGTTAAAAGCTAATGTTATAAAACTATCAGTGAGTGCCCGTGTTTCAGTAATTAATTGAAGATAATTCAATTGTCAGAGTTAATGCTGAAAATTGCCAAGGTAGCAGAGCGTGCCCGTTTGAAATTCAAGAAATTATGAGGAGCGGCGGCGTTTAATCGAAAAGTACTCTCCTTTGATCTTTGTCGAGTTGCCGTCTGCGACGACGCCTCCGCCTGGCGTGTTCGTGCTCGAATGAATAGTGGCTTGGAATAAGCTCCAGCAAAAGAGACGCCCCGTGCACAGACCTGCCAGTAATTTCCTCCGCTATGCAAGATTAGCGGCTCGATACCAGTACGATTTTATTGAATAAAATGTCAAATCTAATTAACAGAACTCCAAACTCAAACCTTCAAACCCTAGAGTGATGAAATTCATACGATTCTTATAATATGTGCCATGGTTGGGGGTTTCGCATGAAGTTTGTGAGTTATATCAGTAAAATTATACGTATATCAAAAAAATACGGGTAATGTCAGGTACATGAACAAATAAATCAGCGCAATAAATAAAGTTTTATCTGAATTATGAAAATATGAAGCTTTTGGGAGTAGAGATGTAATGTACGAGACTTTTTTTAAACGCAAGCTGGTCTTGTGGAAATACACTGGGCCGCAAAGAAAGCGGGTCGGTTATAAAAAATGCGATAACTTTTAAAATATTTGAGCGATCCATTTAAAATACAAATCTAAATTAAATTTTATTTCATTACAAATATAGGAAAAAGTAAAATCTTTTTATTTCTTTTTGGTGATTGTATTAACATCCATAAATAATGAATAAAGACTGTTTTTTAAATTTTAACAATTTTGAAACGATTTGTTTTACTTTTTTTTCTGTTTATAAATGGCATTCTTGTGCAGAAATTCATTACTCTGATCAAATTCAATTAAAAACATGCCACTAAGCCCTGAAGAGTGTAACAGAAGTCTAACAATGCTTGAAGACGGGCGCAGTCAGCGTTATACAGCGAGAACTGTTGGTGTGTCTCACCGTTCAAAGAGTGGTCCAGCGATTTGAAGAGACTGGGTCCAATATTCGCAGACCAGAAACAGGCCGAACAAAGTGCACGAAAGCGCGGGAGGATCGTTATATGGTGTCAACAAGGTTGAAAAGTCGATTTCAAACGGCTTTTGATGTCAAAAATCACCTTCGCCGTGCTGGGCGGAGCAATCTGAGCACGTGTACATTAAGGCGGCGTCTTGCTGAAGCAAACTTGAAGCCATTTAGACTTGCAAATGGTCTAAAAATCGTAAGGCAGCAGCGAAATTCAAGGCTGAGTTACGCAAGAGAACACATGAATTGGACTCTGGATGACTGATTCAGAGTAATGTTTTCATGCTATACACGCACGATGGGCGGCAAAGAGTCTACAGAAGACCAAGAGAACGCTATAACCAAGCTTGCATTGAAGAAAAAGTGCCATACGGCGCGGCGGAGGCTATATATACGGGTATATACGATATACACGGGTCGTCTGGAATTTCTTTCGAAAGCCGTCGCCGTGTCGCTATCACACGTATAGAGTGGCCAGCACGCAGCCCAGACTTGAACCCCATCGAGCCTGTGATGAACTGGGACGACGTGTACGCCAGTGAAATTACGCTTCGTGACCTGAAAGAAGTACTGGTATAGGAATGGGAGAATATTCCTCAGCATTGGCTCAGAAATCTTGTGGAAAGCATGCCAAATCGTATAACAGCTTGTGGTGGCAATACTCGTACAAAATAATAAAATGTGTAATTAAAAATGGCATATTTAATACTGTAGCTCATTTTTCGAAATCATTCTGATGAAAATGTTAATTTTTACTTAACTTGCTTTTATTCAAAATAAACTTCATAATCTTGAACTTTTATGACATTGATTTAGGCACCATAAAATTGTCTATAATACAGTCTTTATTTTATAAAGCTAGCTCCAATATTTTGGAAGTAATTGAGATTTATGTTACCCACCCGCTTTCTTTGCGGCCCAGTGTTTTACCTATTTAGTAAATGTAGTGCTGTGAGTTAACTTACTTACACCACTTGTAAATATATATGTATATACAAGTGGTGAGCGAAAGTGGTAGTCAGCAATAATAGTTGAGATCAAATTGATTGATTCGTGGTGTGTCATGTATCCGCAGGCATTGTTTCCAAGAGCGTTACGTGCCAATGAAAAAAAAAATGAAAACATAACCCTCCTTCTGGCGCAGTCTGGTAAAAAGGATGGTTGCTTCGTTGGTTGGTCGGTTGGTTGCTAATGTCTATGTAGTTTGTGACTATTTGATGTGAATTACTTAACGTTTACCTGATATACCTTAATAAGCCTAAGCGTGCAACTGTTTGCAGAAGCCTAGTGTCTGGACGAGAATAATTTTCGATGAATAATCTTATGTGGGTTTTAACTCCGAAAACGGTAATGTATGTCGCAGGTCTGCTGAAAGAAAGTTCTGTTAAAATAAGTAGTGCTTTTGTGCTCTTTTCTCTTCATTAATTTTTCTTTATGAAGTATTTGATGTGAACATGAATAAATAAATTAATGATAATAATTACACCCTATCTGGCCTTGTCTCCTCAGTCAGACCTGCTCCCCAGCCTTGTATGTACAGCCGCGGTCTAAAAATGTTTATCAGTTTTCAAATAAGATTCTTTATCACACTGAGTGCAGTAAAGTCTAGAATGCTATATCTAGGTACTTACAACCTGTTAATATGTAGTTGTGAAGCATCTATTCTAACAAAAAGATTATTATGTTTTTTGTAAGGTGAAACTCATTTCTTAATTTCAAAGTTGGTCTGACATATCCACATAATTGCATTTGTTACAATGACATTCATCAAAAATATTAAGTGTGAAAAAATTTATTGAAACAAAATGGCAAGTTTAACCCTGCCATAAAGGGCAGAAATATTATTTCGCAATGAAGATGACTTGAATATTAGTGCTACATCACGAGAACTCAATATATCTCGATTCACTGTGGGATTTTGGATCCGGCGTTATGGCGAAGAAGGGCAAATAACTGATCATAGAAGCAATTCAGGACGACAACTAATCGCTGCGCAAATATAGCATAGCGTAGAATGCCTAGCATAGCATGCCTAGCATAGTATAGCATAGTAAAGCATAGCATGTGTAGCATGCCCAGCATAGCATGCACAGCCTGCGTAGCATGCATAGCATACCGTGCTTGGTTAATGTCCGTATATGCCAGTTGATATCCATTTTTTTTAAACGGGTTTTCTATACCTATCCTAGACTACGGTAAATAAAAAACGTCTGTGGTCAATACATATTCGAATTACAACTACCTACAAACAATCAACGCTAAGCGAAAACGAGCGCGGGCGGGCGACGCGATGCGACGGGGTGGGATGGGGAAGAAGAAATTTTACGCGAAAGAAGTCGCGGGAAGAAGCTAGTTAGATATAAACCTTAAGGTGGAAAGCATGTTCAGACCACGACTATGCCTAATATTTAAGTCAATATACAATACCTATACAATTTTAAAAAAATCGATAGAAAGTAAGTACATTATGTCACATTCCTCGTCAAATTAACAGGAAGTTTAAATATTATTAGGAGTAAATTGAGGATTTAATGACGTAGTGTGAGTTTCGCTTTCCACGATGTAGCTGTAACTATGTGAGAACGTTTGAAGCATTTGCTGCGGTCGTTAAACACAGGCGATGTTTGATCCCTTCTCTTGTTAGTGCAGCACCGACTCAGCACCTGCTGGCTCTATTACTGAAGCTTCCTGCTTATATGATTTTTTCTTTTTTAAGCTAAGCAAGAAGTAGATTGTGAAGGAGATTTCGTGATTTATCTCCATGGGTGAACACTCACGATAACTAAATCCGGTTGTGTCCATAAATAACCAGGAACCAAATCAAGTCCCCGTAAGTGTATTTTTAAAGTACCTATATTAGTTATAGAAGACCAAATGCGAACGCTAGGACGGATGTCAGTCAGAACGTGCAAGTAAAATATATACAGGGCGACTTGTAATTTGTATTCCTTCCCGGACGCGATATTTAAAACCCAATTTTCATGTAGAAAATTGGGTTTTTTCGAATGCCAGGAATTTATGTCCAAGCTTTATGGGATGCTTGATTGTTGCAAATGGGTAAAACTATTAGGTCAAATGTCGAATTACAAGTCAGCCTCTATACCTAGTTAAAAAACAAAAACAAAACACATGTAAAATGTAGGTTAAATTGAATTAGAAAACGATGAAACTGTGAAAATGTATAATATAACGTATTAATGTTATTAGTTTTACCAGGTAGCAAACAACAATTCCTAGTAGTCAGGTACTAATCCTTTGTATGAGAGAAATTAATAAATTAATTACATAAATATTAATTCATCTAAGTAGGTATCAACAACAAAATAAGCGATAGACATAACTTTAATACTCTTGTATATTTATTATTTATTTATTTTCTTGTGTATTTTATCTTTATTTCTTAATAAAGATAAAATACATCAACCATTTTTCAGATTAGCCAAAGTACATACATCTTTTATGGGGTACTGTGTTAAATGTTACAATAAAATACCTTGTGATATATTGCAATTAAATGAAAGAAAATTTAAAACTCACATTAAACGTACACTTTGTAAACAAGCATACTATAAATTAGAAGATTATATCCAAGATAAGAACGCTTGGAAACATGCTGGTCCTGCTCCATAGGACAATCTAGAGTCTAGACAAAATCAAACTGGTTGCTAATTTAATTGTACATTTTTTTTATTCTTTTTTTTTTACATTTATTACTCACACCCTGACTTATTACTTGTATTTTGTTTTTTAGTTAAAATCGTTTTGCTTGTACCATGTTTGTAAATATGTGAGCACCATGTATCTATCAAATAATTAATTTATATGTCATGGTTTCGTTTTTAATTCTTTTACCTATTGTGGTATAGTAATTTTATTGTAGGTGCATCGTCCTCACATGTTATTATATAATATTAATGTACCCATGCAAAATATTGTACCTAAACATTTTAAAAGAGTAACGGTGGAGTTTCTTGCCCGTTCTTCTCCATACGAAAACTACCTTTTGGAATGGGCGACTAGAATCAATTCTATTTTAAGATAATTTTTGACGTTCAAAAGTGCCTTTTATGTGCCTATTTGAAATAAATGCTTTGACTTTGACTTTGACAACTACGGTACCAATATCAAAGTTCACAAATTTAATCTTACATAAAAATTACTATTGAAATCTATTTTCTACATCACACCATGCAAAAGGTTACCTAGGTATCGGTCTCAAAGAGGGTCAAACCTTTACCTTAATTTGAAAGAAATCGCATTTATTATTTGAACGACCATAAAAAGATAGATCGGAGGCACAAAGCGATGATATGGGTGTAATGCTGTCAACAAACAGTCTTGTCGGCTATCGCGCGCGCATCTGTGTCGGAACTGTCGGCCAATCCCCGAGATTTATAGAGGCGAACAAACACTATAAAACTTACTTTATTATTCCATCAAATGTGCCGCTGACTCGTACACCCTCAGATTTCATGTATCCAAACGTGAGGCCGCATGTGTAACATGGAACCTTTTATTTTATTTTTAGGGTATGAAAAAAATACTACTAAAATAATGGTTCATTTATGCATAAAATACAAAGACTGGAATATTAAATCTTGTGTAGCAACCCAGCAACACATAATCTTTATCTTTGTTTGTATCTTCACATAATTATCTTCAAAAAGCTGAAACACCGCGCTTGTTTATTCGTCTAATAATGTTTTGTTGGGTCCGGAGCGTCGCGTAGCCGTATCGTAGCTGACGGAGCCCCTGCTACAGTCAGTGTTGACGTAGCAAACATTTAGCGAGCTACGAGCCGCGGCCACCGCTACGGGCAGCGGCTACGCGGCCAGCCCACTCGCTGGTGCCGCGGTCACTACTTAGACTTGCTACCTGCTTTTATTTTATATTTGAAAAGTAAACATTGTTTGATTTCCTACTTTGTAGAAAGCATTAGCTTTCATAATGATTATTTTATTCTTGATAAGCTAATGCAGACGGTAAGACATTTCATCTGTAATATACCAATGGTTCCTACGAAAATTGCCTGGTAAAAGTATCTAATAAAAGGTGAAATCAATACTATGGATTTATCGTTATTGGCAGGTAACGAGAAGCTATTATATTAATACGCAGTAAAAGCGTGAGCGGCAAGACGAGTGTAGACCTTAGTTCATTAATATTCATGGGGAAATTATTCCTTTCATTGTCTCCTACCTAACGAATTGAGATCCAGAAAGTAAAATAAATGTGTCGCGGTAAAATACTGTCAATTGCGTACTCATTGTGTGGGCTCAAGAGCTTTGCCATCGAGCGATCGAGCGCGGGAATATTATAATTACTGTACCGAGACGCGCGACTGTTTTCTTTACAACGTGTAGTTTGAACTCTCGCGAGTACGATTTCGAACACAACCCTCAAGTTTATCTTCGAAACGCTTTCTAAAACAGTTTTCTATAAAAAGCGTGAACGGAGAGTTTTTCGTGAAACTTTTGTGTTCAGTTTTACATAAATGTAGGTAGTTAGTAGTAGGTGAGTTAGCTGTACGGTAGCAACCTATATTTTAAGTTGGTTAACTGTTTACCAGAGACGGAAAGTTTGAGTTTCATTATGTATTCACGTACTACCTGGTTATCACGGCACTGCATGCAGCTACCCGCACTTTGTTCGCTACACAATACATGTCACAGGGATGTACAGGGTGGACTGTCGCGATGGGGCAATAAGGGCCCCTTTAAGAGGACCTTAACCATTTTAGATACAGGAAAACGGTCTTAGGAGACTGTCCTTAACTTAATAAAAATGTAAGTTGGGAGTCTCATTTCCTACGAAAAGTAAGGGGAAAGATTATTTTTGCGATTTCTTACTTTATTAGTACTCAAACCTTTGTTGGTCCGATAGAACTTTTTGATATTTATAAGATGTTTCTTATAAGGATCAAAAAGCTCTCGATCCATCGATTGGCATCAAAACAAGTTTTTATGAGAATTGACAACATTTCAAACCTGACACGACCTTAAAACAAAAATACTATTTCTTTATTTTCGTATCCTGAGTTCAAATATATTTTTATTTTATTTTTTTATTTCTAAATTTCTGAGAACAAAAATAAAAATCAAAAAACATGTGATGACGTCACATAAACGGCGGAATGAGGTACTACCTTTGCGCATTCAAATGTCTTTGATTGAAAACATTATATCAAACAAGACATGTCAATGTCACCTAAGAAGTGTAACTAGAAAACAACTAAAAAACTGAATTGAATTCAACAATATTTTTTCCTATCAACTCGACACGCTGCTTACTGTTAATATTATCAATTTTTGATTGATATTTCGCCAATAAAATGGATCCCAATGAAAAATATACGCCAATGACGGAACCAAAACAACGACTGAGACAAGTGACATCTAACAGTTTTTTTGACGGGTCACAATAAAGCAAAGGTAATATCGCCATTCTACCGTCATCTGGCACTTACGTCTTTTTAGAATACACCGAATTTCAAAGTTAAAATTATGAATGAAAAGTACATAATTTCGAAAAACGAAAAAATATGGGTGCCCTAGATTTGAATTTACTTTTATATAACGTAATAATACATGCAGGTTAAAAATATGAAATGTTGTCAATTGCCGATTTTCTTGCTGACTGTAATTTTTTTTCAAAACCTCCGAATGCCGATTAAAATGTCTTAAAAGTTAAAGACAGTTTCCTAAGACCATTTTCCTGTAGAAACAACGGTTAAGGTACCTAATCTTACTGTCCCGTCTCAAAAACCCACCCTGTATGCTGCTAGTGGTTTGAAGATCATGATAGACTATATAACTTGAATACAAAAATTGAATCCCTTTGGTACACTCGATACACTAGATGATTGCGTTTTATAAAAAAAAAACGGTTTTTATTACTGTTACCAACACATAGAACCCATACCCAAAAAACCCGCATAACAGTAACAAAAAGTATAACTGCCGTGCGATTCTGCAACCGTCTCACCGTGAAAACTTAGGCGAAGTGAGCGTGGAGTGAGCTATCAGTGTCATCCCACCTGATACTAGGGATTGACCAAACATACATTTACAATCATAATCGAGATTTTAATAATAGTTTTTATGCAAATTCTATTGATCATTTTATATAATTTCAAAGCTAGTAGGTATTTTAGTGGTCAGAACATTAATATTTTGTGGGGTTTTACAATAAAATAGCAAAACAGAAACTTAGCCAGAAACTCAATGTTGTTTTTTTTTCTTTTTTTTCCTAGACTGACTAGTCAATACAGCCTGAGGCGCGAGCTTTGATGTGAATCGCGTGAAGTGTTCACTTCACGCCGCGCTTGCGCGTTAGTCACTGTCATTATCACATTGGAGATTATTTTGATGTGGATCGCGTGAAGTGTTCACTTCACCCGATTCACGACATTTAATGTCGTGAATCGAGTGAAGTGAACATTTCACGCCGCGCTTGCGTGTTAGTCACTATCATTATCACATTGGAGATTATTTTGATATGGATAGCGTGAAGTGCTTGCGCCTTGGGCGCTGTCATTAATATTAAATTAAGTTTTTATTTATTTCTATAATTGACGACCATGGTCGTAAGCCTGTTCGTAATCGAGTTCAGAAATTAGTTCCTATTTATTTCAACGCTTTTAGATATTACCTATGTCTAAATCCAACCGTGTTTGTACATTTAAAAAGTCAGTTGTGTGCATTTTGTTTTCAACAATTAACCAGATTTTGTATTAACTAGTTACAGACTACTTATTTAACATGTAACGCGTGCAAATATAACATTATTGTAGATAGATAATACATCTTTCTAAGTTAGATTTCTACCGTTAAGAACAAATCTCGTATAGAAAAGTGTTTATGGTAGAAATCCAACTTAAAGAGATATATTAATGATTCTAATGACTATAATTCTATAAATACATGTCTATTATAGTCGCAAATTATGTTTTGATCAAGATACAACCTGATACTGACCTACAAATTGCAAAAAACGTAAGAAAATTTAAATTTCGCGGTCTACCACTGCGCATTCACCTTAACCGGTCAAGCGGCGCGCGTTGCCCATGATTGGCGAGTGGCGACGAAACCGTAGCCAATGAGCGACGCGCGCGAAGTGATGTTGCCATGGTTACCGTGGAGTAAATTTTGGAACATTCCGAATTGCACTGTAATCGATTACAGCGTGCTTACACATTGATCCCAATTATTCTGTATGGTATAAATTACCTATTATTCCCCGCATAATCTTGCCACGCCGTACGGTTGTCAAGCGTGGTATTTTGACAGTTCAAACCGGTTTCGTTAAACTAACGTGGCATTTTCGAAATTGTGCTTCCGGCTACAGTCGCCACCTTACCAAAGAATAAGAAATTCGTGGTGTATACACAAATAAATACTATAATCCAACCGTGAGTACATAATCAAGTGAAAATAGTTTTGACTGTCAGCTGCCATAATGGTGATTCATCTAAATCGGAACGCAAATTATTTATGTGAGCGCTGTGGGCGATGATGGCCTAATTCGGAATGATCCAAATATCACGCAGCGCACTGCGCATGCGTATTAGGGGCTGTTGTTAGTATCAAGTAAACTTTTTTTTTTGCTTTCATGCTATTTACGACCATGTACAACTCGTTTATAGAGAGTAGTATATTCCTTGATGTAGAATGTACATAAGCCTGTACGTATTCAAATACAGTGACAATAATTAGTTCCTAATTACCTATTTAATGCTTTTAGAGATTTTAATGTCTAAATCCAACTGTGTTTGTACATTGAAAAAGTCAATTTAGTCAGCCTACATTTAAGATATTATAACATAAGAAATTGTGCTAAGCAAGTACCTATTCAGTGATTGGTGTAATGTTCGAATACATAAGTACATAATACGTAAAAGCACATATAGGGTTTTTTATATCATCTCTAGGTAAACCACACGTAAAAGATACAAACCTTATAACATAAAGATGTAGGAATATTATTAATCTAGTTACGATTGCTGACACACAAATTGCATTACATTTTTTCTACATATATTGATTATGTAGGTAAATATTATTTATGCTACCCATCAAATCTTATGAATGTGCGTTAATTAAGAGAGTTGGATAAAAAACTCATATGTTAACGCCATTAAATATTTCATATTTAGCGCACAAGCTTATTACTTTACCTTTATTAAATTCAAGTCTGTAAATGCGATAATCGCCATTTTGTTGACAGTAGTGGTCGAGGCTAAAAAACATAAAAATTGGGGATTTCGAACATCCAAACTCCACCACAGGGGCAGTGAATAATACATCATTTAATTATTTGACGAATTCATCCATTGTTCAAGTTAAAATAAGTACCTAGTGGTAATAAGTAGTGGTGGTTTTTGATATCTAATGTCGAAGTTTCGCGCCAATCGTGCGTGTTTACATTTTTATTTTTCACAAATATCACACACACACATGTAGAAAAGATTTAAAATGTGACAAATATTATTAACAACACGAAAATGCCCAAATCCTAACGTAATATTGAAACACAGGTCGAATAACACGTATTATTCATTACCACTACTCAGTTTGTGTTCAAAATCACCGTCCATTTTTTTTTTTTTTTTATCGTAATGATGTGCGAAAGCGATTATGCTAAACATTTTTTTTTTAATTTCGATTGACTCGGGTAATTAATATGTCGAAAGTCGAAAATCGATACGCAGAAATTGAAATGAAATTATTTTATGCATTAAATACAATAAGCATTGTTTGTAATAATGATTTATGCTTTTCTAATGTAATTTTAATAGTTTTTTGGACATTCAATTGAAACTGAGTCAGTAACTTGACCATAGTCATTTATTGAATTTCGCGTCAAATTGTTTCTATATTTGAATTTATCTTCGGAATACGCTCGCCGTTTAAAATTATTTTTATTTATTGTACAATTATTTATTTTTGATACTTTTCTAATAGTTTGCTACAGAATGCCCAGTATACATTTTTTAGGTAGGCTGAGCAAAAATTTGAGAGTGACGATAAATTAATTGTATAAATTGCGTATTTCGCAATTACTTTACATTTCAATATGTGTTGTTAGTTTTATAAGCTTGGTAGTTTTTGTTTCTATTAGTTTACTTGAGTAATAGTAATTAATATAATAATAATATTCCACAACTATCACACAACGCCATCTAGTCCCAAGCTAAGCAGAGTTTGTGTTATGGGTACTAGACAACTGATAAACATACTTATATATTTCTAAATATGTACATACATATTATAGATAAATTACACCCAGACACAGAACAAATGATCGTGCTCATCACACAAACATTTGTCCTGGGTGGGAATCGAACCCACGACCTCCGGCATAGCAGTCAGGGTCACTAACCACTAGACCATCAGGCCTGTCAATTGTTTATTTTTGTGGTAGTTTCCCAAAATAAATTGAAAAAAAAATGCCATGTTCATGTCGAACCACGCACAGTGAAAGGCTCCGTAGTTGGGTTGAATATTCACGCATGCACAATGCACATAATTAATTTGATCGACTGCAAAAATAAGTTTGTATTTCATAAACTCATAAGTTCATAAGGTATTCAAAAATTAAAATGCCGGCCAGAAAAAAAAAGTCCTACTGTTTTCTTATGAATAACATCTTGAGCATTTCTTACAGCGAAAGTCGAGCTTCTTCAAGAGATTAGGTGGTTTATGTACATATTATGGGTACCTTTACCTTCTGGTTAGGTGTAGTAATTACTATTTTATACAACTTTCAAAAAAAAAAAAACAACATTGGGTTTCTGTTTATGTTTTGCTATTTTATTTTAAAATCCCACAAGGCGTCGATTCTCTTGTTCACAAACTAAACTATATTCAAGTTCAGTGCATCTTTTTCTTTCTATTTCATTAAGAAGAGGACAGGAGATAAATATTTGTTTAGTCCTGTCAAATTAAGATACTCCATAGACAATTTAGACGTGATTAAAAAATTGGCTATTAAAAATACGTCAATTTACGCCAGGCACGGACTAATTTGACAGGTCTAAACTAATATTTATCTTCTGTCCTTTTCTTAACGAAATAGAAAGAAAAAGATGCACTGAAATTAAATTTAGTTTAGTTTGTGAACAAGGGAATCGGCGCCAATATTAATGTTTTGACCACTAAAATACTAGCTTTGCAGTTATATAAAATTTTCAATATAATTAGCTTAAAAAATATTATTAAAATCTCGATTATGATTGTAAATGTTTGCTTGGTCAATCCCTAGCATCAGTAGGATTACACTGACAACTCACTCCACGCAAGTTTTCACGGTGAGATTTTTACAGAATCGACATGCTGGGAACATAAATGTAATGAAAACAAAAAGAGGTTGATAGGAAAATGAAAAATGAATACCGCCATCGTTTGGCGCTTAGCTCGAATATTGATGATGTCAAGTGGGCCTGTTTGTGGCGCGAAATAAATCGAAACAGTTGTTGTGTGAAAGTGTTGTGTTTGTAGAATAACGCGAGTGACGAGGTGGCGACACGCGTCGCATTCCTTCGTTTGTGTCGATTCGTTTACATTTTTTGCAGATTGCTTACAAACATTACGCCGCCACGTAAACATTCCACTTGAGATGAGGCTGATTATTTCCAAAGGCATTACATTGTCTATTGGAGAGAGGAATGACAAACATGTTTTTAATAACAAACGTTAATGAGGTCTGATGTGGCGAACTCTGATCAAATACCTATTTATTTAATAACGGCATTTATCATTTATCAAGACACGAGATCGCAGATGAATTGTCGAATCCGCTGTTTTACATAACTGCTATCTGCAGAACAACTCCGTTATGTTAAACAGCTGAAAGACGACTAAGCAATCCATGTGCGATATGTACATACAGCAGTAATTAATCAATTTTATCACAAATTCTAGCTTTATTTCTATAATTAGCGAATAAAGGGCTCAATTCAAATAATTACTTACATGTTTTTTAGTATTTCAATTATGTTGTAATATCTATAGTTTAGTATAGTAACAACCACGGTAAGAAATGGGTTGCTCTATTATTTTCTGCCAAAAACACACAAACGCTAGAATAGTTGCTATGTACTTTAATTTTAAAATCAGCATGAAAATGGCGATGAACATGTTCAAGTTATTCTGAAAGTCGGTACAACGCGAGCAGGACAACATACCGAGTTTGTGCCAAAAACTTTAACATTTTGTTATTTCATTTCGTATGCGGTCACAAGTTTCACGCTCTGTTGTTAAAGAAAATTATTTTGAAGCTAGACTTTATTGAATAGATAAGACTTGAAACTATCTCAAATAGTATAGAAACCATTATTTTAATAGTTTTCGTAGGCAATTTTCAGGTTATCATTCTAATAGAACTAAAATGTAATTCAGAATTTGTAAGTGATGACCATAGATATAAGATATATATTTCTATGGTGATAACTGATAACGGAGGGATTCAGCAACGTTGCAAATTAACAGCTATTGCGCGACAACCCTTTGTTCACTGTTTGTCTAATTAGTACGTTTTATTTGAAGGAAGATTTATCAGAAATGTCATAAGGGACTAAGAAAATATAACAAGTCGTCACTTCCGAGTTCATTATATTAAAGTTACGGTATTGAATACACACGATGTAAATATGACTGTTATTAAACTCCACCGGTAATGTTATATAATTGTAGCACATTTATTTCTGTTCTATTTTGTTATTAACTTTAAAATAGTTGGAACTAAATATGTTTCATGTCAAAAATAAAAATAAAACCTCAGGCTCAAACTACACTAGTGAAAAGTGCGACATTGTTTCAGAATTACAGGCAAGCCAACTTATACAAGGGGATTTTACTACCATATAGGTTGCTATATCTACCCAAAATAGAAGTGATTGAAATTCTTTGTCACTAAGTAGCGCGACAGGTGATAGCCTGATGGTTAGCGCGCGCGGAGGGGGAGGGGGGAGGGTTCGCTCCAGGAGTGTTTGTCTGGCAAACAGCGCGCGACTCGAGCACGCGGCAAATATCGCACGAGCACTCGCTGCGTCACAGTTATGCTTACAGCGACTACGCAAATATTATACCTGTAAACTCACCTTTACGACATTTTAAATTAATACTCCTTTTTATAGTGAAACGTTAAGATAACGACCTTATTCACCTTGTTTACCTAGATACAGCATTTTAACGACTTATCTTGTGGAAGACACGTATGCAGTATCCAATTTTCTAAAGTAAGTAGCGAATAAAAATACACACATAGCCTTCTTTGAAACAGAATTGTATAAAAAGAAATACACGTCAAATGGACTGAAAAATGAATGATGTTCGTGGACACTGGAATGGAGTCAGTGATGTGCGACGGTAGCAAACGTGCATCGCTCGCGCGCCGCTAGTTAATATCCAATGCTGTTTATTGATCTGCAGCTGCCTAATGTGGCTTTTGTCATCCACTAAGCCGTGAACCTATTGAATCTGCGCTACAAATGTCTCTATTAAAAGTTTAGCCATTTAAAACTAAAATATTTTTGTGTTTTTCGAAACTGTGCGCCTTACGAAACAATATACACAGTTTTATTGCGTCTGCATACAAACGGTGAAGAACACACGACGTGGAATCCATTTCTTAGATTAGTTCCATAGATTGAAATAAAATGCGCATGGCAAATATACGTAACCTGGCAAGGTGCTAAAGCTTTTATCCATATTTACTGATAGCTATCCGTTTCTCGAATGATCCGTGAAACGTTTGAATCCCATGTACCTGAAAATGATTACTTTCAGTAAGTCTTTACATTATAAACAGTGGTTTCATAATACTCAACATTTCCTTGTCCAAATCAAATTTGACCCTAAACGTAGATGAAAATGGAAGGCAATTTCTGTCGTTAAGGTTTTCACGGTTATTTTCTTTTATGAGTTTACCGACGAAAGTCACGTTATTTTAAAAATACGCTGGTAAATTAATTACTCTCTCATCTAGTTGGTCTTCCCGTTTTATAAAGCTACAGGTGTGAAATAAGGCGCAATTTAGTTTTTTTTTATCGTTAAGGCTTTTAGGATGTTGCTTTTTACGGCGGCACCGTTCTTTTCAAGATAAATTATTATTTATTGGGTAAAAAATCCTATTCAGGTCAATCTCTAAAGACATTGTATGAACATTGTACTGAATACTGAAGCAAAATATGTTTAAGGGCGAAATAATGGAATAAGTAAACAGTAAAAGAAAAACCAATAAAAGTTGTTTTATTGGCCGTCGACCGAAACACCTGCCACATAATGAGTTTTTAGTATTCCAGGGCCTCATTGATTAAATTCGATAAACATTTTTTATGCGATAAGAATTTGGGATATAAAATGTCAATGTCAACGTAACAATTGGAAACATTGTAACAATAAGATTTTGGTAATGTTATATGTGACACGATATCCTCACATACAATTTCCTGGACGTGAGTGATGACCGACGAGCTCCATCGTCACTAATCGGGCGTGAAATTGTGTTAGCATTGTTTCTTTCACTTCTCTTTGCAGCGGTTTTCACTATTTGGTAAGGTGCACTTTCCTTAAAGGGCTGTGCAGCAACACTAATAATCTACCTAGAGCAGGTACACAGTTCGATAATCTTTACCTATGACGAGAATTCTCATTCAAAAATATGTTGGATCGACCATTAGGAGCTAAAACATTAAAAAAAAAACAAATAAAAGTTAGATAAATCATCCAAAAAATAGATCTCTGAAGTGTTTCAACTCGCCAGAGTATATATTTTACTCTCCAAAACAAAATACATTATGTATGATATTACACGCATTTGCGATAAACATTTCGAGACTCGAAAACGTGGAAGAAGTGCTATCATTTTTCGATTTCCTTTTTTTTGGGTCGCATTGGAAAATATAAAGATGATGTTTAGCATCTCACCTTGTAAGTTCAGCCAGATGTTACATGTGTTCTCGGAGTGCGCAAAAAGAGCGCGCTGTGTACCTAGTGACCCTAGTCACGTCCACACCGGTGTTTGGGATAATGTTTGAACTTTGTGTATTCTATTTTAGCACCTTTAGGTTGATATTTTTTTTGCAGATTCTATAGTAAGTGGGAAGCCATCGGTTTCTTTTTTAAAGAGTTTCTTGTACCAATGATCCAGCCTTATAGGTATAATGTACTTACTATATTTTATAGCCTCATGCTGGAATAAGACATTTTCATTCAAAAATATGTAAGTATGTATAATTCATACGACATAAACTTTTTACTGCTTAGAAGATTGCTAATATAGAAAATGGAATGTTGCTTTTAATAAATAGAATTTTTATTCGTTCGTTTATTCGACATCGTAAAATTGAAACAAAGTAGCATCTCTGCAAAAAAAACATAAAAATGCGTCACTCGCGTCACAGTCACTCTTTCTGGTTTAATGAGAAACGCATAAATTATTCGCAAGCACATAAATATTCCTCTATGAATTGACGCAACCATATATCCTCTTTTTTTAAGGGTTAAAATAGCATTTTAATGAGTCAACAGTCGACGTATGGCGTGTCTAAATTAAATGACAATTGTGCCTTGTTTGTGCGCAGTTAGGTAACAGGTGTTCTGTTTAGCCGTATGAAAAATGAGCTCCATGATATTTCTCTAATTCGGTATTTCGTTTTATATATTACTAGCTTCTGCCCGCGACTTCGTCCGCGTGAAATTCGTACTTTCCTCTAAAAGTTTCGAAAATGTATGTTGGTATGATCTTTATAATTAACTTAAATAAATAAGTATTCGGGCCAATTTTTAAGTTTATAGAACAAAGGAATCAGATTTTTTCAAAGAAACTATCCCCGCTTTTCACCCCCACAGGGGTAGAATTTTGAAAAATCGTTTAAGATGTGTTCATAACTTGACTCAAAGTTTATTTGTACCAATTTTCGAGCTAATCAAGACACGCAGTAAAATCCTCCCCTTTAAAATTAACTACCTCTTTTCATACAGTTAGGGGTAGATTTTCGAAAAACCCTGATACACGTTATTAATTATTTTTAGTCCTTAGTATAAATACTGAGTTTCAAGTTAATCGGACAGGGCGTTAAAATTCTTCCATACAAATTTTAACACCCCCCATTACCTCTTTAGGGGGTATTTTAGAAAAACGAAAAATTCCAAACTTCATAATTTACTTAGATAAGTATTCGTGCCAAGTTTCAAGGTTATTAACTCAATAAATAAGATTTTTCATACAAACAAAATCCCCCCTTTTCACCCCCTTAAAGGTTGAATTTCCAAAATCCCCTTCTTATTCGATACCTACTCTGCACAAAGAACACAACCTCCAAAACTCATGTCCCTAGGACCAGCGGTTTAGACTGTGCGTTGATATTTCAGTCAGTTCGTTCATCCCCTTTTGGGGGAGAAATTATCAAAAACGCTGAGACACGTATAAATTAATTTTCAATCGTTAGCCTAAATACAAAATTTGAAGACCCTAACTTTTAAACTGACGGACTTTCATACACAATTTCATCCCCCTTTTTAACTCTTTGGGGTTGGAATTATCAAAAACGCTGAGACACGTATAAATTAATTTTTAGTCGTCAGCCTAAACACAAAATTTGAAGATCCTAACTTTAAAACTGACGGACTTTCATACAAACTTTCATCCCCTATTTAACTCCCTTAGGGGTTGAATTAAAAAAAATCCTTCCTAATTCCTTGTCTACATTATAAAGGGAACCATTGTGTAAAATTTCAAAATAAATACCTATAACTACTTTAATTAATAAAAGTACCTACGCTTAATAATTTGTAATTTGAACGAATATTTAAACACTACCAAAACAACTAATACTTGTTCCTAACTTTAGCTACCTTACACTTAAAATCTAACCCCCTTATTCATAATCCTATTTTATCTCTATTTTAGCTAAAATAGGTTTATAGAACGTTTGTCTTTATCTGTCACGTTGACATTTCTGTGTGTAAGAAAGAGACAAACCCCATTTTAACTAAAATAGGTTTGATAAGTTTTATGAATAAGGGGGTTAGTGACTATTTAAACTAAAATATTCTTATAGAATCTGAACGCATCAACAGCCAAATATTGAATGAAGCTCGCTCTTTTTTTTTTTTTTCCTATATGGCATCTCGTAGTTGACCTATAGAGGTCGTGACTACTTAACCGGACTATTGAAGCTCGCTCTCGGACCTCCCGCCTTTTTATACCCTACCGCCGCCGCAACCCGTGTCGAGCGCGGCAACCGTTACACAAAAATAATCCTTATAGCATGATTCAGTCTTCACGTGCGATGGCGCGATGGCTTATTTCATGTATAAGTTTGGTGTTTCTATACCGATTTCTATGATTCTTTTTTTATTGAATAGGTAATAATGTTAACTTTTTTAAATTAGGGATGAGTGAGAGTATTATAAACGTAAGAGTAAACAAATATAATCAGAATGCTCCGAACTGCTAAGCTATCAGGAGTTACACGTGTTATTGTGAGTCAACCATAAAAGATAGACATATGCTGTTGCGGGATATTTTTTAGACAATTTTATGTAAAATATTTCCGTCTTACATGATTTCTATGTAACTTTAACCATTAAGGCTGCACACGCGACGGAAGCTTAAAAAATGGAGTAACTTCTCCCGTTTTCCCAACATTTCGCTTCACTACTCTGCTCCTATTGATTGTAGCGTGATGAAAAGTATACTATAACCTGCCCAGGAGTATGAAGAATAATTGTACCAAGTTTCGTTAAAATCCGTCCAGTAGTTTTTGTTTCTATAAGGAACATACAGACAGACAGACAGACAGACAAAAATTTTACTGATTGCATTTTTGGCATCAGTATCGATCACTAATCAACCCCTGATAGTTATTTTGAAAATATATTTCATGTACAGAATTGACCTCTCTACAGATTTATTATAAGTATAGATATAGATGACAGAATTTCAGGCAAGTGATATGAGTTTGAAACTGTTTTGCATGTTGACACGTAACGATATATATTAAAAGGACGTCGTGTGTGACTGGTGTTTATTCTAATCGATCGTTCGTGACTGATATTAATTCGTGGCTTTGAGTGGATATTAATTCTAACTAATTAAAAACGTATGTATGCCAGTTGCTGCACGAATATTAAATATTAGTCAGAAAATTCGGACTCGGTCCAGCGTAGCTACGCAAGCATTGAAATTAAATAAAAAACAAGCTTAGTAAATACGTTTATGAAATAAAAATCAATTAAAAATGTCTTCCACAGCTAATTGTTGGAAACTTCGCTAAACCTATCTCTGCTCTTAGACACAAAACATAGTGTCTTACTTATAGTATAGCAAAGCTTAATTATTTTCTTGAATTGTAAAATAAACTCTTAGCCTAAAGTTCAGTGCTTCTCAATTAATAACAAGGGCCGGGATGTCTATCCAGTTTGAGATACTGTATAAAAGATTATCGAACGGAAGAAAAATAGTGTTCATATTACTGCGGCTCCAGGGTGTCCTTTCATCACGTTTTATGTACTCCTCAGGCAGTTGAATGGAAGTTTTTTCTGGTTTAGTGTAGGTTTTTGTCGGAGTAATGCGGAGGGTCGCGCCTCCCGCGTGCCTCCTCACTGCCCCGATGAATATTTTGTGATTTTTACGGGACAGCTGGCTGCGATATTTATTTGATCAAAACTTCTTGATTACATAATCAAGAAGTTTTGATCATACCTATGTTACCCACGATTGAGATGTGTTATGATAACTTATTGATACTTCGCTTCTTATGACTTTTTGAACTTTTGATGGAGTCAATCGCATCTCTTTTATATGTCATATGTAACCGTTATTGAGTGCTAGCATTTTCTAATAAGTGCCAACGCTCTGACACAAAATGTGTTGAACTTCATGGCTTATGTATTTGTAGTAAAATATATAGTTATGTGTATTAATTATATCTATCTAAATCAAACTTCAGAACAGAAATTGAAATTACATACACACAAAAGTTTTAAAGTTAATCGTATAAACTAATGTCTTGAAATTAATGAATTACTCACACCCCTATTCTTTAGCTTTTTACAAGCCTATAGCGGTAAACATTAAGCTTCCCCAAACATCACCGTCATCCGATAGCAGTGCATTGTTATTTGTTACCCATATCGGCGAGGTTAGTGACGGCCGACAGCGTCAAGGGTGCATCGTGCTCATAGACTTATTTGGTAGCGAAGTGAAATTGCCTCCACGAGTGAAAATACTTTGTAGCTTCTACGTCCGGAGCAACCTGCAGGGTAATTACTTAACACACTGTAGCAAAGGCTTTCATTTTGACAGTTCAACAACATCCATTGCGTTATTTACATTGTTAAGCAGAAAAATAATTCGAACGTATGAAACAATGGATTAGCAATATCCTTCAAAATGATTCAGATTATTCAATTAGGGTGCTGGCTACTCTGCTACCACTGTGGTAGCTGGCCAATGTTTTTACACCGATTTATTTTCATATTTGATTAAATTACGTAAGAAGTTTACCTGAATATTCTAGATTTACATTTTGGTAATAGAATCCCGAGGTTTACTTCAGAATTTGATCGCTAAACGAAATCTAGGGAACGCGAAGTTTCACGAGACTGATTTCTTGCTATCCGATTTAGTGTAACGGTGTATCGGCGGTGGAGGGAGCGGTTATCGAGAGCTGATTGAGCGCGCAATAAATTCAGATTGCTTTCCTACGTGTACACCGCCCCTATGACTCGCGGAACGCACTAATACATAAATAACTGTTACTCGGTTACATTTACTTTACCAATACTGACGTAACACCGAAATACTCCTAAGTCATAGGGTATGAATAAATAACAGACATAACTGTAACGTAATAAGTTATCGTAATAGAAGCGTGACGTGGGCCGAGCTTTTTGTGTCCCTGAAAATTTATGGTGACACGTAATGTTCGAGCCGATGGCCGATGGGTACAGGTCCGTGTAGCTATTTTTCATTATTGAGTCAAACTCAAAGGATGTATTTTAATTAAACCATTAACAGGCACTTTTGATTGTCAAGGAGTCTGTCGGATAGTAATATGAAGCTAGTTGCCCATTCCAAAGCGTAGTAGGTGATGGAGAAGAATGGACAAGAAACTCGATGGACACTCTTTTAAATTATATTGTTAAATTGAATCATGATAAGCGCTTGTTGTTAAGCTATCCATAGTATTGTAATGGCATTACGTAAGCTTTGCTTGAGAATAGGGAGAAGAGCGTAACTAAATAAATTAAGCCAATTACCAACTTAAACATGAAAATGTAAGCGCGTGTTTGTTTCATGTAGTCACTTCCTGCAACTGGCGCGAGTCGTACGAGATTACGAGGTACGTACGAGGAGCACATAAAAGAAAATGGTAACCAACAGAAAGGTGGTAATGGAATTAATCGAGGTTGGGCGCGAGACTACGTTTAGTACACATAAATATGATCGCCAACGTTTGTTGTTGTTTATTCTTTCAGGTTCCCCTTATTTTGGGAAAGTAATTACGGTTCTTGTCATCCCATCTAAGCTTACTTTCACAACCACTTGAAAAATAAAATATAACAGCAACCTGCGTGGCAAATATTTAGAGCATACATGGTGGTGCTCAATTTTATATTTGGTACATAGTAAACCAATATGTTTATGGCGTAGATAAAATAGAGGATATAATATCGTGCAGTCGACAAGTCGAACCGTCTGGTGGTGTAAGTAGCACGGACGGAGTAGCTGAACGCTTTCGAGCACAAATGTTAATATTCTGTGTAATATTAAAGATTGTTTCGTGTTCCTTGCCTGAAAAGTCGTAAGTTGTCATAAAGGAGACGGAATATTTTGTTATTATTTGAGTAGAACTTAATGTTGCGTACATTCATAAGGTGAAAATATCTGGACCAGTATGTACAATCTAGGGTTGATTTTTCTAACTCCAGATAATTTTATCCGAGGAATAGTTTTGAATTTTTGACAGTTTTTCCATACAAAATCTGTCAGACGTCAATTTTATTCTACGAATAAAAATTATCTGTCGATTGAAAAATCAGCCCTTAAACAAAAAGAACAATACGTAACTGATTTGTAAACTTTTGTAAGGCTGGCTGTTTACATTATCTCAAAGTTTTAGTTCGCACTTGACTAAGAGGTGACTGTGGAGGAGACTCAAAAAATCAAGGCTCGCGAAAGAAGCAGCGCGTAGTGTGCGTGCGTGGTGACGAGGAGATGTGCGTGGTGTGGTGGTGTGGGTGCGGGCGGCCCCGGCGGGCGCGGCAGTGGACTGGGCCGGGGGTATCGATCCCCGCGGGGCGCGTGCGCCGAGAGCGCGGTGCGAGCCGAGCGAGCGAGCGCCACCCGCGCAGTCCGCAGCCGGCCGCCAGCCAAGCGACTGCCGACACCGCGGGGACTCCGCGCCACGCGAACCTTCCCTCGCAACGTTTGACATTCAACGCGCGACAACACTCGCACAACCTCAAATCGCCTCTCTCAAAGGAATTGCTCTAGTGTTATCACTTCGAAACTATTCAAAACTTGTAGTTACGACGACGTTTACTTATTATCTTGACTTTGAATTGACATATTTCAAAAGGTGATAAACTTTATTTATTTACATACTTTAATAAATGTTTAAGTTAAAACTTAAAACCAGCATTAACGGAGGATGTCTGAAAACTAATTCAAAGTTGGTGTTGTGGTGCAAAGTATAAAAAATGCGGTGCCTGATAATCTTTTGAAGTGATCGTGTTTGTGACTGAAAAAATAAAACAGACGCTGGGAGCGTTGCTCACGAGTTCACGGGTCGTTAATTCGGTGGAGGAGAGGATCCGAAAAAAGAGGTCTCGCTTACGTCCGCTCATCGGAGTGATAAAATTTATGACAAACGGTAAGGAGCGTGTAGTGATAAGGGTTGGGTGCGTTATCTGTGCGGCGGCGCGCGTGTGTCGGCCGCTCGGACGCGGTCGCGGTAATTACTGCTCCACCTCAGCAGGCGACCGTCTCCATTCATTATTCTTATCACACTACAATTACATATTGCCGCCGTTACTGTCCACTGATAACTAACCCTCCTGTAATTTAGTGTAAGTGAGCACCATTGGATAGTTTCTTCTTTATTGGCACTTTAGGTTGGCAGATTTTTCTACTATATTTCAGGCACACCGGATAAAAGGATTCCATCAGATAAATGCTTCAAACTCTTAATATATTTAGGTATTGGAGCTTAACTAAGTAACATATCTATTTAAAGGAACTTATTATCTAACAGCCCAACAAAAAAAAAAAAATATATATATAAGCTGGTTTTATAATATCTACTAAATTTTTCCGCATATTTTGCTTCCTTATATCCACGAAGATTATACGGTCGTCAATAGGGAGTAGAGTTTTTTTGAAGGTTTGGTAATTAGACTATCTTCGAATATTATCTTATTTATATTTAATTTGAGTATGATGATCATCAGTTAGCTTTTTTTCCTTATTATTCCTCTAATCCTATCCTATACTTATGATATTATTTTCCTACTCTGGTTTCCTTTTCTATATTTTATCTTGGATCATCTTTAACATTAACGCGTTAAGTAAAAGCATCTTTATACTCTTATGACAGCAGGTATGCAGGTACGAGTTTGCGCTGTGGGTGGCTCCCCTAGGCCATGTTACAAGAAAATAGCAGTACTAATTTATCATGTCAGTAAATTACACAGACATACAAACACATTCAGCAGTAGATGTAAGTACTGCCATTTGTCACATGTTAAGTATCTCCAGCACATTTATTTTACACATATAGCTACAATAATTCTGCTCCATTTAGCTTTACGTTATACAGGAAAGGAGAATGTCCACTAGGTTTTAGTGTATTTTGTGACGGAAAAGGGGTCTGTTTCAATAACACACTCGTTAGCCTAAAAATATTCATTGCAGAGAAACGTCACGGGTTCAGATTTGCGTGAAAATTTATGCGTGTGTCGTATGTCTTGGAGAAGTACCTCGCTGGTGGTGTGTGTGTCGGACACAGCGGACAGCGGACACTGGCTCTAGCGTCGGATTACACGACCGGTGTCGGCCATGCCTCAACCGACCTTTTTAGACGTTACCTCTTTATACGTGTTGTTCAGATTAATCGTGTTATGTTCGGTTTCTAAATTAACCGTTGAACCTTTTCTGTAGAAATAATTAGATCTGTCGTTTTCTACATGCCATGATTAACCACGGTCTTGAATAAAAGCGTTAAGTATCAGCATGCGAACAGTAATAATCACATAGCAACGTTTGATCCAGCTTTCAGCTAAGATAAACACAGCGACACTAAATGAAAATTCACACAATTAGGCGCAGTATTGGAAAGCATTGATAACCATTCATGTGTAGTAAGTTACTACTATCGAACGATGACTCACCCTCCGGGAGCTGCGAAAAAAGACAAATTGCCAACTCTGCCATCTGTAGGTTCATGTTATTGATAGATAAATGGTCTTTAAAGCTAGTAAAAGTCTAGGGATTTCACTAGAAAATCTGTTTCAAACTGTACTTTTTATTTTTTTACATGTTTATAGATAGCTCTTTGTAATTTAAACAACTTTTAAGCCATTCGGACAAAAAAATCTATTTGAGAATCCCGTTTTGGTTGGAAAACTTCGAACAATAGAACGCACCAGCCATAGACATAAAATACCTCATTACTTTTTATAACTTGGAGAAATAAAAGAGAGGTCGCCCTAGGGAGCGGCAAGTTTTCATCAGTCGCGTTACTGAACAGTGTCTGTTTGAAGGCGTTCTTATCTTCAGACGTGACCCCGAGCATGTCCACAAAATAAATCGTGCGATGACGCCCGCGGTTCAATTTTGTGTGAAAATTACGAGTTTGTACGTATCTTCAGAAAATTTGGCCGAACAAATAGATAGCAGGGCGAGGGCTGGCCGTGATTCGCCTCACGTCTCTCACGACCACAGGGTACTTTAAAAATTCGTTTCCTAACCGTACGACAAGTTCGTATGCTGCGGCAGCGACCTTTTCTCAAAGTGCTATGACCCTATCGTGTGGTGAAACAAATTAGAAAATTCAATTATGTGTTTGCTAAAACTAATAGCAAACATGGCGAAGTATTGTAAAAGAAGAATTGGCATAAACCTGAAACTGCAGATAGCATTATATGAATATGTATATAATAACTACATAAAATATGGTTAATTTAATTATTCCAAGAAAATACCTTCTTCCCTTCATGTGATCACTGGCTCTCTGTGTCTCTTAGTTTTGTGCCATCTGTCTTGTGTTTTATTTCAGTTTTTGCAATAGCTTATTTCAAGGAGATTTCTCAATTTTTATAAATTGATCGATTGTTTGTTTAAATCGGTTCGACAAGTAGTATCTGTGGATAATAATAATGTACAGCGGTTACCAAGGAGCCTGTCCACTATGATTAATATGGAAATATTGACCTCGGTCCCTTTCTTGTATGAGGGCACTTTGTAAAGGGCACTAAGGTCTAAGAGCCAAGAACGATTGTGATTTAGTTTTGATTAGGATTTCCAAACTCAATAGATAATACTTCGCTTAGCGCGTAGATAGTACCTATGTAGGTAGATGATTTAATGGCACTCAAAACGAAATGCTGTGGTAATTAATTTGGGAACAGAAGAAAATGAAAAGGCTCTTGAAATAAAGCTGGAGCCCGTCTGCCAGTTTCGTTGTTAACTTGATTATAACAAAATCCGTGTCCGCTTTTAAAGTCGCTATCAGTATTACGAGCTCGTCGTGGTGATCATTCAATCTTCTCTCATGAGGTTTCGTTATTTTATTCAGCTCGTGAATCGAACCGTAAGAAGGTGTTAAAGAGTGAATTGGCAAAAGGAGCGAATGAATGGAATATACGAACAGGTCGGCGCGTTGGTTCCGATCGCCATTTGCCGCTGAATAATGAATGCGTCAGGGACGATAATATTCACCGTGGCCCACCGACGCCACCGCCTCCCCGGCGACACATGTTACCTATGTACACTTGAATAGATTCTCTCTAGCTCTACTGATACAAGACATCACGCCTACGATTACACAAATAAAGCTTTAAAACACTCCATAAAAAATATTCATTTCAGTTAGGGATGATCTCAGTTATTTTATAAGTGATTATGGTAATGTACGTAAATCGGAAACAAATCTGGTGCTACGGTGGATACATATTTAAATTATGTAAATTAATCTGTAAAGATCTTCGTAAATACGTTCTATTGCTAATTCTAGGACAAATAGTCTTGTGATTGTGAGCAATGAAAAATGTTGAAATATTGGACACAAAGTTCAACACGTGGGGTACAATCGAAGGATTTATTTTTCACTTGAGAAATAAAAGATTCAAAGAGTGACAAAAGGTACTGAAAATTAATTTGTGTGTCAATAGAACACAAAATAATAATAATTCAGTGATGTGGTAGGTACCTAACTTCAAATGGAAAAAATCGATTTCTACGTTGAGGAAAACTGCACTTAAATAAATCAATGCTCAACATATTTACCCACTTAATGTTAGGGTGTAACATAATGTTGTTTAAACAGGTATCAAAATCAAATTAGGATGACAGTTGATAGTACTTATGTCAATCTAACTAGAGGCTCCTCCCATTTGCAGTACCTCAAGCATTTTATACTTGAAGGTATATAAAAACGAATCGAATAAACCACTCGGACGATATTGCAGTAAAGCGGGAATCTTATCACCCTGTCGACATTTATATCTTATGAAATACAGCATCGTCAACAGACATTTATGTCAGATATTTTTTTACTTGAGTACCTGTTGTTGACACTCGTTGGCCTTCTCATTTCTATACAGATAGTTTTTATAGAAGCCCTAAGGAACGCGCGACGCAAAAGTTACGTAAAAGCGAACGATTAAAAAAAATTGAAATTAATTTAAAATTTGAAAAAAAATCGGATTTTGGTTTAAAATTTTGCAACGAGCACAATGAGTAAAAAAAAGAAAAAAAAATAGAAGAGAGGAAGATAAGATAAGAAAAATCTTAAAACTAAGTCAATATTTAATTTTAAAATCTTTCGATGTTTCGTTACGTTTACTCCGCGCGTTCGTGCCAAGCCCATTGCCGGATTAAGCCAGCGCGGGGCCTGTAGCAAATTCTACTAAGGTACGCCCCCTGATAGAACTTGGATTGTTTTGCGGTTTTGAAGTTGAGGAGATAAAATAAAACAGTGCTTTTAAATAGTTTTCTTTCACGATATAAAAAAACTAGCCGAATCGGTGATTATGAACAAAGATGTTCTTTTCCTCGTGTTCCTTAACTTGAACCAAATTACTTTCTTCATACAATTATAATTACAAGTAATTTAGTAAAATCCAACATTATTGGTAGTGATTGAACGGTGATGTGCACCTTGGATGTAGAAGTGAGCTGTTGGTAGGTACCATTTATTAAAAAAAAACCAAATAAAGGAACTTTTAAATTGTCAAGCAGTCGGTCAGTCAGAAAGATGAAGCTAGTTGCCGATTCCAAAGCATAATAGATATGGAGAAGAACTGGCAACAAACTCCATGGTCACTCTGTACATCATTCTTGTTAAAATTATGCTTATGAGAACGATGTCGAACGTTAAAAGATCGATTTAGTTTTTTTTTTAATCTTTTTATTACGGATGCGTTATAAAAAGAAAATAAAATTAATAATTAAAGCAAGCAGTGACAGCTAAGAGATGAACCATTCCCTGCTGTCGGCGCCCGTTCAAGAATATGACGCACGGATTAGCACCATTCAGCTCACCCCTGACCAGACCCTTTCTCAGACCCTTTCTATGGAGGATAAGTGAACTTGACACCCTGTACCTCATACCTCTATAGAAGTATCCAGTAAATGGTAGCTTTCTAATATGTACATAGTGCTCACACATGTGCTATGCAGTCATACATTCATAATAGTATTCCACTGGACCTAATGGTGATATAGGAACCATGACTTGTTTTTTTGTACATTCAAGAGCGGCGGGCACAGCCCTACAAGCGCGGGGCCTGTAGCATTTGCTACACTGTGGCCAATCCGGCCCTGGTTTAGGCTATTGTACCGCTAATGGAAAAGGAGAGAAACAACATACTCTGTCTGTTTGTGTCGACCCCTACGCTCCTGTGCCAGGTTCAAGCAGATTCTAACCAAAATGGCAACATGTGATCAAGATTTATAAATCCACAAAACAAATTATGATGCCAGTGTTGCATACCATCAAACTACGGGATATAATTCCTAAAAACAAAAAAAAAACAAAAATTATGCATACGTACAACATTAAGTTATCTGAATAGTTAGCTCTACGTTAACGCTTGCACTGAATTTTATGTGAACTTTCAATGTAGTTCAAATGACAATTGAAAAGCAAAAGAAACGTTGAGGTTTTCACCTTTTTCCTAACGTTCCTTTGTGTGTCCCTTACGGACCTATTTCCAGCGTTGTCTTTTATGAAGGTCATAGATAAAAGATCTTAAACGTGAGGGAAATGTATAAAAAGAATCCTTTTATACATTTCTTTGACAATTACTTTAACGAATCCAGAAAGTCATTTCGCTACAAAATATGATTGTGTATTAAAGTGCACACGTAAAAAGTTCATAAGTTCAACTATAAGTAAGAATTTTTGTTCAATAACTTCCTGTTTTTAGGTCAAACAAAGCATCTTCCAAGAAGGTATCGTATTGAATAAAATATAAATATTTTCGGAACGTAAAACTTTCACAGTATCTCGTCCTTGTGAATATTATGTCTATCCATTCAAGTCACGCGTGCCTCTGCTGTTTATTCACATTCGCATTGGCGTTCGTAAATAATGGGGTAACTTTTTGAAGTCACCCGACTCATGTAAGACATGTTTCAATAGCCTATTTAAATCATATTTTCATTTGAAAGTTGCTCGACTGCAGCTAATTTATTGCAAGGTTAAGCAAACCGTGCCATATTCTGAGGTTATTTTTGGAAAATATAGTCCATAAATCAATGCTCATAAATTATGTCAACAAAAGAGTGTGAATAAAATCCTAGGCTTTGTCAGTATTCGTATCAGTATTTATATACGAAGCGCTTCCGATGTTTTACTCACTCATAATACAAGCGCGGCTGGTATCCGAATACCTTAAAATTGTGTCCATAAAGATAAGAATTTTTGTGACTTCGTTTCGCTAGGCTCGAGGTTCCCTAAAAATTTATGATCACATTTCATGACTTCGTAAGAGTTCTGTTGGTTTTTCTGAAAAAAAAATGTGATATCCGATGTCCTCATTTAAAGGAAGCTTTATAAATTGTCCGTAAAGTTGAACTAGAGCCATTAAATTCTGCTACGAGTGCTACGATTTTTCGTAGCAAGTGCGTAGGCCATATAAACTTATAATTTGGAATGAGATGGTTTCACCCGGAATTTATGTTGCATATCTATGCCAATGTAGGTAATATAATTAATTATACAATTTTGTCGACGTGCCTACTTTAACACGAACATTAAACTGCATTATTCATTGTCCTTAGAAATTATTCGTTGAGATTTTTGCTGAACAATAGAATTATGAAAATTTTCGTGAACCGTGGTTTTGTTAATGGGCCACTAAAAAGGGACGGGTTCTAATTGCTTTGAATAATATGAGCATATACATAGGTAGGTACTCATCGGTACCTCACTTGGAGCTGACCACTGGGTCAGCTAGCCCTTTGTTGATTCGAATTTAATTTAAGGGTTTGTTAAATAAAGTAGTTATTGACACAGGAATATTTAATAAAAATATGTTTAAAAAATCACAGCCTAATATTGAGTAAAGCGACGTTCACAGTGTTCGTACATGTAGGAAGTATTAAGTACATAACAATAGAGAGCTCTTTAGGTCGTCTTATGAATTATGGGCGGCATGCAGCGCCGCCGCCGCCTGCGTCGCGCGCTAATTGATTCCTGAATTTAACCCTCGCGTAACCTCGTTACTCCAAGTGAATATGAAAGATGTCATTTTATGCTCGCAGTAATGGAACTGTTCTTTTATCTTCTCTCATATGGGCTAACAACGTGAATTTCCTTTGCATTTTTCTTTACAAAAACATAATTTTCACCCTAATCCGCCTTCTGGTAAAGGAAGCCACTCGACACCCGTCCGTTAATAAATTTCGTTGAAAACAATTGGAATTGGACGTGCTACCAAGGTTAAGTAATGCGAAAATCTGTGATTTATAAAGTCGCATTAACGTTTAACCTTGGGAGGGCGTTGGGGAAGTCAGTAGAGCCCGACTTGAATCAAAATGAAGAAGTTCTTTTATTGGTAGTGTTTACTAGTCGTATTTTAGAAGCCTTTCGTCAATTTTATTGTTGCTACTAACTTGTAATACAAATGATACTAAGAAGGCCTACTGCCATATAGAAACACAACACACAATACACAACACAAAACATACACAACATTGTGTTATAACACAATTATGTAGTTTCAATATATAATTGACTATAAGAGTATGACAAGACACCAAAAACTTTATGCCTGATTTGCTAGGCTCTAATATGGAAAGCTAAACCTATTATTTGTATATGAACAAGATTTTGAACAAATAACGATGGTGAGGTACAAAAATCAGCCATTACTCATAACAACTAGTTCGACACGCGCGATTCTATACAGGGTGGGATCGACGCGCAAACTATAACCATGAATTCAGCACATGATTCTAGAACCCCTTTATTATTATTATAAGCCTGTATTGTCCCACTGCAGGGCAAAAGCCTCCCTTCCCTCTTTCCACTTTTCCCGGTCTACCGCGATTGAACGGTAGAACCCCTTAACTAACCTAAAAATCTGCTGTTTCATAGAAAAGTAATACCTCATAATCAGCCTATATTGTTCCCACTTTTGGGACACAGGCCTCCTCTCTTCGAGATGGAGTGGGCTATAATCTACCACGCGGGCCCAGTGCGGGTTGGTAGATGTCACATGTCTTCGAATTTTTGGTTCTAGGACATGCCGGTTACTCACGATGTTTTTCTTCACCGTTTTGAGAGCAGTGGTGATGAAATAATTTACACAAAGTAAAGCGCCTATCTGGGTTCGAACCTACCACCTACAAACTCGTAAGTCGCGGCCGTTACCACAGGGCCACTCTTTTAACTGTTCTGTGGGGCCACTACTGCTCCAAGTAATACAAGTAATACCTACACGCTCAAAATGTATGGGAATGCTATTTATTTTTTTAAACCGGTACCAATATTTCAACGCAGAGGTTCAGTATCATGTACTGAATCCATAGTTACAGTTTGCGTGTCGACGTCCCTTCCACCCTGTATACGCTGACATGGTTTTTATTTTGAATTCACACGTCTTCTAAGTAAGTATCAAAGTTCATTGTACGTCGCTAAGATAGTGCGATGATAATCACGGAGCGCAGGATCTGCATAGCAACTACACACATACAATACACCGGCTGTGACAATGTCTGACGCAAAGTTGTTCCATTAAGTTAAAAATCTCAACGTTTCGCGTAACTAAGACGACACGACACGTCTAGGCAAACTGGCGTCACACAAGCAGCAAACTCGTGAGCGTAACCGCATTTCTATAGAAATCACGAAAGAGTAAACATGGAGTGAAAGGTAAAGTCAGGTAAATTAATTATAAGCATATTGACTACCATCTTATAATCAAACCACAACTGTTATTCTTTGACAATTGTATGAAATAGCTTTAACACGGCAAATTGACATAGTGTATCAATTTTCTTCTATGTCAACTTGCTTAACAATTAATTTACTGTACCAATAAGAATAGGAATAACATATAGAATAAGATAGGGGCTGAGCGGTGCGGCATGGCGATTATATCCGCGGCGATTGTAATATATCGCATATACTATGTTCCGCTGCTATACAAGTTTGGTGACTATTTATCTATACTACTTTACTACGAGTATATATCTATAATAATAATAATAAAGCTTAAGAGTTTGTTTGTTTGTTTGATCGCGCTAAACTTTAGACTTACTAGTCGGATTTAAAAAATTCTTTTCGCATTTGATAGCCCAATTCTTGAGAAAGGTTAAGGCTATTAACATTGCGCTTGGGTCCTTAGGACCCTAGGGCAAATAGATAAAAGTCAGAAAGAACGCTAAGCGAAATCGAAGTAATAATAGCGCGGGCGGGTGATGCGATGCGACGGGGTGGGACGGGGGAACAAGAAATTTGACACGGACAAAGTCGCGGGCAGAAGCTAGTTTATTTAATCAAAATTAAATGCTGTGCCTCACTTGAGAACGGCTGTACTGATTTGTTTTAAATTGTCGTTATAGTCCAGATTAGGTTTTTATGGAAAGAAAAATTGGAAAAGCTTCCCGGAATATGTTTCGGGAAAACTGAACGTCCTTTTTTCTATTAGATTTTTTAATGAATTATTGAAATTTGGACAGTGCGACGTCTGTCGGATCAGCTAGTATGAAATACAATACAATTCATGCAATACAGAACAAACAAAGTAAAAGCACGGTGACAGCGCCGCGCTGCAGCCAAACGCGCCCGCTGTGTGAAGCTCCTTAGTGAAATCTCCCGTTTGCTCAGCTTTAAAACCTCCGTCTATTAAATCCATAGCAGAACTGAGTCACTTTAAGTGTTATGATTATGGCATCCGTACACATTATCCCATGAGGGGGAGCGGCGCTGGTTTAAAACATGAACCCTTGTTTTTGTGACGAGCACATTCACTTGAAGCGGCAACCATTGTGTTCTGAGAAAATTTTGTGATTTCTATTTACTCAGCGGTTGTCCTGTTGTTTCTCCTTAATTTTGTCACAGCTTGATCACTTTTGCGAAAAATTATTTCTTTATTTAACGATCCGTAGCGGGTGTGTTTTATTAAGATGGTATGGAGGTTTATGGCAAATCATTTTATGTTCCTTTGATTGCTTTGATCATACTCTGATTATTAAAATGTGATTTCAACAAACATGGCTTAATTAAGATTGTAGATAGGTATATTTTCTATAAAAAATAAAAAAGAGCACAAACATTAAGCCGTTATTAAGTTTTTTTTCGGTTTTATAACGTCATTGTCGTACATTCTAGTTTATTATATCTAATATATTAATTATTATTACCACTTAACTGCCGCTGGCAGTCGTGGCAACCAGCTTGTTAACAACTGCCTTTACATATCTCTTTTGTCAGCTACCAAGATCCTTCTTAAGAAAAACAATAAGAAAACGTAATTATGTTATATTCGAACAACCAAATACCTATGTAACGTACTAGGAACTAGGAAATTAAATAATAAAAAAAAATTGCATATTATATGTAGGTAATATTAATGTACGTATATATTCTATCATTTTCTCCACTTTATTTCCGCGTTCCGTCCATGCAGTTTATGAGTTTGTAAACTATTCATGACAAGGGTAACTTCACCATGAATCTATGCCAGAATGAAACAGCAGAAACTTCTGAAAAGCGCCGTTATCTGTTGTCAGGCATTTGTTGCATAAACTACAAATAAGTAGGCTCTTAAGATACCCATGACAATATGACGACCATTCTCAACGGAGAAGAGCGCACTAAAATATGAAATAAATTCAGAATGTCACCAAAATATAGTTATTCACAAATTAGTGTGCGGAGCGAGCAATTTAATTTACGTTTCCCCGGGACTGTTGCCTTCGTCATAGTTTGATCAAGTTCTTCGAGAATTCTGCCTAAGTAGGCCAATTGATAATCAAGTTTTATTTGTTATGAGAGTCATTAGGAGAGGAAATCTTGTTAGAACAAATTTCGAGCCAAGTTTGTTTGGATGCCGATGTGCGGGCGCTGGTAATTACTGACGACGATGTTCATCTTTAACTTTTACCGCCTCTTTTAACGCATTGTGAGAAAATTGTTAATTGTTTATACCTTGTACACAAAACGTACACACGTTGGGATATATTTTTAAGGTACTTGAATGTGTACTGTGACGTCAGAGTGTTGCTATTCTAAGAACAATAGGGGTAGTTGATGTAGGTATTATATGTGAGGGGTTTATTTGTGTTGACTGCTCTTAAAAACATTTTTGGTAAAGGGACGAACGTTATTGTGTGTAACAAGTAGAAAATATTACAAGTACACGTATTTATGTTTGGGGTCTGCGGTCTCCACTAAACGAGTGCTCCTGTTTATTGCTACATAAAGTAACGTTTCATTCTAGAACCGTCCGAATATACTTTATTGGTCGTTGTAACTGATCGAGCACATCACTTTTACACTTTTACCTGCATTGTACGATGACATAATCATGGTTAAATTTTTGAAAGCGCCATAAATTCTTTAATGTGCTTCATAAAGTTCGGTCATTCGTGTCAATTGTTTTATAGTTCTATTTTAAAGGTACCGTAAAACTCGTATTACTGAACTGTTTTCTATCTGTCGCCAAGTTAGAATAGAATAGAATATGAATTGCGAGTCTGAGAAATGATTGGCAGTTGATATACGTTTGAATGTGGGGTTTATATGACTAAATATTCGAGTGGTCGTGTTGTAGCGTGTCGTATGAGTCAATATGTATGCCGAGCAGTCATACGTCGGTGTAGAGCAAGCACATAAACGTTATTGGTAACTTACGAGCGTGGAGCGGGCGGCGCGGCGTGCGTCGCGCGCCTGTAATGTGGTTTACTTTTGCAGCCGCACGTCCACGTGATGTTAAGTGATGAGTACCGTACACGTATATGTACTCCACTCGATGTAATCGTACGATATGTTGATATGACTTCATATTGGAATTATATTATACTAATGTATTCATCGCTAAAGTTGTAGGTACGAGTAATATACCTTTTAAGACTCGTTAAGTGATAAGTTTTGAAACGGCGTGTGTTAGCACCGTAAGGCTTTAAAATCAACCTTGACGATAGGAGCCTTTGAAGACGTATTTGTAAACCATTTTAAACTTATGGATAGCAGATACTTACATAGTTACTCTTACATAGTTATAGTTTTTATTGTTCGATTGAATTAATATAAACGATCGAGTGGTATGTCAAATAAACATTTTACGATATAAATATTGAGTCATAACTTTTTCAAATTACCTGCTAATCGGGTATAAACTAATACGCCAGTCACCTTAGACATGTATAGAATTAATTTTTCCATTGAATACACCTTTTAGAAGTTATAAGCCAAAAACTGAAAGAAGCCCGAAAATGTCGAGGTTTTTCGAGCACCACGTAGTTAGGCACAGGTCTTTCGAAGCTGCAAATTAACAAAATTCCAAAAAAATCAGTACAGTACATTTTTTTTGCGAGCTACGAAGTTTTAAATGACTGCTGAATTTTTCGTTGCTGACCTTTTAGACCAAACCCACCTGAAACAAAGAAAATGTGAATATTATTAACTCACTATGCCTATGTTCCTATGTTCTCTATGTGGCCTATGTTCAGCAGTGGACGTCTTTCGGCTGAAATGATGATTAACTCACTTGATTACGCACTTTTGTGAAAAAAAACCTTAATTAACTGTTTTCAGAAGATGAAGACTTAGCTATTACAAAAATTCGGGAATATTAATTAATCAGAGATTGGTTTCAGTTTCAAGTAAGGGTGCTATTTTTCGCAAGAACGGATGTCGAATAAGAATTCGACACCCGATCTTGTACTCTACTTCGACAACAGTAAGCCAAGTAGGTACCTATACCAAGTCATCATCCTCTGCCTAGCCTTTTCTCAACTAAGTTGGGGTCGGCTTCCAGTCTAACCGGATGCAGCTGAATACCAGTATTTTACATGGAGTGACTGCCTATCCGACCTCCACAATCCAGTTACTGGGTAATACGATACCCCTTGGTAAGACTGATTGTCAGACTTTCGGGCTTCTGACTACCCGTAACAACTGTCAAAGTTCCACGAATGACACCCGGGAACCAACGGCTTAACGTGCTTTCCGAGGCACGAAGGGTTCTCGGTATGTAAAGATGCTCACCCATTTACAGACTAACCGCGGCAAGCGTAGCTTAACCTGATCCTGACCCGACCTGTGCGGCTGTTATTATTTAGCCACGGGCCCCTACGGGATACAATAGGTATACTTGGTACTGTAGGAATTCTGACCTCCTTGCGAGACAGACCGGTAATATTTGAAGGCATATTCCATTCGAACGTTTAAGCACGTGTCATAGAGAGTCGTAGGTTTGACGTATAAGAAATAAGATGAAATAATTATATTAATATGATAAAAGACTCCTAATTAATATCTCATAAAAGTCTAATAGGAGTTTAATTCAGTAAAATAGTTCCCATCTGTAGTTCCCCCCGTGGCGTAGTCCCAAGAGTACCTATACCAAGTATTCCTACTGTATCTTGGTGCTGTATACTCGATTACTATATACTTGGTACCTATACCAAGTATATGAAGTACACCTACTGTATCTAGTAACAATTATATTTATTCACATTTATTACCAAATTTTGATACACCCGGCTTTTCGGGCGAGTGCTACACAACCGAAGCTGCGGAGCAGTGAAAAAAAGAGGCACAAGAACAATTTCAGGGAAAAATATTCGTTTTCATAAACTACATGTTCACTGGCAGAACATGTTGTCAAACTTGATGTTATTTTTGCAAAAATATTTTCACATAGGTCGTATTGCACTGATTGATAAGGTTTCTGAAAGGCTTTCTAAGAAGTAAAAGCTCATGACTTCTTCGCCTACGTATCCGTTTCTCATAATAGAAGTTTTAACCGTACATCCCGCCTCTTAAACTTGTCGTGTATCTGAAACTTGTGTGCCTTATTACATAATATACTTAGCTGCCGCGCTGGTAACATATATATTAAGACCGTCATAGTTGCGAACAATCTTGAAGCAGGGCAGTTGAGGCTCGGAGTGTCCTGTACTTTAGTAATTTAACTTGAATGTAATTAATGAACTGACCGTCTGCGGCGCACCACTTCTCGGTCATTAGTCAAGTGCTTACTCATTAGCACACAAACGTTACCATTCAGATATTATAAATAAATTGCCTGTTCATATTTCACTGGATGCCTCGCATTCTGTAGTTTTATACAACAAAATACTAACATTACAAACTCCTATCGCGAATTCGTGACACTAAACGACTAAACAAATTATGCAAAACATAGGTTTTATGATGCAGTGTAGGTATAATTCTCTTTTATGACCTATAAAAGTGACTAATTTTACATATAGACGGGAAATTATAGGAGCTGGTTGTACTCGCTTTGTTGGAGCCAGTAAACACCGGGTTCGATGTTAATTTATGGTTGTCGTTCTACAATGGCTTTGTGTGTTCTACAACGAATTTGAAAAAGTAGGTAATAGTAACAACCCAGACCTATTATGAATTCAGCACATGATTTTACCCCTCTTCACCCTAGCGTGGAAAATTTTCGCCAATTATAAAAAATCTGCTGTTTCAATGAAAATGGATTTTTTTATAACCGATGAAACATTTCAATGCAGGGGAATCCCCCTGCGTGACACACACACGCAAACACATAAACACACACACACGTGTACATGATTCTGAACCGAGTCACATACTGAATCCTAATTTCAAATATTTGCTTTGTTGATGTAGTAGTAACATCTAATCACAGTATCTAAGAAGGAGTTCACGTCCCAGTACACGTCAGCTATAAATTAGTGTATGAACCACGTGAAAGCGGCACTAGAACGTAGCTGCGGTTACCATACGTGTAGGTACTAATTATGTTCCCATATTATTACAATTACCGTCTTGTAAGGTACAGGGAGGCTAACATTCAAATTAGTTATACATTCGACAGTACCGCAGCTTACTTTAGTGTGTGTAACAGGCACTATCAATTTGGTATGGCGGCAGATAATAAATATTTTATTATAGGCTCGGACGGAGCACGTGAACCGCAAAATCACTGTTACGGCGTTGTTATACGGATAATTTGCAAATATTATCGTAAAACCGGCAATGACGCCTGTTACAAATCACTACGGTAATATATTGTTATATAGCCGTGCATTTAATATCGGTGCGCTGTTTGACAATGTTCAGTTAACATGTTTGATATTACATATTTCGTTCGTTTACTTACCGTGTGTTTTCATTTCAGTTTTGCTTGTTGAAGTCATGAAGTATAATAGATATTCAGATCGATCATCATCATCATCATCATTTCAGCCGAAAGACGTCCACTGCTGGACATAGGCCTCCCCCATGCACCTCCACTTCGACCGGTTTTGTTCTTCTCGCATCCAACGAGTTCCTGCGGCCTTCATAAGGTCGTCGGTCCACCTTGTGGGAGGCCTTCCAACGCTACGCCTTCCGGTACGCGGTCGCCACTCCAGAACCGATCCTCCACTCGACTCCAGATCGATACTCTGGCTAAATACAAACACAGCATCAAATCCAGTACAATAGGATAGTTAGGCTACTTTAGTATGTATTATCGTATCTAGCGAGTTCCAAGCACGTTAGTAGATATTCAAATACCTCGTAGTGAACTGCAAGCTGTGCTGATATCGGCACGCCCAATAGACCATTAATTTTGATTGTTTGTACAGTAGTGAGATGATAATATTATGCGGTGTTGGTCATCGGTGTGGTTATGTGAATCGGCTCAGTGAGTCGTCTGGTGAATGGTGAGTGGTGGTGCAATTATGATAACGTGTGGCGCGCGTGCGCTGGCGTGGCGAGGCAAACAACCCCGGGCGCGCCAATTATTTGATCGCCGCCTACAAAACAGATTAACTACTAGGTACATTTGTTTACAGTACGTCACTACTGTTGGTTTTGCTCTGAAGTCATAAAAGTATCCCAGAATTTACGTAACAATAACAAAGGTGACCTTTATGCTATAGGTGCGACCAAACTGTCACTATTTCGTACACTTTAGAGACATAAAAACAGTTTTAATTGAAGTAGGTATGCAAATGAAACCAGTTCAACAAAGACAAGCAAAGGGACACAAAGTTTTAATAATTAATTTAGTAACTTTGCCACACTCGTTGTTTATTAAATTACACACATAAAGGTTATGTTCTTTTTGGCACAAGGTAAGAACTTCTTCTTGTACAAATGGCAATTAATAATTGATGATTGCCCACGGAAATTTCAAATAGGAAGGAGTAATTCTGGTTGTACATTGATTAATTTCATTATTTTTGTGTTCTTTATGAATGGGTAATATTAAATTTGCTATCTTGAATCAATCAAGATCAAGTAACACAGTGGGTATCTTGCTGGTGATTCGTTAGTCGTGAAAAGTCTTGTTTGATAGAAGTCGACTATAAAACCTAACACTTATAAGAAGCCCACTGACACCAAAGGCACTCAGTATTTATGTATCAATTAACCAATTTAAATTGACCGCCTGACCGTTAACATACATACAATAATCCGCATATTAAAGCCAAATATTGAACAGTAAGCAAGGTATCGGTCAAACATATTAGTTAGTTAGACAAATGTTAATAAATTAATGACTAGCATACGTCTTAGCCCGTGACCTGTCACCTGCCAGATCAGTTCAGCATCAAGTGACGCTGTGGATATGCTGACGAGTGAGCATGAATTCTGCCAAAACAGCCGTGATTTATGACATTTGAATAAGTTACGCCGATAGATATATGAAACTATGAAGCTATTGTTACATACGAATAGTGAAGGTACAGTCAGCGATTAAACAGTAAGCAAATTATCGGTCAAACGTATTAGTTAGTAAGACAAACGTTAGTAAATTAATTACTAGCATATTATGTCTTAGTAGGTGAAGGTCTCACCTGTCAGATCAGTTCAGCATCAAGTGACGCGCTATGGATATGTTATTACCACGAGCGAGCATGAACTCTGCCAACACAGTCGCGATATGTGGCATTTGAATAAGTTACGCCGATAGATATATGAAACTATGAAGCTATTGTGTATGAGATACTAGCTTTTGCCCATTGCTTCGCCGATTTGGATGTCGGAAGTTATCCCATAAAAACGTACATCTGGATAAATATCGAATTTTAGGTCATGGTGTACCTGTGTGCTAAATTTTGTCAAAATCCGTTTAGCCGTTAAGGCCGTAAAGGTAACAGACAGATAGAGTTTCTTGCATTTATAATATAATATTTAGGCAAAGATGGAGGTAGCTATACTTTGTATCGTGATTTTCTATCGCTCGCGTTATGTCTGATAGATTACTCGATTAGAGGCTTTCTGGAGATAGTTCTTTTCTTTCGTTACCTACTCGTATAATGCCTTTGTAGCGGTTGCCAAATGTGCCGGACTAGTACTATATTTTCTTTTATCTAAAGCCAATCGATGATTGGTGACTTCGTCGATAGAAGTGGCAGTCTATTGTGGGTTTTTTTGTTGAAGAGATTGTTCAGTCATCGAATTGAAACTCTTCACTTCAACTTCAATAGTTTCCTTATCATAATTCAGATCTTTTTCATTTGTTTTGGATACAACTTTAGTTGTGATTCTGTTGTTGGGTAAATATCCAAAGTTGAAAGGAAGAGGTAGACCTACTTTTATCAAAAAGCTATTTTTCTATTGTAATTTTAACACAGCCAGTAACCGTATTTGGTGTATGAAATATACATACGTATTCATCTTGTCATGTCTTCACAAAATACTTTCTTCTCATGCAATCGTAAAATGAATGAAAGAAAACTTATGTTATGAAGGAAAACTTATGAAGGGTAACATGCCGCATAACATATTTGTGATATATCACATTCCTGGTTTTTATTCAGCAATTTACTTGTCATAAAAGTTGTACGAAATCCATTATAATTCTTTGATGTTTCACTTTACGTTCGAGAATAGTTTTAGTTCTCATAAAATGCTCCTTTACGATACCTACATGCGACTTAATTCCAGGAAGTCTGAACATTCAGTGCGCGCTGGATGCAATATTTTATTTCCGAGAAATTTCGCTTTTATACTGCCTCCGATGATTTGGTTATATTCCCGCCATTCGAATAAATTTTGATTTATGAGCTTCATGAAATATTTCTCGGAAATATCCAAAGATATTTTTAATTAATTCTTGACTTCGTCATAGATCTAAATATAAAACCATTTCGTGAAAATATAACTTGTAAACCGTAACAGCAGGATTCACAAAATGTCACGTTGTTATTGTTGTTCTGAAATGACAAATAACATAATTAATTTCATACGTTTCGGAGGGCCGCGAAATTAAATGGACCGTTCTACCGCACCATAGTACTTGGCACAAGTTAAGGATGAATAAATAAAAAAGTACGAACTATGAACTGTAGTAATTTTATTACAGCAATAAAATAAAGAAATTTGCTCCAAGAACATCGTAAATTTTTATATTGCTAGGGTTTACGAGTGTGTGTCACCAGTTTCTACAACCCATTATTAAATTTCCAATTACTTGAATTTTAGCCGTTCTCGAACCTTCCTACTACCCTATTTCGATTTGTATGACCTCATACAGAATTGCTTAAATACGTTAGCACGATTTTAAAAATATCTTTTATTTTCATAGACGGCCCATGCCTTGATCCCTTACTGTTTTTCAAAATAATTGCCACTAATTTAATACAAATAAAAACAATATAATTTCTTATAAAACGACTTTTAAAATGTAAATTATTTTAATGTTACTAGTCAGCTACAGACAAACACTTGTACTAGTGCGAAAGCGTTGCTGGTGTAGCAGTGTTGGCTGCTACGGCGTAGCACTGCCGTAGCACTTTGTTTTACACAGCTTATCCAAACGTATTCTATCACAAGGTTCTGCTTCAGAGGTTCAATTCAGCAGAATAAGCTGAATTGGCCATAGGCGGTATCAATACAGATGAATTCTGCTACTCAGTGACCCTTGGGAAATAATGGCCGGTCTATTCGTAGCTGAAGCCAGATGGCACCTCTGGAATAGAAAGTACCTCATTTGTGAAAGTCTAGTAATGCATTAAGTACCTACGAAGATTTATTCAGATGGTAAATAATTATTCTCATATTAATTGAAAATATAGGTAATTAATATAGGACAAGTTACGAGGTAGAAAAAAATATGTTGAGAAAATGTTTATCATCTGGGTCCAATTAGCTGACTGTACCGTCGGACAGTTTATTTCGCCTCGTTATTTTAGGATTGTTCGGTTCGATGTAATTTTTCCTGACTAGAGCAAGCAAGTCACGTACGATAGAGTCGGAGAAACTACAGAGGTGTCTAATTGGGTTGCGCCGGCGGCAACCGAGCACGAGGTCGAACGGCCACCAGCACCGCACGGCTACCCAAATCGAAGCCTTTCGATACCCGCCTTCTCTAATCGATCAACAGCACGCTCCCATTCAAACTTAACCTTTGTTATCGATAGAGAAAAGGCTTTTGAAATGAGATTCTTATCTCATTATGCGTAGGTAGGTACCTAATCCAATAACATTTGAAGTATCCACTTTGAAAAGATCGTTTCGTTTAAAAATATACGGTTTAAGCCACTTTACTTGAAGATTTAGAGGCTTTGGGTTTTAATTAACGCGCGGTTTTAATGGAAAATTTACTTGTCTGGCGAGGTTATGTGGTCTGTATTCACAAAATTACGCAAACTTTATTTTATACTATGTACTTCTTAAGATTGGTTGATGTAATTAAAATGTTACGTTTTAACAATGTACTCTTTTTGAATTTCAAACAAAATGCTGACAGCTTATTAACATAATTATGAATAAAACACAATCAATTTACCTTAATCTACAAAATATATATGTTACCGGCCAAACCCGATTTCAGGACAAACTAGTTTAGCCTAGGCTAAACTAGTTCCGTCGACATAGGATGCAAGGGCGAGCGAAGGGCACCCCGAGGTTCGGTTTGGTTAGGTTACTTTAAACCCTTTACACAGAAATAGGGGCGCCGCGAAGCGGGGCTCCGTCGACATAAGATCCAAGGGCGAGCGAAGGGCACCCCCTATCGCGTATAGGAAGAACTAGTTTAGCCTAGGCTAAACTAGTTTGTCCTGATATCGGGTTTGGCCGGTAACATATATAAGGAAAAATAATTTTGTTAGAAAACTGCTTCAGATACATGTCTATCGATGTATACGGACGCAAAACGAAACAAACCGACCAATTCACTGGGGCGGTGGAATGGTGTCCGTGATAAAAATAATTAATGGATTTATTATTGGAAAATACTTAATAACCACTGCAGTTCATGCGAATGATGGTAATTAACTATCCATATTTTAAGCTTTATGTGGTATTTATGAATTAATGGCGTCTTTTTACTAAAAAAGCGGCCAAGTGTCAGTTGGACTCGCAAACAAAGGGTTCTGTACCAACGTACAATATTTAACACTACATTAGTTAAAAAATATTTTAATAAAAAAAATAGGTTTCTTATTTGGGGACCCCCTTAAATTTTGAACTTTATTTAATTGATTACTGACATATGGCAAATAATTTTAATTTAATGTTTTGTGTCTTGTAATGTTAATTACTTTGCATACCTAGTATTGTATACAATCAAGTATTTTCTAACTAACAGAAAGCTGTGCTGCTGGGGACTTTGTTGCGCCACTTCTTATCCCCAGCGAAAGCACTAGGAAGTGGTGAAGGGCGGGCGTTTTGGGGGACTGTCTTTTGTAATTTTGACGTTCGAAAAGTGCTGATTCTCAGCCTAGTTTGAATAAATGACTTTTGATTTTGAATTTATTATAATTAATATAGCGGCCATTGTAGTACACATTCTGAAAATTTCAAGTGCCTACCTACCTATTACGGTTCAAAAAACACAGACACGGATGCCCTGTGACAGAGGCACGGACGGGCGGACAGTGGAGCCTTAGTAATAGGGTCTCGTTGGCACCGGTTGGGTACGGAAAAAAGGTCACTGGGCAAAGTTTTATCGAGAGTGATCTATGAACGGATGACCTAAAATTGGTGGTTAGAATAACTTTATTTTTAAAGTTGTAGAAATAATTTTAATATTTACAGATATCTCCTTAATAAATAAATATCAAATTCTGGTACGAAACAGGGTTGAGTAGCGCGTCTAAGAGAATGGTTATTTGTCTCAGTTTTTGATGATACCACAATAAAATGTGATCGTCGGAACGTTTACCTACTTCAAAATAACCACATCTCTATAGGTTCATAGACAGTTTCGCCGTGCAGTCTTTTTTTAAGGTTCTACGTTAAAAGACAATTCACTTCAATGGTTACGAAGGCTCATTAAGATAGAAATCGTTTTGATATTCACTTAAAGTACAAGTGCGCATTTCAAATATTTTTTCTTTTATCCTTATTATTTAAGACTATGAATAAATCACTTTTGTTTTTTGTTTCTCTTTGAATGGCTTACGTACCTACAGTTTGTGATTTCTATCTTCTAAAAAAATCCGATCGCTAATTGGAATGATTGAATTACTTATGTAAAAAATTATAAGCAAGCACACATTTACGAATGTGTGCTTGCTGTGCTTTGGTACAATCATTTAGAACCATCAGATTAAAAAAAAAAAAACTTTTGTTTGATTGACATGTAGGCCATGTATCGTGAATATCTTCCCCAACTCATCTATGGCAACTATACTACATCAACGGACCGAAAATGGTTTTGTTTTGGCTGGTCAAAGTGTATAATGTATTGATAGTAGTATTTATTAATGTCATACCAGTCCTCAACTACTGAGTGTGCAGTGTTTGAGTAAGTTGCCAGTCTAACCGGATCCGATGGACATTAGTATATTACATGGACTAAATGCTATTTAAACCTTGTACCTAATCCCAAGACTTTCAGTCGTCGATTGAAAAACGCGGTTCCACCAACATGACGTGTTGAACTTTATCGGGCTTTAAAACCTATTTGTGACGAAAACAATTGATATTCGTACGCGGATGCGATCGACAGCTCAACTTTCTAACAAACAATGGCCACAAGGAGACATCAGCGTTCCAGTCAGTGTATAAAAAGAGATCACACATGCAAAACTCCAACGAGCTCCCGAATGCTAAAAATAAAAAAATAAACTAGAAGGAAAAGAAAACAAAAATGAAAATTGGTGCTTGGAATTGAGTGCAAACACATAAAATAACAGAGATAAGAACGGAATTAACGCTGAGCGAATTAAAAACAATGAGATTTTTAAAACGAGTTGCCGGGAAAACCGGAAAAACTGTGGATCCGTGATCCCACTGTCAATTACACGTTGAATAACGATAAGTCATATTGTAGAGCGTGCAATCGAGCATTATCAATTTGTGGGGATACGTGGCTGACAGCAGCGGCCGGCGACGGCGACGGTACATTTGTCAGCGTGATTAAATGACGTCACACACAGTACACCCACACGCTGAATAAATAAATAAATTCTTTATTTCACCAAAAGCCGTCACATTACAATTCCCAATGACTAAAGGCTTTAACTAGGTCACAATAATTTTAATACTCTGACTCCTAAACTAGGTGTAGGTGCCTGTGTCTTAGGAGACAGTGATTCTTCTTCTTGTTTAAAAAGACAAACAAAGCCATATACAAGCTAAATCGGGACGTTTCATCAATAAGCAAATTATGGTGTAAAAGAAAAAAGGATATAATTTATATGAAGGAAACACAAATGAAAGACGTTTAACTGTGTGGTGTGGTGAACTAATGTAGGGTCAGAGTGTGTTTGTGTGTAGTGAGTAGGTGTAAGGTGAGTGTTGTGAGAAAGAATGGGTTTTAACCAGTACACATCCGTTTATGGTTAGATTTAGATTTATATAGTTCATTATCATTGTAAATTACCCAGCAGAAGATCCTCAGTGTTATCATAACTTAGCGTTTGGAGATAACCTCTAAGTAAGTTTTGCATTGATATTTTTTTGAATGTTTTTTAACTGACAAAACCATTCCGACAAAACGTTTAACAAAAGTCAGAACTCGCAACGCTCAGCATTCCCCGCTTTTACGGACTGAAAAGTTGAAGCTCGCCAAATTATTTCTAAGACTACTTATATATTTAAGTTGTTCGAAATAAATTGTAACTGCCAGGTGTCCCAATTTGTTGCTAGTTCTGAAAGGAAATAAAGCAGCTCAATTTGTTCTTTTATTAATGATTAGCCAATTGATTTGTAAAAGATGGAATACTTACATTCTATTTATATATTTTCTATATACTTGTGTATATACTTGTAGCTAAATACAGTTTATGTACGTATCCAGACATTGTATAGAGGAGGCGGTTCACAAAGTTTAAAAGTACTTGCTGCGAGAAATAGTTATCGAACTAACTCAATACTTGGACAGGATTCTCGCAGAGTAAGACGGATAGATTAATGGTTTCACATATCTCTTGTGTTATTCACAATAGACACCAACTTTCTCTTTCCGACGCAGATACACGCTTCGCTTATACGGTGTATATAATAAAGAGTATTCTATTCTATACTAATACAGATATATTTTCACAATAACTCGATTTTCACTCCGGTTTCCTGACCCCAATTCACTTTTACCTAAAGTTAAATATTTTCTGGTCTGCACTGAATACAAACAGCTACTCAATTCCGCTAATAAGATATCTGAGTCGTAGTGGGAACGTAGCGGTGAGGCGAACTCCGTCAATATTGTTAGGGACTGCCAGACGATAGGCTTTTTTTGGGAAATCCGAAACTGGCGGGTGCTAATAGTGAAGCACTAAAAAGCAGCTATGCAGACATATATTTACTTCTAAAAATGACTTGAAGAGTTTCTTATATGTAGGTATTTTTATAAAGTTACATAAATGTGAGACTATTCTAGTCGATTTGTGTATCATGTCAAAATATCTAGCAAGTTTACGCTACGTTTGTGTACTAAAGTGAAGATAAGAATAGGTTAAGTAAATCTTTACGTAAGACGCTGCAAAAGTTAATATTGATAAAGCCAGACAGAAGAAGACCTACAGTATCTAAGCTACCACTAAAGAATATGTCATTTTCCGTCCGAGAAATATAAGGAGTAGGCACGCATTAACCGCTTGAAATATTAAATATCTACCTGCCTATTTACATAACTCCTTGACATAAATAAGCCCTCACCTTCCAACGTACGTAGGTACTGGCTTGACACAAATGTAAAACAACGCACTTGCCTTGCCACATTATAATTTTGATCATAATAAAATTATTTGGTAAGGCGACACGTACAGCGAGCCCACTGTTTATTACTTTGAGCAAACAAAATTAATAAGGATCCCCGAAATCCGTAACTGAATGTTGATAGACACGAAGAACAATTCCGTTTAGAATTTCAATTAAGAAGTTAGAGTCCTATTAAAATTCAGGAGAGCGTTGTGGACGCGAGAGCGCAGCGAGAATGCGATTGTACAGAAATAAACGTTAGTGTTAGGTAAACGAGTTTGAGGGTCTATTAATGAGAGCGGCCCTTTTTAATCTTTAACATTGGTTCGCTGTGATTTACCGAGATGAGATTAAGTGTGTTTCAGAGTCAATTGTACGTGTTTCTTACACCTTTCGCTGCTAAGCCTTTGTTTTTCTGTAGTTACTTTGTTTTAGAATTTATTTAATGATTTCTCAGTTATTTCACGAGGCAGCTTTTATACGTAGTGATGAAGTTATTTATTTCTTGTCCCACGAGTGAGGCGACCTAGACTTTACGGCTCACTGTTCACATCGGGTAATGATTTCTTACGAAAAATCCGAATCCGATGCTGGGAACTGGAGCCGCGTCTCCTGGGAACCGGCAACCCTTTTCAGAGGTCGTTACTTTTTAGCTGTGGGTACCTAACAATTCCTAGGGGAGGACATTTTACATTTGTTTAAAATGCTGGTACGTTGGCAACATTTCATTTCGTGACGCGACTGGGTGTACATATTAATTTTCGTTAGTCCTTTAGTGACGCCACTTATCAGTTTCATAGGCGTTATTTTTTGTACTGTTTGATGATACGTCAACGGAATTAATCATGTTAATTACAACCAATTCCTTTCTTCTTTCGGTTGTACGACTTGCTGTTAAGTCTTTTGCCTTTCCATGATCATATAGTTTGATTATTTTCTCAAGTTCTACTAATCCTACTAATATCCTACTTCCTACTAATATTACAAATGTGAAAGTTTGTATGTTTAGATGTTTGTTACTCAATCACGCAAAAATGGCTGAACGGATTTAGATAAAATTTGGCACAAAGGTAGACCATGACCTGGTTTAGGACATAGGATACGTTTTATCCGGGTTGTACGTTCTCATGGGATAATATAACCTTCACGCGGGCGGAGCCGCAGGTAAAAGACAGATTAATTCTAAATTAAAAATTTAAAAGTATAAGGTTGGTAACCGTAATCAAATATGTAGAGAGTCTATTCAGTCCTCAAAACCACCTACTAAATTATCTCGGTGCTAACTTTTTTAACGTTTGTAATATTTTATGAGCATAAATCTCGGTACGTTCATAAATGTTTATGACTTCATGCAAATAAGAAAATGTCTGGGAAAAGTGATACTACATACTTACCATTAATAATATTGTGTTGTGAAACATAAAATACCTAGTTGTCAACACAGTAACTGTGTACGAGTAGTCATAAAAAGTTAGCTGGAGACTTGAACAAGAATAGTAAATATTCAAGATTAATTGGCCACTTATAAATTTCCTTACTAATATTCATATTTGTTTACTATATGAACGTAAAATTTGTCTTTCTATGGAAGGGGAACTACTGATCCGATTCCGAAAATTCTTTCATCAATGGGAAGCTACAGGATTGCCAAGTATCGTAGGGTATAGGATACTTTAGGTTAAAACAAGTTTCAGGCGGACGATAAATATCTACGTAATAACAAAATCAAAAGCTTTTGTTTTACTTGTTATGAAGAAATACACGAGAATTTGAAAGTAAACTAAACGGGATATTAAACATTTTCATAAATGTCTAGGAATGCTACAAGCAAAAAATATTTAATAATTACATAGTAGAACGTTACCGTTGTCAAAGGGAATAGCAGGCTTAAGACAAAAAATACAGAAAAAATTAATTCATTAGCAAGACAAATGGCAGAAGGTTATTTAGGAGATTCCGTTTCAGCTGAAGAAATTTTCATTTTCTGTTTCATTAGTAAAATTTAATCTTATTACAGCGGAGGGTAGAAGCTACGTCTTGAAGGAATCCTTGTAACGAGTGCGGGGAAATGTTTCTTGTTTCCTCCGCTATAAATTTTGAGTGCGAGTTACGGCTGAAATTGAAACGCTTTAGCAAACTTCTGATTAGGAGCCTACCTAGTAACCGTGTGGTGATTAATTTACGTGTTCATTAGATTATGAAGCAATTGTAATAAGTTAGAACCTAATTAGGATTTGTGTCTATAAAGATCAAATCTTTTACTACATATAAGTAATTCACTGCAGTTGTTTAACTACGTGTTTAGGTCGCATTGGGGATGCAATTTTATCAATTCGTATACAACATCCAGTCTATAATGTTCACAGGCTAGTTAAGTTCCTACACAGTTAGAGAGTAGACATCTGGACCTCAGCAAGCTAAACGAGGTGATGGTAGATATACGTCACAGTACGTAGAGATATGTCGCAGTACGTAGATACTCGTATATATCGCAGAACGTTTGCGCTTCCGCTGTTTAATGCGCGGTTAGGTTAGCTAACAGTTAAATTACTTGTTATTAACCTAATGCCCAAGGCTCTGGCTATCTGATACGACATATTTACTGGTGTTTTGTTCTAAGGTCACTCTGTTTGGTATATTCTACGCGTAATGCCATAGTAACAAGTTAACAGTTTTTTATACTCGAGCCCAAATCGTTGTCGCTGATTAGGTTCATGTTTTAGTTGGATCATCTTTTTTGCACATCGCAATTGATTGGAATTCTGCCCACCACATAAACGGAAATAAGCTTATAAACAAAAAAAGATTATCTAGAGATAAAATATCCAGCTATTGTGATTGGAGAATATTCTTTAAAGGGCTGCATTGGTGGAATAGATCAGGTGCGAGCTCGGAGAGATAATCGGGTTTATTCGGGAGGGTTTTAATGAAAGCACGAGAGTTTCACCGCCACGGGTACATGCCGGCTACCATGTCCCGTTAAGCCTGGTACTGTCTCCTAGATACCAATCTACATATATATTACTACAGAACATTTAGCTTAATGAGCGTTGTCGACATGGACCGAGCCGCATCAATATTGGATAAGCTCGGATTCCAATCTTATCAGCATTATCTTAAATAGGATTGGTGAACCATTTGTGTTTTTTTTCATTAGATTCGGTTTAATGGGTATATCGTCGAGCGTAGGTACTGTGTTAGGTATAGATGTCTCATACTAGGTTTTATCTACTGCTATTGATTTTATATTATGTTCATGTGGGTAATTGGTTATCATCTAATGTTGTACTTTTGTGTGTTGTGCTGACTTTTGTGTGCGCCTAAAAATGGTTTATCTATCTATCGAAAAGACAGCAGCTTTTTATGTGTATTGCTGATGGTGAAATTCATCATGTGTATCTCTGCTCCCCCATTTGATAACCATGCCGAAGTGAGCAAGCTTACACGACAAGCTCCATTAAGTTCTGTGTTGTGTTTGGCAATTAGTCTCCACCCAGTAGTAAACGTCTTGGTCTCCGAGGCAGCTAGTCACCGTTAATGTTTCAACTACACAGGTACCTACACCGTGTGTGATTATATACGTAGTATTATTTCCCGTTCTCCTTGATTTCTTAATCTAAGTTTCGAAAGACAATCAACTTATTTTATAGGAGCATACAATAAGGTTTCAGGGTCATATTTTTATATCCCTCATTTAAGGACAAAGGGCAACAGATCTGACAGCAGTAATCAACACTCACTATTCGCCTCACGTCGCATATTAATCTTCTAATATAAAGAATATCGTGTCAAAGACAATAGAGGATCACGAGCAAAGATAATAGAGGAGGTATAATTCACAGACGGAGACAGCCCTATTTGCTCGTGACCAAACAAACTTCGACACTATTGTTGGTAAAACAGCCATACTTCGTATAGCCTCAGGGCATTTCATCCCGAAAATATTTTTCCTTATGTTAGGCGATAAATGGGCTCCAAAGATATCGCTATTGTTTTTTCTGCTATAATTTACCGACGAGCATAAGTACGGTTACTTTAAAATATGAAATATGCTCAGACACATAACATTGTGCTTGTAATCCCCGAAGGTTTAGGCAGAGTACACCCACATCACACTAATATTATGAAGGCGAAAGTTTGCGAGTGTGTGTGTGTGTGTTTATATGTTTCTTACTTCTTCACGCTCAAACGGCTAGACCAATTTTGATAAAATTTTGTATGGAGGTAGCTGACACCCTGGATTAACATGTATGATACTTTTTTATCCCGATATTCCCACGGGATCGACACTTATGCGGGTGAAACCGCGGGGCGCAGCTAGTTTATTCAGAATCAGAATTAATAATAAATCTTTGATCCCTTTAACTTGTCAAGAATTTCACTATTCATAATTAAAATTGCAACTCGCAGACTAATAATAATTTATTCACGACGTTAAATTCTGCTTACAACAATAATTGTTCTGCGCTGTTCGGTTGAATCTTTTAATAAGTTCCCAATTATCTTTGATGTCTACGACCCTTTTTACCTTTGACCCGCACTTATTCAAAGGTCCTTTGCTGTCCGGCGAGTTCAAAGCGAACTATCTCTAAGATAGCCCACCCTTTGTGCGACTAGCTGGTAATCCGGACATTGTCTGCCTCAAATTCCTATTTTACAGATGTTTTTAGTCTCGTCAAGTATTTTGTCGTACCGTACTTAACCTAATTGGTCTCGTGCTGAAGACTTACATGATGTAATACATACTTCACGCTGATATTTCGTTTACAGACATAAAATGTATGTGATGTCGGACCGGCCTGAGGGTTTTTGACTGTAAGTACTACAATTATACTTTTCTTGGAATCCAGTTGTACGTAAAATATAGGTAAGTAGTTATGTCCTTCATTATGTCCCTACCATACATGATCTTCAGATTTGTTTTTAGTAATGTTATCTTTCACATCAATATAGATCGGTGAATGTTCGAAAAAGTTAAATCGAGAGACCAAATCGTTTGAAGCAGGCGAAGCTTTGGTTAAATTACCCAATCAACATATAAAGTGGCTACTCAGTAAATGGCGCTTGAATCCAGTCACTAGAGATAAATTAATGTCACTGATTAGATACTAAAAGCTCAGTAATCGATTCGGCTGTTTGCTGGCCAGAGCTAATTTTAACAGTGTGATGACAAAGTATCACGCGTGCCTATCAGCATTGTGCGGTAAAGTGCCAATTACCCAGAGCACACACACCAAGCACATAAAATGTTACTACTGGGTGTAGTTACATCACAACATGTAGCTATACACCTAAGTACCAACAATCTGAGCATGAAACTCAAAGTAATTCAATATCAATAGCATCCATAAAAAATAAAAAATGTATTTGGAAAAATAAGCAAAGAAAATCCAAAAAAAAATATGACCGTGATACGGAAAACCGAACTGTTTTCCCCATTACGCTTTCCACAACAATGACAATAAACTATGCCGCGATGGCTCCATTTCGGGTGTTTTTATTTTTTCGAGCTAAACTTACATGCGTGGTCATATCATTTCTGACTTTAACATACAAAGCGAATTGCGATTGTTTCGGCGAAATATCGCAAAACGAGTACATACACGAGTACATTTGGTCGCCGGTGAATTTCGTTGATTTGTGTCAGTGGAAGTCATCAGTGTGCACGGTACATTAGGCAGTTGAATCGCTGTCAAAGCAATCACACGTTTTTGGTAGCATTTGGCTGATAGCAAAATTACCAACTCATTATGTAGTTCAGTCGTGCGGCCGAATAAACAGCGTGGCGTCGTCAGCGGAGATCGCGGCCGCGGTCGTATCGATGCGGATAAGGCCGCCAGTAATTACCCAACCGGATTTTATTTCCATGGATAACATCAACAATGTAGGGGAAACAATGGCGATTCTCGATTTATTCAGATTAAGCGATTATTTGCGCTTTCATTGTTCGTCAAACTTTCTTATAGTTTTAATCAATTAAGTCCTACCATTTTACTTTATTTCGTATGCTGCTGAATGTGTCTCGTTTCCTTTGAGTGTATACTAGTGATTACATAATCAGCCTATAATTTTCCCACTGCTGGGACACAGGCCTCCTCTCTGTGAGATGGAGTGGGCTGTAATCCACCACACGGTTGGTAGATGTCACATGTCTTCGAATTTTCGGTTCTAAGACATGCCGGTTTCCTAACGATGTTTTCCTTCGCCGTTTTGAGAGCTGTAGTGATAGAATTAAATACACAAAGTATATTACCTGCCTGGGCTCGAACTCACGGTCTACAACTCGTAAATCGCGGCTGATACCACTGGACCACCACTGCTCACTAGTACATACGTGAACGCATACTAGTGATTATACTACTTGAATATCATGGATTTGTCCATTTCCAATTCCATGGCACCACAGTCACAAGCTCAAGCGTGCATGTTAATTACAGTACTATCCCCACAAGATTGCTCATTGTAGCGGTCCATGGCATACAACCCACCCATGGTTTGTGTTGGACATATTATAAGTACGTAAACACAAGCACCGTTTAATACAAGTACGCAAAGCTATTTCCAAGGGTATTAGTAATTACATTAGCACCTAATTACATAAAATTGCGTAACAAAGGCGTCTTGCTACAGAGTTTATAGTGCCGCAGGAAGTAATTGGCTAATTTAAGGTAAGAATTTGTTTTCTAAAGTACTTGTAACACAAAGAAGGTGGGCGTGGAGAGTGTAAACTTATGTACCTACCTACCTAAATAAACATGTTGGTATATTGCGATGGAATTAGTTGGCGCCCTGACGTTAACTTACTACGTACTTACCTAAACCAGGAGGAGGTTACTATTGGATGGTGTATATTTACTAATTACTATGAGTTGTAATTAACGCGACGTCTGTAAGTTCTTAGAACCTTCGAGTTAGGTGATAATTACCGATTTATTCTTGTGGTTCAAGATGTTCATTTGAAATCAGAAAAAGTACCAGTCGTTCGAAATAGATCGATACGGCAATAACGATATGCAAATCAAGCGATACTGAAGGCAAATAACAATCTATAACTACTCGAGCAGCGACCCAGTTATATAAGGAATCGGCTGATCGTCTGAACACCCCACGCAAAGTTCACTAACACGACACAAGCATGCATATTAAATAAACCTTAGTACACAACAACAACACGACAACAACATTCGAAAAATTAATAGTAATGCAAACGTAATTAAATATAATATAACAATTAGCAGAGAGAGCCAGACGCTACCAACTTACCCCGGTAATATTCGTATTGCAATTTGCATTGTATCTACACACATTGCTGCGGTAACATTCGCCGGAAAATGTTATGTCGCAACGTGAACCTCAAACTTTGAGCAAAATTTATTCATTTCACAACTATGAAGATGGAAATGGAAGAAGCCAAAATGGCAGGAGATTGCAACGTTATAAAAAGACATAGAAAAAGGATCAATACAAAACACTCTTTATCGGCTTTGCTAACCGCTTTCACGGCACGAGCCACGTTTTGTATTTTTTCACTTGCTTCAGCAAACTCTTCGCCGTGATGAATGAACGGAAACGTTCAAAAAGTTACGAATTCAATATTTCAACAAAGTCTGCGGAAACAATGAAAGTATTGTTCATTTTTCTTGCATTCAGTTTGTGAGGAACTGAATAGTTCTCATGCTATTACTGTATCTTTCAGTATAGTTTTATAAATAAGGATATAAATAGACAATGTTACTGCTGCTTTAAAAATAATACATATTCACGCGGCTGAAAATTAATGAAAAGTTGTTGGAGTATTCAATTTAAGCCGCAACTTTGTTGTAAACTTGTTGTTTATGTCTGCCAATAGGGCCCAATATTGCGTGAAGTTAAATGTACATTTGGAAATCGCAGCAACAAGCCACAGGAACAGCGTGGGCGTGCTGTTATTGTGATATTTATAGCCATTGTGTAGCCTCCTTCCTATACGTAACTATATTCAGCTGCAAATACAATGATAGGGTTTGCTGAATTGTGATACAGTTTCATGTGGGGAACTAAATCTGTGGTGTAGTTTAGTTCAGTCAGCAGTTCATAAAGAATACTTTGTTAAATTACGTTTGTTGTAACATATATGGTATAATTCAACATATATTATTTTGTACATTATTTCATTAGTTATACAATTCAGTCACTCGAAGCTCGAACTTGGAAAACAAGTAAATAAACCATGTGGGAGCAGCCATAGTTGCACATGCAATGAAGCTGTTGTAGTTTGTATCGTGTTGTTGCTCCCGGCACGTAGGACACAGTTTCTCCGGTGACGTCGCCTAATTTAGACAACTGTCCTAAAGTCCAGCATCCTAATTTGGCACTATACCGTTCCGGAGCATGACTTTGTTCCTAATTGGCTTTACGGAATCCCTAGCTACTGGATAAAAGATAGCAAGTTTCTTATTGCCTTACTTCTTGTCCTGTTAGGCGCCTCCAGGCTGAATAAACTTTGATTGTATTCTAGCAACCAATTGTTACCCCAAAAATAAAGCCCTCCTTTCTTTGATAAAGGCATTGTTAATGGAGTACAATCGGAACTCAATCAAGAATAATACCTTTTTGGAGCAGCTATTTGTTATTTATTAACTAAGAGGCAAACCATCGTAACATTTACAAGGATATAACAATAGCTAATCTCGAGTGTTCAATACTGTGTAAATACATTACTTATAGGCATGCACAGCATTCTATGTTATGTAAACGTTTAAGATACAAATGTACAATAGTGTATGGGTATAGACGTAAAATTAAGCGCTCTGTTGTTCTGTCTTTTCGTTTTCATATCCCTAACGCGGGTTATGGATATGGGTTCACTCTGTGTTGGCTGTAATATAAATGTAAGGGACTAAAACTTGTAGACGGTTGTGTATTCGTAACCCAGATACGTTACGCAATAGATTTAGACTTACATATCTAATATGTACCTACAATGTAACTTAATATATAGTGTATATTACTATATTCAGACGAGACAACATAAGTAAGCAATATCTTGAAATATTAAACGTGAAGTTTCGGCTAAGTAGTATCTACCTACCTAATATCAGATAAAGTGGTCCCCAAATACGTGATTTTGTTTTATTTATTAATGTATTGAACGTAGAGTAGAGGTGACGTCGGGGATCAAAAAGAGGTACACAATACCTATTCATTTAGAGGTAATTTTGTTTTCACTAAGGTTGATTTAATGGACAACCTAAGCGCTAAATGACGACTCACGTATAGGTACCTAATGGAATTTACAATGTCAGTCTGTCTCGAAAGACAATTAAAGAAGATTCAATATCATATAAGTTCAAGTTGACCTTGCTTACATTTTCCTTCACATTTAGTTTAAGTTATTTCGTAAGGATTGCCCGGGATTTAGAAGTTTTATTTTCTCCGTTTATCCGACGACAAAGAAACTGGATTACATAAAGGTAGGTACTTAGTTTCAGTCATAAGGATTTGTGGAAACTTCAACTTTTTTGTATACGTATATTATTTATCTAAGATTTGTTCGAGCTACTTATAACAAGGTCGCTGTAAGCTTAGATTTTATTCAACATTTGGTACCTATGTATTTAATGTAACCAAATAATGACGTGAAATATTGGCACTGACATTTCGCTTAAAATGTCTAATAGTACCTACCTAAAGAAGAAAACCGGTAGGAATATGTATGAGTATGTTCGGTTCAGTTATTATGTAGACGTACAGCTCTCAAATAAATTAAATAACAAAAAAGGTATTACAGTTTCATGATAAGAACCGATTCATTTCATAACAACAAATACGTTTTGTCTTGGCAAAACATTTTATGTACAAAAACGGTATAATTTTTAGGGACATGCTCTTTTGATAAAAGTTCTAACGGGAAATACAGTTATGATATACAATACACCATAAGATTTTACGTGAATTGTCATAAAGCATGTTTCAAAACTACTACTACTTCGTGACTCGACTCGACCCTACTACCTGATTATTGCAACAACTGTTATTTACATTTAAACTTCGACACACGTTTAGCTCCTTGTCTTCAAGTAAAATACTTTTAAAAGTTATATTTTTCAAAAACATAATATAACAAGCAGAAGAAATTCTCGAAACAAAATACATATTTTTAAAGATGATATTCTTACCGTACCGTGTTATATCGAAAAACTCTTGGGATTTTAAAATAAAACAAAACTCTATTTTGTACCGTTCGCTTTGCTCTAAGTAGCAGAAATGCTGGGCGACTGGTTTGAGCTTATCCAGATACTAAGACCTGAGCTTTGCTGCTTGCTATGATTGTACGAACTGATATTTAGGATTTATAATAACAGAAATATTTCGACGTGCTTTTTTAATTAGAGCTACGACCTGGGGGCCTAAAAAGGCCACTTTGGCAGAATCATAAAAGGATTACATTATGAATCATAATAAACGTCGTAAAATTGTCACAAACTGACAATTCATAATATTATTTGGGTACAATTTCGTATCACGCAATTCATCTGTTTGACAGTTTTGTACGGAGATTCGTAAAATGGTCCACAAAATATGAATTGCTTTAATGTTAAATAACATTATGAATTGTCAGTTTGTGACCATTTTATGACGTTTATTATGATTCATAATGTTATCCTTTTATGATTCTGCCAAAGTAGCCTTTTTAGGCCCCCTGCTCTGCGTAGGTAACTGAATGGTGACACTTTACGTCAGATTTTGTGAAGCGTTATACCTTCTAGCAAAGTAAAACATATAACCAAACCGTAAAATGTTGAAGTAGGTTTGTATGTACTCCACATTTTCGTGTCTAAAACACTAGCCTATAAAGATTTATGTGTGAGCAGCTAAAATGCAATTTATTTAAAGATAAATTCAGGTACGTAAGCAGGCTTTAAGCAAGATAAATCTGTCGGTACCGTTTAGGCACAGACGGTATTGGGAAGGCCCTTAGTAATTTTCTACGAAAAGGCGTGGCGCAGCCTTTTGTGTCAGACGAGATAAAACTTAGTTTGGGCGAAGATATCACTAACTACGATCGCAGAGTCAATGTGCTCAGATCAGACTATGATAAAACCTTTTAATAATAAAAAAGTTAAAAGGGCGTTATTTGTCACATTTTTATGATATCGCGGTCGGTAAGATGCTTTGCAATGCTATATATAGAAACATAAAAAATGTCGTGATAAATGTGCGTCGGAATGATTAGACAGCAGCGACACTGATAAATGGCATTGTAAGGACGCTGAACATCTGTTACCTATTCACAAGAATAAGATAAATACGGAATGTTTTTGTTATATGAAGCTAGCCACTTTAGGGACTCATTGGACTTAAAGGTTTCCATGTATTGTTTGTCATCCGGTACAATGGTAGTTTTATATAAGAACTAATATAATAACGGTTTGAGGTCAGAACCCTTTAAATCTTTTCCTATTATGTAAAGTAAACAAATTTTTACATAAAGTTATTGCAGAGTGCCAGAATGGCATTGAAGCGACAATTGTTTAATATTGACGAAGGACAGATTTACTTAATCGAGTTTAACTCGACGTTATTGCCTTCCTTCGTTCTCGTTCGTAATATCTTGCGAATAAAAAACCAAAATATCTCTAACTGTTTAATTATTTTCTGAGCTCTGTGAGCTTAGTGAAATTCCGGTCCCGCTGGAATCACGAGTGGTCCACCGAAAATGTAATATTAAGGAAATGAAAGTGGAAAATAAGTAAGTAAAGCTAAACTCGGTTTTACATTATCATTTAAAGAATAAAACAGCATTGTGGAAGTAAGCTCGGCTGTCATTTTTTTTTAAATTCTCTTTCAAGAACTTGGGTACTGTACAAGATATTATCAAACTAGGTATAGAATGTTACCTCAAAAAACGGCAAAATGGGGGAATAGCTCTGCCCTGGCCGCTATCTCGTTTCTCCGAATCACAGCAATAGGCCTATAACACACATTTACATTGTTGTCAAACTTTATGTAAATTCAAATAAACTTGGATTATTACCATTCCATTGTCCTTCTGAAATATAAGAACAGTGTTTTTCACTTTGTGTGTAAATAGGTTTAACATTTAAAACGTCCATGTTTGATACAAGATTTTTACTGATGACGATGGTATCTTTTAAAACTCAAGTAGGTAGTCCTTAAATCAAAACGAAGGATAAGTTAATATCTTTAAATAAATACTACACTTAAAGTTATTTATTGAGGCAAATTTGCATCCATATTATCAGTTCTTAGCTCGGTGAGCGCAAAACCTCTAGTATTCTTATTAAAACAATGGCAGTAGTGTAGTGTCCTCGTTAACGAAGCGGGTCTGATGGAACTTGAAAAAGAAGCTGCATTAGCCGATATTGTCCGTGGCTATTTACTAGAATTTTCTTATGCAATATTTTTGCTCTACTTTATAAAATATTCCCTTGTGAAATGAGTGTGTTTCCAAGAAGAAACTGTTGCCTTTGGAGTTAGTTTTGTATATATTGTTTGTCTTGTTGTAGGATGTAGGAATATTCATTTTTACAAACATGAACAGGTATACGGTATCGCCTGACGAATTAAGTATGTACCGTGTTTTTTTAATGAAATAAACACCATGGTCATTAATTAATAGTAATATTATGTGCGTTTAGTAATATAATTGAAATGGAAGTATTTTATATTCTTTTCAATGGAGTAACTCATTAATAATGATTGATTATGAAGTTACCCTTTTCTGACGTAAGCTGTTTATAACGTTCACTCTTTCATTATTAATTAATTAAATAATATCTTAGTATTTTAACCCTTTAATTAGCATCGGTTAAAAGCTCCTTCTCATAAAACACCTGCAACCCCCCATTAATATTCGTCACGTTGATCTTTTTGTCAGCCAGCATTAATTTACATTTGTATCTATCCGAGGCGTAAACTTACTTCGCAAGCTGAATCCCATAAATAGCTTCGTCGATACTTATTGATTTTGCACATCGCGGCCTCTATTTCCATGTCACCGTTGATATAACATCCATTATAAGTATCTAAAGAAAAAACCATTTGTAGAACAAATTGCGCGACACGCTTGAACACGTCGTAACATAGATTACCATAGTAAGTACCTACGGGGGAAGATTTTTTTACTTTTTTGTTCCCGGAAGGCGGGAGAGTAATAGTTTTTCCATTAGGAGAATTGCGACGCTGATTGACTAGAGATGTGATCGCTGAGAGTCCAATCTTTTAGCCAATTTTGTATTATTAAAAAGCTGTTCCCTTAAAATGAATTCGAGTCGCGAAAAGTGAAAAATATGATAAATTATAATAAAATTAGGGAGATGATGAAACAGAAATCTCTTTATTTTCGTCACTTATTGGTAACAGAAACAGGCGCTTTCGTCAACTAATTTTATGCAAGTCATGGAAGGCGATTACAGAATACCATAGCTCTTAACTCATATTTGGTTTGTGTCTAAAATTGCTTTATCCACATGAAAATAACAGAAATTGAAACAAAAGTATCTATGACCAAATTCCGATTTAGTTGTGGGATCAGAGACAATAGTCAGTGAAGTGTGAGCCGCAGTGGTGAAGGGTTGACACCCAATGTATCCAGTTTGTGCCGCGGTTAGTACCGCTCAACGTGGCACACGTCGGTACCTAACGCCGGTCTGGCACTACACACGCTCCACTTTATGTGGTTTTATTATTAAAAGAATGTGTTGGTTTTCTTCAATTGTTTCCATTCTCGCTTAAAGCTGGTCATAAAGCTAGAAATGAATTCTTAAAATTGCTTGCCGCAATGGAATTTAAACTATTGTTTTAACACTCTTATTTACACTACTGCTGGTGGCACTGATCTTGGTAAAATAAGTTTAGTCAGTTCCAACTTTAGCTGTATTTAAGGTCAATTTCTTAAAAGGTTCACATAAACAGTTCATAAACTACAACCTACCTGTTCGTTTACTACCTCTAAAGTAACCAAGAGTCATTAAGTGAGGGTAGAATCACGGCAAAATTTGTTCTTAATAATTCAAACATAAGTTACGGCTCCTGAAGACATCATTGGCGTCTTGGGCACGATTACTTAAGTCGACAGTGGCATTTAAAGGGTTAATAGTAATTACAGCTTTTAATTGCATTCCTCACCAACTTGAATAAAGTTTGTTTTTTATCTGCTTCGCTTAATGAATGTTTTAGTAGTGAAATGGTTTCATCAATTGAAGGTCTGGCAATTGGCTTCTCGTAAACTTCTAAAGGCTAAAGTGTTAATTGGCCTATGTCGAATTACAGGGTTAAAAGAAATGGAAACTGTATTTTCCTTGAAAGGGTTTCAGTTTTTATTTGTTCGTAACGGAATACGAAAGCGAACAATTTGTTACGTTAATATGCTGTGTTACGTCACAGTTTTTTGGAAGTCCTCTTATGTATTGCTCGGAATTGCAAAATGGGATAGGTTTTATCTAAACTTTTCCGGTATTGCGTTCGCCAAGGTACGCCTTTGAGTTCATTCTTGTTCATCGATAGTGCTCGACATTGTTACGGCCGAATCGTCATAAATCAGCCTCAATGGTTTTTGATGTACTTCCAAAGCGTATCTATCTCTCTCACTCTATTCAAATACTTAAATGAAGAATATGAGTTTATAAATGTTTGACTATCTTACATCAGATTCGATAGGTTAAAATAAATCATTGTGTCATTAAATACTAGGGTAGAGAAGTCTAAGAAAAATTCAATTTTCTCTTACCGTAGTCCTAAGTATCCTTTTATTCTGTACAAAAGTTGAGACAGAAATATTTAAATATGTTATTTTCATATCTATGCAAATACTTGTGTTCTGAGAACGAAAAAACCCGGTGTTAGCCGGAGAATTGCGTGTCGTACACGCAAGGGATTCGTAACTTGTCAATTAGTATAAATTCTACGAAAGACAAAGAAAACAAACAATGTCAAGAAAAATAAGCAACAACCTAAAACAAATTAGGATAAAATGTACCTAGACTGTACGATGAATTTTGTGGTCTGATTTAAAGTAAAAAAAAGCATAGATAAAAGTTATGGTTTTGCCGGAATTCTTTTTATTTTTTTTTATTACTTACCATTTTTATGGTTTATTGTTTTACATTAATTTAAGTTTTTGTTACATCGTTGTTGTTTTTGTTGATTTTACTAGCGCAAATTATTAATTTGAAGTGATAGGTTAAACAATGGTACATAAACAGCGTTTATGTTTCGTTGCCATCAGCGAAGATGTCTTGGAAGCCCAAAAAGAGAATGTTGGGGGTTGAATAACCAGAGTTTCAGACTGCAAACTAAACAACATTAACAAGACAGAAAAAAATATAAGTTTCTACAAATGAACCATATAAAACAGGGCCTAGGTGGAAAAACATATAGTAAATTATCACATTCAAATAACGGATACATTGCGGATTACAAGCAAGTCGTGATAGGTTCTATTACTGAGTAGACAGCCGTAGGTGTTTGTGAATAAGCGTGGAAGGGTCAGTGCGGCTCAAAGTGGCTTTGTTAAATTGATTTTACGTGTATTGCGGACTTTGTTGGTCCGCCCGCTCTTGTGCCGGCTCTCGGCGACTGGCGACTGCTCCGGGAATGTTACAACTACTTGGGATTTACTAAGCAATGTTTTGTTTTTCCCATTTATTTAGTTTGTTTTATCCGCTTACAGATAAAACACACTGCTTTTTGGAGAAAACACATCAATGTTTGCGTACAGATATTTGTTGTAGGTATGTTTCATAATATTTGTGGACAACAATAACAGTACAAAGTGCTTTTTGAAAACCCGTGTGTTACTCTAGAAGTTTAGATTAAATGAAAAGGGTCAGTGACACGGTCTAAATTTGATTTTCATTAAAAGTTTGGGTAAAATAATCCTTTTACTTTGACCTTTAGCAAATAGCTTTTAGCCTCGAACTGTTACTTTTATAAATAGGTATTTACGTTTAAGGGAAACCAACATGTTGGAGTAAGAGTTCTATTAATAGCACTCTCCGGTTCGGGAACTTGTTTGGTTAGTCCACTCAACACTCGGTTATAACATTAGGTATATTTTTGTAACAGCAGAATAAAACACTCGATCGATATTGATGTTTGCATGGACATCTTTTATCAGCAGCAGGTTGGTATTCTATTGGATGAATTGGCTCTCAAATTGTCAGTTACTTTTTTATTTTTTCAGTTTCCTGCATACGTATTTTATCAGTTGTAACAATAATGTTATTCTTGTTTTATAATGCAATGCTTATTATTTGCTACGTCGCGGCCGCGGGTAAACTAAGTCTTGGAAAATTCAATAAATTGTATTAATATTGAATTTTCCAAGATATTTTAAACAATATGAAGGTTCGAATGACGTAACCATGAAGGTACCTTCACGTATATTTCGCATAAAATCAAGATATTACTTTCTAATATCGTTATCTCAACTTGCACACGACTTTCCATTCAATTTTACGAGATACTCTGTATAATATAGTAATTCCGGACATAGGGTCTATAAGATGAGGTCGCCTAGTTAATCTAGTTTGTGCGGTGAGGCGGCCGCGGCCGAGAGTGCTCGACGCGAGAGCAGGCCTAGTACAAATAGCCTCGCATTTCTTCCCACAAGCCACTCGAGCCGACAGCCGATATCGACCGAGCCTCTCCACCTTTATGAGACAAGCGGCGAAAACCGGTGTCACCATGGCCGTGTACTGAATGACTGAAATTAAGGACATAAGTCACGCGTGATGTTCTTCCAATTACTCAAAAATTGCACGAGCTGCATTTAAGTGTCAAGTTAACAATTCTTTTTATGTTTTTTTTTTATTGCTGAATGGGCCCGCTCTTGACCTCGATCACGCCTGATGGAACGCAATGGATGAGGTCTATGGTGGAACGAGCGTGCCCAGAAAACGCCTAAGGCCGCTTGTATATGTTCGTTTTTTTCACCGGACAACGGACCGTTTGCTTTCGCCAGACTCGCGGTGGTGTATGGCTTATAATGAATATGTGCACATGCATCGGACACAGGTCCGGCGAACAAATTACGCCGGATGCACCACCGCTTCCCCTCGGCGCATCGGATTCCGGACGAAAAACGGACGTATACAAGCGGCCTAAGGCACTGGAACTCCCACGCATCGACGAAACACAGCAGGCTGCTTGACACCAGTGGGAGTCGCAAACCAGGCGGGCGTCAGCCCTACCACCGCAAGGGAAGAATTGGTCAGTCAAATAAGGTGTTGGGTGTGACTGTCCAGGATGCGCCGAGCTCTCGGTTCAGTTGAGTAACTGGCGGAATAAACTGCGCTACACGAGGAGGCTTCTTCATGCATCCCAAAAAATATGTGCAATAAATGTGTAAATTATTTAATCAAGTTTCAAAAAGGTATAATTTAAGCGATAAGCGTGTCTACCCGTACATGCCTATTCATACGGCAGCAAGGATTACCGTCTACAATAGGACGGTCGCAAGCGGCCGGGACGGCCGGCGCGCCGCGGTTAGATGGAATTATGTAAACGGTCGTTGGTTTTGAGATTTGATTAATGGTACTTCATTTGGAACAGCTATTTCGCGGAATTCTAATGTTATAGAAACTGGTAAGCGTGGAAATTTGAGAATAAATTGTATTAAAGTAACTGTGGAGGCACAGCTTAATACAATTTGTATCCCAATTTCATATTATATTTAGTCTTACAACATAGACTTTGCATTGAAATTCTGTTGTTCAAATATAACTTAAGTTAATTAGCGTTTCATAATTAAGTATGGCTTTAAATTTATGATGCCTGGGATGATTGCCAAATAGCAGTCTCACGATAATGGATTGCACAATTCCAAGAGCCAATCAAATGTATGAAAACCTTATTTGGTAACAAATAACAAAAGTTGTGTCAAAGAAGGAAAGATTTATGAGCTCTCGATGACTGAACGTTTATTATTTCATGAGAATTTCGCGAAACTTTCTTGTTTATGTGGAACGTTTTGTAACCACTAACGTTAGAATTTGAAACGCAGCGAACTTTGTTGTTAAGAATTCTTGTAATATATTGATTAGCACGCCGAAGAATTTCTTTGTAATCTAAACTTAGTTCACAAATAAATTCTATTGAGTACAGTTAATAATATCTTTGTAGAAGATTGTGCAGTATATTGGATTTTGCAATGTCATGTGTTGGTATTATAGTAGGTAATCAAGGAAATCTGTAATTGTATTTAGGTCAATTTATCGTGAAATAGCCAACTACATATGATGATATTCTTCTAGAATTATATATTATGACATTCATCTTTTCAAACGTCTTTGAGGACACGTCCAACGTTAATACGTTCATAGTATAAAGCTACATTTTTGAGGTCTCAAACCTGGTGATTTCGCCAAAAAGAAACATTATTTGTCATAAGAGTTGCCAAAGCAACGTAAACATAACCGGACGACCGCATACGATAATGCTTTGTGTACATAGACATACGGATCTTTAAACATAATTACCCGTTCATGTACCTATGGTTACGTCAAGTTGTAACCGATGTGGTTGTTGCGGGAAGCTTAAAGCTGTCGAGGTTTAGCGTTTTGGCGTCCATTAAGATACCGTCGACAGTTAAAGTTAAACTGGGAGACGCTTTGAATTTTCATCTGAATTTGCAATGCAAATGTGGGTAGAAATTGTCGTAGATTTTTGAAAATGTTTTATTTCTGTTCTGCTCATAACTTTATGATGGTCTCAAAGGTATATAAAGATTTGACTGCTTTTTCAATTCGCATTCAGATTCGTGCGTTGAATAATGATTTCATAGTTTGTAATATTGTTTTGCGTGTCATGGCTGTATTGTATGACTGTGATGTATTTATTTTATTCATTTTTAATTGGTTTAAAGTGACCATCAGCTTTGCCAGGAACATAATAATTAAAATAAGACAGATCGACTTAACCATCGCAAAGCGAATCGCCATTTAAGCTATCCATCGGCTAAATGTTATGACGTTACTCGTGGTTATTCCAAATGTTCTGACTGCGGAAGTAATCGACGTGGAGTTGATCAGAGGAGCGTGTCGGGGCTGGAAGACGAGCGTGTGCCCATTAAAGCTCTGCGGCGGACGGCTGGCCGACGCTGGCCGTGATTGATGACGCCAATTCGCCACTTGTCCAGCCCCGGCCAGTGCACGCCACTCTCGCTTCACCGTCGCCGACGTTATGCGACTTGGCACGCTTCATTCCACCTAATTGGACATTTTTTACTTGAAATTTTGTGAGGGATATATGATAGTGAATTTTGGTCGTTTTTGCGGAGAGAATTAGTTGGTTGAAGTATTTTATTCGGACTTTAAAACTGTGCTGAAGATCTGTTTAATGTAAGATACAAGTTGGTTTTTTAATGACTATTAAAAGTTTTGCGTACCTACCAAAGCTAAGTGAAATTCTGCTACCAATTCTACTGCTTCATAATAAATTAAAACACATTTTCTGTTACTACGCACAAACAAATCTAATTACTATAATTATAAAACATTTCATCAGGTATTTCCGACACTGTGTCGGAAATACCACCCATAAATTAAATTGATTACAGAATAACAAAGACTTTTACTGTTTATTAATAAAGTGTGCTGTCAGTGTTTTATCAATATAAAGTTAAACAGAATAAATACCCCTCTATATAAATTAATTAACACTTTGTACACACCTGCGCGACGAGTTAGATAATCCAACTTTGAGCATTGAAACTTTCGCAAATAAATTGGGACACCAATTACAAATGTGTGTAAAGAGATCGCACCACGTATCTCGTTACAATTTGAAGTACTTTCCTAAGCTATTATGTTACTCAGAAATAACAAATGTTTTCAATGAAACTCAAACTCAAAGCATTTGTTTTAATTAAACCATTTACAGGCACTTTTGAATTGTCAAAAAGTCGGTCAGTCAGAAAATATGAAGCTAGTTGCCCATTCCAAAGCGTAGGTACCTGTGGAGAAGAACGGGCAAGAAACTCCATGGACACTCTTTTAAATTATATTTTTACAAAAATATTAGTTACATCATTAATGTTGAATTTATAATTAAGTTGTAAAAAAAAAGACTTACGCGTTAAAAGCGTCCAGAATACAGCAAATAGCAACAAAACAACAATCCAAAAATAAAATAATTAAAAATAAGTCGAGGCAGCTGACGGTGCCCGTTCACGAACATGACGCATAGATCAGCACCATTCAGCTCAACTATTTTGAAGGGAGCTAAATAATCCAACACACACGCCACCGTCAGCGAGACATTTGTGTGAGCATGACATACTATCAGCCGCCAGGGCACATTCAAGTCAATGAAAGACATACATATTACCACATGATACTATGAAAGTAACTAAAATAGACTAGTCTCGCGGTATCTACATCAGTAAATTGACGGATTTTTCTGACAGCATAAGCTGCTGGACTTTCCCCATTGTAGCCTTGAGTCGTGGGTGATCCCTAGGAAAACAGTTTTATCGACGAATCCTAGTTTCTGTAGATTCAATATTATCTCACAATCACTACCTTTGACATTTGATTAAGAAAATCTTATGCCTTTATTTTTTTTTCCATTTAATACTAAATTATTAGCAGTTAACCAATTTTGGACCTGCATTAGGGCGTCATTTACGTCGTCAAAATTTGTAGCACGTCTATCTACCTTAAAAATTAAGGAAGTGTCATCAGCAAATAACACCATTTGTGGTTGATTTTTTAATAAATGGCGTAGATCATTAATATAGACTAAAAAGAGGGAAGGACCCAATATCGACCCTTGTGGCACATCCACTTCTACTGTAAAACCATGTGAATTGACAACGTTTATTTTAACTTGCTGTCGTTTATCATTTAAATAAGAACTAACTAAACTGGGCGCAAGTTTTTCAAGTCCGTAATGCTCAAGTTTCAAAAGCAAGGTTTCGTGATTGACGCAATCAAATGTCTTGAAGAGGTCACAAAAGATTCCTATGGTGTCTTGGCCTCTTCCCACGCGTCAAAAATGTGTTTTAATAACGTTACACCGGCGTCGGTCGTACAATGTCCTTTGGTGAAACCATAGTTGACCATGAAGTATTTTTTTCGTGTTAAAATGATTGAGCACTTGATTAAGCATTATCTTTTGGTGTCTTTACTGACCCCGGATTTGTAAAGTGGTTATTACCTAACTGTATTTCATTAAATCGGGGAAGACTCCTTGATCAACACACGAATTAAATACTAAGGCTAAGTAAGGCGCAATAGTCTCAATTATGGAGGTACTTTAATAGACATTCCCCAAAGATCTTCGGTCAATTTGATCTTAATTTGCTTAAAAGCTCTTATTACTACTACGGGGTTAATATGTTTAAATTGAAATTCAACCGAGCAGGCTTAAACGTTCGCTCTTAATAAATCAATTGATATGTCCGGTGAGGAATATAAGGCTTCCGTCGTTTTTGCTGGTATATTAGTAAAGAAATTTACAAATTCTTGAGCTACCTCTAATTTAGAGCTTAGGGCACTACGTGACGTCCCCAACGTGTAATCAGTGTTTCGTTTTTTATTCCTAGTAATTTCGTTATTTATAATTTTCCAGACTGTTTTTATTTTATTTTCTGCTGACTTCGTTTTGTTGCTAATGTACAGGGCTTTGGCTATTTTGCAAGTATTTGTAAAAACTTTGGAATATGTAGCAACATACTTGCTGAAAGTTTCAGTTTTGATGTAAGGCTTAAGGCCATACAGCTCGAATAGTCTTTCGCTACTTATCCTAATACCTCTAGTTGTCCAGTCACTAAATATAAAATTAGGGAAAATGTTTTTTGTTTTCTTTTGAAAAAGTTTATTGAATCATGGCCTAGATCATTTAACTTATTATTTAGGGTACTATTGAATCTAATCAGTTTACCAGTCGTTATTGGTCTAAATTGTATTTGCAATTTTTGCAAAGGTGTTTTAAACTTATAAGTTACCGTTTATCCAGAATGATCAGACGGCAGATAATTTACGATGGCTTTATCTAAATAATCACAATCGCAAAAAACATTATCGATACAAGTTGGAGTTATTCTAGTCGGTTCTGTAAAAACATTAGATACCTACATTTAACGATTTGAAAAGGCTTAATAATCTACTGCTATTTAAATTATTTTCCAAAATAATCGTCATCATTTCAGCCGAAAGACTTCCACTGCTGGACATAGGCCTCCCCCAAGCACCTCCGCTTCGACCGGTTATGTGCTTCTCGCATCCAACGAGTTCCTGCGGCCTTCACAAAGTCGTCGGTCAACCTTGTGGGAGGCCTTCCAACGCTATGTCTTCCAGTGGTCGCCACTCCAGAACCTTTCGGCCCCATCGGCCATCTGTTCTGCGAGCAATGTGCCTTGCCCACTGCCACTTAAGTTTGGCAATTCTTCGGGCTATGTCGGTTACTTTGGTTCTCCTGCGGATCTTTTCATTTCGCAGAGAAACTCCAAACATAGCCCTCTACATTGCCCTTTGGGTGACTTTCAGCCTTCTATCTCTTTTCCAAAATATTTATATTAAAATCACTACAAATAATTGCAGCTTTGTTATTGGATGCAAGTTTCGCTAGGACATTTTCTATTATTGATGCAAATACAGAAGTTCTGATAATTAGGGGGTCTATAAACGCACACTATAACATGCATATCTAGCTCAACACAGGACAGTTCGATGCAATGTTCAATTGATAAACCCACTATGTCATCTCGTTGCTTGGATTTTTAATTTAACAAGGGGTAAAAGATAACAAGGTATAATAAGTTTAATTGAATATTTTCTATTTGCAATGTTTATTGACTATTCTAAATCCATATAAAAGAAAACGATTTTTCTTCAATATGGCGTACTTTCCCACATAATTACCTAAAGTAACTGTAATATTTTTGATATCGGTTATAACGTTTATGTGTCGCTTGAGTAGGCAGGCGATCGATCACAAGCGATCCCGGGAGCGAGCGCTAGGTAATCGGCGTGTTATCTTGAGCGCAGCGTGACACCCAGGGCTCGATCACGCTTAAAAAGATTAACATATTACCCGCAGATTGATGCCGACACTTTCCAAAATAGAACGTCGAGATTTTCGAGCTCCACAATATGCAATTAATAACAGTATATCAGCTTTCCAATAAGAGAGCTCGTTCAGTCTTTAAAATTGGCTATTACTGAAATGAAGTAAGCACGTCCTTAGTTCCAGATAGGTTGTAAAAAACTTTAATAAGCTTTTATGAACGGTGCGTTGGTAAGATTGATACCTAGGAAACAACTTTACGGTGTTCATTTTATACTAGTTTACCTAGAAATCTGTGTTTTCGCTAAGGTCTTACACATTTTATTTTACATTAAATCAAAATATAAATATATAGGTATTTTTATGTAATCTGGATTGAATTACTTGCATTGCAGCTTTATTTTGGTAAAACATATTACATTTATACGAAATGATTATTGAGATTATCGAGGAATCCTCACCCCGCTATTATTTGTGTATGAAAGCCCGTCGCATAACTTGTTATGCCCGGGAATAATAGGCATCATTTAAAAGATTTCAATCGAGTCATTTTCACAATCTCTATAAGAACGCATTGCGTTTGTTGATTAAAACATTCGCAATGGTTTTGTTAATGTTGGCGACTTCTGAAATATTCATAATGGTACTGCTAATGTTCATGCTATAGCTGCCGTGAATTTTAAATGCTTGTACCCGTTACAGACCATGACTTTTATTATGCAATTTTGGCTTTAATTTTGCTGACGAAACAGTGAAATTTATTAAATTTAAAACATTGAAAGGTCAGCGGTGACATGGTATCAATAGGCTTGCAACAAAATGCGGGTCGCTTACAAAGCTTCTGCATGTCACGCGCTTGATTGATGGTGTGGTGTCGTATCCCCTCACTAGCCGCGCTCTTTGTGCCCTTTGCGCAACCAAATTCGTCCGTAAATACCACCGCCGTGTCACCAATAAACGTCTGCTTTTATATAATTGATGTCCGTCGTGTGATGTGACTCTGATGCGATGTAGGATTGCAAGATTTCTTTCGGATTAATGGTTTCTTAATGCGATTAATTTGGATTTAATTCCTATTTCATGTTCTGACCATAAATACGTAGACTTTAAATTCTGGCAATCTGTCGTTCTTTTCTATCATGTTTTAATTGGCAGCTCTCAATTTATTAACTTGCTTGTTAAAGCCCGCAGGGTACAGAAAGGATAAAGATGCACATATCCAAAACACAGGATTAGTAATATAGAAAATTCAATTGGAGCAAACAATAATAATTGCTACCTCCCGGGATCTCAGACTAAACCAATAATGAATTAAGTAAACGATTCAACACAGTCTATTTATATGTACGACGTGAACACTGGCACTTGTAAGGCCCCGTTCACATTTAATTGCAATGAAAATCAGTCTTTGGTTACATAAATGAAGCGGAAGTGAACGTCTGCACGAGTCCCGCCGCGCGCCGTGGTGCGCGCGGTTCGGCTGAGCGGAGGAGCAAAACGGCAAATTTCGTTTAGAAATGCGGCATTGTTTTCGTGTTTGTGTTACATTAAATTACAAACGTCGGGTTAGGTCTGTTAGGCAAACATTTTCCGTTACCTACTCCATTGTCCGCAGCCCGGCTTACTTCGCTCATATTTGATTAAAATGGAGATTTCATGAAAATTTGCTTCTGCTATATTATAGTCGTGTGCTAAGTAGGTACCTCTAAACAAATCACTTTATTTTACCGTTGTGTGCCTATCGTTAACGAAGCGTTTTATTGTTTCAGGTTGAGCAAATGGTTAACCTTTGCAAACGTATTGGTAGTGCAACAAAACAATGATTAGAGTAAGTGTTTTTAGAGTTTTAGTAGTGAAACAGTGGTTTATAAAGAGAGTGCGTAAAAATATGTAATGTCAGTGTGCGAGGGCGCGTGAGAAGGGTGTGTGATGAGCTGGAGGCGCGTGTGGGGGGGCGCGTGATGCGCGGCGCGCGCGTCGCCGGCGGCGCGTGGCCCGCGCCCGCGCCCGCCGCGCCCGCGTGATGCGCGCGGTCCGCGCCGCGCTGCTCGCGTGGCTCGTCTGCTGCGCGGCTGCGCTGTCGGCGCACAAGTACAGCACGCGCGTCGTCCGTACCAAGTACGGACCGCTGCGCGGGATCGTCGTGCACTCGCATCCGCAGGTTGAGGCCTACCTCGGAGTGCCATATGCTACGCCGCCGCTAGGTAGCCTCAGGTAATTGATTTTTTCTATTTATTTTCGAACCAGATACCTAGTAGAAATGTGACCGTAGCATAGTCGTAGCCGTTACATGGCGTTTTCAGAAAATATTTTTCACCGATATGGACTGCTTATTTTGCTGAGGCAACAACTATGACATGCAGTAAGTAAATGCTTAATGGAATATATTATGTACGAGTACCTAAAAATTGTAAAAACCTTGACAGCGGTACTTGCAGTTGACGCAATACCAATCTGTTATCTTTCGAACAACAAAAATGAAATTGTTCCCTTTAGGTATGTATGTTTGTGATTACGGTTTTGCTCAGGATATACGACCAGGCCATGCCTGCTAACTTCTCGAGACCTTGCTTCATAATCGGCTGATGAATAACGACTGAACTATTTGAGTAATCTTGAAACATGCACGCGAGCGAAACTGTAACAAGTCATAAACATGAATGTGTCTCACTGGTAGTACATATGTAGTTTGCTATGCGTAAGGGTGCATTCAGACAAACGTAACCTAGTGCAGTTTGTGTCGTTCAAAGTGATCGAGGGATTAATGACTTGGAATAATTGGGTTGACTAATTTTGCATCGAGTCTGGCGAGAACCGCAATTTTGTGTGAAACCCAATATAACATAATTTCGCTGACTCAATTTGAGATGTTTAAATCAAGGCTCAGTTATGAGAATTTTCCCCCTCGAAAATACGACCGTGTATAAGAGAGTCTTAAATGTAAACAAATTAGTACGTTAATCGACCGGCATGGCATATTGCCTATGCTATGTCATGTGCCAGAAACTGATGTGTAAATGGAGTTTTACGTGGTCTTTGTCGTATTTTAAATCAACGCAACTTAAGATTTTATGCATTTTTGCAAATAACGCGGCAATTATGATAAAATATAACTAATCATTTAGAATATTCATATTATACAACTCTCTAAATGATATTTGCTGCAAATCATCATGTTTTTAGGAAATGGCAAACTTGCAGAAAACATAATTTGCAAAAACCTTAACTTGAAATTCGCGGGCTATATTGACGGGTCCCCTTTAGGGCTGGCGCAGATCGGAGCGAGCCGCACCGCAACGCAATGAATAGCAAAAATCGTCATTGTCATTATCTTTGTACATTTTCTATGAACCAACGTACGCTACAGGCGGGCCGCACCACACTTTTTTGTATGAAAATGCGTTGCGCTGCGGACCGTTGTGGCTGTAATATACGAGTATCTAGTCATCCTTATCGATTTCGATAACGAGGACCCTTTAAAGTTATTATTTAATAGTGTGTGCCCTAATATGACTCGCCTGACCGAATTCAGTTTTAAATACCCGGTCGCAACTATTGCAATAGAGTTGGATGGGAGGGCTTAGGTCGCTCCTTACGTATTTGGTGTTTTTTGGTCTATCAAGTCTCTTTTTTAACCGACTACACAAAACACAGATACATGCCGCCGGTGACGCCGTCGCAGTGGCGCACGACGCGGCTGGCGGACGCGTCAGGGCCGGCCTGCCCACAGGTGCCGCCCGCCGCCGCGCCGCGCGACGACGCGTTGTTACTGCACCCGCGCGCGCGCATACGGCAGCTCGAGCGACTGCTGCCAGTACTGGCCAATCAGAGCGAAGACTGCCTCTACGTCAACCTCTATGTGCCTGTTAATGGTAAACAGTTGTTTTGTGCATGTCTTTTGCTGAATTTGGGCCTCCCGTTTCATAATTTTTGCTTCCTGCAATGAAAACAACGAATCCTTAAAACAAAAATAACAATATATAAAATATACGCTAAATCACGTACTGAACCAGGAGGCTTATATAATCGAGCACTATTTTCTTAATTTACTGATTATATTCATGATATATTTGACATTTGTAATCACTGATTTACCGTAATAATTTTTTTGCAAACGAATTGTTCGTGACACTTACTGACCATCCTCGTGAAATACTGCCATTTGTAACTGTAACCCACGACAAGTTAGCGGAAGGTCTCTTCTACATCGAGTGGATTAAGCCACGAGATCGTATATGCGAATTACAGTTAGGAAATTCTCAAATACAGTCTAGCGGTTGGCATCGTGCCCGGTAAATGGCGATACCTTTGCCCTCATCGCATACACTCTCATATCGTAGTCGGCGAACTGTGAGAGTACGGAAATTCCTCTGCGTAATCCTGCGGGATTACTGGCGCGACACTTATATATGTGTATAATGTGTGGCACGCAGTCTTTGTTTCCTCTTTTTTCTTGTGTAGCACTTGTCTAATAGAGCAGAACAATGATAACAACATAATAGAGCGGCCGCGCGACGAGAGCTCGCTGCTCATTAATCCTCGCCAGCGGTTTATTCATATAATTTATTCACGTCATTTCCCAGTTAATTCACTGTCCGTTAAACATGTCGCTTTAAAAATGTATCAAGGTAGGTTTTGTATGATACATTTTCTGTACCTTGTGCGGGAATTAATTTTGCTTCTGATTTTTATTAGCTTGTTAATTTAGCTGTCCTTCGTTGTAAGCACTTATAATTTACTTATAGAACTGTGTATACTTTGCTCATGAATTATTATAATGTATTACAATTTATTGTCGTAGCATCGTAGCTTGTCTACGCCGTCGTAGCGCTCGTAGCACCGTAGCACTGCTGTAGCACTACCGTAGCGCTCCCGTAGCACTCACGTAGCCTGCGGTGATTTAAAGATATTACAATTTTAATTTTGTAGTTGACGGTACAGTATACATAATGATAAAGTATAAAGCGTTAGTAATAATCGTGGAACATGTATGAGCAGATGCGCTTACCAATCTCACTCTTATTTAGCTGTGTATAATAGGATAAGTTGCGTCATCTAACTACTGTTTGCAACACATGTAGCTACGAGTTATGTGCTAACCGATTAGCTTCACAAAGCTGTAGCTTATGGTATTCATACTTTAGGTTGAATATACTTTATGAGTAACGTGGGATTGCCGTAGGCAGACGATAAAAATATATTTTTAAAGAATAAACTAATTTTACGGAACTTTTCAATTTTGTATGAAAATTAGGGCTGTGAACGTGCTCTCAGAAAACTTTTTTTTTTGTTTTGGCTTGGCGTGCAGCATTTTCTAGCACCTTATAAGGAAAGTTATGCGGAAAATGCACGTAAATTCATTTGTCCACTAAGTAAGCTAATGCTGAAAGAATAGGTAAAGAGCATTTGTAAAGTAGCGGAAGAATAGAATAGAATAGAGTATTCTTTATTATGTACACCATATAAATCAGAACAACAGTTTTGTTTAACCGTAATATAAATTGTAATATTATTTAATCACGCTAACGAAGGGTACACATGTCTACTATGTGATATACTTTTTTTGGATTGGAAAAGTAAATCATAAGGCTTGACACTACCATTTGTTAAATTAACTTTGGATAATATGCGGATAATTGGGCAAATTATTAGAATTAAGCTTTTGTTCCATTTTTTTTTCAAACATACTTCTACTTATTAACTTATAAGTTCACAAACGTATTACCTATTTACAGAATCACTACTTATACGTTTCCTAATGGTAAGCAACACTAAAATATTGATGTACAAACCAAATTTTAGTCCGAAATCCCATTTTAAGGGGTTACTTTGAATAGTAACCTCCATCCAAACTTGACACGGCTATAATTTATGCACGGCCGGTTCAGCTGCAGAGCACTTAACGCTTCAGAAGTTATAAGTAAATACGTACGTCGGCGCTCACTTGTGAGAAATGAAAGCAAGCACTTACGGCGTATAAGATGACACAGAAGATGCATCGGGGAGAGGAAGCGGGGCTCTGCGGAGGGTGTCGAGGCCTCAATTCCGTAGTGCATTGCAGTGCAGCCTGCCCCCTGCAAGCAGTGCGGAAGTGAGGCTGAGACACCCTATATCTACGGTTCACGCTCGGCGATGTTTTGTCATCAATAGCGTGAGTATGGAAACGTTATTGTTATTGTGATGCATTGTTATTGTGTGCTCTCAAATGTTCGTGTAATATTTACTGTGGCTCAATGATTATGGCTTGAGCAAATAGTATTTGTAAGTTTATAATGTATTTGCAATGTGTGTAGTCGGCACAAATATTGTGGTGTGTAAAGATGACTTTAGTGATTCGAGTATATTATTATTTATATAAGTTTCCTTGGGTTACGTGTTAGTAAAAGTATTTTTAGATAGTTTTTAGATAAGTTTGATAATTTTTTAAACGAATTATGTAAAACTTTTTAGCTTTAATGTTAAAATTCGGTTTTCCTAGGGTATATACTTTTTGTATATATACGTTGTTATATAAGCCTTATTTTGCAAACATTATTTATTAGGATACTTGGGAAGCACTCCCTGATAATCGTTAATTAATCGTATCGGATACCACTTCATAATTTATAAGCTGCCAGGAGAAATCTGCATCGTGACATTAATCTAGTTTTATAGGTAGTTGTGATCTACATCGAACATGTACTTATATCGTGATTTGAATTAAAAATTTATTTTTATTTTGGTTTGAAAATTTGTAATAAATATTATATTTTTTTAATACAAGTTTGAGCTACTTTGTTACAAATCTGCTCGTTTTGTGTTTCTATGCTCAGTGCTAACGTTTTACAAGTATTGAGTGACAACCACCTAGTTATTTTAATTAATTTCCTGAATAAGTAAATCGAGTCTGTTATAACATTGTAATTTATAAGCCACCAGTCTCCTTTACGATATAATCTAGAGTTTTCAGGGTGTTAACAAATGATTGCCTGTGCAGGGGGTGAGGAAGGCGAGGGCGGGGGGCTGCCGTGTTTGGTGTTCGTGCACGGCGAGTCTTACGAATGGAGCTCCGGCAACGCGTACGACGGCACCACACTGGCGGCCAACGGCAACATTGTGGTCGTCACCATCAACTTTAGGTTAGGTGTATTGGGTAAGTCATTGATACTAATTAGCTAGCCTTTCGATCGCGTATCGGCAAGCGTAAGTGTGAAACGCCACTCAGATGGACCGACGACTCAGGAACAGCTTGAATACGGAAAGCGGAGGACTGGACTAGAACTGGTCAAAGGTCCAGCAGTGGACTGCGATAGACTGAGTTAGTCGATTGAGCTAGCTTTTTTTCAATCATGTCGGGGTCGGGACAGCCTTTTTAAGCTGCTATGAGAATAGTCGTAGCCAACACATTTGCCTCATATCCTATAAAAGTATAACGAGAGAGAAGATATTTTGTGAGGCAACATTGTTTATTGAAATAATTGATTTACATAAATATTTACCCCCTTATTAATAAACGTTGTATAGCGTCTGTATAGTTACACAATGCTGTCTTCTTCTTTCGAAAGTCAAATTACTGACGACTGAAACAGAGAAATCGGTGTGTAACTATTCATCTGATATAATACGTTTATTAGCAAGGGGGTTACAAAATAGGGCCTTATACTACATGTAGGTAAAAATAATTGGAATCTACCTGAACTATGAATAAACCTGTATCTCAGGTAAAATGGTGTCAGGCTTGTTAAAGTGGCGCATTATTTTGGTCGGTAGAAAAAAAGAACTAGATGTTATTTACATTTACGTACATTTAACGTCGTTGATCTAGAAAAGTAAATGGCGTTCTGCAAGTAATTGTAGAGAAAAACTTCAATTATTAGACAGTTTGGGTTCCTTTAAACAGGCGTTAATAGAACAGCGGTTTACTTCAGCGTTTTAATTAAAGGCTCGTTATAAAACGTCCACTATAGAGCCCTATCATTGTCTGTTGTCGGTAACGACCGCTGTAATTATAATCAGTTTATTTCAAATTTCTCTTTAACTATATTTTGCTGGGTAGTGGGCGGCTTCATTAATTATTTCTATCTAGTATATTTATAGATTAATTAATTAGTTTCTGGGTAACATTAAACACGTATTAGCTAAGCGTATTGTGTGTATGTACCTACCTGATACGTGGAGGATTTCTTGTAGGTAATTGAGGATCTGAAAACTAATAACACTATTATAGTTGGTTACCACGTACGTCAATATTTTTATACATATTAATGCTCTGAAATTATCTAGGTACAGTATAGTCGGTTCTCTGAAAACATATTATAAATTATAATCATAAATGAAGAATAATTGATTCCTAATGGGAAATGTTTCACTGTTGCTTGAACCTACAATTACATTTAATTTCCAAGTTATTTTTGGCATAATAACCTCCTAGAGACTACGTAAAGTATAGGTACCTTAGACCTTAAGCTATAATAATACAAGGAAAATAACCCGGAAAAAATCTCACGAACGTATTTTAGTAGGGGTACCTATCCTCGAATTTTTATATTTTACAGTTGCGAGCGACATTTGATGCAGCTGTAAAAAGACGATTTCGAAAATAATAAAACGTAATTTATTCTGCGTTTCACAGTAACGAATATCATTTTGCTCGATGTCATTTTATTTTTTGGAGCCGTAAACTGATATTATTTTTGCCTGATGGAAATAGAGATCCCGTTCTGAAAATTACTTCTTGATGACCTTTCATTAATGTTGTGTGTTGTGATTATTTACATAAATTTTGTATCAACTTTTAGAAAGAGTGAATAAATATGGTTTAGTTGGAAACTTGTATCGTATTTCCTATAAAAAATCAAATATAAAGTAGGCATGGCCCTGAAAAGTATAACTTTCAATAAAAATATCAAAAGAAGAAGGCATGCCAATATAGGTAAACTTACTGTCGATATGTTCCCAACAGACTTGTATTGTACGCGTGCGTACGCAAAAGTAGACCGCTATTATTTCTTTAAATAAAGTCGTTTGTCTGCAAAATTGTACTTGTTTCCACTTTTCTGTTTGTTTTGTAATGTAATCAGAAAGTATTCAAGAACGCTTTTAACGTTTCGGCAACTTAAATAAATTGTAGGGCGAATTATTTGACTTACCTACGCAAAAAAAAAAACATGCGGCATATTTTTGCAAAAAATAAATTTATCCATGTCATATTTATAAACATACCTAACTTAAAATGAAATGTATCAAAATGAGAAAACTTTTTTTTTTTATACAAATAGCGGAACGATACACCCTTCTACCCTCACACTATTCCAAATATTTGTTTCCGAAGTCAATACTCGAAATTGATGTGATAGAAAATATTGATTCACTTGTGAACAATTTTCGTGAGAGGAAACTTTGAATAACGATGACACATCTGGGAGATTGTATGAAATGTGTAAGTTTTCGTATTTACATAAGTGTCGCTATCCACTGGAGTGTATCTCCTCAGACAGACGTGTTCGTGGTGCGCAAAAAATACATTATATCATAATTTATTGAAGAAGCTCCGTACTGTTTCCGGGTCTTGTTCCGCAGACGACAGTGAAATATTTTGCATTATGAGCCACTATTTCTCAGCTGCAAGGCATAGTCGTAGTCGTAATGTGTATTTATGTGTACATTTTATACTTTGAAATAGTTTATATTCGTTGGAGATTAACGTTTGTTTTAAGTCGCTTTATGTTATTTTAACTTTTAAGTGTTGTTTGTTTTGTTGGTAGGTTTTTTAAAGACTGGTGCTAAGGGGTCGGCGCAGGGTAACTTCGGTCTGATGGACCTGGTGGCGGGGCTGCACTGGTTGCGGGAGAACCTGCCGGCGTTCGGGGGCGACCCCGAGCGGGTCACGCTCATGGGCCACGGCACGGGGGCTGCGCTCGCCAACTTCCTCGCCGTCTCGCCCGTTGCTAGGGGTATGAATTGTTCAGTTAATCCATTAAGATAACACAGATTTTGGATATAATTAAGTCTGTTAAGTTTGCGAAACAATTACTGAAGGTTAGATTATCAGTAGGTTACATAGAACTTTGTCATCGTATCCGTTCCTAAAATGTTGGACGGGAATTCTGTATAATTACGTATTGCGGGTGTGATGTTACCTACACAAAATTTTAAAGCCTTAACGAGAGTAAATTAACCCGAACTGTCAAGAAATTAAATGAATTATGAGTATTTTTAATGAACTGTCAGCTGGAACAGTAATGATCTCTGGGCTCGATGGGGGAGGGGTAAAGGGGCCCGCGTGGCGGTCCGCTCACGTGCGAGTACGCGCGTGGGACAGACATTGTGCGTAATTATACCGCTCCGGGCAGATTTCATTATTTCGTGTCACCATCCCGTTGAGATCCTCCGTTACTTAATACGATTAAAAGGGTCACATCAGACATGCACAAGAGCGCAGCTTTCTCCGCGTAATTTAAAAATAAGGTCAACATTTACACTCGAGACTATTGCTGAAAACTCTCTTTTTATTATTAAAGAATACGAGAAACGGAGGGAAAAATAAAAATGTTTTTCTTTAGAAGAGATTTCATTATCTGGGTGATCCTTGTTCAAAATGACAAAATTAAATTAGGTTATCTGTTTCAGAACTACTGAAGCGCGTCATCTTGTTAAGTGGGTCGGGGCTGAGTTCATGGGCGCTGCAGAGGGAACCGCTCACGATAAAAAGAAAGGTACCATTACGTTTAAGAATATCGGGTGTGGGCTTCCTGTTAAACAGGCGAGAGGACATTGCTTAGAAAAAGTAAGGGGAACCTAAATTGGGGACACGGAAAGTTTTCATACATTCGACTTATCCAATTTGCGATGGAAAATGTAAAATCTTTTTATTGTTTTTGTATTTTCACTTAAGTTTGCGTTTATTTTCTATTACGCGCAAAATAATGTTTAGAAGTCATCAAATCTCAGTAAAATATATATCAAAAATATTTACTGAGATTTGATGACTTCTAAACAACAAACAATATCTAACGATTTATGTGACGCTGACATTTAGACGAATATTGAGATTTGAGGACACTTTAAAAAGAGAAGAGTCTTAGGCATTCTTTTAACAGTTTCATGAGTATTGTATGACCAGGTGGCGGAACAGACGGGGTGTCATGGAGACCTGTTGGAGGACGATCTCGCGCCGTGTTTGAGGAACAAGCCACTGGCAGAGTTACTGGCGGTGCGGTTGGACCCACCGCGGTTTCTGCCGGGGTTCGCACCCTTTGTCGACGGCACTGTCATCGTCAACCCTTCCGTGAGTTTCTACTACTAGATTTAGTCATGTTTTTATTTTAAGAACTGTAATATACACGATGTAAGGAACATCGTTGCGCAAACTGTTACCTTGAATTCAGTGCATAATTATAGATCTACTAGATTCGAATTGTATCTTAATTTATTTTAAAAAATCTGCTGTTTCTTATAAAATGCAATATCTACACGGTTATGTAGTCAAAAAAATCTATGGAACAGTTTTTTTTTAATTAACCGGTGCAAAATGTCAACTCAGCTCTGGAATCATGTAATGAATTCATAATTCGAACACGCTTGCGAGTCGTTGTCCCTTACACCCTGTAATAATTATAAGAGAAGCTTTGAAGTCAAGTTATTGTAACACAATCCCTTAAAGTTCAAGTTAAAGTTTCAGTGCTTGATGTCGATACGTGTTTTCAACTGTTAGCCAAGTTTATATTACTTTGGCAATTTAATGTTACATTAATTTTGCTTTAAGTGCTATTCTGGACGAAAATGCCATTTTTCATGTTTTCTTTTCTGATCCAATTTCAGCATAACCTAGTTTATTAAAGCTAGGACAGATTTTTTACCCCAAACCAGTCTTTTGATCATCAGGAACACAAAGCTATGAGCTCAATTTTCGGGAAACCTGTATATCATTCGCCTTCCTTTTGCACCTCATTCGAAAAATCGCTAATTAATGTACCGGCTTGGACGAACAACCCTTTTGACGAAATTTACTGAATGTTTTCGCTAACAAATTGACGTCACACCTGTGTCACAGTGAATATTGCGGAAAATATGACGCTTGAACATTTACTCTTATTTTGTTTTTCTTTTACGTATGTCGTATACGACATTCGTAACAGGAAAACAACACGGTGTACGTTAAAAACCAACGATATTTTTGAACGCTGGTTTAGAATCATTTATTAGGTCCTTACATATGAAATTGGCGTTTTGTATGGAAGGAACAAAATGTCGAATATTTTTTAATATAATATATTTAATTAATCAAAGTATGAACCATTGTTTTCAATGCACTTTTGCCATCTTATAGGTAGTTCATTGATCCCTTTACTAAAAAAACCAGTCGGACGGGAATCAATAAAATCTTTGAAGGCGATTTGGACTGCCCCATCGGAGTTGAATTTTTTCCCTTGCAAAAAGTTATCCAAATTGCGAAAAAAATGGTAATCTGTTGGAGCAAGGTCCGGGGAGTACGGAGGATGTCTAAGACATTCCAATTCAAGTAATGTAACGCAGCAGTCGACGAGCGTTTGCCGGTTTGCTTCAGTCAATTCGTGAGGTACCCACCTTTCAAGCTTTTTAATCTTCCCAATTTGCTTCAAGTGAATTAAAACAGTTTTATCACTAACATCGAAGCCTGCAGCTAACTCGGACGTGGTTTGCGATGGGTCCGCTTCCACAATAGCCTTCAATTCTCCATTATCAACTTGGGTCTCAGGCCGTCCACGGGGCTTGTTCTGCAGGTCGAAATTTCCAGAACGAAAACGTTGGAACCAAAAACGAACTGTGTTTTCTTTTGCAACATGACCGCCATACACATCATTCACCCTTCGAGTCGTTTCCGCAGCACTAGTGCCACGGCGGAACTCGTACTCGTAAATAATGCGATATTTTAAATTTTCCATTTTGTAAAATGAGTGACGCAAACAGAAAAAACAGAAGAAAAAAAACAAATGAATGACGGTCATCGAAACACAAATACATGAGTAAATAGCTGTACAAATTTGAATTTGGAATTCCTTACCAAAGAGGAGAAATTCGTGATTAAAGTGGCCAGTACGAAAAACGCCAATTTCATATGTAAGGACCTAATATTTATTTATTTTATCATTTAAGTACACACATCAGACAAGAAAAAAACAGAACAGAAAATAGGTACAAAGGTGATGTTTATTTCATGAGAAATCTCTTCCAGCATACCTGCGATAAGACAATAGATAGAGAGATGTGATGTGGGTGGTATGGTGTGTGGGTGTGATGTGTGGGGGTGTGTGTGTGTGTGTGTTACTTCCTGAATAAATTGTAACAGTTTGCGCGTCACACGATTTTTCTTTTACTGTTTATAAATGTTAAGGCGAAAGCATCAGGGTAGCCGGTAGCCAGCAAATTTTTTTTTTTTTACGTATTTTGCACTTTGCATAATTATCAGTATCAGGTTGTATGTTCATCTAAATATGATTCGCGGCTGTAACAAATATTTACTTTTAGAATTATAATCATCAATACTCAAAGTTCATATTACCCTATAGAATTACTATTTCATGAAATAACATCACAAAATTTAAATGTCATAATTTAATTATTAGTGATTAAATTACAATTCTGTAAAGTCATATTTGTTACGGTTGTTGTGGGCGAAGCATGACCAGGTAGATAAAGAGTAAGCAGGTATTAAAACATCATGTAATTATATGTAAGGTATTGTGCACGGAAGAAAATTTAAATCAAAATTATCTCTTACCTACACAGTAACCCCTTACTAATAAACGTATCGTATCAGGTGAATAGTTACACACCTATTTCTTTCTTTCAGTCATCAGTAATTAAACTTTCGAAAGAAGAAGATAAAGCGTTGTGTAACTATACAGACGCTATACAACGTTTATTAGTAAGGGGTATCCACCTTACTAATAAAATGTATAGAGCAAAACATATAAAAAAATAGAACCAATAATATTAAACGAAGCTATTTTGATTCCCTGTAATGGCTACACAATTGTAGATTTACATTTCAAGCAGCCAGATATCTAGAACCAATTAGAATATGGAAGCGTCTGGAATTTCCGTGATTGCCGCAGTTTGCAGGTTACAGCCTAATAACGGCCTACCTGAATAACATTTGACGTCTACTGTCGGCCTTCGACTACCAATTTGGGTTCTGTATAATATGTATCAATTAATGGTATTAGGGTACCTACCTAAAGGATATCCTATCTTGATTTTATGTGAATATATAGGGGTTAGCTAAATTCAATATTTGACCAAACTACTGTGACACAGTCTCCGAGATCTTATTTAACACGATTATACATCTCTTATGCCCTAAATTGACTTTCAAAATTGCTACATAATTACAAAATTGGAAATTGCTATTACTAAATTAGTTTTCTTTATTATTAACATTTAATTAAAATGGTTATATAAAAAGATTATACAACTAACTACCTATTAACATTAGGTACTAAATGAAATGACTGCCTTAGGTCCGATTTTACTATCGACTGATAATTTTTATTCGTGGAATAAAATTGACGTCTGACACATTTCGTATGAAGAACTGTCAAAATTTCAAAGTTATTCATCGGATAAAATTATCTGGCGTTGGAAAAATCAAAAACAAAAGTACTAATACTGAATTATATTTGCTTTACCTATTTGTATTTATGTAATTCTTCAGCTTATTTTTTTCAACTACACAAAATATTTTCATCAATCGTGAGTCGTGGCTGCCTGCCGTGTTACTTTTTTTATTCAAATTCGCCAACATTAATTTCCTCTTTATATTAGAATCGTTTAGAGTTATTTTTAGTACACAACGAAAAGTGTTTTATTTCTATTAAAGAATTCTTATTAAAGAAAATTAAATTATATGTTGAGCATTGTTTCAATTAGCAACTCCATTGAAAGTGCTGTTTGTGTATCGTTAGTGCTAACTGTGGAACGACTTGCATTTATGCTTATAAATGTATGGTCATTTTCTTAATGGAAATGGTATTTTATGCGACTAATGGAATGAACATTGAAGGCCAGAATGTTTAGTCTCAAGTTTTCTTATTAGATCGTGTTCTAATTTCCAAAGTTTCAGAAAATGTATAACAAAAAAATGTCTTAAGACATAACTTTTTGTCGTTATCTCGAAAACTACTAAGCGAGCGAAAGTGATGTGACTTTTGAAACGCAAAAGAAGAGTGATGGCTATAATGTGCGTGCGCTCGGAATAAAACGACGTATGTGCCAAAACGAATTTACTCCTTTTTTAACAAAATAAATGAATTAAATTTAAAACTACTTTGAGTAAACTTTGATATAATTCTCTATGTTTTAAAGTAAATTCCATTGAATAACTCATAAGCGGTACGCCGTGATGTCGTAAAAACTAACAAAAATAGATATAGCTTTGCAATGTTTTTGTATCGAGAAAAATTCATTGAATCGTGTATTCCTTTTACACGATACTAAACCAAAGAATCAAAAAACATACACCAAAATGTTAAATTCCTATTCCACATACTTAACAAGTTACACGAAATATCATCATCTGCCTAGCCTTTTCCCAACTGTGTTGGGGTCGGCTTCCAGTCTAACCGGATGCAGCTGAATACCAGTATTTTACATGGAGCGACTGCCTATCTGACCTCCACAACCCAGCTACTGGGTAATACGATACCCCTTGGTAAGACTGGTTGTCAGACTTTCGGGCTTCTGACTACCCGTAACGACTGTCAAAGATCGACAAATGACAGCCGGGACCAACGGCTTAACGTGCTTTCCGAGGCACGGAGGGGTCCAGTATGTAAAGATGGTCACCCATCCACAGACCAACCGCGGCAAGCATAGCTTAACCTGATCGATCGACCTGTGCGGCTGTTATTATTTAGCCACGGGCCCCTCTACAGTTACACGAAATAGAAAAACTAAAATATATCACCTTAAGTGCCTCCTTCAAATGAACGTAAACATAATCACAAACTATTCTTCTACAATCTGTTGTCGCTTACGCTAAGTTGGCGATTAAGGCGATATTATATACACTCACGCCTTTTTTCCATGGGGGTAAGCGCAACTACAGAACGCCACCTACTACGATCGCGCGATCCTTACATACTCCTTTAGGCAATATTATATTGGTCTTTATCTCTCTAGTCTGATGCAATATTAATATGATACCTGTTTTATTAGGCACCGCCTCCGACGGACAGCTCACGACTCGGCGCAGGCGCAGCGGCCGTCGCCAACGCAGCCGGACACGAACTCGCCGACTTCTCACATAGAGAACTGCTGTTTGGACTCACCACCACGGGTAACAACAACCTTTTAGCAATCAAGTCCTGAAGGTGATCAACGTAAACAACCGAACCGAACCATCATTGGACGATCCGCAGGGCTCATGGATTTTCTAATCTTTAAACCTGCAGGTACCAAATCTATTTCATTCTTCAACCCCTCAGCTCATCAAAATTCAGAGAATATAAACTGCCTAAAATTGATCACGTAAAAGCTAGATAACGTACCATCGTCTACCCTGTGAAAAAAACAGCAGCAACAGTAACTCTTTATAATCATTAAGTTTGTCAAGCCTCAAGTACCTATGTTATTACTCTTCGCCTCTCTTGTACACGAGGTATTTCTTGTCGTACAAATAAACAGGCGTAATAAACGGTGTTTATATCTGTCTTAATTACGTCTCCATTTAAATTTATGAATTAGACTATTTATTTCAATCCTCGCATTATGTGAGCTCGTACAACGGAACGACATATAGTGCTTGTGTTTTATGGTTCCAAGTATTGAAGTTGTAATTCACATAGCGTTAACATACTTCAGAATAAATGAATAAGGCTTCCGAAGCGAATAATAAATACATGCAAATTAGAGGAATGCCTTCCTTGCAGAATCATACCTGGAATTTAACGCCCAAGACTTGGAGTTTGGCTTCAACGAGAGCCGACGGGACCGCATCCTTCGCACATTCGTCCGGAACGCGTACTATTACCACCTCAACGAGATCTACTCGACCTTGAAGAACGAGTATACGGACTGGGACAAGCCCGTGCAGAACCCGCTCAGTGTGCGCGACGCCACGCTCGAGGTGAGTAACGCGTCTGTTTACACCGCGCGTTATGGATGACGGCACATAAAGTGTGTGCTGTCACAGTATACTAATGTAAGCATTATTACGTCTTCATACAAATCGGCCGAAACGACGCGCTTCGAAATCTCGGTGAACACCAGTATTCAACAGTCGCGCGTGCGCCGTAGTTTCGTACGGTGCGAGACGCTCTCGCACATTTGTTTACGTGAAATATGGCACGTAGATCCCTTAATTCATCAATATCGAAACCAATAATACTTATTTATTGAATTGCCAACTCAGTCGGCAAGATAAACCTATAATAAAAATAACATTATTTTTAGTTTTTATTTATTTATGTTATGTAGGTATTTCTATATTTATTGAGGCGTAGCGAGCATTACTTCCATGACAGGTACTTTCTTTTTTCATGCGATCGATTCCCGATTGAAGAAACAAAATGTACCTATACTAGCTTCTACTCGCAGCTTCGCCCGCGTGGATTTTAGTCTGGCACAGAAAGGCATTTTCGTGCGTCTCGCGATAAAAACTCGTTCGTGAAATCGAAACCAGTCATCCCAATCCATATGATTTGGTGGAAAATGCAATATTTTTATTTATATAATAGGGATTTAACATTACCTACTTAAATTACCGTAGACACAATAACATATTTGTTTTATACAAACCTGTCAGATTTTATCAATTTGTGAATTAACCTAATTAAGCATTTAGATATTTGTTATGTGCATAACTCCAGCTTCCTCATATGTGATAGAATAATTCTACTTATGCCAATATTTAAGGCATAATAGCTGCAATCCAAGTTCCTGGTCTTAATTTAGCCGCCATGAAAACTTCGTGAATATGAGTCGTTTAGTGTGTGTTAGCTGGAGTGACATCATCCCAGCTTCCTCATTCAATACAAGGCAAACCAGTGAGGTTAGGGTTTTGGAATATAGTCAGAAAAATAAGGCATAATAGCTGCACAAGGAAGGAAAAAACTGAACGATAATACTTAAAAAGTGTTGAAACTACGATAAAAAAACGTGTGTATAAGCTGCAGTGACGTCACCCCAGCTGCTCATGTCGTATCTTCCAAACGAAAGAAGATATGATTATGTATTATAGCTTAAAAATTAAGGCATAATAGCTGCCATTGGCAGCAAAATTTTCAAATCTCTGGTCAAAATACTAGGTATATGAGTTATTAAACCGATAAGTATGTGTAAGCTGGAGTGACGGCACCCCAGCTGCTCATGTCATATCTTCCGAACGAAAGAAGATATGATTATGTATTATAGCTCAAAAATTAAGGCTTAATAGCTGCCATAGGCAGCAAAATTTTCAAATCTCTAGGCCTTGTAGTTTCCACGTAATAAGCAAAAAAAAACTGTTCCGCGCCAAAAACATCAATATTGCATCGGAGATGGTAAACAGCGGCGTTGCCGTTCCGTGCGCTACAATACTGCAACCAAGTTTGCACTTAGCAGGCATTCTTTTAGAAGTCATTTTAACATGCGCTCAAAATATTTTTAATTTTGTATATTGAGGATATAGACTAAGAGCCGACTGAACTATGAATGTAATAAAGTAGATTCTTATCAACTTTAGACGACGAGAGAACTAGGTACACTTACAATAAATACATTTTGAATACAATTGGTTTGTGCTTTATTTCTGAGGTTGATTAAATAAGATAGAATTGGTCTATTTAATGCTTATTATTACTAGCGATTGAATGACTTTTTCATGAAATCGTGACATTTGAACAATTCTATACATAAAGCAAATCTAAAGTAATGTCGAATCAGAACAAATGTCATTAATGAAGTCGGTTAAAAAAATCGGTCAAGTGCGAGTCGGACTCGCGCACCGAGGGTTCCGTACAAAGGACTTGACTAAAAGTTCATAGACAAAAAACCCAGAATCGTCAGCAACAAAATGTATAAAATGGGTTCACTATAGTAAACCCAGTACGGTTTCAAAAAATCAGCCTCCTAAACCATATAAGTAGTATAAAAGTTATCACACTAATATTATAAAGGCGTTTGTGAGTGTGTGTGTGTGTGTGTGTGTGTGTTTATATGTTTGTTACTTCTTCACGCTCAAACCATTGAACCGATTTAGATGAAATTTGGTATAGAGATAGTTTGAGTCCCGGGAAAGGACAAAGGCTACTTTTTATCCCAATATTCCCACGGGATCGAAACTTATGCGGGTAAAACCGCGGGGCGCAGCTAGTTGAAAATAACTTCGCAAAAAGCATAAAATGTTAAAGAGTCGTCTGACAGACGTCTTATATTTTTGCAGACCAAATAACCATCTGAAGAGAACGCTATTTCTGCTACGGGAAACACATATATTTATGCTCCTGTGCAATATCGTTAATCTAGCGAGATTTCGTCCGATTTTTAACCGAGATTAAGGTAAATATGGCCGAAATATCGCGAGAACGAGATTACATTCCCTGTTCTTGAGAGTGTCGAAATATACGTTTCATAAACGGCCGTATCTTTTTTTACGTTAACTTAAGTTCGATTTTTTCACAGCTTCAAGGGACCGCAGACCTGAGTATATGGTATTAATTTCAACTCGATACCTCCCCGCATTCCTGACATAAAGGGTCTTAACAGACAGACAGACGGACAACAAAGTGATCGTATAATTGTTCCGTTTTTTCCTTTTGATTTACGGAACCCTAAAAGAGATGGCTCAAAGACTAATGCCCCAATGCCTAAAAAACGGTTGCATTTATCTGTGGACATAATTTTTGCTACGCAAATCAGCTGTCAATAGTGAGAAGATTTGAATTCGAGCCTGTAAAATCACATTTCGCTGGCGGTTGAGTATATAATATATACTCAACCGCCAGCGAAATGTGATTTTACACATTATGTACGTCCTAATAATAAAACTTCTATACTTCTTCTTCTCTTCTTCTACATCTTCTCTTCTTCTACATCTTCTTTTCTTCTCTTCTTCTACTTCGTCCGCGAACCAATTAAAAGTGTAATTAAACTTTAATTTTCTTTCGTCCTGTTTAAACACACAATATGACTATAAATAACTCAATACTTACATAGTACGATTAATAATACATTACTGCAGCGGCCAGCAAAAGAGGCATTGATGATGTGGGCCGAGGCACATATACGTAAGTCCATCAATGCTTGCTTGCTTCGATTTATCTTGAAGAAGGTTGTCAAAATAATGCTCAAATTACCAAGCATGTTTGAAAAAAATATGTAGTCGGCTCCCAGTCTATAATCTAGTTCAAACTACTTCAAACTGATAATGTAGCGCACGGAACGGCAACGCCGCTGTTTACCATCTCCGAAGCAATAATTGATGTTTTTGGCGCGGAACAGTTTTTTTTGCTTATTACGTGGAAACTACAAGGCCTAGAGATTTGAAAATTTTGCTGCCTATGGCAGCTATTATGCCTTAATTTTTGAGCTATAATACATAATCATATCTTCTTTCGTTCGGAAGATATGACATGAGCAGCTGGGGTGCCGTCACTCCAGCTTACACATACTTATCGGTTTAATAACTCATATAGTATTTTGACCAGAGATTTGAAAATTTTGCTGCCAATGGCAGCTATTATGCCTTAATTTTTAAGCTATAATACATAATCATATTTTCTTTCGTTTGGAAGATACGACATGAGCAGATGGGGTGACGTCACTCCAGCTTACACAAACGTTTTTTTATCGCAGTTTCAACGTTTTTTAAGTATTATCGTTCAGTTTTTTCCTTCCTTGTGCAGCTATTATGCCTTATTTTTCTGACTATATTCCAAAACCTTAACCTCACTGGTTTGCCTTGTATTGAATGAGGAAGCTGGGATGACGTCACTCCAGCTAACACACACTAAACGACTCATATTGACGAAGTTTTTGTGGCAGTTAAATTAAGACCAGGAACTTGGATTGCAGCTATTATGCCTTAAATATTGGCATAAGTAGAATTATTCTATCACATATGAGGAAGCTGGAGTTATGCACATATATTTGTTATCTTTACTTTGGACTTTTTATAGGCATTTTTATGTAACTTTTATAGAAAATGTGCTATGATGGTTTAGAAAACCAACCTTACAGCACAAGCTACTAGATTTGTGAAAAACATTTTTATGTACAGGACATACCAATTTCATCAAACCGCAGGGTTTTAAAAAATAATGCTCTCCCATTATTTTTGTCAGACTTATAAAATACAGATACAACCCAAGAGCCACAGTCAGAGGGCAAACTTAGTGCGTGTAAATCTACCAAGCGGCCGCGAATTATTACAAGGACACTGACGAGACGTCGATAATACGGCTTACTTTATTTTACTGTGGTACTGTTTATGTTGTAATGTACCGTAATTTGTCTGAGCGTGGAAGCTGCCTTCACTTCCACGTGTAGCTGTAATAATGTATCTCAAAAGAAGCAAGTTGATCCCTTTTGATAGCCCCGTTAAAAGTTCATTATCTTCGTGAACTGAGACGTTATTACAAACAACACCAGTGTTATTAAAAATAAGGGGATAATGTAGGAATACAGCAACAGTTAAACGCACTTGTTCCCAAAAGGCCTCATTCACAGACGAAAACACTTGGAATGTCATTACGAATGTAATTGAGAAGATATTTGAATATTGTGAAAACAAATAGAAATAACAGCATTATATTAGCCATGTACACTGGCGTGCTTGAATATAAGAACAGAGTAATAGAGGAGGGGACTCTCTGAATATAAATAGCAAAGAATTTCTTACTCCTCTTTTGTTTTTGTACGTTGAATATAGAACAAAATAGGATTAGCATCATCGATAGTGAAACTGCTGAAAGTTGATAACTGTCGGCTGAGTTGACATTAGTGGAGCGCGGGGTCTGGGCGCCGGCATCGCAGACGATCTCAATTTAAGCCTCAAGTGGTTTTCGCTCCTCACCGAACGCTCCTTCGCCGTACAAAGGGAGTTAATGACGCCCGCGCACGCTGAACACACGATGGCCGTGTTAAAAGGCTTTATTGGAAAATACTTGCAACGCCTAATAACACGACGACATTGTTATGATTCAGCTTACGGCATTAATTATCGTAGCTTTTGTTACAAGTGGTGGAAATGAAGTTAGAAATGTAAATTGTAATTTAATTCGATTTCTTTTGGTAAAGACGTAAGTGAGCTTGAATGTTCAAGAATAATTGATAGCCTCATAGAATTAGTGTGTACTATGTGATAGGCGTCAAGTAGATTAATGTGCGTTGTTGTTTTATGGTCTTGTGTCAATTTTCATAATGTGGAGTAAATTATTACAAACATGCAGGGGCTTATAATAGTAGATTGTACAACTAAGGCATAAAAGAAGCTATTTTACCCCGAGACGTTTATATCCACCCGAGCCGCAGGCGAGGGTGGATAGTTATGTCGAGGGGTAAAATGGCTCGTTTATGCCTGAGTTATACACTCTGCTTTTCACTTCGATTGCGAGAAAATGAAACAGGCATAAAGTATACAGTACATAATTAATCAAAAATGTTGCATCCATAGCTAATTCCCGCCACCACAGATAATACCGCCACGAACTTTTTTAAAGTTTTTTTTTTTTAATTTTCAACATTTGTCATTCGACTTGGGTAGGTACTTCATACTGCCAAAAAATGAAAACGTTTCTTTGCCTTTTTAAATAATAAATGACAACTATTTTACCTGATTTTATTAAATTAACGATAGAAAACACGGAAGTGGTATAAATTAAAGAAAATGAAATAAATCACGACTTTAATCTGCGAAGTTTTATTGTGCGTGTGGCTGTTGGGCCTGATTACTTTGGTCTTAGAAAAAAAATTTACTTTATGCACTAGAACATAAAAAGCGATTTTATGTCGCCTAAGCACAACATAAAGACGGACTTTTAGAGCATGAGAAGTGAAAAAATAAATACTGCTTTTAAAATAAAATTCCGCATTTCATGCAATTCAAGCGAAAGTTGTATGTTGGAAATGCTTTGCCAACTTTTTATCAATTCTTTTGTTGCGTCCTTTCCAACATGGTTCTCCACGAAAGCGTTGAATGCATTTTCTTGAAATTCTAATTTAACGCAGGTGCTAAGTGACGGACGGACCGCGGCGCCACTGATCAGGCTGGGTTATCTCCACGCGCTTAGAGGGGGCAGGACTTACTTCACGCATTTCCACCATCTCTCGCAAGACAAGGATTATCCACAGGTAAGTAAGCTAAATATCTAAGGGTGAATTTCACCAATGGAACTGATCGCGATCAGCACGTTTAAACCGTGATCGTGTTCTAGAGCTTTGAGTGTTATCATTGCTATGGAGTATTGACACTAACAGGTTGTACCTTATTACTCTGTTTAGATGTCAAAAGGACAAAAGGAAAGAACTTTTAAACTCGGAATATATTGAAGCAGTCATCGTGACCTTTATCAGTGTACGACTACTGAAAACTAAAAATGTCATGTCTTTTATTCAGCAAAGTTGTCAGAAAATATAACAAGTGCAGAAATATTTCCCTTCTACAAAAAACCCCTATGATACTGCTTCATGTAGATATATGTATTAGCCAGTTAGTATGTATATCGGCGACATGCACACTCAACATAACGTGGATCTTGGCAAGAGCTTATCAACTGGATGGTGGCGTAGCGCTTTTCTTCTCCAAAGTTGTTAATCTTCGTTTATGTCGGCCATAAACTCTGTTTGAAATAGATTCTGTTAACTGAATGGACAAACAAACAGCTATATTTTGGAAAGTAACTTTTCTAAGTTAACAGACTAAACCACAGTTGATTGAAGCGAACGTCAGTGAGTTTTCTGTTTTAAAGCTTGATTAACAGATTTTGTCGATTTATTCCGGTCTGATCCCTTTAACCCCCCCTCCACACCCCCTTCCCCCCAAGAGTGTTGTTTACTAAAGCCTACCAAAAGTATTCGGTCAACTTTGGACAGCATGAAATATATCTACAGTCTAATAAATAAAACGTTGACTAGAATATATGACACGCTATGACAGTCATGATTTAAACAGTTTGAGTTATACCACACAAAATATATCATCGAAGCCAATATACAGGGTGTAAGGGATATCGATGCGCAAAATTTTATCATAAATTCAGCATATATGATTCGCAGAAATTATTCGCGGGTTAATAAAAAAGAAAATGAACTGTTTTATACAAAAGTGCTTTGCTAGACTGAAATACTGCGAAAATATATAAATAATTGCGAACGACCTTTTCTTGTTTTGTCAACGATACGGTTTGTGTAAACCGTGTCGTGGACAAAACAAGAAAAGGTCAAAATGTGTGGAACAGCTGTTTTTTTCATTCCATGTGCTGCATTCAAGGTAACAGTTTGCGCGTCGATGTACGATGTACTAAAATCCTGCAATATGACAAGCACTAAGTTGTCACAGCAGCCGGTGACAGGCTGCGGTTGTCAAAACGTGTCGACGTATGTGCGGTTGTTTCGCGATGAATTGCATGATGTCTATACACCTGTTTGTTATTTCGACAACCCTAGTGCGACCACTTGAATGGACTTGTTAATAGGACTATGCGGGCTTTTGGTTTAGATTGGGGTCAAGTTTGACGGTTAGTGCTAAGGGTAATATACTACGTAACTGCGGTAGTAATTGAGAATGTTATGCCATCTTGTTTCATACGATGGACTTGCAAAATGTATGCTGAAATGAAGAGTAGAGGGCGAAACTAGCCAGGAGCTTGGGTTATAAGTTGTACTACTGGATAAGGTCCAGTAACCAACGATCAGTAATGAGTAGTAATATAAACTACTAACTTATTTCGGACTAGCTTTTGCCTGCGACTTCGTCCGTGTGGATGTCGCAAGATATCCCACGGGAACGTACTTACTATCAGTATTAAAAGTACCCTATGTGTTAATCTATCTGTGTGCAAAATTTCATCCAAATCCGTTCAACCGTTTTTGTGCCGATCCGGAACATACATCCAGACAAACGGGCAAAAATTCTTAAAACTATATTTTCGGAATCAGACTCTTTACCATACCTCGTACCAATTACTTTTTTCTAAAATATGCAATATAGGTATACTTTGACTTCATTACTGTTTTATTATATGTGAAAGAAAAAAACGGTAGGTATACTTAATTAAAATTGTATTTACACAGAGGCCAGGTTCGGTTCATGGCGAGGAGCTGCCATATTACCTGGGCGTGCCAATCTCCCTGACGCACCATCAGCAAAACTTCACGCAGCAGGAGCAACGAGTGTCCAAACTGTGCATCCATTACATCTCTAACTTCGTCAGACATGGGTAAAACATATGTGTTGAATTATGAAAATTCTTGTAGGATACTATCCTACAGACGTTTATTATACAGGGTGTTTGGACTAAACACCATGTATTAAGTTCTATATCTTGTTCCCCCTCCCCACCCCGTCGCATTGCATCGCCTGCCAGCATTATTATTTCGTTTTCGCTTAGCGTTGTTTCTGACTTTTTTCTTTTTGCTCGGCTCCTAGGGGTCCTAGCGTGATGTTAAATAGCCTATAACTTTCCTCAAGAATTTGGGAATCAAACGCAAAAAGATTTCAAATTCGACTGGTAGTTCTAGATATTAGCGCGTTTAACCAACTCTTCAGCCGAAGTGTTTGTTTGTCTATCTTGTTTTGTTTATTAACCTTTTAACCGCTTATGTCGGATTAATCCGACAAATATTTTCGTGTCCATTCCGCCAGAGTCGTATATATACGACCAAACAGCTCGTTTAATCTGTATTATTATTACATCATCACAGCTCGTTTCATCGGTATTTATTTTTCGATTTTTTTTCGGGTGCTGGGGGCACGATAACTGATATAAAGTCGGGCGGTTAACGGATTAATGTATATTAATACTCGTAATGTACTTTATACACCTTCCTGTGATGTTTTTAAATCAGCTTTATAAAGTTAGGAGGTATCATATCGATTTGGAATAAGTCGTTACTTAAGTAAATCAGCCTATATACTAAAATAATTTTTAGTTTCAATAGTTCATTTAAAGTTCCGATATCAAATCATTTTTTCCAGAAGTAGTTCCCGAACCGGTTAAAATACCATCACTTGTAAATTAAAAATATATTTTTCTTTGAGGAATATCCATGGGAATATCTAGTTAGTCGCAGATAGCTTTTCTAATTCCGCGTCAACAACGTAGATGGCTCTTAGCTAAGCAACAGCTGAGGGCACCCCATAATGGGACTCATGCCTCAGGTTAAGGGGAAGATGGGATTTCAATCCGGGTTAGTATGGCGGAAAATAATGAACGATAAGGGAATGCAAACTGACGGTAAATTCAAACAGGAATTATATTGAGCTGTGTAATTTGAGCTTTTAAAAAATGTACATGATTGTGAACGTTTGAGCAGTGGGGGGCCAGTGGTATCGGCCCCCACTTACGAGTTCTAGGTTCTGAGTTCGAATCCAGGCAGGCACTTCACTTTGTGTATTTAATTTCATCACCATTGCTCTCAAAACCGTGCAAGAAAAATTGTGAGGGCACGTCTTAGAACCAAAAATTCGAAGACATGTGATATCCACCAACCCGCACTGGGTCCAGGTGGTGGATTATGGCTCACTCACTCTCATAGAGAGGAGGCCTGTGTCCCAGCAGTGGGAACATTATAGGTTGATTATGCTTATGCTACATGTTTACGTATAGATAAATCTGCATTCAGGAATATGTTTATGATTATAGGTACCCTAACATTCCGAATTATGTTGTTAGTCTGTTATACAGTCAGTGCCCTGCATAACCTGAAAGATTTCTGATTATCCGAAAATCCTATACATCATTTTCTGAATTCTGATAATCCGTAAATCCTGTATATCATTTTCGTATGAAAAACGAGTCCGGATTTATTTCGTAGATACTTTCGAAAAAATGAAGGTGTCACAATATGTAAAGAACGTTCACGTGGGTGGGTGAGCAGATTAACCTCGTGTATACCTATAGATCAATCGGTATTGAGCCAAAAACCACGAGTAAACATGTCTACGTAAAAGGTTTACCTTTACCTAGTGATGTTACAACAATATTAGTGGGATAAGTCAAGAATTTTGTGGTAATGGTAGGCATTCTAAATTGAATTTGTTGCGAAACAAGAACTTTCAATAAAGGTTACGTGAACAGTCTGCAGTGAAATATTTAATTAACAAGTATCAAAACTTAACACTATCGTCATCATGTCATTTAAATAGACACATCGAAAACATACTTTAATGTATTTTCTTCTTTAGAAATCCCAATGATCCATCGGCAACGCCACCTCCTAGTCCAATGCTGGGTGAGACTCCTCGGCTGGGCCCCGACCAGACCCCGTACTGGGACACATACGACACCATCAACCAACTCTACATGGAGATCAGTGCGTAACTCTCAATATTTGTTTTATGTCACCGCCGACGAAAAACTTCCTGATTAGTTTATACGAATACATATGTTACAGATTCCTAGTTTATGGACCTTTCCGATTTATAGCTCGACTACTCGATGTCGTAGTAATACAGTTAAATAAATGGAACTCGGAAAGTTTCGTAGCCCGAGTAGTTGGTGTGAATATCAGCATCTGTTAACAGAACAACGTATATGTACAATTAGTATGGATTTCAGCATTGTGTTTGTAGGAATTTGGAGTTGGTCGTTTAAAACTTTAGGGTCGCCCCCGTGACCCGTGCGGTTGCGGTTCGGGTTCATTTGTTTCAATTGTGTGGTGGCCGGCGCAGGTGGCAAGCCGGAGATGCGCAGTCACTACCGCGGACACAAGATGTCGCTGTGGCTGTCGCTCATCCCGCAGCTGCACCGGCCCGGCTCCGACCTGCCCGACGCCGCCATGCGACACCATCACTTCCAGGAGGACAACGCCAACTACTACGAAGGTATGCACCAACAGCTATTCGAGACAATTAAACTCATAATCAATGAGGCAGTTGATTAACGAATACATACATCTGACCACCGTAAGGACTATTCCTGCTGTATTAGTAAAAACAAAATGTAAGTATAAATAGGCACATTAAAACTTTCTCATCCTTGGTCCGCATTTTGTTCTATTGGTCGAAAAAGGGTGGTCAGGCATTTTTCATCATTATAACAACAGAGCCTGAGAATCTTATTTAAACAAAATATTACTATGTAAGTATTTTGTTCTATTGGTCGACGTAAAAAAGCAGTAAACAGAAGGCCTTCTCGTAATTTAATACGTTCAAAATCTAGTCGCAGTCTCATCTCGGCGACAAACAAATGTCAAAAGCTTGTCAAAATGTAGAGAAATTATAGGTATTTTTCACAGATTGAGACTGAGACCAGTCTGTGAACATTCTTATAATTACGAGAATTGCCCGTCTGATGTGGTCATCGTGTGCAAGTGTTTTGTTTTCACGGTGGTCAGGATGTTCGTGTCCGTAACTGACATTTGTGATGCAGGTGCGGTTCGGGCGCAGTCCATGTCGCGCGCGCACGTGCCGCACGTGGTGGAGCTGGAGGGCGGCGCGCGGGCCGGCGCGCGCAGCACAGTGCCGCCGCGCGCCGCGCCCCCCCGCCCCGCGCCCGCCGCGCCGCCCTCCACCGAGTGCCCCCCCAACGCCACGGCACCGCCCGTGCACCCCGACGACGCGCTGCTTCGCCGCCTCGCCTCCTCACACTACCAGTCCTACACGGCGGCGCTCACCGTCACCATCGCCGTGGGCTGCTTCCTCCTGCTGCTCAACGTGCTAATCTTCGCCGGTATCTACCACCAGCGCGGCTCGCGCCCGCGCCGCTCCAAAGACGATCTTGCCGAGGCCGGGAGCTCTTCGTCTTCGGATAACTATGACGGAAAGCTCGACTACGAAGTGCGCGCCTTTGACGGCAAAGGGTTCGGGTTCGAGTGCAAATCGGCCCACGTGCCGCGTGGTGTTGGTTCGAAATTCGACCTGCGGACGTTGTCGGACTGCGGTGAGCCGACGTTCGGCGAGTACAGCTGCTACGACGAGAAGCATCGCGCGGCGCGCAGCTCCATGCCTGACGTAAGCGTGGGCAGCGCCATCGAGGCGGGCAGCGTGGTGTGCATCGACACGCAGAAGCCCGATATCCAGAAACTGGACCCGGCTCGTGCGGGCGACCCGGCGGGCCCGGTGGGCCGCACCAGCACGTTCGAGCCGCGCGTGGTGGACAGCTCCACGCAGGTGAAGTTCGGGCCGGACGGCGCGGAGGCTGCGGGCGACGCGGGCGCGGAGGGGGAGGGGGGCGGCATCCTGCGCGCGCCCGCCGCGCCCGCCGCGCCCGCGCCGCCCGGCATCATGAAGAAGCGCGTGCAGATACAGGAGATATCTGTATGAGGGTTCCTCGACGCCGCCGCCGAGGTCGTGGTCAACAAGCGGACTAAGTTGTGATGTGTGATGTCGTTCGAACGTGTACATAGGCCCGTGTATGAACTCATCTCGTATACGTGTAAATATAACTGAATCGTATAATAATAATTTGTGAGTGCGCGCTAAATAGAACCGAGGAACATGTGACTAGTCCGTTGAATCCTGCGGTACAGTGCTGTGACGTAGTGCGGCCACGTCTTCATTTTCCGCTCTATTTCCCGTTGGATTGAGAATGTAAGAATATTAAAAGCGGTTGAAGTGAGCGTCGATGTGATGTGATTCATAATGGAGGAACGTTTTCACGTTATGCCATGAATAGATACCGCCAGGTGTAACACGAATATTTTTCAGCTGAATGTGACAATCTCTGCTACACTATCTGAAATGCATTTGGCTAAAGAATATTAGTATTTACTGCCTCGGATACCTTAAAACATTCAATTTAATGGCCTACTTACGTAATGATTGGATATAATATGATAATGGTGTGAAGGGAGATCGTCTGATTTACTGTGAAAGGCAAACTTGGCTCGAGTCCTACTCTGTAATCTTTGTCTTGTTTATATGACTCGACAGAGATATTATATACATGCAAGTTGCCTTTTATGGTAATAATATGCCAGTTATAATTTATTTCTACTGTCGGATATAGAATGAAGGAATTGTAGGCTCTTGTGAATATATAAGTATTTAATAAATGTGAATATAACAATAACTTAGTGACAAAAGACTTAACAACAAACCGACATTAGCTGTACATACGTATATCAAACGAAGTGTTTCAGGTATGTAGGGTAAAATAACTAATTAATAAAACATTGTTTAAAAAACATCGCATATGTTGTAATTTTTTGTAAAGTTACTTTTAAGTGAGGTGTATTGATTTTGAGTAGTTTTTGATAAGTAAATATTGAAAACTTATTACTTAATGGACGAGTACACAGAGAGCTCTAAAGCATTAGTCCACGCTTGTTTCCAATGAAGTCCCAAAAAGGTAATCAGGGTAATAGACGAAACAGTCAACTCTTCGGTCCTCCAAAATAAGCCCCATTGAGTATCTCTCCGGAGGTTCTTAGAAAAGATAAACATAAATATCATATCGCAAGGGTTCCTTTTCATAAACCTAATATTTTTTCTTCGAGTCATATAAAAGTGGAATCAGCAGAGCTGTCTATTCAGCAAATCACCAATTAGTCACTCATTGTGCGTGAAATACGTCTCTTTTATATTACTCTGTTACCAGCGATCGCGCTTTATCTTCGTAAAATACAATATCTATTGAAACTTGCTGAAATGTCAGGAGATTTTCTCATACGATATGAGAGTATAATACCTGACATTGAAAAGAATCAGCGCTTTTTTATAAATTTTCTTAAAGAAGTCTTCAAGAACATTGATAAAAAAGCGCTGATTCTTTCCAATTGTCAGGTATTATAATCTCATCTCGATCCACAGTAGATAAATTCCCAGTACTCGTCCATATTTTTATCTTCACAGGAATTGATGACGATTAACTAATGGTGAGTAATATTGAATACTTACACCATTTTCCACATTGTGACAAAATGTGAACTGTAATAAATCTAATTTATTTACTACATTGTTTTACATGAATTATTATTGATGAAATTTAAAACAATTTAAAACATAGGTAAACTGGAATTGACTATTAGTGTAGTACGACTGTTCATTAAATTGCATTACCTACTTAATACAATTTATTTCTAACTGTCACATTGATATATTATTTATTGAATATATATTTAAAATTTTATATAATATACTTATGCCAAAACTTTTCCACGTGCCAAACTATGTATAGGAAAATATTTATCAAATATTTCGAGTGGAAGAGTCAATTGAAAACGCTAAACCTGTTTAGCGTTTAACAGTGCCATATACATACTGTTTTTAAATAAATTGAAATGTACTGCAATTCAATATTTAGTTAATTTGTCAAGGAAGTTTTCAAGATATATCGATTCGACATTTATTAGCAGGAAAACTTTATTTATTTCAAACATAAAATGTTATAGAGCTTGCTTTAAAGAGGCTCTTTAGAAACTTACGATTATTAGCATCCTTAATGATTTGGAGTACCCGCATAATATTCGTAAGTAGTGACGATTTAGGAAAGTATTGAGTTTTACATCGATAAATGAAAATATTTATTCAAACGAAACGATGCAGATGTAGCAAATATTATTATATAAAAATATAATTTGACATCCTTAGAGGAATTGTGTAATTAAGTTGTTATAAATTACTGATATGTTTATTATTGTTACACTATAGTTTTATGGATATGTTAAAAACAACTAGGTTAAAGTAAATAATTTCATAATGTTTCTAAAAATGCTGAACATCAACATTTTGTTACAATTTGGTGTTTAATGGAATGCATAAAATATGGTGTCGAATAAAGAATTGAAATTTAAATGTTTTTGATTTCAACAAGCCATTGCATTTTTATGAACACAACCGACATTTTTTGCAGAGATATAATTACCCTTGCGTTTTCCTGAAATTAAAACAAACCACAAAATAAAACTACATATTCAAAGTACATTATAATTATTTTCATTACCTAAACTCATGCCGTACCTTTTCGAATGAAACGAAATATTCGCTGCTGACTAAGCATAAGCCGGTAGTTGAATTTATATCAAAACTCCAGTTTTAAGTACCTATTTCATTTTGATTTAAACCCACGCGGCTTGCTTTCACGCAATCCACAAGGATTAATAATAAATGGAACTAGGAATAAATGAAAATACCGGGAGAACTACAAGGTAGAAAGTTAATGAAAGTGCTGATTCCAGAGTTACCGTCGCGATAATTCATTTAGTTACTTTGCGACAAAGCGAAGTGGTGTGTTTGGAATCGCAGCGGTCTAATTTGCCTCGACACACACCCACTGTGATTAATTCACGGCGAACGAACTAAATCCATTCCCACTATTCAGAGAGATGTATGACGAAGGGAATCAGAGGTCATTAATTCTGGACGGACTATCACTTGTTGCTTATTCAAACACATAAATTATCCCCTGGATTAAAAATATCCGTACCTACTCGCTACAGATGGGTTATACGAATAAATTAGTTGATCTTATGGAAACCGTGCAGTCCCTCGTTGCTTAGATGTTTTCAGATTAAGCGCACATGTAGGGTTGTTATGTTCGCAATATTGGAAAAGTTTACCGAAGAATACAGGATTAGAAAAGTTCTAGACGGCACTGAGACGACGTAACATCAACTTATAACTTTGTAGGCATCTGACACTACCCTATATCTCTCTTTGAAGATTGTCAAAGCTTCCGTTATTGTGTCATGATACCAATTGGATTTTGGTATTTATAACACGGTGCGGCTCGAGAGTTACGGATGGATTTATTGCTATTATGCTAATTCAAATTATGCACGTAATATTTAAATTCATAGAAGTACTCGTCAATTTTCAGCTTGAGGAAACTTGAATTTATTCCGAAAAGTTTCGTGAATCTGAAGAAGGGAAACTTCGTCTAGTAGTTATTTCAACTTCAAATTCTTCGCGGGATAGTACCCACCACAATCCCGCTTTATTTTAAGAGCTCGTTTAGTTTTGTTTTGTTGTTCAAGTTTCTATAACAACACAGCGATTTCAAGCACGATTATGAGTGGTGACGAATACGGAGGGCCAGACTTTCTTTCATCAACGCTCATAAATTAATAACTGTTAGACTGCTAAAGGTAATATACAGGGTGTTACAGAAAGGGTATATCAATACAAACGGGTTGAAGAGTGTATCTGGTCTAGAATCTCTGTACAAAATTTCAGCTCAAAAGCAGTAACTTGGAAAATGCTTAATATTTTTTTATTTCGATAGTTTATTAAATTGAAATCATAACAAACGTGTCACCGCACTACGAGGGTCATTATCCATTATCTGTGGTGTATCTGTGCGCCTAGTACACGCACATCACGCCGCCGCGCGCCAGTGCAGCGCCGTGATGTCGAAATAAAAAAATATTAAGCATTTTCAAAGTTAATGCTTTTGAGCTGAAATTTTGTACAGAGATTCTAGACCAGATACACTCTTCAACCCGTTTGTATTGATATACCCTTTCTGTAACACCCTGTATACATAGACTAGCAGCGCCCCGCGGTTTCAACCGCATAAATTTCTCGTTGGAATATTGGGATAAAAACTATCCCATGTCCTTTCCCGAGACTAAAACTGTCTCTATACCCATCTAAATCAGTTCAGCGGTTTAAGCGTGAAGAGGTAACAGACAGACAGACACACTTTCGCATTTATAATATTAGGATACAGTAACGGACTCTCATGCTTCCGGAAGCATGATCCGGTACTGTATTTAAGTTCTTCGGACTTCTTTACTTTTATACTCTACTAGCGGCCCAGCTTTGCACGGGTACAATTTTTTTTTCGAATCCGAAATTTACTTTCATACAAACCTTGTCCTGGCAATACCGAACACAAAAAAAAGAATTACTTAGCACAGCATGTTGCATTTTTCAATATGAAACGAAAAAGAATACCTAGGTACTATAGGAATTAAATGACTTACCAACTGAACTTCGACAAACGTTACTACGACAAGATTTTAATTCGACACTACGGAACTCCGACACGTCTTCATTTCGACAATACTTTAGTTCGAAATGCCTTAAGTCCGACACTACTGTACTCCGATAAAGCGTTTCTTCGACATGACTTAACTACGAAACGATGCGACTTCGACGACGTGCTACTTCGACAACTATGGTAGTCCGACATGAGTCAATTTCGACATACTCTACTCCGGCATGCTGTACTTCGACAATATCAGATATTTCGAGTTCTTTCATTTTCTGTGTTCCTTTGTTCTTTCTTTATTTAAGTCTATAATAGTTTTAAAAATATTAGTTTTCTTTCTATTTAAGAGCACTATACATTTTTTTTTTTAGTTGTAGTCTGTAGTCACCCCCTTTCTAGTCATATCATCTTTCACAAATTTCAATTTCGAAGTAGCATCGTGTCTCAGATATATAACGTCGAAGTAAGATATTGTCGAAGTACAGCATGCCGGAGTAGAGTATGTCGAAATTGACTCATGTCGGACTACCATAGTTGTCGAAGTAGCACGTCGTCGAAGTCGCATCGTTTCGTAGTTAGGTCATGTCGAAGAAACGCTTTATCGGAGTACAGTAGTGTCGGACTTAAGGCATTTCGAACTAAAGTATTGTCGAAATGAAGACGTGTCGGAATTCCGTAGTGTCGAATTAAAATCTTATCGTAGTAACGTTTGTCGAAGTTCAGTTGGTAAGTCGAATTAAATCAAATTCCTTTTTATTCGTTTAGGATATATTTAAAAAGACTTTTATCCCATTTACAAATAATTATAATATTCGACTTATTTTATAGACGTCAAACCTACGACTCTCATATGACATCTGTTTGAATGTTCGAAAGGAACTTGTAACAAATATATGCAGCGGCCTGACCCGCAAGGAGGTCAGTAACCCTCAAAGAAGTCTCTACATCAGCTACGCCCACCTTAGAATAAAAGTATGGGCATAGCCGGAGACTTTTATTCACACCATTCGAATATCCAAACCCTATCTACCTATCCTATTGTACATATACCTATTTCCGAGGAACAAATTTACATGATGAGGTCCGTCTCTTGCAAGAGTAAGCTTAAGTCAGGACGTACGAATCGCGAATCCAACACCACGTTAAGTGTCAAGCAAATTATCATCTATATGTGCCAATATGCACCCATACAAACTAACGTCGTCATGCTTAAACCTCGTCGTGTCAAAACCTCGGTAAAAGGCGCGACGCGGCCTCCTAATAATAACACTTGATGTGAAAGTTCACATCGACCTAGAAGAGGCTTAAGAAAATTAACCGATCTTAGCATCAGATTCTTTTAACTCCATCGGACGGGATTGAGCCAGAGGGAGGGAAAAGTTTAAGAGGCCAGGGTTCAATAAAAAACTAATATATTATGCTCGTACTCCAGAAAAAAAACTTTAAAGTCCTACTACGTTCTCTAAAATTCTAATATCATTAAATATCAGTCAATACTGATGCAACTGTGGGTCCTCAAACACAAGTTGAACCAAAAGTGTCAACCAAACACACTTTGCAAGGGCTATGCCCGTTAGCAAAGATTGGTAACAACTTAAGCTGAGTGTCTATCACCCCCCCTTGTATAGGATTGACCACAGTTATAACAACAACTATCCTCCTATAACTCGCGTCATTAAATACTGGAGTACTCGCACGTTCTCCCTACTTGTAATCACGTTGAAATCGACAATCTATTCAGGCCTCCCTTTGGCCCGTTGCAGGTGTGAGGTCGCACCTCACAGCCCTCTGGGAGGTGGGATACCTCACACTCTCCCGGCCGCGTCCGATGTATTTTCTCACAGCATATGTAACACACAAATGGACACATATTAATAAATTGTAACAATCATACAATAATGCACTAAAATATGATGTTTACATTCAAGTGACATATTTACATTACATGACAAGATACATGACAATTAAAAAAAAACAACAACTATTAACATACTAATATGAAAAGGTTTTAATTAAATAATCTGACTTAAAAAGGTTTCTATGTCTAAACTTCCTTTTTCTAAATTTATATTTTAAAATCGAAAACTTCTTTATAAAATGATGCTTGCTTACAAAAAATGTTTTTATAAAATTATTAATTATTAAAAAACTTTTTGGAAATGATCTTTTAGTTTTAGTTTTTTTGAAAAATGGGATTCTTTTCTTCTTTCGTGCTTTTCTTTTATTGTTTGCGGCACATTGTGAATAAAACTTATTAAAATTGGGGACAACTACATGACATTTTATAAAAACACTAGAATGAAAGTCTACAACATCTTCCATAGGAAAGCTAAATGAGTTTATCAACTGTGCGGAGTTGTTCGACGATATATCTTCATCTCTGACCGCATCTAAGTTCATATCATCCACAACTAACTTAACATTACTGTCCACCTTGTTAATATCACTCATATCGATGATGAGACAAGAGTTCTCCTTAGTTTCGGAAACATCGACGTGATCTTTCTCCTTTATTTCGGACGAATCGATCGAAACATTATCCACATCAAACTGATCAGCAGCGATGTTAATTTTATTTATTCCCACATCATGATCATCGTGCTCATTCTGTGGCTCTGAAACATTGCTAATTACGTTAAAAAATGGATTAGACAGACCCGATTCGTTGTTTTCATCATCGTGTTCGCTCTCGAACACTTCCATCGGCTTCTCCTCCTCTGCGGCGATGCACGCCTCACTGCTGCGCTCGTCCTCATCTCCATCACTGCCAACTTCCATGCTGCTTTCTAGGCAGCACTGCTCGTTCTGTAGCGGGTCATCTTGTCTTCCACTAAATAATACAGAAGCATCATTATCTACATTTACAATATTTTCTTGTCTGCTTTCCTCAGACAGATCTTGTGCTATCTCGACTACTTGCACCTTATTAATTCTTTTGTCTCTGTGACATCTGCATGGAAGCTCTTCCCATAACACATCACATATATCATCAAATGACATGTCGTCATAGTATATATTTGTTGCATATATTTGTTACAAGTTCCTTTCGAACATTCAAACAGATGTCATATGAGAGTCGTAGGCTTGACGTATATAAAATAAGTCGAATAATATAATTTATATGTAAATGGGATAAAAGTATCTTAAAATATATCCTGAACAAATAAATAGGAATTTGATTTAATTCCTATAAATGGTGGAGGACCATTTAAGGTCGCCGGATTTTCGCTAAGCTTGTGAAATAGTTTTTGTTTCAGCACTCATAGAAGTGAATATTATATATACCTCTTGCATGCCAAGCGAGGCCTCAAAGTATACTGTGAGTATTTATTAGATGTGAAGAAACGTCGCCAGGAGAAAAAGCTAAGTGGCTATATGTATTTTTTAATATAAAAAGAGTAAGATGGCTCAAGTTTTTACGGGCACGGACGGTGTATGCCTGGAAGATTTTCTTAGGCGATTTGAAGTTGTTGCCGCCTATAATAAATGGCGTGAGAGCGACTGGGCGCTCATATTAATGGCATATCTTGAGGGTGCTGCCCTAGTAGTCCATAAATGGAAATATGAGGATGACATGTCATTTGAGGCTATATGTGATGTGTTATGGGAAGAGCTTCCTTGCAGATGTCACAGAGACAAAAGATTTAATAAGGTGCAAGTAGTCGAGATAGCACAAGATCGGTCTGAGGAAAGCAGACAAGAAAATGTTGTAAATATTGTAAATTTAGATAATGATGCTTCTATATTATTTAGTGGAAGACAAGATGACCCGCTACAGAACGAGCAGTGCTGCCTAGAAAGCAGCGTGGAAGTTGAAGGTGATGGAGAAGATGGTGTCGAGCGCAGCAGCGAGGTGTGCATCCCCGCAGAGGAGGAGAAGGAGCCGATAGAAGTGTTCGAGAGCGAACACAATGATGAAAACAACGAATCGGGTCAGTTCTGTCCAATTATTAACGTAACTAGCAATGTTTCAGAGCCACAGAATGAGCACAATGATCACGATGTGGGAATAAATAAAATTAACATCGCTGCTGATCATTTTGATGTGGATAATGTGTCGATCGATTCGTCCGATATAAAAGAGAATGGTCATTCCGATTTTTCCAAAATAGAGAAGAAAGATCACTTCATCATCGACTTGAATAGTAATAATAAGGTGACTAAAGATGAGTTAGTTGAGGATGATATGAACTTGGACGCAGTCAGAGATGGAGATGCAGAGGTGTTGAACGACTCCGTACAAGCAATAGACTCATTTAGTTTTCCTACGGATGAGGTTATAGTTCGTAATCGTAGTAATTGTATAATATGTCATGTAGATGTCCCTAATTTAAATAAGTTTTTTTTGCAATGTGCTACAAACAATAAGAGAAAAGCACGAAAGAAGAAAAGAATCCCATTTTTCAAAAAAAAGAAGACTAAAAGATCATTTCAAAAAAGTTTTTTAATAATTAATAATTTTATAAAAACATTTTTTGTAAACAAGCATCGTTTTATAAAAAAGTTTTCGATTTTAAAATATAAATTCAGAAAAAGAAAGTTTAGAGATAGAAACCTTTTTAATTCAGATTATTTAATTAAAACCTTTTCATACTAGTATGTTAATAGTTGTTGTTTTTTTTTTAATTGTCATGTATCTTGTCATGTAATGTAAATATGTCACTTGAATGTAAACATCATATTCTAATGCATTATTTTTGTTTGGATAATATGTTACAATTTATTAATATGTGTCCATTTGTGTGTTACATATGCTGTGAGAAAATACATCGGACGCGGCCGGGAGCGTGTGAGGTATCCGCACCTCCCAGAGGGCTGTGAGGTGCGCCCTCACACCTGCAACGGGTCAAAGGGAGGCCTGAATAGATTGTCGATTTCAACGTGATTACAAGTAGGCCTAGGACATGATTCGTACTCCAGTATTTAATGACGCGAGTGATAGGAGGATAGTTATTGTGAAAACTGTGGTCACTCCTATAGAAGGGGGGGTGACAGACACTCAGCATAAGTTGTCACCGACTTTGCTAACAGGGGTATAACCCTTGCAAAGTGTGTTTGGTTGACACTTTTGGTTCAACTTGTGTTTGAGGACACACAGTTTTATCAGCATTGACTGATATTTAATGATATTAGAATTTTAGAGAACGTAGTAGGAGTTTAAAGTTTTATTTCTGGAGTACGAGCATAATATATTAGATTTTTATTGAACCCTGGCCTCTTAAACTTTTCCCTCCCTCTGGCTCAATCCCGTCCGATGGAGTTAAAAGAATCTGATGCTAAGATCGTTTAATTCTCTTAAGCCTCTTCCAGGTCGATGTGAACTCTCACATCAAGTATTATTAATAATTAGGAGGCCGCGTCGCGCCTTTTACCGAGGTTTTGGCACGACGAGGTTTAAGCATGACGACGTTAGTTTGTATGGGTGCATATTGGCACATATAGATGTTAGCTTGCTTGACACTTAACGTAGTGTTGGATTCGCGATTCGTGCGTCCTGACTTAAGCTTACTCTTGCAAGAGACGGACCTCATCTTGTAAATTTCTTCCTCGGATTTAGGTAAACTTATAATAGGATAGGTAGATAGGGCTTGTAAATTCGAATGGTGTGAATAAAAGTCATGACCTATGCCCAGACTGTTATTCAAGGGTGGGCGTAGCTCATGTAGAGGTCGGCACTAAAGCAAACCTGGCTGGAAAGCCACACCTCTACAAGACTCGATGGTTATATTTGTATTAAGTTCCTTTCGAATATTCAAGCAGATGTCATATGAGAGTCGTAGGCTTGACGTATATAAAATAAGTCGAATAATATAATTTATATGTAAATGGGATAAAAGTATCTTAAAATATATCCTGAACAAATAAATAGGAATTTGATTTAATTCCTATAGTACCTACCTATCTACTTACTACCAATTTTATAAATGCTAGCAACGAATAAATGATTTAATTTGCTTAAACACACAACCTACAATATCTGCTGCATCATAAATATTGTAATCATATAAAAAAACAAAACGGTACACACCGCATACTATACACATACATACATACACATGGATATGTTAGGATTTTAATCTCTCAATTGATTTCGCTGTAAACAAGCCAACTTCCATTATATAAACAAGCAGTGTGCCGGCGGCGATAAACATTTAAACATACCAAGTTACGGCAAAATAATTGCGTTTCCATTTGGATATGTGAGCGAGTCCAGCTTGTAACGAACGGGGAGAGCGAATGAAGCGGACCGCGAAACCTTCAAATTGAATTTTAAGCATCCAATTTGTTTGCGCGGTGGTGCCGCCTGTACCGGGTTATATCAACGCGGCATCGCGCTACCCGGCTACCCGTGCCTCCCGCGAGTTCCCACACTCGTAAAGCGATTTTTGCCAGCCGCACTTTGACCTCGAACGGGATTTCGATGAATTATTTATGCACCTACTGCGCGTATGTATTAAAATAAAAACTGCGTTTCCATCACACTAATATTATAAAGGCGAAAGTTTGTGAGTGTGTGTGTGTGTTTATATGTTTGTTACCTCTTCACGCTTAAACCGCTGAACCGATTTAGATGAAATTTGGTATAAATATAGTTTGAGTCCCCGGAAAGGACATAGGCACAGTATAATATACAGTAAGTTATCTAAGGCCGCCCGCCGAGTTATTAGCCTACTCTTGCGTTGATCCCCAGGGTTGTCACTTTTACTTTTAGTTAATATTTTCGAACAAGCAGCAATTGATCTAAATTTATGAAATAAAAAGCATATTATGATTGAATATTTTACCAATTTATAAATTTAGTAAAAATAAAAAGCCTTTATTCACATAACATTTATTATACTAAGTTACAAATTTGATACCGAGAAAATTTTTCTCCTGTTTCTGCACGTCCGGAACGCTTTATTATTATTTGTTAATGTAAAGTAAATTCTCATTCTTATGTAAAGTTTTTGTAAAAAGCTTTTGGGAAAGCATGGACAGGGCATCTTAAATTCTATATCATTCAGTTGATCGTAAATTGACCGGCCAATTTTAATATTGATGTGGTCCTTTTCGAACGCTTTGCGAAACACCTGCTCCATCATTTCTACATTATCGACAAAATCATCAGGTGGGATCATGAGTAAATTTCGATCTTTGCCGTAATTCCTGTAATGGGTGTATCTAGATTCTACACTTAAATTACACGCTCGTTGATTAACGTCGACGTAATTATTTAAAAAATCGCAGTTCTTATTCAACACATTTTTTTAACAAAGCGCCACAAACATAAAAAATGCATTTTTTTCCGGTAGCTCATGTTGTATTGGTACATAGTCAGAACGTAAGATTTCCGACAAAATATTTTCATTTCCTTGTGTTTGATTGCTACTGGTCAGATGTTTGTCGATTACTGAGGCACTTGTTTCGAAATGTTTGTTATTTTTCAAACTAATCAAAAATTCTGTGATATCTTCAGAACAATTACCATCTATTGGAGGCTTTGTAATATTTGTAAAATAAATCTTTCTATATGCAGATATGAATTGCCTACTGGTTGGCTCTGTAGCCATCCCGTTTTTTGACCGAATTTTTCCAAAAAAATTTTCAATAACATCTTGATTAAGGCGTCTTGTCAATAAATATTCAAACCCTTCTTGTTTAAGATCATCAAACAACTGTAATATAGATTTGATAGTAATTTGAAAACCATCAATAAACTTGACTGTTTTCGTAACGTCGCTACCGTTTTTTGGATTATATAACTTTAATGTTTGAAAAAGTATTAACATTTTATCAAAAAATAATAATTTCAATAGTAATTAATTTGCAATATTAATTATTGTGAAATTGCCCTTATTACAACTATAAGCGACAAATACGTTTACCTAAACGATGTTTCGTACTCAATCCTCTGTTTTATAATATAAAAACTTTTTTACAAAAAAAAAAAACAACCGACTTCAAAAAAAAAACACTACAAAGTGATAAATAACTTTAATTTTCGGAAGTCGGTGTCGTTGGTTCCGCATTTTCGTTTTTTTTTTGTAAAAAAATTTTATTTTTCAATTTTTAGTTGTACCTACCCCACAAAAAAGTAAACAAAAAGATCGTTAATGTAGACAATGTAGATAAATTTTTAGATTGTTGTTGATTTTTCAAAAACCGCTTGTCCGATTTCGATAAAATTTTCATGGGACCATTTGGGAAGTATACCCTTTCCAACAAAAAAAGAATTTTTCAAATCGGTTGGCAAGCAGCGGAGTTATGCGGGAACAAACATAAAAAAAAAATACAAACATTCGAATTGAGAACCTCCTCCTTTTTTAGAAGTCGGTTAAAAACTAGACTTCTTAAAATAAACTTTAGCTCTAAACATAGTATTCAGAAAGTAAATTTGGGAATACATTTATATGGAAAAATGCGACTCGGCTACGCTCTTAATAAAGCAAATAAACTGTGAAATAAACAATACAATACCACATTTTCTAATAATATTTAAGTATAAGTAGGTACTTACATTTCTGGTTGAGTAGGAACTATGAAGAATGATAAGTCCGGGTTTGCGAAATCATTATTGAGGCACCCGAAAACACTACAATATTTTTTTCCCCTTTTTGAAGTCATGATACTCGTAATTTAAGTGGCCGCCGCCGGCGAGAGTTGACGAACGCAAGCGGTCATGTAGCGTACGCGCGTGCTCACAGTCGCGCTGCACAGCCCGCACTGCCGCCACCTTATTCCCTCATATATTATGCTAGCGTGTGCGTGAAATCGCGTGCCGACATGGCGCGCGGCGCGCACGCACACATTCAAACCGAGAGCGGCACGTTTGTATGAAGATGTTTTACTGTATATTATACTGTGACATAGGATAGTTTTTATCCCGATGTTCCCACGGGATCGACATTTACGCGGGTGAAACCGCGGGGCGCAGCTAGTTACAAAATATGAGGCTTCATCGGATTTGGTCTAAACTGTAAGGATTTTATCTTACCTCATACCCTATTAACGAGTACGGGTTTGGGTTTTTGGGATATTTGTGTCCAGTTTCGGCTTAATGTATCCTTTAGAGATAATAGTAATTTCCAATGATTTAATTCCCAGAGCATAATTTTTCCCATGTACGCAACTGAGTAGGTCGCTGAGGTAAGGTTGGTATTTTATATTTCGTGAAACTAGGTATTTCACGCCCTCTTGGAATTTCGCTCCGATATCAGTTATCTCCAATTCTCAAAATCCTCTACACAGTCAGATGCAAACGAATTATACTAAGGTAGATCGCAACCTAAACAATTTTCGCACAATAATTGATCTTTGAAAAACTGTTTACATCAGTTAACTTTCATGTTTCATACTTGAATAATGAAAATCACATAGCCCTGCAATGGGACAACACAGGATTATAATAGTAATCACATAAGTTTCTAGATAATCCTACGATTATTTAGAAACGTATGTTATTATTATTATACCTTAGCCTGTGTGAACTACCACTAGTTCTAAATTGGTTTGGCAAAAGATTATGTAACAGTAAACGGATTCTACGAAAATATATTCATACTAAGGTTTTCTTCAGTGGCCGGGTCAAACTTAAATAAATAATCATATTTCTGCGCTTTGAACTCTAAAGATTGTTTTATCGGTAGATTTGTTATCCCGACGTTACCCCTTTCATGAAATATAAAAAGGAAAATATATTTTGGAAATGTGAAGGTTTGATAGATGATTTCCATCGTTTCCGATTTGATAGGTGGAGGAAAGAAAATAATAGTTTATATTTTCTTCTTTTCCGCTACTTGTAAAAAGACTCAATGAAGGAAAAATCGCTTTCTTTGATCAGTATTATTATAATAGGGTCAGTATTTGTTATTTATACATAGACCAACGACCCGCTCCTGCTCAGCACTCGTGCAATGGCGACATGTGAGACCATCGAGATATTTATGTTGAAATATTTTGTAGAATAGGTAAGTGTTCTAAATGATGGTGAAAATTCCATCAATGTCAATGGACTTTAGACCTTAGCTTCACACATACAGACACGAACCGACTTTAGAAAGATATAAATACACAGGCAAAGATTTTATTTGTTTTTGCGGAAGGAAAGTCAGAAAAGTACATACATTCAACGATTTATCTGATTATACGCTTGACTTGGATACTTCAGTACCTACAAGTTTTTTAGCGAAGACAACATGCACATTTAATATCAAATTGAAATACAAATTGAAGCTGCACTTATACAAAACGCTGGAACGGTCACAATAAGATAAAATAGTCTTGAAGTGCTTTCCAACTACGGTTAAGACCGTCAACGCGCTGAAATAAAGTTCTAAAGACTAGGCGACGCATTAGAATTTCAAAAAAGCTTTGCTTTCCAAAGTGTCTAAAGACTTTTGCTTCCTGGCCAGAACAGTTCTACTGCCCGAGGTTCTTTAGCAATTACGTAAGATAAAATAAATTCGGTAGTTTCGCTTTGTGTATCCTATGTAGAAAATGTATGTAGAAATGACATTATCAGGAAAATAAAACCGGAGTTACCGACATAGCTTGCAGAGTAAGCAAACCAAAGTGGCAGTGGGCTGGCCATGTTTGTCGTAGGACAGACGACCTTAAGAAAGTAGCTGGGACGGACTGGATGCGAAAGGCGGAGGGCATGGTGTTGTGGCGCAGCCTGGGAGAGACTTATGTCCAGCAGTGGATTGCGATAGGCTGAGTTGATCCTATGTAAATAGTTGCCTACATAGCAGTGATGATGATGATGATGAGAAACAAAACAGTAACAAAATTAATTTGCTGTTCTTGAAGAGGGGAAAAAGTGAGCTTTACTTATTATAGATACATATGCTAAGCATTTAAGCCCATGTTAACTTCGTAAACACACGTAAAATACATACCTACATAATTTCGCCAGTTTCTTCTTTTGATCCTGTTAATTTGTATAATTTCAACTTACCTAAGGAAAAGCTGAATAAATAAGGTGGCCGTATCGAGCCATTTGCTCACATCCGAGCAAATGAGTCCTGTGTGCAGGTAAGACAGCGAGGCGGCTGTGCGCGTTACATAATTCACGCCTCTTCAAGCACTCACTTTTATTTTACAGCTTACGCGCGTCGCTTTTGATGTGCTCGCGAATTTGTGAGAGATCTATTTACAAAGTGCGGGAGACAGTTATTGCATTAGCATTGTGTGGTTTTATTTAACATTGTCAACTGAGAGTCGCTCGTGCAGTCACTAACACTGCACCACACCTTATCTAAAACCATATTTTTACACCGTAAAAGTTTCACAACTTGTTTGTTTTTCAGCTCGTAATCTAATTACAGTTCGGTTCAAGTATCATCGTTACAAAGGTTATCCCTACAAATTGAATAAATAAACGGTTTTTTGCGGTGGTAGGGCTAACACCCGCCTTGTTTGCGACCACCCTCCCACCGGAGTCCGGCGTCAAGCAGCCTGCTGTGTTTCGTCGATGCGTGGGAGTTCCAGTGCCTTAGGCATCTTCTAGTCACGGTCGTTCCACCATAGATCTCATCCATCACTATCCATCAGGCATGATCGAGATCAAGAGCGGGCCCATTCAGCAATAAAAAACTCGGATAGCGTTGTAGGCAGAGTAGCTTTCCTGTAAAAGGTACGAATTAATAACAATATCCTTTCTTAGATTAATTACGAGACAATTATTTTGTCAAAGGTAAATTTAACGGACATAAAATATAATTACAAGTAACTTTATTGCAAAATGTTTATTAAGAATTTATATTGAATCAGGATGATCTATCTCAACTTGATGAGCAGGAATAACAGATCTAACAAACTTATTTTTTATCTAAGTATTTCTACATGAAAATGGGAACTTGTATTGTTGCCTTTAGCGTAATAAAAAAAAAATGGACGTCTGCGATTTTTTTATACAGTAGATAGTTGAAGGTATGTTAATTTGCTCACGTAATATGAATATTTCTGTGGATTAGTATGCGAGCGGCGGCTGCAGGTGCGCTGAAAACTGATCGCGGCACACGACCCTACGTGATGCGCCTTCGACAGGCTATGAGAAGCCATGAGGAGCCCTGAAGAGCCAAATGACCGCTTTATCGCCTCACTGAATTTCTTAACGATAATCTGAGAATAAAGGAGCGAATCGTGGTTTAATGGCTGATATGCTGGCTCATCGGTCCTGGAGATTTAGCCATAGCAATGTCGTCTTATAGCCGTAGTTCGGTGGCTATTTTGATACCTAAACCGAACGATTGATACCCATACTTATTTTGTCGCGTAGAAAAAATAAACTCCTAACATAATAGACAATAAGATAGAACAGAAACCAGTCTTGAATATTGATGCAGCCATCAGTTGTTAGACAAGCACTATCACTAGGTTCTGGGAATATACGAGTAAGTAATGCAGAATCTAACGCGTCCTCTTTGAAACATAATGATATATTAGCTACAGCTGTTAATAGGCATGTTTATAATTATTATAAATACTTAGCACAGCCTAAAATCTCTTGGGATGCTGAAAACATTTTCACTTTAAACACTTAAAAGGTATGATAGCAACTTTTAACATTTTGCACCCAAGTTAAGATTACTAATAAAGGCCTAAGATTTACAAAACAATTGTGTTTTAATGGATTAACGCAAACATTTCTAAGAGCAGTGGTGGCCAAGTACAGCAGTGGTGCCCAAGTGGTAACGGTCGCGACTTACGAGTTGATAGGTCGTAGGTTCATACCCAGACAGGCGCTTACTTTGAGTAAATTATTTCATCACCACTGCTCTCAAAACGGTGAAGGAAAACATCGTGAGGAAACCGGCATGTTCTAGAACCAAAAATTCGAAGACATGTGACATCTACCAACCCGCACTGGGTTCGCGTGGTGGATTGCGGCCCACTCCCTCTCACAGAGAGGAGGCCTGTGTCCCAGTAGTGGGAACATTATAGGCTGATTATGTAAACATTTCTGGCTTGATCCAAGAATAAAGTTAGGAAAGTTTTACTTATACGGTCGTATTGTCAATATTTTTACGAAGTCAACCCCGGGTTGGTCCTGCTCAAGAGTACAAATACAAATGTATACACATCCATACGTCCTATACTATCATAGACACCTTTTTGCATTAATACAATACTCATCGTCCATTTCTGTAATATATTCATTAGAAAATATCTATCGGGAGCCGGGACCACATTAGGCACGTGTTTAACTAATAAAAACTTTATTGTTTGGAGTTTTATTCCCTCCGGAAGGCAGACAATATTTATCATGTTTTTGTTTACAATAGAGTACACGATTAGATATTATTATTCAGGAGATTTATTTCTACGTGATGTTAACATATTTTTACCCGACTGCGCGACGCAAAGGAGTGGTAATGTGTTTATCAGCCTATGTATGTATGTATGTATGTAAGTATGTATGTATGTATGTTCCTTTGAAGCACTATACAGACCAAACGCCTGGGCCGATTTTTATGATTCACACGTCAATCGATTCCTCTTAGTCCGGCGAGTGTCACTAAAGACATGACGTTAATGAAAATTCAATATGGCGACTACTAGACGCCATATTGTGAAAATGAAAAAAATTAAAGTCAATAAACTATGTCAAGTGGGGTATCTTTAGATAGGTCTTTCAAAAATATTAGTGGTTTGGGAAGACCGTTTTCTGATTAAGTAAACCGTTCGTGACTTATCAAGCTTTAAAGTACCAATTTTCGTTAGAATCAAGTGTGGCCCCCCTCTACCAACTAAACGCGGCAGTAGTACCTATATAAGTAAGTAAGTAGTGTGTAAGTTTAAAGGGAAACTATCACACTTAAGTGGGATTTACAACTCATAACTAAAAAGAATAAAATAAAAAAATTAAATTTAAAAAATCAAAAAACCCGACTGCGGTAAAAAACTTAAGTTAAAAAAAAACTGAAAAGCTAAAAACAAGCCCATTTTAAATTAAATAAAAGTTCGAAGCAGGCGGGACCCATACCATTTTTCAATTTTCAAACTCAAATGGGTCCCGCCTGCTTCCAACTTTTATTTAATTTAAAATGGGCTTGTTTTTAGCTTTTCAGTTTTTTTTTTTAACTTAAGTTTTTTACCGCAGTCGGGTTTTTTGATTTTTTAAATTTAATTTTTTTATTATAATTAATTGTTGATTCTGAGTCAATCTGTAAATAACTTGACTGTGTACATTACTTTTTTCTACTCATAATACTTATTCCTAGGCACATCGAGTTTTTTGATGGTAAAAGCATGTGTTGATACAATTGCGCCCTAGCATGGACAAAACTTTAAGTCCTTGATGTGTTCACAGAAATGTAATTGTTTTTTGACGAAGAAGGAAAGATTGAAGGAGTTGTAGTAAACATATATTTTGAACAATCTTTCTTTCTTCTTAGCGTACATAATCAGCCTATAATGTTCCCACTGCTGGGACACAGGCCTCCTCTCAGTATGAGGGAGTGGGCCGTAATCCACCACGCGGGCCCAATGCGGGTTTTCAGATGTCACGTCTTCGAATTTTTGGTTCTAGGATATGCCGGTTTCCTCACGATGTTTTCCTTCACCGTTTTGAGAGCAGTGGTGATGAAATAATTTACACAAAGTAAAGCGCCTTCTTAGCGTATCGAAGGCAAAAAGTTTAAATATTTTTGGCCCAAAATTCAGCTGCGCGAACTCCGCTCACTGACGCAGTCATAAGATTATCTAGTGCACAGGTACAGGGCATGCGGCACGGGATGGAAGGTAGGCCATTGTCTGTAGGGAGGTGCCGCATACGCACTTGAGATCAGAGCCGTCCGTGAAACCCCATCTGTGGAGATTGTTAGGTACTATTATACTATAGGCACTAATTTTTAGCGTTTTTTGGTAATACACGTGTGAGTAGAAAACCGGCCAAGTGCGTATCGGAACACGGTCAATGAAGGGTTCCGTAGTTGGGATGAATTTATCCCAAGAACAAACTTTGCTTTGTAGGAAAAACGTTCTCCCATACATCGATATACATCACGGTCAATTCTCCAATTGTAAGTTTATACCCAGAGGCAAAAACAAATTGTTGTAATTACAAATTAACGGTTTTCGGAATTTTTCATTTAATAGTGCTGTGCGACCTTGCTTCTTGCCAAATTTCATGATTGTATATCAACGGAACCCTATAAGTATTGATTTATTTGCGACTATCAAAATATGTTCAGTGTATAGTCAACGCAATAAAAATACGGCTATTTATGCATAAATGGCCGTATTTTTAATTGCGTTGACTTACGAGTAGAAGCTTGATTTTTTTGGAGCTCCAAGGGACTGTAGACCTATGTATTTCATATTTATTTCATGATACCTCCACGTGTTTCTGAGAAAAAGGGACTTGACAGATAGACAGAGGGACGGACGGACGGACAACGAAATTATCCTATAGGGGTTCCGTTTTTTCCTTTTGAGGTACGGAACTCTAAAAAGGTACGAATATCAAAAAATTCCACAATAACATATTTGGAGTTAATATTGTAACATAGTAAATTATTTCAAAATCCAAACAACCATTACGGCTGCCGAAATTGCATGCACGGGATAATTCAATTTAGTTTGTCTAGTTTCAGCCAAATAAACAGACAATAGCGCATAGTTATACAAAATGTTATTGAATATATTAATATTTGAACGTTGATTTTGAATTTGCAAACAATATGAATATTCGTAATAACTGTCAAAATAGATAACTAGATAGAATATTATTAGGTTACCGTTTCGATAAGTTCCTCTATAAATAACAAAATCTTCAAATCTGTTACTATGAAACATAGTTTTCAATGATTTATGCTACTTGTCTTAAAATAATAACGAGGAAGCGGAATACCTACTATTTTGCTTTCTCGAAAGTTTGACTTCGAGAGTAGGTATTGTTTATTGGTTACCTGCTAAACCTACTTGTGAAAATGGTTTACGTAATGGTTATATGCAACACATACCTGTATACGTAACAGGTACCTACATAGGTACAAGTACATTGTACAACCACCCGCTGGTGTCGTCGTGTTAGGGTAATAGCTGTATCGTTTGGTTCGGCTGAGTGCATAATTTATGAGGTCTCACATCAAATTTATGTTTTAAACATGGGGCATGTGTGTTTTCTGTGAAAACACACTTTATAAACGAACCTTTAAAAAATCTACTGCTAAAATAGCTACATTTCGCTAGAAAAACACGACGGAATAATCTTTACACAAAAAACTGATAAATAAGAATATTATTTTTTATGAAAAAGAAAAAGTTCATAAGAGAGGATCTCGAACAAACCAGAGCCCCCGTGATTAATGATGAACACGACACCATTCAATTTAATTCCAGAAATGCCTGTCCAATAAGATAAAAAGAGAAAGTTTTATTCCTTTTTTATTTATTTTTAATGAAATTCCCACTTTGTCGTGTCGAAAGGTGCGCGTCGCTTCAATTAAGATTTTAGTATTAATGATGGGGCGGCCACTGGTTTTTTTTTTTCAAAAAGTATTTTGAAAATCATAACAATTTCTCTATCGACCGGCCTAATTTATGCATTAAAAGTTCCGGAAAGGAATTATATAATAATGGGGAAATTAATATAAAACTTAATGTTCTTCCTTATTGGTTTTCCACGTTAAAGTAGATGCTGCCTGGCAGAGCTTGAGGCCTTTTGTAAATTCGATTGCAAGACTGGTATAAGTAGCTCTTATTTTTTATGTTAGATACAATCATAATTGGCAGTAAGAATGTAAAATGTGTGAATGCTATGTAAACGCTATGTGTTCACACTGTGATTGTGGGGAAAATGTTAATTACTTTGCATGAAAATAAACGACATCACCAAACCTAGGAAGGCATTATCAGGGCCCAAGTGTTCACGTGACCAAACCACGCATATTCACGGATTGAGCAATCTAATCTACACATTTTCAAGACAAAATAATTGGGTCTCCGCCCCAGATAATCCGACCACGTATGTACGTAAGCAGGGCACATAATTACGTGTAGGCAATACTACCCATCCCTGTCTTTATAAATGGCGACTGTGACTCAGCTATCTGGCTTCATCAAGTCTACATCAATCTTTTTGCTGGGCGCGGGTTTTTACTTTCATGAAGTTATTTAGCTGTTCAAATAAAGTAGCAATATAAATAAAATTACCTTTTCTTTTTGCTTTTGTTCCTTTCCACCTAGTTGTTTGAAATTAAAGTCTTCGTGCAATGTAAAGTATCATTGTACCTACTATTCACAAACGACGATGGTGCCCATATTCTTTTACACAGATTGATTGAAAGAATGAAATATCATCTAAATTATACAAAATATATTTTTTGGGTTTTCATTTTGTAAGAGATGTCTTTTCTAAGGACATGGAAAAAATGTGTTACTTCCTTGTCATTCTCGTACTTTTATTAGCTCAACTGTGGCTATAAATGAGACACGTCGCGTCATAAGCTCCAACATTACGTTAATATCAAATAGGCACCTAAATCGGTATCGATTATCACCAACTGCGACTATATTTTGAAAAAGAAACTCTTCCATTTTGTTTCCCAATAAACAGTCGCTCTATTGAAGCGTTTTCATATCAAAGTGTCATTTTTTGTATCGTTCACCGTCATTTGGACACGAAGATAATGCGAACAAATGGGTGGGCTCGGCTTCTTGAAACCTTTTTCAATAAATGGAAGCCTTCGGTAACCGCTGAACTGAAACTCTTGTAGATGATGTAGGGTTTATGAATAAAAAATTTCATTAGAAGAGTTCGGTAATACTGGAATGGTTTTCTCAGACGAGGGTAAATTATTCATACTTTTGTAACAACTTTGTATGACGTCCAAATTAAGCATTTTAATTTTCTTAAGAACAGCTTTTATGTTTATGTACTTTAAGATACTACCTATTTATTATTAAGTCTAGTCGCGAACTTGGTAATTTAATTTAACTCCACTTTAGGGTGGAAACTATCGGGTTTAGTGCATAATAAAGTAGACTTTGCGTAGACTTTGTATTTTCGCTATTTTCATATTACTTAAATGCGTTCGAAACTTGAAACACATCTTTACGGTCGTCGTTGTAACATTTTATGGGCGTCAATTTCACTTGTCAATTGTGTAATAAACCCCGTCTTGTGCCTTCCATTCCTATTTGATTTAAGCTCACTCCCTACGAAATTGTCTCCTACTTATTTCATTGCTTCATACTTAAAATAGTACTTTGAGGCGCGGATTCTCGTTTCCAACGGGAAATGTATGCATATGAATGATAATTATGTACATGAATGTTGAAACTGCTAAGAACGGTCCTATCATTTTGAATTGTAACATGTTCTTTTAATCTACGCCGGAGATAATTACCATTTCAAATGTGAATACCGCAGCGATGTAAACGAAATATGTTGTTTACTTAGCAATGTAGCAAAACATAACGATTAATATACTTGGGTACATACGAATGTATCTAATAAACAAGATTGATAACATTTCCCGAACTTGTCCACTAACAAGTAACAGAAGTTAGTGAACTTTTATGGTAGGACTAAATATGGTCATCTGAAGTTTCTTTTTTTTTAGAATCTATTAGACACCGAAGTTATAATATCGGATCCCGGGGCAGAGCGTCGTTTACTATCACTTAACTCATTTTTATATTCGCCATTTTGGCTTGCTCGCTGTCCCAGATTCGCTATGAATACAGAGTGGAGCCACCCATAATACGATACATGGCCTACTTTGAGAGGGATCCTCGGAGCTGACTTGTTTACGTTGAATTTACGTGTCTCATGCGTTTGTAGCGTGTCTCTGCTCTAATATTTGTTTTTTTTTTTTTTATCGAGCTACCATCGATACGTTACAAAAATTTTTTAAATATTTGTCGAGTTTGAAACTTCATATAGGTACAGGGTCGAAGGGACATCGCGGCAGAACCTGTTACCATGGATTCTAAGCATAAAGTATATGAAAATGTTCATCGGCTATTAAAAAAAAATGCTGTTCAGTACATTTTGACCGCTTAGGTATTGCACTTTTCTATGAAAAGTTAGTTTTTTTTTGATAACCGATAAAAATTTCTCGATCGACAAAAAGTCTAGAATCAGGTGCTAAATTCATGGTTACAGTTTGCACGTCAATTTCCCTGCCACCCTGTATAATATAGACGTAGATGTATGTAGGAAAGTATACCAATATACCTACGACAAGGGGTTTATATACATATCGATATCTATGCGACATATCGTGTTAGAATGTTGAGTCTTTTGGTTTACTGGTTTACCGCATGCCCGTAACCCGTTTCCTGTTTCCCTTACTCACATCGAGACTCAACGCTGACGCAATGGGTAGATCACACATAGTTTTGATATATGAAAGGTTTTTGCATGTGTAGATACTATCTCAATCGAAGTCTTAATTACATTGCATGATAATACATATAATTACATGATATTATATTGTTATAATGTGAAAATACAAATTTTATGTAAAATAATAATGTAAGTAGGTATGTATGAAAAAACAAAATTAAAAATATATACCTAGTTACTTATTGTTCGTGGTTCCAGAAAATCAAAAAACAAGAAAAAGAAGCAAGGATAACTTTAAATTAGTTTAGGTATCTACATACAATCTTTATAATGAAAATTAATTTATTATCTATGAGGAAAATAAACCTATACCAACCAATACCTTGCGAAACCGGATTGGAAAGCAGCAGAGAGCACGTTTTCGCCTGTAAGATTTATCAGCAGCGACATTAATATCAACGGGAAACTTTGGAGTTACTTTCTAGATTTGTTGCCTTAAGAAAACGTCTTATTTTGGGTATGTAGGTAAGTATGAGGATTGTTAGTTTGAAATTGAACAAGATTACACCAAACCAATTCGGTGTAATAATGATCGTTAATATTTAGAATGGTTGTAAAGTAGGGTATATTGGTGTGACCTCCCTAAATCCTTATACTTTATAGGTGCAGTTTATTGAATAGTGAATATCTGGGATCCGGTCGGGTACCGCGGGAGAGTGGGCGAGTCGACCGCAAGCAGAGCAATAAGGCGCGTGAAGCGGTCGGGCCTTGTCTTAATTGTCAATAACCGTGAGTCTCGGCGCGCCGAGCCCGCTCCCGCCGAATAATTAACGAACTTCCGCGATTTTCGAGTTTGTAAATTGCCTCATGGTCTCGTCGACCCGCGTCCTGGTTTGCTGATATAAATTATGTGCGCGAAAACTAATCTTAGTGATTTAAGAACACCCTTTATTCTCAGACTGCCATTTAAATCTTATTGTTACGAAGTTCTCTAATGGCAAGTTTCTACATTACGGAAAGTGCCTTTTTTACCATATACTTAGCTAACGCGGCTATAGCAGAAGACTCAAAATATTCAGTTTAGTGTAGGCGTTATTGTGAAGCGAAGCTGACATTTATCGGTAATGTCACCACCTCTCGTTGATCTTCCTGAGATATTTCGAAAAAAAATCCTTATAAAAGGTAACGGAACTCGACATTTCGTATATTATTTCCGTTTTCGGGAAAATTATAATAAGACGAAGGTTTGCGCCGTGTCTCTTGGCTTCCGTTGTGTTCGTGCGGAAGTGTTTCCAATAATTGCGTTACTGGAGTGGTGCGTTGTTTGTGTTGATGTTAGTCAATAAATACCGGGAGTGTATATTGTATTAAATTGCGGAGACATACCTACATGACGTAACTTTAACACGGAGCACGAGTTTCGGCGAGGAGAATTGTGGGATCCGGCGCGAGTGCGAGCATAAACAGAGAATTTACAAGCCCACGCCTTTCATTAAAATGTAAACAAGCTTCCATATAATTCGTGGTACGTAAATACATCAGCAGGGATCACAAGGGCGGGGTGCACACCACCTAACTGCGGGAATGTTTTATGGTTAACATTAACCGCAATACGTTTGACCCTGAGAGCTCATCTTCCTGAGACTAAAAGCACTAAAGCCAGCGTTTTAATACTTTAGGGCGTGCGTATGTGATATTTGTTATGAACAACGTTAACTTTATGAGTTTGCTGCGTAACCAATGTTTTGTCTTCAACTTTAAAATGGTACGGCAGCAGATTTTAACAGCTGTAATATAATAGCAACTATCGTATAAGCATAGCGTGTCTGCAGTATAATACTAAGTACATTGATAAATCTCGAATCGCAAACTAAAGCAAAATTATTTTAATTCACAGTTAAAATCCATAGCTACATGTTTGGTTCACATAGTCTAAGTATTTTACTCAAATCTCAGTGAGTTATTCTCCTGATACAACAAGAACAAAAGGTATAAGTATTAGATTTATGTTTCCAGCTATTTAATAATTGGATACTTGAAAAGGTTCTAGCCATTCTGTTTCCATGTTATTATTAAATTATTATATTCATTTAGCTCCATACTATCTATAACTGGGCTACATAAACATTTTGTACGAAGACTGTAGGAATATCATAATTGATTAAAACGGCGTTAATAATAGCTATTATTATAGAAGTGAGTGGAAGCGCGTTGTCTGAGTTTTTTCGTTAGAAAACTCTGTGTGGTAAGGTCTATTTACACCAAACGAGGTCGTTTATTTTTTTTTTAAGTAATTGCTAGATCTGCTACTATATTCTGCCATCAATAATATAAACCGTAATGCGTGTCGGACTACGAACATTTAAGGATTCCGTATAGTTGGGATGAATTTGTCCCAAGAACAAACTAAACATTGTAGTTGAAAAACATGTTTTCCAATACATTCTAACTGAAAATGTATGTTTGTACGCCAATATTGGGAGATTTACTGTGTTATTTTAAGACCTTCATAGACTTTTTTTAGGTTTACCTATAATCTATAAGGATAGAACTATTTTTTGTATTTTTTTTTAATTTTGTGCTCTAGAGTTTCTGGGGTTAAGGGGAGGGGGGATCTTTTTCTGAAAAACCTTTAAAACTATTTATAATAAAATAAATAAATTTGACACCCACACAGTAAGCACTTTCATTTGATATGTCATACGGTAAAGTTAGCATTTTTTTTTTTATTATTTGGCTCCCAAAAGCGACCTCCATATTCAAAATTAATTTATTGACATTACACGTCCATGTAAACTTATCGGTCCATTAGATTCGAAGCGAGTTGGCTGCGACAGACGGACAGACAGACACACGAGTAATCCTATAAGGGTTTAATTTCTTCATTCGGACGTCAATCAATCTGCCTAGCCTTTTCACAACTGTGATGGGGTCGGCTTCCAGTCTAACCGGATGCAGCTGAATACCAGTATTTTATCTCTGCCGTTGCCACGTGTCACTCGTGTGTATGAGCACTTAGTTGCGGGTCCATTAAAGTAACCATTTTCCATCAGGTGGGTTATCGTATTGGTTTCTAACTTATGACATTTATAAACTTATCCTCCTAGAAACACAATAGTGACTTGGGTTTATTTATCATAGACAGTGTATCCAACCACTACTCCTAGTTTCAAGAAGTTTTTATTCTTCAAGTGATATGAGTGGAAGTTGTAGGAAAACTGAGGAGTTAGTCGACCAACGTTTAATCTTCATTGAAAGTTGCTTGTTTTGTCCGTTATGAAGGTGGGCGAACTTATAATGTGATAAAATAACACGAAGCTAGTCTTGGAACAACAGACTTACAAGAGGTAGGTTGTCCAGGGATGAGAATTAAGGAACCGAAAGTTAATCGTCGCGCGTCGGTAAAGTTCTGCATGTTTAGATTAAAAACCTGTTTTAGGGTTAAAAATCGTGACACCAGGCCATCTAACATAAAATATAGTACATTTTAACATGCCCCTCTTTCAACTTCTGGTCAATTAAACGGATAGATATATTAAAGATATACACACACACACACACATACATATTATAATACACATATTATACATACATATACATCACGCCTTGACGCCGTCATCAGAAAGTACAGAACGTCACCAGCTACGACCCTTACAGATAACAATATCGTCATTCAAATACCTTTCATTATCATTGAACAGTTGACCGCACGTTCGGTAGTAACACTTTGAACCTGGGCTGGCCTAGCGTAGTACGAAGTTTCCATATAATAAAAGGCCTGCCTATACTATACTAATACTATATGTACATACTAACAAAAATGGTTCACTATGTTGGACAATAATAGGAACCGTTTTTGTAATAAAACAATTTATTATATTATTAAAAAAAAAAACTGCTGTTCCCTACATTTTGACGAGTTATGCGAACATAAATGTAGGGAACAGCTGATTTTTTTTCGCGATTTCAGGTTTGGTCCCATAGTAAAAGTTTTTCATAATGATGAGTAATATCCGTGGATGAGTACAATCTCCCATTTCGATTTGTCGCATGTTTTCAAATTCACCCTGTAGTGCAGCATATTTCTATAGCCTTTCATTCATTCCAGGAATATCGTCCCAGTATCAAACTATTCAGTCAATAGCGCAGGTATTTAATTAATTGATAATATTCTTGGTGGAACAGTAAATGAGGTTTCGTACTAAAGGATCGCGAACTCTAAGTACCTTCAATAAGTAATTAATTATATTAGTGTAAGAGCTGGAGGTGCATGACTATGCAGCCGCTCTCCTTAGTCGGAACAAGATATTGAATTATACAGGGTTAAAGCTAAGTTAGAGCACCATACACTTTATAGTTTCTTTAAAACAAAAGTTAGTAGTAGTGGTAGTTTAGTTTGTTTGTGTGTAGGTTAAAGTGTATTTTGTCTGCATACACACAATTTTTTTATACAAGTAGGAGCATATCTACAAAACGAAACTAAAACACGTGATTTAAAAGTAACATGACCGAAGGCTAGAATAAATTAAGTTTTACCCAATCTATCTGCATCTTTGCGCCATCCCATCTTCCTAGCACGGCGGGCTGTGCTGGGGCGGCTGCTGCAGGTGCGGAAAATCTCAAACAGCGAAAATATTCCAACCTTACTGGGATTTATAAATTCGAGCCGTTTGGGGTTGAAACACCTCCTTCCCGTCCTTGGGGTCCGAGTGCCCACTTGGTTTTTCGAGATATTGCTAAGCGGTTGGTCGACTCTTCACGTGACCAAGAGGGCTGGCCTATTTTTTGGCCAAAAAACGTGGCAATGCTGCCACCCTTTTGGGGACTTTTCCCGCTGACACTGATGCGGACGAATTTTTTGATGCACTGATTATTATCCTTGTTTTGTTTTATATACATGTACATATTATAATTTTATGTCTGTTAGCTTATATATTATGTCAATAGGTCTAAAATTTAAGGCAAAATCTAGTTTCTACAAGAACTGAGGCCGTTCTGAGAATTGTCGTCATAAGCCTGCGTCAGTTTAATGCTTTCTCAAAGTAAATCATTCATCCTACCTTTGTTACAATATATGGTATATTTTTTTTAATAATCGATATATAGATATCTTCCGTACAACTGCTGTTCATTAGTATGTATTGATGTCTCATAGAGTGACGTCATAGCTTATATGCACCCCCCTCATATAACGGGATAGTCCCCCGTTCGGTTGACCGAGATAATACGGTATTTTACTGCATCATTTATTTTGTTTTTAATTTTTTGTTTCTTTCATTTTTTTTAATTATTTATGTACCTACACTATTTATATGAAAATAATAGCCTTGTAACTCGTAATAAAGTGTCGGTCGCTATATAAAATGGCTTGTAAAGTTAAGGTTTATTACCTACATGTGGTTCTCAAGTTATCATACATATACATAAACTCACGCTTATATATTATGATCAGATGATCTAACTGACTAAGCCCCACCATCATCACCAATAAGGTCCTATATGTCCATAGTATATCAAGTTATCATTAGATAATAAACCCCAACTTGTCTGCTGTAATAGAGACCTAAACAACACCAATTTATCAAGAAGACCGACATCAGAGGGGCAATTCTCATAAGGGGTTTGAAGGTTTTGGCCCTTTAATCAGCCGCCATTTTGATTTTTTTTCAGAATCGCGGTGCACAACAAAAGTTATATATATGTATTTAGATAGAGGACACTTATACAAACAAAAAATGTAATGTAACATAATATCCTAAAGCGTCAGGTTTCGGAGTTATTCACCGAAATACGAGTATAAGTCGAAAACAACAAGGACAAGTGTAATGTCAAACTTCTAAACTAAAAAAAAACAAAAACACAAATGACTTAAATTTCGGATTAGTCTCTGGGATTAAAAAACGAACTATAAATTGCCGTGTTTAATTATTTATTTAAAAAATGTCTATTCTTCATTTGTTTCTTCTCCATAAAGGTTTCACAACGTTTCTATTACCTCAATAGTTCAATATGCTTACCTGGAGGGAAAAAAAACACAAAAGTCCTTGCTGTTTTCGACTTATATTTCGGTGAATAACTCCGAAACCTGACGCTTTAGGATATTATGTTATATTACATTTTTTGTTTGTATAAGTGTCCTCTTAGATCTAAATATAACTTTTGTTGTGCACCGCGATTCCGAAAAAAATCAAAATGGCGGCCGACCTTAGGGCCACCCTCCATACAAAAATCTTCAAACCCCTTTAAGAACGTTTACAGTCTGATCTCAGTCTTAATCGGTCAAAAATACCTCTAATTTCTCCATGAATTTCCCTACCAAGTTTTTGACATCAATTGATTGTCGCTGAGATGAAATTGCGACTAAATTTTGGACGTTTTTAATTACGGGAAGTGACCTTCAGATGTCCTGCAAATAACGTTTTATACAGGTCGTAAGAAGGTCAATGTTCAGCAGTGAACATAACGTCACGCCTTTATCACTCGAAGGGCTAGGCAAAGGTGTACTACTGTATGCGTTTGTCCAGCCCTTATTTCGCACCCAATTTTCGCCAGATATGCTTAAGTCCCATGTAATAGAGGGCAGGCATTGCGAGCAGTTAATAATTTACGGTACAATTTGATACAAATGGGAGCTTATTATAATGATAATTAGGAGCAGCGTCTTTCCACAAGCAGTATCTTTAATGATCTTTGAAGCAGGCAGTGGGAGCCCAGTATGCGGCAAAAGACGTTTTCCATTACAATAAAAGGAGTGGATCGAAAAGTTTCAAACAAATACAATTTCAAATTACTCCTAACAAGTTAAACAAACAAGATTATTTTTAATTTTATTACAACCAATTAACAAAACTTGAACCCTTAACAAATACAATTAACGATGAACTAAAATAATGATGTAATTAATGGGCTTTTCGGAGGTATTGTCTGGTACAGTCACGTTTACGAATAATCTGTACAAACTGTGTTACGTATTTCGAAGAAACTTCGTTAGCATAATTAGCCTATAACGTTCCCACTGCTGGGACACAGGCCTCGACTCTCTGTGAGAGGGAATGGGCCGTAATCCACCATGCGGGCCCAGTGCTGGTTGGTAGATATCGCGTATTCGAATTTTTGGTCCTAGGACATGCCGTTTCCTCACGATGTTTTTTTTTTTTCTATTCTTTATTATTAAAAGGGGTTTTTGTCCACACGGATATGCCAATTCCATCGTACCTTATTCACGATGTTTTCCTTCACAGTTTTATGGGAGCAATGGTGATGAAATAAATTACATAAAGTAAAGCGCCTGCCTGGGTTCGAATCCACCGTTTATGCTCACTAGTTCCTTCTCGTAGTTCCTTTGAAGGAACTACTAAGAATTTTGGAACAGTAGTTCCTTTGCAAAAGCTGAAGGAACGACCTACAACTCGTAAGCCGGGGCCGTTACCACTAGGCCACCACTATTCTCTAAACGTTATTAGATTACCATTAATCACAAGAAAGCGGTCCCAGTTATTAGTAGACGGTAAATTGAAATATTACGTGATTTGTTATTTAATTGATGAAAAGAAATACGCCTGCTAATTGCTGTTCGTGTTCAATCAAAGTACCTACCCACCTACTTGTAGCTGGGCTATCAGTTTGCTAATCGAGACATCGCGAGTTTGAAAACCAGTGATTGCACTACTAGTGATCCCATTTCTCGCGTTGACATCGTTAGGTTAAAAAGGGAAACATTCTGGGGCAATTTACAAGTCCAGACTCGATTAAAGATCATCGAGATAGTACGGTCGAACAAGCTATTTGGTGTACAGGCAGCTAACTTGCATCTACTTTTAAACAATGGTGTGCTGAGTTAGTCAATTCTTTTATACCACTCTATTTCATTAAGGATGCCATAAGCTGAAAAAGTTATAACGCACAAAATAAAACTAAATATTGGCAGTGTAGTGGAAAGATGAATATTTTTGCCTGTACTTATACGAAATAGCTTGTTCGACCGTACCTACCTAGTAACCCAGTAGGTAGGTATACAGGGTAGCAGGGACATCTATACGCAAACTGTAACAATGAATTCGGCACATGATTCAGCAACGTCGATCAAAGGTTATAAAAAAAAAAATTGCTATTCCATATATTTTGACCGCGTAGCTGTTGCACTTTTCTATAAAACAGCAGATTTTTTTTCTGCCACTCTGTATAGTAACTAGTTCAAAAATTACGATGACATTAGCTGATGGGCAGTAAACACTAATTAGTGAAAATGCTTTTCAAACTCAAGGCTTACTTGTGTTAGGACTCAGCATAAGTTAAAACAATATTAATTAATTTAGTTCAAGACAATACGCCATTCTTCCAACCGGCTTTAAAAAAAATGTATTAAAGAAAATACGGCTAAAGCTAAAAGCATAAATTAAGCCCGAAATATCTGTTACGCAAATGTTTGTATGCTTGGGTTGTTTGTCTTTGTAGACGCAGTAATTTGTTAGGAAGACAATCAAACCACGTATTGGATATCGCGTTGTTCAGTCAGATGATATTTTTTCTTTAAAATATTTTGGGCAACACACTATTATATTGGGATCCCCATTGTATGATTGACCCGCATGGTGGTGCCGGGTCCCACTAGAGACTGATAACGCAATAATGAGGGTCTGTTTCGCAGTCCACTGACTCTATGACGCGAGTTATAACTACTCCATTGTCCTCAAGGCTCCGATCCCGGCGTAATGTCGTCGGGTGACGCAAAAAAAAGAATTCCGAAATTGTTCTACGTTGTACACGTGACAACAAAGACGTCTGTTAAAAGGGTGTGTCTCAGATTTATTCTGCGAGCTTCACCTTCGTCCTAATAGTTTAAAGTCCAGTGCGCAATGTGCAGTAAGTCGCATTGTGTTCAGTCGGATGTGTAGCCGCGCGAGAGGAACTGTGTGCCGCTGAATGTGAACATCGACAACTGTATAATGAAGTTTGTATAGTGCCTGTGTACTACACAAATATTCAGTAGCCTCACTACTTGAAGAGTTCGTTGCTCATATACAATGTAGAATGCATCAAATCATTGTTGGGTTATGAATCCGGAAATGTAGATGAAGGGAAAAAACCATTAGAATGCATTAAAGCATTCCACTTCGCAAAGCTCCATCGACAAAGTGACGCGAAAAATGGCGTTGAAATAGAACCGGAACACAAATTACATTTCATTGCATTTGTTTTTTTTCCTTTTAGTATTTATACAATAGCCGTACGATTGTCAAAAGTCGTTGTTTCGTATATGCTTCCTATAATATACACGGAGCCCTAACGCTAAACGTTTGTTCCTAGGTGAACGAAACGAACTTACTTTAGAACTCATTCTTTACATTTTTGGCTGAATATTCTTTTGCTGTTTTGGGTTTATTCGTAGTTTAATACGACTAGCTCTTTGTTCCCTGCCACCACGATTATAATTGGAATTTTTAAGGTCGCAATTTCTATGAATGTCGATATTTTCTTGAATGTGATACCTACCTGCTTCGAAATTTAATCCATTATCTTGCTACTTTTTTCGATTTGAATCGAAAAACTGAAAAGAGTGTCTGTCCTTGCTTCTTCAAAGGAGCAAAGAACTAGTAAATAGTCGTTGGTTTGTATTCATCGAGTAATTTGGTTATCTATTGAACAATTTTTGCGACAATGGCTTTGTTTTACTGAGGTGGATCACCATGGAGGGATACATATTGAATACATATTGACAAGTTACAAAGGTACGTATATATTATATTTAACCACGAGTTTCGTGCACGTAGAACTTTGGCGAGAAATCGTAATTTATGTACGAAATGTGGTTCTGATATAACTTTTCATTCGGTAGTTATTTATTAACGCTCGGATTCAGCAAGATATCCCGCTTTTAGTTCGCCGTATCTATATTTTGTATCATTATAGCGTTGAGACTGATATCTTTGGAGCCTTTCGAGTACGACATTTATACACTTGAGTCTGGTTATTTTAGTATTACGGTCCACGGTGCTCCTGTGAGAAGTTGTAAGCTGTTTAAATCTAATTTTTAATTAATTACAAGTGTTATACAATGTAATTTAAATTCCAAGGAAATTTACAAGATAATAAAGTTGTTTAAAATATCTTATAAATATCTTGTTAAACGACGCCTAATACTTTAATTAGTTTTACTGTCTGCACAGAATTCTTCTACGTAACGTCTTCTAAATTAACTCACTCGGCAAATTGTTTCACACACTTGTCGACCCTCGTCAATCAATAATAAACTGTGTCTACTCGCAAGTTTCATTTTGTATCGACACAGTTTGAATCGGACGACCTCGAATCAATACATCACGCAAAATTGCTTCCCTGACGATTACCTGCCTAAATGGAATTGATTTCGTAATTCGTATTACCGGTATACCGATTGTATTATTGTGCCAGATTTACGAGGATAAAGGGATATACCAGAGATTCTCACGTACATATCAATGTTAATATTTGTATACGCAAAATCAATACACTCATTACTTGACTTTCCTTTTGTTTGGATTTGCGTTTTTGTATGAAAAAAGCGTGAACCGTTTTTTTTGGTTGTTAATTTCTGTGGGTTGTACTTTGTTTCTTGTGTTTGTTTGTTTGTACAAAAATACTATTCTTGCACAAACGGATACGTAAAAATAAATAATTATTATATACATGGGATGCACTGTCCAAGAATCGATGCGTAGCATTTGCTACGCCAGCGTAGCAGTACGCTACGGCGCGCGCGGCGTAGAAAAGACGATATTTTTTATGAATGCAGAAAAAAATTAATATATTATTAAATTATATTATTATTAATTAAATTATATTATTATATGTTATCTTATAGGTTCGTACCTACCTCAAAGACCAACTTAACATAATTATAATATTATATCATGATCAGCTTTGAGTCCATCGCCGGCGGCGAGATAGGAGGCCCATCAAAGTCAATCCAATGATTGAGCTCAATTACAAAGGCTAATTTAACTATATAAAATTATAGGGTTAAATTTGATTGAGTCCTGTCCTGTTAGGGTTGTTTTGTAATGATTTAAACTGTCTTGATTGTTATAAACTGTTTGAAAAACTTTCAAAACAAATGTATCAGAATTGTAACAAAAAGCCGATTGACACCGAGAGCAGATTGTAAATATTACACGGTATTTAGAGAGCACTGAGAGCAGCATTGTAAATATTAAACTTCCATTTGGATGTTATGATAAATGCGATTTGAGCGCAGCACAAAGAGGTCTTTATGTTTAAATTCGCGTGTGGTTTGCCCTGAGTCGGTTAATCTGGCGCGGCTTAGTGCCTGTACTCGCTGTGACTCACTATAAATTATTGTCTTTGTGCCTCACTTGTATGAGAGAGGATAAACTTACTACTTTCGCCTTTTGTGAGCCCCTCGGAGCTCGAGTGGCTAATAATACCACTGTTTTAGTGCGCTCGTTTTGAGAACTACACAGATATGTGACGGTGTACTTGTGCAGGTACTTGTACTCGTAATATGTAAATGACATGTAAGTACAAGATGGAGCGAGAGCATTGGTGACCCAGTGGTAACGGCTCCGACTTACAAGTCGTAGGTCGTGGGTTCGAACCCAGAAAGACGCTTTACTTTGTGTAAATAATTTCATCACCACTGCTTTCAAAACGGTGAAAGAAAACATCATGAGGAAACCGGCATGTGGCATGGAAACCAAAAATTCGAAATATGTGTCATCTACCAACCCACACTGGGCCCGCTTGGTGGATTACGGCCTACTACCTCTCACACAGAGGAGGCATTTTAAGTTGAAAGAAGGTTAAACAATTATTTGTGAGTACCTTCTGGAATGTTTTTTTTTCTTTGTTAGCCGTAACAAAGCGTATAAGTTGAAAGTCAATAAAGGATGAGTAGAAAAGCCGTAAAATCTATGTTTATCTTGGGAACAAAGGCACAAGTGGGTCGCTACTAGCTAGTTACAAACAGTTAACTTGAGGAGTTTAACGTGATCTAATATTTACCACCTTAGACTCATAAGAGCGAATGGCAGGAGTTCGCAATGTTATCATGATTAATTCATGTAGCAAAGCCTCACCAAGTCGCTTGCGTCGGACGGTTCAAGTGTTTGAATTGTTAGTATAGTAAGACCACCAGAGAATGATGTACAATCTGACTGAGACTCCAAATTCGTCAAGACTAAAGTACACGCCACTTAGGAAATATGAGAAGGCCATAACTCCAGTAAATGAAGGACGGACGGATCAGAACGACCTCCCGCGTCGGAAACGTAATGGAAGTGACAAGGGTTCCTCAAAATGATAGAAGAAATTCTGAGGGTTGCGATGAAGAGGTGCGTTTTATGAGTTCCCACTGAAGATATGTATCAGTCGCTGCTCGCATCGACATCTGCAATGTTTATATCCATCAAAATGAGCTACGAGACGAGCGATCACAATCGCTTTGAATCTCGCTCTTTAGTAATCTTTACGACCCATCTCACTGTGCTTGTTCAACATTTTAGGTACGTGGCACTTACTTAACTCCCTTGAACACTCATAAAATGAACTATACATATGTACATATATTTTATGGGTATGTATTGCACAATACACTGGTCTGAAGTGCAAAAGGGGTACAGTAATAAACGCCACTTCCAGCTGACAGGTGGTGAAGAGCGTTTCCGTCATATTTTTATAAATATGACGGAAACGCTCTTCACGATAACGGAAGTTATAAAAATCGGTAATTTTCACCAGTATTTGCCATCAAGGTGTCAAAAAACGCTCTGTATTGCACGACTCATAATACGAAGCATTAGAGAGTGCTTTACGATAGAAATTGTTTTTTTGCCTCCTTTCTGCAACTGTTTCTATTGTTATACTCCTACTAGTACACATAATCTACTTAATTTATATACCATTGTATAGATAATTTAATGGACATTAATTTTGTACTTTTCAAAAATTGATTTAATGCAGTAGAAATGAAAAAAAACATCAAAATATTTCTAAAAAAAATCCCGTCAATCAAGTGTGAAACCTGAAAACAATGGAGCTTGCGAAAAAATCAATTGAGCCAATTCTTTTTTTTTTTTAATAAATTCGTTTCGCCCATAGGAGGAACCCCATTGAAAATGGCTCTTTTATTCAAAGTAACTAATACAATATCTATATCTTATTTGGTTTTTATGGTTTTTTATACGATCAAATGAGCATTATGAGTCTTTCATTTTTGGATTTTCCAAAGTTTTTGACATTAGTTTACGGCCGCATGTGGCAGTTACCGCTCTTCTAGAACCGTAGCTTTACTTCCCACCTCTAGGCACCTTCATTGTTCACTTTGAAACCATAATAGCTTCAAATTACTCCATTCCATTAAAACTTTACTCTAACAGGAAAACAGATTTCCAGTAGTTTGTATTTCGTCGCTACAAAATAAATACGTACTTATTGCAGTCCACGAAAAGTAATTATTTCGTTGTGTTCAACCCGTTAATCCTATAGCCGTAGTTTGTGTCTACGCCTAAGGGAAGGAATAAATGAGCCCATTGTCCCAGACTCGAGCCCAACCCATTTAAAGATAGACAATACCCATTGTCGTACAGTCAAATAATCCTAAATTTGTTGGGATGTCTTTCTCCGCTTCAAAGTTTCCAGACAAACCGAGCAATGAACAATTCAACGCACATCCTTACGAATTTATGATTTCATGATTGATGGTCGTCATATTAATGAATTCATAATTAAGGAATTTATTAAATAAAAGTGTTCATCTGATATGACCTGAAACGACACATCAAAAAGTGACATAAAAAGTGTGAATTGTGTGAGATCGTTGTGACACTATGAACTAACACGTAAAGACGATTTTATAGCGCAGCTGAAACTGCGCTCGTAAACTTGAAAAGACGCGCACTACACGACGCCTAAGTGAATGTTCGGGGGTCAAATCTCGCTCAAAGTTCTTAACTTTAACTTCCAGTTAATAACGGTGAGCGCTGTTAGATCTGAATTTCAGATGAGTTGTATTAAAAATTCGTTTCGGCGACAAAGAAAAAATACACAACAAATAGCTAAGAGGAAAGTTTTACGTGCGTCTTCAGGCCGACGACGTTCTCATTTCTGAAAGTAAGCAGCAGATTGGACGTCAACTTTTCCTCTTTTTCCTCTCGTGACAGACAGTAGGTATACACAAAGAACTCGCATCTTTCGATGAACAGAACTTTACCCATCTACCTTGCAGCTAAAATTTTACTTACGTTGATAAAGCTAGTATACAAGAGATGCAAATATGTTCCTGTAGCTAGTTGCTATTTGTTTCACAATGTGTTAACTTTATCTGAAATAGATGAATCCGCCTAATGTGATTGGACGAGCTGTTGCAACCGACCTGGAAGGAGATATACTACCTGACTATGCGCTGTTAATTGATTACCTCGCCTGCAGTTATTTGTGGAGTTCGGAGCATAAATGTATGTAGGTATGTATCAACTCAGATGTTCGGTAAACTTTAGGTAAGCAATAAGCATCAGTGAACTGTGTAGGTACAGTAATAAGATAAAATTACACCCTTCACTGAATTGCCAATAAAACGGAGATGAAATGTACTAGTGATGTTCATTTTGCGACAATTTGATCACGGGCGGTCATTTACCATAATGGATTGCGCCAATTTTCAACACTGTTAAATTTTAATGGTAATAGTATTACTCGAATTTGTGCTATTACATTCATTTCGGATTGATGACAGTTTGTGTACTGCAGTGTTGAAAAAACTTTTGGCACAAAGTGGCCAATGAATTTACAGCAGCCCGCGGCAATTGACTCCGACGTCATGTCCAGAAGATTCGCCCGAGGCGATGCGTTGCAGCGGTGCTGAATACTTTGCACCCGTCGCAGACATAGATTTAAAATGAATATCTCATTGAATTTGAATGTTTTAAAGATTGATTTTATATTAGATTTTGTATGAGATTATTTTAGATTTTAAGTTTTGGGGTTAAGTAGGTAAGCATAGACAAGTATCTGCCGACTGTAATCATGTATTTAGGGACCTAGTGGAACTGCTACATAGTTCCATATAAACATAGTCCATTATGAGGACTTTAAATAAAAGTGTCTTAAGAAGTAAGTACACAACAACAGCCTGATAAAACTAACAAGTTTGTTGAGTATCTGCAAAAACGAACAGCTTCCTTTGAGACAGGTACCTAAATGTAACATCAGAAACTATAAACTTGACAACAATGCCTCTCTTACGATTAAACTTCATCCGAGCCTGGCAGACGACAAATTATTGACAAGTGAATTTTGTGGCAAGAGGAGACGCAAAGACTCGGCGGCGGCGCGAGATCTCGAGGCGCCTCGCGGCGAGGCGCGCGTGCGGCGGCATAAGCCCGAGGCGCGCCCCGCGCCGCCACACATCGCCTCTCGCTGACACTCGACACGATGTCTACGTGACCGCGCAGACAGCTGCACTAATCTCGTTCCCGACATGTGTAAGAGCCGTGCTAAATACGGTTATAGTTCCGAATACGACCTACATTTTGTTAAAACATTGATTTTTCTTCTACCTTACTACGACAACACTTCCAGAAACATAAAATCGTAGTTGAAGTGTTTACATATGAGGTCGTTAATATTATGCGGAAGTTATGCGACCGTTTTATTTCTAACAACCGAAACATAGGCTCAAATACTAAACTTGTTAAAGGCCGGTAGAAAATAATTTTTTTGGTAAAAGAATTTCGCTCTTGGTCACGTTCGAAAACACGCTAATGCACGAGTTCAACTTTTTCAGTGCCCTTTTATCGATGGCAAAAAACCAGCCAAAGTGAGAAATAAATGGAGTCGGAATGTCAAGGCGAGCTGTTTTTGTTGTATTCCAACTTCGTCACTAAATCAAGAACTACTTTTTGTACTGCCGAGTTCAATATGTGTGAGACATGATTAGTTCCCAGAACTCTTTACCGCAAGACGCAGTAAAATGTTTTATTCCAAACGTAATAAAATATTCGTGCAGAAGGCGGAGTATTTATTGAGTACAGACCTTTCGCAAGTCAGGCGCGGCTTCCGGGTGATGAATGATAAATATACAATCATATTCTGTATGAAGGATTGAGCCCTTATTTGTGTTGACGAGTTGCTAATATAAAATGTACATACTCCTCGAAACCATATTCTCGTGAATATGTGTACATATACCCTCATTCATTTGTCTTCTCTGCCTTACCCTGTCATCAGTCTTGAAATAATTCCACAGATCAAACTGTCTCAGTACTAAAGAAGCAATATTTACCTACTAAAGTTTCGACAGTTAGTAGAAGTAATGGCGTGTTAACTTTAAGTAAATCAACTACAATGGATTAGTTTACCCTTCATTAAATTACTTTGTGCTAATAGTCATTATGACTTGAACAAGTTTCATAATTGGATATGAGGGAAAACTTGTTGTAATTTGTTTTGATGCCTCAAAATATAAAGTAATATCATGTAGGGCAGAAAGAACAAATTAAATTAGTTTTCTCGTATCAGAGTCGTGTTTTCTAGCGATTCTTACCGTGTGTTTTTAGTGCTTCTTCTTGTTGTTCGTCTGTTTTGATGTAATTTGATCTCTGTACACTTAACTTTCGAATTAAAATCAGCGTTGTTTATCATCTGATAGATATTTTAACAAATAATGATAGTTATGTTGTAAAATAATGTGGTTTACGAGGCAGTCAGACCTAAATTAAAACTAAAAACTTTTTGTTCCGGACCGATGCGATATTCTAGGTAGAGGTCTTCCTCGTGTCATGCTGTGTTCGATGAACCACACTCTATAAATGGCACCGGATTCGATCACACACTTTACGATCTACCGACAGCCGCACCTGAACGAACAATGTTATTTCATTTCTATGACAATATAAAATATGCGCTGACTGAACAAAAATCGTGTTACATTGTCTCCAGGATTTACAGCATAAAGACGGAGCTGTTTTCTTTTTATATTAGAATGTCTTGAAGTCCCGGGTCACAACGCAATCTGATTTTAAATAACAAAAAGTATTTTTTACTTAGTTCCCACAAATTCGGAGCTTAATGTTTCCGTGGGCGTCCTAGGAGGCGACTTAAAGATTTTATCGCTTCGGTGGGCAACAAAATTTGGGAACTGATAAAAAATAAAATTGCCTGATTGTACTGGTTAATCAATTGAGAAGCACAAAACCGGTCGAAGTGGAGGTACTTAGGGGAGGCCTATGTCCAACAGTGGACGTCTAGGCTGAAATGATGATGATGATGATGATGATGACTGGTTAAGCAAGTGCGCCTGCCAAACATGGCGTCTACTGATTTATTGTGAGACTGGCGTGTAATGAGGTTTTTAAGCAGCATTTGTGTGGAGTTTTTAGTACTTAACCACGTTTTCGCATCGTTAAATTTTACACGAAGCAAAGGGGAGACCTCTCGGCACCTGAATTCTGGTTTCCCCTTAAATGACAAATAAAAAACCGGTCAAGTGCGTGTCGGACCACCGGTTCCGTAGTTGGGATGAATTTATCCGAAGACCAAACATGTTATTAACATCGTACTTAGTTGAAAAACATATTCACCCATACATTCCGGCCGCAAATGTAAGTTTGTACGCACAATATTGAGAGATTTATCATGTAGTTTTAAGACCATAGACTTCTTGCAGGTTTTCCTGTTATGTATAAACATAGAAATAATTTCCATAATTATTTTTTATGTTTTCGGTTATGTAGTTTCGAAGTTGAGGGGGTGGGGATTTTCTCAAATTTTCAAGTTAATCGGTCCATTCGATTTGGACCAAATTGGCTGTGACAGACACACAAATAAACAGAAACACGAGTGATCCTATAAGGGTTCCGTTTTTTCATTCGAATGTAGGTACAGAGCCCTAAAAAGTTCATACATACAACTAAACATATCATGGGAAATGGCAAGGCATTTTTAATTAAGCGAATAGTTCCTAGTTCTTTATTAGAATTAAAAGTCGTGTATATCCGATTCAAAGGGCTTCCTTACAATCGAGGGCTTTGTGCAATCACCTCAAATGACTTTCAAAGAAGGAATTTTATCATCGAACGAGAAAAAAGTGTTTGAATATTAATATGAGAGGAGAAGGAATTTAATATTTGACGTAGGACAAGAAAAAATACAGGTTGGAATTTCGTGTGTATTATGAATTGTTTTGTGGTGCACAAGGAGAGGCTAAGAAGCGCTAGCGATTCTTTATGAGCTCCAAGATAACAAGTTGACGATATGACGGCACATTCAGTTAATAGCATATAACTTGCTTATTACCCAGTACGCCATTTTATCTTTATATAAGTAGGTAAAAATAATAAGGAACATCATATTATAACCAACCTATGTCCTAGTATGTCAATGTTCCCGTAAAATACATCCGGAGCAAAAATACAATATTTATACATTTGCGCTCTACAATAAAGACAATAAATATGGAAGTTGTAAGTTGTTGGAGAGCGTTATTGTAGCTCTCAACACAACAGGTGAGGCTATTCTTTACTCAAGTATCTACTCACCGTAAGTAACCTTTTACGTGGCCGCCATTCGTTCTTATTACACCTCGCCATACGTTTGCCCGTCCGCGAGAACTTTAAAATTCTATACGTATATGTGGGGTTTGAAAACGAAACACAACTTCGTTGATGTGAAACAGAGGGCATGTGTCGAGAACTTGGCGAGTGCTCGCTTCACACCGTAAGATATCATATTAATTTCACGTTTTCAACTTTGTTAGGAATGTAAACAGTACTGTAGCCCGAAGACTCCGACAACAAACCATTAGTGTGCTCGTTTCTCATCGCAAAGTGCGGAGGACATTAACTGGTGACTGTAAGTAGCAATGTTGGTGCGTCTCAACCAAATCGTTTGCTCTCTAATTTAGGTGCCAACTTCGGTAACACGTGTGTTCTATTGATTTGGTCTACTCGCCCGGAGTCGGGGAAAGTGCGTAGGTTTTTGATTGTCATCCAATTTTGGACGTGATCTAGAGAATGCTTTGCCTGAATAAGCACCATGCGTTTGTGATTGCTTGTGATCATATGTACCTACCTACACGGGATTTATAATCTACGTTATCATTCGCAGCTTTGTTTTATCGAAAACTCATAAAAGTTGATCAAAGAGTTTTGCTTTATTGTGTCCTTATATTTTATGTATAGGTATAAAGTTGTGCTACTTCATCTCATTTTGTTGTTGAAGTATCCGTTCATGTCATCAAGTCCTCGGAAAGATAGTCGGTTCGCGTTGTTCTAAGACCACGGAGCGGTTGACATATTTTGGTGAGGGTGACTCATTCTAGCAGCTTATATGAATATGGATATTCTTTTATCTCAGCAAGTTATTTCACCGAGCAACGAAACTCTTGTTTTTTTATATTTTGAATTTAGCCTGAAAATAAAAGAGTTTTCATTGAGTCTCTTAGTCGGGACTTGTGATGAATCAGTTACAGTGACGTTTCACTCTATCTCAGAGTATTTCTACATGAATACTATGTATGTATATGGACGGACTATCAGGATGTCCATCAGAGTGACTAGCAGTTGAATCAGATTTGTTTGTCGCATGTGACACTAAAACAGGTCCTAAATCCTTGTCACCGAGATCACACTAGATGCACGATATTCTGTTTTAAATTAGATCAGAAATTAATCTGCATATAGCTTCCAGTGATCCACTAATATTTAGATAATCCAATTATTTAAAAGGAGCAGAGTTCAGTGCTAAACAGCTGCGCATCCAATCAAATAAATGCTGTTCCATTAACATTTAAGAGAAACTAATAACGTTTTTGACCCCATCCAGTGAGTTAGGTGTCGTGCAGGCAATGAATTACCAGTGGAAGCAGAAAAACTGTGGGTACCTAACGAAGCGCCAGCATCCAATCAACATGGAGTACATTTAGCTACAGACTTTTTTATTATGATTAATTAGTTAAGTAGGCGGGTAAATACATATAAATTGGGAGTGTCTCAGGTGCTTTTGAAGATGTATGTAGATTGCAAGATGCTTATTATTGTTGAACGCGTCTCGTTATACGTAATAGGGTAAGGTAACATCATATTTGAAGACAGCCGAGAGGAACGAAGTTATGCTACAGGTATACCTACTGTTTGCTATACCAACAGAAGGAACTTTTTGGAAATAATAAAAATATTTGGGATCCGTTTCCACTTTAACACAGTTTTTGATGATTTTTTAAATTAAACGTAATCTAAAGGTTGCGATAATTGCTTTACGAATTTACTGCAATTAATTTGATAAATGAGCTGTTTGTTTACTATTAATAAAATTTAATTTTATTTGAGAACATCCATGGGTTTCTTACTAAACATTAACTATATCCGACGATCCTGAATACTTATCTCTTTTGTTGACTGTACATCGCCGCTGTTTGGCAAGATTCATCTATTAGAAAAAGCAAATTGCACCCTTTCACCAGATCAGCAAGTTCTAAAAAACCTAACCTGTGTACTGAGATAAGCGTTTCAATTTGGCATAATCTTTCATCAGTATAACCCTGTAGCAGGATCCACATATACCTCGTGCAAATATGTTTGCATTTTATTTGTAGGAAATTAAGATTCGCGGCGCACCGCCCCTCGTGCACCCTGCACCCGTTACCTCAACAACGCGCTGCAATTTCCATCCGCTGCAGATAAGCAAAGCAATATTTCACATTACATATGACGTTATTTCCCGAGATAAACTGTACAAGCTTCTGTACGTTCCATAAATGATCATTAACTATATTTACAACTGTTTCGTTTCTGTGTTCGGGTTCTCGATTACAAACAAAAGACGGTGATAACTTTCTACAGGGAATTCTGAGCCGATATTATTTTCTTGAATGGTGGATTGTAAGGGGTGCTACATACGGGTGTTCGGGATATTACGATTCGGCACAGCCGGGTGGCAAACTCGAAATATATAGCCGCCCGGCTAGTGGCTGTGCCGAAGAAGTGTGCTGCATGCCTCAGGAACTAAATGTTCAAGTTCTGAATTTGACATAAAGTCGACACTAGCCTTTAGAAACAACGTGGCCATTAACAGCCGAGAGTCTCTATATCTATACACTAAACTATTTCCTCGGTAGAATGTCGTCAGTTTTCCCGCACGACCGCTGCTCTAATACAAAAAAGCAAGGCTGTGGTATCTGTTACGTGTCAGAAGGAAGCAAAAATAGCTCAAAATGATTTATTGTTGTCGCCTTACTTGAATTCAAGCGGAAAAGATTTTTGTGTTTTAGCAAACCGTCTTTGTTATCATGAAAAACGGTTGACTTTTTATTCAAAAACTTATTAGACTTACGGTTCTGTGAGCATTTGAATAGAATTCCACAACAAGCGTTGACCTGGAAAAAATACTTAGCTTTGGTATTATCATTAAACGTTACATCATACCGTCCTTTGAATTGCGTAAGTAATCCTATTCATATTTATAAATACATCGTACAGAAGGAATACTTATTAATTATACTAAAACAACTTCTGAGGTGATACAACGGAATTGTTTAGATAAAAGTCAACACAACCGCCCTTTTACGCTCTGGTGGTGTTAAAACCGAATATTGAATTCGGGGTTACATAATAATATATTTGGAACGGTTTTAAAATTTACCGCATATGGAAGACCAACGTATCTTTTACCCATACTAATAAATAAATAGGAAAACGGTCTAAAATACCTTAACAACAAATAACTTCAGGTAAGCGACTTCGAAAGATAGTCATGAATAAACAATTTATGAAGTGTGAACGTTACTGTACGTGCTCGTATTTTTTATAGTACTTATACGTCTCATCGATCACAATTAATTTAATTTAGACCCTGTCTACGTGAAACTTAGGGCCTATTTCGAGTATACAAAAAAATATATGAGCTACGCACCTGTATCGAAAGCGAACACTCGTTATAAAGATAAACAGCCTTGCGGTTTTATCCCGACATGTTCAGAAACAACTAGGTACTGAGAAAATAGACGAGATTCCTAAGCAAGTATTCAAGTTTCGCGTGATTAAAACAATTTGGGTAAAGTATCTGTGGCCTTCGAGTTCCATAACGGAATTCTGAAGCGAATTCTAAGAAAAACCGTTCTTACTACCCACGTTTTCTTTAATCAACTGTGGGGGTCAACTTTTTTTTTTCATTTACTGTTATTAGTAGTTTCATAATGAATTGTCTGTCATTAAATACACAGCACTAAATTAATAACTTTGTTAAGTAAATTAGGTTTGAATTAGAATTCAGAGTTGTTACGTTATATTAGGAATGCTCTCGTTTGGTTAACTTTCAAATAGAAACAAATGAAAATTAATTTAATTCATGCTCACAGAATATCAAACTGAAACCATGAATTCAGCACATGATTCTAGACGCGTAGAAAATTTTCTACGGTCATAAAAAAAAATGGTGTTTCTTAGAAAAGTGCAATACTTATACCTATACCAATCATCAACTCAGCCTATCGCAGTCCACTGCTGGACATAGGCCTCTCCCAGACTGCGCCACAGCACCCTGTCCTCCGCCTTCCGCATCCAGTCTACCCCAGCCACCTTCTTTAGGTCGTCCGTCCATCTAGCTGGGGGGCGTCCCACACTACGCTTGCCGGTATCTATACCAATACCGAGGTCAAAATTTTAACAGCAATTTTTTTTGTTAATTACCTACGAAAACTTTCAACGCAGTGGGTTTCAGAACCTATATACTGTAGGTATCTATGGTAACAGGTTGCGTATCGATGTCGCTGCCACTCTGTGTAAATCTTATCAAAGTAGATTTCAGATAATAACTAATATTGCTAAGCACACGGAGACAGCAAACAGTTTTAGTTGAACAAATATCGTGGCTCATGGGAATAACAATCACAAACGTTATTTTAAACCATTATTTCCGACATTGAATTCGCATATTATATGAGCATGGCGTTGCTATGTCATACCTCGACAATCACATTACAGTGCATGCAATATGTAATTTAAACCACTGTTTTTGAATTTGTATATTCTTTACTGAATAATAAACCAGAGTTTAAAATATATTTTCTTTGCATTAAATGTAATGTTGATAATGTTCAGAGGATTTTCTTTCAGCGTTTATTTTAACCTTGCTGAATACTTTGGACTCAAACGGAGCCCGTAGGTACCTATTTACGAACGCTCTGTTCTAGACACGATACTTAGCACATTATTTACAAACACATTTCGCGAAAGTTATTATAATATAAAATGCCCTATTCATTTCAGAGAGAAGGTTAACCAGCATTTTACTTCGTTATTGTTTTTAATTTGTTGAAAATAAAGCATTTATAAAATTAAACAGTGCATGCACAATTCGGATTAATGCTGCGTCAATTACACAAGAGCCCGCGGCGATACGAAATGTGAAAAATTATTGGTTAATGGGCCGCAGTCGCGAAGTATGAATTTGTTTCACTTCGCGATCGTAATACACGAACACATTACTGTGAAGCTTGCAGGCAAGCACAGCGAACGTTATTGTTTGTAATTTTAAATAGATTTTACACTATTTCATTTATATACTTATATATTACAGCCCGCGACTTCGTCTGCGTGAAGTTTCTTGTTCCCCTGACCCACCCCGTCGCATCGCACCGCCTGTCTGCGTTATTACTTCGTTTTCGCTTAGCGTTAGCGACTTTTTTCTTTTTCCTCCGCTCCTAAGGGTCCTAGCGTGATGTTAAATAGCCTTCCTAAAATATTGGGCTATCAAATTCATAAATAATTTTTCAAATCCGATTGGCGGTTTCTGAGATTAGCGCGTCAAAGTTTTCAGCTTTATTATTAGTAGTATAGATAAATATGAACTAAAGTAGCTTTTCGTGTCATTGTGACCCTCGGGATCGCATTGTTCTTCTAAACCACGCGACGGCTTTTGATGCGATTTTCCCCATAATTTAGAGAATTTATTCTGAAAGGTTTATGTTACAATGCATTAATATTAATCTTCTTATATATATAAAACAAAGTCGGGTTAGTCACACCATTTGTAACTCAAGGACGGCTGGAGCGATATTTATGATGTTTGATTAATTGGATTTTTCTCCGCCCCGAGTAGCAGAATAACTATTAAAACGTGGGAAAATATCACAAAAAAAATAATGAAGATAATTCATTTTCTCACGTCCTAGAAGGAATACGTCGAATTTCAAGTAACCCTTTATAATCTTACATATAAAATAAAGAAATATCGATTATGTCAAGTTATAAAACCCGTGCGAAGCAGGGGCGGGTCACCAGTCTATTATAATTTTATGAAAAGGGGAACTCTACTGACTGCCTCAAGGGCCTAGTGGTCGCAAGCGCTACAGACTGCTGAGCGTGAGGTCCTGGGTTCAATTCTCGGGACAGACAAGGTGCTATTGGGTTTTTCCATCTGGAATTTCTCAGTAGCAGCCCGGAGTCTGGATGTGTGCCCGGTTGATGGCAATAGGCTCGCCCCATAGTACAGGGGACTTAAACATAAATGGCGAAATGTGGGTGGTACTATAGGTAGGTGCGCACCTACCTATAGTACCACCCATATTTCGGATAAAAACGAGTGTACCCTTACGCAGCAAGCACGCAGCATGCAAGCGAGCATGCAACATGCAGCAGGCATGGTTTCTGTCACGGCCCCAGCGCTGCGGGGACCAGCGGTCCCACGCGAGCTTATCGTCGCAGATGGTTTTAACGCTCACCACCGTAGCTTCGGCTTGCTGGCCGACTTCGCCGGCCAACCTCAGCCGCGGCGGCGAGGGTTACACCCACCTGCTCCTCAGCTCGCGGGCTGCCTTGCCCCTCCGCGCCTACGCGGGCTTAAATTACACTCTTGGGGTAGAGCAGACAAGACTACGTGGAGTCGGTTTTGCAGCGATTCGTTTCTGTCACTAACTTTTGTAGCACAACATATAGACTTTTTAAGACAATATTTTAATCCGCGAAGACTAAGGCGGCAGCTCCGCGCCGCTCCCGCCCTAGCCTTCTAACCTAACCAATCCGAGTCGGATTGCTCTGAATCGAGGTGTTAACCATAATGATAGTATCAATATATTTATATTTTAAACGATCTAATGATTTTCGATTAAATAAACGTTATTTTCAATAACGTTATACCTACGAAATAAGTTTTAGAAGTATATAAATGTTATTATATAAAGAAATTATATCAACAGTTGGTATATCTCACGTTTATTACATCTTGTGAACGTTATTGAAATGAAAATATACCAAATAACTTTATATGATATGAGACGCACCCTTCGAGGAATAGAGGCGTGTTATGTTCTGTTATATAACTCTACTACAGTGGAATGATGTTTTGATGAATTTTCCCATTTTCATGCTCATGTGCGTTGTTTTTCAGTCCGTCAGTCACTCAGTTAAATGCTAAACTGTTTTATAACTATTTGCGTGTTCGTATTTGCAAGTCCATGATCATATTGGAAGGCTATGCATAGAATGTCATAACAAACAGGTGTACCTGTGACTGGTGACTGTTGTGTTGTTTCTATTTGTGGTCATTTAATTAACGTCAGAACAAATCCTAGTGATGAGATGTGCGAAAGATACAACAGTTATAAAAGTCTAAGCTTATTAACTAACAGCTAACAGCTAGTAGACTTTTCAAGTATCAAACATTGCAAACAAATTATTGAGTCATGGATTCAAAAAAAAAAAAAAACATTCTCAATTTTATTTGGCACTTGTGTGGTTACAAACGTAATAGCTGATGAATACCTATGTTGGTTAGCTGGATGAGGGATCAATGGGTGAATTAATGAATAAATGAATGGATTCCTATTTTATACGACGTAATAATAATAAAATTGAAATCTAATTACATTTATCTGGATAAGGACTGTTTGTTTTCGATACCTTCAGAAAATTTAGTGTCGACCATAAACTAGAGTAGTTAATGAATGAATAAGATATAGTTTTATTATTCTAGGGCAGACCGTAACTCCTTAGCGATAACGAGACCTCTGTCTCATCGCTATGTTATTTACGCACTTGATTGATAGTGATGAATATTCAGACTGGCGGCGCGTCGACAAATCCCGCTGTTTTGTCTATAGTGCCCTGTTTTACTCACACCTTCTGGGATTGCTACATAAATCTTTGTCGAAAATGGATACTTTGCTTCGCATCATTGCCCTTGTAGTCATAAATAATACCCTGTAACAGTATTACGCTGGCCGGATTAATCATTAATCTCCCGCCTTAGTGATCCCGGTCCGGACAGATGGCGTTGCTGTTTAATTGTATTTTGGAATTGCCAATATACGAAGTCAACCACTTTTTATTTCGATTTATTAGCGTCGTTTATTATACTGATTTGTTATTCTTTTATTTAGATGTTAATCTGGGAATTGAAGAAAAACAAATAGGGAATCATGATTGTTTTCCATTTCGCATGTCAGGTGTCCGCATCCGGACACAGGCGAGTGCCAGCTGTATGTGACGTGTCAAGCTGGACACAATGACGCAACTTGTACAATGTCTATCGATGAACTACATTGATGGGACTCTTGTTTGAGTCGTGCGATGGACGTAATTCGAGCACCATTGCGCACCATCGTGCACCATCGTGCACCATTGCGCACCAATACGTAGAGGCAGCGTAACGTAATTCAGCGTATAATGCAATGCAAATTGTTCGCTTGCACGGCGATAAGGGCCGTACATTTAATGTTTGCACCAAACTTGCGCTGACCATCAGCTGGTTTTTGTGGGTACACAATGGCGAACGTAACTTAAGTAACGTTCATTTCGTTTGAGCCTTTTATTAAGGGGTACTCGACCGAATGAAACAGGCGCTTATCTTTGTAGTGGTCTAGTTTTATATTAGAATTATTTAAGCCAAATTAATTTAGAATTCTGCTTTAGTTTAATCAAAATATAAGTAGGTCGTACCTATTTAAAAATAGTCAATATACTTTTTCATATAAATATTATGTAGCTATTGAATAAATATTAGGCAGTCACATAAAATAAACTCCAATTCGTGTCATTTTTAAAATCTATGTCCAAACAAACGTGTTTGACGAATAAACGCGTGTTGAATTGTTCATCGATGCGGGTGACGTTGAAATACTTCTAAAATTGAATCCACACTCGATTATCGTACCTACATTCACAAGTTACAGTCACCTCGCACTATATCCTCGGCGTTTAGTTCACTGTCAGGCTGAGCTCATAAATCCACCCTAGAGAGACTTGAGAACGTTGGCAAGGACTGCACTTGGAATCATACCAAATTTAAATATCCTTTCCGAAATCATAAAGATCACATTACGTATGACAAAGCGTACTGCATCGTCTACTTTAGACTAACGACTCATTACACAAAACAGCATCTAGAAAATTAAAAACAAATTGTTAGTAAACAACATTTGCGCAACAGAATGAAGCCAGCAAGCTCAACCTGACAACATCGTTGCATATATATTTTATGTGTCCACAGTAAGTTCCCGTGCCGAGTTTAGAAAATATTCTCAGTAAGTAAGTTGAATGGTCATTCAGTGCAGACAATACCGTGTCTTGGGACCCCAAACTCGGTTTAGAAGTACACTCCAGATGCAAAATACGGCAACAAGAGATTGGAGGCAGCCTTTGCGGTTTAAGGCGTTTTCTCATAACGTTTTATGTCGACAATTTACCGAGGTTTAGCCGGAGGGATCTGCACAACAATTTGTTTGAACTCCCGCTTTCTGGGCATCGTAAATAAGACCCAACATAGAACAACGCAAAACTATCTAACACGTACATTCGGTGCAGCAGTGCTGTAATAAAATATTTTATTAGAATTTTATATTCAGTTGGTAGTAAAGCAACTTTCTCATTAGGTAGTATTTTGTGTTCCACGAACATAGCGGGTAATACATAAAGGAATGCCTAGTTTTATACCTATCATAAAATATCTCATCGAGAGCATTGGTGTATTTTGTTTTTGCGTGGCAGCACCTGGTTCTTTGCGATTCCGTCCAGCTACATGTCTAGACAAAGCGGATGTTTATTTGTTATTAGTACGAGTAACCAACAATGTAATGGCGTTAATGAGTTTTCTTCGTAACAGTGGATAACACGTGTTCCGTCTTGTCGCCATCCCAAATGCACCGTGGGGAGCGGCGCGGGATGGGAGCTTCGGGCGTATATTTCTATCTTGCGAAGTCAATCCAATTTGCGGTGACAGCTGAGTGGCCGCTACACCGCCCGGCTTGATTTGTTCAACGTGTTTCTCTCTGAACGAACCAAGATTGCCAATATTGCCAACTTTACACCCTATTATATCTGAAGCAATTTAACGCTACAAGTTATCACGTTACTGTGATATTTTATGTTGGTGTATGTTACGTCGCAGACGAATAAATGTTCCAAATTGTTTCCAAACTTGGAAACAAATTACGATAACTCTTGACTTGAAAACCATAAAATTAGAATTCGTGCTTGTAACTCCAATGAATGATAGGCACCTAGCGAGTTTCATTACAATCCCTTGTATTTTCATTAACTTTATGAAGGAACGCCGTTGGTGTTTGTCTTTGTGAATTTTGTTTTGTCTTTCTAAAGTTGGTATTCTAGTAATTTGAAAAGACGAATCAAACGCGATTATTATTTTGCATGAATTTAGAGAGGACTGGTGGGTAGGCCCAGTGGTAACGGCCCCGACTTACGAGTCGTAGGTCGTGAGTTCGAACCCAGGCAGATGCTTTACTTTGTGTAAATGCTTTCATCACCACTGCTCTCAAAACGGTGAAGGTAACCGGCATGTCCTAGAAGCAAAAAATCGAAGACGTGTTACATCAACCAACCCGCACTTGGCCCACATGGTGGGTTACGGCCCACTCCCTCTCACCGAGAGGAGGCCTGTGTCCCAGCAGTGGGAACGTTATAGGGTGATTATGCTATTATTTGGAATAAAAATGATGCTTATTGTTCTAATGATATGAATTCGCCCGCGTTTCCCATGAGATTAAGTACCTATAAAATCAGTGCCTATGTAGGTTATTTGCTTCAACTTGTTCAGAGATAGGTTTCCAGATATATTATATGACATGTATCTTGCAGTATTCATTAAAATGATATAGAACATGAGCTTGTTTAGTCAGGTTTTCCAATTAAAAGGCTTAGGATTTATATTATTTCGTGTGGGCGTAACCTATTACAGAATTGTTGTATGAATGAAAAATAATGTTGGATTTTCTAACTTATTATACTTTATAATGTTTACCCTTGCGAACAGAACATTACAAAAAATAAGATAATGTTTTTCCTTGTAAAAGAAAACAGTAAATAAGGATAATAAACTCATATTTTTAAATTAAATCTCGATCTTGGCGAAGTGAAGGTAGTTAAAAAGTTTTATCTTGGAAGTAAAGAGTTCAGGATCGTCTTCTGCGAGGCTGGGTGGCTAGCAAGCGTCTCTGGGGGCCGCTTCCAGACCGGCACCACTTCTGAAAGATATCCGAACAAAATTGCACTTTCTTGCGAATTGTGTAGTTGATACATTTAAATTGTACTTTTACGTAGCGGTTATGACTTTTGTTCATAATGTATAACATGGTTCCGCAGTGTCGCACTTAGGTTCATAGATCGATGGAACGGAAGACGGGCCGCCATGCCCGGGAGCTAATGATGTGACAAAATCTACCAAGTTGTCTTAGAAAATTGTCTGTCCTTTCGGTTATACGTTGTTAAAACTTATTAACTTTCTTTTCTTGTTCAGATAGGTTTCTGCGGTCCGCGTCTGCGTGTAACCTTTTTTATATAAAAGGCTCTATGAATATACTCTATCTTCTATTGAATGAAAAATCGATTTCTATCAACATTACGGATTCTCATTTGTACGGGGGAAAGCAAAGTGTATTACTTGCTTACCGAAATATTTTCAATAGACAACAAATGAAGGTATAAGATAGGTCATAGGTCAGTACCATAGAACGATTAAAACAGACAGAGGAGCCCTTTATTTTCTACTAGCTTCTGCAAGCGGCTTAGCCCGCTTGGATGTCGGGGATTATCCTACGGGAACGTGCTACAGGGGACTAAGAGTAGACTACTTATTCCTTTCCCAGGATAACATTTATCTCCTTGCCAAATTTTATCGAAATCCCTTCAGCAGTTTAGGTGTGAAAGGTAACGTACCAGACAGACATTTATAAAATATAAAAATCCAAAAGTGCACGATTCATGATGCTCATTTGATCGTATAAAAAACCATAGATATTATATTCGTTTTTTATTAATTATAATTAAACTACTTTGAATAAAAGAGCCATTTTCAATAGGGTTGCTCCTATGGGTGAAAACAATCTATTAAAAGAAAAACTCAATCAATTGATTTTTTTCGCACGCTACAATGTTAAAACCCTTCAATCAAGTGTGAAACCTGAATTTCACACTTGATTGAAGGGTTTAGAAATATTTTAATATTTTTTTCTTTTCTACCGCATTAAATCAATTTATGAAAAGTATAGAATTAATCTCCGTTAAAGTATCTATACAATGGTATATAAATTAAGTAGGTGCTGTGTACTAGCAGGAGTACCTATAACAATAGAAACAGTTGCAGGAAGGAGGCAAAAAAAACATTCGATCGTTAAGCACTCTCTAATGCTTCGCATAATGAGTCGTGCAATATTATTAGTATGGATTGAATTAAACCCTTGGCGCTTCAGTCTACCACTACGAAGGTACGATAAATTACACTAATGCAGGATTTATTGGTATTTTTTTAAGATGGCATTATGCTTGGTGTAGGTAGACAATTTAAAAAGTACGTGCTTCCGCTACCAATTATGCCACCTAGGTACTTACAAGTTTACATAAAAACGTTTAATTTAAAATTTAATACTGGAATCGTAAATTCGTAATTATCGTTTTCATTAATTTGTATTCTGAAAGCGAATAATCAAGAGCAGTCCCGCTGTTCCAATTATAACAATAATCACGTACAGAATACAGGCACGGTTCTGTGACGAACCGTTATCAAAATTTAATCCGACAGCACCATAGACATTAGATTGTCTATGATAATTATGTATTCATGTTCAAAAAACATGCTGTGCGCAGTTCCAAGTTTATTGGTCTTCGAGGAACTTTTAAGTACACGTCTCTAATCTGTGACATTTAGGTACGTGGAACCAATCAATTAGGTTTTAATTTATTATATTATATTTGACGACGTCAGCGATGGCTGAGCGATAGCGCCGTATCCATAGTGCAGGATGACAACACGATGATACAGCAAATCAGTGCAATACTAATAACGTTCACGCACTATTTTCTAAGTTCGGGCAAACCGATGGTTTCGCGTAGGAGAAGTGGAGGTCTGCGTTTACTTACCCTCACCTTAGTTCTACAATAATCAATTGAGAGACTTTTATAATCTGATCCTAACTTTATTAACACGTTCGCTGACAGTGAGCTCTTACCCTGACACCACATTGCGACAGTAGAATTTTCCATACTAAATGACAATCGTTTCACGACGTAGCAATATGAAACTACCCACAAAATACTCGTGTTACGGCAGTAAGAAATATGAATTTGCTCACAATATGATAGTGGATACTGCTCTTCATAATACTTATATGAAAAATTATCGTCCGACGACGTACTGCCAATACTCTTAAAAATAAGTAGCCCGTCCTTCGACGTACTGTCATAACGCACTATTTCAATTTCCCGCCTAACAACGTACTGTCAGCGAACGTGTTAAGAAATTAATATTATATATTTTTTTAACAGTTTTTAAAACAATTCGTTAAAACGAGCATGCAAAATTATTACATGAATTAAATGTAAAATTTACGTAGTACAGTTTTTGCCATGATGGCATTTCATCGTGAATACTAAGTTGGATGATATAAGTACAGATAACGCAAGATCTCATTATTAATCAAATTTATAATTTTTAATATAACATAACGCATGTCATATTATTATATCGTCGCTTGCAAGTTTGTTGAACCAACAAATAGATATGTAGATAGGTGATTATTTTGCGCTGTATGCGATGTTATGTGGTTACATTGTAAATTCGGTTAACACCTATTAATCTCCATTATAGTTTAACTTGGCATGCACACATAATAATACATTATCAATAATGCAGGCTTCATTTGCATAATCCTTACTAATAATGTTATCAATGCGAAAATTATTCTGTCCGCCTCATAGTCACGTTTTCACAGCTTATCTAACGAATTATTGCTGAATTTTGATGGACAGGCAGTAAGTTTTAATCCTTCAATTATTTAAAACTTCAAACTTAGATTGTTTCTTGAAGTTTATGATGAAACATAAAACTATATTTAGGCATTATAAACATAATCAAAGCTTTGAGGATTTGAAACGCTTTTTCAGATAATTTTATTACCTACTTAGGTTATTTTGTAGGGATTTTTTTAGTAGCTGTAGATAGATAGCCTGGAGTTAAGGACTGGGACCGATAAATGACTCGGATCTCGTATTATATGAGCCTAAATACCGTATTTAGTGAACGGAATGCAAACAACAATACGCCTTGGTCGAATACATCCAAGGATACAGGAGAAACGTATACTTACAATTTGCATATCTTTAGTAATAATAAAGCTGAAAGGTTTGTTTGTTTGTTTGAACGCGCTAATCTCTGGAACTACCAGTCGGATTTGAAAAATTCTTTTTGCATTTAATAGCTTCAGGCAGCACGCTTAGCAAAAACGAAGTAATAGCGCGGGCAGGCGATGCGATGCGGCGGGGTGGGTCGGAGGAACAAGAAATTTCACGCGGACGAAGTCGCGGGCAGAAGCTAGTCTATTATATAAACTGATGGTATGGAAAGCAACGCAGATTATTCATTGAACAAGGCCAGAATATACAGAAAATCGTTTTCACCGCATAAAGGGCCGTTAAGGTGCTTTAAAAATACTGATGTCAGGAATGTGGAGGGTTTGGGGGGCCAGATGGCATACCGCATAGGGGCTATAATGTCAATATTACACAGGAGCCTTATTACTTGGGATATTGAAGTACTGCTTACCTGTTATGTCGTTATACGGCAGCGATTGGTATTTGAAAAGAGGTTGGTCATTTAGAAGATAGGTTTATTTTTTTTTAATATCTGAGAGTTTGGCATAGCTTCGGTGGTTACGTCTCCAGCCCGCATCACGCAAATAGAGATCTGCAACCATCAACACATCGAGGTATTTATGAGAAGTTATTTTCAGCCGCTCATTGTATCGGCCATAAATTGGGATATTTATTTTAATGCTCATCAATGAATGTTTATGGCCTGCTATGGTTGTTTGCCTTACACTTTTGACTTCCCTTTAAATAAAACTGCTTTTTTTAATTTCCCCTTGAGGTGAGATTCCCTAAAAGCTGGCAGAATTAAATTCAAAGGGATTAAGCTGAGTTACAACATGCTTTACGTTAGTCCACTGCAATAACGACAGCCTTTTGTTTCCTATTTTTACGATTTCCAATTCATTCCTACGAGCTTGTCATTGATAGTGAGGTCCCTTTGTGGGATGACATTTGTACCAATATGATTTCATACCATAGAGGTACGACAAAAGATCTGGGCAACGTAGTACTTATTTAGATATCAATCAAATTGCTCGACCAAGCCGAATTAACCAAATACAAGGTGGGGCAAAAGTAATCACCCTATTGGAATGCTCTATAACTTTTGCAAATGGCGGCAAATGTCAATTCTGTTTTGACGTTTGTGAAGTAAATAGATGCAGAATACACGTCAATAAGCCATGGAACGCCGTTCTCCTCAAGAACGCGGAATAATTGTCCGCGTCGTCTAATCTCTCGCTTTGGCGATTTGCACTGGCCGGCCAGATCACCCGATTGGACCGCTCCAGACTTTTTTTTGTGGGGTTACTTGAAGTCCCGGGCTTATGTAAACAAGCCTCAAACTCTTGAAGTCCTTAAAGAGAATATCCGACAGGAATGCGAGAATCTATCGCCGGAAATTCTGACACAAGTGATGGAAAATGCCATAAAACGATTCCGTATGGTCATCAATTTTGACGGCGGCCACTTGACCGATATCATTTTCTCGACTTGATGGAAATAATTCTAATTCATTAAATAAACATAATCCACAAGTAGAACTAAGATTTTTCATTGCCAAAAAAAATTACAGTAAAACAACATCGGGTGATTACTTTAGCCCCCACCTTGTATAAGGCCAAGATTATTGGCTGAAACTATTAATGATATCCTTATTCGTCTTACAATCGAATTTAGCTGTGTGTTGGTAGTTTGAGATATTGCATAACAGGCAGCACATGTACACAAACAAACGCTAGAATTATTACGGTCCGGGCCCCCGATTTCCATAAAGTTACCTTAATACATTGTATACGATGGGCACCTGAATAATTCCATATTTGCATGGAGCTCTAATTCCTATTCCGATTGAATTTTGTTGTGAATAAAATACTGCTATTTTTAGGGTTCCGTACCTAAAGGGTAAAAACGGAACCCTATTACTAAGACTCCACTGTCCGTCTGTCTGTCTGTCACCAGGCTGTATCTCACGAAACGTGATAGCTAGACAGTTGAAATTTTCACAGATGATGTATTTCTGTTGCCGCTATAACAAAAAATACTAAAAACAGAATAAAATAAATATTTAAGGAAGGTTCCTATACAACAAACCTGAATTTTTTGCCGTTATTTGCTCGATATTAATAACGGCAACAGGTAGTCGCTTGAAGTATTCACAGAATATATAGTTGTATTGCGTCACTTTAAAAATAAATCATTAAATTAAAATAAATATTTAAGGGGCGGCTCCCATACAACAGAAGTGAATATTTTATATATGTAGTGTTAAATATTTACGATAGTACGGAACCCTTCGTGTGCGAGTCCGACTCGCACTTGGGAGGTTTTTTTTTAATCTTTTCAATTTCTGTTCTAAATTTGTTCATGTATTTGTTTCTAATAAATAATATTATCACGTGCTTCTTCAAATAACAAAACAGTCGAGTTCTCACAACTAAAGCTAAATACATAGTTTGATAATACTCAGAACTTTGAAACTACCGTTGGTACCAAAATATTATTAACTCCTGTTAGCCGAAACTACATAAACAAGGGGCACTCATGGTTTGAAGTCCGTTTTAAAACTTTTGATACTACATAGTTTTCTTAACCTACTTTACATCTTCGGCTCATTTACACACAGAAATTCAATGCGTGGTCAATGGAATATTTTAAAATGAAATGAAAACATTATTTACGCATTAGGTAATATTGCTATTAAAAGCATAATCAGCCTATAATGTTCCCACTGCTGCACAGGCCTCCTCTCTGTGAGAGGGAGTGGGCCATAATCCACCTCGCGGGCCTAGTGCGGGTTGATGGATGTCACATGTCTTCGAATTTGTGGGCCTGGGATATGCCGGTTTCCTCATGATGTTTTGTTTCACCGTTTTGAGAGCAGTGGAGGTTAAATCAAATATACAAATTAAAGTGCCCGCCTGGATTCGAACTCACGACCTACAACTCGTAAGTCGGGGCCGATACCACTGGGCCACCACTGCTCTGCAGCCTAATTGCGGAACGCCAAATCGTCAAATGATTCTGATCAGTTGGCTTCATTTCTATCACAATTGGCTTCATTTTACGATTTTCGAATTGCGAAACTCTAGTTTCTGCGCAGGGCCTTAACGTTCATAATTGGTTTCATAATAAACTAGAGTTTCGCAATTCGAAAATCGTAAAATGAAGCCTATTGTGATAGAAATGAAGCCAACTGATCAGAATCATTTGACGATTTGGCATTCCGCAATTAGGCTGCAGGTCAAATATTGCTATTGCTCAAATAGTGTTAACGTTAAATTGAAATGTTAAGGTAATGTAGTTTCGCAAAAGGAGTATGTAAATGTGACATTATACTCAAAATGCAGGCACTCTCAGTAACATTTGCAGGCGATAACGACATATAACCCACCATGGGCTGAGGGTCGTAATGGTGCGGAATGGTCACTTTTATGGGGCATAAAATAAAAAGATCTTCTCATATTTCACGTTGATCCCTCATGACACTAATAAGAAAATATAACGATTACGTGATCCAACGCAGAATACATACGGAAACCGTTAATAATTTAGTGTAACTTACGCCTAGTAGAATCTAATAACAGTTCTAAAAAGAAAAAAAAAATTGTTTTGTTACTATAGTTTGCAATGAATATCCTCCTGCATTTTAGAGGTAGCTGTTCGTCAGGAATAATCTGTAAGAATGCATCAGTCAGTGTGTTATTCCATTAGGTATTATGCAGGAACGCAGGCAATCTTTAATTTACTAAAAACGAAAAACTTTGCAAGCAATGGGAAATTGCTACTGATGGTTCGGAATTCGACCTCAGGACGAGCTGCTTCTCAAACGCACAACTGAAATTTTAGCTGCCCTTTGTGGGGTTAGTTGGTTTAGTGTATTGCTTGGCCGAGAACACAAAATTATTTTTTCTTTATTTTTGTCCAGGCGGTCTTTCTTTGAAATTCGCTCCCTCTGAACATCAGGACGGCAATCAGTCGGTTATCTTTTAAAGTGAAGGCATGTGAACATATTCGTCAGAAGTTGGCAGGAACATCCTAGTGCTGATTTGGTGGATTCATTTCTTATCTACCGATCGTTATTTCTCCGGACAGAGCTTATTTTGTTTATATCTATGTACGAGTATTAGTATTTATTCTTGTATTTTGTAGTTATTTCCGACCTATTTATCCCGTATGTTGCACCTAAATTGAACGAATTTCTATTTTACTGAGAGAACTTGACGCAAATATTCATTTCCATCAAACCACAGCATCCATTTTTTTTAAATGAGGCAGAAAATACGTCATTACTCTTGTACAAATTTGCGGGTCGAAAAAGTGTATGAAAATCCATTATTATCCTGAGCGGGCAGAAAAAGTACTTACCACATACTTTTGCTGATCATTGAAACCAATATTAATCTCCCTTGCAAAATTACACTGAGTAAATACCCGGTATTTACCGAAATTTGAATTTATCCAGGAATTCACCTGGTAGAAACCCAATTTAAATGTTGCAGACCGGTTGCATAACGTGCGTTTTCTTACATGTATCTACTAATATACCTACCAAAATATAATTACCACTAATTTTGTAGCAGGTAATAATCATTTTGACAAAAAAAAGATTCAAAAACTAGATTTTAATATCTACACATTATAAATGTCGGTTCGAGAGCGGGGCCAGCCGCAATCATACTTTTATTTTACACAAAAAAGGAACAATATGGAATTAGGAGTTCCGCAAATTCCGGCGGGGCTCTGCTAAAAATCTCTCTGATACAATACGGTGTTGTTTTATAATAAACATAATGGTTTTTCAAGATTTATTGTAATCTTTGTAGATAGAATATTCTTTATTGTACACAAATAGGAAAACAAAAAGATTTTTACAATATTGAACAGTAGGTACAATAGGCGGACTCTTTTTTGTCATAATACTTTCATTCATTTTTTTACTCATTTCTAAATTCGTACTTCTATAAAAGAATTTCGTAAGGCTGTGTCAGAAAGTGTAATATTATTATGGACCAATCAGACTTTCTCAGAAAAAAAGCGTTTTTAATTTGAGAAAGGTAGATTGCGTGCATGTTATTTCGTTCAAAGATTCTTACATTTCAGTAAAACATTAAAAATAAAATTTCATTTTATTCATAAATTAAGCTCTCAGGCGATCATTAATAAAAAATAAGCGAGTTTTTGACATTTGTTTGTCGCCGAGATGAGACTGCGACTACATTTTGAACATTTTAAATTACGTGAATTGGCCTTTTGACTGTGAACGTTCTTAATATTACGGGATTGCCCCTCTGGTTTCAAAATTATGTTTCTTGTCAATTTGAGTGAGAGCTTGTAAGTCTTATCACAATGAGTTTTGAAACATCATGTAATGTCTGTTCCAAAAGTATCTGATGAAAGTGTAAACAAATGGATCAGAAAACAAACCTGCTATGTGGACGCCAATTTGTAGTGCCACTTATCTACAAATTCAGTGCTTTGTATTGTGTATTTATCAATATTATGTCAACGAGTCTGGGGATTTAATAAGGCTTACCAACTAAACACATGCACAGCATTCACTTCATGTGTTTAGTTGGTAAGCCTCATAATTTAACCCCAAATTCTTATTTTAAATTATGGTTAATTTCATTAAATGTTATTCAAACAATAAATATTTAAAAAGGGGTAAAATAAATATTCAAATTTCTTTATTTGTAAAAATGTAGTTTTTAAATGTAAGTTCTGTATATTCTACCACAACTTGGTGTGATATAAAGTAGAAATCTTCTAAATACAGTTGAATGTGTTACTAGTTCCCTTTAGTGAGTGATTGCATAAGATTTAAACCTGAACAGGATTTGTTTAGATTTTCATCAAATACTTTTTGAACAGACTTTAGATACATGATGTTTCAAAACTAATTTTGATAATTACTCCTCACGCTGGTATATTAAGAAGTGAATCTTAAAGCCAGCCAGTACGAGATTAGCTATTTACAACACAAGAGAAGAATACTCGTAATCCACCCTTTGTGGGCAAATAAATTATTTTTTCACTTCTCATGCTCTAAAAGTTCGTCTTTATGTCGTGCTTAGGCGACATAAAATCGCTTTTTATGTTCTAGTGCATAAAGTAATTTTTTTTTCTGAGACTAAGTTAATCAAGCCCAACAGCCACACGCGCAATAAAACTTCGCAGATTGAAAGTCGTGATTTATTTCATTTTCTTTAATTTATACCACTTCCGTGTTTTCTATCGTTAATTTAATAAATCAGGTAGAGTCTGGCAAACGAAAGTAGAGACTGAAAAAGCGCGGCAAATTTAAAAAATATCGGTATAGCAACCCTAAAATTAGTATGACATACCTGGAATAACCTAATTTGATATTTTATAATAATTTGTTTTGATGAAAAACGGTATTATTTGTACACTACTGCTTGAATTAAAGACTTTTGAGCTAGAAAAATGCTCAACAAGATCAAAACAACACGCCATCTTCACAGAGCATGTACAATTGTTTTGAAAAATTGAATTTGACATTTTGTCTAACATTGCCATATAAAAAGTTTGCAAATAATTCGAGTGTCTACTTTCGTTTGCCAGACTCTAAAATAGTTGTCATTTATTATTTAAAAACGCAAAAAAACGTTTTTATGACTTGGCAGTATGAAGTACCCAAGTCGAAAGACAAATGTTGAAATTAAAAAAAAAAACCTTTAAAAAAGTTTCGTGGCGGTATTATCTGTGGTGGCGGGAATTAACTATGCTTTGCAACATTTTTGATTAATTATGTACTGTATACTTTATGCCTGTTTCATTTTCTCGCAATCGAAGTGAAAAGCAGAGTGTATAACTCAGGCATAAACGAGCCATTTTACCCCTCGACTTAACTATCCACCCTCGCCTGCGGCTCGCGTGGATATAAACGTCTCGGGGTAAAATAGCTTCTTTTATGCCTTAGTTGTACAATCTACTATTATTAACAAAGCCTCGGTAATTGTATTTAATTATAGAAGGGGTGTAGTTTGCAAAGTAAATCTTGTCTACCGCAGGTAAGATACAAGGTCTGGCTTTAATATATTTTCTCTCCAGCGTACGGTCAGCAGCAAAAGTCGATTAACACTTCAGTTTTTTCAATTTTAGTTATTGAGCAAAATATTTGTTCAAAATTGCAGCAGAAGAAAAAAAATTACAATATAAACTCTTATGTATTATGTAAGAAGCTAAAAAGCAGCTTATTGATAAAATTGTTGTCAATTTAATAACATGTAAAAATGACAGTGTTAATCGACTTTTGCTGCTGACTGTACCTATTAACATTTATTTACTTTAGAATATGAAGAAGAGTGTGTGGTTGCTATGATGGTCTAGTGGTGACATGTACCAGGCATCTGGGTTTAGTTTCGTCGTCGGGCAAAATGTTATTGAGTTTTCCTTTTAGGAAATTCTCAGAGAAGCCCGATGTCAGAGTTAAAGCCCGGTTAATGGCAAAAGGTTGGCATATAACTTGCGACTTATCTATACATACCTATACAAATAAACTATACATCCAAAAAAAACAAAACTGATGTGTCCGGTTCTAATTTCAAAATTACAGCTTTTTACTAAATGCATATATGAAAGTATACATATACGGTACTTATAACTAAAACACTTTTTTTTTAATTTTTGTCTCTGTCTGTTTGTTCCGGTTAATCTCTCAAATGGCTAGACCTATTTTAACACGCCTTTCACTGGCAGATAGCTTATTTTATACTGCTTAGGCTACTTTTATTTTAGAAATAAAATTAGGATTCCGCGCAAAACAAATTAAAACCCAAGAAATCCAATTTGTTTTCCGACATGCACGCGAACGTAGTCGCGGACACAGCTAGTATATAATATATAACTTTCACGCCTAAACCACAGAACGAATTTCGATAAAATTTGGCAAGGAGATAGATGACATCTTGGGGAAGGACATAGGCTACTTTTTACTCGGTAGCACATTCTCGAGGGATAATTTTCGACCTGCACTCGAGCGAAGCCGCGGGCAGATGCTAGTATCTTATAAACTAGTAAAATGTGTGTATGCGTCTTTGCGTAGCCCATATTCCCTAATATAAGCATGATATTAAATAGTTACCTATATAGAGAGGCCCGTGGCTAAATAATAACAACCGCACAGGTCGATCGATCAGGTTAAGCTACGCTTGCCGCTGTTCGTCTGTGGATGAGTGACCATCTTTACACACCGAGACCACTCCGTTAAGCCGTTGGTCCCAGCTGTCATTCGTGGATCTTTGACAGTCGTTATGGGTAGTCAGAAGCCCGAAAGTCTGACAACCAGTCTTACCAAGGGGTATCGTATTACCCAGTAACTGGGTTGTGGAGATCAGATAGGCAGTCGCTCCATGTAAAATACTGGTATTCAGCTGCATCCGATTAGACTGAAAGCCGACTTCAACATATTTGGGAAAAGGCTAGGCAGATGATGATAGAGATACGGCCAAGTTATAGTAAAACCAGCTCTTTACAAGACCAGTGTTTTTGTTCCATCAGGCATCAGATGTAGGGGTGCGGGATTGTCCGAAAGGGTTACCGCTACCCTGGAACATAAAGGGCTAAGGAAGGAACACGGATGGGTTTTAGTTAGTAAGAGTCTGACACTCCCTGACACTCCCGTCCGCTCCACCCAGAGCGGGAGGGGTAATTTGAAGATTTCCCATCCATAAAAAAGGCACCAAATGTGGGCCATATGAGCTTTGCATAATACGCCAAAATGTCCACGGTTTGCTCAAGAGGATTTATTTCCGTTGGATCCCGTTTTTGAATCCCATTTTAATATTTTTGGCGTTGGATCCCGCAAAACATTATTATGTATTTCCGTTGGATCCCGAATTTAAAAAATGCAAGATAATTACGTTTTATTGTCGTTGAATCCCGAAAAGTATTTCCGTTGGATCCCGAATGCTTAAAAAAATCTGAACGCGGGTACTTTCAACAACAAAATTGTTTATAATAAAATGAGGGGTTCACTAATGTTTCACCAAAACTCCATTGACAAATTAGTTTACAACCAACGTTTCGTATACTATTTATTTCACAAACAACTCATTTTCTATATAATCTAGTCGTTTCGTGTAGGGGTCACAGTTTTAACCTAACCTAACCTAACATTGTTTTTTTTTTAAATAATTAACCTAATCTAACTAGTTCGGTTCCGGGTACCCCACTAAAAATAATCTATTTTTATTGTTTGATAAAGGTAAATCACTTTTCTTCTGAAATGTACACATGTTGTTATAATATGGGATTCAACGGAAATAGCAAACGGGATCCATCGTTAATACCTAAAAAATGGGATTCAAAAGTGGGATCCAACGACAATAAACGCTCAAGAGGAAGTTTTCAAAGTTGGGAAAGTTATCTCATTTGTACGAATAGTTATAGGTACCTCAGTCCAGTATTAATCAAGGTTTTTCTTTGCACTTCTGCGGTATTTTAGCCGAAGTCTGTAAAAACTGGAGAGTGTGGAGAGCAGTGGTGGCCCAGAGGTAACGGGCCCGAATTACGAGTCATGAGTTCGAACCCAGGCAGGCATTTTACTTTGTGTATTTAATTTCATCACCACAGCTCTCAAAACGGTGAAGGAAATCATCGTGAGGAAGCCGGCAGCATGTCTAAGCTTAGAACCAAAAAAATTTAAGACATGTACAGTGACATTCATTTGATTGTCTGAAAATACTATGGAACATAAATTTTATTAGACAATCAAATGAATTCTTGTCGATGTATACACATCTGTTTGCGGCTGACTGTACATACAGCACACTTTAGAATGCCTACAGGCTAACCCTTTAGCCTCTTTAAGTTACCTAAATATTCATAGCTTTAGAAGGTTCATGTCAATAGTGCAACGGGATCAAACGCACGACCTCTTGCTTGAAAGTTCATGCCTGTAGGGCAGACATAAGCCATATCGCTGTCGCGCTCGGTAGCGATACTGGTCCAAAGTGACTAACAGAAGGCGGACCACTATCGCTACCGAGCACGACAGCGATATCGCTTATATCTGACTACGCATTTGGGCTTATCTAACTTTCCGTGTACCTAACTACGTACCCACCACCACCTATGAAAATACGGTTATTGTATATAGTTTTTTTAAATAAAATCCTCAAAATTTTATTGAATACACGTTAGCATAACCTCTGGCCTACGGACAAAGGCGTATACGTAGGCGTGTCGGTGGTATTGTGATAAATATGCCCGAAGCACAGCCTTCCCCAAAATCAATTTATCTTCCGGTTATTAAGCTGCCAATCTTTTCACTTGACAAACACATTATTAGCCGTTTTTTCTCATGCGTGCCCTTAGCGTTTTTCCTTTCAATTTGGGGAAGCATAAAAATCTGCCAGAATTTCATATCAGACTTGTGTTTTAATAGCTTACCAAAATTGAATTTTGAAAATAACTATAACAAACTAAGAAGAGAAGAGAGTAGAAGCAAAGATTAACAAGAAGCATTTAGCGGTGGTACCTACCAAGCCTTCTTAAAAAAGTAGCCATATAATGACTTGTCTGTAATAGCTTAGCAATAACTGGCATGCCAGCTAATGCACAATCAGCCTATAAGGTTCCCACTGCTAGGACACAGGCCTCCTCGCTAAGATATATATTATAGTAAGCCGTAATCCAGTACGCGGGCTCGGTGCGGGTTGGTAGATGTCACATGTCTTCGAATTTTTTTTCCTAAGACATGCCAACTGATAGCTGGTGTAAGTGGATGCTCGTCGTGAGAAATAATAATGGAACACTTAAACTTATTCCACGCTACTGTGTAGCTTATAAAAATGTATTCAAAGAACAAAGTTGCAGATTTTAAGTAAGTAAACTCTAAAACAGTTAATTTCGCGTCGTGTCAAAATAAAGGCATCCAAAGAAAACTGGCATCGGTTACCCGTGCGAATGTGACCCGGTTAGCACTGTCCCAATTGACGAGGATTCCGGGAAAGAAACCGGTTTACTGACCGGACTTGGCAAGCTGCTCTAGTCCGTACTTATTGCACCCGGCCGAATTAACGACACCGCCCATTCTACCGAGAAATGGGTTTTAAACCTTGTGGTGTAGTTGAAATTAAAAGAAAATATATTGTAGGTATTATGTGGAATAACATTTTAGTTACTTCACTCTAGAAATGTTGTACATGTGAATACTAACAAAAGTGAATAAAGCTTCATGCCTAGACCCAGAAAAAGTATACCTATAAAATGGTTAAGCTGGATGGTGCTGATCCACGCGTCATGTTCGTGAATGAGCGCCGTCGGTTGAGACCGATCATCTCTTAATCTCTTTCTTTATGTCGCTCATACGATACTGCTCGCTGACTGAGTGAGAGCGAGACAGAGTGCGGTGCTGGGCGGCAGGCAGCGCCAATAGTTTAGGTATTTGCTTTTTACAGTAAAAATAATGGTAATTATAAAAAAGTAAATAACATAAGACCTGCTTTAAAGTAAGTTCAGTTTGTGTGCAAAGTTTCATGATCTAATTTAAAGTATTTTTTGAATACCAGTGGTTTATTGTTCGGGTTAGAGGTAACTTTGGATTTATTTTCTATCGAGAAAATTTTATGGAATCGTGTTTTCGTCTAACATAAGACTTAGCATTAATCCTCAACTTTACCATATATTTATTTTAAAATTAATGGTGCAGTATTTTCGACATAGCGGAGGATCACGCTAAGCCATTTGAGGTAGTATAGGCTCTTAAATGCCAAGGCTTATTTTTAATCTTGTATTTTGAATTGTTTCTTCATTTGTGTTTTTTTTTTTCATTGTACTCACATATAATAAGTTATAAGCAACAAGAATAACGTACCCAGGATTTTGTAATACTTGATTTAAAAGAGTATCCATGGAGTTTCTTGCCCGTTCTTTTCAATAGAGATTTATGTTTTGGAATGGACAACTAGCTTGAACTTTCTGACTGACAGACCGACTATTTAATTTTGACAAATCATGGTTTAATTGAAATAAATGCTTTGAGTTTGAGTAACTGTAGCCTTGTTGTTGCCAGCATAGCCGTCACAGAATCCATAATATATATATTTTGATTAGGAACCTCACGTAGGCAGTAATGCTGGTAGTACAAAATATTCGAATATTTACTGAATAAAATAGATAAACACTGAATAATTATAATTATATAACCTTCGATAAGGAAGCAGCCCTGCCGTTAACACCTCATAAATTTTTGGTCCACAAGCCGCAACGCAAAAACAAGTAAAGAACCTCTGACCAGGAGTAAGACGACGGGGACACTCCCGGAAGCGTTGGAAAGTTCATAAAGCCTTTAAATCATTTAATGCAAATGGGTAATTTTGTTTTTCGAAATTATAAGCCGAAGGTGAATCTCATTACGGTACTTAGATTAATAATGACGGTCGGCCTGTCCCAACTTTGTCTGTTAGTTAATTCTCACTGAGTAAAATTAATTGAGAAAATTTCCACTAAATTTTGTGTAGGGCGAAACGTGATAAATTTCTGAAAGTTTGAAGCACCTGTTTTGGACAAATATTCAACTACCTGTCGGTAAGCGGAGATATATGTGCCCGATTTATCTAAAGAGCGCGTTACGGTCGCTGTAATGGGTAAAAATCTATGGAGTGTAATATTAGATCGTTTGTTCGCAATCCAGCAACTCAAGGACTCGATAATATCTGATAACATCGCTCAATGCTTTCGTAGTTTCGCTCATTGACGTGACCTCAGCGTATCTCGTACGTGACTTAAGTGTCCAACTCTCACCTCGATGTAAAAATATTTCATTATTATCATTAAGTCCCCGAAGTCGTCAAACTCTCTCAGAAGTCGGATAGTCTGTTAACCAGCTCTTTTCTCGTTGTTAATTAATTTACAAAGTCAATCAAAACAATTTCGCCGGGTCTGCAGCAGTTTTCGACAGTGTAATTACAAAGCTGATTAAAATAAAAAGACAGAGTTTATTAATTATCACCTATTCTTTCTTCCATTGATTTTCTTTCGAGGTCCTGTCATGTTTATAATTTTTCTGCGCTTGTCTAGTTGGTCTTGGTAAATATTTCTTCAAACGCGTAGCTTATTCAATGATTCAGTTTATATTCAGGGTTATTGGAAAAATACCAACAACCTCTTATGAGGTCATTGTATTCATCATTATGAACAACTTTTAATATGGGACCAAATCTGAAATCGCGAAAAAAAATCTGCTGTTCCCTATACCTATTTATGTTCGTACAACTCGTCAAAATGTAGGGAACAGCTGACTTTTTTCGCGATTTCAGCTTTGGTCCCATAGTAAAATTTGTTCATAATGATGAGGACAATGACCTCTTAAGAGTTTGTAAGTGTTTTTCCAATAAACCTGTATACAGGGATATTTTTTTGTTACCATCCAAATGTTTACAGGTTGTTCTACCCATGAATATGAACAACTTTCACTATGGGACGCTAACTTTGAAATCACGAAAAAAAAAACAGCTGTTTAATACAAAAGTTCAATAAGTACCTACTTGACCAAAAATTATGAAACAGCTGATTTTTTAAAAAATTTGGATGGTGATAACAAAATTATCAGAACTTACACATTTCAGATCAGCACCCCCATTGCGTAACACACTTTCAATCACAATCCGAAGGATTTTGAAGGAAATTTAAAGTCCATTGCTTCATAAGTTTAGAAAATTATTCTGCTCGGCAATGTACAGTAAAACGGGGCTACTTTGACAGGCGGGGCTACTTTGACCAGGCCGATCACAACGCTATGACGCGTGTTCCCCACACCCCGCGCCTCGCGCAATATTACTCGAGGTCACGCACACTTGCTGAGCACACGTGAAAACCGATTTTGGCGCTCTGTCAAAGTAGCTCCAACATCTGTCAAAGTAACCCTGGAAGTCAAAGTAGCCCCTTTTTGCGGTAAATAACGCAAAGAATAATCGTCAAAATGGTATTGGTATTGAGAGTGTGTTACGCAATCACCTACCTACCTCGGCATCTTCCAATATTGTATTAGTACGCTGAAATAGGAACAATTACGTAATCAAAACAGATATAAAGTACACTGATCGACGAACATCCGACTGATCGGATTTTAGCATTTAGGAATAGATTCGGAGCGAGATTTCCATGTGAGTTAACAGCGAGGGCGGGAATACGTCGCATTGGGTCCTTGCAGGTGCTACCTCGGGACTAAGGCTGGCGCCGACCCGAGGTTGACCTCCATGAAACACGGCGTTTTTTTGACACGCTCTTGGTTCCGTTTCGAAATATATAACGCGAATCCATACACCCATCGTGAGCTTTGCTGCAGAATTCATGGCGTTGGTTTTCTATCTTAGATGATGTGTGCACAAAAAATACCAAATACCTATCAGAAAATTGTGCAAGATTATTTTTTGCAAATAAAAAAATTTAAGAATGAATACAAAACTTGCTGTATAATTATGATACCTACAAATAAAGTTCATTAGCTCTACTTTACGGACTAATTGAATTAACCTGGATAGTGAACATACAGTTTGTATTACAGTCATTAATTAACCAACTCATCAGATTCATTCATACATTGTAAATATGATTACACTCAACTTAGTTTTACAAGCATTTATTTTTGCAAAGTTGTTACCTACCTACTTCATATATTTTAAATGCGATGTTATAGAACATTAACATTCATTCGGTTAGTGTTTTTACAAAATCTAAGTGTATACTGTATAGCTTTCATCGCGAAATTATTACGTCACCGGAATATCATGCTGCATCTAACTTGATTTGACAGGATTTGTGTCCGACAGATGTGTGGAAAATGTGCAAACATAATCCTATGTGACGGTTTCTAGTCTATATAATTATTATACCTACGCGTGTTGTTCTATCCAGCATTCATCACTACATCAAAATTCAAATCCAGAAACTCGTCAAACTAATCTCTACCTTAATCTTGAAAGCGTGACAAAAAATGGCCCTCAAAGATTTTCTCACCACAAAGAATAAAAGCAAAATAAGTAAGTAACTTTTAAAGCAATTACTTACTCACGAGCATTCAAATAAATACAAATGTCGGGTGTGTAGGTACATAAAAAGCTTAACGTCCCAGCAAATATGTAATTCCAGCGGAAAAATGTTATCCGTCGGGAAAATGCTCATAGCCGCTAAAACTTCTTATATTAAAAGGTTTTTTTAATCTATTCAGGGAGAATTTAGAGGGCCGTTAGTGTCAAAGCTTGCCTTCACTCCTTTCAAGTCTTTTCTTGTGATGCCGAGAATGTTATCGAAATTTTTTGGCTATCACCACATTTCGTGCGTGATAACAATCACTTTATACGAGTACTTTGTACTAGAGGGATATTAAATTTTCATAGGTAATATTGTGAACGTAAATCATCTTTATAGCGGCCAGATAGCGGAGACAAGCGATGAAAAAATATTGTGTTTGTAAATGTATAAATTGAAGAAGCAAATGGTATATTTGAATTCAAATATAAATTGTCTAAATAGAAAATGTTACACGTGTGTGAATATTTTGTAAAGAGAGAAAGTAGATGGAAATACAAATGCGGTCAGCGGACTAAAAGATAGAGAGATCTACGAATAGCACTTAGGTTTATAAGCGGAGGGTTCATTATTTTAAGGAAATGGTATTTCGTAAAATTTACTCATGTCAGGTCCACTTCAGTAGGTACTTATTGTTTGAGTAGAAAATAATAACAAAATCCATTCATCATTATATTAGTCCACGTACTACTGAAAACAGGGCCTCACTTTGAATATGTGATCCAAAATGGGACCCTGTTTTTACCAAATCATCCATGAACTAATCGTGTATTTTTAAAGAACTTATAAGTACTAGGATTAGTAGGTACCTTCTAAGACTTGAATACCTACTAACAAGCTAAAAGTCTTACGGGAGAAACATTGTATTTTATACACCAATAAACTTTAAAAGTAAGTACGTAAAGACGAGTGTGGATTTAATTAAACTAATAAATGACCACAGTCCGTGTGGAGGCACTTATCTATCTGCAGCGCACAAGTCCGCAAAGTGAATCCTCTTAATTGCACCCTGAAGTAATTGGAAGTCTTCGCCACATAATATTGAACTGCCCTATCAAAGAAACTAACCATGATCCACGTTCATTAACCACGTTCATTAAGATTTCAACTTCTGATTAAATTAAAAGTTTTTAAAATTTTGCTTCTTATTTATTTTTTTACTCCATTCTTGTTAAAGAAGTGTCTTCGCTCCTTAAGAACAATTTCGATTTATCGACATTTTTCTTCATGAAAAGCTCGTTCAAGCCGAAAACCAATTAAACAACTTGTCGGTAACGAACTTGCAAAATACTTTTCTTTCGTTTTGTGAATAATAAACGTAACGCACTCTTATAAAAATATACAAATTAAAACACCAAAGCCCGTTGAAAAAGAAATCTGTTTCACCGTCAAAAGAAGGTCAGTCAATGATATCCATTCCCAGCTCAACGGTTTAAAATCGGATATCATTTATTTCGATGGCCAACAGATTCTAGAGATGGTGTAGCCGGATATCGGCTTATAAATCAGGCGATGTGCATCCGGGCGCGCGTCAGCAGTACACGCGCGGCGCGGGCTGCATGCGGCGCGGCAAGGCGCGGTGCGGTGCGATTCGGCGCGGGCGAGCCGCCAGCCGCGTGTCCGACATGCTACCTGCAAGCTTACCAACTGGTTATAGCTGCACCGGAACTGCTGCTACAATATTTTGTATGCGTTTACAGAATAAACGCAGTGTAAACATATCGCGAAGTTTGCCATTCCTTTTTGTAATTTGGAGCAGATTGAAGGACAGAGCAGTGGAGTGACAGTGGAGTTTTAGAGCAGTGGTGGCTCAGAGTTAACAACCCCGACTTATGAGATGTAGGTCATGGGTGCGAACCCAGGCAGGCGCTTTAATTTGTGTAAATAATTTCATCATCGCTGCTATTACAACGGTGAAGGAAAATATCGTGAGAAAACCGGCATGTCCTAGAACCAAAAATTTGAATACATGTGACATATACCAACCCGCACTGGGCCCCACGAGCTAGATTACAGCCCACTCCCTCTTGAAGAGAGTAGGCCTGTGTCCCAGCAATGGGAACATTATAGGCTGATTATGCTTATGAAGGACACGTTAACGCCCAATTTCTGGAACGAGAATGATCGACGCGTGAACATTAAACGCAAGTCAAGTGATGAGTTTGATTGCTGATAATCCACTCAACCAATCACAGCAGTTTATGAACGCACGACAATTTTTTAGCAAATTTTTGTGTTGTTTTTCGTTTCGGAAACCGGGTGTACCTACCTGAATGCAGCAAAACTCAAAGCATTTTCTATTTCCAGGTACAGCAGTGGCAAAGGTACCATACAACTCGATTCCCACCGGCTTCCCTTCGAAAATTCAGAACATAACCACACTTCAATTCATCATTGAATTTTTTTTTGGTATTTTTTTTTTGCTCCGGCTTACCTCTGTCATAAATTCACACTTCGCCACTGAGGTGCAGTATTAACTAAATTGTATTGTGTTTGTCGTGATAATGTTATTTAAATCTTTTGTTTTGAACATAAAATGAACAACAGCCAACCAAAATGGTCGGATCCCAATAATAATTGTGTTAACAGACAGAATTGTTCATTTCGAACTGATGGCTTCTATTTCAATAGACCTTTTAAATGAGATTCACATTGTTTTCAGCTAAATGCTAATTAGACCTCGTTTTCAATTCGCATGTTCTATAATGATTCTACGAACGAAACTATATTCGAAGAAAAAAATAAGTAATTAAAAGAGCACAATACAATGTAATTGACTACAGTTTATTTGATAAAACAAAACTAGAAAAAATGGATACGGCTTCATATGTTGAGTGATGGTAAGTGAGGAATGCAAAATAACTTAACAAAGAAAAGCGAGCACCATGAAATATCCAGACGTGCGCAACACAAATTGCGCTAACTTGAGAATGAAATGCAAAACTTGAACGTTGCGGAGGCCAAGCGCGAGTCAAGTGTGCGCCGCTCTGTAAATAGGACGGACAGACTTGGGCGAGTGCGCCGCTAACTCGCCTACAATATTATTGTGTGCTGCTAACTAACTTGTTTGTCATTTCAGACACAGGCATGACTAGTGTGCCACGGTCCGCATGGAATGCCTCGAGGAGCTATTCGGTCGGTTTACTCGTGGCCGCTATCCTTGCGGAATACAATGTAAATCACTTTGATTTATGTGCTCTAAACGATAGTGCGACGGTAAGAGTCGCTTCTTTTCTTTGTTGGCGTACGTTTTGCATTTTACTTAATTTATGTAAAACATATCACTCTGCGCAGAGGGGATAGCACTCTTGGGATGCTCCTCAGCTGTCTCTTCACGTCAACTCTTAGCCACAAAGACTGGGTAGCTATTTTAAAACTAGGTACTCAGTCACTTATACCTACGTATTTATCTCTAACACTGAGTATTATATATTATTTAAACAAGGCTGTAACAAATTACACAGTTCAGACATAATAAAACACAGCTCTCAAAAAGCGCCAGCCTCAACGGATACGGACGGATACAGACACATAATTGCAAAGTTCAAACATTTCGTATCTCCCACCCGTCGTTGGTCATATTTCAGCAATCTTGTTGTTCATTGCAGTGCAAGTAAATCTTTTCAGACGCGGCGTGTTCCACTTTTTTAACGTTGTAGTAATGGCGACGACTTGAGAGACTTTTATTGGAGTCCATGCGGTTAGGATTTAGGGGCTGTTAGCGTCATATAACAGCAATTTTGCCGTTCCGCGTACCGTCACCGCAATGTTTTCAAATAATGTTAAAATTACCACATTTCATGTGTTATGAGTCTCTCTCGCACCCTTATTGTCGGAGAGTTTTAATGTTTTCTCTGAGAACTCGAATTTCTTTTTTGAGATTTCAAAGGGCATCCAGTAACTGGTAGAATGGCTCAACAAAACACTATATGTTTCATTTCTAAACCAGCAGAATATACTCAGTTTTGGCACTGACACTGCGGTAACAAAGGTGAGTTTATAAAGAATAGCCGGACAAAACCGATGAAGGTAATCCTTGGGTGAGTGAACGTCAAAAATATGTGCATGTCAAATTCAGTGCTTCGGAGTTTTCTACCGAAAATGTAGGTACTGAGATCTCTTATTTTGCTGGTATCCAAGATAAAATATTAGTATCTAAATAATAATACTTTCGGTAAAATAGTCTTAATTTTAAGCCACGTTATTTTAAAAGGATTAGTAAGTCCCTTTATTAATAAAAAGTCCGACGTTTCTACAATAGAGATGATTAGAAGTGCACGTTGGCGCAGATAATAAATCAGAATCCCTATGCGGCACCTTTGTTGCATTATCTTGTTCCAGCCGCCTTTTCAAGTCTTCTGTTAATTAAAAATCCTGCATCTCATTTATAATGCGGTCTATCTCATCCCGGGTGTAGAATATTAATATATGGTTCAGATATACAGGTTTTTTTAGGTAGGTATATCGTCTCACGCAGTGGTTCATCACCGCAGGCTTGAAGATGTAACCTCATGCAGAAGCTCTACGCGACATTATCCAAGCATCATATTCGCATTGTGGCGTCATCCGCCCCCCGTGAAATCTCGCCGCCGTCGTCGTGCCGCTCATTGTACCCGTCCCACTTTTTAATCTGGAGACGTCGAATAAAAGCACAATACTAAGATACATCTTGCTCGGTATTTGTTCCTCTTTTAATCAGCGAGTACTCAAATGTTTATTTCATCAAAATATTTTGATACTTATATATTGTGTGCCATCTATCCGTCCTTCCATTCGGTTGTCGTAGCCGATACGTATCTGGTGGGAGCAGATAATAAATGACGTCACGGGGAAGAAAAACTACACGTCCAATATTAGCGCGGCAATATTAATCTGAGGACGGTGGCAGCATCGTGACGACAACACATCTTCTAGTGTAGGATTGTCTGCGACGGGGGATAAATCATAGCTATATTACCAAGTCAGTATGTGGCGGCTCGTAATATATCAAGAGGCATAAAGGAGCAGGCTCGCGGCCGAGTGCTGCTGGAGTTCCCACCTCGACATGCAGTCGCGTGAGGGGAATGCGCTGCTGTGCGAACCCACCGCTCAGACAATTGAGATGAATGTTGCAGCGTCCCGGCCCACCGCTGAGTGCCACCCATCCACTTCTTCTATATTTTATTGCGTATTCTGACATTGTTGATACGGTCACCAGCCTCATTTTCCACAAACGTCGATGGCAACAATTCTACAGTGACACACAGCTGAGTTATTAACATGTAAGAGGAACTGCGATGAGACAAAGTTTTTGCAAAACCATCTGTATGTGAGCGAGCGCTTTGTATTAGCAACAAAGCCACACCGGGACTTGCATCGCTGGAGCTTTTAGGCGGGCAGTTATCGTGCCAGCCACAAATGCGAATTTACGCTTTGCATTTTGAAAAATTAAAAGCGACATTTTCAATGCAATTGCGAGCGTTCTTTCCGCAGTCGGCGCGGGTAATGGCCACTCCAATCCGAAATTGCGCGGTCTTTTTTGTTGCCGACGCTTTCGTAAACACTCATTTGTACCTACTATTTACAGAGCTCTTCACTTTTACTTAATCACAAGTAAATCACTCCACTTTCGTACGATTTTCAATCAATGACTGAATAATGGCCAAAACGGCTGAGATTCGTATTGGATTAGTCAAAATGAGCTATTCAAGTTTTTGTTACTTGATAAAAATAATATTATGCCTGTTTTGTAAAATAGCAATATCTATGTCTTTCATACTACATCTTATAACGTTAAATACCCGTATGCAGATGGACATCTACCTATTAATAAGTAGAAATTAGTTCTTATAACGGAAAAGCACAAATGTAAACAGCAGTGAGCCGTTGTTATTGCCCAAAGAGTAATTCAAAACAGTTACAGACTAAAATTAGTAATCAACGTAATGTAAACAGAACTTACTTCGATTTTTAACCGTTATTTTCATCATAAAACTAAAGTACAATCCATTTTGAGGCACCCTTTCAATAGCAACAGTGTAATGATGGCAATCAGCTTAAATACTCGATTTAAATAGCCAGATGTTGGATGGGGTTGTTAGTGCGTCGGCGGGCGCCGAGCAGCTGGGCCGCTCCGCTGCTGCCCGCCGCCCGCGCCGCTCCACGTGCCGCTGCCGCCGAGAGCTACGGCCTCCTTAATAGCCACTAATAATAAAAGCAAACGAGCGAACGACTTGTTACAAATTGCATTATCTGCCGAAATGGCCCTTGGAAAGCATTCATGTCGCCGCTCCGTAACGTTAACTCTTTTCCGTTTTGATCTTCGCAAAATTGAGTTTGGAAAAGCGGATCAGGCCGCTGTGTTTCTTAGAAAATTAAGTAGATTTATCTTGTTACTCATTGGATTAACATTTCTGTAGGACTTTCAGCCACGCACACTGAAGTTAATTTACACCTATGCTGCATTAGCGTCAGTAACTGAGATAATGTATTTACTTGAGCGTATAAACCACCGACTATTTTTCTGCTTGTGACAATTAAAAACTATGTACTCAGCTCTTTTTATCTTTTTAGTGGGGCATTAAATTTATCTTCTTAATTTTTTGCAAAGTGGAAACCTTCAGTGGGGCAAGAGATTAAATTAAAAAATGGTATAAAAAGTTGACTTTCCGGGCGAGGCTGCATTGCAACGACATTAATTCAAAAGTCGCCGCCTAGAGCAAATTGTCAAACTGAGTGCAGACACGCTGCGCCTTATTCCCAGCCAAGTTTAGAAAGCTAGATAATGTAGGTGGCAGTCTGAACCTTATTTCAAAGTTAGTATTAAGTAATGTGAAGTAATAAACCAACATAATATCTGGTGCCGAGTTGAGCACTCAAATAATAGTGCGCTATGTGGGTTCTATGTGCGCGATTATAGCGCTGTAAATTCGGTTGTTTAATTCTAGTGCCGCAAATAAGAAGTAATAGAGCAATAAATAAAGCTAACAAGGTGCGAATGTATCGACATTGGGTTCATTATTATCGGCGGTGCACGTTCCAATAACTTGGCAAATACTTGCTTTATGATGTCGTGCAGCGGCACAATAAATGTTTTGTTACGTATACTTCATTCTCTCAAGCGGATTGCTGTTCGCTGACAACTTGCAGAAAATTGTTAGATAAATCGTTAGAGAACGGGTCCTAAAAGTGCAACACATGCTCTGCATTAAATTAAAATGACACCATGGTATTTTGTAGCGGTCTTAAACAGGTTATAAATTAATTTGTGACACTTATCTTCATAATACAAAAACCTAAGGTCTTAAAAAAATTATTCTCATAAAGAGCTCAAAACAGTTCACTTAACGTATTGTGAGATATACAAATAAATCACGCAGTTATAAAATAACATAATGACTTCGTGAGTCGATAAAAGGAAAACAGAATATTTTAAGCGAGGCTTTTAAATATTTTAATTTCAATCAAAAGGTTATTTATCATACAATAATAATAAAGCTGAAGAGTTTGTTTGATTTTTTTGTGTTCGTTTGTTTGCATATTTTAACTCGCTAATCTCGTGACTTAGAAAAGTGTAACACCGAATAACACGTCCCAGTAAGTTTACGAATACGAAACACTTAGGTAACAACGAATGCACACTACCACGAAAAACTTAACGCCGTAGCAATGCGATCTCGAATAACTAAATCTCTAATTCACTTTTTCGAAACACTTAACAACGAATGCACGCTACCTCGAAAAACTTAACGCCGTAGCCATGCGATCTCGAATAACTAAATCTCTAATTCACCTATTCGAAACACTTAATAAAGAATGCACGCTACCACTAAAAACTGAACACCGTAGCCATGTGATCTCGAATAACTAAACCTCTAAAAGTCATCGTAAAAAGTCTTTATTCATACTTAAAACAATCAACAAAATCAAACATTTGAGAAAAAAAATGTCATATTATGTGTCAATCAACCAAATAATTATATTTTTCCTACATAATTATACAATTTAATTAACACAAATAATAACTAATAATTAATACATATTAATTCCTAAACATAAAAGGATAGAGTAAATTAAATAAATACACAGTCACAGGTAACAAAACAACCCGCCCCTGATCGTTCCCGGCGCAAAGGTGCCCATAACACTCGCCGCCTTGCCTCGCTGAATAGCGATGGCCAACCTTTGCACCAAGAACGACCCAGAGCGGGAGTCACCGGTTGCCTCCCTGAGCTTACGGCCCAATTCCGCCACAAAAACCTTCGCTGCCCTACTTCAACTACCCAGGGTCTCGACAGCTACCGGCACAAAATAGTAAGGCTGCTTCAAGGAAGTGTCCTTGAGCCTTGAGCCTGCGGCAGAGGCAGTGTGCGTGGTGCGACTCAGGTGACTGGCAGCGACAGTGCTGACGCAAGTTGCGTCCCAGATCAGACACTTCCCGTTCTTCCATGGCACTAGAGTCAGCCCATCCGGCCTCTTACCATCACACCTGCTAAGACCTGTAGGCTCAAGCACGCAGGGGACGTTTGCCGATATAAGGGCTCTACGGACTATGTCACTCAGGGCATGGTGACGCGGGAACCTCCCTGTGCAACGCCGACAACTCAGTGCGTGATAGCCATCGGCCTCCACCATGGAACCGCAGGTGCATATGTGGGGTTCCTTACATGGGAAAAAATATTAGCTGTATTACCCGTTCCTACAAAACTTGTTACGGGAATGTGCAGAAATTCAGTCTTAGAAACCAAAAGAGCAAAGAAAAAAGAAAATAGGGAAGAAAAAATAAAAAAAAAACATTTAAAAAAGGAAACAATGGACTTAACCACATTTTTAGATGGTCTTGCATACTTGTGTTATTTTAAACGTTAACTGATTATTTTTAATGTTCGATTTGGTTGATTGTCTTCTCATGGAAAAATGGTTGATTTGGTGGATTGACACATAATTATGACTTTTTTTTCTCTATTTAGTTGATTGTTATATGAATAAAGACTTTTTACGATGACTTTTAGAGGTTTAGTTATTCGAGATCACATGGCTACGGTGTTCAGTTTTTAGTGATAGCCTGCATTCTTTGTTAAGTGTTTCGAATAGGTGAATTAGAGATTTAGTTATTCGAGATCGCATGGCTACGGCGTTAAGTTTTTCGAGATAGCGTGCATTCGTTGTTAAGTGTTTCGAAAAAGTGAATCAGAGATTTAGTTATTCGAGATCGCATTGCTACGGCGTTAAGTTTTTCGTGGTAGCGTGCATTCGTTGTTAAGTGTTTCGTATTCGTAAACTTACTGGGACGTGTTATTCGGTGTTACACTTTTCTAAGTCACGTATCACACTCCTTAGGAGGTGAGCAAATAGAAGAATGTCAGTAAGCATTTTTTTTTGTTCTAGCTAGGTGTTACATTGCTACTGAACATAAACTTTTAACATTTTAAGAAAATATTTACATGTTTCGCATTAACTATAATATGTATAAGTTCTTGTTCATGTCTTTGACTAATGTTACATTCATTCATCCCTTCGAAAAAATCCTTGAAATATCTTTTGTCTTGTGACCCTTTATTTATATTCGAAATAAACATATTTTCAAATATTTCACAGCTGAGATAACCCTCTTTGATCCGATGCTCATCCTTCGGACTATGATTTTTAAAACATCTAAAATTTATAAGCACTGGGACCAGTCATGGAAGTGGGGAAAAGTGCTCTTTTTATTTGCTACAAGACCACGACTTGAATATTACGTATCTTTTATGTCTGGCGATTACCAGGAAAAATGCGAGTTCTTTGAAAAGTGAAGCTCATCGAAGTATCCCTTTGATATCACCTATCTATTGATATCCCTTTGAGTATAGAACCTACACTGCCCTACATTAAACAGAATTCTTAGAAGACTTATTGCTGGAAACTTCTCGATACTGTCTAGTAACAGTACCCTCGCTTCTTTGTGCTATACTATGATTGACTTTAATTAGTTGCAATGAGAATTTTAATATTCACAAGAAAAGCGCTGAAGAGATACCAACCATGAGTTGTTGGGCCAATCTTTAATATCATCACAATTATCATCTTTCACATAGTCCATCCATTATTTGGTATTCACCTCCAATTCAGCCACATTCATAATATTAAAAACTTTCCTCATGACATTTTCCTCCGCATCACATGGCAACCATGAAAACCGATTTCGATACAACTTTTCACTCACCGGTGCACTCTTATATATGCATTTGTTATCCTAACCAAATAAAAAATGCTATGGAAATAGACGACAGTACAATACAAGAGAACTCAATTTGAAACTATTCGCGTTCGCTAAAACATCGTTATGTATGAAGCTTAAGAAGAAACTAACAGCCAGATTTATGTTGGCTACAGAAAGTCGTGGAATTTCCTCAGGTCAGATAACTTGTTTTATTCCTACATTCCAAAGGGAAGTGAAAGCAGAAACATTGCCGGTGCTTATCAGGAAATCTAGTTATTGTCGCGCTCCGACGCTATGTTGTATTACTAGGAGTATATTTTATGTTTTTCTTTTTCTTCTGTAGATAACGTTCACTGTAACTTTTAGATTTGTACCAATATTATTTTGTAGGACAGTATTTTTTTGCACGAAAAATATCAATTTCTACAAACTTTTTCCCTATAAGACATATCTGCATTGTGACCTATTCGTAGCCTACGGTTTTTGTAACACTGGCATAAGGTTCAAATTGCAAAATAAAAACATGAGGGAATGTGTATCCGATACAATGCACGGTAACAAACTCTAAAAACAAAAAAAAATGCTAAAAGCGTGTGAAATCCGCGGGTGCCGGTTAGTTTCATTTTGGGAACGTAGCGCGTAGCAACCGTAGCAACCTAGTATCACCTGCGTAGCAACTGTAGCAACCATTAAGATTGTTCATCATGGGTATTTAAAAACTTAGGGTTTTATTAAGTGCGGCTTTATAAAATAGTAATAGGGTTATTAATTTTATATTTACGTCTGGCATGAAAATGTAACATTTTTATCATTCAGTAATATTTTATAAACTTTTTAATGATCCAACTTACTCATATTTTAATAAATATTTTCACCACTCATTTAATTAATTGTTATACGTATTTGTTAAACAGTCTCAGAAACATATCACGAATTTCCGTAGTTGACTGGAAATATTATATCTTCCACAACTAAATCTAGAACAATTCAACAATATTCTACAGACGCGTATATTACCGTACAACGTCCCCGCATTATTGTGGGTGAATCCTGACTAATGCCTTCTTACAGTGGGTACGCTGCACAGATCAGCTTTGCACCACAGGGCCGCCACAAGAAGTGGTTGCCGTTCTTAACAGCGTCTTACATACCTACCCACTTACTGTAAGCCGCTGTAAACTTCACGGACAACGATCTGTGGATTAAAATGCATGATGGTGTTTTGTTTTTTTGTAGATGAGTTTAATTGATAAATTTGCCCTTGATTCTTTCGTAACTACCTTTGTGTTTCCGTTTTATTACTTTAAGACAGATATTGAATTTACTGGTACCTTGTATAAAAGTTAAAGGTCTAGTCAATTTAAAAAAGCAAAGATTACTTTTACTTATTTTATTTGAAAGTTAATTTGGAAAAAAAAAACGGGCGACTTTGAAAGTCCTAAGATAAAAATATTAAAGTAAAAGTATCCTCTTATAGTCGGAATACCAAAACGAAGAACTATGTCCTCGGAAACTGGAGCGGATGGAATTCATCTGCTTATAATCAAAATACCCCTAAAGCGATTGCAATTCTGCAACTGCTGCACTATTATTACGAATATCTTCTACTGGAGATGGTGGTAGGTATTTGTAATAGTTTCACCATCAAGTATGATAGTCGGTATTCACTTGTTAATGAACTCAAGTTACAATAGGAAACAATTGATGAAGAATGAACCAATTCAATTCAATTACAGAAAATACAGCGTGTAAAAAGATCCATCACATAGCCGCTACCTACACATTATGTACATCAAACTAAGTAATATTGAGCAAAAATTATTGTTTGGAAACTATTTTTATTTTTGGTGTGAAAATTCGCAGTTATCGGCAGGCGTCGTGCAATGTAGCGCACGTAAAAAATTTCGCTTTTGGATGCGTGCAATGCTGCAACGGTATAAGAGTTTTGGGGGTATTTAAAGTTATGTTTACGTAAAAAAATTGTTGGAACATTGACCTCCAATATTCCAATGACGGATATTATAAGTGTTCTCGGTTTCGTTAAGCGTCTTTTTACAACCCTTGTGATTTATCATGCATATTAACGTGAGTAGGTACCTACTCACTTTTTATTAGGAACACGCTGGTACCTGTGTGTACCTAATAAAAAGTGACTGAAGAGCAAACGCTTTTTCTCTTAATATGACAACGAGCATTTATCATTTGATCTTTACTTACGCTCACTTTTTATGACGATTTCAAATCATCGGGGAATTTAAAATAACATCCCTTTAAATTTCCCGCAAGCATTACATATTACATTTCATTGCAAAATCACTATCACCGCTTAATTATGAACAGTGGTATTATGTATAATTGTAAACCAGATGGTTGGCGAGCTGTAATGATTGGACGTGTCATCGTGCAGTCAGTCACGGGTTTCGCGGATAAACCAATGAACGCGATGACGTAGGTAATTGCTTAATTAATTATCACTTTAGGTAATGCATAGCCCATTTAATGTATGGTCACGGTAATCTGTTGGTGTGATAATTCTTTTTCTTTGAGGAATATACCTTTCTAAATATTTTGTCAACATTATGGTGCCCACAGCGGATTAGTTCACATTTTTCCGAACGAAATATAATTTATTATGAAATCTAGATAACTGTTCAATGTAATCTCATATTGTTTGTTAAAACTAACTTTGTTAACTAAAGAACAGGATAAATCCGACACATTCAGAACCCATTTGAAACAAAGAAATAAAATGGCTTCCGCCTTGCAGTTTTAAAACTGCTAAACGATGTTATGATAAAGTATGTTACTCTGCGTAGCTATAAATTAATTTGGCAAAGTTCCAACTGGGTTTAACTGATCCTCCTATAATAGCAGCTTCCATTTTAATTCAAATTCGACTTCAAATATTGAGTGAAAGTTGAATAATATTGTACGTCAAAAAATTCCAAAATGTTTCCCTGCAGACGTCACGGACTCTCATACATTTATTCCTCATTCTTATAAAACTTACCGGTAGGAAACAGGTGCATTTTTATGTATTAATAAGGTTCCTTTAAAGTTCCAGTACCGGGTTTTCCTTTTTCAGCTTATGTTGTGTCAGACATTACTGTGGAAAATACGATTTGTATTTTATTTTAAGTAGTATGAAATAATACTCTTGGCTTCGTGTTGTCCTTCATTGCAATTTCAGCAGGTCAACAAAGAAAAATGTATCTTACATGTAGAATTCATTGGTATCACTCAGGTCAGAAACCAGCAAAATCGTGAAAGACGACCAAGTCCTTTTATTAAAAAAAAAATATATCACATTTTTATTTTATTTTTAAGTAAGTTATTGATTTTCGTATGTAAAACTTTATAGAATTTGTTGCGCTTGGTAATTGAAAGTTTGAAACCGTATATTAGATAAAATCTTTTATCCATTCTCCGCTATATCACTTGTGGTGATTCTCGAACAGTAAGCAAATAGAAAAGCTCTCACGACAAAATTAAATTCCATACTTGTCGCCAGCATTCAGCTGCACCATCTGAACCGCTTTCGGCGCGCATAAATCTCATAAATCTCTTCTAATAAAAACATTCTCATTCCACTTCGCATTGCAAGAGAAATATTAAAGTATTAGCCATATTAGGATTACGTTCTAGGTTTTTTGGCCTCAACTTCCAATGTCTCAATGCCGAAATTGTAATGTATTGAACGTCGGAAAAAATATTTCCTAAGTCGTTAAGTATAAAAAAAACTCATAAAGATCATGGTCTAAAAAGAATCATATTATTTTTAAAAGAAAATTTCAATATAGATACTATGAGCAATTTTCCAAGAATGTCTTTTTATATTTGTACCGACGAAAATAACAGTCGTGGATATTTGAGCTTTTAGATTATGGAATTTAATTTACCGAGAAACATAATGCGATTTATCAAGCGATCGCATATCAATTTGTCACAGTCGCGCACAGTGACAAATAGAGATAAAACTCAATTAGATATAAATTGTACTGTGAAATCAAACGAGAATATTTGGCAGCTCGTTGCATTATTCGGTAACTTAAATTTAAAATGGCGAGCCATTTGTCCCAAACCCTCGTTAGTAGTAAATTAGACTAATTAACCCCAGTGAGAGTAATAACTGTTTACCAACTCCAATTACAGCATTCGGTTCAAATTATTGAATTGGTAACATATTAAACGTAACACAATTGTTTTGATCGTTTACTTGTACGACCGCTGCGATTCGCGTCCGTTACATGATAATACGAGTAGGTACTGTAGATACTTTAGCCTCCATGGCGTTTCCATGCAACCTTCGTATTTTATAAGTTGATGGCATAATATTACGAGATAAGCACTATTTCGTATTTAGAAGTTAGAAAATAGATTATTGTTTCACAAATAAGTAAATTTTTTTGTTGACTGTACCTTTAAAATACTTGTAATTTGGGACGAAACACAACTTTAATAGTGATATGGGACAAACTAAGAATTTTTTGGAATGTGGGACAAAAATCGGGACGAACGAAGAATAAATCAATAACAGTCTCAGCTCGGTGAGATGACACATCATCATGTGAAATGTTATAGGTACTTATACCAATTTTATTTTATTTAAATACCTAGCTTCTGCCCGTGACTTTGTTCGCCCGAACCACCCCGTCGCATCGCATCGTCATGCTTGCGCTATTACTTCGTTTTCGCTTAGCGGCCTCTCTGGCTTCTTTTCTTTTTGCTCGGCTTCTCAGGGTCCTAGCGTGATGTTAAATAGCTTAGAACCTTCCTCGAGAATTAGGCTATTAAAAGCAAAAAGATTTTTACAAACCCGACTGGTAGTTCCAGAGATTAGCGCGTTCAAACAAACACACAAACAAATAAACGGTTCAGCTTTATTATTAGTATATGTAAATATATAAATTACGAGTTTAATTCTGATATATCTTTTATTCAAACGACTAGTTAACACGGCCAGCGTTAACAGTACCTACCTAAATACTTACCTACATGTCATAGAAACAACCGACGTTTTACTACGAAAAATGTAAATGTTCCACTGAAAGCACTTAGATCATCTGAAGCTAGCAAAATTTAGAATGTTGCTTCTACTAATAGAATCCGGCTGGGATGTTACCGGAATTTGTAAGAATAATATCTTTTATTTTTGTTTAGCTCTGATTTCTCTATTGGTATACGTTATCTAAGTATGCGTAAGAGGTCTCGTCACTTATCGAGGGGCGCATGATACCTTTAAGTACCTAATGCTTTAAAATGATATATATGTAAGTTATATATTTAAGTTCTATTACGCATGTTGCTTGTTTTTTAGAATACTTTACTCCTTCCAAATTATAAACAGGATTTCTTTCAGGTACTTTTTAATATGTTACAAAAGAATGATGTTATGAAGATACTGAAAGACTAAAGAACCAAGATAATATCTACGAATACTTCGTAATTATTCTAACAAAAAGAGAAGAATAACTAGCAGGGGATCGAGGGGGTGGAGGGGGGATGAGACCGAAATAAATCGAATATTCTACGTCCCAAGAAACATAGATCAAAGACAATTTCTTCGATATTAAACGATATTTATTGCAAAGATTTTGGGAACATTATATACAGGTTACACACGTCGACGGAGAAGATATTTGAATAAAAACTTTTTAACAAAAATACAACCGACTTCCAAAAGAAACACTACAAAGTGAAAAATAACTTTAATTTCGGAAGTCGATGTCTTTGGTTTTGTATTTACGTTTTTTGCCACCGACTTCCGAAATTAAAGTTATTTTTCACTATGTAGTGTTTCTTTTGGAAGTCGGTTGTATTTTTGTTAAAAAGTTTTTATTTCACGATTTTTAGTGGGTCTGCTTATAATTTATCTAAGTTACAATAGTCAGTGTCAACATGCTCATCGCCTTTTACAAAATAGGTATTGCTTTTCCCGATGCAGGGAAGTTAATTGTTGAGGAGTTCTCCTGGTCCACCATCAGCTCCATATTACCATTCACATCGTGGCGAGCATAAATTGTTTAGCAACCATATTAAAGTAATCGAATCGCAACCCGTGAAATACTTAGATATTATTGAATAGTTCCGGTGTCCATCTGTGGTCTTCATCATCAGTTCCACTTCACCAAATGGTGCTTTCCGAGAGCAAATGCACGAGTTACTATAAAAAAGACCCAAATCGCTATAGGTGTGCCTATAATATTTGAAGAGTTCCTTCGATTTCTCCAGGATCCAATCATCAGATCCTGACTTGGTGACTATGGGACCATTTCAGAAGTATCTCCTTTCGAACAAAAAAATAATTTTGAAAATCGGTCTACAATTGACGGAGTAATCGCGTAACAAACATACAAAAAAAAAAACATACCGTCGAATTGAGAACCTCCTCCTTTTTTTTAAAGTCGGTTAAAAATACTATTTAGAGAATTACGCGAATTTTCCCTCAGATCTCGTAACAGTTGCTTTAGATATTGTATCCGCATTTAAGTTTCGCAATTTTTCGGGCTATGTCGGTTACCTTGGTTCTGCTTTGGCAGTGGGCTGGGGACATTGCTCGCTGAACCGATGGCCTAAGGGGCCGAATGGTTCTGGAGTGGCGACCGCGTACCGGAAGACGTAGCGTTGGAAAGCCTCTCACAAGGTGGACCGATGCTATGATATGTTGCAGACCGCAGGAATCCGCTGGATGAGAAACACACAACCGGTCGAAGTGGCGATGCTTGGTGGAGGCCTATGTCCAGCTGTGGACGTCTTTCGGCTAAAATGATGATGCTGTATCAGACATGCTAAGGGTAGCATGTTGTGTTTGTTACCCCTCTGGTTAAGTTGCATTAAGGCCTGTACTAGACGCAAGTTTGTATGAATAACCGTTCGGTTAATAATCTAGCCTTAACAATTCAGCCAATGATAATCTATTTATCTTTAAAACCGGCAGTAATAACGTTAAAGCTTCCTCTGGTTTACAGAACACTCGCCTATGCTTAAAAATCAAGGATTGTTGTAAAAATTACGAATCTGTAAAGTATCATTTTTCACCGACTGCAAAAAAAGGAGAAGATTATCTATTCGATTGTTTTTATGGTTGTTACCTTAAAACTCCGTTATTTATTATAGCCGATTTGCAAAATTATTTATTTTTATTTTAAATCTACATCTGTACACACAAATACATATTTAAATAATTGTTTGTAATATCAACAAAACTTTATTTTTTATTTTTGTGTTTGTCTGTCTATCTGTTTGTTCCGGCTAATCTCCGCAACGGATAGACCGATTTTGATGGGACTGGCAGATAGCTGATTTTATAAGGAGTAACTTAAGTTTTGGACTTTTATTTCAGAAAAAGAAATGGGTTCCGCGCAAAAGAAATTAAACTCATGAAATCGAATATGCACGCGAACGAAGTCGCGGGCACAGCTAGTAAAAAAACAAATAAATATAATTTGCGTTTCCAAAACAGAATGTGGTAGTTTCTAATTAAGGATTTACAAACAGTCTTGCATATTCATAAAAAAATGCCCGATCCTAAAATATTTCAGTGTGTTATTGAATTCTATTGCCGCTACAAAATGTATGTCAACCTATAAAAATATTCAGTTAGGTTTTTGACCGAACCGAACCGATGTTGAAAATATGGCAATATTAAAAAAAAAAATCATTTGTCGATAGTTTAATAATATTGGAAAAAAAAAAAATGTATTATTTTGAACTCATTCAAATATTTGACGAAGGTTCCCAATATCCGTAATAAGATTAATTCGTATTAGCATTTATACGAGGTTTTGTAGTATTCGGGAAAAGTATCTACATTCACATCTACTTAGCTAACGACAGTTCAGTGTCAGTTGTAACAAAACATCAGCCGTACTTAGGTCTTCTGTTATAAAATCTAATTTGCATTACCAACGTAACAACCTGTTCTTAGCCGTTTCGCCTGGTGACGTCACAAAGAAGTCGACTAATTACTTTATAGTTTTATGTAAATTGCGACATTATTTACTGAAGTGCTGTAGTTACTCATGAATATTACAGTTATTTTACTTGAACATTTAAAGTGTAATTGGTAAACTTTTGTAAGCAAAAAGGCTTTTGGTGGCTTTATGAAACAAAACAAGAGAAGTCTAGATGGAAAACAACTACTATTGATGTTGTAAGTCTTTCTGATTTCAGTTCTAAATGTTATGTAGAATATTTGTTACTACTGCCAAAATATACTTCAATGTATATGTGTATGAATCATCACATGTACAGAGGTTAATCCAAGGATAATCGAAGGAATTGTGGTCGAGCTCTTATCTTTCACGAACATAACAACAACCATCACACTTAACCTGAACTATGATTAAGATAGATTAATCGCGGCCGGAGGGAAGTGTTACTGATTGATAGGCCAACAGCAATGTTTCATAAAAGTCACGTTTGACGGACCATTCCATTATATTAAATACAAATACCTATTGTTAAGAGGTTCCTTTCTTTGGAAACGTGACTACCGGCTGCCTGAGCCCTTTTCTTGATGCTTTTTTTATATTTATTTAGAAAATGACATGTGTATGAAAATATGCAAAAGTGAAAAATCCCAATAAACCCTTTCTTCTTGTATTTTGATATAATATGCGTCCCTACTTTGCATTAAATGGACAATGGACATGTAGATGTATCCGCCATTTTCCTTCCGTTTTTGTTTTTTTCTAATGAAGTTAGGGATCGACTTTGGCCTTCGGCATTGTCTGACTTCCGTGAAAGAAATATGGCGGGAGAATTTTTGTGTAAGTAAGTCAAGATTGGATATTATTTTTTAGTTAGATTGGAATCCTTATTGAAATAAACATTTTTTTTTATATTATCCCCCTTTAAAAAAATGTTAATAAGTACCGTCTTCTGTTTTGTTACAGGCCTGTCATCGGTTTATACAGGGTGAATTTTCCAATTGGGCGTGGATGGCCAAATCCTAAACTATGAGGAATAGCGAAAAGTACTGAAAGGAGTCGCGGGCTCGATTTTGATGAAAACTAAAACTGCATCATTGGATTTTTTAAAATTCAATATTTCTAGCCAGGAATCGAACCTGTTGATTTTGAAAAAAAAAACACACACTGTATTATTACACCATTCGATAGTGTCCCTAATAAGGATCAAATTCTGGGAAGTAATGACATACGGCAAACTTAAGGAAAATGTTGAATTTTAATAAACTGCTTCTTTTTTCATACCTTGTTCGAAATGATGCTCAATATTTTTACACCCGAAATACTCGTAGCGCAGTCACCTTCACAAAATTATGTTCCAAATTCAAATTTTAAATTGCAGTACAATCCTTGAGACGTCGAATCCAGCTATGTATTCAAAAACAATTGTCATAATTTTGAACAATTAATCAGTTAAGGTTTAATAGGTAGGTAGCATAAGAAAATAAAAAAGTATTTTCATAAAAATGAGCTCTTTCCTTTAGTTTGCCGTATGTCATTACTTCCCAGAATTTGATCCTTATTAGCGACACTATCGAATGGTGTAATAATACATCGTGTGTTTTTTTTTTTTCAAAATCAACAGGTTCGATTCCTGGCCAAAAATATTGTTTTTTCAAAAATCCAATGATGCAGTTTTAGTTTTCATCAAAATCGAGCCCGCGACTCCTTTGAGTACTTTTCGCTATTCCTCATAGTTTCGGATTTGGCCATCCACGCCCACTTGAAAAATTCACCCTGTATTTAAAAAAAATATATTTGTAGTCTGAAACTTTTACGTCATATCACATAGAAAGCAGCAGAAATGAATTGGATAATGCGCAACTCAAATGACTGCCAAATCGTGATATTATGTCGCCAAGAGGTTTTAATAGCGTTATAAAAACGGATTTCAGCACCAGACCCAATTGAATTTTGCATACGGCTATTTAAAAGATCCTGGAGATTATTCAGACGGTGGCCAAAAGCTGGTTTATTATTATTAGGCCCGTTTTAAACATGAAAGGGGTCTTGTATTGGCTATCTTTCGTAGCAAAATGATTTACTTCTCACCCCTATTGAAGAGGATCCTGGAGGCAACATCTTTACAAATTTCGTGTCGTATCGCCGAGGGACGGAACAGTTCTCGATGTAGCCGGTCGGACTTTCTGAATACGAAACTGCAACTTGAATAGAAGATCCAGTTTGTGAATATACGATAGACTTGACTAGCGAACGTACGCCGCGCGGACGGTTATCGACATAAGTCAATAACATTTTTTATTTACCTTCGTATCAGGTTTATTTCATGATTAAATCGTTTTTGGAATCCAAATAAAGTGTGTTTCACTGTTATACGTGCTCAAAGATAAACTTTTATTATGGTTTTTTGATTAGAAACTAATGGTTAAGCGAACTAATTACAGCTTTAATTGAATTCTTCCTAAATCCCATTTAAATTGAAATTCTAATTAAACAATATCGTTAAATCGATAACTTTGTTAATGAATGTACATGTGTGCCTATGTAGTCAAGTAACGCCACGGGATAAGATTAATGGGTATTAGACAGACAGCACAAATTCGGGTTGAAATTCGGAATTCCGAATTATGTTTACTTTAGAAATAGTTTTATCTATGTAGACCACGGATATCTATGATGTAGACAAATAGTTTCCTCATTAACATGTATAAACTTTGAGAATAACTATGAATTAAAATTTTATGTATAACTTCAATAATAGGTAATTAGTCGGTGGGTACTGGCCAGCCGACCCGCTATGATCTCGTGCGCACAAATAGTTGGTAATTATAACTTCTGAACTTACGATTAATCTAAAGTAGTTTAACCTAATTTGTGCTTAAACGGTATTCCTAACAATGCCAATGAGAAAATTACGTACACATGTGGAAAAATTAGGCAGTTGTTTGTAGCACCATATACAAATATATTAAGATGTACCTTTTATAAAACCTTTCAACCTGCAAAATAAAAATTATTTACGAAAGAATGATTGAATGTAAAATTGCATAACTTTATATATTTTCTGACCGCATACAATATCTAAATAAAAAGCTGCTAATAAAATATGGGTATATATGTCATGCTCATCCAATGACAAATATTCGTTTGCTTTTTGTTAATTTAGCTGGGTTCGAAATGCCCAGTGGATAATAAAATTCTGTGAACTAGCTGCATAAAACGCAAAGCCGGACGTACAATATGTTTTTTGAGATTGATGTTTTGAGTTCATGTGAAAAGGTATTCCATGAAAAATATTATTCAATCTTTTAATCAAAACCAGTGAAATATTTAGGTGAAAAATATTGGACTAGTTTAAGATTGTTCTGCTATCGTACAATATTGTACTAGCCCACAAAGTTTCATTAATATTCATCGTAAAAAGCGCAAATTCCATTTTTGACATTGATTTATGTGCGGTCCTGGCAATGCGTGCACCACTGTGCCCACATAATAGCTCTAACAGATCAAAATTGTTCTAAAAGTTACGCACACATTTTTATTAAGTATTCTTCGATACAGACTTGTAGGTTATAGTAACAATGCGCTAATATTAAACAAGTTAATCATCATTATTCACATCCATTCGTACTCAATCATCCAAGTAATAAACTACGTTTTTAAAACTAAATCATGTGACTGGATGAAATATATTGTTAAATTACCCGTAACATTTATCTCTTTTACCTCTACAAATACAGACAATGCAGAATTTCACGATACAATGGGGTTTTTATTGGAATATGCGTCTCTTTTTTAAATAGTTACTCGCCGGCCGCTTCTGTATTTTTACTGAAATTTTTCATTTGCCTTTTATTAAATATACTTAATATTGCTGGTTGTAATCAGACGAAAAGAGTTTGTGAGATTTTCTGCCGCTTTTGAGGAAGTTTTGATTTACGTTTTGTAGGACAAGTTTGACGGCCTGTAAACTGTAAAAATATCTACTAAGAAACTATTTTCTTTATGATTCAATAAAATAAAGTTTCCTGAAAATGTATCAGTTTCCTTCCAACAATGTAACACATACCTAATATACCCCATCGCTTTATAAGTAACCTGCCTATAAATCCAACTTAATTGCCAAACTCTTTGCAGTAAATACAGTCGGCAATCAAGTTGAACTTAAGATTGCCGCTGTAGTTTAACTAATGTAAATTGTGTGCGTCTCGGAACGCACGGAGGTAGCAAATTTTCCCGTATGCAACTTATGCTTCCTTTGAATGATTTGCCAAGTTCGCTCATAAATACCGGTGCCCGTCTCCAAATTACTCGGGACTTATGAAATACTGTTACGCCTTTAAACTAATGTCGTGACATCGTGGTTGGTTTCATGGTCCCGACAGGCTAGGCATGTAATTGTGTACGTGATTAAACTAGTTATGATAGGTTTTTTGTTCATAAAAGGATAAAGTTACGAGGCTGTTTTGCGTGCGATGAATACCATTTGTAAATAAGCCGTGGAATCTGTTCTGCTTATCATAAAGTTTAAAAAACTTAATGAAAATATTGCAGTTTTTAGAATGAAATGAGTGCATAATGCCTAACATTAACATACTCGTAATATTTCATATTTTGATACTTTCAAACGTATGCATCGATAATTTGCAATTTGAAATCAAATTTGTCAATTTAGGTTTAAAACGCAAATTGTGCTGTAATTAATTAATGATTTAGAAGTTTTATCAATATTAAAATGCCTAACATGATACTGCATGCAATGTTAATTAACCTAATGTGTGGTCCCTAACATTTATGTTTAGCAAATACCCAAATGATTTGGGTTCTACAAAGTTGCTTTTAATTTATTACATTTTCGATTACAGCTTTCCAATTATGGTTTACTAACCCTCATAATTCACATTTTATCGATTAGTATGTTTGAATAATAACATTAAATTAATTTTGTTTTTGTAAAACACTGCAGAGGCAGTAATTTATGAAATGCAAATTTTGCCCTCCAATTCCAGGTTTTCGGCGAACGCATTCTCATCTATCTTGTTTCCCACGTACGAGTACTGTTTGATGTTGAAAAAAATACAAAAACTATATGTAGCTTACATTTACACTATGTACTGGGGCTTGCAACATGGTGTACAAGTACATAAATACATAGGTACACACATGATGTTCTTTTGCCATTGATACATTGCCGCGTATATAATAATAATAATAATATTCCACAACTATCACACAACGCCATCTAGTCCCAAGCTAAGCAGAGCTTGTGTTATGGGTACTAGACAACTGATAAACATACTTATATATTTCTAAATACATACATATTATAGATAAATTACACCCAGACACATATGAACACACAAGACACATATGACAGATATGAATTTGATATCAGCGACTTTTTTTGTTATTTTTTTTTTGTTAGGTATGACGATTAAGTCCATCATGCCTAGCCTTTTTCCAACTATGTTGCGGTCGGCTTCCAGTCTAACCGGATGCAGCTGAATACCAGTATTTTACAAGGAGCGACTACCTAGTGGCGATTAGGTTATCATATTAAATAGTACAGTGGTTATTAAAAAATTTTACCAGCCTGTTATAATAGTAAAATAAACGATTTTACTAAAAATAGAATATTTAATTTTTCAACTTAATAAATAGCTGAATATGTTCCGTCAAAACTGGAAAGAGGACGCGCGGGCTCGCGAAAGGTGCAAGGAATGGAGGGAGGCCTTTGCCCAGGAGTGGGACAGCATAAGAGAGTAAAAAAAAATGTGTAAAAATTAGCACGAAATAAACCACCCTGATAATAAGGCACTAGACACGTACGGGGGATGGTATCAACAATTCAACATAAGCTTTAAGGTATTGTCACCAAATAATCACAAATTAAGGTTAATGTTGTTAAAAACTAAAACGAAAAAAGAGCCCACGGCTAGAATGTTAATTGTTATTAAGTATTTTAATTGTGTATGTTTAAAATGAGTAATGTAGAATACATGGTTTCAATTAATGTGATATCTTAAAAAGAAATGAAGAGATCCGCAGGAGAACCAAAATTACCGACATAGCCCAAAGAATTGCCAAACTTAAGTGGCCGTGGGCAGGGCATATTGCTCGCAGAACAAATGACCGATGGGGCAGAAAGGTTCTGGAGTGGAAACCGCGTACCGAAAGACGTAGCGTTGGAAGGCCTCCCACAAGGTGGACCGACAACCTTGTGAAGGCCGCAGGAACGCGTTGGATGCGAGAAGCACAGAACCGGGCGTAGTGGAGGTGCTTGGGGGAGGCCTATGCCTAGCGGTGGACGTTTTTCGGCTGAAATGATGATGATTATAATTTATACGCCACACTGCATGTCCAAATTTTTGATGTTATAAGTGTATGCTCTTTTTCCATCATTCGGCACGTCTTAATTCATTGATTGCTGGTGAAATAACATTACAATAATTAAAATGACAAAAAAAGAAAATTAAAATAAAGGAAAATGTATCATGTATCGACACTATTTATAAAAATTACATCTTACTCTATACCTACATTATAAGCAAATAAATTATTTCTATTTCATGAAAATTCTATTATTTACCATAATTAAAAAAATATATATTATTAATTATTTAATAAAAAAAAATTGCTATAATTTTTAAGTTCTAGCCTTTAGTCTTGTTTTTATTATGTGTGATCACTTATTTCTGAGATTGCTGGTAAACCTGTAATTGGCGACTGTGTAAGACCGAGACTATTGTCACGGCTAATAGCCGAAGTGCAGCTACACCTAGTTGTAGTTTTACCCTGGTACAACTAGGTGCAGCCGGCCACCTGCGGTTCGTGTGTACTTCAGGAGGCGACGTAGGATGCAAGAGCCCCGAGGTCACCCCGAGGTCACCCCGAGGTCACCCCGAGGTTTGGCTAAAACTAGGTATAGCCGCACTTCGGCTATTAGCCGTAAAATATATATTATACGTACTTAAGATATTTTATACAGAGAAGCTCTTGGTGTACCTTAATAAATAAATAATTTAAAACAACTAAAACATAACAAAATAAATTGAAAACGGAAATTAAAAAATAAAAATGTATCTAACTTTAACTCGTTTTCAGAGTTCCGCAACGTAAAAAGGAAAACGGGACTGTAATAAGATCACTCGTTTTTCTGTCATAGTCAATTTTCTTTAGCTTGATAAGGGTTGTTGCGCCGAAACGTTGGCGCAACAGAACATGGTTATAAATTGCTACTACATTTCAACAAGTTAGGCCAAGAAATCTTGTGCACTGATTGGGCGTTGAGACGAATAGACTATAATTATATTGCTTAGAAAAAGTGTTTTGTACAGTTAATCTTTATAAATATTTTTGTGAAAACTTTTTATAACTATACAGCTTGTATCAGAACGGTGTGGTCATATTTAAGGGTGTGCCCAGATCACCAAACTGGATTTTTTTTTTCATGGGAGCAACATCGTAATCGCGAAAATTTTATCAACTGTCCCATACAAAACTTTAATATCTCGCCATCGTTGCATCACCATCACCTACCAAGCATTTTCCCACCTATACATGATTTCTTAGTATGATTTTGTGTAATATGATTATTCTGGATAGGTTTAACTATATGTAAATTTCGTAATCGAATATTCTTAAGAGGGAATGCGGGTGGTCGTTTCTCCATTGAAACGCTCTCGCCTGTTTTCTGTCTAGTTAATGACCATAAAGCAATGATTTTTTACAGAATAATAAATATTAACTACTTGTATGTCTCTACGTTTTCATTTTTGATGATGCATTATTTTCATAAGCACTAGGACCCTCAAAAAATATGCCGATTTAAACCGCTGTCAACAGAGATTTGACAGCTAATAATGAAAAAAGAAAAACATAGGGACACTGTATATATCCATCTTCTTCAGTTTATGAAATATCTTTTAAATTGGTCCAATATTGGAGGAGGAAATAGGCGAGAGCCAAACCTCGAATTATGACTTTATACTTAGGCTTTTTCAAAAATCTCTTCGACCGCATTTCCTCCTAAGCACCTAATCAGCTATTTAAATTCTAAATGTCTGTATCTCTCTCTGTATCATTTACAACAAATAAGACAGATTGTATGCAGCAGTATACACAACTGTATATCACTGCACCACACAATTATGCAGTACGCAGTTGAATAATAATTCCCCACTTAGTTAATTTCATAGTCATGATTGCCAGACTCCGGTGTCAAACGCTAGCAACAATTTAGTTTAATTACAGACGTAACAACTTGCAAGTTATTTAAACTGTCTCCCCTTCCGACGATACTCGAACTACAAGCTGAAGAAAACTGTTGCTCTTTTAAAATGTACACTAAATGTGTATACATTTACAGACTGTTTTTTTATGTTAAGCGCGGCTTTGGGTGGTACCAAAGCAATTAACCTTGAATGCTGATACTCTTTTAGTTTAGATCTGTTTTTTAGTTAGAAAGCAACTGCTATGATTCTTGATAAGCTTTGCTATCAAAAGCCTGATTTAATGATGTAAAATAATAATAATTCGTTTTACGTTTTGATCATAGTTTGCGGTACGCGTACCATATTTACACAGAATATATTGTTATCTTCGTAGCACGGTGCTACGAAAGTGTAGCAACGCGACGGTGCTACGGTTTCGTAGCACCGTAGCGTGCTACTACGGCGTCTATTTTGGGTAGTAAAGCTTGGGACAAGCGTTGCCTATGTATGTTGTATTGTAGTACAGACGCCAGCATATGAAGCTACCCGAAACTGTCAAATACTAATCAACTTTGAACATTATGCTATAGCGATAAAGTTGCAAATCTGTTAAATAAATTTGACAGATTGCAGTAGCATTTTCTAGCGTCTGTACATTTTCTAGCTGGTAGCTTTCCTATCGTAGTTACCTTGTCCAATATAATGTTTCATAACCAATCATGGACATAGGTTAGCAAACGATGATTTAAGATAAGAAATATCCAAATAATGGAATACACACCAATTTACTGTTGATATAAGAAAAATAAGAACATAAATAATAATAATGAAACGGGAACGAGAGATAAAACATAGTAGGTATATATTAGCTCCGCAATTTGTACGAGTCAACCGTGGTAAATGAATTACAGGGGTGCTCTTATACGATGGAAAGTAACTAGTTTCTTCGGCTTTATCATAGTGTTCCGGGTTTTATCGAGAGTAAAAGCTTTGATTAAACCGGTTTCTTAAAACTACGAGCGGCTACTCATTTGTGGAACGGTTTGTTAAATATTTCTATTTTATAAGGGAGATTGGATAATACATTAGTAGCATTGGTAGGTTCCTAATGGTTTTTATGTTAATGTTATTAAAATTAGTTACTATCGTATACAATCAATTTTTTCAAACTGAATAGACAGCTGTGCTGCTAGGGAGTTTGTTGCGCTACTTCTTCTTCCCATATACATAAATAAAGAAAGAAAATACATTTATTTAGCACAGACTAAATGACACACATCATGATCTGCCTAGACTTTTCCCAACTATGTTGGGGTGGGCTTCCAGACTAATCAGATGCAGCTGAATACCATTATTTTACATGGAGCGACTACCTATCTGACCTCCACAACCCAGTTGCTGGGTAATATGATACTCCTTGGTAAGACTGGTTGTCAGACTTTAGGGCTTCTGACGACCCGTAACGACTATCAAAGATCCACGAATAACAGCCGGGACCAACGGCTTAACGTGCTTTCCGAGGCACGGAGAGGTCTTGGTATGTAAAGATAGTCACCCATCCACGGAAAAACCGCGGCAAGCGTAGCTTAACTTGATCGTTCGACCCGTGTGGCTGTTATTACTTGGCCACAAGCCCCTCCACAGACTAAAAGACACACATTACACCAAACACATACATCAGATAAAAACAAAAATAAACATCAAATAAAATGTGTAAAGCACTAGGAAGTGGTGAAGAGAGGGCAGTTCTGTCTTATGTAATGTGACGTTCAAAAAGTGCTAATACTCAGCCTAGTTTGAATAAATGACTTTTGATTTTTTTTTTAGATTATACTCATTATTGCTTAGCTTGTTCACCTTCTATTACAAATAATGTAACTAATAACTATTACAAATAATCTATTATAAATAATGTATCTAATAACTATTACAAATAATCTATTACAAATAATGTAACTAATAATTATTACAAATAATCTATTACAAATAATGTAATTAATAACTTTTATGTTATGTAACAGACAATAACAATTAACAACCAATTATATTGGATATAATTTAATTGACAAGACCTAATGTCAACAGAGAAATTAATCAATCAATATTGTAGCAAAAATAAATATTGGTGTCCTATGAAAAAAGCTGCCACAATCAGTCATCGTAAGAACGAAGCGTATAATTAAAATGTCAAAGTATCAAAATGTTTGTCTCTGACTGCATTTACCTATTTGACGGTCCCCTTTCCTAATAATTAAGTCGTACATACAGGAGAACTTAATTCCGCGAGGCAGCCGTGTCTGTTTTAAGTACAAATTGGAGCTGCGAGTAATACCCGCACTGAAGGCTTTTCCACGAACGTCATTAACAAACAGGGACCGAATATTAGTTTAAACTTACTCAAAAACATGTTTATTGTGCAGCAAATGAAGGGAAGGGAAGGAAAGGGTTTTCAAAAATAGTTGAAAATGTCCTCAATTACTTGTTATACACAGCCTTAAAACTAAAAAGCTTGTACCAAGTTTTGCGCCCGCCAAGGTGAAACCACTATCGCGCGAACCAGACTCCTCCAGCAAATCCTTAAATATTTTAACTGTGATACTAAAATTATAACTCGTGTTAATTACCAGCGACCTGAGCTCGTTATCACCCTACCGTCGTTAATTTCTTATTCGATTTCGATCGTTATTAATGGAACTTAAAACATGCAAACTTCTCCTCACAAACGTTCGCAACGAATCGAAAAATCTATTATAAAACACTTAACGTTAGGAAGTAGTCGGTAGTTGGAGTACTACTGCGCGATCGCTTCAGTTCACATTTATTTTAACGATTAAACTCCAATTATAAACCCTTTGTAAAACTCTTTTATGGCGTACTATTTGATTTTTACATTTAGAGGAGTTTTGGTTTGCATTCATTACAAACGAAACGCCACAGGTAAAAGTTTAAACGCTTAAAATTACAGCTAAACAATATTTCAGCTTTATGAATTACATTTTTCAATCTCTACTTATGCGTGCCCGTTTGCGAAGCACTTAGCATTCAGCTGGGCCGACCGGTTACTTTATAGACAAATATTTCACTCTAACATACGAGCAACGCAAATAAAGCCGAGCATTTTTTCTCCACATTTATACACTGGGCCGCAAAGAAAGCGGGTCGGAGATAAAATGCGCGATAACTTTCAAAATTATTTGAGCAATCCTTTTAAAATAAAAACTAAATTAAAGTTTATTTCATTAAAAATATAGGAAAAAGTAAAATCTTCTTATTTCTTTTTGGTGATTGTATTAACATCCATAAATAATAAATAAAGACTATTTTTAAAGTTTTAACAACTTTCAAACGATTTGTTTTACTTTTGTTTCTGTTTATAAATAGCATTCTTGTACAGAAATTTATTATTCTGATCAAATTCAATTTAAAAAAACATGCCATTAACCCCTGAAGAGTGTACCAGAATTCTGGCAATGCTTGAAGACGGGCGCAGTCAACGTTATACACCGAGAACTGTTGGTGTGTCGCTATGAACCGTTCAAAGAGTGACCTAGCCATTTAAAGATACTGGATCCAATATTCGCAGACCAGGAACAGGCCGAACAAGGTGCACAACAGCACGGGAGGATCGATATATGGTGTCAACTGTGTTGAGAAATCGATTTCAAATGGCTGTTGAAGTCAAAAATCACGTTTTACGTGCTGGAGGGAGCAATCCAAGCACGTGTACAGTGAGGCGGCATCTTGCTGAAGCAAACTTGAAGCCATTTAGACCTGCAAGTGGTCCAAAATTAGCAAGGCAGCATCGAAATTCTAGGCTGAGTTACGCTAGAGAACACATGAATTGGACTCTGGATGACTGGTCAAGACTAATGTTTTCGGACGAGTAAGTGCATGCTATACACGCCCGATGGGAGGCAAAGAGTGTACAGAAGACCAGGAGAGCGCTATAACCAAGCTTGCATTGAATAGAAAATGCCATGCGGCGGAGGCTCCATACATGTGTGGGCTGGAATTTCTTCCAAAAGCCGCATCGTGCTAGTGGTAACAGAATATTGACCCAAAGATAGACATAGACACAGGTTGTATAGAGTCAACTAACTATGAACACAAGGGGAAAAAATAAATGTCTATATTAACAGAAAATTAAATCCTGAATGAAATCTTAAATGAGGATGTTGGCCCATTTTTAGTAAACATGGGTGAAAACGCCTTCTTTATGCAAGGAAACGCTCGTCCCCATACAGCTCGGTTAGTGTTTGTCTACCTTGAAGATGTCGCCATCACACGCATGGAGTGGTTAGCACGCAGCCTAGACTTGAACTCCATCAAGCATGCCCGGGATGAACTGGGACGACGTGCACGCCAGCGAAATTCCTCTCCAATCACGCTTCGTGAGCTGAAAGAAGCACTGATAGACGAATGGGAGAATATTCCTCAGCATCGGCTCAGAAATCTGATCGAAAGCATGCCAAACCGTATAACAGCTGCACTAACAGTTCGTGGTGGCAATAACAAATACTAAAATGTGTAAAAATTGCATATTTGATACCGTATCACATTTTTCAAAATTTTGTGAAAATGGTAATTTTTACTTAACTTACTTAAAATAAACTTCATAATCTTAAACTTTTATTACATTTATTAGGTACCTACTATAAAATTGTCTAAAATACAGTCTTTATTTCATAAAGTTAGCTCCAATATTTTGGATCTTATTGAAGTTTTTGTTACCAACCCGCTTTTTTTACGGCCCGGTTTGTTTTCCTCTGTCCTTTGAAGTTGGCACTTTATTTAATGCCGTGTTAGTTCTTATATTTCCACTCGGTGACACAATAGACAGGACACCTTGGAACTTTACACTATGCACTTAAAAACGAAATTATTGTCGTACGTGGCCACTTTTAAACCTACATATTTTTACACTTTCTACTCGACTCGTTTCGTTTTATTGGTTGAAGTAGTCGCACCCCTAGAAGACGTAATAAGACTTAAGTCTTCTTATAATAGACACCGCTATTTGTCCCAGCACTAAACAAGCACAATTTAACGTTCGACTTACAACTTAGTCCGCGAGTTAATATTCCAACAAAAACAAAGACGTAATTTCCCCGTCTTTGACTGGCTGAGAACTTAAGTACGACCCAGTGTAGGTACCATCCGTCTCTCGAAATACTGACACTCTATTAAAGGCATCGGGGTGAGTTAAATGGAACTAATAACAGAACCTAATAATGTTTTTAAATAGAAGTTTACATGGTTTATTAATTCCTGAAGTGACACGCAGAGGTGGTGTTTTTTTAAACACTGATGTCAACATTCAGTCTTATGTAACATGTTATATTTAGGTCGTAGGTTTGAACCCAGACAGGCGCTTTACTTTGTGTAAATTATTTCATCACCACTGCTCTTAAAAAACATCGTGAGGAAACCGCTATGTTCTAGAACCAAAAATTCGAAGACATGTGACACCTGCCAACCCGTACTGGGCCCGCGTGGTGGATAACGGCCCACTCCCTGTCACCGAGATGAGGCCTGTGTCCCAGCAGTGGGAATATTATGGGCTGCTTATGGCTTATGGCTTATATATATTTTTTTTAACTCCAAGTATCAGAATAATGACAGAGGCAGGGTTTTCCGCCAAATGTAACAGTTGCGTCAGCTAAAGCTTGATTTTAGTAAAACCATAAAATGTAACGACCGTGCTACCGACAGACATAAATAATTAGTCCTAAACAACTACACTGCGACTAGAATTGACGTGTCGAATTAGCGGCTCTAGCACAAGTGTCGTTGTCATCGCTCATTATAAACACAATGATACGACAGCCATAATTATGAGCATCTGTCTATGAAGGATGATGTTATGTACCGTCGAGTGGATGCTTCCACCGGAAGCCGAGGGCCCTTCGCCCACAATTTACACAGAACATTATTCGGTGATGCTCAGACTACTTGTCTCGAACCACTTAGTACCAACCTCAATTGAGCGAAAGCGAATTCAAATGTATTTAACGCTCAATACTACCGACTTTTAAGCGATAATTTGAAAAAAAAATGTTCAATCAGAGCTTTAAACGATAGCTGTGACTTGCTTACCATTTAAGTGTTTTTTGCTTTGCGAACTCATTTTGCGAAGTTATTTTCCGATTTAAAACTGCTGAATAAATCTATGATCTGAAAATTAATATTGGTTATGAAAAGAGCAGTGAATACTGCAATAATATATTTTATACATCGTTAATTCAATGTACAACCTTTAATTAAAAGCTGAATCAGGATTAGTTAATTCATAAAACCAACTGCAACATGCAGGAAATATTAATTTATCATTGGCAATATTTGTAACACAGCAGAGTTTGCTCAGTTAGAATTAATTAGGTATCATCGAGAAACAGATGATGCAAATTGTATTGTTTAAATGGAATTGAATTAAAAATAACTTGGCAAATTGTTTGCACTATGTGCGATGCATTGAGTTTTTTGCTACGCCTGCAGGCAGGGGTAGTCAATCCGTGACCGCAAGCATTGTAACGGACCCGGGAAAATAAATACAAATAAAACAAGAATAATGTTTTATTTCAGCGTTGACAATGCATCCGCAAAAATGGTGGTGGGTAAGTGATGTGGTGGTGTTCCGGGTTGTTGACCCGAAACGTTGACTTTTTCACGTAGTGGACGGTTGAATGATGCCAAAATAAGTGCTGTTGTTCTGTGGGCTACCTATTTTATGTGGATTGTACTCTACCAGTAGTATTACTATTCCTCTGAAAAATAGAACTAATTAGAAAAAAAACCGTCTGTTTTTCCGAGCGCATACAACCCGAATCTCTTTAAAGTGAGAGTGAACAGGCTTCTTCTGGGTAAGCTCGCTCCATCGTCGACTTTGTCTCTGTCACCTTTGATCTAGGCTATAGTCAAGAGCAAGCCCATTTGAAATAAAAAAAAAACCACGATCATCACACTAATCACACTAATATTATAAAGGCGAAAGTTTGTGAGTGTGTGTGTGTTTATATGTTTGTTACTTCTTTACGCTTAAACGGCTGGGCCAATTTTGATAAAATTTTGTATGGAGGTAGCTGATACCCTGGATTAACATATAGGCTACTTTTTATCCCGATGTTCCCACGGGATCGACATTTACGCGGGTGAAATCGCGGGGCACAGCTAGAGTTAGAATAAAAAAGATAGCACCTGTAGAAGCGATAATTTGACAAGAAGCAAATTTGGTGGCTTTTCTAAACAAGGTAAAGATGGTCAAAAGAAAAATACCTTATCTTGCACACATTCTGCGCACGGGATTAAAGATAAATACACGTTTAAGTATCTACTGCTTTCTGTTTGAACCAAATACGTATAGCACACAGGACACAAAAACGGAAGATATTACTTCATAACATTTCTATCCTCTCTTATACGAGGTGCTTACGCGTTGTTAACGAATGCTTGAGGCCCCAAGTATTGAGGACACGCCTTTAAGCCGCTGTAGCCCTAGCGTGATACATGGCGCCCCCTGACACCGTAAATAATAGTAAGTGTTCGTATAAATATCCGCAATCATTGAGGGACACCCGCAAATATATTCTTTGAACTTCGCCATTAACCAAACAGGAAACTTTGCTGATGTACTTTTGGAATAGTTTTAATTTGTCTTTACCTTGCTCTTGGCGAGGGTACGATCAAATAATAAGGAAGAAAATAGCTTAGCAACACACAAAAGGAGTGAAGCGGTTCGAATGAACAATTTGACGTATTAGGTCCTGTGTTGTGAAGTAAATTGATGAAACCGTAGGTACGTTTGTAGCGGTGGCGATGTTGACTTCTAAAACAATGAATTGTTTTTGGTAATATTATTTTGTATGGATAGTTTATTATATCGTCGTTGATAGTCCAATTCCGCGTAACTAACGTTGTTAAATACCGCGTATGTACACTTCCGCTAGTTTTACATGAGGGTCAAAAAACTAAGTTTCTAAAAAACTAATGCAAATGTTTAAGGCGATTATAGCCTCGAATGTCCTTGAGCGTTTGGGCGGAGCATAGACGAACTCAGTGCCTCACCCCGCGCGCCCGCTTACCTCCCCAATGTCAAAGAGTGTCGTACTCGTACGTAGTGCATGCAGATGCGGCGTGGGACGCATTTTGTCTTAGGCAGTTTTATGACGCTACCTACTGAGTGTAGATGGATCGAGAATACGTATAATATTTATGTTGTGAGTATGAATGCTATTGTACAGTAAAAATACTGCTTTCTTAGAGACAAATAAAAAATAAGAATAATATCAATAAAAAACGTTTATTCAGTATACAGTTCGTTTTTTCACGTATACCGATTATAAAAAAATACAATTACAAAAAAAAAAAAAACTTATGACTAATACCGCTTTTAACAGTGGTAGTTTTTAGGGTTCCGTACCCAAAGGGTAAAAACGGGACCTTATTACTAAGACTCCTCTGTCTGTCTGTCACCGGGCTGTATCTCACGAACCGTGATTGCCAGAAGAATACCATTATTATAGTTTCAAACTCAAATGGGTCCCGCCTGCTTCCAACTTTTATTTAATTTAAAATGGGCTTGTTTACAGCTTTTCAGTTAGTTTTAGTATAAGGTTGCAGTCGGGTTTTTTTTTTTTTTTTATTTCCTGCTTTTTAGTTTACAAAAATGTGAAAGATTTCGCAGACGATTTAGTTCTTGGTAGGTGTTTTTTACGATTTGTCACTTTGAATTAGTTTTTACCATATTATAAGTTGTATATATTTTTGTAATCACCTTTTAAAACCTTTTATTTTGATACCCCACTCGATAGGTTATGAGAAAATAAAATTTTTTGAAGAAATAATATTGCGCCAAAAATCCGCCATATTGTATTTTTTATTTTGATATACCCAGTGTCACTCTCACAGTACATACGAATCTAACGACACCTCTCAAGCTAAAATCCATCGAGCCGTTCAGGCCGCAGAGCGTGCCAAACAATTATACATACATACATACATAATATGTGTTTATGTATGTATAATTGTTTTTCGAGAGTATATATTATATACTCTCGAAAAACATAACCCTTCTTCTGGCTATCACGGTTCGTGAGATACAGCCTGGTGACAGACAGACAGACGGAGAGAGGAGTCTTAGTAATAAGGTCCCGTTTTTACCCTTTGGGTACGGAACCCTAAAAACTACCACTGTTAAGAGTGGTATTAGTCATAAGTTAGTTTAAATATTTTTTTTGTAATTGTATTATTTTATAAACTGTATACGTGAATAAACGATCTGTATACTGAATAAACGTGTTTTATTGATATTATTATTATATTAGTATTCTAATTATTCAATAGACAATAATATAGCGTCCACTCGCAAACAAACTATCACTACTACTAATACTATCAACGTCCAAGCGTAAACGAACAGTCCGAGTGTACTATCTACGCTATTTAGTCTTTGCCACAAAAATGCAGATCGGAGCGAGCCGACATGCGACACAACCTCCCCGTGCGAACGATACAGCGAGACTGACCGGGCGGCAGCTGCCCGCGCCCGTATAGGTAAAACCATGGTGTTACTGATTTTTTCCCACTTAAATAATAATTATTAAAAAAAACAAACTTAATTTTTATAAACCATTAAATTTGCTATAATTTGGTGAAAGAATCATCAAAATCGCTTCAGGCGTTTGAAAGTAGAAAGAAAATTCTTGCGTAAAATGAGAGGATGGATATGATTTTTTATTGTTAAAACTAACAGTAATATTAAAAAAATCAAACTTAAATTATATTTGTAAACATGTGTCACATATCATATATTTTTTTAAATATATTTGGGCTATCCATTTGGGAGAAGTAGGCCTTCAAAGAGAGGTCTACTTTGAAGTTTGGCGTAACCATTCGCCTTAACTGGCAAAATGTGGGCGTGCCTTATACCTCCCGCCTCCGCCTAACCCCTCGGGAAATACAGGCTTGATGTTATGATGATAATGATTCAAATAAGTGCTTATTTTATATTTAAAAAAAATATTGGAAAATCCAAATGTGCACGACTCATAATGCTCAATTGATCGTATAAAAAAACCATAGATATAGATATTATATTAGTCAGTTTTTTTATTATTTAAACTACTTTGAATAAAAGAGCCATTTTCAATAGGGTTCATTCTATGGGTGAAACGACCCTGTTAAAAAAAATTGGCTCAATTAATTGTTTTTTTTTTCTACAATGTTTTCAGGCTCTCTAATGCTTCGCATCGCAGTCTTGCAATAAAACAAACAATTGACTAAGCAAGGCACAGTCAGTGGCGTGCACTCCATACATGCAAATAAGCTCTGCATACCCTGTAGTCCCTCTAATGCCCCTATAAATGATAAATAACTATAATTTAAAAAAAATCATGGTAATTTAGCTTACGCGCCATCTATTAATTTTTTTTTGGAACTAATTCGTTGGAGCGGCGAACATCCGCCGCCGCGCAAAGCGCAGGCAGCGCTCCCGTGAGCAAAAGCAGTACTACGCCTTGCTTATTCTTCATACAACGCATCTCGTGTAGTACACAGCAAAAGTGTGACTGTGTGCGTGAAAATGTATGCCTGTGTTGGAGTTTTGGAAGCATAGCTTACATTGCAAACCGTCCGAATTGAGAACCCGTAAAAGCACCGCTTAATTGTTGATTGCAGAGGGTCGACTTTTTTTAGTCGGATTGTTCGTAATAGTTTGTAACGTAAAAATTGCAAAGTTTTTCGCTTTTTGTTGTTTTTAATTTGATTTTATTTAATTTATTTACTATGTTTTTTATCAATTTATGTCGTGCGGCAAGAGCGTTTACTTGAAATAAATGAATTTATTTATTATTGTTTTCTTGGCGCAAGTGATTGACTGTCGAGTAATTATTTATTTAGGAAGTTTATTGTAAAAAATGGAAATTTATACCTGTGAGACCTGTGCTGGCAATGTGTGTTTTAATAAATTAAAATCGGCCGCGTTTTCGACGTTACCTTTTGAGGAAAAAGTTAAATTAATTGCAAAGGGAAGGCCCCCGGGTTAAATTTATCTAAAAGAAAAGGTAGTACTAGGTACTCGATATTTTCATAAAAAGTTGTATGATAAGTATTACTGGCTAACTGGCTGTGTACACACAAACATATTGTATTGTTTCCCTTGCATTTTGTTTACTAATCAAGATAAAAATTATGTTTGGAACTACTTATAGCGGATACGCGCCTGCGGTAAAAGTCAGGTAGGTAGGGTAGGTACAATAAGCTGAAATTGGTAAGTTTTTTGTTTTGTGCATACCCTGTCTGAAATCTCTGTGCACGCCACTGGGCACAGTAGAGATTCCCTAAACCTATTTTAAAAGAGATACGTAACATTTATAGAATATTAAGCAAAACACAGTCATCAAAATTCGTTCAGCGGTTCATGTGGTTGGGAACTAACAAACAATTTAAGGGCACTTCCTTTTATATCGCACGGAGGAGTCACGAAGAGGTAAACATATATATAAATACGAAGGTAAAAGAATATACTTCGACCTTCTCTACTGTACCATTTTGTGTTGTGTGTTAATACGCTTACTTTTATCTTTTTAACCCTTTATTTACCAACGTTGAAATGAGGATAAAAAGGAATTTTATGAAACTTTTTGTAGGTGAACCTGACCTTTGGAAAAATAAAATATAAAAGTCTATGTTCAAAAAGGTAGATACCAAATTGAAAACAAAAAACTGTAAGTTTTTTTAAGTTTTCCGAACAAACCAAAACTTGCTACGGTTAATTAGATTTCATTCACCCTTTGTGTAATAGGAAAAGTACTTACACTGTATGTTGACTCGCTCGTCGATGTTTCTTTATTTACGTAGCCTCTACCTTTCCACAACAGTGAAGTTCTCACAGACGAAAGCTGATTTAATTAGTGCTGTTGGTACAGTTGCGCGGTGCTTGCAAATAATCTGAGTTTACCTCCGAGAGGCGACTCCACCACACTAAACCTTTTTCGCTAAACCTCCTGCCTTTTTCCTTATAGCTAACAGACTCGTTACTGTTAACTCTTTACTTAAAACTAGGCGTTAATTAATTATTATCAAGCACAGTACGTACTGTGAAAATGCTTTTGACTAATTAATTTGGTTTTCCATTTTAAAGTCTGAAACAACTACCTCGGAATTCCGTTTTATAGTGAGATGAATGTTTTTTTTAGGTTCCACTGCTTACACAAAAGCTTAAAAACCATTTTTATAAAATTGCATAATAGATAACCTTTGTAACTAACTTTTTTATGTGTACCTACCTACTACTTATGAGCTGTCATAATTCCACACACAACAAATCCACTCATTAACCACAAGTTTTCTCACTTACAAGAGGCTTTACAGCTCTTTCAAGCAGAATACTTTCTTCATTGCACCATGAATACAATAACTATCGTAGCTCTCCCCTCGGTTGGAATTTAAAATACTTAATAATACAGCGGCTTTGAGAATAAAGTTACTTTATCGATAATAACCGCATTTCCTATTTTTACCTTGCAAGCCACTCTAGTTAAGTAGACATTTATGACAATGGCGCGGGCGTAATAGGTACTCCTCTGTCACATTACGGTTTCACTTCATGAAATATATCCTCAACCCTATCGCGGGCAACACGCATCTACTTCTTTTCAAAGTAAATGGAGAAGGTATTTAGGTAGGTATTGGTACTAAGCGCCGAGATAAAGCAAAAGAAACAATTGCCCAAAATGATAGGGTACCTATATCTATTACTATATTCTTTTTTTTTTAATAGGAATGTCGCAACCGCAAATATTTTCTTCTCATCTTTTGAGATTGAACATGACAACAGTTACAAAAACTACGAAAAAAAATCTGCAATGTGATTGTATTTTTTCCATCGGCTTATCTCGACGACTATAACAGTGTTATCTTTGACATTTCTTGAATGACAAAGAGGGGCGGCTCAATAACCATCCAATTTGCATAACCTAATTTCTCGTGGCTGCGTCAAATTGCTGACAGATCTCAGAGCCCGCACTTCGATCATAATGGATGGGACGTCGATTCCGATAAGACCGTAAACTGACAAGAATATATCTGGTCATTAACGTACGCTCCGATGTTACTATCTAGTATCCATATATCGGTTACTGCCCATACCAGCTTAAATTGGTAGTTTATACGTAGGTATGGCATCATTTTGCCAAATTACTAAAAAGTGTGAGGGTTTTATATGTTTTTATTTACTGGCAACAATCACAGTTATCGTATTACTCACTTAAAGTATCTGCCTAATTATTGATAAGCTGCCTGCATAGGTACCTATCTCTTTCGTTGCCTGTGCCATTAATTTAAACAAAATTGTGCCACTCGTTGTGACGTTCTGTGTTAGTTTATACGTAGGTATGACCCCATTTTGCCAAATTACTGAATAAACGTGAGGATTTTATGTTTTTATTTACTGACAACAATCACGGTTATCGTATTACTCACATTAAGTATCTGCCTAATAATTTAAAAAAACTAAACAGGCGGATCTCAATAACATAAAATGTTTAATTTATTTATTTAATGTTAAATTGTTTATTGTTAATTTGTGTCCTATATTTATTTTTATTTTAAGAATTAATTTTCTAAAATTTGCTGTGCCTTACAGGGTCCATAATTGTAACTTAGCTTTAAGACATTGTAACACCTCTACAAAATTATGGAATGCAAATAAATATATGAATATGATAAGCTGGCTGCATAGGTACCTATCTCTTTTGTTGACTGTACCATAATTTTAAACAAATACAAAATTGTGCCACTCGTTGTGACCACAGTATCTGACCACTCAACTTTCCCCGTCCCGGCTGTCCGTCCTATTTACAAGCTGATGCGAACGCCTGATTGTAGTTACGGCTTCACCTCGTTCTGTTACGAATAATGTATAAAAAGTTAAGAATCTTTTTCATGTTAAATGTTTATCTGTGTTTCTTTTCTCGCGGAAAAGAAGATTTTTCGAGAAATTGGACGCCAGCCTTGAATAATTTACAATACTTAATTAGATTTGTATCTAAATAAACCTTTATGAAGGAAAGGACTGATATCGGAAATCTGATGGCAGAAAAAGACTACGTTAGTAGAACTTTATAAACGTAATTGAAAATAAACCCATTTTTGTACGAGAAAGTAGGTTCTATGGTTGTAATTAATTTTCTATTGATATAGTCATCTAACTATATCGATAGGGAACAATCCCTAATGCTATATGCCATGGGACCACGGGAAATGAAAATTACCCATGGACCCGGTAATGGGTCGACCCACCGGGACCACGGGTAACGAGTGGAAAATTAACCAAATCTATACATATAGCCTAGCCTAAAAAGGAGTTAACGAAATAAAATCTTTCTTTTGTTACAGAGATTTTGTAGCAGAACAGATGTAGTACACTTCGACAACATGGTAATAGAATAAGCAAACAAAAAATGCCCATTCTATTGTTTGCCAAATCACTCATGTGTTTTGTTTGATGTTTCGAGTACGTTGCTTGTAGCTCTATCTGTGTTAGTGCCCATGAGATTTGGTGGGACAGAAGGCTCGATGTGTGCTTACGCACGCTAGCAATATAAAAATTTTGGTATAATGTATCCAAATTCGTCTCACATATTGAGGGTAGAATTGATATTGGACCACAGTATTGAGCCAATCATACTCCGGCTTCCTTTCCAATCCTACCCCCATGCCGCAAAAAGGTGCTACACCGCAACACCAATAAGAAGCGTTTCCGCCGCAGTGACTTGACAGAGGTCGCCATGAGGATTCGCACTGTTCTCTTCAAGCAGCCAACCGCTTAATTCAACCGCTGTACCATCATTATAATATAAACTATTTAACGTGTTGGCCGACACAAAGTGACAAAAGTGGGACAATACAATCGATTTACCGTGCGCGAGTGAGAAAAACCATCCGAGAACGCGTGCCCACCACATCGGCAGTCGTTGCACCAACCTGACATCCAGTGCTCCCGAGTAAGTCATATTCTTCCCATACCTACTTTCATTTTGCTAAATTTTCTGTGTCGTCCAATATTCGATCCAGCATAAAAATTATTTTCCCGCTAAATTACACAACGCTTGTTGGTCCTTCGAAAAGCCGCTATCCCAACTTCACCAATGTGTGTTGGTTGAATGGAAGGTCCATGTTTAACAATAGAGGTTGATGCGAGAGACAAGACATGATAGTTAATCGGTGCACCCGGTACATGATTGAATCTAGTGTCAATCATCGAGGTCAAGTGATTCTTGAAATGCGTAGTGAAGGCACAGTCAATCTCGTGATTGCTTTAGCACCCTAAAGTTAAATGTCGTTGATGTAAGACACGAAACATGATAGTTAATCGGTGCAGCCGGTACATGATTGAACCTAGCGTCAATCATCGAAGTCAAGTGATTCTTGAAATACATATTGCCGATATTGTTGATCTCGTAATTGCTTTATTACCCTAAGGTTAATTGTCTGTCTATTCTCAAACACACACACACCCACATGTTTGATTGACACCTTAGACATGCTTAGATATCAATATAGATAATGTTTCTTTGTAAAAAACAGTGTTTAAGTTTCCTTAAGTCAACAAAAAAACTTTTTTTGTAAATCAATAGCAACTTTTACAAAAAAAAAAAATTAGACGCAAAGGCAGCACTTTGTTTTTTTGTTTTGGCTCGCACTTATTTAACAAACCCCAGACTGAACTGGAGCAATACAAGTACATGCACGATATACCTACACGTACCATGAGGTTAGCGCCTCGACATACGCTATACAATCTATTGCTGTCAATATCACGTGAAGGATCGCGGAAAATAAATGAAAAGGACAACGATTGAAATTGCATTCATCAGACATTACAGTGCTGTGTGCCAGCAGACGTATTCTGTAGAAATCTCACTGTGAACACTTAGGTGACGAGAACTTAAAGTGAGCTGTCAATAATGTCAATCAGCTATCATCAGAGCCCCCAATTCTCGTAATTTTAAGAACGTTCACAGTCAGATCTCAGTCTCAATCTGTCAAAAATACTTCTAATTTCCCTACATTTCTGACAAGTTTTTGACATTAATTGTCGCTGAGATGAGATTGCGACTAGATTCTGAACGCTTTTAATTACGGGAATTGGCCTTCTGGTGGTTTGACAACTCACTTCACCTAACCTTTTCACGATGAGAAGCGTATTTTTTAAATATTCAAGGAACCAATAAACACTTCAGCAGTATCTAAAGCTTCAGTTAAGTTCGAAGCTGGTGTGGTAATCCCGATAAAACGTACTTGGGTAAAGCCGTTAACGATCCTTAAATAATACGAATGGTGCTGACGAAACATATTATTCGGATAGTAAGTTATTGTACGGGTAGTTAGCTCGGGCTTTGATTTGAATAAAGCTAAGTAAATAGTCTGCTTTGTTTGATTTAAGGCCGATTTTACCAAAGTCATTTCGTGGAATAAAATTGACATCTGACAGTTCTAGTATGGAAAAACTGTTCTCTACTTCAAAATTCATTGTCAGGATAAAACTTATTCTAGGTATAAAAGTTTGGTGGAATTCGTCCTTAATGTAATAAGTTCAACCATATAAATGATAAAGTAGCTAACCTATTTGCTTTCTGGGCTATACCTGTCATGAGTTTGATTCTGTAGTTTCGTTTTATTTTTTTGGCAGAAAGCAGACAAACACTCAAGGCTGTTTGTCTGCTTTTGAAACAAACAACAATGAAACATGAACGAAGCTATGTATATCTTCCAATAAAAGATACCAAATGTATTTTAATCAAACATTCTGAAATAAATACGAACCAAAATAAAAGTTCCTTTTCTTTTCACTGGTTTTACATTTTCGAAACAAAATAATGCTAAGATGCTTTCTTTGCAGTCTAGAGCTATAACGTGAAAAATCTATTTTCTTTAAGAGATATTCAGCTGAGAATGTTTCACAGCTCGTATCATGGAAGTAGGTGCAAGTCTCGAAAGGATTTAGTTTCGGAATTCAGTTTCTGTTCGAATCTTCATGTTTGCACTTAACTCGGCTGTTTGAAGGTAATTCGTAGCATCTACAAAATTGCTACTTAAGTAATTTTGTTCAAGATTTGGATTCCGTTTCCAACCACACTTGAAACACGTAGTAAGGAATTAAGTTAGTATGAAACTTAATATTTCAGCTTCCGTTGAGTTAGGTTAGAGCTAAAACGTTGGAATAACAAAGTTGTAATAGGGGGCGGGTAGTAACCGACGCGTAGGATTGAATTAAGAAATGAGGTAGCGCGGTCATAGTGTTTAACTTCTACCTTTCCTTGGTAAATTAAATGCATCGTTTCCTTCACACATATAACTGTAATTTGTTAACTTTTCAGGTCACAAATGTGTAGAAACGTTTGGCACGCAGCTTCGTAAAAGTATGTAGTGAGACAATCCCGAAATATGCTCACGATAAAAGCTCATACATACTTGACTTTGTCCGGACTACTGTTGGATGCTACTCGTAAAAATGACAGTTCAAAAGTATGTCCTAACTTTAAACAGAGTAACTGGCCGGCAACACGTAACTATTCTCGAATTATGGAAAATCATTTAATTTGAACATAGCAAGGTATTATCGCACATTTCAATAGTGAAAATTTGGCACATTGCGGTTGGACGCAACTCGGATTACACGCGGTGATTCCACTCCCAAATGAAGCTATCAATTGCTATTGATTTCGAACATTTCGTATCACGTAGTAGGTACCGCTGGACATTTAAAAGCAGAATTGTCTCTAAACCATTAAATTCCTGTGGATGAATTAATATTCTATAATCAAATACGAGTGGAATGAGCTATTAGAAAATTTATTGCAGAACTAGTCTCTGTCTGCATGGAAGTCGTAAATTAACATATTGATTGAGTGTCACGAGTTCTATGAGTATTCCGTAGGTACGGTAGGTGTTTAATAGTGTCATGATTTTAGAAATCTATTTAAAAAGCTCCATTCAACCCTCCATACAACCTTCATACTATATATTTTTCGGTGTATGAAGGTAGTTTTTTAAAGCACCAAGCCTGCACCTCCACAACTTGTGAGCCAAACTTCTCTTGTTTCACTATTTTCAGCTGAAGATTAATATGGGTCAATCGTAGATAGCGGGCAATATTGAGTATCGTCGCACAAGAAATCGGTATTCATGTGTTAGCTAGCAGTAAATTGAATACGTCGTGACTCCGCGGGCTCAGGCAGGAATCCGAGGGGAAAAATTAAATTCCTGCAGACGACTAGCGTGCCCAATGCGTGCACTCACGTGCCTCCGGACACGGAGTCGCCACAGAAAATGAATAATAAGATGTGGAAATAATCTACCTATTTCATAACAAAGTTTTATTTGTAAAAAGTAGGAATAATTCGACATTAATATTATATACTTACTATGAATTTAATAGACCAGTCATATATTTTATGAAAAGTCACCTTCAGAAGATATAATTCAAAAGCCCGCAGGTGAACTAGATCGAAAGATAATACCCAAATAGCTTCCAAACAGAAAATTGTTATCTAATTCCCCCAAAACATTATTCAAAGAACAAAATCTCAAAGTCAAGTTAACCGCAAAGCGCTTTACTATCAGAAGTTTTAGCAGCTTTTGAAGAAATATCTTAATAAGCTAAAAGGTAATCTATTAACCCGGTCTGTTCAAAATATGGAGACAAAGAATTTAAATGACTAAAATCTTCAGCAAAGTGAGCAATATGAGGAGAGGCTCAAGGCGACTCATTGTAATCCGGCTCCGTTGTGCAGACACTTCATAATATTCTTTTTGTAATGCAGTCAAAGTGGGGCGGCGGCTTAGCGTCCGCTGTAACTTGTAAGGCGCTGAACAAAATTAATGGCTTCCCAGCCTCCCTGCAGGGTTGATGCGCTTGCAGGCTTAATCCCGGCAACACGTGATGCAGTGCCCGCCGACTTCGATCACGGCGGAAAAAACGTTCCACAAGTTTGCTGTTAAGAACTTCCTGAACACAAGTTTTAAGCGAAAAAGGCAACGTCTTACGTCAGCGAAGCATTCAGTCGTTTTTTGATCGATGGCGGCGGAAGTGTTGTAAATCTTTTGAGTTTTGCGGCTTGAATGGAGATTGATGTAAATCAGGAAAATGTAGGTACCTACATGGGTGTAAATTTTTCTTTGCCACGAACGAGTATGCTTGGAATAGGTACGACACACGGATTATTCGCCTAGTTTTGATGCTTGTATACCTGTGCTATTTGATTTTATACTAGGACTAGCTAGCTAGGACTCGGCGAACTTCGTATCGCCTCAGAATCAATAAATAAAAAATGTATAAAAAAATGAATTATCTTCATTATTTATTTTTCGTGATTTTTGCCATGCTTTAATAGTTATTTTGCTATTTGGGATGGAGAAAAATGCAACAAATTAAATATCATAAAAATCGGTCCAGCCGTTTTTGTATTATAAATGGTGTAATTAACCCGACTTTGTATTATTCATTTGAAATACAGTAAACGATCAAAAAAGCTAAAACAAATTCCCAACATTTCTAACAGATCACGTGCTTGCACTTCGTTGGACCAAGTTTTAATAGACCTTAGACGTAAAAATCTATGCAGCCACATACATTACTCGGTCACGTTCGCTAACTCTGCGCTGGATTGTAACTAAACACGTAAACACTATCATTCATTTCATTCCAACTGAGGCTTACAATGTAGATCTAACATGCACAGGTTCTAAAAGTATCTGAGGAAAGTGTTAACACAAATTCTTTTGCAATCGCTCACTGAAGGAAATTATTAACTCATTCATCTGTGTTCTCAGTACAACTTTAACCTCACCACGTTTTCCAACAACATAGTTTGAATAGCGGTTTTAATTTTAATTGAAAAGACATCGAAGAAAATTGAGTTCATATCTCAATTGTCAAATGAAAAACACCTTTAACGTTTTTTGTATTTAAAATTAGAATTTCGAGTTTAAGTATTCCAAATTGTATCCACAGGTACGTTTTCAGATCCATTTGTTTATATTTTCATCTCATAATTTTGGAACAGACCGTAAATACGCAATTAGTGCAGGATTAAACAAGCGAACATTATAATATATAATTAACAACATTAAATCAATGCTGGACAAAGTGACTCCCAGGATACAACTGTTCGCGAATCATAGGCTCGTATTTATTTAAATTGATTAAATGACAGCTGAATAATGAAACGAGTTACTTTCATTAATAATTAATCGGATACACATATAATTAGGATAATCGAATTATGTAATTGAATGAGCATTTGAGCTGCCTTGCTACGCGGCTACAGCTACGCGGCTACGCGCAATGCTACGGCAACATGCACTTAGGCTTGGCTACTAAAACTTTTAACTACTCGTACTATGTGGAAGTCTTTATCCGTCTAGATTAATTTTTGAAATAAAACTTCTTTAGCGGCGTTGTACACTTTTTTTGTAATGGGTAAAAAATGTTAAACTCGCGTCAGGACACGCTTCAGGACACGTGACCTGATCGAAAATTCATAAGACGGATGGAGAGTAGACAGCCGGCGCGGCGTAGGAGAGGAAGTATCCCCCTCTCTTTCTACGGCGCGGCGAAAATGTATGCCTGCTGTTTCGTTTAGGCGGTACAGGGCGCTTGTGCGAATGTTCGTGTGTGTTTATGTTACAGCGTGCGACGCGCATCCATGGATGGTGACAGCTGATGGTCCGGTTTCTTTACGAAATACAAAACTACTATTGATGCGGTCTTTATTAGACATTTAAATAGGTTCGAATCAAAACTGTTCGTTTCTTACTTCAGCTATCATAAACCTATCGTATCAGTTTTAGAGATTGACGATGATGGTTCTGGTAATAATGATGGTGAAAAACTCGTCGAAATTATGGATGAAAGTTGATTTTTCTGAGAAATAAACTTTTTAATGTAATATAAATTGTCATGTTTGCGTACGATAGCGCAATAAATAAATATTGTATTCTACCACATAAAGGATAGTACTTTTATACTGATAACTAGCTGCGCCCCGCGGTTTCACCCGCTTAAATGTCGATCCCGTGGGAATATCGGGATAAAAAAGTATCCTATGTCCTTTCCCGGGACTCGGGAACACCCAAATACTCCGAAATATTTTATTCCAAATTTCGATGTTCCGATTTTCAAAAGTCCGAATTTCATAATACCTAAGAATCATAATGTCTATTATTAAAAATCACGAAATTTATTTAACCGAAACTCATAAAATGCGACTTGTTTGTTTTCCGATTTTCATATATTCGAAGAATCAAATGCTCGATGGGTTCTCGGTCCGAAAAACGACATTCCGATTTTCAATACTCCGAATTACTCCGTTACCGTTACCGCACCCGAACTCAACGAACACAATAGACGACGTAGGATGCAAGAGCGAGCCCCGAGGTTCGGTTTGGTTAGGTTACTTTAAACCCTATGTCGACGGAGCCCCACCAAGCGGGGCTCCGTCGACATAGGATGCAAGAGCGAGCGAAGGGCACCCCGAGGTTCGGTTTGGTTAGGTTACTTTAAACCCTTTACACAGAAATAGGGGCCCCGCGAAGCGGGGCTCCGTCGACATAGGATGCAAGTACGAGCGAAGGGCACCCCGAGGTTCGATTTGGTTAGGTTACTTTAAACCCTTTACACAGAAATAGGGGCCCCGCCAAGCGGGGCTCCGTCGACATAGGATGCAAGAGCGAGCGAAGGGCACCCCGAGGTTTAGTTTGGTTAGGTTACTTTAAACCCTTTACACAGAATTAGGGGCTCTATTGTTGGTTTTGTGTCATCTATATTCTTACAATTGGAAATATGTGTTTATTTGTCTTGCTATTCAGTTTTACAAAGCGTTATTATTTCGAAATTCTAATTGATCGGTATTTTAATAAACGGAATTCGTATTTTTGATGTTTCGAATTATCATTAAGTCGGACTTTTTGTTATTTGATCTATTGAAACTCGGTATTTTGAGAATAGTAATATAAACGTTAGGAATATTGAAATTTCGGAATTATTAAAATAGGATTAATGATAAATCGGAGTTGTTATATTAGGAATTTTGAACCATTCGGAATTATGAAAATTTTGAAATTCGTATTTGTGACTTTCGGAATAAAGTTTTTCGTATTAATGTAGTGTACCCCCCGGCACTCAAGCTATCTCTATACCAAATTTCATCTAAATCGGTCCAGCCGTTTGAGCGTGAAGCAGTAACAAACATATAAACACACACACACACACTCACAAACTTTCGCCTTTATAATATTAGTGTGATTAAAGCCATTCGTGCAAAATTATTCCCTAACCATTACAAAATATAAAAAATGCACAACGTTAATATTCAAGTTTTCACTTCTGCCGGTACTCCCGGAGTGCAACCCGTCTTTTTTTTACAACAGCCGTTCTGTTGCACGTTTTGCACGCAATATGGGTTGAGCCAGTGTCGCAAGCGTTGTTATAAAACCGCGCCGCCGCCGTTGTGCGTGGGAGGCAGCTGTGGAGTTGTGGTTTTACACTAATTACGCACAAAGGCGACGAACGCGACCGTTTTTTCTTTATTCTCAGTTTAACCTTTTCGGCGCCCATCTACATAATACGCGATGTGTCCTCCAGCGCCACGCTACAAATGTATAACGTATCTATAGTAAAACGTAGGGATGGGATTAATGTCCTATCGATAAATAATATTTTAAGTTGAAACTAACGTTTATTCACCAATTTACGAAGCTAAATAAAAACTGATACCGTATTTTCATATTTTGTTTTATTTCATAAAAAAATCAATATGAAAACCTGGATATATTTCCCATAATAAAAGAAAAGAATTGTAAATTTATTAGACGTATGTTCTAGAAGGCACATCCCTATTTGTCTCCAAATGTAATCCTTCTACTTCATATCAAGTCGTTGGCGCTCGAGGCACGTCAAAATCCTTTCTGATATAAGGATGTCTAGATGTCGATGTCTATGGTATTTTTCTTTTTTCTATTCACTGTGGTCGAGTTACACGTGCATAACCTCAACCGATTCATGCATAATTTATTTCGTTTACTTACAAAAAATAGAACCAAATACAATCAATAGAAGCTAGATACGTGGTTTTCTACCTACGTGTTTTTAAAAAAAATTAAAATGGAGTGTAAGTGACTGTTTTACGCAGATGTTACAGATCTTTTTTTTAATGGTAGGTATAGGTGTCGCAAAATACTAGCAATGATTTTTCTTGTTTTTAGAAACTAATAGAAAACGGAAGTACATTCCTGAAACGGAAGTTGACGACTTAACGTAATGTCAGGACGACGAACTATTTCAAAATTCTGATTATTCACAAACTTTTTCTTATGATGAATCTACTCAAAAAGAAACAAGATGTAAACATTGCACTACACTAAAATGCACAAAGTCACTATGACCTTGAAAGCCGTCCGCTTGTGACGTCACAGATTTACTTCAATACTAGTTCGTGGCGTTGTGCGCACTGACAACTAGCTACTTTGTAGGGATGGGTTTTTCACACGGTGTTTCACTATCGACAATGATTAGAAAACCTATTTATTCTTGATTAAGGCGAATAAAACGTAGTTTATAGTGTACAATATTTATAAAATATTATTTATTCACGTCATTTTCTTGCAATAATGATATTTATGATCGTTTTGACGAGATGAAATATAGCGAGGTCTTCATCGTGTCCCATCACTGGCTTACTTTATATCAAGTACTTGGCGTTGGGGGCACTAAAATATTTTGTGGCGTTTTTGTTTCTATTGAATATAAAACAAACAAGAACTTATTATGTGTGAAAAAGTTAAAAATATGGCTTATAACAGGGCAATTTTCCATAAAAACAAAATAAAAGGTCTTGTAAAAGTCGTAAATTTATTTTATACTATTATTACTTCTAATCAAGTAGTGGCGCTGAGGGCACGAAAATCTCGAACTTGTATACAAGTGATTGGCGTTCAAAAGGTTAAATATCGCAGGAAATTACGTTAGGAAAAGTTGGGGACTACGCTGGTTTTAGGTTAGGTGAACCACTCATTATATTTTACAAACGCGACGAAATAAAACTTACTTTAAATATAATATGTAGGTGTTGGTACAACACTAGTTCGGTAAGTGCAGGTGGGAAAAAGGGGAAAGAGGCGAATTTCCTGCCATTTCCTTTCAGTAGAAAAAAAAATTTGTGTAGCTTAAAACCGGGGTTATCTTGCAAACTAATAAAATGCGTTAGATTTTAGTGACAGACTTTTCTAAAATATGATATTGCTTTATAGGAGTTTTCAGTGTTTAAAATTTTACTGCTTGACATGGTCCTCCATTTTTTAAACGTTTACACTAAGAGTTTCTAGGATTACCCAGACCCGGAACAACACTCTGACCAAGATTTCTTTGTAAGCGAATTTTCCGTGGTACAGAAGTCAACAACAAGGAATAACTAAGGTTAATCGATGTTCGAACCGGAATCAGAACAAGTGTGTCTCTTTGGCCACTTCAAAGAACATTGATTTTGATCGTTCTTTCTAAAGTGTGTCCTCTAGAAAGAATTATCGAAGAACTAATGATGAGTGAGCTCACGCCCGATTTTTGGAACGAAAATTAACACAAAAATTAGACACCGAATCGTAAACTTTTGTGATTGGTTGATTGGCTGAATTGTCAACTGCCAATCGGATCACTTGCGTTTAATTTTGACTAATTTTGTATTACCTTTATGGCACATTTTCATTAGTCGATAAGTCGGATGCGAGGACTTATCGCAGCGGGGTAATGACTAATCAAAGCCATAAAGCAATAAAGCACTCAGTAAAAATGGTTCCCTACATGCGGGGCCCTACGGTATGTGTTACAGAAATCACCTGCATCCCGAATACGAGCCCTATCGGCCATTGAAAATGAGCCTTTACAGTTGTATCATCTGGTTGTATAACAGCGTACCAGCGGATGTATATTTGTAAATGAGAAAGGCTGGGACGATACAATTGTCTTTATACCAGCCGGTCTATTCTATAAAAATCTCACAGTTACAACTAAGGTCAAGTAAGCTGTCATTCCACCTGATGCTAGGGATTATACAGGGTGTTACAGAAAGGGTATATCAATACAAACGGGTTGAAGAGTGTATCTGGTCTAGAATCTCTGTACAAAATTTCAGCTCAAAAGCATTAACTTTGAAAATGCTTAATATTTTTTTATTTCGACATCACGGCGCTGCACTGGCGCGCGGCGGCGTGATGTGCGTGTACTAGGCGCACAGACACACTACAGATAATGGATAATGACCCTCGTAGTGCGGTGACACGTTTGTTATGATTTCAATTTAATAAACTATCGAAATAAAAAAATATTAAGCATTTTCAAAGTTACTGCTTTTGAGCTGAAATTTTGTACAGAGATTCTAGACCAGATACACTCTTCAACCCGTTTGTATTGATATACCCTTTCCGTAACACCCTGTATAAGTACTATCTACACACTATTGAAAGCACACTTCACCTAGGTTTGTTGGTGATAAGCATTGAAGAAGATGAGGTCTATGATGGCACGAGCGTGCCCAGAAGATGCCTAAGGCACTGGAACTCCTACGGATCGACGAAACACAGCAGGCTGCTTGACGCCGGACTCTGGTAGGAGGGTGGTCGCAAACCAGGCGGGCGTTAGCCCTACCTCCGCAAGGGAAGAATTGGCCAGTCAATTAATTTGTTGAGTGTGACTGTCCAGGATGCACCGAGCGTTCGGTTCAGTTGAGTAACTGGCGGAACAAACTACGCTACACGAGGAGGCTTCTTTATGCATCCCAAAAGCGAAGCATCACCTTTGTACGTATTTTTCTGTTCTTTTCTTACGTATCTGTTTAAATTTATGTACATAAATGGTTAAATAAATAGATTGACAGTTTGTCAAGGTGTGGGAATTAGGTAGGTACTCAAATAGAATCCAATAATGGTGATTCTAAATTTCTAACTATCATCCATATCGTCTACGTGGAAATCGAGTCGCAAGTTTGGGTTAATATCTGTCTGGCTACAGGATTTTATAGTAGAAAACTGTTAAATACGAGAGATTAAAACTATGCTCCAATTAGAGGCTTAATATTCTTCCAGGGATTCTTAAGTTTTACATTTAAACTTTTTAGAAATACATTATTTTGCCTATTCCGTGGGAGCCCTTTGTGCCTTAACAGGATTAAAAGTAATTTAAATATGTATGTTGCTCCAAAATAGAATCTATCACTAAGTTTTAATAGTATAATAAGTTTAGTGCCCTCATTTTTCTTTTTCGTGTTTCTTCTCTACTTTTTTTTGTCTTTTTTTATACATAATAATTTAACTGTTCTACTTAAAAATATGAAAATGTTGTAATTTACCTTTATTTTTTTTACAGTTACTTAGGTAGTTCTTTATTTTCCGTTGCTTCCTGTAATTTCTGTAGTGTATACAAACGTTGGTAAATCTTATAAATAAAAACACAGACCAGAAGGCCAATTCTCGTAATTTAAAACGTTCAAAATCTAGTCGCAGTCTCATCTCAGCGACAAACAAATGTCAAAAACTTGTCAAAATGTATGGAAATTAGAGGTATTTTTGACAGATTGAGACTGAGATCAGACTGTGAACGTTCTTAAAATTAGTAGAATTGCCCCTCTGAACCCTAATTGCGTAACACACTATCAACCACAACCTGAATCATTTTAAAGGATATAGCTAATCCATTCCTTCATATGTTCGAAAAAATTGTCTGCTCAAGGACATAAATAACGCAATGAATATCGCTGAACTGTCAAAATGAAAACCATTGCTACTGGTAACTACCATTGCTATTAGTGTGTTACGCAATAACCCTGCTGTTACAGTTATAATATCACTCAACGGAATATAGACAAATGTTGGCAACCCAGACTATCTATAGTCCAGTGTTTCTAAATTTGCCAAAGATGTAAACAACAATGGCCGCTCGAAATTGAATAAAATCGATACTTATTCAAAAACATTTATAATAAGTAATGTTTATTTTCGTCTAGTTAGCTTGGAGATTTAGACGAAAACAAACATTACTTAAAATAAATGTTCTTGTATATCGATTTTATTCAATTTTGTGCGGCCATTGTTGTTTACATCTTTGGCAAATTTAGAAACGCTGGATTATGTAGGTACATTTGCAGGGCCACAGCTGTGACATCAACGAGTTCGTGTTTGTTTTTAATAATAACTTACACTTATCATAGCAGTGTTTGTTTTTTCAGGTTCAGTAGCGGATACTCGATGCCCTTCGTGTACAATATAATAATGCTTTTAGGATGTTGTTTAGGGCTACCGAGATACTGTAGTGCGTCTCGCATGTTTATGGAGGCTCGGATTGATGGCTTTCATGCCATCCTGACAAAGCGAGTGCCCTCCATATTACAGCGTATCCGAAGAAGCTCCAACAGCGTTCTGAAAGTAATAGCCGACCAGTCAGACGGTCCTTTTCTTAGACACTGGATCGCACTCCACGTGTGTATTTGATTACGTTTGTTTTTTTCTTTTTGTGGTTTATTAACTTAGCTTTTATTTACTAACACAAATATGGATGTTCTGTAATGAATACTCTGAAATAAAGTTATTCTATATAAATTATATACATTAAGCTCATTGGTTCGAATGGAAAATACCAGTTTCTGTCGCCATGTAGCAATGTTTGTTCAGATTAAAAGGGTAAAATTATAGACTATTTTGTTAAGGACCTAGTACGCGTACTTGTTAAAAATCTACATAGCCTAACCTTATCAGTGTAATTTTACAGTTTTTTGCCGGTGAGTTTTGAGTTTTTCTCCATAGGAAACTACCAATTATTGGAACCGTGCACCAAGCTTCTGACGTTTCATAAGTGCTCATGTATACAGGTTTTTCCGAAAAAAAAAAATTGAATTTTTTGACACACGAATTTTGTGGGATTTTTTTCTTCTGGTTGGCAAGGTACCGCCAATGAGTAAATAGAAAACAAAAATATATCTACGGTCGTCAACGATCTTGCCACGAATGAGTAGCATTTGCTAAGTACGTAACATTATGTTTATATAACATTGTTACTGAAAGGATTTCTCGTAATATTCCTTACTAAATAACTCAAGTGGAGTTCCCGCTTGAGTCCTTTAGTACATATTATATATTTCAGGTAAAAGCTTATTACTGATTCTGGAAACATTTCCTTACTGTTGTCACAAGGAATTTCGCAGAATATATCTTTGATGCATATTATGTCAAATGCAGCAGCGATATCAGTCCAATAATATTTATTATAGGTATCTTCTTACGTAATGGAACATCTTTCTCAATGTAATAATTATTTTGATTCTCAACGATTTTTTTTTGAATTTTTCGATTATAGGTACGGTAGGCCGTACCTCTGTAGTAACAAAAACAGTTTATTTTATTGTTATTGGACATTAATGTCCCACTTGCACTGCTGGGAAAAGGTCTCCCTACTCTCTGTCCAGAGCTGCCAAGGACCAATTTTTATTAAAGGAGTCCAGCTTATCCCGCCAACTCAATCTGGAAAAAACATTATAAGCTGGCCTCAATTACTATTGATTCTCCATATCCACTATGTTAGGTCAACTCAAAGTCAAAGTACTCATATATCACTGACGTGTGGCCTATTCTACGATGATGGTCGAATTCACAAACGCAACTGCATTTCAACTCGCCTCTCATCATCTGCCTAGCCTTCTCCCAACCATGTTGGGGTCGGCTTCCAGTCTAACGGGATGCAGCTGAATACCAGTATTTTACATGGAGCGACTGCCTATCTCACCTCCACAATCCAGTTACTGGTTAATACGATACCCCTAAAACAAAACTGGTTGTCAGTCGACTTTCGGGCTTCTGACTACCCGTAACGATTGTCAAAGATCCATGAATGATAGACGGGACCAGCGACTTAACGTGCTTTCCGAGGCATGGAGGGGTCTCGGTATGTAAAGATGGTCACCCATCCACAGACCAATCACGGCACGCGTAGCTTAACCTGATCGATCGACCTGTCTGGCTGTTATTGTTTAGCCACGGACCCCTTTTAACTCACCTCTAATTCTCGTAATTTCACTTTAAAGTAATTTTATAAAACATTTTCAAGTAAAGAGTCGTTTGAGGTTTTCAACCAGATAAGAAGTTGAGCGGTAGATAGCGCCATCTATCTCGTGTAATATGAAGTACAAAGGCGAGGTCAGGTCACGACCACGAAGATTTACATTCAATTAGAACATCTCCGTCTGTACTTTGGTCGATTCTGTTAGGGATTATAAGGATAATGTTGATCCTAACCTATTATTACTAGAACTACGATCGTGGCTTGTTTTTTGTCAAGGATGATACCAAACATTCTAACAGTGCAGTTGAGTAAATCGTATTAGGTTGAGTGGTGAACCAAATTAAAAGGAGCATCATTATACAAGTTATCAAAGTCCTTGCAAGTAAATGAACGAAAAACCACACAGTAATCAACCAATAAGCGAGTGGATACGGAAAAATTGATGATAATGTATTTTTTTCTCGAATTACGTAGCATCACTTTAAGATAGATTTAACGCAAAGAAATCGCATACCTACCTTTGCCTAGATAAATATTATTAAAAAAACAGACTGAGTACACTCATTGCGTCAAGTGCCTGAAACCACGTACAACTGTAATGTATTGTGCAGGGTTGGAAGTCGTCGTCTTGCACGTCCGTGCTTCCCGTCCTACCCGTCCTACCCAACTACCCGTTAGAGTAGTTCCTCCCAGTTGACTTCACAACTTGCTACTCTATTTCGAATTAAAACACGTTTCGCCTTACTTCACGCAGGTATGAAACTACTTATGTGAACTTAAAACTAATCCAAGTATCCTTTCCGTACATACTGAGAATGTAAACAGAGTTTTGCAGTGCACTTGAAGATTTACTGTTTATTTGGTCCTTGTGATGGTTGCTTAGGACCAAAATAACAGACCGTCCATCGTCACCTTACTTATACCGAATCTATTATGATGATGATGAGAGCAGTGGTGGCCCAGTGGTATCAGCCCCAACTTACGAGTTGTAGGTCGTGAGTTCGAACCCAAGCAGGCACTTTACTTTATGTATTTAATTTCATCATCACTTTTCAAAACGGTGAAAGAAAACATCGTGAGCAAACCAGCATGTCCTAGAACCAAAAAATTCGAAGACATGTGACGCCTGCTGGTGGATTACGGCCCATTCGCTCTTACAGAGAGGAGGCCTGTGTCCCAGGAATGTGAACATTAGAGGCTGATTATGTATGTGTTATGTATTATAATGATGTGCTGAACAGCAAAGTTGAACAACCTGAACGGCCAGAGCTACGAACTGAACCAATATACGAGTATTCGGCGCGCCCCAGCTCGCAAACGTGGTAGACGTTTGCGACCCCTAAGCCAATCTAGCAATCAAACATACTTTTTCGAAATTAGGTACGATGAACGTTCTTTTTCCCATCTACGAAACACGGAATTAAATCCATTCAGTATTGGCTCCGAGATTCAAGGGGGACGTCACTACGCCAAGGAGATTTGATTTATTACATCAGGAAATATAAAATGGCTCTCATTGTAATGTTAAAAAGCTTTTTCATCCCTGAAATACGACACATAAATGCAGACATGGCTTCTCGAATCTTTTCTCCATAATTGATTCTGTCCTGAGTTATAAGTATTTATTTTTATTCGACTACAGAAAAGCTCATGGGAGCCGCTTTGTTTTCCTAGTTTTTGTTTTGTTACCAAACTTGTGTGTATAGTTATTACAATAAATCAAATATACTGCGAGAATTATTGGCTGTAACTTGTTTAGGTGTTCCGTAACATCGCGAGTTTATTAGAGTTTGGAAATTCTTATAATTAATCGAAGTTCGAAATGACCGAGTCGAAACCTTTCAGTTGGATATTCCGTGATATATGCCGTGCGAATATTATTAATTGGTCTTTGATTAACAGTTCGACACCCTCGAGATAAATGTCAATTGTAAGGGCGATAACTGGATGATTAAGATGATTATTAGGTATTAATAGTACTTATCTTTGTCTTAAATAACTATAAATCTGCCTGTATCGTATTTGTATGTAGGTATACGCCGATACCTACGTAAAGACATCAAAATACTGACGTCACAAAATGTAGGTACATAAAATTAACAACCAACAATTATTACAACCCATTGGTTCCTAATAGTGGTAAATACAAGCGAAGTAAGTAGTCCTAAAGCGTGCGGGTGTTAACAAAGTTCTGCCGCTAAGTTCTATTGGAACATTCGATTACTTAGTTTCGCTGGTTCTGGCTGTTTGAACCACGGATATCTATGGTTTGAACTATGACTTACTAAATCTTTATTTTTTCAAAAGTGTCTGTACTTGGAAGGTGGTGTGTATCTACGATTTATTTAGATAAAGTTGGAGCTGTACCGTTATGTGTGTGTGGTAGTTAATGGATTGGCTTTATGGGATGGTCCTTCTCCTTCGTTAAGCTACTGTATGTTGCTAAAGGCACTGACTGACAGGTGTATTTCCTATTCTGAGATCATGTATGTACTACATAGTTCTCGGTGGTAGATAGATACCTAGGTAAAGGTAGGAGGAAAGTCAGGTCTATATTTGAAGCAATTTAAACTTTGGGCTAATATTAAATAACCCAATAAGTTGGTGTTCTTTTACAATTTTCTAGGACGTTATAACTAGGACCAGACCCAAGCCAGCTACCACTTAAATAAGGTCGGTGGAAATTTGATAAAAATTAATGCATCGAATATTTCATTTTACGACAAATCTGTTATATAAAGGGACCGAGGAAACCGCCGGCCGGGTCCCACCCATGCGTCCAAATTCGGTTTCAGTGGTATATATGGGCGATCATAAATAAAACCGCTCAGAAATAATAAGTACTTCACCAGTCCTGTACAGAATGACTTTTATTAATTTTGAACACGTATTTTTGGTAATTGTAACCACAATATCCGCGCACTATGGACGTTTGACCTGGTTTCCGCAATTCCTTAAATCATTTTGTGTTAATGCACATTGTCAGTGACCGTAGTGCTGTTTTATAAAAACTCACTATCCAGCTTTATTATGTATCCATATTATAAAGCATGAATTTCCTATGTTATAAAGACACACGCACTTAGCAGAGATTTTGTAACAAAACATTCGAACGTCAGGTCTCAAGTCAGGGGCGCAAAGCCTAATGATAAATAAATAACCAGATCATGTAGGAGGTCCAACAATTCTGTGCCACATAAATTAAAAATAAAACATTGTGAATACAAACAAACGTCACGTTTTGCTACATTTGTAAAATAGTGAGTTTGAACGTGAAGTGCGCGGAGTTTACGATGCGCTGCGACAGATCAGGCCGCCCGTAAATTACCCGGTTTCGGAACGACGGACGTGCCTCTGCCGTGTGAATAATTGTGTGTATTTGTACCTGCGTGTGCTGCACCCCTGGCTTATTCTCAACCACTAATGTAAGCCCATTCTATTAATTTGAATTCCCAACAATAATATATTCTTTGATAATTGTTCTAGATAACAATGCAATAGCGTACACATTGTTGCATTAAACAAAAACATGTTTTTAATTATCAATCTAAGACTACGAAGTATTTAAGCGGGATCAACAATTTTATTGATGTTGCCTATTCAACTCTTTATAAAGTCATTTAACATTCCACCATCAAAATAAATACCTATCCACTGCAACTTGAAAACAGCTTTAAAAGTTTTGAAGTCTTAACAAAATTCAGAATGGAGCACTAAAATATTTTGTATTTACATCGGCGTTGTACTTACAACGTAAACCGTTTGAGCAAACTCTGTTAGCTAGATCTGCGTGGAAGTTTGTGGTAATAGGGCAACTCTTTCCTTCGTGTTATATGATTTCGTCCGCACAGTTTTTGAACTCACTTTGGTAAAGCAGTCCCGAGATTACACTCGTAACTTTCATTTAACTGCTAAGAATAGGTACGGACTTCAAATCGTGTAATGAAGACTTTACTAAATTAATTAAATGTAACGATTATCTCGGCTTAGTCCGTATTTGGATTGTCTACCGAGGCAGATTTATTAAATTAATTCGGTTCCCGGCCACTAATTGTCTTTTGTATCAATTCAATTGGATGATTATATATTTGAATATTATTGCAAAATAGTTCTAAGGGTATATCGACAGCGGTTTCGCAAAGATAATGATATGATAATAATATGTTGACTACATATCCTTAAAGTTGATATGCTGTAGGTATGCATTATAACAATGAGCGTTGTTATAAGAGAATTCATTAGCGGTTTATAAATAGATAATATTAGTTCTTTCATAGAATGTGGAGCCGATTTACAACATTGACCGGTTCAGGAGGGACTACAATTGCTGTAGTAGTTAGAGGACTTAGTTTGACTAGTCGTTAAATTCACGCAAGAGCTTTGTTTCACGGAGAAAACTAAGGCGGACTTAGGGTTGTTTCTAGGTACTTGACTCGGAGGCCTCAAATTTTCAAGTAAACTTGAAAGCTACTTGAAAATGCCGCAGTGCAGTAGCTTTATCATGTAAGCATGTGAACGGTTTACGAGATTAATATTTTATTACTCATATCTACCAAAACTGAGTTCCTTTGTAGCTCTGAACATTAAAAAGATGCGTAATGTCTTAGCGTAACGTTCCTAAAGATAGATTTATATTGTTTTATATGTAAATATTTTATAACAGTCACTCGGAAATAGCTGACATTATACGCGAACGTGTTTATCCATACTATCCATACTAATGATATAAATTCGAAAGTAACTCTGTCTGTCTGTCTGTATGTTACCTTTTCACGCCTAAACCACTGAACCGATTTAGATGAAATTTGGTATAAGGATAGTTTGAGTCCCGGGAAAGGACATAGGATTGTTTTTATCCCTATGTTCCCACGGGATCCAAACTTATGCGGGTGAAACCGCGGGGCGCAGCTAGTTTTACAATAAATAACGAAGCAACTAGGAGGGACGTTTGACGCGAGCTAATGCATTCCACGAAAAGGTTTAAGTACCAACTATTTCATTAGTGGTTGGTCGGTATTAAATGAATGCTCAGCAAACAAATTAATTAATTATATATGTCGCCAAACTAATTGGTTATAACTGCTGCACGTCTGACGTCACAGATTGCCTCCATGTAACTTGCCTTTCAGAAGTTGCGTGACAAACTGACCGCTAGTTGGTACTTTTATATACATTTCTATATGTTTTATGTACACAAAGCTCGGGCGTAGTGCCCAGTTTGTTTTAAACATTGACTTAGATTTATAACTGCAGTTATGTCGTTTTGACTGACTCCGTGTATGGTAGATTCAAGTTTTTATTATTTTTTACTTTAGTTTTGTGTATACTAAGTTACACGGAACAAAATATTCAGAAAATAAAATGCTCTTTTTTATATTTGTCTATATCAACTAAGGCACATTATTACGACACTCAATCAATCAATCAACTCAGTCTATCGCAGTCCACTGCTCGACATAGGCCTCTCCCAGACTGTGCCACAGCACCCTGTCCTCCGCCTTCCGCATCCAGTCTACCCCAACCAACTTCTTTAGGTCGTCCGTCCATCTAGCTGGCGGGCGTCCCACATTACGCTTGCCGATACGCGGTCTCACTCCAGGACTCGTCTGCTCCATCGGCCATCGGTCCTTCGACAGACATGGCCAGCCCACTGCCACTTCAGTTTGCTTACTCTGCAAGCTATGTCGGTAACTCCGGTTCTTTTCCGGATAATTTCATTCCTGATTTTATCCTTCAAAGAGACTCTGAGCATAGCTCGCTCCATAGCGCGCTGAGCGACCTTGAATTTACGACACTCCCTGCGGGGTAATTGCGTAACACACTAACAGTAGCAATGACTTTCATAATGACAGTTCAACAACATTCATTGCGCTATATACATTGTTGTTCAGACATTATGAATCAATCATCATCATCATCATATTTTCAGTCGAAAGACGTCCATTGCTGGACATAGGCCTCCCCCAAGCATCTGCACTTCGACCGGTTTTGTGCTTCTCGCATCCAACGAGTTCCTGCGGCCTGCACGAGGTCGTCGGTCCACCTTGTGGGAGGCCTTCCAACGCTACGTCTTCCGATACGCGGTCGCCACTCCAGAACCTTTCGGCCCAATCGGCCAACTGTTCTGCGAGCAATGTGCCCTGCCCACTGCCACTTGCTGAAGCAATGGATTAGCAATGGAGCAGAAAACCTCAAACGGCGCAAATATAACAACCTTATTGGGAGCTATATGTTTGAGCCGTTTGGGGTTGAAACGCTTGGGCCTTGGGGTCCGAGTGCTCATCGCATATTTCGCGATATCGCCAAGCGTTTGGTTGACTCTTCGCGTGACCAGAGGGCTGGCCTATTTTTAGCTCAAAGAATAAGCATTGCCATCCAACGTGGCAATGCTGCCAGCCTTTTGGGCACTTATCCCATTGACAGCGATGCGGACGAATTTTTCGATGCCCAATGAACTCCTGTCTTTTTTTTTATTATTATTATCATTTGTATATAGTATATATATATATATTTTAGTTTGTGTGTACATATGGATTAGTAATATCCTTCAAAATGATTCAGATTGTTATTGAAAGTGTGTTACGAAATTAGGGTGCTGGACAGACAGTATTTGTGGGCTAAGCTTTTTCACATAACAGACAGCTCGTTATTATATGAGAGTAGCAGTAGTAGGGATGCCAAAGGAGAGGAGGGTGTGATTTAGAAATAAGTACCTAGCTATTGTGAAAATAAGGTTTATTTTCAAGAAAATCTATTATCATAATTTTCATTTTGTACAGACGCCAGCACATCAAGCTACTAGAATCTGTCAGATTTTCAACTTTATCGCTAAAACATTAGGTTCATAGTTGATTGGGAAAATTTGACAGTTTCGGGTAGCTTGATGTGCTGAAAGAAAAAAAGAAAGAAAGAAAAAGTATTTATTGTGACTCGTACAGGAAGATCACAAACTAAACTAAACACAGTAAAAATAAAAATAAAAACTAAGTTAAAAAAAATAAAGTAACAAAAAGAAAAATGAGACAGAAACTCCTATACGAGGCCAAAAGGTATCTGATTGAAAAGGTTTAAAATGGGATCATCAACGAATTTTTATTACCGGCTGATGATAATTATATGACGATGATAACTTTTGAAGAAGCACAAGAAACAGACCATTGAATCCTTTTTCGTAATATTTCGGTCTCTACTCCATTCTCGTCAAAACCGTCCCCCGCAAATTATCTTAGTTTTAATTAGTAAGAAAGCAATCAAAATGTTTCTCCTCCTAACTAAATGAACTTCAATGTCGTTAGGAAGGGCACTTGGGTTCTTTTATTACTTCAGATTGTATTATTATCAGATTTGTTCATTCTAAATGTCCTTCTAACTTTACTGCTCAGTTTTTAAACAAATAATTAACCGTATTGACCTAAAATAATAATCTAGGCAATATCGTTAAGTTTTATTCACATTTATACGGTTTTACAGAATCCATTAAATTTTATCACAAAATCTACTACAATTTTAATTTTGCTACGAGGTTTCTACCAAATGGAAATGGCTAAAATGAATTTCTTGTAGAAAGACTCTCGGTCGAATTTCTCTGAAACGGATAAAGATATAAATCTAAGCTGTTTGTAGTTTCCAATTCGTCTTTCTGCGATTCTAGCGAACGTCGCATGACCCGACCCAAGGGAGAGCCACTTAATATTTGGTGGCATTTTCCAATAAGGATTTAGGTATATTGATCATGGACCAGAAGGCCGGTTGGCTACGCCCAGTAACAGTGAAGAAACCGTCGATATAATATCACTAGTTTGAATTTATACACCCGATTTTAGTAGGTATAAATAGTTTGATTATCAAGTTATCAGGTTAAGCTACGTTTGCCGGGGTTAGTCCGTGGATGTGTGACCATCTTTACACACCGGGACTCCTCCGTGTCTCGGAAAGCACGTTACAGCCGTCCCGGCTGTTTTTCGTGGATCTTTGACAATCGTTACGGGTCGTCAGAAGCCCGAAAGTCTGACAACCAGCCTTACCAAGGGGTATCGTATTACCCAGTAACTGGATTTTGGAGGTGAGATAGGCAGTCGCTCCATGTAAAATATTCAACTGCATCCAGTTAGACTGGAAACCATGGTTGGGAAAAGGCTAGGCAGGTTGATTGATTAATTATCAAGTTAGCTGTAAAATAGATGCACGGTTTTCGTACCATACCGTACATAGATCTTCGCGTTCATATGTCACTCTTCGGACAACCGGAAGGCGCCCTCTGTCGGCGCGACCGCGTGTTCCGGTTCACCGAATAAAAAGTGACATATGAAAGCGAAGATCGTTTTTGTTTAGTTAGGACGCAGGGTAACTATACTCCATTTGTTTAGGTAATTAAATAAAGTTAAACAAAAAAAAACTTTTTTACAAAAAAAAACAACCGACTTAAAAAAAAAAACACTACAAAGTGATAAATAACTTTAATTTCGGAAGTCGGTGTCTTTGATTCCGCATTTTCGTTTTTTGACACCGACTTTCGAAATTAAAGTTATTTATCACTTTGTAGTGTCTTTTTTTGAAGTCGGTTGTTTTTTTTTTTGTAAAAAAGTTTTTATTTTTCACTTTTTAGTTGTACCTACCCCACAAAAAATAAACAAAAAGATCGTTAATGTAGACAATGTAGATAAATTTTTAGATTTTTGATGATTTTTCAAAAACCGCTTTTCCGATTTCAATAAAATTTTTATGGGACCATTTGGGAAGTATATCCTTTCCAACAAAAAAAGAATTTTTCAAATCGGTTGGTAAGCGACGGAGTTATACGCGAACATACATTAAAAAAAAAAAAATACAAACATCCGAATTGAGAACCTCCTCCTTTTTAGAAGTCGGTTAAAAAGATTCGGCGATAAAAATATATAATAACGACCTTTTATTCTAAGTTCGTGACTTTCTTAAAACCAACTTTGATTTGGTGCCATTAAGGAGACGGATGGCGTAATGTACCGTGATTGTTCGACTATTAGCGAAACACATTTAGAAAAGAGAAACACTGAAACTTCTTACCTCAAGTAAAAAAAGCCTTTATTTTTCTAGACGATCTATACTAAGTTAAAGAAAAAATACATGATAAAAAAATTAAAGGTTTTAAGATAATTTAAGTGGTAGGTTTGGTGAGAGCTCTACGACGTAACAGTACGGGACGAGTAAATAAAACCACCGTTTGTCGTACTAATTCAATTATTATTTCTAGAAGATGGTTCTACGTTTTTTTTAATTTGTATCCTTGTCACTGTCGCTTGTCAGCTCATCTCATGCCTACCGTTGTTTTTTTTATTCTTTATATAAATCAATGTTTGTCTCGTATTTCTGTCATCTACTTTTCAAAGTATTCAAAAAGGTTGTATTTAAGCACCAAATAGGCTATAATCTCTAAAGTACTTATCTAAAAATGCATAAGTATTTTTAATAACCAATTAAAGGGTAATAGAAAACATACCCGAAGCCTTTAACTTTAACTCTTAAAATTAGTACATAATTATAATGATTTGAGCAGCGTTTGTTCTTTCTTGGCCCTTTCACTATTCATTTGTTGAACAATAAATTCACGCCATCATTGATTCAATTAAGGCACTCTTGATCTCGAGCAATGAATGCTTTCCAATGAATGAAGTCTAAGTACCCACGATGAAACAAGCGTACCCAGACGATTCCTATTCACTACCCACAATAAATGAGTAGAAATTACTAACAAACTGTACTCCAGAAGTTCCTCGCTAACATATCATTGTTCTTCCTTTTGTAATACGGGTCTAAACGAGTTGGTATTGAATTTTGTTCACTGTTGCAGTCACTACAATCGATCAAGTTACGCCTGATACAATTCTTCCATTATTTATTGCAATGTATTTTCAGTAATGCCTTTAGTTTAGAGTCTCGGTGCTTTCGTATATAGCTTTGTGCCTGGTAATAATAGAAATGTGAAAGTATCTACTTATTTGGATTGTACATAGTGTTTATACCATCACGGGTAGAACCTGGATGAGGCTGGGACAGGAGCGTGCGGATTGGAACATGAAAAGAGTATGCTCAGCAGTGGGTGATGTCGGGCTGTGGATAATGATGATGAAATGGTTTTCATATAAAATGAAGACACAATTATCTGTTTAGGCTACACATCTAGGTATATGTGGTAGGTGAGGGGCTTGTGACCACAGCAAGTAAAGCAAGCAAGTAATAACAGCTGCACGGGTCGTTAAGCTACGCTTGCCACGGTTGGTCCGTGGATGGGTGACCATCTATACATACCAAGACCCCTCCGTGCCTCGGAAAGCAAGTAAAACTGTTGGTCCCGGCTGTCACTCGTGGATCTTTGACAGTCGTTACAGGTCGTCAGAAGCCCGAAAGTCTGACAAACAGTCTTACCAAGGGGTATCGTATTACCCAGTTACTGGTCTATGGAGGTCAGATAGGCAGTCGCTCCATGTAAAATACTGGTATTCAGCTGCATCCGGTTAGAGTGGAAGCCGACCCCAACATAGTTGGAAAAGGCTAGGTAGATGGTCTATTTGGCGTAGGTATTAGGTAATAAAATCGTTTCTCATAAGGAAAGACTTTTCTTTTTGTAATTATGTAGGTATAGTATTTTTATTTCATGACGCGACGCACGCTTTACTTATCATTAGCAAGTGTATAAACACGCTGTGGATATGTGTGTAAGCGCAGGCGCCCTCGTTAACGTCAGAGACTATGGCGAAGTTGAAAATGTGTGTGTGTGCGTGTCTGCGTTATGTTGATGGCTGACGCTACTCATCTTCACAGCATGTTTGTACACTTAGTTAACACAAGTAAAGCGCGCGTCGCTTCGTGAGATAAAAATAGTGTATCTCAATTTGAGATACAGTGTTTTTATATCACGCTCACTTGAGATTCTCAAGTAAGTAGACATATTCGACCTCTTAATTACTTTACCATTTTTGACAACAAGCCTCAGTAAATTGGAGCTTCACAAAGGTTAAAACTATCTAACTGTCACATAGACTAATAGTCATTGTGGCAATTATGAGGTCGACTATACTTACCTTTTGTAAAGTCCACAACTCATAAATGAAAGAAGTTCATGGAGCTATTCTTATTTAAACGAAAAACTGCAAATGTAAGACAGTTAACAATGCAATGCTTGCATCGTGTAAGTCGTTTACGGTTCGTTAGGCTTGCCTTTACTCTGAGGACCAATTGCTCACTGCAGCCACTGCAGCATAACGACACGTTGTAATGCTACCGAGATAAAACGAACATCCGTAAGTAGCTAAACGGGGAAGCTGAAAGTCAGAGTAGGCATTGCGTCATGTTTGGCTTATGCTGAATTGGGACTATTTGGTGCACGTCTGTAAGGATTGCATAGTAAGAAGTGTTTTTTGAAGACAACGATACACTATACACCAGAATTTTATTACATGCTTAGACTTTTTTTCTTAGTTTCAAGGATATATTTATTACAAGAGCCTACTGCTAAGCATGAGGTCCTGGGTTCGATTCTCAGGTTGGGAAAAGTATTATTGGGATTCGCCATGAAGAATTTCTCATTAGTCATCATGTGCATCATCATCATCTGCCTAGCCTTTTCCCAACTATGTTGGGGTCGGCTTCCAGTCTAACCGAATGCAGCTGAGTAGCAGTATTTTACATGGAGCGTCTGGGGAATACAGGGATGAAGTTATACATATCAAGGCGTAAGATGTGTCGTGTTTTTGTGTGATTCAGTAAGCCTACTTAATGAGATCTTTGAAATTGGAAGTTTAAAGAAAACTGCTAAGTTTTTTCACCCATTTATATTATTTATTTATATATTATACTTTACTGTGTACCACAAAAAAAAACTAACAGGTCCTGATGCTGTCTAAGATTTGCTATAATAAGATCTAAAGCTTTGTCTAGAGGACAATTGAATCACATTTGTCTCGGTTTACTTTAAATCCCAGACTAAGAGAAAATATTTAAATTCGAACCAAAACTTTCGGATCATAATACAATTTGAAAATAAATGAGATTTGAAAGTAAAATAAGGTTACTCATCGATTTACACAGCGGCACGTCTATACTATCAGAAGGGTTAAAGAGAAGAAATATTTACGAACCACAGTTGCCAGCCAACTTAACGTGAAAGCATTTATAACTAGCTGCGCCCCGCGGTTTCACCCACATAAGTGTCGATTCCGTTGAAATATCGGGATGAAAAGTAGCCAATATATTAATCCAGGGTGTCAGCTACCTATATACAAAATTTTATCAAAACTGGTCCAGCCGTTTGAGCGTGAAGAAGTAACAAACATATAAACACACACACACACACACACTCACAAACTTTTGCCTTTATAATATTAATGTGATGTGATAAGCAATAGAATTGAATAGAAGATCACGAGGATGATCTGGATGAAACATGCACAGACCAGCTATGCTATTCTCTAAGGATACAGCCTTGCGTGCAGCGCTGTCGCAGCTGTGAAACTTAGTTTGGCATTCACTAAGCTGCGTACAGCTACACTAGCGCTCAAGGCTGTGACGGCCGTGAGTTAAACTACCCAACGGCACAGCCGCGGGAGGGCAAATTGACAGTTCTTCATACATTTTGGCATTCCGTAAAAAAAAACAGCGTCGAAGTCGCTTACAGCCTCGCCCACAGCCTCGATTCTAACTGTCAAATCCAAAAGCTCTAAATATTCGTGCGTATCTTGACGAAAATAATAAACCGTACTCGATTCTTTTAATACTTATTTGAAAAAATGGCAGCTCAGTGAATTATAAAGCTACATTTATTAGAAGAAGCCAAGAAAAGTGATGATTTGAAGAAAGCTCGACAGGCGAAACTACTAAGAAAGTTTAAAACAATATCCCGTGATACAGACTTTATCCATATTTACAGGCATTCTAGGGGCATTCTGAGGATTTAATTAATATATTGGAAAATTATCTAACTACATGTAGGTATGCGTCCGCGAGTTCGTTCCAGTGGTTTAACCAAGAGGCTAAAGGTTTGTTTACAGCTAGGTTTCTTGTGATATGTTAAGTATAATGTACCTAGAATTATATATATGGATAATGCAGAATTATAAAGAATCCACATAGGTAGGTACTTACAGTATGTAATTATTATACTTATTTCAGATTAATGATGCTGATCTGAACATCTTGCATGTGGATGTGACTTGGGGGTGCAACACAATGATAGTTTTCTTTTTTAAAACAGTAAAGGAGCATTTGTAAAATTTAAATAATGAAGAAATTTTGTACTTGGTAAGTTATTATTTACAATACAATGATAACTTAAACACAAGTCAAGATTGTACTTAATTTCAGCTTCATTAATTGATTTCAGGTGACTCAGGATATCCTCAAAGGCCTTATTTAATGACTCCCTTTAATAATTCAGAAACTGGGACTCCAGAGAGCCATAACAACAATTTGCACAGTAGTGCAAGGAACAGTGTGGAGAGGACTATTGGAATACTGAAAGGGCAATTCTGATGTTTATTAGTTCATAGGGTATTGCACTATGATCCTATAACAGTGGGGAAAATTGTGATAGCTTGCTGTTTTACACAGCATGTAATCGAGCCGGGCTACCAGCTCCTATGTTAGACCAATGTGACTTAGATGAAGAATCTAGGTTACTTAGAATCCTGACACATCAGGCTTCAACACAATATGGTGACTTAGGGAGTGGGCTGATAAGTAGGCGAGATTTAGTTAATCAATTATGGTGAGCATGTCATATTTAAAATGTATGCTTTCCTATACATATAACATGTTTTCCACATCTGGAAAGGGAAAGCCCTTTCCAGACGTGGAAAACATGTTTAAATAGAACATACTCACCATTATTGATTAGATACACTAAATAAATGAAAGTATAATTTATGAATGTTGAATGTAGAATAAGTGCATAGATGATAATTATAATTATGTCATAATATGGTGTGTGTTTAAAGTGTGGTGTTTAAGGTGTATATGATTGGTATAATATCAAAAATTATTAGCCTTTAAGTGCATATTTTTATACTTACTGTTGTCTCTATTTTTACTACTTTTTTAAATGTGTATACAGTATGGGGCATGAGAAATTAAATAAATATCTGCATAATAATATTTTATTTTTTTATTTACAATTCAAAACAATCAATCAAATCAAAATTTATGTATTCAAATTAGGCTGACAATCAGCACTTTTTGAACGTCAAAATTACATAAAACAATCCCACAAAACGCCCGCCCTTCATTTAGCTGGGAAGAGGTGGTGCAACAAACTCCCCAACAGCACAGCTGTTGGTTCAGTTAGAAAAACTTGATTCACGCAAAATACGCGCATTGACGTGGAGTTGCGGACACCAGCCCGTATTACCTATTCTTACAATAGTTGGAATGCGAAATAATTCACATTATGAGGAACAGAACATTAAATTAAATTGTTTTTAATTGTTAGTCAGCTAGCAGATGCCAAATTATACCTAACAAATACAATGAAAACTACTCCAGCAAAAAAAATGTAAACAAAATTAAGTAAGTACATACCTAAATAAAAGCCTGCAGGCATAAAGGGTGTGCCCACTAACAAACATTTACTACAAAAAACAGTTTTTACACTTCAAACATTTAAATTTCTTAACATCTATCATAAACTTAATATATAAACATATTATATTAAAAATCTGTGGTAGATCCATGTTTCACGGACTCCCTCGTCTGATGGATGTACATAAATCCTGCAGTGCCTGGGTCTGCCTTGACCATGACTCACTTATTTCCTTAAGTTTTTAACATCCTCTGCTGGTTGTCCATAGCGAGTCTCTCATTTTCCAAATGTTTCTCTTCAATGGCGACAAAACGTTCAGTGAGGCTCGCCATTTGTGATTGACTTTGAGAAGGTGATGAGCGCTGGATCAGACGGCGGCGTGCCATCCGACGCCTACGAGGTACTGTGAACATAAAAAATGCAACAAATTACTAAACAGAAGTAAAACAAATATAAAGACCATTATGTAAGTATAACAGCATCACTGACTCTCTCTCTGGAGGAATAGATATAACAATGTAGTATACATATTAGATGTACTCTATATACATGTTGATTGAATAAGGGCTGCTGTTGAAAAACCTACAGAAAATCCCAACCAATTAGCCGAACCTGGGAGTCAAAAGTGAGACCACGTCTACTACATATGTAGTTTTTTTTTTACACTAAACCAATAATTAACCAAATTATAATTAAATTAACCTTACATGAGGAGGCAATTGGGGCATTACTCCTATGAGGCAGTGCAGGTGGTGATCTTAAAACAAAAAAAAAGTTACCTGAATATCCATTATGTCCTATGTTATAATATTAGACCCAATGTACATAGGTACTGGCTATTTAACTTTGTTTTTGTAAGAAACAGTCAAAGTACGCATGCCAAGTGTGCAAGCTGACGAAGCACACCAGTAATGCAATACCTAGGTACATGTTGTTAACAAACCTTTGGCTATTGCTTCCAACTTTTAATGCAGCCACATCCATCACTGTTTAGCTTGCCAGCTCCTTCTTGCCATGCCGATGTGATGGCCGAGAGTGCCCTGTGGCAAGCCAACGTCGCTCTTTCAAACTCTATTAACATCTCTCTCTATACTTGCGCACTTGGGTTAGCACTTCTTGGCATGCTTAAAATACACAATGTTACGTTATAACAATAAAGTTATAGGTACATATTATTGTAAAACATTAGTTAAATTAAGTAATTAACTTAAATTTTAGTAATAACTCTTGTAATATCATACAATATTATTGAGAAACATTAGTATTATTATCCATGTAATAACAGTGAAAATATCATAATACTCACATTAGGCACAGAAATACCTATGTTCAAAGCACTCGCTAGGTAATACAAATAATAAATATCGTATGATTCGTATGCATAATGCACCCAAAAGTTTAAAAACTAGAAATTCAAGTGGTTTTGTTGACATTTGACATTGTTGTGAGTTGACTTTTTATTCATCGCCGTCGCGTTGCTCGAAAAGAGCAAAGGAATCGTCATTCAGCCTTAAAATGTAATAAGAAATATGCAATAAACCATTTTAAATTATGATATTGGTTATAGTTTTACTGTATTCCTTAAAATACTTAAAGATAGACCTTTAATATATATATTAAACCCATAAAACTCTCAGTCGAGATTGATCGATTATAATTTATAGAATTTGTTGCAAGCCCTACGTTCGTCTGCGAAACAGCGACGGGAGGTTACAGCCTTGGGTTCGACGACGACCACAATGACGCTAGTGAATACGGTTTGAATCAGCGCTGCGCGCTCGGTCGATCTCAAGGCTGTCTCGTCGACGAGCTCGTCGCAGCGTACAGCCATGAAATTGTCTTTTAGAGAATAGCACTGCTGCTATGCTATTCTCTAAGGATACAGCCTTGCGTGCAGCGCTGTCGCAGCTGTGAAACTTAGTTTGGCATTCACTAAGCTGCGTACAGCTACACTAGCGCTCAAGGCTGTGACGGCCGTGAGTTAAACTACCCAACGGCACAGCCACGGGAGGGCAAATTGACAGTTCTTCATACATTTTGGCATTCCGTAAAAAAAAACAGCGTCGAAGTCGCTTACAGCCTCGCCCACAGCCTCGATTCTAACTGTCAAATCCAAAAGCTCTAAATATTCGTGCGTATCTTGACGAAAATAATAAACCGTACTCGATTCTTTTAATACTTATTTGAAAAAATGGCAGCTCAGTGAATTATAAAGCTACATTTATTAGAAGAAGCCAAGAAAAGTGATGATTTGAAGATAGCTCGACAGGCGAAACAACTAAGAAAGTTTAAAACAATATCCCGTGATACAGACTTTATCCATATTTACAGGCATTCTATGGGCATTCTGAGGATTTAATTAATAATATATTGGAAAATTATCTAACTGCATGTATGCGTCCGCGAGTTCGTTCCAGTGGTTTAACCAAGAGGCTAAAGGTTTGTTTACAGCTAGGTTTCTTGTGATATGTTAAGTATAATGTACCTAGAATTATATATATGGATAATGTAGAATTATAAAGAATCCACATAGGTAGGTACTTACAGTATGTAATTATTATACTTATTTCAGATTAATGATGCTGATCTGAACATCTTGCATGTGGATGTGACTTGGGGGTGCAACACAATGATAGTTTTCTTTTTTCAAACAGTAAAGGAGCCTTTGTAAAATTTAAATAATGAAGAAATTGTGTAAGTACTTGGTAAGTTATTATTTACAATACAATGATAACTTAAACACAAGTCAAGATTGTACTTAATTCCAGCTTCATTAATTGATTTCAGGTGACTCAGGATATCCTCAAAGGCCTTATTTAATGACTCCCTTTAATAATCCAGAAACTGGGACTCCAGAGAGCCATAACAACAATTTGCACAGTAGTGCAAGGAACAGTGTGGAGAGGACTATTGGAATACTGAAAGGGCAATTCTGATGTTTATTAGTTCATAGGGTATTGCACTATGATCCTATAACAGTGGGGAAAATTGTGATAGCTTGCTGTTTTACACAACATGTAATCGAGCCGGGCTACCAGCTCCTATGTTAGACCAATGTGACTTAGATGAAGAATCTAGGTTACTTAGAATCCTGACACATCAGGCTTCAACACAATATGGTGACTTAGGGAGTGGGCTGATAAGTAGGCGAGATTTAGTTAATCAATTATGGCGAGCATGTCATATTTAAAATGTATGCTTTCCTATCTTTCCCTTTCCAGATGTGGAAAACATGTTTAAATAGAACATACTCACCATTATTGATTAGATACACTAAATAAATGAAAGTATAATTTATGAATGTTAATGTAGAATAAGTGCATAGATGATAATTATAATTATATAATATGGTGTGTGTTTAAAGTGTGGTGTTTAAGGTGTATATGATTGGTATAATATCAAAAATTATTAGCCTTTAAGTGCATATTTTTATACTTACTGTTGTCTCTATTTTTACTACTTTTTAAATGTGTATACAGTATGGGGCATGAGAAATTAAATAAATATCTGCATAATAATATTTTATTTTTTTATTTACAATTCAAAACAATCAATCAAATCAAAATTTATGTATTCAAATTAGGCTGACAATCAGCACTTTTTGAACGTCAAAATTACATAAAACAGTCCCACAAAACGCCCGCCCTTCATTTAGCTGGGAAGAGGTGGTGCAACAAACTCCCCAACAGCACAGCTGTTGGTTCAGTTAGAAAAACTTGATTCACGCAAAATACGCGCATTGACGTGGAGTTGCGGACACCAGCCCGTATTACCTATTCTTACAATAGTAGGAATGCAAAATAATTCACATTATGAGGAACAGAACATTAAATTAAATTGTTTTTAATTGTTAGTCAGCTAGCAGATGCCAATTATACCTAACAAATACAATGAAAACTACTCCAGCAAAAAAAAATGTAAACAAAATTAAGTAAGTACATAACATAAGTAAGTACATAAAGGGTGTGCCCACTAACAAACATTTACTACAAAAAACAGTTTTTACACTTCAAACATTTAAATTTCTTAACATCTATCATAAACTTAATATCTAAACATATTATATTAAAAATCTGTAGTAGATCCATATTTCAGGGACTCCCTCGTCTGATGGATGTACATAAATCCTGCAGTGCCTGGGTCTGCCTTGACCATGACTCACTTATTTTCCTTAAGTTTTTAACATCCTCTGCTGGTTGTCCATAACGAGTCTCTCATTTTCCAAATGCTTCTCTTCAATGGCGACAAAAGTGAGGTGAGGTGAGTGAGGCTCGCCATTTGTGATTGACTTTGAGAAGGTGATGAGCGCTGGATCAGACGGCGGCGTGCCGTCCGACGCCTACGAGGTACTGTGAACATAAAAAATGCAACAAATTACTAAACAGAAGTAAAACAAATATAAAGACCATTATGTAAGTATAACAGCATCACATGACTCTCTCCCTGAAGGAATAGATATAACAATGTAGTATACATATTAGATGTACTCTATACAGGGTGTTACAGAAAGGGTATATCAATACAAACGGGTTGAAGAGTGTATCTGGTCTAGAATCTCTGTACAAAATTTCAGCTCAAAAGCAGTAACTTTAAAAATGCTTAATATTCTTTTATTTCGATAGTTTATTAAATTGAAATCATAAGAAACGTGTTACCGCACTCCGAGGGTCATTATCCATTATCTGTAGTGTGTCTGTGCGCCTAGTACATGCACATCACGCCGCCGCGCGCCAGTGCAGCGCCTTGATGTCGAAATAAAAAAATATTAAGCATTTTCAAAGTTAATGCTTTTGAGCTGAAATTTTGTACAGAGATTCTAGACCAGATACACTCTTCAACCCGTTTGTATTGATATACCCTTTCTGTAACACCCTGTATACATGTTGATTGAATAAGGGCTGCTGTTGAAAAAGCCTACAGAAAATCCCAACCAATTAGCCGGACCTGGGAGTCAAAAGTGAGACCATGTCTACTACATATGTAGTTTTTTTTTTACACTAAACCAATAATTAACCAAATTATAATTAAATTAACCTTACATGAGGAGGCAATTGGGGCATTACTCCTATGAGGCAGTGCAGGTGGTGATCTTAAAACAAAAAAAAAGTTACCTGAATATCCATTATGTCCTATGTTATAATATTAGACCCAATGTACATAGGTACTGGCTATTTAACTTTGTTTTTGTAAGAAACAGTCAAAGTACGCATGCCAAGTGTGCAAGCTGACGAAGCACACCAGTAATGCAATACCTAGGTACATGTTGTTAACAAACCTTTGGCTATTGCTTCCAACTTTTAATGCAGCCACATCCATCACTGTTTAGCTTGCCAGCTCCTTCTTGCCATGCCGATGTGATGGCCGAGAGTGCCCTGTGGCAAGCCAACGTCGCTCTTTCAAACTCTATTAACATCTCTCTCTATACTTGCGCACTTGGGTTAGCACTTCTTGGCATGCTTAAAATACACAATGTTACGTTATAACAATAAAGTTATAGGTACATATTATTGTAAAACATTAGTTAAATTAAGTAATTAACTTAAATTTTAGTAATAACTCTTGTAATATCATACAATATTATTGAGAAACATTAGTATTATTATCCATGTAATAACAGTGAAAATATCATAATACTCACATTAGGCACAGAAATACCTATGTTCAAAGCACTCGCTAGGTAATACAAATAATAAATATCGTATGATTCGTATGCATAATGCACCCAAAAGTTTAAAAACTAGAAATTCAAGTGGTTTTGTTGACATTTGACATTGTTGTGAGTTGACTTTTTATTCATCGCCGTCGCGTTGCTCGAAAAGAGCAAAGGAATCGTCATTCAGCCTTAAAATGTAATAAGAAATATGCAATAATTATGATATTGGTTTTACTGTATTCCTTAAAATACTTAAAGATAGACCTTTAATATATATTTTAAACACATAAAACTCTCAGTCGAGATTGATTGATTATAATTTATAGAATTTGTTGCAAGCCCTACGTTCGTCTGCGAAACAGCGACGGGAGGTTACAGCCTTGGGTTCGACGACGACCACAATGACGCTAGTGAATACGGTTTGAATCAGCGCTGCGCGCTCGGTCGATCTCAAGGCTGTCTCGTCGACGAGCTCGTCGCAGCGTACAGCCATGAAATTGTCTTTTAGAGAATAGAATCGACTAACACATTAACAATAACAATCACGAATCATTTTGAAGGGTATTGGAAATCTATAGTTTCATATTATGTTCAAAAAATTAGTCTGCTCAACAACGTAAATAACGCAATGAATGTTATTGAACTGTCAAAATTAAAGCCACTAACTGTAGCAAGTTAGTGTGTTACGCAATAACCTCGTAGAGAAGCATGGCACAAAAGGGAGGAGGCCCTTCAGCAGAGAAAAGAACACGGCTGCTAATGATGATGATGATGAATAGAAAAGAACATGGCATCTTTGGTACAAAAGTAGTTTTGAGCAATAAACAGTGTTCACAATAACATTTACCTATACTCGAAATAGCCGTAATAACTCCAAGAATATTTAAGAAAGGTATATTAAAAACACATTAACCTCGCATAATACAAAACCCATAGGCCACACCCTCTGGAACAGATGACGTCACCATATGAATATAGGTACCTACCTACTTATTGTTTCATAACGGTTCGAAAAGACGAACAATTGTATACCCTTATTCCGAGACAAGACTCGATTTAATTTAACTTGACTGTACACATTTCGACCGAACACCGTCGTCATAATAAAATGGCTGCCTTTTCATATATAAAACTTCACAATTTAACTCTTAAATTTTAATGCTTAAACCTAAAGTTCAGATTTTACTACTATACCGCAGGAAATTAAAATATGTATTTACTTTATCGTGATAGGTAGGTACACAAGCAGTGTTGCGCTTCCGTGGCGTCAGGTGGGCCTAAACAAAATGTAAATAGGCCTGATTATTCGCTCTCGCCATTTTGTATTCGTTAAAGTCAGCGGAATAAAAGGCTAAATACGTTTTCGCTTAATTTCTGTTCTTCGTGAGCAGTGGGGCAGAGCCGACAGGTTGGCTGAAGGTAGTACAAACAGTGCTGATTTCATGCTAAACATAAGGAAGACAATACTTTCAATACGGTATATAAAAGGGCTATTGTAATGATTACTACCGATTAGTTTACAAGCCAAAGCTCTGAATTCCTGAAAACAATCATTGTTCAATGAATAAAGAGCCGATTTTTCAGTCGTCAGATATTTTTATCTAAATAACAATTATGGCGTACAGCATAGCCTATAATGCTCCTACTGCTGGAACAATGGCTTACTCTCTTCGAGAGGGAGTGGTATATCTACCACGCGGACCCAGTGCGGGTTGATTGATGTCACATTTCTTCGGAGTTATTCCGGTTTGATCCCCTAAATCCCCCCCGCACCTCCACCCCTGGATCCCCTGCAAGTTATTCTTCTGTTTTAATCTGTGTCTTATCCACTATAAACTTTCTAATACCGGTCTTATCCCCTTTTTGTTTTGTTTTTATTCCTGACGGATCGTCAGCAACAAAATATACGTACAGGGTTTATTGAATTACTTGACATACGTTTGTAACTCTTGGTTCTGGGACATGGCGGTGAAATTATTTAATATGATGGTTTTGCATATTTTCTATATAAAATATGTCAAACCGCAATTTATATTCCACTGATAAAAGTTATCTGTTAATTGAAAAATCGGCCCTAATGTTACAATTATGATTTTTTATCTGTAGTGACAAACTAGTGGGTATGGTAATATGAAACAACAGCTATCTCAAACACTGTTTATTAAAAAACTGTAAACTAATATAACAAAATGAGTTCACTAATAACAAATTGTTGCCAGCCAGCTAATAATAGAAAATAGAGAGCGAAGGTCGTGGGGGGTTGGAGATAAACCCGGTACTGTTCCGTTTTAAAATGAGTTCAAGTTAAAAGTTTACAATTATTACAAAACAAAGGAGAAAGTAACCTTCCAGTTATTGATTAATTTAAAATCTATTAAATGGGCGCCAGGGACTTTGAGAGTCCCGGATCCCGGAGCCGACGAAGGTGTCCAATACTATTCCGGACGGGGTAGGATGTCGAACCCGAGATCCACAAATTAAATTGTGATGCAGGCCGGTTTCCAGTATCGAAAACCGGACCCAGACAATCAACTGGTTCCTACGGGAACCGTAATAAGGTATAATAAAAAGTTAAAGTAGGTAAAAGAAAAAACCGTCCCGCCTGCGCGCTAACGCTAGACGGACTATGCCGGCCGCAGTCGTCTCCACACGAGGCTTCGCTGTGCTCGAGGAACGGGTCTCGCGTCCAGGCCCCAGACGGTCCTCTAGGTCCTGGCAGCGAGACGAATCGCTCGAGGTGCCTCTCCTGGAATCGACAATACGGAGTCCTAATAATATAAAGAGAAACTAATTCACCTGCCTTGAGGTGACTGAGCTTGGAAATCTATAAGGCTAAAACATTAGCCGGTTAACGAGGCCTTTTTACAATGACAACATAAAGAGCTACGACTTCGGTTTGCCTAATCTTGAGTGGTCGGACAATAGGGATGAGTTGCAAATAGTCAGCGGGTGAAATACTCACGGTTGTCGTAGGGAGAAAGCACTTGACTGCAAGATTCTTCACCGGCTGGAAAGCTGCCTGCGTATGCGCAATTTGGAATCCTGCAATCAATATCCATGGATCACGACAATACCCTTTCTAACAACCAGGGAAGGGCTCACAGACCACTTCCAAAGACTATTACAACCAAATCCTTACCTTTTAGAACATGTAACAAGTTTAGTGGAATCACTCAACGTGTCGTAGGGCTTCAAGATGCCAAGTGAGTCCCATGATGCTGTCACTGGCTCACAAACCGGAATTAGACGGAGCATTCCAAAAATCTCCCCGATTACGGGTAAAATAATATTAAATCACTGAAGATAAATAATACACCGAGATACTTAAATTCTTGAAAATCACTAACAACTGCACAACATGACGTTTATTCGCTGAAACAATAAGAATCTTCATGATCCAGACCAACAAACAAATTATTTGTTATTTCCAATGCTAAAACTTGTCGGGATCGTGGAAAATCTCCTCGAAACTTAATTCGGCAAATTAAGAAAGTATTAGCTTGTCACATTACGTCAAAGACAATTCACAGATAAAAAATATATTAACTTGACACGAAGTTTCTAGAAAGAAGTCTATATTGAAAAAATGAATGATTTCCGTTTACGGTTATTTAGTTTATTATGACTTTTTTTGACTAAAAGCTGAAAATAATTGAGGATTGCTCCATACGATATTATTTCGATGGTTAGCAATCAATATGTTAAAATATCGATTTAAACTACAACTGTGAATCGGCGACCACCAGATGTCGCCTTTGACAGATAGAAACTGACGTTTGACTGAATGACATTTGGAATGTAAACAAACGCAACTAATTACAATTCAATATGTTTTAGGATTAAGAAAAGTGATTTATTGTGAGGAAGCCGATTGTAAAACTACAATGAAATGTGTTACTCGGAAACCTCGTAATGTACTACTTATGTTTTCAGGTAAATGCTACTTTACTAAACCAACCCGTTGTAGGTGCAAAAAAACAACGTAACAGTACCTCCCCAACCACCAGAGATTTGACCCACTAGGGCAAATCTCGACGCTGGCCCTCCAGCGTCAAAGCAGACTCCGAAGGACCAAGCACAATTACAAAAATCTACTACGTTCATGCCTGAAAACAAGAACAGAGAAAGAAAATAAAAATAAATGGAGATGAGCGAGTCTAATCCATTTACAAACATGTAAAAGACAAGCTCCAAAAAGAGTAAAAATATTTAAATAACTACCGATAATAGTGCTGAGCTGGTACACCAACAATACACTAAAAGAAATTAAATGCTACAAACTAATGAACAATGGCTAACCGTCTACCATAATAGAAATGTGACGGTTAGTTTGCCTTAAAAAAAAACCATCTGAAACGTTTTCCATCAATGCAGCCTACACGCCCGCCATTTAGGCCACCTATCTCAGGACTATCATTTTGCTGCCTTACCAGCAATCCGGAGGTTTACACTTCCCTGGGGTGTCAATCCTGCAACAACCACAGACCACCAACAACTTCTAAATATAGTTTACAAATGTGGACACAGTAGAAACCTGTGTACCACTACAAACTGTTTCTTAATAAAAATAAACAACCACAAGGCATATACAGCCCTCAATGGTCACTGCGACCAACTACTATTAGTGAATTTTAGTTTAAATTCAAATAAAATATTAAAAAAAATTATTCCTCGCCACATGGTGATTTAAAATCCTTGATATGCCATGTGCCAAGGTTTTTACCGGAACTACAGCCTTCCAATTCATACACTAAGGGTGAAAGTTTTTTCCTAATTATACATCTCTCGTATTTAGGGGCTAATTTGGCCATGAAGAATTTGGAGGCGTCACTCTGGGGATACGTTTTCTTCCACACAGTGTCGCTTACCTCAAACTCCGCGTGCCTCCTACTACTATTATAATAACGTGCACTACGTTTATGTGATTTGACGAGCGCGTCCTTTACTTTATTGAAGATACCGCCCAATGCCTCTAGCTGATTAGCATATGATCTGCGGGAAGCGCAAGCTAGAGTGGGCTGATCAACGGTATCATTGCCGAAGACATCACCACTACTAACTGCCTCTCTGCCATGTACTAGGAAGAACGGGGTGAAACGAGTAACTTCATTTGTGGAGGTGTTCATAGCGAATTGGATCTTTGAGATGTTAACATCCCAGGATCGATGATCATCCTCCACGAGAATTGATACCGCGGTCATTATGGTACGATTATAGCGTTCCACGGTATTCACGCTTGGGCAATAACGAGGTGTGAAGTGAACTTGAGGTATTTTGTACCTCTCCAGTAGTGAACGAATCTCATTACCCGTGAATTGCGTCCCATTGTCTGCTATAACCGTACGGGGTATACCGTGTACGAGGAAAACGCCGTCTTCTAGTTTCTGTGCTATAGCCTTACCAACAGCTCTACGTAAAGGAAACAGTAAACAGTACTTCGTAAAACAGCACACGACAACTAAGAGATATGTGAATCCCGCTCTAGACCGTGGCAACGGACCTACCAAGTCAATGCTTATGGTTTCAAATGGCTTGGAACATTCTTTCGCGTCACCTAAGAGACCGGGAGGAGGTAACTGTGAGTGTTTATAAGCGGCACACGTATCACATTTACCAACGTAGCTAATCACATCCTTATACATGTTAGGCCAGTAGTATCGGAGTGCAAGTCGTTTATAAGTTTTAAACACCCCGAAATGTGGAGATAATTCGCCACTATGGTGACTCTTTAATAATTCTTGCCGATTGCCCTCCGGTACTACCTGCTTCCAATCATATTCACTAGCCACCCCGAATTTATTTTTCGAATAACGGTAAAGTTTATCCTCCTTAATAATAAAATTTGGACACGATCTGGGCGTGCTGACACATTTATCCCACAACCCTTTAAACCAAGTGTCAGTGTCAGACACTTTAATTTCCAGCACCGGAACGCCACGAGATAAGGCATCTGGAACCACATTGTCCCTACCCTTGCGGTGTTCAATGGTAAAGTTATAAGGTGATAACCGACAACCCCAACGGGCCAATCGACCAGAGGGATTGGTTAAATTAAAAAACCATTTTAAACTCGAGTGGTCGGTTATCACTTTAAACGCAGGGCCACCTTCCACGTAAGGACGATAGTGTTCCACGGCGAAGACTACAGCGAGAGCCTCACGCTCCGTTGCTGAATAATTGCGTTCGGCCGGATTAAGCGAACGACTGCAGTAGGCTATTGGGTGCTCCTCTCCATTTATGACCTGAGTCAGAGTGCCCGCTATCCCAAAACTAGATGCGTCACAATGAATCTCGAAAGGTTGGCCCCACGTTGGGCGCCACTGTTACAATTATGATTTTTTATCTGTAGTGACAAACTAGTGGGTATGGTAATATGAAACAACAGCTATCTCAAACACTGTTTATTAAAAAACTGTAAACTAATATAACAAAATGAGTTCACTAATAACAAATTGTTGCCAGCCAGCTAATAATAGAAAATAGAGAGCGAAGGTCGTGGGGGGTTGGAGATAAACCCGGTACTGTTCCGTTTTAAAATGAGTTCAAGTTAAAAGTTTACAATTATTACAAAACAAAGGAGAAAGTAACCTTCCAGTTATTGATTAATTTAAAATCTATTAAATGGGCGCCAGGGACTTTGAGAGTCCCGGATCCCGGAGCCGACGAAGGTGTCCAATACTATTCCGGACGGGGTAGGATGTCGAACCCGAGATCCACAAATTAAATTGTGATGCAGGCCGGTTTCCAGTATCGAAAACCGGACCCAGACAATCAACTGGTTCCTACGGGAACCGTAATAAGGTATAATAAAAAGTTAAAGTAGGTAAAAGAAAAAACCGTCCCGCCTGCGCGCTAACGCTAGACGGACTATGCCGGCCGCAGTCGTCTCCACACGAGGCTTCGCTGTGCTCGAGGAACGGGTCTCGCGTCCAGGCCCCAGACGGTCCTCTAGGTCCTGGCAGCGAGACGAATCGCTCGAGGTGCCTCTCCTGGAATCGACAATACGGAGTCCTAATAATATAAAGAGAAACTAATTCACCTGCCTTGAGGTGACTGAGCTTGGAAATCTATAAGGCTAAAACATTAGCCGGTTAACGAGGCCTTTTTACAATGACAACATAAAGAGCTACGACTTCGGTTTGCCTAATCTTGAGTGGTCGGACAATAGGGATGAGTTGCAAATAGTCAGCGGGTGAAATACTCACGGTTGTCGTAGGGAGAAAGCACTTGACTGCAAGATTCTTCACCGGCTGGAAAGCTGCCTGCGTATGCGCAATTTGGAATCCTGCAATCAATATCCATGGATCACGACAATACCCTTTCTAACAACCAGGGAAGGGCTCACAGACCACTTCCAAAGACTATTACAACCAAATCCTTACCTTTTAGAACGTGTAACAAGTTTAGTGGAATCACTCAACGTGTCGTAGGGCTTCAAGATGCCAAGTGAGTCCCATGATGCTGTCACTGGCTCACAAACCGGAATTAGACGGAGCATTCCAAAAATCTCCCCGATTACGGGTAAAATAATATTAAATCACTGAAGATAAATAATACACCGAGATACTTAAATTCTTGAAAATCACTAACAACTGCACAACATGACGTTTATTCGCTGAAACAATAAGAATCTTCATGATCCAGACCAACAAACAAATTATTTGTTATTTCCAATGCTAAAACTTGTCGGGATCGTGGAAAATCTCCTCGAAACTTAATTCGGCAAATTAAGAAAGTATTAGCTTGTCACATTACGTCAAAGACAATTCACAGATAAAAAATATATTAACTTGACACGAAGTTTCTAGAAAGAAGTCTATATTGAAAAAATGAATGATTTCCGTTTACGGTTATTTAGTTTATTATGACTTTTTTTGACTAAAAGCTGAAAATAATTGAGGATTGCTCCATACGATATTATTTCGATGGTTAGCAATCAATATGTTAAAATATCGATTTAAACTACAACTGTGAATCGGCGACCACCAGATGTCGCCTTTGACAGATAGAAACTGACGTTTGACTGAATGACATTTGGAATGTAAACAAACGCAACTAATTACAATTCAATATGTTTTAGGATTAAGAAAAGTGATTTATTGTGAGGAAGCCGATTGTAAAACTACAATGAAATGTGTTACTCGGAAACCTCGTAATGTACTACTTATGTTTTCAGGTAAATGCTACTTTACTAAACCAACCCGTTGTAGGTGCAAAAAAACAACGTAACAGTACCTCCCCAACCACCAGAGATTTGACCCACTAGGGCAAATCTCGACGCTGGCCCTCCAGCGTCAAAGCAGACTCCGAAGGACCAAGCACAATTACAAAAATCTACTACGTTCATGCCTGAAAACAAGAACAGAGAAAGAAAATAAAAATAAATGGAGATGAGCGAGTCTAATCCATTTACAAACATGTAAAAGACAAGCTCCAAAAAGAGTAAAAATATTTAAATAACTACCGATAATAGTGCTGAGCTGGTACACCAACAATACACTAAAAGAAATTAAATGCTACAAACTAATGAACAATGGCTAACCGTCTACCATAATAGAAATGTGACGGTTAGTTTGCCTTAAAAAAAAACCATCTGAAACGTTTTCCATCAATGCAGCCTACACGCCCGCCATTTAGGCCACCTATCTCAGGACTATCATTTTGCTGCCTTACCAGCAATCCGGAGGTTTACACTTCCCTGGGGTGTCAATCCTGCAACAACCACAGACCACCAACAACTTCTAAATATAGTTTACAAATGTGGACACAGTAGAAACCTGTGTACCACTACAAACTGTTTCTTAATAAAAATAAACAACCACAAGGCATATACAGCCCTCAATAGTCACTGCGACCAACTACTATTAGTGAATTTTAGTTTAAATTCAAATAAAATATTAAAAAAAATTATTCCTCGCCACATGGTGATTTAAAATCCTTGATATGCCATGTGCCAAGGTTTTTACCGGAACTACAGCCTTCCAATTCATACACTAAGGGTGAAAGTTTTTTCCTAATTATACATCTCTCGTATTTAGGGGCTAATTTGGCCATGAAGAATTTGGAGGCGTCACTCTGGGGATACGTTTTCTTCCACACAGTGTCGCTTACCTCAAACTCCGCGTGCCTCCTACTACTATTATAATAACGTGCACTACGTTTATGTGATTTGACGAGCGCGTCCTTTACTTTATTGAAGATACCGCCCAATGCCTCTAGCTGATTAGCATATGATCTGCGGGAAGCGCAAGCTAGAGTGGGCTGATCAACGGTATCATTGCCGAAGACATCACCACTACTAACTGCCTCTCTGCCATGTACTAGGAAGAACGGGGTGAAACGAGTAACTTCATTTGTGGAGGTGTTCATAGCGAATTGGATCTTTGAGATGTTAACATCCCAGGATCGATGATCATCCTCCACGAGAATTGATACCGCGGTCATTATGGTACGATTATAGCGTTCCACGGTATTCACGCTTGGGCAATAACGAGGTGTGAAGTGAACTTGAGGTATTTTGTACCTCTCCAGTAGTGAACGAATCTCATTACCCGTGAATTGCGTCCCATTGTCTGCTATAACCGTACGGGGTATACCGTGTACGAGGAAAACGCCGTCTTCTAGTTTCTGTGCTATAGCCTTACCAACAGCTCTACGTAAAGGAAACAGTAAACAGTACTTCGTAAAACAGCACACGACAACTAAGAGATATGTGAATCCCGCTCTAGACCGTGGCAACGGACCTACCAAGTCAATGCTTATGGTTTCAAATGGCTTGGAACATTCTTTCGCGTCACCTAAGAGACCGGGAGGAGGTAACTGTGAGTGTTTATAAGCGGCACACGTATCACATTTACCAACGTAGCTAATCACATCCTTATACATGTTAGGCCAGTAGTATCGGAGTGCAAGTCGTTTATAAGTTTTAAACACCCCGAAATGTGGAGATAATTCGCCACTATGGTGACTCTTTAATAATTCTTGCCGATTGCCCTCCGGTACTACCTGCTTCCAATCATATTCACTAGCCACCCCGAATTTATTTTTCGAATAACGGTAAAGTTTATCCTCCTTAATAATAAAATTTGGACACGATCTGGGCGTGCTGACACATTTATCCCACAACCCTTTAAACCAAGTGTCAGTGTCAGACACTTTAATTTCCAGCACCGGAACGCCACGAGATAAGGCATCTGGAACCACATTGTCCCTACCCTTGCGGTGTTCAATGGTAAAGTTATAAGGTGATAACCGACAACCCCAACGGGCCAATCGACCAGAGGGATTGGTTAAATTAAAAAACCATTTTAAACTCGAGTGGTCGGTTATCACTTTAAACGCAGGGCCACCTTCCACGTAAGGACGATAGTGTTCCACGGCGAAGACTACAGCGAGAGCCTCACGCTCCGTTGCTGAATAATTGCGTTCGGCCGGATTAAGCGAACGACTGCAGTAGGCTATTGGGTGCTCCTCTCCATTTATGACCTGAGTCAGAGTGCCCGCTATCCCAAAACTAGATGCGTCACAATGAATCTCGAAAGGTTGGCCCCACGTTGGGCGCCACTGTTACAATTATGATTTTTTATCTGTAGTGACAAACTAGTGGGTATGGTAATATGAAACAACAGCTATCTCAAACACTGTTTATTAAAAAACTGTAAACTAATATAACAAAATGAGTTCACTAATAACAAATTGTTGCCAGCCAGCTAATAATAGAAAATAGAGAGCGAAGGTCGTGGGGGGTTGGAGATAAACCCGGTACTGTTCCGTTTTAAAATGAGTTCAAGTTAAAAGTTTACAATTATTACAAAACAAAGGAGAAAGTAACCTTCCAGTTATTGATTAATTTAAAATCTATTAAATGGGCGCCAGGGACTTTGAGAGTCCCGGATCCCGGAGCCGACGAAGGTGTCCAATACTATTCCGGACGGGGTAGGATGTCGAACCCGAGATCCACAAATTAAATTGTGATGCAGGCCGGTTTCCAGTATCGAAAACCGGACCCAGACAATCAACTGGTTCCTACGGGAACCGTAATAAGGTATAATAAAAAGTTAAAGTAGGTAAAAGAAAAAACCGTCCCGCCTGCGCGCTAACGCTAGACGGACTATGCCGGCCGCAGTCGTCTCCACACGAGGCTTCGCTGTGCTCGAGGAACGGGTCTCGCGTCCAGGCCCCAGACGGTCCTCTAGGTCCTGGCAGCGAGACGAATCGCTCGAGGTGCCTCTCCTGGAATCGACAATACGGAGTCCTAATAATATAAAGAGAAACTAATTCACCTGCCTTGAGGTGACTGAGCTTGGAAATCTATAAGGCTAAAACATTAGCCGGTTAACGAGGCCTTTTTACAATGACAACATAAAGAGCTACGACTTCGGTTTGCCTAATCTTGAGTGGTCGGACAATAGGGATGAGTTGCAAATAGTCAGCGGGTGAAATACTCACGGTTGTCGTAGGGAGAAAGCACTTGACTGCAAGATTCTTCACCGGCTGGAAAGCTGCCTGCGTATGCGCAATTTGGAATCCTGCAATCAATATCCATGGATCACGACAATACCCTTTCTAACAACCAGGGAAGGGCTCACAGACCACTTCCAAAGACTATTACAACCAAATCCTTACCTTTTAGAACGTGTAACAAGTTTAGTGGAATCACTCAACGTGTCGTAGGGCTTCAAGATGCCAAGTGAGTCCCATGATGCTGTCACTGGCTCACAAACCGGAATTAGACGGAGCATTCCAAAAATCTCCCCGATTACGGGTAAAATAATATTAAATCACTGAAGATAAATAATACACCGAGATACTTAAATTCTTGAAAATCACTAACAACTGCACAACATGACGTTTATTCGCTGAAACAATAAGAATCTTCATGATCCAGACCAACAAACAAATTATTTGTTATTTCCAATGCTAAAACTTGTCGGGATCGTGGAAAATCTCCTCGAAACTTAATTCGGCAAATTAAGAAAGTATTAGCTTGTCACATTACGTCAAAGACAATTCACAGATAAAAAATATATTAACTTGACACGAAGTTTCTAGAAAGAAGTCTATATTGAAAAAAACCGAGTGTGCTTATGACCACACGACTGAAGTGAAACTTCAAACGTATTTGGCTATGAGAGGAAGAGAGAAAGGTACCCGTCCCCGTATTTTGCAAACCATTAAAGTAAAAAAAACTTTTTAAGAAAAAAAAACCGACTTCCAAAAAAAACTTTACAAAGTGAAAAATAACTTTAATTTCGGAAGTCGGTGTCTTTGGATCTTTATTTTAGTTTTTTGCCACCGACTTCCGAAATTAAAGATATTTTTCACTTTGTAGTGTTTTTTTGAAAGTCGGTTTTTTTTTTTTCTTAAAAAGTTTTTATTTCACGCTTTTTAGTGGGTCTGCTTATAATTTATCTAAGTTACAATAGCCTAGTGATCATCGCCTTTTACAAACAAAATATTGCTTTTCCCGATACAGGGAAGTTAATTCTCCAGATCCACCATCAGCTCCGTATCACCATTCACATTGTGACGAGCATAAATTGCTTAGCAACCATATTAAAGTAATCGAATCGCAACCCGTGAAATACTTAGATATTATTGAGTAGTTCCGGTGGCCATCTGTGGTCTTCATCATCAGTTCCACATCACCAAATAGTGCTTTCCGAGAGCAAATGCACGAGTTACTATAAAAAATACCCAAATCGCTATAGGTGTGCCTATAATATTTGAAGAGTTCCTTCGATTTCTCCAGGATCCCATCATCAAATCCTGTCCTGATGTTTTTAGACTAGATGCTGATAATCCTGGCTGCAGCATCAGGCCAGACTTGTCAACATTGCATTGAACTTAAAATTTAGTCCTGTTTAACATGAGCCCAAACACGACTACGGTGCTGTAATTTCAAGGTTGGTACTTTTTCTAATGCTCCTGGCTTCAGCATCAGGTCTTTATGTACTTCGGTGTTCCTCATTAACAGTACGTTTATCCACACATCGAGCCCTTTTCAATGAGCCTTAACACGATATATCTGCTGTTAGTTGTCGAGGAGTTAGGTACTCTGCAGACTATCCTAACTGCAGCATCAGGTCATGACTTGATGATCATGAGACCAAATGTGGTAAATGCCCTATCAAACATCAAAACAATTGACTAAAACAGTCCTTGCCTGTTCGAGTAACTTCTTACTGTTAAGGAGTTGTAACTTCCATCATCAGCCCAGCTACCTGAGATGGTGACAATTATACGCAAATACACAAGATACTTCGAAAAACAATAAGTGAGCCTATAAAATTTAAAGGTTGCCCTCGATTACTCTAAGATCCCATCATCAGATCCTAACTTGGTGACAGTGGGACCACCTCAAAACTATCTACTTTGGAACAAAAAAAGAATTTTGAAAATCCGTCGACAATTGGCGGAGTATTCGATGAACAAACATACAAAAAAAAAAAACATACAAACAGCCGAACATAGTACCTCCTCCTTTTTGTGAAGTCGCTAGTCGGTAAAAAATACTTGCATACGAAATTGTTCCAAAAGGAGTATGATCGCATTTGCGAAAACTAACGCGGTTGAGTACCTACGTATTTGAGCGAGTAGCCGTATAAGATACTTAATAGTCTTGCAAGTATTTTGAGTCGGTACCCGGTGTGCATACTTGGAAGCAAATACCTGGTGTAAAAACCCGGTCGCATATTTATGCGACCGGGACCGAGTTTTTACACCAGGTATTCCCAGCTATTTTTTACGTACCTTCCCTACTCGCGATCACACGTTTTCGTAACGCATTCGCCAGTTTACTCCCCAAGTCAAGCGCGCCTAAAGAAGTTTCACTTCAAAAATGAATGATTTCCGTTTACGGTTATTTAGTTTATTATGACTTTTTTTGACTAAAAGCTGAAAATAATTGAGGATTGCTCCATACGATATTATTTCGATGGTTAGCAATCAATATGTTAAAATATCGATTTAAACTACAACTGTGAATCGGCGACCACCAGATGTCGCCTTTGACAGATAGAAACTGACGTTTGACTGAATGACATTTGGAATGTAAACAAACGCAACTAATTACAATTCAATATGTTTTAGGATTAAGAAAAGTGATTTATTGTGAGGAAGCCGATTGTAAAACTACAATGAAATGTGTTACTCGGAAACCTCGTAATGTACTACTTATGTTTTCAGGTAAATGCTACTTTACTAAACCAACCCGTTGTAGGTGCAAAAAAACAACGTAACACTAAGTTAAAAATACTTCTACAATTATTGTTGCCTGATGAAAATAAATGAGACAATAAAATGATTCGCCAATTACATAGATAAATTCGTCTGATTGCTTGATTGTAAAAAAAATTAAATTCGGTTCATATAATATAACTATATAGGTAATAAAATCGTAGAGAAATCAAAACTAAGAAAAAATTATAATGCTTTAACATTATATTTTGGGATCCCTTCTTTTCGCATAATGTTCTTTGTCCTAATATACTTCGGCATAACGATTTTGGCACAATTTGTTTTGGCATAATAATACTTCGGCATAATTTTTTTAGGCATACATTTTATGTTGGCATAATCATCTTAAAGACTAATTTGTTTTGGCATAAATTTGATTCGCATAACGTTAGTAGGCCTAATGACTATTAGCATAACGTTAGTAGGCCTAATGACTATTAGCATAATAATATTTAGGCATACAATTAATATAACTTATACATAACATTATGTAACTTAAACGATTTTTCAATCGCGAGATAACTTTTATCTGAAGACAAAACGACATTCCGATTTTCAATACCTACTCCGAATTATTTCCGTTAGCGTTACCGCACCCGAACTCAACGAACGCAATAGACGACGTAGGATGCAAGAGCGAGCGAAGGTTACCCCGAGGTTCGGTTTGGTTAGGTTACTTTAAACCCTTTACACAGAAATAGGGGCCCCGCGAAGCGGGGCTCCGTCGACATAGGATGCAAGAACGAGGGAAGGGCACCCCGAGGTTCGGTTTGGTTAGGTTACATTAAACCCTTTACTCAGAAATAGGGGCCCCGCGAAGCGGGGCTCCGTCGACATAGGATGCAAGAGCGAGCGCTTGAATGCTGCATGCTGCATGCTTGCTTGTTTGCTGCATGCTTGCTTGCATGCTTGCTTGCATGCTGTATGCTTGCTTGCTTCATGCTTTCTACGACGAAAAAATAAAAATATGTTTTAATATCATTATGCGTAAATAAATTTATGCTTTAGGATATTATGCTTAAAAAAGTTATGCTTTAGAACTTTATGCTTAATAAATTAATGCTTTACAATATTATGCTTAATCATTATTATGGTTAGAGAAATTATGCTTAAAAAAATTACTCTCAAAAAAATTACTCTACCTCCGTTTTTTGCCCGTGGTCTACCTACCGGACAACTGGCTAAGTATTCTGTTATAAACAGCCATAATAAGTGGTTACTTAGATATTCACAATCTAGCTCTTTAATAAACTGCTTAAAAGATATGTTCACAACTTTTAGTATCTAACGAAACTGAAAGCTGAAATTTTATAGACCATAATACGGTTTAAATTCATTTAGGTATGTCTAAAGATTGCAAATCACTTGTACAGAAATAAATACTAAAAATTACTTGATTTATTAAATTTTTGTTGTTCAGGAGTAGTAAGAGCTTATAGTGTTAACATTACGAATATGAGAAGGTAATTGTTAATAGTTTTGTGTTGTCTACCGCCGTACGGCGTGTTGATGCGGTCGTCGTGCGGTGACTCGTTATCTTTGTTTTGCGTTTGAAACCTAGAGACTCGTTTACACTAGAAGCAAATTAATTATATTAGTTAAACAATAATAATAAAGGTATATAATCACTTTTTTCTTTTTCCACTTCTGAAGAAAATTATCAGCTGGGTTGTATTGAATACTATTCTGTATGAATAAAGGCAAAGTTATGTGCATAAAGTATTACTTAAGTTGTTCTTAATAAAATTAGCATTATAATATAAAATACTGGGGAGGGATTCAAAGCAATAGTTTATTTCAGGAATGTTTTTCTTTGACTTTGGAAGAGGCGTAGATACCTAAAGCACTGACTTATGTAGTCGTGAATTAATATTTATATAAACCTGAATGTCTAGACTTAGCCTTTATCTAATAGACTGCTTCCATATTTGTATACCTAGAATTAAGCCTGCCTGAAATTATCACTATTACATCATTTATAAAATTGATTGGTAATCGCATTGTGTTACTAACTGAACACCTGAGAGAACCATAAGAACTTTTTTCTTAGTCTTGTCATAAATAATGTTAATTAAATTTTGGCTACCTGCTGAAGTAGCCAGCATAAATCTCTTAAGCCACTGTACGTTAATGCATTAGGTAAGTGTTGGCTTACACGGAATTAACTTCATGGCCTAATTTTGAACTTTATTCGGTAAGTATAAATTCTTGCACCTGCTGGTTTGAGGCTTACGAAGAACCTACTCGTATATCTACAAAATATCAACTTTTATGTTCATATCTATGTTGCAGTTTAACTATGAATGTTCTATCGACTGAATTCTCGAGTTTCGAACAAGCTTTAAATGCAATATTGCCAAATAGCCTCTCATAAAAATAAAATATTATTTCATGAGCTCTTCCTTTAGTATTTCTTGAATCGGCTATTGGCTCCCTAGCTTTTATTTGTGTTGTGGCGGCTTACGGGGTCGGGGGTCAAATGCGGGTAAGGTTTAGCGCGATGAAACATCGAATGAACCGGTAGATGCACCTGTAATTGGCAGCTTCCGCGTCCGCACCGCCGCGCCGGCGCCCGCATCCTGTGACTTATCAGCGAATAGCTTCGCTGCCTTTATTAAATAAAAATCTAAAAGACTTGGCAATTATTTTAAAAGCACGTTCTCTAATCCTTGATCTAGTTGCTAAAAGATTGGCAGTACCAGACACGTATAACTCTTCTTTGGTTCAATGCAAGATGTGTCGCAATCGTGGTAAATGCAAGTGTAACTGAATTAACGTAAACCTAATTATTTATGTTTCTGTCTACATATCTCTATACATATTATAAATTGAATCGATTTTCTTGTTTGTGTGGCCGCTTTGTTCTTTTAAACCATGCAACGGCTTTTGATTCGAGTTTCACCATTACTAGCAAAAAAAAAAAACGAAAAAAAAACTATTAAAAAAATTTCATCTTCATTTAAATTATCAAAATTTTAGGGAATTTATTCGTATAACTTACATTTAATAAAGATATATCGATGTTTTGTCAAGTAGTAAACAACGTGCGAAGAAGGGGCGCGTCGCTAGTTTAATTATAAAACAGTGCATAATGCAGGTAGATAACATCACAATCAAAAAGACGTTAATTCCCATTAACCGCATTTACGTTTATTGTGAAAATGCACCATTATCAGCGCCAATTAGGAACGGGGGAAAGTGTGTCATATCTGTTTTGACTATCTCTTCAAACTGCTTATGTTTACATCAGACCGTATCGTTGATCGAATTTCAATAATATTAGGATACTAGAGGTCCGCCCCGACTTCGCTCGTAATTAGAATACCAATATTTAAATATTTATGTAAAAGGGACTAAAGGGCATGCAAGGTTACTTGCGGTCAGTTCTGGCTTAACTGGATATGGAAACCACACTGTGTTTTGAAGAGCATATATAATTTATGTATGTAGATCCATACAGCTATTGCAGCTGCAGTAAAAGTTCTGTGAAACTTGTTTGGTAGTCAAAACTATGAAAAACCCGGTCACCGCGTTGGGTTTCAAAGGTCGGATTGAAGTTGCATGGACTGAAATAAGACACCGACTTGGGTGAGGGCCCAGTCAATAATGAAGAATCTATATAATTCCCATTCCCATCTATCAAAGTGAGATTATCCCATGACGGATTGGCGGCAGCATTGATTATGATGACACTGTCACCAAAAGTTATAAGAACCATAAGAAGCGTCCAAACCTCTGATTAATAGAACCCATAGCAATATATTACGATAATGGTGTGAAAGAAGTTTCCAATATTTCAAAACGTCCTCTATTTAATTCAATGCTGAAAGTGACATTATTATGTAGAAAATAATCAGACAGTTTTACCTTGAATCTATACCTTGCTATTTAATGTTAATGAGCTATGTTTTACTTCTAGTACCGATATAAGAGAAAAAAAAAACTTTATAAAAACTCTGTCAAGGTTCTTTACAGAAATTATGTCCGAACTCTGGTACACAAACAAAAGCACGTGCAACAGAAAACTTTAACATACGAATGTGTTACACACTCAACCACTAAGCATAATCATAACCTGTAAAGTCCCCAGTCCTTTTTTTTTTTTTTTCTTTTTTTTTATGGATGGGAAATCATCAAATGACCCCTCCCGCTCTGGGTGGAGCGAAGGGAGTGTCAGACTCTTACTGACTAAAACCCATCCGTGTTCCTTCCTTAGCCCTTTATGTTCCGGGGTAGCGGTAACCCTTTCGGACAATCCCGCACCCCCGGCAGGCTTCGGCCCTGGCAGGCCCCTTCCTTTATGCTGACATCTCTTTGAGGCGCGCGTGGAACACGTACGCGCCGTCCGGCACGGGCCTGGTCCTGATCGGACGGTGAGCTACCCATTACTCTCCGTCCGCAGGCCCGCGCCTACGGTGGCCGGGAGTCGTCACGCGGCTCCCGACGCCCGGAGCGTCTCCCGCGGCGGCTGGGGTATGAGGCTCTCTCCCTTAGCCGTTCCGCCACCTCCTTCGCTAGCATGACTGCTTCGCAGAAGGAGGTGACGGCCTCCCACTCCCTCTCGCCCCGGACCATGGCTTGAACCAGGGCCGGACGCGAGAGGTCGCCGCCGCTGTCGATCGCCTCTACGAGGGCACGGCGGTGCTCCGCCCATGCGGGGCATACCTCCACCGTATGCTCCACCGTGTCCTCTGGGCGATCCTCGCAGTGGTGACACCCGGGCGTCTCCTCCCGCCTGATGATGTGCAGGAACCTCCCAAAACATCCGTGTCCGGTGAGAACCTGCGTCAGGCGATAGGTGAGGACGCCGTGACGCCTCTCTAGCCACTCCTCAAAGAGGGGTCTTACCGCCACTATCGTGGCGTGCCCTAAAGTCCCCAGTCCTGTGACATAGATTGCCTCTCTGTGAGAGATCAACCACTTAACAAATGATAATTCACAGAGAGCCTTTCAAAAGTTACAAATTATAACACACTTTCGACAGCTAACTACTCAAGCTTTGTCACTGTTACTGAGTTTATATTCGTTGGGGTAGTCCATCCCCTTAGAACGTCTATTCTCATACATAAACTCGGTCACTCAACAGGACATAGAGAACAATGCTCCAAGTTCCCCTAAGTAATAAAATACGGAAAGGGAAAAATTGGTGAAAGAACCAAAGTTACCGTCATAGCTCAAAGAATTAGTTAGGCCACATTGCTTGTAGAACCGATAACAGCTGGGGAAAGAAAGTTCTGCATGTCGACCACAAACGGGGAAATATTACGGACTTCTAGAACAGGGAATGAAGGGGTGGGGGCTGTTAGGGGGAATTCGTTTTTGATTCACTCATGGATATGTCATTATTAGTGTTGTAAACTAGGTAATTAATGCAAATTGGCTGCCCAAGTGCATATGCCCTTCAGTGGTCAATAGGCTAGATTTGTAAAGCGAAAACATGTATTTTTAATTTTCGGAATGAATTTATTCAATATGCAGGAAATAAAAATCACGTATGTAACAATATCAATTCCTCTCGAATCGCAATCAGCAAATTGTGAAAACTTACAACATATTTCGAAACCGAAGCGGGGATAGTATTTTCAAAATCAATAACTATTCATACGGCGCTCGGTGCCTATACAAACATTATTCGAGAGCTGAACTCTTTGATAAATAAGAATATTCTTCAAGCCGACGTCGCGATGTCTTTACGTACCGCAAGAAAACCTGCCGGAACAAATCGTGGACCGACCGGGGTTCTATTATACAACCCTTGTAAAATGGTTTAGCTCGCTCAAACGTGCCGTTTACTTTAAAAAACTTACGAAGGGTTTAATCGAAATTATCTTATAAGAAGCTTACGTCATTATCCTATTGAAATAAAGCTGATAGGTTAAAGGTTCCTTGTGTTTATATCTTTAGTCATCTTTAAAGTTTCTAGAGTCACTCAATCAATCTACGTAGGTGCTTGGAGACTTTTGCATATAAGGTACATTCTAACTTCTATATAATTTTATATCCGTATAGGTTATCGGCGAGAGGAGTGGTGACCCACTGGTTAATTTCATCACCACTGCTCTCAAAACGGCGAAGGAAAACATCGGCAAACCGGCATATCTTAGAACCAAAAATCAGAAGACATATGGCATCCACCAACCCGCACCGGGCTCGCGTGATGGATTATGGCCCACTCACTCTCACAGAGAGAATGCCTGTGTCCCAGCAGTGGGAATATTATAAGCTGATTATGCCATACACTACGGTTTTATACATTTAAGAAAATAACAATGCAGCCACAAAAGGATCGTGGTTTAAGAAAAAACTCTATGCATAAAAACCCGAGAAGAGAAATATTTGACAAAATATATAAAATGTATAGACAAAACCCTATTAGTTACATCACACCTGTACAAGCATGGTGCATCTAAGCTTTTTTCATTCCAGAAATGAAAAGCAAACATTATAGACATTTCTTGTCGTTTTACTAAAGGCTATTCAGCGAGATGAGTTGAAAAATGTAAACAAGTTGTCTTTCAGTGGGGTTTGAAGCGAACGAAAGCATATGCGAGAGTATGTCCACTCCACACAAACTGAACGGCGTTTGATGTTTCAAAGTAGCTTAAGCTAGGGGCCGGTTGTAACCGCTTTGATAAAATCTTACATGAGAATTTTCGGAAACATAACCAATTTTTTTTAATGACCATACTGCTACTTTGGTCTTGTAGTCGTAAGCCCGTCTACCGAGCGTAAAGTCCAGGTACATACGTGATTGTATAGTAGACATCATACTAAAATTGGCATTTGTTAATAACCGCAAATGAGGCCCGGGCAATGTTCAATACCCTCGAGCATTTCAAGAAATAACTCAGTGGTTTCAGCTTCGAACTGAGCACTTTACAACAGTTTACAAGGAATCCTTTACCAGTACGGAACACCTAGGAATATCGTTCCACCATTCAAGGATTGTGAAGTACACAAAAAAAGCTTTGGTAGTGGACCACAGGTGTTTACCAAACGGGCGATCATCGTTTGTTATTCCATAGAACCGATAGGCGAATTTGTTCCATTGAAACACGCTATCATTTGCAGTTAGCTCGAACTGAACTGCACGAGGCCTTAGGCTTTTAATCCGTTCTGTAGGCTACATTTGTATCATTCAAACATACGCCTTTCCATAGAGCGGAATTCTGCCGCTAGCCGTTTGTTTTAGGCTTCCAATGCACCACAGTACAACCCCCATTCGCTCCTTGATTTGATATTTGTACAAGCAGGCTTTTTGTTTGAACTGAAATGATGCATGTTAACTACACAATGAAAATGAAAAATGTTTATTTGTCTCAAAACAGTTACATAGATTATAAATGAGACATCCCCAGTAAGTAATTGATAATACTTGTGTTGGGGCTATCTCGCTGTTTCCCTTAATTATTAACAATATTGAGACGATTTTTTACAAAAGGTGACTAAAAATAATAAAACGTAGGAATAAAAGGTAACAGTAAATGACTTATAAACTAGTTACTCGTAGCAGGCTCTTTGTGTAACTGTAGTTGTATGTGAAACTATATGTGCGTCTTATTTTTAAACAGTGTTTGTGATGTGTGTGGGGGTGTGTTTGTGTGAGGGTGTGCGGGGCTGTGTGTATGTGTTTGTCTTCTTTGAAGTGCCGATGTGCTCAAAGCGCAATTTATAGATTAAACTCGGTGACATCATTGACAAGAAAAAAAGAACGCTTGACCACAACGTCTGTGTGCGAGCTATGGGTAGGCAAGTAAGTACCTATTCCATAAAGTATTCAACATTCAACCACCGCCCGACTTCACGCAAGCTCCTGTGTCAGCCTCATCCAGATTTTGACCGCGATGGCAACAATGTCGTCTGCCCATCCCATTTAACAATATAAACGTAACATTTTAAATTGTTCTTTAAAAATACAGCACACGTCCTGTGTCCAGTCTATCTTTACAACAGTCTCGCTACTGCAAGCTTGACGACATTAAAACGAATATAAAGAAAATCATTGTATTGCAGCGATTCCTGTTCTAAAGAGCGAAGAGATAAGTATTTTGTAGTCAATGGCAGCCCACAGAAAGTTGTCATTTGAAGATCTGATTAGCCGCGAGCTCTCCGTCGGTAACGTGGGGAGCATTTGTAACGAAAGAGTTCATGCATGCTAAATATGCTAAGGAGGTCTACTATCGCCAAGATAAACGATTCCTCGTCTTTCTTATTCTTGAAGGGAAAGTAAATTTAGTATGTGTAAAAACATGAAAAAGCTTGACTTTACGTAGGTATGTATTACCCAAATAAAAGTTTGTTATAATTGTTTTCTAACAAAATAACAGTTACATAATGATCGAATGTGCAGCTTCCCTAAGGTTAAGTAAACGCATATCATTCGTGTCGCTTTAATAAGTTTCTTTTTCAGCTACATAGCACAACCAACTATTCGCTAGTAAACCACCATCTTTGCGTCTTATAGAGACCTGTAGATTTCAAAGCGGGTTGCCCTCGGCCTGTCTTTCAAAAGTTTACCACTCCTTTCATATCTCCGCTTCAATTTCGCAGCGCAATTTATATGCACTTTGTAGCAGTGGCCGTTCAAAAGCACCTCACCGCACCGTTTTCTCGTGGAGAGTGCTACTGTTAAACGCCGTTTTTTCTGCTGAAGAAGAGTCGTTGATGACGGCGTTCATAGTTAATGAGCAGCTAGTATCCGGCGGGTGTTACCGCGCAAATTGCCCGCTCTTTACAGGCTCGCCGTTTGCCAACTCGACGGAGCCGGTCTAGCGTGAAAGACGTTTCCGACCGTGCGTTATTGTTTACCGCCGGAATGACTTCCTTTTGCTAGCGCACCTAACGAACACGGAGATTGCAAGCTGATGCAACTGCACAAACATATCTCTTTTTTGCGTGACACGAACAAAATATAGCCATCAATGCGGAGCTCTCGACGTTAATAGCCCGTTTTGTGTGGCTAAATAGCTTCAGGCTTTGAATACGTGACGTTTTGCCAATGTATACCAGTTTTTATCATTTTTTAGAGCGCACGATTGGCAGTTTTTACGAGACTCTAAATGAAAGTTCTTTTCATTGTGATATTTTATGTTTTAATAAAATTTCGTTCATAAATCTTGTTTGTAACGACTCGGAAATCGGAATAACTAAAAATAAAAGTCTATTGAATTTGTGCCAATGCCAAGTCGGTTCAACTGACATGGAGTATCTTTCTGTAACAAGGACATTGTTATCTATTTAAATATTTCTTAAAATAAATAAATTGGTGTATTGGATACCTATTAGTTAGTCAATTCAACATGCTTACAGAACGATTGTTTAGGAGCAGGTATCAATAACACTACCTAATGTAATTTTAAACAACGTATATTGTATGAATGGGCTTGTCGCACAAAGGGCCGCGCAATGATGAATGGTCTCAAGCTAATTCATTATGTAACATAAACGTTATGTGTTATGTAACATATTTGCTAAAAAAGAACTGGCGGCCTTGTTTTAATAAAATTCCTTGTCCGGCAAGTCGACGTTCTAGTGGCAATCTTAATTTTATTCATTTTTAAGTGCTATAAGAATAATGAAATGATTCGTGCCAATCGATAAATATTAAAATCCCTTAAATAAACGGTTTAGTATTATAATGCCAAAGTTATTATAAACTTATTTTATTCATATATTATCTACAGTAAAACTTAGGATATTATGTAAAGTATTTACTTTAGTTGCTTGCAAGTCTAGTTAATAGCAATATTTATTTGATAAATCATTTTTATTCAATACAATACAATATATTTAAAACAAAATAGAAATTTTTTTTAAACATTTTATATTTACCGAAATATAAATTGCACAATTTTTAACATTGGCAAGAAAAATGTTTTTATGAAAAATATAATTTCATGACTACATTTACTATTAAAACCTTAAACTAAAACGAACTGAAAAGCTAAAAACAAGCCCATTTTAAATTAAATAAATGTTGTAAGTTGGCGGGACCACTTTGAGTATGAAAATATAATAATGGCATGGGTCTCGCGGTCCCGCCTGCTTCCAACTTTTGTTTAATTTAAAATGGGCTTGTTTTTAGCTTTCCAGTTAGTTTTAGTTTAAGGTTGCAGTCGGGTTTTTTAATTTTTTTTTATTACTTTTTTTTATTTCCAGCTTTTTAGTTTACAAATGTGAAAGATTTCGTAGAAGATTTAGTTCTTCGTACGTGTTTTTTTACGATTTGTCACTTCGAATTACTTTTAACCATATGAGTTGTATATATTTTTGTAATCACCTTTTAAAACCCTTTATTTTGATACCCCCCTCGATAGGTTTTGAGGAAAAAAATTTTTTTGAAGACAATATGGCGCCAAAAATCGACCATTTTAATTTATTTTTTCTAAATTTTGATATACCCAGTGTCACTATTACAATTAAGACAAATGTAACGACACCTTTCAAGCTGAAATCGATCAAGCCGTTTAGGCTACAGAGCGTGCCAAAGAAATATACATAGGTACCTACATATTACATACCATAAATAGGTAGGTACACTCGTAAAACGTACCCCTTCTTCTGACGCAGTTAGGTAAAAAGTACATGGTTTCCTATTTATTGTTCAGATATGAAAACATAGAGAGATGACGTCGTAGGTTCGTCACCCGCGTCTTGCTCACGATACTTGTTGAATAATTGTTACTCGCTTATTTTCAAACTGTGGCGATTGTGCGGCACATACTTGTAGCATCAGCATATTTCACGTCCAGTGATTAATGTATTTTCTATTATGGCAATTGAACGCAGTGCGCATGCGGCGGATAGTATTATTGGGACACTAAACGAGATCACACGGGTTCCTCGGTCGCTTCCCGACTCTCGAGTAAAGTGACCGCTGTGCTTTCAACATAAACTATGTGCCTACGCTGAAGCGCTTTTAAGTTCAGTGTGTTTTTTAATTAGTTAATAAGTATTAATTACGTGAGAGTAACTGTTTGTTGAGTTGTGCCTAGTGTCACGGAAGATGACCACCAATAACTGTGATGTTGGTAAGTCTATATTTTTGTCACATTTTCTATTTTCGCCTTGCATTCTTTAGAGACAATTTCGGACCTACTTATTAAAAAAAAACGTATCGTAAAAAAACATAGTACTGACTTTCATACATACTACTACTTCGAAATCCTTATTCAAGTGTGAATGTGTACCTATAGTTACAAAAATTAACAGAAAATAGAGCAAACTATAAAGGAAATAGGTGGAAAAGTACACAAGATTGTTCTCCGCTAGGTACTGTCGCTCATGTTATTATAATACATCCAATTAAGCTCAATGTTTTTGCTTTAATAGCCAGCAATAATGGCTTGTAGGTAGATCCTCCCTACGAACGGTACTTAATTATTATAATGGAATTCAGCTCATACTGATTAAAACTGGCTGTTTTCAGAGATTGTTTAGGGTTATGAATGAAAGAACGAATAAATCATGCGCATCGAATTTTTATTTTCTGCTGTTTTTAGGGTTCCGTATCCAAAGGGTGCCAACAGGACCCTAATACTAAAGCTCTGCTGTCCGTCCGTCCATCCGTCTGTCACAGGGCTATATCTTTTGAACCGTAATAGGTAGGCACTTGAATTTTTTTCAAGTGTATATTACTAGGTACGGCCGCTATAACAAAAAAATAATTAAAAAAAATGAAGGGTTCCCCGTTTCGTGTTCGTGTTTCACGGTTTCATGCACCTCGGTTGTTTTTTTTACTAAAGTATTTTTTTAATGTATAGTGTTAAGTAATGTAATGTGTTACGGAAGACTAAGAAAAACTCTGCTTTTCAGGGTTCTGTACCCAAAGGGTAAAAACGGGCTCCTATTACTAAGACTCCACTGTCCGTCTGTCTGTCTGTCTGTCTCCAGGCTGTATCTCATGAAACGTGATAGCTAGACAGTTGAAATTTTCACAGATGATGTATTTCTGTTGCCGCTATTACAAAAAATACTAAAAACAGAATAAAATAAATATTTAAGGGGGCTCCTATACAACAAACGTGATTATTTTGCTGTTATTTGCTCGATATTCATAAGGGGAACAGGTAGATGCTTGAAATATTCACAGAATATTTAGTTGTACATTCACTTTAAAAATAAATAATTAAGTTAAAATTAATATTTAAGGGGGGCTCCCATACAGCAGACGTGATTTTTTTGCCGTTTTTTGCTCTATATTAATAACGGCAACAGGCAGACGCTTGAAATATTTACAGAATAGGTACTTAGTTGTATATTCACTTTAAAAATAAATAATTAAATTAAAATAAAATAAATTAAGGGGGCTCCCATACGGCAAACGTGACTTTTTTATATATGTACTGTTAAATATTGTACGGTACGGAACCCTTCGTGTGCGAGTCCGACTCGCACTAGGCCGGTTTTTATATTAAAGGCGTTTATAGAGCCTGGCGTATGTGAAGCCTTTCTAGTTTCGCACAGGTCTTTTTTTTTGGTTGTTTTAAATGTAACTTTGCTAGTTTTAAGTGCTACTTTTTTACTACTTGTATTTCCTATGTGTGTCCGAAAAAATGTATTTCTTTGTTTCTTTATAATATTCCTGTAGCCTTGTTCATGTTGTTGCGCTGGAAGTAGTTGACATTGGCATAGTACCTAACTACATAAAACAGAAACGGTTTTGCTTCTGTTGTTATGCCCGAGTGTTGATAAGCAGCTGATATTCACGTAGGTACTAAAATCTCAAACACAATCTCAAATTGATGAAAAAGTTAACTATTTTACCTTCACTTTAAAAGATGTTTTAGCCAGGAAAAAAAGCCGGTTAGTTTTTCCCATCCGGGAATCTTTTCCAATTTTTATTTCCCTAAGTACCTAATCCGGACTATCACAAACATTAAAAATAAATACTAGATAGGTCTAAGCGTTCTCAAGTAATGCGCTTACCAAAGAAGAGCATTTCATTTTTATATAATATTATTAACGAGCATATTTCAGAAGGCTGGCCAATTCTCGTAATTTAAAACGTTCAAAATCTAGTCGCAATCTCATCTCGGCGACAAACAAATGTCAAAAACTTGTCAAAATGTAGGGAAATTAGAGGTATTTTTGACAGATTTGAGAGACTGAGATCAGACTGGGAACGTTCTTAAAATTACGAGAATTGCCTCACAGAATGCTGTCAGTTAAAAATATGACAACAGAACATTTCAATTTTATTGACATGTGCTTATGTGGATAAGGTTAATCCCAATATCTCATTTTTTTTCTAATTCAGTGAATGATGTCAACGTACCCAAAACAACGCCTTTGTTCACAATGTTTTACCCCGTCTCAAGTGTATCAATATCACTGTACAAAAGAGTTCGATACTTAAGTGGCGAATGATAACGAATAGACTAGTTGGAATCATCCCATTTCAAGGTAATTTGACATCATCGGCGACTAAAGTCTTTACACGTGTGTTATACTTAACGATGACTTAAAGGTTGGCAACCAAAAAAGAAAAAGAAATTCACATACAACTACAGTGGCACTTATGTAACGTCAGAAGCTAGGTGCACGGTTCCAATTGGCCGTTTCCTATGGAGAAGAGCCGGAAAGCAAATACACGGTTACTCTTTTTAACCGACTTCTAAAAAAGGAGGAGGTTCTCAATTCGGATGTTTGTATGTTTTTTTTTTTTTTTTTTTTTTGTGTTTGTTCGCGCATAACTCCGTCGCTTGCCAACCGATTTGAAAAATTCTTTTTTTGTTGGAAAGGGTATACTTCCCAAATGGTCCCATGAAAATTTTATCGAAATCGGACCAGAAGTTTTCGAAAAATCAACAAAAATCTAAAAATTTATCTATATTGTCTACATTAACGATCTTTTCGTTTACATTTTTGTGGGGTAGGTACAACTAAAAAGTGGAAAATAAAAACTTTTTTACAAAAAAAAACAACCGACTTCAAAAAAAAACACTACAAAGTGACAAATAACTTTAATTTCGGAAGTCGGTGTCAAAAAACGAAAATGCGGAACCAACGACACCGACTTCCGAAATTAAAGTTATTTGTCACTTTGTAGTGTTTTTTTTTGAAGTCGGTTGTTTTTTTTTGTAAAAAAGTTTTTAAAATACCTAATTGGCTTTTTTTTTTAAATGTTTTCAAATGATACTTTTAATAAATATGGGAGAACAGTGCAGCGAAAACCCCATGGTGGCGGGTGGTAGTAACCACTTTGCATTACACATATGGGCCGAAACAATGGCCTGCCAACCAGTCTTACCAAGGGATTTTGTATTACTTAGTAACTGGGTTGTGGAGGTCAGATAGACAATCGCTCCATGTAAAATACTGGTACTCAGCTGCATCCGGTTAGACTGGAAGCCGATCCCATCTTAGTTAGTTAGGAACAGATGATGATGAGGCCGAAACAATGGCCTGTTCGCCAACCTGGCACATGTATAATAGTTGATTTATACATAATTTATACATATTTCATGTGCCTAACCTTTTATACCCTGACTGGAGACCTTAATATACTATGGCAAAGTAGTCTTACAAATGAACAATTGATAAAATGAATGCAATTGACCCACGGTAAGCATCCAAATACAGACAAAATCTTATAACATTTCCAAATTAACATAAACTAAAATAATAGTATCCGGTTATGTACCTATATCTAATGTAACTCTGCAAAATATTCTTTTAAAAAATAGCTTTATTTTGTGGTTTGCATTGAGACTGTTTCCGGAATAAGTTTTTCAATAATCAAATTCAAATTAAATTAGGTAGGTACTTATTCGTAACCAGAGTTTTAAATTCATGTTGTTTTAAGAACTCAGGAGTAAATTTTTATGTTGTCAAATGAATGAAATTCAGCAAATGAAGTTTACACTTTTATAGGATTAATACCTTAAAAGGCACTCAAAGTCAACAGATATTCGCAACACTTCTTAAATATTAAAATTCCCAACATTTTCTTACTTTGAAAATAAATATAGTTCTCAATTTTACCGGAACCACCGAAAAGATTTTTAGATCCAAAAAGATGTGATCATACTGCGAACTGCGTGGTCTCGCCTTCGAGACGCGACACACTGGTCCTGTGCCAACTTTACCCTGATCCTGTGAAAAATTCTATTCAACATACATTGCTGCTATGCGTTTTGTCATGCAAGTCTCATGTATTCAGGGTTTTGAAAATCTTATATTCCGGCTACAACCTCTTACTTTCGTATCTTTGTCTAGTGGTTCAGGCTGTGCATTATCTTGCAGTCAGTTAGTAGAACATAATTATTACTAGCTTCTGCTCACAGCTTTGTCCGCGGGAATGTTTGGAAATTACCCCCGGGAACGTGCTACCAGAACAAAAATAGCCTATATCCCCAAGATACCATCCATTTCTTTATCGAATCCGTTAAGTGGTTTAAGCATGAAAAGGTGACATACAGACTAGAGTTACTTTCGAATTCATAGTATTATAGTATAGAATTATGTATACCTACTAACGGACCGGACAGACGTTGTCTTGTTTCCTATAACTTGATTACAGCGCCACCTACCGCGTCCAATTGTGAATCTGAATCTAATTCACCCACTCCAACACACAAATAAATCATCAAAATCGGTCCGGTTGTTTAGCATGAGTTCAGTGACATTCAGAAATACAGAAGAATAGATAGCGTCGAAAGAAGTCTCTAGTAAAGTTAGGAAAATTAAATGTTATGCAAAATGACGCCGTACTTCAATTTGCGGTATTAAAGCCATTTCATATAACTGTCATAGAATGATATTTGTAGTTTGAATATATGGAAAATATAATTTGGTTTTTAATTTGGAATTTCCCTGACTATATTACCGCTATTTCTTTTTCATTGTAGGTACTGTCTTACTAGCTTCAATTCGAAGAAGGACACGTGTCTACTGATTGGCGATAAAGCAACACAGTATCATTCCCAATCTGAAGGCCAATTCTCGTAATTTATAACGTTCAAAATCTAGTCGCAGTCTCATCTCGGCGACAAACAAATGTCAAAAACTTGTCAAAATGTAGGGAAATTAGAAGTATTTCTGACAGATTGAGACTGAGATCAGACTGTGAACGTTCTTAAAATTATGTGGCTGATGAGAGAATGTGTTCTTGACACCTGACAGTTTTATGCAAACGAATACGTTTTGCGAAATTGATTTTCATTGCTACTAGAATTTTCGCACTGACAGCTGTCAGGAACGCATTCTCTCGACGACCAGACTGTAGAGAGCTAATAACATAGATTATTCGGTATAGCTGAAAACCAAGACCAAAATGGTACTTTCAAACAGAAAATTCCAATAAAATGTTCCCGTGGCTTGCATATTTCAGTAGCGCCAAGACGCGTTCGTTACAAATTTATTTTGAATATCTCCATTGTTCTTATTTCAATCGAGTGTCAAAGAATAGTACCTAGATTTATGTTATTAAACAATGCCTAAGTTTTGGCCTAAGTAATAACAGCCGCAAGGGTCAATCGATCAGGTTAAGCTACGCTTGTCGCAATTGCACCGTGGATGGGTGACTATATTTACATACCAAAACCCCTCCGTGCCTCAGAAAGCATGTTAAGCCGTTGGTCCCGGCTGTCATTCGTGGATCTTTGACAATCGTTACGGGTCGTCTGAAGCCCGAAAGTCTGACAACCAGTCTTACCAAGGGGTGTCGTATTACCCAGTAATTGGGTTGTGGAGGTCAGATAGGCAGTCGCTCCATGTATGCATGCATTTAGCTGTAATAGTAGAGAGATACCTACGTATGAATGAAATAAAGTACTATTAGGTAGGTATATATACAGGGTTATTTTACTTAAATTGACTAGATAAACTCCGCAAACGCGATCGATATCTAAAACGATATAATATACCGCTGTTAGTGTTGTTAACCGCTGTTAGCGTTATTACTTGATAGAGAAAAACTGTTTTCTTATGTTTTATCGTGTTTAGATATCGATACCCATCATATGTGAAGTTTACGCAAAAACAAAAGATATTTTTCTTCAAATGATATATTTTTTGTTTTATATGTCTGCGGAGTTTAGCTAGCCAATTTAAAATAACCCTGTATGTATTTCAAAATTTTATTAATTCATGCAAACACGTGGATACATAAAGTTCACTTCTGGAAAAGTTAAATTAATGACATATACACAAAAAAGATATTTAAATAGAACCTACATTACAGCGACAATAAAGGAGATATTTAATAGTTTCGTGTTCATTATGACGGCTGGCTATAGTGGCTATTCTCTTTTATGCGCGCTCATATTAAAGTCAGCCATGAATTCATGATACACGACACCTACTCATAATTATAAATGTCATTCCCGTTTTTGTGTCATTCATTTAACAACCTAAATAATGATAATACTCTAATATACATTTCTTGCGACCTTTAATTTTAAACTTTTGTCGTCGACACCTCGACAAAGTTAATAATATAATTTACAATGCTTTTAACTGGTCATAACATTCGTCCCGCATAACGACTTTTGTTCGAGATTTTCCAAATAAACAAAATTCATTTGTTACTTCGTTTGATGAGTTCATAGGTTACGTAATCCGGGCCTATTGTAATTGATATAAATTACTTAACTTTGCAGTAATTAAACAATGTTTTATTTCTTTTTAACAGTTAGCGCAGTCGTAAATGGTTTCCCTAGGGAATTGTATTTGTACGTTTGTTTTACGTAAGATTATGTTTTCTAAAATTATACCGAGGAAACAACATTGGATGAATGTTTAAAAGATACATTTTATCCGTCTGCTGTTAGTAGGTAAGACAGTGCAATAACTATAGCTACCTTTATAATATGTATTTAGGGAACTGAACAGTTTAATTTAAGATTACAAAATACCGCCTTAGCAAAAGGTCATAATTTCCTCAAAAACGCTGTGAATCATCAAAACAGCTAATCATTACTCTGATAATAGTTACATCTTACATCGAATATTTACTTTTTATTCAGTTTGAAAAAAGGAATTTCAAAAGCACACAATAGTGTCACTATCTTTCCAATAGTAATGTTGGCCTCAATATTTATTTAATTGCTTACTTTCATTAACTTTATAATATTATAGCATCGTATCAGCTGTATTAACTAATTACTCACGACTAAACAAGCAAAAATAAATAAAAAAGAGGTTATCAATATGTTGAATATTTTATTTTTAATGTGTGTTACCTTAGAACTCCGTTATTTATAAGCCGATTTGCAAAATTCTTTTTTATTTGATATACTTTGAGATTGGTCTCATAGAAATTTTATCAAAATAGGTTCAGTAGTTTAGTTTTTAAACCAAAATTACTGGTAAAAATTCAAGTATACGACATTGTTTTTGTATGTATGTTACGCGATATCTCCGGCAATTGTAAATCGATTTCAAATTTTTTTTTTTTAGTGGGTAGGGTATGCCTTAGGCGTAGTCCCGCATACATTTTTATTATCTTTGCTTGGGCAGTTTTTGAGTTAGCTTCAATAATACGAATTTTTTCCACTTAGTTTATATTGATGATGTTTTAATAGCTTCCTGTCACTAATATTTACATAGCGTGTAAAGTTACATGATTTTTTGTGGGATAGATACAACTAAAAAGTAAATAATAAAAACTTACAAATGAAAAAAAACCGCCTTCAAAAAAACGCACTAGGTAAATGAAAAATAACTTTAATTTCGGAAGTCGGAGTCAAATAACGAAAATGTGAACCTGAACCCAACCACACCTACTTCCGAAATTAAAGTTATTTTTCACTTTGTAGTGTTTTTAATGGCACTTCCATTACTTATTTGTTTTTTTTATTGTAAAAAAGTTTTAATTATTTAAGAAGTCTGGGGAGAAACGTATTTGATGAAAATGCCAACGTCCGTCAAAACCTGTATTTAATAGATACCAATAATATAAACCGGTCCAGTTTGATTGTTTCTTTCAGTTTTTTGAGCGTGTCAGGCCAAGTGTACAAACAAAAAAAAAACTGTTTAGAGTTCCCTGCCCAAAAAGTGCCAACGGGACGTCGGGACAGCCTGTGCCGTCTTCCTATCTGTCAGTCAGAGTCGCAGGGCTGCATCATAGCTAGCCAGATATTCTCTCAAAACAATTATAGTCGCTACCGTGGCAAATAGTAAAAAGTCCAAACCCATGTTCACCTAATTTTAAAAGTTTTAACTTTTGAAATGAGGTGTCTTGTGTGGCATTAGGATTTCAAATCCTACCACACAAGCTCGCAGACATTGGTGTGTCGTACGGAACCCTTAGTCCAACTCACACTTGGCCGGTTTTTCTAAATATTATTATGTTCTTCAACATTGGGTTCATAATTGGCCACTTTATTACATGGTAAAAAGAAATATGTAAGTCCTACGGCTAATCCTTTGTTAGGCAAAACAGTTGTTAGCTCATCAGCGTTTAGAGGCAAATTATACTTAATTATAATAAGTAGCCTTTGTTATTTGGTACTTTTGACAGAACTCGATATATATTGGTAGTAAACCCTGACTTATTATTACTTATCTTCGTTGCACAGTTGTCATTGGTCGCGTCAAACTGGATTATTTGCATTTTAAATGTTAAACACGTATTGATTTGTATCAAATCTGTTGTTACGACCTATCTAGTGAAATATAAATTAAATAGAACTTCAAGTGCATATCCTGACTGAGTTTTTAGTGAATTAAGTAAAATGGTTAAATCACAAGTACAAGGAATATTGTTGCGAGTGTTTTCGGCGGGTGAGTCATAGTATTTTTTTTTATTACTCTCGGTGTAAAAATATCAATTAAGGCATTGACTGCCACCGCGGTCACCGGTGACCGCGAACAATAGATTTTCTATTGTGTCTGTTGTCTGGCAGTCAACATAATTATGCAATGAACGTTATACTAAATGTTATTAGAGCAAAAGAAGGTGATATGAAATATAACATTCGATCGCATGAAATTAGATTAAACGTTTTTATAGCATATGAAAATTACATCATATGAACGTTATTTCAAGTGATATTATACTATCTGTTATTATGCCATATATTATATGACATGGTGCTGCTCAGTGCCTCAGTCTGTTGCCTGAGGAAACTAGTGAGTGTGTGTGAGCGGTACGCCAGTGCTCATGGCCTGTTGAATAATGTAAAAAAGAGTGTCGTAATGATGTTTGGGGCTGGTGGAAAATGTCCTGAACCGGTACCTCCAATAATGATAAATGGTGTACCGTTATCGAGAGTGCACTCTTTCAAGTACCTTGGGCATGTTTTGACCACTAGCCTTAAGGATGATGACGATATTGAGAGAGAGCGGAGGGCGCTGTCGGTCAGAGCGAATATGATTGCCCGCAGGTTTAAGCGTGCTTCTACGGAGGTTAAAAATACACTTTTCAGAGCCATCTGTTCCTCATTTTACACCTGTAACCTGTGGGTACATTTTACACAGAAATCGTACAGTACCTTTCGCGTGCAGTGCAATAATGCCTTCAGGATGTTGATGGGGCTGCCTCGCTTCTGTAGCGCATCAGGGATGTTTGCGGAATTGCGTGTTGATTGCTTTTATGCATTAATGCGTAAAAGATGTGCGTCCTTGGTGCAGAGGGTGCGAGCCAGTTCCAACAGCATCCTAGGAGTTATTGCTGATAGGCTGCTGGACTGCTGTGTTTATAAATTGTTGCTCCAGTATCTCAGCTGGAATGCGGAAGCAGTGATTGTTTTGTTGTGTGTGTTTGTGTAATTGTTGTTGTTGTAATTGTATCACTGACATAGTTGTAAGTTTATTTTATTGTTACTAACACTATGAGTCTCATGGTTACTCGCAATAAAGAATTGAATAATTACACACCCGTTGAAACCAGTCCAAGTATTTCAGGGCGAATGTACAGATGCCAGCACATCAAGCTACCCGAAACTGTCAAATTTTCCCAATAAATTTTGGACCGAATGCTTTAGAGATAGAGTTGAAAATCTATTAAAGAAATTTGACATTTGTAGTAGCTTAATGTGAAGCTGGCGTCTGTACATAACACAACCTAACATCAAGCCTGTTTTGCCCGATGGATTAGGCTGAGGCACAATTCGCCGGTTTCGTTTCGAATTTACTTAGTAGTCGTACGTAATAGGTAGCATACATAAGAGAATGATGACTTTTATGGTAACATAATTAAATAAGTTGTTAATGATCAATGGTAGACCACAATCTTCATATCTCCATTATCTACAAAGAAACTGAATACACAAATAAATCAATATAATGACGAGTCACTAACATGTAGGTGTCAACCGGCATTATTTTATTTCGTCATGTGACCATGTAATATGATAGATATATTGCACACAGTATGTATGCATTTTTGCACACTCACTATTTTAGACAAAGGACGTTCACCCTTGGCTATTTATGACCCTCAAGCCCTTTGTGCACACACGTTTTTCTTGCCTTGAAAAACTACGGGTTATTCGACATGTCTATGCACGGTCGTCAGTGTTGTATGGATCACTACCTATGGGTGCTTATTGACGGACACGTTTTTTCTACGACATTGTTTATATGCCGTACCGTAAAGAAACCGTGGCGTGTACAAAGGGCCTCAAAGGTCACTAGAATAAACAGTAGGTACAAGCTTCAAGATGATGACCATCATCATCTACTTACATTTATACTGCCTTACTTAAGGCTATTCAATACATGATCTCCCAGCCACTTTATCGCTAGATGGCGGCACATTCGCACTTCGAACATTTTCAATTTTTACGCCTAACTCAGAAAGCTTTGCGAAACAACTTTATTATATGCGTCAACTAACGCATTAACATAATCTTTTTAGATATTCACTTTGCTTGTTAACTCGTCACATACAAAGATTTGTACCCCTAAACATTTAGCCGTTTCACTTTATATCTTTACTATGTCTTTACACACACATGTACAGTTACACACTACGTGTATAGTTTTACTTGCGATATAACTAGATGGCGTTGTATTCATAAACTTGGTTTGTGAACTTGTTTTCCAGAGGTGGCGTTAATTAAAATAAAATATTTTTACGAAAATATTTTTATGACTGTCCTTCATTCTCTAAAGAAAAGCGTACTTTTTATAGTAAAAACCGAAGAAAAGAATACTTGATTGCTACAAGGGTTGTCAGTTGCTTATTCAATTATTCTAAGGGTGCTTTTGTAGTGTGTTAGGGTAGGTTTAGGTTTAAAAATAATAAAATAATAATAAATCCCCTGACCGATTTCGGTCACGGTGGCCAATTTCAAAGAAGATTAGCCAGGTTTGCAGGAGATATTATAGTGCACAAGTGTGTGCGCAAATACAGGAGAGAGAACAGGCGCAGGACCAACGGCTTTACGTGCTTTCCGAGGCACGGGGGTATTACGCCACCAATTTCCAAACTCCGGGCAAAAAAAAAAAGAAAAAGAGTAAAGAAACTCCTAACGGGAAAAACCCAATTTTAATAACACTGTCCGACCTGAGAATCGAACCCAGGACCCCGAGAACGGCAGATGCACTTGTGACCACGAAACCAACGGGACAGTTAAGATTCTTTGTATAATTAAACGCTACTATAAAACAAAATATATAAAATGTTTATTTGAGTCGTGCGCGAGAGATGCAGCCGGCGCGACGGAATTCCGCGAATTTCGGTCACTCGTAGGTATAATAATAATGTATCATTCAACCGCAGCCCAGCGTGCCCGCCGTCGCAGGCAGTAAGGCAGTGTACAGACGCGTGAAATTATTAGGCCGTGTACACACGGTTGTGGGTATTTAATTATTAGTGTAATTTTATTACTGTTGTGTGTATGTGTATGTATATGTATATAAGTGTTATGTGTAATATGTATTATGTGTTTACTATTTACGTGTGTTTGTATGTTTAGCCTAAAAACCAACAAATTCACATACACCAGCGTCCACTCAAACCAACAATTCCAATTTCAAATGAGAAAATGAAAAAAAATCAGCTGTTCCCTACATTTTGACGCATGATGATACCTATACGAACATAAATGTAGGGAACAGCTGATTTTTTTCGCGATTTCAGGTTTGGTCCCATAGTAAAAAAAATTGTTCATAATGATGAGTACAATGACCATGTTAGTGTTGTTCCAATAACCCTGATACTTATACTATATTATATCCATACTAATATTATAAATTCGAAAGTAACTCTGCCTGTCTGTCTGTATGTTACCTATTCACGCCTAAACCACTGAACCGATTTAGAAGAAATTTGGTAGGTATGGGGAAGGACATAGGATAGTTTTTATCCCGATATTCCCACGGGATCGAAACTTATGCGGGTGAAACCGCTGGGCGCAGCTAGTTGCAAATAAAGTTTATTGAACTCTTCTCTCTCTTCGATAATTGAGCTTTGTTGGTACCGACTTTGTTTTGAAGATTCTATACATCTTTTATTAGGTACTTATTTACACCCTAAGTTACATTAAAATTAGCAAGGAAAAACCGGCCAAGTCCATGTCGGACCACAATGAAGAGTTCCGTAGTCGAAATGAATTTATCCCAAGAACAAGCTTAACATTGTAGTTGAAAATCATGTCCTCCCATACATTGCAACTAAAAGTTGGTCGACTATTACTCGTAAAGTCTACTCAGCTGTGATTTTGATTTCGTGACATATAAGTACTACTGCCGTGAATTTTAGTATTTCTTCTAGTATTTCACAAACAATTTAGGGGATATGACATCCCCCTGTATCACCCCCCTGAGCAGTTGGATGGGGCTGGTTTTCTGATCCTGGATCTGGAAAGTCATCGTTGCAGCATCATACAAACATCTCAACACTTCGATTTAGCACCAGTCAATTCGACATCATTGCAGAGAGGCCAGAACTGCCCATACTTCGATGGAATCGAAGGCTTTCTCGTAGTCCACAAATGCCATACACAGTGGCTGACTGTACTCCTCGGTCTTCTGTACAATTTGTCAAACAGTAGGTATGTACCTATATGGTCTACGCTCGTAACTGCGTACAAAACCATCACATCGTCCGGCGTCCGTTCGTCACTGTGGAGCATTCGAGACTGTTTGTTTACCGAGTGTAAACCGAACTCGCGGGCCGCGGCGCGTAGGTATGACTCGCATAATAATATTACCGCGGTAGTAGATTGATGTACTTGCGTCTGTACAGTATTGAATTTCATTCATTTTCACCTATTTTTTTTCGCGGAACTTATAACATCAGCTTTCTGCCAGTGGAAGTCTCGTCAAAATCAGTCTAGCCGTTTCGGAGATTAGCCGGAATAAACAGACAGAGACAAAAATTAACAACAAATGTTTTTTGTTCAAAGTAGGTACCGTAAATATAAATGACTGTATTCAGATTACTTTATTTGATCAACCGCACAAAACAGAAAGGTAATTTGGTACTTGCACTTTTCATACCTACGCTCGGCGGTCGCGCTGGGGTTGTCAACTTTGGCAAAAAACACACAAAACAAAAAACACAAAAAACTAGTGTAGTAGTGGTACTCGTATCTAGTTATTTGATTCATTGTTGAGAATGAAACAGCAAGAAAGGAAATGATCGTATTTTTTTAGCTTATAGGTACTTACTACAATAAATATCTAATATAAATTGTAAAAATATTACAACGCCACAAAGTCATGTTCGCTTTTACGGCTCGGCACCGGGGGCCGGGGCGCTTACCTACCTATCTAACTATTCGAAATACAAGCAAATGCCTACTTACCTCTCTGAAACAACTGGTAGCTTAAAAAACGATAATTCATCGTAATGTTGAATTTAAACAACCATCCACTCAACAGTTACTTATAATTACTTTTTTTTTTGTTACTCCATTTTTAGGGTTCCGTAGCCAAATGGCAAAAACGGAACCCTTATGGATTCGTCATGTCTGTCTGTCTGTCTGTCTGTCTGTCTGTCCGTCCGTCCGTATGTCACAGCCACTTTTTTCCGAAACTATAAGAACTATACTGTTGAAACTTGGTAAGTAGATGTATTCTGTGAACCGCAGTAAGATTTTCACACAAAAATAGAAAAAAAACAATAAATTTTGGGGTTCCCCATACTTACAACTGAAACTCCAAAAAATTTTTTTCATCAAACCTGTACGTGTGGGGTATCTATGGATGGTCTTCAAAAATGATATTGAGGTTTCTAATATCATTTTTTTTTTTAACTGAATAGTTTGCGCGAGAGACACTTCCAAAGTGGTAAAATGTGTGTCCCCCCCCCCCCTCTAACTTCTAAAATAAGAGAATGATAAAATTAAAAAAATATATATAATGTACATTACCATGTAAACTTCCACCGAAAATTGGTTTGAACGAGATCTAGTAAGTAGTTTTTTTTTTAATACGTCATAAATCGAAAACCGCAATTTACCTTTCACAAAGTTACAACGAACTACAAGAACTTTTATATTATGTTACTTGCTGCTACGGAACCCTTCATGGGCGAGTCCGACTCGCACTTGGCCGGTTTTTTGCACTTCACAGCTACGCGTGTCTCGCGCGGATGGCAGTCTGTAGGTACTCTCTATATTTTGTGCCTGTAGGTACTGCGCGGTACAAGTAGGTACTAGGTATTACATTTATATACGGTACGTACCTACATTTTATACAAGTCCGTTGCCTAATTTCAACTTCTTCAATACGTCTATTGAAGAAGTTGAGATTAGGTAACGGAACGCGGAATTAAGAATTTATTTAGGTAGGTACTGCTACTCTACTCCATAGGTAGAATAAAATTATTTACTTTTACTTTATCGTACTTTATGGAGGTACTAGATTTTTCCCGCAGCTTCGCCCGCGTGGATGTCGGAGATTATCCCACGGAATCGTACTACCGGAATAAAAAGTATCCTATGTCGTAATCCTAACCCAGCACTCTAATTACCTACGTAACACAATCATTATCAATCTCAATCTGAATCATTTTGAAGAATATTGCTAATCCATTGCTTTGCATTACCTATGTTCGAAACATATGTATATCATTTCTATGGTTCGAAAAATGTTTTTGCTCAAAAACGTAAATGATGCAATGAATGTTGTTGAACTGTCAAAATGAAAGCCATTGCTACTGATAGTGTGTTACGCAATTACCCCGCAGGTCATGGTCTACCCATGTGCCAAATTTCATCTAAGTAAATCCGTTCAGCTCAGCCGTTTTAGCGTGAAAGTGGAACAAACAAAGTCAATTGCGCATTTACAATATTAGTTAGGAACAAACATAATATGAAAAAGCTAAAGTATTTGTGTATATTATAAATAATTTCCATATAGTCAAAAATAACGCTAGTTCGGTAGGTAGGTACCTAGATTGATAAAAATTCAAACACACATCTCCCCGGCGCGGGGCCAAGCCTCCAATAGTGCCGGCCGGGCCTGCCGCCCAAAGTCCATGCTGCCGCCTGCGAGTGAGCGGCGGAAGTTACCGAACCCGAACCGAACGCCAACCGAGCGTTCAGGCGCTATCTCTCTCTTTTTGCTTTGCCTCTTTTTCAAACAATGCGCTGGATTGAACAACAAAAACAAGCTTAGCTCCGCTAGGGAAAGGTAATAGTGTTCTGTGAACAAGCTTTTGACTATGCCCGCGTTGACGATAGGATAGACGGTTTGGGAACAGTGGGAACTGGGAAGGGCTCTCTCAATAGGTACTTACCAGCCTAATGCAGAAAGATTTTTAATTCAGAAAATTTTTTGAAGACAGTTCAAGTGTAAGTTAGTACTTACATTTATGTAGGTACTTAGGTACATAAACTTAGTATGTAGGTACATACATTCATTACAGTAATATCGAACCCAGGGTAGATCGCAAATACTATCAATAAGTAGGTAAAGCATTTTTTCTCACTTCATGATTCAATTGATAAATTGATTTAATATATAACTGCGCGGGCAGAGCCACCGCGCCAGCCTTGTAAGAAATATTGCATACCTACCAACGATTCGCAACTTGTCAAAAAAAACACGCATAATTCAACGATTTATTATAAAATTGGCCAACCTGTTTGACATTGACAAACAACGCCATCTAACGAGCAAGATCAATTGTTGTTGATAACCTTAGCAAAAATTTGTGTTCTGCTTCTCGATAGTTCTTTGAAATATCCTGCAGAGGGCGTGTTCCGGCCGCGCACACATAGAAAAATTTATCGATTTTGTCAGGCCTAGATATCCTGGAAATAGTGTTTTTTTTATAGGTTTTTGTCGATATGCGTCAATAATAAGTCATAACAACTTAATATACGTGCTTTTATTCTGCAAAAATCGTTTATTTTTCGAGATTTGTACCCCGAAAGAATGTATGAAAAAGTGTCAGTATCCAATCACCTTAACCCACTTTCATAAAAGTTCCATTCTATCGGACCTAAATAATTGAACACTACCCTTTTAGGGATTCGTAAAGTTTATGTAAAGATTACAGGAAAAATTAAATGATGTCTCTAAATAACACACTTTTTCAAAAATCATCAACAAAAGTGACATTAGTTCCACTATTGGTCAAGAGATGGCGCTGACTTGCAATATTCTATACCACAGCGCGCAGTGTTAACATTTCCTGACGAATAACAATTATATTAGGCCTCGCCGATGAAAATTTAAAAACATATTATTATGATGGTACGGAACCCTCGGTGTGAGTCCGACTCGCTCTTGACCTTTTTTTTTTAATATATTTCCATTATTAAGGTCCAGCAGAAAACGCCGAAATAAACACGTTTCTTATACCCCTTTCATTTTAACTTTATTTTATTTTTATAATTTGTTATCGTAGCGGTCACACCCTCCGTGAAAATTGCAGGCGTCACTCTATTACGATTTTAAAGATACAGCCCTATGACAGACGGACGGACGGAGCCTTAGTAATAGGGTTCCGCTTGCACTCTTCGGGTACGGAACCCTAAAAATGTATTAAAAACAAAACCTGGTGTTGTGAATTACCGCTTCTTCCCCACTGCTCAACTAGATTGCTCAACTAGTTGAGCAGTTGAGCTGTAGGACATAGTTTGTATTACCGAACATTTTATGCTCTATAGCTCAACTATTTTTTGCTCAACTTAGTTGATCAGTAGGTCATCCTGTTATAAAATCGAACAATATAACCTACTGCTCAACTGCTCTTGAGGCACTGGCCACTAACGAGCCCTCACGGCGGGGGATGCTGTTGCCCAGGGTGGCGTCGTCTTCAATACCCTGCCCTGGAGTTGCATCAGGGAGGCACTCCGGTATCAATTAATTATCAATCAATCACACATTATCAATCGGAATCGGTTTCATTTTGACAGTTCAACAACATTCATTACGTTATTTACGTGTTGTGCACTTGTGCAGACACATGTTTCGAACTTATGAAGCAATGGATTAGCAATTTGCTTCAAATTGATTCAAATTCCGATTGATAGTGTGTTACGCAATTAGGGTGCCGGCCACCGTAGGCGCGGGCTTGCGGACAGCGAGCTATGGGCAACTCGCTGTCCGGTAAGGGCCAGGCCCGAGTCGACGGCACGTTGTGTTCCACGCGCGCCTCAAAGAGATGTCAGCACTAACTGACGGGTTCCGCTAGGGCCGATGCCTGCCGGGGTCTTGGTGATTTGGATTTTTTATTTCTAGTCTATAAATATAGTTGCGCAGTTTTAGTTGATCAGCGGGTATTACCCACTGCTCAACTATTCATAGTTGAGCAATTACCAATTGAGCCATTGGTATTACCTGCTGCTCAACTTTATGCAGTTGAGCAATCTAGTTGAGCAGTGGGGAAGAAGCGAGAATTACATAGGATGTGATGGGATGTTTCCGGCTCTGGGAAGTCTAAGCCGAATCAAAATGAGCCATAACACAATTGTACGATGACGTACTGTTTGTGAAGGTTTAGGATCCTTTGTTTTCTTTGTGAAACAAAAATAGCAAATAGCCAATAAAAAGAGATAAAAAAAATGATATCATGTAATACCTACTGATGGATGTATCGATAATCAACTCGGCGTAATTTATTGATCATCAAAGTAGCTACGAATTACAAATCTTGAAAAAAAAAAAACAGAAAATTGTGAAACGGAAAAGCCTCCCTACTTTTTCCACTATTTCTCCCTACTTTTACCCCCATCTTTTAATGAAACATACTAATAGAGTAGGATTATTAGGAAACCACTCGGTACTTTAATATACTATATCCCTACCAGCCTGTCAATCAACTTAGCCTATTACAGTCCATAACATATACATATTATGCCTCCAGGCTGCGCCACAACACTCTGTCCTCCGCCTGCTGCATTTAGCCTGTCCCAGTCACATTTTTTAGCTAATCGGTCCATCTAGCTGGGGGGCGCCCCCCAAAACGCTTACCGATTTAATGTACCGATACACGGTTTCCACTCCAGGACTCCTCTGCTCCATTGGCGATTGGTTCTTCGACAAACATGACCAGCCCACTGCCACTTCGGCTTGCCTACCAACCTGTATTAATATCAAAACTTTTCTATTTTCAGATAAAAACGAAAATGCAAGAGCGACTAATGTAACCACCTTCGACCTAGGTTCCGCCAAAACGTGAGTAAGTACTTGTATGTGTATATAATTTTTTATTCAATCGCCTTTTTAATCAAGTATATCGTTATTGCTATAATACTATGAGAAACACCTTTGTAACACGCTACTAACATTCTTTGTTACAGTAATCATCCTGAGAAAAAGGAAAACCATAATAATATATTCCTAGGAAAGTTATTGGTGGCACTTCCGCACGTCGCGGAATTAAAACAATACGTTGGCGTCTTTCTTTGTGGTAAGTACGCGAATAACTATGATGACAATAATCGTGGTAGACAATGGGCCTAGTTGTGCAAGAACAATTAGAAACTCCCACACAACATAAAGTAGTAGCTCTCTATCATTGACCGCGATGAGAATGCTAAACAAAATACTTATACGCAACACCCTATGAGATGAATGTCAACTTGGCTATTCAAACAATATTATGCACGTTTGCGCAATAAAAGTTCTGATTCACTACATATTATTTTCATCGTCATAGCAAATTGAAAGCATCGGAAAAGTTGTTTAGGCTTCTGACGACAAGAAAACTGTTCCTACAAGTTTTAACGAAAAATGCCATGGTCTCATAATATACAGTCACAGAACGCTAATAGTTTCAGTCACTTACATTGCGTTCGAAACTATAAGCATTTTACAGACGCTTTTGAATTGTCAAGGAGTCGGTCAGTCAGAAATATGAAGCTAGTTGCTCATTCCAAAGCGTAGTGTAGTACCTACCTATGGAGAAAGACGGGCAAGAAACTCCATGGACACTATTTTAAATTATGTATACAGGGTGGAAAAAATCAATGGGCCCTGAAGGGAAACCACTTTAAATCCTTATGATAGATTATTTTACTTAAAGGATATTCCTTTATTTTTAAAAAGAAACAAAACTGCATTCACAGATTTCTCGACAAGCTTACCTAAGCCGGAAATGAAACCAGCTAAAAATTCTAAAAATAAACACTCGCTATTTTATTTACTAATGGATAGGATGATTTTTCAGGATAAAATCTGTCTAATAAACATTTGGTCTTAGAAATAAAAAAGATCATGAAATCTATCATTAATTTTATTTTATCACTAGCTGCGCTCCGCGGTTTCACCCGCATAAGTGTCGATACTATCACCCGTAGGAATATTGGAATAAAAAGTAGCCTATATGTTAATCCAAGGTGTCAGCTACCTCCATAAAAAAATATATCAAAATTGGTCCAGCCGTTTGAGCGTGAATAAGTAGCAAACATATAAACGCATCCCCACATACGACACACCCCCACATACACTCACACACACCCCCACAAACTTTCGCCTTTATAATATAAGTGTGATTTGAAAAAACTGATCTCTTTCATCGTTATTCAAAATGTTTATTATTCAGAACATTAATATATGCCAAACCCACATGAAGAGGTTATTTTAAAAAACTTCTAAAATTGAAATGAATGCGTTTTTTAATGCATAACGTTTTATTTCGCAGACGGTTTTGAATGTATAGTTAGAAATATTATGTATCTTATCATAAATAAGTGAAATATGCACAATATATTTTTAATAGTTTCTTAGATCCGTGTTTGATCTCCGGTGTAGTTTATGTCTAGGAATGGGCTGTCACCTCTGAGAAGAGGTTAAGCCGGCTGAGCGGGCAGTGGCGCTGGCCTGTGATCTAATAACGTTAGGGGAGATCACCAAGTTGCTCGTCAAGCGTGATGATGTGAGCAAAGATTTTTCATACGGTAACCTTGTAACATTGCTATAGAGCTATCCTAAAAGCAATGTTATAAGGTAACTTTGGTGAAAATGGTAAAATTATTTGAAAAGTGCGACTATTTTCAGACTTTAAACGAGCCCCACGAACTGATCAACGTTTCAAATCAAAGCAATTCGAAATATTTTTTTTTTTCTTTATCAAATTACGGACGTGTCTTATCATTTCCAAAATGGCGCACGATTTTTTTGACTATGGACTTAGTTGATACAGTTACTTAACCTCATTCAAACTTAAAAATGCTAATACTTAGTGGTCATTATGGGCGAGGCGGCATGTTGTGTAAAACATGCTTGGTCTTGCAATTAGCTATATTTCCTTCCGTATTCATTTGCATTACTTTACTCGAAAGTACCTACCTTCGTGTCTCTATACTTACCTACTATTATTTCGGTTGTATTCATTCATGGATAATGACAAATATTATATAGCTATATTTCGCTTGTATCGATAAAAAAGTTTACGGAGCTTAGTTTTAAGTAAGTACCTAATCGAATATCTAAATGCTTCGAGCATTTATTTCAAATAGACCTAAAAGGCACTTTTGAACTTCAAAAATTACAATAAAATATAATAATTGTTTTAACTAGGACTAACACTTCATAATTTCAAACAATGAATATCAAGGTCGCACCAATTAAGGACAGGTAACCTTGTCATAATATTTTGACGTGCATATTAATTAATTTCACCTCGCTGCAAGCTTACCTGACTTTGAACATACGTAACTACGACACTAGCGACAAGCTTAACCCACAAGATAAACTCAATTCCAAGTGGCGGCAAAGTTAGCTTTGAACCCACATACGTACACTAACATCAGTTTAACGATCGTAATAGCTAGGTAGCAACCTCATGCTGCAACCTCATTATACAAAACGTTACTGCAACCGCACGCTGCAGCATTACACGAGCCAACAGCGGTAACCGCTTTGTCACGTGTGCTGTGTTAGAGTGGCTTATTTAAGATGCTCCTGCACGATAGCGCCTTTTAGGTAGTCAAAAAGTGTTAGCAATGTGCGGTGGTAACGAGAGACAAAAAAGCGGCGGACTTTGGTAACAGTGAAGGTTCTGAATGTGATATTTCATTATTATTTTTATAATTAGGCAGAGCAGTTATACAATGAGAGCAATGGTGGCCCAGTGGTAACGGCCGTGACTTACGAGTTGTAGGTCGAAGGTTCTGACCCAAGCAGGCGTTTTACTCTGTGTAAATTATTACACAAAACGGTGAAGGAAAACATCGTGACGAAACCGGTATGTCCTAGAACCAAAAATTGTAAGATAAGTTACATTTGCCAACCCGCACTGTGCCTGCGTGGTGGATTATGGCCAACTCCCTTTCACAGAGAGGAGGCCTGTAATAATTCCACTGCTGGGACCGCAGTGGAATCATTAGGTACCTATGATTATGCTATGCTATTTATACATAGGTATACATAACCAGCCTATAATGTTTCCACTGCTGGGACACAGGCCTCCTCTCAGTGAGAGGGAATACACACAGGTATACCCCCTTACTAATAAACGTATTATATCAGATGAATAGTCACACATAAGTTTTCTCTCTTTCAGTCGTCAGTAATTTGACTTTCGAAAGAAGAAGACAAAGCGTTGTGTAACTATACAGACGCTATACAACGTTTATTAGTAAGGGGGATAGTAGGCACTATATACTCGTATTTTTCTCAAAAAGCTGCAGTTTATTAACAACTGAAACTAATCAGTTGATATTGCCATTACATTCTAATATTTATTATTTAATTACAAAAAGAACGTATAATTTCCATAAATGGAGCGAGTGTAATTGGAACAATGCTAGCTATCTTTTTATCATAAGCTAATAAAAGTACGTCGTAGGTTATTGCTTCTTGTGAAAAATAAGTAAATACGTTTATCTGTTGCTATGCAACATTGCTTTGTCTCGATATGTAGGGTACGGCATAATCAGCCTATACGACACCCTAATGCCCTACTGCTGGGACACAGGCCTCAGGGTGTGGGTCATACTTAATCCACCAAGCGAGCCCAGTGCAGGTTGAAGGATGTCTTCGAGTTTTTGGTTCTAGGACATGCCTGTTTCCTCACGATGTTTTCCTTCCCCGCTTTTAGGGCAGTGGGGACCTATAGATATAAGAAAGAAGCTTATTACATTTCTATGGGTGGCCCAGTGAAGTTGTAGGTCGTGAGTTTGAACCCAGCCAGGTACTTTACTTTAAGTATTTAATTTTATCACCACTGCTCTCAAAACGGTGTAGGGTATGGAGGTGCCGTTTAAATTAAAGCACATAAAGCCTTTTGTCCTTTGTCTGAAAGAAGTGGTTTCCACTTCCGGTTCGGCGGGCCGTTGGGGTTTTTGACAAAGTAATTACAAAAAAAGAATTAATAAGTTTCATACTCGTACCATTCCACTGTAACGTGACACAGAAAAACAAACAAGAGGTGCAAAAGTCAATTGGTAACACACTCAGACAATCGCAACAATTTAACAGAGATACAGTAACTCACACTGATCTCGGTCACAGCCAACTATCCAATGCCGTTTTATATTGAAAATAATTAAAGTCTCGTGAGCGCAATATCATCGAGTGAAGTAGGTAGGTACCCATTACGTCGATTAAGAAATTAATTGAAGCACAAGTAGGAAAGTTGGTTCAAAGACTTCAGTGACAATATCGAGAGCGTTCCGAGAACTTATATATTCTGAGTTTAAGTTCAACATAGACCTTAGAAAATAAAGGGCACTTCCTTACTTTTAATTACCATTGAGCATAAACTTCACAAATTGGTTTAATATTCGCTTGCAATTAGCTACGAGAAATAGTTTTTACTCGAGTTTATTTTTATTCCGTTGACGGTTGTCTTTTCCTACGGTGCAGCTGCTTATTGACTCCGTTTGGTTGCGAATATCAAAATAAACGATGATTTTTTTGAGTAAGAGGAAAAAATCTATGAAAATTGTTGGTAAAGTATAAATTTGAAAATGAATAATTTATTTTATTTTCTGAATGGATTCAATATTCAAAAGAAAAACACCGAAAGATTCATCCACTGTTGTACTACTTTTGACTGTAATATCGATTAGCGGATTCAATTTGAAAAGTTGTTTGAAGTCGGAAATAAAATCAAACAGCTTAAGGCACGGCCCGAGGCGTTGCTGAGAAATTGGTGCAGGATTAAAGAGTAGCAGTCGGAAGAGATCATGATTTATTGACATAACTCAGTGTTGAGGTTGATTTTTTTACCATTTTGTTGTACCTAGTTCTAAAGTCCATACTACAAAATTAAATAGATAAAGATATATAAAAACGTTGCTATCGACCGGCATATATATAACGTGCGAATTTAATTAATTTGTAGTCCTTTGATCCGAAAATAATCCTCACTGGTTTGTTTACGGATTGAAGGAAGGAACTTACAGTCTAGCATCCAAATATAGATGGGATAAACTGAATCAATTTGAATAACTGGATATTACATTCGCTGCGGACGCTGTAACGCCAGCGTATGCAGAACGCAGGCGTTTGCCGTAAATATCGACAGTGTAGACGCTACGCAAACTCGACACGAATGTACCCCATACCTAATATAGCATAGTGCCCACACTAAAATCCCCTGAAAAATGATTTTTGATAACCAAAGTTCATTCGGTGGAACATTCACTTTTTCACAGAACTGAAAATGGAACTAAAAACTGAACAGCATGGCAATTTGATTACCTGCATCCGTCAAGAGTGTAATTCTAGCCGCCATTTTAAACAACTTTCGCTGCGAAACTCTTATCCGATTAGTAAAAAAAAAAACTTTACTACAGTAGACAGACTATTTCGATGCATTAATGTTTTTTTTTTTTTTTTACAATTCTGATGACATAGTTTCATTGCGAAACGTGTTTAGAATGACGTGAAGAATCACCCCCTTGACGGATGCAGGTGACTAAATCACCACCCTGTATTTTATAACATTTCAAGCTTTTCGGAGAGGTAATTTTTGGAGCGCTTTGTTGTAAAATAAGTGGCAAGTGCATACTGAAAATGAAAATAGAATCTCATCTCATAATAACCACATGACTGAAAATGAAAGACGGTACAACATGGCGTGATTATGCAGAACGGATTCAGCTTGCAACAAAACGTTTATAAAACGAACAATCATTGTGGAATTCCTAGCCGATAGAAAAATGTCGGTCAATTGTATTACAATTGTTTAAAACCATTGTGTGCAAACTAAAGTGGCAGTGGGCAGGGCACATTGCTCGCCGAACAGATGGCCGATGGAGCCGAAAGGTTCTGGAGCGGCGACCGCGGATCGGAAGACGTAGCGTTGGAAGGCCTCCCACAAGGTGGAGCGACGACCTTGTGAAGGCCGCAGGAACTCGTTGGATGCCAGAAGCACAAAGCCGGTCGAAGTGGAGGTGCCTGGGGGAGGCTTATGTCCAGCAGTGGACGTCTTTCGGCTGAAATGATGATGATGATTGTGTGCCGACCAAACTCCTATCTAAAGTTCAGTCCACTTTGGGATAACTGCCGGAATTAACATAAGCGAATCATACGCACTTATAATTTTCCGGGTTATAGCTACGGTCACTAAAGGAGATAAGTAACCAGGGTCGTCGGATATAGTTGAAGTTTAATAAGAAACAGATAGATATTCTCGAATTAAATCTAATTTAATTAATCTGTCAAGCTCCGCTAATGAGACACAATTGATTTTCATTTGTTTCGTCGCCGATCGGCGACGCGCGCCGCTTTTAATAGACAACAAACAGTTCATTTATCAAATGATATTTCATTTAAAAACATCCATCGGTTTCTTACTAAACTTCAACTATATCTGACGACACTGGTTACTTATCTCTTTTGGTGACTGTATTGTGTCATACTTAGTCAGTTAGTATTATCTTTTCTCGTCATTTTCGAATTTCCAAACCCATATTGATTTACCACCTACTGAACAATTTAACGTGGGTTTCCTATGACTGCGACAAGTGCAAACGGTCTAGTAAACGCAGCATTAATCTGGCGTACGGGTACTTAAATGTCACATCACTAGAGCCAGAATTCGCTCACTTTAGAACCTAATATTCACACAGTGATAGGCAAAACATTGTCCGTCGTTATGTAGGTTAGTTACATTATAATAATACATAGTTGTACTAAAATTACAAGCTTTGTTCGTCAAAGGTTTAGTCTAGATTTCCATGTAAGCATACCATGTTTTCGTAGAACAATATGAACAAAGACCTCTCTAGGGTCCTTAGTGACTTGACTCTCCGTCGACCTGAACTTTGCAGAGCGTTGATTACGGGCAAACTCTGGCTTTATAGGTACAGTCAGTTAAAAAGATGTTCAACGACAAGAGTTCAATTTATTGCCTACAATCTTTGTTCCATAATATTGTATCAATGCCCAATTCTCTTCTGACATTAACAGTGTGGCTTGTTTGCCGGGAGATGGATACATGTAATGTCGTGAATATTTAAGATTTTGTGAAAAGATGGACTGGAAGATGGAATTAAGAGGATGGAAAATAAACAAAATTACCAAATTTTCGTTTACAACGCCTTGGGTCTGTTATATTGTAATATAATTGTGCAAATACACAGAAATAAATAAATGTGAAGCCTGAAAACATAGAACATAATTATAAGCTTTTGGTCGCGACTTCGTCTGCGTGTTTTAACTTAAAACATATCTTATGGCACACGGCAGTAGCGTAGCTTTCTGTCAGTGAAAGAAATGTTGAAATCGAATGATTAGTTTCGGGAATTACCTCCTACATCCAAACTTAAAAACTTTACCTCTATAATGTTAGTATAAATAGTGTAGATTGGCTATTTAATTGTAGCTACAAATTGATACAGTATTATAGAACACAAATTGTAGACAATAAAGTGAATTCTTGTCGATATACACTTATACAGGGTTATTTTTTATTGGCTAATTGAACTCCGCAGACGCGCTGGGTATCGATATCTAAACACAATACATATAATAAGAAATAAAGAGGTGTTATGTTTTTTTTTCGAGGACAACGACTGCTGTTAGTATTATTACTTACTTGAAGTATTAGTTGAGTAAAACTGTTTTCTTATGCTTTATCGTGTTCGGATATCGATACTCGTCACGACTGCGGAGTTTAGCTAAGTACCCACTTTAAAATAACCCTGTATTATTCATCTTTTTGAGGCAGACTGGACCTACCTATGTCCAGCAGCCCGGTTCTGACCTTGTATTTGTAATATCTATTAGTGCTGCATCATTTGGTCTGAGTTTTTTTAATAAGAGGTAGTGTGTACACTGTATATCGTCGGTCGGATTCATTACCGGAACATTTCCAAAATCACGTGTTTTGAGATGAGAGTATGTAGAATGGTAGGGAATTGAATATTTTATCCAAAGTAATACACAATAAACTTGGCTATAATCTGCATATTATTCAATAAAAAAAATTACAAAATGGTCTCTAGAAAAAATAAAATAGCATTTGAATATTAAAAAACTTTAAACCTTAATTACTCAGAACAGGCCATTTTAAAATGTTCCATTACTGTTTCCGACCGATGATATGGAAAAACCTTAGCCCAGCTAGTCAAGCAAAATAAAAGTATTTTTCTTCTAGAACAAACACGAGCAAAAAACATTTACGGCCGCAAATGAAAACTGTTCGCCAAAATGATTTCATTGCCAATTGGCCTTGTTGACATATTGTCAATATATTGTTATTGCGTATGACTACACATAGTGCGTCCGTATTGCTTTTGTGTTGTCTTGTACCTAATCCAAATAGTAAATATAGTGGCACGCGGCAACTGTTTGCATAACAACACCGTAATACCGTATTGTTGATGATCGTAATACATTGTTATAATAATAATAATAAACAGCTCCACCAGCCTTTATAAACATTCCATTTACTACCTTACACATATCAGACTCTTCAGAAAGCAATCTTGAACAGCTGCAGGATTGTCGGAAAATTTCTGCAAAATAATAATGAAACAACAATTGTCACCTCACACGACTCACGAGTGCAGCAACCACCGCACGAACGCTTTCTCATACAGTCTAGACAGACACACGTACCATCACAAAATCCGAATACACCATCATCTCATAATAATCTAACCAATTTCCAGGGGTAGCTCTTGGCTTCGGCCCGCACTACCCGATAAATCTGGCGCAACGCTGAGATATGTTAAAGTAAAATATTGCACTTCGGTGTCTTCGTCGCATAGGCCTCCCCCAGGCTCCTCCATTTGCCACGGTCTCGTGTGTCTCTAGCCCACAGGACACCAGCTGTCTCAACTATGACATCGTCCTAACGTTTATGTTGTCTTTGTCTACTTCTTTGCGATCCATCTCTGATTTGTCATTCTTCTTTACACATTATTAGCATTATCAGACTATAATGTTCCCATTACTGGGACACAAGCCTTCTCTCTGTGGAGTAGGCAGTTATCTACCACGCGTGCCCAGTGCGGGTTGGTGGCCCAGTGCGGGTTGTTTACACATTGTTACAACTGAAATAAGAAAAAAAAAACGTTACATAAGAAAACGAAGCTTAGTGGCTGTGCAATTAGCTTTCAGGGCTGCCAATTGCAAGACAAATACTCACAAGATAACAACAATTTGACACTGACAGGATCTTTATGTCGTAGCAGTGAGGGTATTGAATAGTTTACAAATAGGTACGGGACGTGCGTCATGTAAGATGAAATGATACAGAAGAAATCATACTGTGACGATCATCGTTAACGACTAGCGCGATGGTTACATAATATACTTACCTAATTTATATGAATACAAGTATTAAAATACGTATCGTTTGTCATCTTCATATCGCCTGAAATTCAGTAAAATAATGGAAAAATCTTGAGCACCACATTACATACATTACTTTTATTATTTTTCGTCCCTATTTCTTGAAATTGTCCTATTGCTGAAATATTCTTTCAGCTGAGACATAGGCGCGGGTTATCACCAAGGATATAAAACAGGAACGTGGTTTTATTATACTGTTCCCGTTTCAATACCTGCAAACATAAAATGCCTAACAATATTACAGAGTAAAAAAAAGAGTTCAAAGGAATTTAGACGTTTCAATCTGCCAATAAAACCAATGTCAGTCCTTTGCGACATAGTTTAACTGTTTGGATGTTTTTAATTCAATCGCGCTGTCGCAGCGCAACGAATTTATCAGGAAACTGTTACAGAATGAACCCTAGATTAACTGATAGCAGATAGGTTGTACCAATTGGGAAAGTCAAAACTTTTTACTTTTTGTAGTTCATTTATCTTTTTTTTAATCCATATAAAACAGTAGGCAGGAACGCACCCCTGTTATGCGGCAACACAAATCCGGGGCGCAACCGCTAACCATATCGTTCCTTATGAAGCGACCCTCTCTTGCTTGCCCACCGTCACGGGACACGGACTAGATTAGTTTATTTTGTCCCTACTAGTTTTAATTAGTTATATTATGCGCTAACTAGTGTATATTAACTGTAATCTATATTTCATGTGGCAATTACAATATTATTAACTGGAAGTTGGAGTTTCACTTCCGCTCGTCGACCACAAGTTCACCTCCAATACGTGTACGAGGAGACAGGTAGAACACCTTCCACCTATGTCTCCAAAAATATTCTCAATTTTTGGGACACTCCTTTAAATAAAAAACAAACTGGAAATTATCTATTATATTATTATAATTATACAGGGTGTTACGGAAAGGGTATATCAATACAAACGGGTTGAAGAGTGTATCTGGTCTAGAATCTCTGTACAAAATTTCAGCTCAAAAGCATTAATTTTGAAAATGCTTAATATTTTTTTATTTTGACATCACGGCGCTGCACTGGCGCGCGGCGGTGTGATGTGCGTGTACTAGGCGCACAGACACACTACAGATAATGGATAATGATCCTCGTAGTGCGGTGACACGTTTGTTATGATTTCAATTTCATAAACTATCGAAATAAAAAAATATTAAGCATTTTCAAAGTTACTGCTTTTGAGCTGAAATTTTGTACAGAGATTCTAGACCAGATACACTCTTCAACCCGTTTGTATTGATATACCCTTTCCGTAACACCCTGTATATTATATTATTACATATTTTTTAAAAAGACGTTATAATCCCATTTCCTTAGTTGATTCTATGGCAGAGGATTAGGCCTCCGACGCTCTACCTGCGGGGGTTAACAAGGGCGAATAACCTCCGTCTCTCAGGGGCTGATCAGTAAATCTGCCGCTCTGTCAAATCTGATTTAGCCTTTGCCCGACGGAAATAACAATAGCCAATCAAATAACTTGTCAAGAGAAATGAAAAATATGGAATGGATTTCATTAAATATTACAAAAATGAATACAGTTAAATACTTTATCAGAAATGAGGTGTAAGGGATCATATTAAAATTACTTCGTTCACCAATCCATCTGTTAGGCAGGGAGGGCGATTGAGGCAATTCCTCTTAACGGACATTAAAAGGCCCATTTTCAACAGGGAACGATTACAGGCAGAGATTATGAACGCCTTTGGTAACTTCAGTCCATATTTTATTTGAGAGATTAATAATATTTCTTGGTTGTTTTCATGTCGCCATAAATTACTTTTCCGACAATAAATTTGGAAGTCTACAAATGGCATCAGACAACAGCTGTTTATTATGACCCTCGCTTCTAAATCGTGATATTACCGAACCTTATTCTGAAATACAGGGTTTAATGAAATTACTGATTTTAACCGACTTCCAAAAAGGAGGTTCTGTATTCGACCCGTATATAAGTATGTCAGTGTGTCCGTGATTTTCTCAAAAACTTATGAACCAATTTTGATGTTTCTTTCACTACCGTAATCTACATACTTTCAGGAAGGTTTTAGTATATAGTTAATAAGGTAATTATTCTTATGTACGAAGTTATAAAATCCAAAAAAACAACCGACTTCAAAAAAAAAACACTGCAATGTGAACAGTAACTTTAATTTCGGAAGTCGGTGTCAAAAAACAAAAATGCGGAACCAAAGACACCGACTTCCTAAATTAAAGTTATTTTTCACTTTATAGTGCTTTTAAAATTTAAGGTAATTTCAACAAAGATCACTATCTTTGTTCATTGATTGTTTGGCGCCGACTCAAAATTACATAGGTATACTAACATTAGTTTAAGAACTTATTTATTAAGGTTAAATAAAAAAGCTTTATTATTTTTTGCTATTCAGTTTTTTCGGAGGTTTAATTTTTTGTTAAAAAGTTGTTGTCTCGATTGTTCGTCTTGTTCACACACATAATAAAGTTAGTAGTAGACCACAGAAAACCAACTAAATTATTTCGATTTCTGTGAGGTGTACAAAGGGCATTAACCAACCAACTAATAGGGGAGTTTCCTGGGTAAAAAAATAATAATTAGATTTAGTCCGTCAGTTAGATTATCGAAAAATAATGGATTTTTTCTTTTGTCAATCAAACAAAAAATGACAAAGATAAAGCGCGTCAAAATATGGGAGTGGGGGGTCGTGATGTCACGCCGTGCTAAAAAGTGTCGCACGGCGTGACGTTACGCGGAACCTTAACGGGCGATATCTTCATCATTTTTTATATAATTGACAAAAGAAAAAATAAGGGTCCAATATTTTTTGATAATCTAACTGACGGACTAATTAGAATTTTTTAGGAAACTAGCCTATTGTAAGTACTCTATCCTGAGATTAAAAGTAAAACAAGCTCACGGGGACTTCCATTTTAACTGTGTTTTATCCTAAAATATATTTATGTGCAACGTCTTTAGTTCTGTCTGCCCTAAGTTATGAGAAAAGCTGAAGGTTATTGTTAATGATATTTAACCTATCATTCAGTTCAAAGAGTAGAAGTTCGCCGAGAGAAACAAATGGTTCCAGCGCTGTTCGGAGAAGAACTAACAATCTACAAACTGTTACTTATGTTACGAGTAGATACAAACAGTCTTTCAAGTATTTACTTAGAGTTCGCTTTAAATAGGTATAGAAAACGAAATAAAGAGATATGTTATGAGATTATTTTGCGCAAAGTTTTAGTCGTTTCAAACATGTTCACAACTGGCTAACACCTACATAATATATCAAAATGTAAGTAGAGAAAATCCCTTTTTGCAGAATCTGCTACGCTCCGTGGGCCTGGCTAAATTTATACCTACTATCTATTGCCAAGTAATAGGCGTATGAGAGTTTTTAATGTGTCTTGTTTGTAAAACATTGGCAATCCCTTTGAAGTTGCATGTGTTCATACGTGATAATCACTTTCTGAGGAGCAATGGCGGCCCAGTAGTATCGGCCCCGTCTTACGAGTTGTAGGTCGTAAGTTCGAACCCAGCCAGGCGCTTTACTTTGTGCATTTAATTTCATTACATTGCTCACAAAACGATGATAAGTGATCGTGAGGAAACCGGCATATCTTTGAACCAAAAATACGAAGACATGTGACATCCACCAACCGCACTGGGCCCGCATGGTGGATTATGGCCCACTCCCTCTTAGAGGAGTCCCAGCAGTGGGAACATTATAGGCTGATTATGCAATCACGTTCTATCAGATTCACTATCCTAAAGCATACAACTCTGAAAGATGTGTTTTATTTTCCAGGATTAACACTATGGGGCATATCATGGTTCCTATTCAAAGATGCAGTGCTGCCCGATGGTTACATGTTCAGTATGTGCGGAGTGGTCATAGCAGGATACATGCTCGGACACACGATAGAACGGTACACCACAATCAATCCAGTTGTTGGGATGACGTTGGCAGGAGCTCTCTACAGAAATTTTGGCCCTCAAAACTTTTTGCAGAACCCCTCCGCAGACCTCATTGATTACCATTTAAGGTTAGTAACAAATAGCCCCCGAATCCTATTATATTAACAAAATGTAGGTATTTTATCGCAGATATAGATACACCTAGATAACGCAAGAGCAACTACTTCGCGTGCCAAAACTCGCACCAGCTTACGTACAAAAGTCGTAAGCCACCACTTTTGTGCTCAGTCCTGTTTACTGCTGCCTGGTTGAGCGTTGGCGCTAGACCCCGGGGGTGAGGTGAGACGGGTGCCGCACGCGGCGGCGTCTTTGAATCGATTTGATTTTCCCATCACTAAATAGTGCTTATGACGTCATAGTAGGTAGTCTATTTTATACACTTCAGTGCATCGATCAAGTGATCGATGCTTCACTGCCTACCCGTCCAACTCCTCACGGAATGCAGACCGAGATGTTATGCTATCAATTTCAAATTACTTTAATTGAAGATTGACGTTCAAACAAAATATCTTTAAAGCACGAACTTCACCACAATGACGTAAACAGCACCTGCACACAGAACTTTGTTAATTAATTAAATAAATTGTTAAAGCCTCAGCTTTCTTGATGACGTAACAAATGACTCTGCTTAATTGATTTGGATCTTGCCACATCGTAATTTCCTAACGTAATATTATGTACGTATATTTTTAATGAGCTACCGCTTTACAGAACGGTTGATAATTTAATGGGGACTTACATTCATTTTGCTAATAGAAGTACTACATGATAGGTACCAAGGTTGGGGAGCCATTATATTAATTACTGCACGTCGACGTGCCATCCTCCGCACTTGATTTTACGAGTTGAAAATATTATAGAGCCATGAAAAATTTTGGACACATTTTCAGTTTCGAAACTTTATTTTATTATAAAATTATTTTACATTTCGTGTTATTATTGGGCATTAACCCTTTAATAAAAATAATATTTTCGCATCAAGCACGCGCAAATCGCTTTCGTTTTAATATTAAAAGAATATATTTAAAGTGTTGCAGACGCGACGGTTATTTTTGGTATTTCAAACCTAGGAATTGTTTTACCAAGCCTGGCAAAATATATACATTATGTCAGTATTCATTCGTTTCTATAACCCCTGAACAAAGTCAATATAGAAGGAGTTTATCACCTATATTGTAGGTAGTCGTAATTAAGCTTTAGCTTGCTCAAAGCCAGAATCTATTAGGTACCTACACGCAGCATTTATTCTTTATGTCTTTTAGACCTCCCAATAATTCAAGTTGTTATAAATTCATTAGAAACAACTGGATTAACAACATTTATTTTACTCTTTCAGGCGAATCTACCCCGTCATTATCTTGACGAAGGGCCCGCTCACTTGGAACTGGGAATATATTAAAAATAATTCACTAAAAGTTTTCTCATTGGCCACTCTGCCCTGGATCGTCGAGTGTTTATCTACTGCCTTCTTTGCCCACATACTGCTCGAGTATCCTTGGTACTGGGGTGAGTAACATTTCAAACTTTCAACCACCCTAGCCCACCTAATGAACTTATAAATTCGACCTTATTTACACGAAATACTTGTTTATTGCAAAGATAAATTCCCAAATAAAATTCCTAGTTATTTTCTTGATCCTGTTTACGCTGCTTACCAATAGAAAAGCCTCAGATGAAAAACCAGTGGCACCGGTTATTGCTTGGGCACAGCTCAGTGAGTTCATTCACACAAATCCCCATTCATCTGACGACAATTGAGCCTTGTGAGAGTCGAGAATGTTGAATAACACAAAGCAGAATATTTCAAAGAAAGCACTGTACTGTACGAGTATGTACAAATATTTGAAATCGATGGAGCCGTTATTGAGTATATTGAGATATATTTTCTTGTGGTTACAGGTCTTCACCTAGGCTCTATTTTAGCCTCGGTGTCACCAGCTGTAGTGGTACCAATCGTGAGTAGCTTACATGCAAGAGGCTTAGGAACAAAAAATCAAATAGCACTCCTGGTGGCAAACGCCGGAGGGCTGGATACCGCCTTTACGGAGGGCGTCTGCGGAGTCATTAACAGTGCCATATTCTACCCCGCACCACTTGTATATAGAATCGTAAAGGTAAATCAAAAGACATAAAACAATTTTATTTCAATGTCTTCAACAAAAACAGTCAATAAATATTTTACAACGCAATTGTGACGATTTATATTGAATCATTTAAGTTTTTATCACTCAAGCTATTACTGTTAATGGACGAACTGAAATTCTGTTCAAATTCATAAAACCATTAACCAAAACCTGAATACAAAAGTAGAATACTTTGCAATACATCTATCTCGAAAGCGTTTCTCTTTTATCGAAATGTATTTTTATCTTCAACAATAAATTCAAATTTCGAAATCCGGCCGTACTTATCCACACTTGAGATCGTTCCCAAGAAACACTCCAACCACGTTTTCTTTAAAATCAAACCGCTTTCTCTTAAGGTTCAATTTGGATATAGGGCCCTTAACCTTTTTGTTCGTAATTCCGCAGGGTTTGCTGGCTATATTCGTCGGTATCGCCCTCGGAATATTCTGGGGAGTGTTATCAGACAGTCTGCCGGATCACAGTGACATATACGCGCCAACTATACGAAGCCTGCTTATTTTGGGCGGAGGTGTGTTGTTAACTTACGCCGGTGGATATATCGGATGGGGTGGCACCTGTGAGTATCTCCGTGTTTATATATTTTGTGTTGCTAAGCGTTTCGCCGACGAGAGAGTAATTTTAAGAAGATTAGAACAGCGAGAGCGAAAAAATTGTTTCTTTTTTTTTTTTTCTAAATCATTCACCTTAGGGCTCTCACATCACTTCAGCCAATTGAACTCTATGCTCAATCGATCCTAGAGTGGTCTAGCTCTACCGCTCTATCACTCATGCTTATCTATAAACAGAATCGGTTACAAAAATGGCGAGCCACAAAAGCGTACGCGTCGGTAAATCAATATCTAGAAAGAAATTATTACTTATAGGTTTATTTAAGGAAATGAAATGTATATGTACGAGTATGTAAGTAGATCTTTTTACACTTCAAGATTTTGTGTGTCAATATTTTAAAACTAGATGGCACCGGCATTTACTAGCTGACTGATACCTGAGAAGAAATGCCGAAACAAAGTCAGAGGTCGTGGTCTCTTTTAAAGTACAAACATTATATTATTCGGATTTTTTATGCGTCTAATGCAATGCCTGAAAGGGCCTTTTGATGAAAGAGCCATTGCAACTTTGAGTTGACCTGTCCCAACCGACGGCATGCATGCATCAGTCATCGTGTAGCTCAACCCAATTAGCGAACTTAATATATTATGGCTTCCACAAAGTATTAAACCCTAAGAATTGCGCCTTACTATTCCACAAATCTAATAATTGCATCAATAAAAAGTGTTTAAGTGCATTATCATAAAGAAAACAGCACTTTATAAGTAGCGTATCAGATGACAAAGTTCCGCTTACTAAACATGTAGTAAAGATAATTATGTTTACAATGCAAAAGAAACGTCTGTACTACACAGAGCTATATATATTAAGCTATGTATATTATTAGTTTACCTGAGTAAATACGGTAATACGAGTGTGATTGATAAGGAATGTAAATGTGCCGCTTCCGTCACCATGGGGGACATGGTAGGTACCTACATAGGTAGCCGTGGTTATGAATTAGTCCCCTCGGTTCCGTAATCAGTCAGGTTGACGACAAGACAATAAAGTTACAGGACCTTATTTTTATTAAATTAGGAAAAGGTCTTATCTTTTAAAAATATGTTAATCATCTACCTCATCTACCTGCGCTGTTTATTAACACATTTTGATTAATAACATAATAATTTTTTTGTACAGTTTCTAGTAGCTTTATTTTTAGTCACAGGGTAAACTCTCGTAATTTTAATAAAGTAAGCACAGTCTAATTTCAGTCTCAATCTGCCAAAAATACCTCTAATTTCCCTACATTTTTGACATTAATTGTCGCTGAGATGAGATTGCGACTAGATTTTGAACGTTTTTAATTACGGGAATTGGCCATCAGATCCGAGTTCAAACAAAGCTCATGTTAGATTTTGTGTACCTATTGGTAAAGTAAACGAAACTAATTAAATAATATAGAACCACTCACCAATCAAACCAATCATTGAGTTAAACCGCAAATTAAATTGGAAAAGCTTTTATCATTTGAAGAGTTAGCATTGAACTATTTGATGATTATCTATCTACCTTCAACAGTAATCAGTCAAAGTCAATTTAAGCTGTGTCAGACATGTGAATGAAACAAACTATTTTGTACGCTATGCGATAGAGATACCGACACACGTGTTAAGCTTAAACATACGTGGTATTTGATGTGCCAAGCTGATGGCAAATAATAATATGTACTTTCGCGAGCACGACAAACATACTCAGCGACGTACCAATGTTCGCTGGTACACACGACAAAAGAGTTTGGTATAAGTACAAGTAAGAAATAAACATTTTTTCAGCACAGGCAATTATTTTTAACCGACGAAAAAACGGAGGAGGTTCTCCAGTCGACGCGTATATATTTTTTTTTGTAATTTTATTTGTAATAACCCTAATGATTAATGATGTTTATTTCTGTAAATTGGTTTAAAAAAACACTTTCACACTTCAAAAATAAATTATGTTTTAAAACTAGAGAATTCAGTATTTTCTATCCAACCACTCTGAGAAGAAAGACCGAAACAAACTCAGAGGTCAAAGTTTCTTTTAAAGTCCAGATATAATGTTGGTCAGGCCATAAAAGGACTATTCAGATTAATGTCTAAGATTGCCTTTTGAGGAAAGAACCACACACATTTGGGTGGACCTGTCCAGTCAGTGCACGCATTTGTCAGAAATCGCGTAGCTCAATTCAGAACCAGGCAAGCAATATATTATAGGCTTAATTACACAGCACATGATTCATATTGGGTAAATGAACACATACTTACCTGAGACATATCTATCTGTTTATTTTGTCGATAGTACATTTTATTTCTGAAATCCCAGTAACTTTTCCTCCTAACGATTTCCATCTACAAAAAAAATATTATACCTACAGTTATTTTAAGATATTGTACACAAAAATGGGCAAGTGCGTGCGGGTTCCGCGTTATTGCAGGGTTCCGCATCGTTATGGAGCGAATAGTCTTTCGTATACAGGTGTTCGGAACATCAATGGAACAAAACCTACTTCCATATAAACAACTGTTATGAGACGCCTATACAAATACAGAGCGCTTTTTATAATCAAATGCTGGGGAAAATTACAGATTTTCCACTCTTCTAGGCGTAGTTCACACTGTATCTAGTATATAAACTCGAATTCGTAGCCGGAATGTCACAGCGCGAGTATTTCAATGGTGGTCCGTGCACTACGCAACCAACCTTAAACTAGCTAATAACGCGCTAGTAAGTTGCGTCGTTTATGGATTGCCATTGAAATGCTAGCGGTGACATTCTGGCTACTTTCGTATTTAATTTCGTAACACGTTACTTTTTACCGCTCTGAGTCTGTCTGTCTGTACGTAAACGCCTATTACTAACCCACTAGCAATCTGTCATCAGGAATGTTGCCATAATAATTATCACGCTTAGAAGGTAGTGGTGTCCTTAATAGGTACCTATATGATTATTATTAAAAGCCTATGATGACCCACTGCCGGGAAAAGGGCTCCCTACTCTCTTTCCACTTCTCTCTGTTTAAAGCTGCTAATGACCAGTTCTTCTTGAAGAAATCAGCTCATTCCGTTATCTCCTTCTGGGCCCGCCGCGATGTCGGTTGCCATTAAGAGGGACCATTGGGTTGTATGTTTGGCTCATTAGGCGCGAAACACACGGCGGGGCGGGCCGAGCCGGTCAATTTGACCGCGAACGATAGTGCAAAGGGAATCCTATACTACCAACGCACATAGAGGGCAAAAAGACCGCGCCGCCGGTGCTTGTCGGATGACGTCTCTCGCGGTCATTCGCGGACAAACTGACCGCCGTCTGCGGAGCGCCTTAGCCGTCTGACATGGGGCAGATGTATCCAGCCCAATTCCATATTGTAATCTATTAGAAAACAAATCCTGCGGCCCAATATTATTAATCCTTTTCACAAGCTTTATATTAACTGGCTTCGTTCGTAAGTATGTGTTTTAAGTCATTTTCTAGTCGCAGGAAAGATGAGCGCTTCAATTTTACTGAGGCACGCTTTGGGTATCAAACATTTACATATAAAATTAAACATTTCATCAGATATATAGTTAATTATAACGTGTAGATTCAATCAGTGTATTTATCTTATTTACACTGCTGACATGCCTGTGTGTTCACGAAATTTTCCACGAAATTTCATTAAAGTAATGAGAGCACGGGAAGATAGCTTATCCCCTAATTCGTATTGTTCGAATTAATTGCATTTAGGCTGTATGTGTATGAATACTTAACTACAATGTGTACCTGAGAGCTTATCCTGAAAGCAATTAGTTCAGAATTCACTTCAGAGTCGAATTCAGACAATTTGTGTATTTTCTGAAATAAGTCTTAAATTACTTAGGAATCTTTTCTCAATCGACAAATAATTTTAATTCGTGGAATAAAATTGACGTCTGACAGTTTTTATATGGAAGAATTGTCAAACATGCAAAATTATTCCTCGGGTAAATTTATCTGGCTTTGGAAAAATCAGCCCTTTGTAAACTATAATCAAAGTTCCTATCTATGTAATAGTACAGTCGTTTTAGGGCTGATTTTTCAATAGTCAGATAACCTTTATCTGAGGAATAAATATTACGGTTTGACAGTTTTTGTGTAGAAAATATGTCAAACTGTCATAATTATTCTTCAGATAAATGGTGATTATTGAAAAATCAGCCCTTCTAATAAAACTTATTTTAATAAAAAGTTATTTAAAAAAAATGCTTATTTCGACAAAAAACCTTTGTTACATTCTATTAAAAATTAAAAACGACTCTCGGTAGCATTTCAGATTTAATAGCACCATCATAGTACATATTAGGGTATATTTAAATAAAAAATAGCATTATTATCTATTGTTAACATTCAGTTTAATGCTAGACTAACAGTCACACGGCGTTGTTCAGAAGAAGTTTCCTAGCTTACGTTAGCAAATAACTAATTGTAATCAATGAAACTTCTTAATTGGTAATACTACTAAGGTTTCCTAACAATTCATATAATTAACAACGACACTGCTAATTGCAGAGCAGAGGTGGCCCAGTGGTGTCGGCCGCGACTTACGAGTTGTACGAGTAGGTCGTGGGTTCGAACCCAGCCAGGCGCTTTACTTTGTGTAAATTATTTCATCATTACTGCTCTCAAAACGGTGAAGGAAATAATCGTAAGGAAACCGGCATGTCCTAGAACCAAAAATTCAAAGACATGTGACATCTACCAACTCGCACTGGGCCCGCATGGTGGATTATGGCCCACTCCCTCTTACAGAGATGAGGCCTGTGTCCCAGCAGTTATAGGCTGATTATGATGACTGCTAATTGTACAAATAAACCGTGTTTCTATGTACCTAAGTGCTTACTAATTATTTTGTCAATTAGGAAAGTCAGGTTTAAATACTTCTGAAAATAGTACCTAACGATATGATGTAAATATATACCTCGGCATATAGTCCTCCAGTCCGAATTTCGACCATGGCGATGCAGGAGATATTATAGTGCACACTTGTGTGCGGGACACAGGTACAGTCTCTTTTCCCTCACTCTCATAGTCTGATGGGACGGCAATTCGACACGACTGGAGAGAGATTAGGCGCAGGACCAACGGCTTAACTTGCTTTCCGAGGCGTTGAAGTATTACTCCGCCAACTTCCGAGTAATTCATCAACTCGTCCTACATGCCTACGGCCCATTTAGAACGACTTGCAGAAAATCAAAATAAATTATAATTTCATTTTGCAAGTCATCCCACGTTACTATCAAAATGAGATAAGGTACATCCAGTAGCAAAAGTGTTAGTGTGGAAATAATAATAAAAAATGATTCGTTAAAAAATATTTAATCATCACAACATTGTCACATATAAACAAAAAAGAATAAATCATCACAAAGACACCAATTACCACACGAGGTAATAATGAACATGTAGGTACATGTAGGTTTAATAATATAGTGGGTAAACCTAAAATTATAAAATAATAATCAATCGTCATAAAGATAATCAACAGTTGTAAAGATAATAATTCCAAACTCCGGACTGTTACTAAGGAAATCCTAATGGAAAAGTTCAATAACACTTTGCTGACCTGGGAATCGAACCCTGGACGGACAGACAGGGCTGAGCGTAGGGCTCAGCAGTCGCGCTTGCAACCACGAGACTAATGGGACAGATATCTCGGCATATACCTACTATACAAGTATGATATAAAATGCAACTGTGGCGTACCTAGATTAGAGAGTTTCACAAGCGGAGCCGAACTATTGAGTCTAATAATAGCCCTTTTATAAACGGCCTAAATTAACGTTATCTACTGTCAAGAATTCCAAATTATTTCAACATGAATATCATCATGTCGACAGGATATCTAATAATAATTACACAAATTGTATTCATATTATAGAAACGCAATGGTTTTTTCCAGTTATAAAAGAACATCCGATTTTGTATTGATTAGATAGGGCAGTATTCCATTAATACCTATCAATGGAACGTTGGATAAAGAAAATTATGTTAACAGTGGATGGATAAGGGAATAAGGGCCGGTATTGCCTAATGGTTTTTAAAAATATCGACAAGTTCACTAAAGTGGAAGATACGCACAACGTCAACACTCGCCATAAAAAGGGGTTATGTGCTCCATCCTCAAGAATTAAAATGGTAAGAGATAGCCCATATTATATGGCAATAAAATTATATAATAAGTTGCCCAACATATTTAAAACTGAAAAATCAGTAACAATATTCCAAAAAAGGCTAAAACTATACCTAATCCAAAAATGTTTCTACTCAGTAAAAGAATATTTAGAGTGTATTTTCTGTCATGTACAAAAGTGGCGATCTGTCTTATACAAACAATAAGATTTAGTATATCCTACTTAACTTCATACAAAATTATAATTATATTTTTTACCACCTGAAAAGGATGATATTAGTATTGCTTAATAATTGTATTAAATTCATGACATTTAATTTTTTCATAACTATAATTTCTCAATTTGATTGTATTAATATAAAAGAAATTATGCATGCTAATTTTGGATGTTATGGGCAGGCGAATGATAATTGCAATGCTTGTAAAAGCCTGCAAAGTCATAAGTACTAACATAACATAACACCATAACATTGTACACTTACGGCGTTCGTGCACTACAAGGAATTTTACTGTCCCGGCATCGGCAGTCCGATTTTTTACGGTCCCATATGGCACGCCATAATAAAAAAAATAAAATCGGACTGCCGGACAGTAATATTCCTTGTAGTGCACAAACGCCCTTAGTTTGCAATAAACGTGTTGTCCTTGACTTTGACAAATCAAAATCAATAAAAACTTGATAATTAGGTATCGCGACATTTATATGTCTATAAATATTTTGATGTAGGTACGTACTCAAAAAGTAGACATATAACAAAGAAACAATTCAGGGATTTATGACGACTTAAATATCTATATTCACCACATTTAATCAACAAGAAATGGTTTAATCTTTATTGCCAGGAAACGTTAAATTATTATCGTTATTGAATCACCAGGTGGCATTAAATATGTATAAAACGTAGATTAATCTGTTGTCATGTCAAGTCATATCATAGGTGACGGTAGGTGTAAAATCGGTTCACCTAATGATTCCTTTTAAGTAGCTTCTTAAACCAAGTGCTGAAAAGACACCGACTAAGACCTCACATCATTGTTTGAGACTTCAGACTAGCTTGTCTATTTCTAATCTCTACAACTCTTAAGATCCAGAATCTACAGTGGCGAAAACCATCGAGATAATGTAGCTCTACCTGCCTCAGAAAACTTTTTGCGGGTTCCAGGACAGTTGAATCACATTGTTTTGGCACCCACAACGCAACGAAATAAGTCAGACTGAAGAAGTAAGAAAAAACATAGTTTCCACTCCCTCCATATCAAGCAAAAGCCTACCATTATTACCACTAATAATCTAATTAGCAGAACACAAAGGCTAGCAACTAAAGCAATGATCTGTTCGAAGCACACAAAGTGAATCTTTGTCGCCCCAAATTATTTTTGGGTTCGGCAGTTATGAAGCGACGCAAGGATTTGGCTCCAGCGGGGTTATGAGCCCGACTCAAGTAAATGCGTATAAAAAAGGAATTTCACTCATCGTTCCTGTGCGCTGCGAGGGTTGACGTTAAGAAGTGCCTTCAGGAATTCCGTCGTGAAATATTACCGAAGATATTCGTGTGAATACTCATGTGTAGAATGGATTAAAGAATTTTGAACCTTTATAAATTGGTTATTTAGATCAAGTATTTTGCTTGATTATTACATGTTCTCGTCTACTATTAATACGGTGACTATTACCTGAAATCACCTCCCTAGTCTGTACTCTGGAATTCGTACCCCGGGCCTCAAGATACAGACTAAGTATCTAGTTTGGGGCGCGAATAATATATTGTAACCTAGCTGTAGGTATATTAAGCTTCTCATATCGTCTCAACTTGCTGTTTAACCAGTGAACCTGCTTTCTGTCTATATTACCTGGAAAATATAATTTCTATTTACTTATTTTATTTTTGATAATATTCCACAGTGACTGTTCCACGGAAATGTATAACATTTACGTTGCGTCGCAAAGATAAAGAAAGCGATTAATATAAATTAAATTATATCGTATCTAAAATAAGCATTTAACGTATTAATAATACTGTAACGTTGAGTGCAAAACTTATCCATTAATAAATATAAATATTATCAACACTTCCTTCGTCTGTTGCAAGGCGGCACTTTATTGAAAGAAATTGTCAACTTACTATCATATTAATAATATATAATTAAAGTATAAAGTATTAATAGTATCGTGACGTGCATGAATATTCTATTAATATAAATAATGCACTCCACTACGTCACCATTTCCTGTTATTGCCATTCCTCGTTTTGATCAGTGAAAGTGATAATTACTCGTAAGCAATAGTATTATGATCTGTTTTCCATCAATATTACATTAAATGGTGTGTAGCGTGTAATAAACTGGTATTTAGTTAGTCTGAGTACCTACCAGTAATTTCGGGCAGTATATGTAGCTATTTGGATAGGTAATTATCTAGAAATTGACCATAAAATATACAGACCTAAAAAAAAATCAATACTTAATAGTAGTAGAGCTGGTTGTGATGGAGTCCGTCCGGAGATGTACTACTACTATACCTTAATAGACCGCCAAGCATTGTTGCTGTTTGGTTCGAAGGGTTCCTATATTTAGTCTTTTGGATAGTTTCGTACCTGCTCTGACTCTGGTATAGCAGATGACCATCAGACGCCTGCTTCTGCAACAAAAATCTGCCTAGCCTTTTCCCAACTATTTTGGGGTCGTCTTCCAGTTTAACCGGATGCAGCGGAATACCAGTATTTTACATGGAGCGACTGCCTATCTGGCCTCCACACCCCAGTTACTGGGTAACACGATACCCCTTGGCAAGACTGGTTGTCAGACTTTTTGGGCTTCTGACTATCTGTAACGACTGTCAAAGATCCACCAGTGACACCCGGGACCAACAGCTTAACGTGCTTTTCGGGGCATAGAAGGGTCTCTATATGTAATGGAGGGTCACTTATCCACGAACAGACCCGTCCGGCTGTTATTGTTTAGCCACGATCCCCTCCTGTCTACAACCATAACATTGGTATTTAATACCTACCGGTATGGTATGGTAATGTTACACCTACATAGCACTACAAGCAAGCACACACTTGAAGTCCGTAACATCATCACATTAATTAACTGCGTCTGATATTAACCTCCGTTCCAATTAATCTCAATCAAACTATAATTTTGCTCTAATATCTCATGATGCGATTTAATTTTAGAAATTCCTTCTCTGAATATTCGCAAAGATTTAATGATAGCATATTGATTACGACACGCGATTTGAAGATCAACGAAGGACAAAGAAAAACAATTAATGAACGACAAGAATCATTGATTGATAAAGCATTTTTGTTCCACGTGTGTAAAATGATACTCATTAAATGTAGATATAGGTATATGTATATGCTTAATACTCTTTATGTATTGTACACCATAACAAACAGGAGGAAAATTGAGAAATAAAACGAAATTATTTATTCTGTAAATAGAATATCGGAATCACTTTCACAGGTCATATTATTAAAAAAAATGTACAGGTCGGCGTTTCCAATCCGCCTACTCTGAGAAGAAATGCCGAAAGAAACTCAGAAGTCACAGTCTCTTTTAAAGTCCAGACAAAATCTTGTATGATAAGATATCGTTATCATTTAGTAATTTAATATTTTTAATTTAGAACATTAGCCCCCTTACTAATAAACGTTGTATACTACGTAGCGTCTGTACCTATAGTTACACAACGCTTTATCTTCTTCTTTCGAAAGTCAAATTACTGACGACTGAAAGAGAGAAATCGGCGTGTAACTACCTATTCATCTGATATAATACGTTTACTAGTAAGGTGGTAAAAGTTTAATTATTATTTATGTGCATTAAGTAACAGATGGTACTTATTGCACATAAACCACCAATTTAAATACTCGGTACTTAACACCTTTCATTATTCTCTTGCCTTCATCCTAATTTATTTCGGGTCGGCGCAACATGACTTCTTCCATACTTCTCTATTAGTCGTCACCACTGTAGTCACCCCCTTTCTAGCCAAATCATCTTTCAATTCACGCAGTCCTAACATTTTTATTTACACAAACCTTGATTTTTGAGTTATAGAGGAAGTAAAAGAGCCAACAACAATTAACCTTTAACCGCCCGAATTTATATCAGTTATCGTGCCCCCAGCGCCCGAAAAAAAAAAAAGAAACGAAAAATAAATACCGATGAAACGAGCTGTGATGATTGTAATAATATTACAGATTAAACGAGCTGTGTTATTTGGTCGTATATATACGACTCTGGCGGAATGGACACGAAAATATTTGTCGGATCAATCCGACATAAGCGGTTAAAAGGTTAAAGGACACTCATAAATGCAATTTATGAACAAGGTCTTTTTCTGCTTGCGCTTGTTATCTACATTCACAGGATTAACTTTCTATTTGTGTAAAGTTTTTGTAGAATTAGATACCGAGAAAAAGTACTTAGTCATTCTCTGCATCAGCTGATGTTATTAGAATCTAACAACGTTTTATTCTTACAGCGGGTGTAGCGGTCATGGTGTGCGCAGGAGCAGCGGCGACTCGGTGGGCGCGCCGTGACTGGCCGCTCGCCAACAATCCAGTGTGGGAGGTGTACAAGTTACTCTGGAGGATATTCGAACCCATGCTCTTCACCCTCAGCGGGTATTTCTTAGATGTACATATCGCTTTTACCAACTTTTTTGTGCTAAACCAGGAAAGGCTTTGCTAATCTTCGTGTATCCGAATTCATACGAACGTCGCGCTACAGAGTAATCCTCCACAGAAGCAAAGCTTATAAGTTGCATGGCATGCATCATAAGGATAGAGTTACCTGATATAACAAATAAATCTGAGATCGATCTTTAAAATTATTTCTTAGATACAATTCTGCTGGGGTAATACTGTCTTGGGTTATAAAATGCGATAATTTACTCCCGTGTGATCTGATACCTGCATACGTTCTTATTCTTGCCATCATGTCTAGACGGAAAGGTTTAACTAATAAGTTTTAAAGCGAGCACCACGATTGATTGGCACAGGTTATAAAGAACGCTGGAAACAATTTAATCTTAGTTTTATTTTACTGTCTGGAACAACTCAGGAACTGGTTCTTGTATTCTCGGAAGTCACGAATGTTCTTTATTTGTATAAGACGATACCTTAAAATTTTGCATAAAGTTTATCCTTATCCCATGACTAAAACTATGTAGGTTGCTTACTTAAATCTGCGTTCGAGATATTTTTTTTCGTCTGCACGAGAGTTTGCTTCAAACTTGATCGGTTGTTTTCATAATTTTATTGTTATACTAGCGACGAGTTATTCCACTCTGGTCCCCTCGACCTACCTTTGCTTCACACGCGACAATAGCGTATAATAATAATAAATAAAAACAAATTAAATATTACGCTTAGCACACGAGGTTGTTGACATGTGGAATGTGAGCTCGGCTATCATTGTGCCGATTGTCGTATCGGCCAATGGCCTTATGGCCGAAAGCCTCGCTCAACATCTATCGAGGCTCTCGTTAGGCGGTTGGATCAAGGGCCTGATTCAGAAGGCAGTACTCCTCTATACGGCTCGCATTGTGAGGAGGTTCCTGTCTTTGGAGCCCTAACCACCGGTAGCTTGGACCCTGCTCCCGACAGCGGCGGATTACTATTTTTTTATATTTTTAAATGTTTTTTTATACTTATTTTTTATATGTAAAGAAATATTTTAAAATGTAATTGAATATGTACATAGACAAATAAACGGAATAATGATAAACACCGAGATTTCTGCGCTATATCCAACTTAAATATGAATGTAAAATTACATAAACTTTCCGGATTAAACGCTCAAAACGATGCTGAAACACGCATAAAAATCCATTGTGTAGTTTAGAAGATCTAAGAGGTCACAGACTGACAAGAAAAGCGGCTTTGTTTTATAATATGTATAGATGTCGATACAAAATTTGATATATAAAAAGACACCCAATAAGATTAATCTACTTTTCTTTAAAAAAAACTATAATATTGTGTTCAACACCAACCAAAACAAAATCAAACAACTTCTATTTGCACTCATTGCGAGACATCCATAAATTACAATAATTTTCCCCCAAATCGCCAATTTAAAACCTAATTTCTTCCAGGTATCACAAATAAATGTGAAGGAGCTGTGCCTGATCCTCGGATGCATCTCCTCCGCGCTAGTTCTCCGGCTGCTGACAGCTTTCCTAGTCGCACTCGCTAACGACCTGTCGATCAAGGAGAGTCTTTTTATCGCCGTCACCTGGATACCTAAAGCTATTGTAGAGGTACGCCATTTATTTTCTACTAGTATTGTTTGTGGTAAAATGTTTCAGGTAAAACGTTGTTGGAGCATCATTGATTGTTGTAGCGACAGCGGTTCTGTTTGCGAATGTTTTGTTTATACTTTCTTTTGTTTATTATTTATCAGTGAGCGACAGTTACTTTCTTTGAGTTTTGATTGCGTTAATTTTTTCCCAACTGATAAATACTTTTTATTTTCACGTCAATTGAAGCTCTCGACGTGAAGCTGTATTCAACTGGTAAATTGAACTAAATGTCGGTCAGTAATAAAATTATTAGTCACTTGATTCAAGGAATAATATTAATCAGTACGTTGATATTTTTGCGTCCTTTGAGGCGAAGATTCAATTTAAAATCCTTAATTGGTTAGAAAAGTTAAAGTTTCTGTAGAGGACTTGTAAATTAAAATTGGAAATGTTACTTTATCGAAGTATAGAAATTCACGATATTTACTTACTTACATACCTACTCCTCTTTCAGTCTACAACATGCATGCTGTGTATGTGTTTAGTTGGTAAGCCTTGTTAAATAAATAAACACCATAGACTCTGTAAAATAAAACAAAATTCATATTTTCTTATTTAATAACACCCTCTCTTCATAATACCATCACATATTTGTGTTACCACCAATTTAAATATTTATCAACATTTCACTTCGTTAAAAGAGGTTTGCACGTGGCTAGCTATAATAAATACCGTCACTCAATCACCATCCATCACTAGGAAGAGACCTTGGGACCACATCGCTGTTAACTTCCTACTTCTTTAATCATGTGCTCTGTAACATCATACTAAATACATGTATTAATTATCAGCTGACTGAAAACAAAAGATAAAACTCTCAATTTAAAAAATTAAACGTCATGTGAAGCTGCCAATGATTGCCATTTAAAGTGGCAATGCTGCTCGCCTTTTGGGACATCGATTGGCAATTGCTTTCATTTTCAGTGTCATTGCACTTTTGTCAATGTACGTAATAATGTAAGTGGGTTTCAATGAAGTAAAATTGAAAAATTTTGTATTATGAAAGAGTCGTCTATACATACTGGTACAATCAACAGCAAAAGTAGATGATGAAAATCAGAAATTCAATACTAATGAACGGAGTTCGCGTCATATATGGCAGCTGTACTAGTAGTAAATGTTTGGCATAATTTACAATCACATACTTTTGAATCACTTCGACGCCACACAGTTCTGACGCGAACACCGTTCATTAGTATTCTGATTCTGATTTTCATCATCTACTTTTGCTGTTGACTGTACATTTACACAAAGAAATAAAATTGAAGTGTCTGTTTATTATGTCAAAATAACAGGTTTTTACTAAATGAATAATATGAAAGTATACGGTAATATGCTTGCGCGTTAGTATGTTAAAGCTTGCATTACTTATCCACTACAACTACTTTTATATCGGATCGGCGCCTTCAATACTGCTTACCCCATTACGGAAACACGTGGCAAACGTAAACAGCATTAAGTATTTAGATACTTGAGCATTATTTAGATATATTTATTCACACTTTTATTGCGTCGCATTACTATGTTTGTGCACTGTTTAGTGTTTATTTTATTGAGCAATTGATCATTAAAGTGGGGATGCGTTGCAGCTCAAAATGTACTCGCCCGTCCCGCTGTCCTTTGGCCCCGATACTACTTATACAAGTTTTAAGTGATCTTTTCATTAACGAGCAGAAACTACACCGACACTCGACTAATCCAGAGTCCAGTTTAATTCACTTTGAGTCGTCCCATCACCAGTTTAGTAATTTCATGCTTGTTTACATCAAAGCTTTGACAAATATAGACACTGGTCCTCTTTGTGAAGTAAAGAGTATTTAAAATGCACCACATGTTACAGCTGACATTAGTAATTAGTTCATTATCGTTAGTACTTTATGATGTTCGAATATTCAATGTGTTACCAGCCTATTAAAGAGGTCATCACGGGATTAGCATACACACATTTTTTTTTCAACCATTATTGACCCACTGCTGGGCAAAGATAAGTAAGTAAATTTTATTTGTTTAAACATGGTGTACATGATACATTGCATGCAGGATAATAATGGGGTACATAAAAGTTCAATCATGTTCAGCCGCATATCGTGGCGTACAAATTGGTAGGAAGAGATGGTGCATAAACCGTGATAATATTCATCAAAATTACGTTTCATCATTATTCATTATAAAAATCAAAGTAGTCATTAAATAAATTAGTAAATAAAATTATGAATTACTGTCATTAATTTCAATTCCAGATTAAAAATTAAAAAGATTACAATAATATGTCAAAAATACAACATTGTCATCTTAAAAACGAAGAAAGTTGTCCTCTTTCATAAATTCTGCTATACTGTAATATGCTCTTTCAGTTAGTACACTCTACAATTTAATTTCAAGAGCAGATATATTTAATGCTTTCCATGATTTTGGCAATTTATTAAAAATGGTCGGAGCCATGCAGAAGATGCTCATACTCATAAGGGCTGTTTACGCTTACTGTGGACTCATAAGGTCTCCCCCATATCTTACCATTGTTCGTTGTGAGTTGCCATGTCCGACCAATCTCCCGTAAACGTATCTAGGTCGTCACGCCAGCGTTTACTAGGCCTCTCTCGCTTCTAGTAATACAAAAAAACAACATAACATCTGACATAATTAAGTAATTAATAAAGAAAGGACGGAGAACTTAATTCGAGATACATTTCTAATCATTATCATTAGATACACATTCACATAAGTTTTCTCATCATCCATAACTCTTAATCAAAATAAATACCATACGCTCTAACAAATGCCCATCAAATATTAACCGGAACAAACAGACAGACAGAAGACAAAAATTTTTAAAATTGGTTTTTGTTATATGCTTTCATATGTGTTTAGTAAAAAGCTGTTATTTTGACATTATACTTAAATTACCAACGCATCCACACAGACATACAAAAGGTGACTTTATTTAAAAAAAAATTTAGATGATAGGCGAATGGAAAAAAAACGGGAAACTCATACGAAAACCATCAATGAACAAAAGCAAGAACCGCGTTTATTTCAAAATACTCTCTCACCCTCTCACCGCTGTCAACGAGTGACGTAAAAAATAAACAAATGACAGACGATTGGCAGAATGGCTTTTTTTTTCATTTAACCTATGCTTTGAACATGCAAAATACGACATTGTAGGTAAAACCCTTGAGCCCCAGAGCAGTGGTGGCCGGCCGCGACTTACGAGTTGTAGGTCGTAGGTTCTAACTCAGGCAGGCACTTTGTGTAAATAATTACATCACCACTGCTCTCAAAACGGTGAAGGAAAACATCGTAAGGAAACCTGCATGCCCTAGAACCAAAAAAATAGAAAACATGTGACATCTACCAACCTGCACTGGGCCCGCGTGGTGGATTACGGCCCACACCCTCTTACAGCAAGGAGGCCTGTGTACCAGCAGTGGGAACATTATAGGCTGATTACGCTTATGCTTATGAGGTACCTATACCCTTAAAACTAACTTTGTAAATGACTCGAAAAAACCTGTATTCCATTCAATTAATTGTAATGCTCTGTACATCTTTGTTCATTTTAGGTAGATAATAACCTAAAAGCCCAAAGAGCCGTCACAGGCACCGTAGTAATGAGAATGAACGATTTACGTCAAACAATTGAGAATCGTATTTCCGCTCACAGGAACGATCATAAATCGGTCGATATCATTAACTCGGCTGCAGACTGCCGAGAGAGATAGTCAAGTCAATGGCGACAATACTCGTATTGTTCTTGTGAAAAAACCTTTGCTTTACTGTTCAGACAGATTCATTGCAAACTGGTGGAAATTTTCATTCAGTTCAATGATGTAACACTTTTGTTTACGCTTGCTATTTTAGCTTTAGAACACTGTTTATTTTGCTTCTAAATAAAACATTGTTAGTTCATCTACATAATTATACAACGCTAATGTAGAGTATGTAGAGAGTCTGTAAACTTACTAGCTTTGGACTAGTAAATACTAATAGTCCTCCAAACCAAATTCCGGCAATAACGACCAATCTCAGGGAAGACTAGCCTTCGACACAGGAGATATTCTAGGGCACAAGCGTGCGCACACACAGGTGCGAGGTCCACTTGTGTCTGTGTCTGTCTCATTCGACATACCGGAGAGAGATCAAGCGCAGGACCTACGGCTTAACATGCTTTCCGAGGCATGGTGGTATCACATCGCCTATAGGTGCTGTGCAAATAAGAGATTATATTGATTGTACCTACGAGTATATCGTCCCTCGCATGACTAAAAGTCCTATCTCATTTTTCTCATTTTTTAGCTAATTTGAGTTAGGACAACTACATTTTTCTATTCGTGATTCTTTACATTTTTTACTAGTCGTCGTACAGTCAGCATCAAAAGTCGATTAACACTATCATTTTTACATGTTATTAAATTGACAACAAATTTTTTCAGTAAACTGAGTTTTAGCTTTTCACATAATAGACAAGAGTATAATTATATTCTTAAAAAATTTATTCTGCTGCAATTTTGAACAAATATTTTGCTCAATAACTAAGATTAAAAAAACTGAAGTGTTAATCAACTTTTGATGCTGACCGTACCTATGTTATTTGGATCTCAAAATATAACCATTTTGAAAGGCAACAAAATGTAAAAAATTAGGAATAGAAAAATTTTGTTGTCCTAACTCAAACAGCTCATAAATGGGATAGGACTTTTATTCATGCGAGCGACGATATGTGGTAGGATAGTAATTGGAAAAATTGTATTTTTTTTTTCTAAAGTCCTACGGTTTTTGCAAAAAGATCTTCGGGGTAACTGTATGACACACCTGCAATAGCTATTATTTTGGCGGTTCAGCTAAGTACATTGCGTTATTTAAGTTGTTGAGTATGAAGCAATATTATATTATAAGCAAAATACCTGATTATTGGAAACTAGGAAAGATTTCTAGAATAATGAGTTAATGTCATTATATAGGATTTTTGCAAAAAACCCCAATCTTTTCAAGACGATTGGAAACCCAAGAAAAACAAAAATTAAGACATAACATCTTTATTCTAGTTGGCCAGATTAGGCTTAAATGTAGCTAGATGTGATGTAATGAACGGTAATGACGGATGCGCTGATTAGTTAATACTAATCAGAACATCCGTCAGTACCGTTCATATCAGCCAATCAGCATTTGTACTCATCTTCGTTGTCCGCGATTTACCTAAGCTGATTTTTAGCAAAAATTCTGATATTAGCTCGTGTTTTTATAAAAATCTTTCTTAGTAGGTATCTAATAATCCGGTATTTTGCAAAAATCTTAATAGAAATACTAGAATTTTTCAAATATTATCCTGCGTCATATATACAACTAGAAGTGTCTACGCACATAAATATTGATTTCTTAGCCAGAAGTACGGTATCCCTTATAACGAGTCGTCAGCTCGTTCCCTTCATCAACGAGGAGCTTACTTGGCGAAGTTGAATGGGCCCAACACGATTAATTCGCGTGCTCGCTAAGCTATTATTATACTCTGTTTCATCTTCAATCCCTTCGTGCATGGGAGTTTAAGAAAACGATTGATCACGTATATTGGTTTTGCGTTTAGAGGCGTTTATTTCTATACGAATCTCTACATAAAACAGTAGGTACACGTGCATTCGTTAGAAATAACATGCTAATTTCAAGAAATAACAACTGTTATGATCTATTTATAGAAGGAAGGAAGACATTTCAACTAATCGTTTACGAACACAAATCTCATGTACACAAACAATCATACACGGAACCATAGAAATGTATTTTCTTAACGTGCTCTCCGAGACACGGGGGTATTACACCGCCAACTTCCAAATTCCAGGCTGCTTCTGAGAAATTTCCCATAGAAAAACCAATAACATTTTGCCCGACCTGAAAATCGAACCCAGGACCTATTTGTCGGCAGTAGTGCTTGTAACCGCTAGACCAACGGAACAGTACAAAATAAGACACATTATTTCATTAAAAGGCTGATAAGAAAAAACGTTGGTGCTCAATTAGCCAGCACAATGTTTAACTCACCTTTCATGAAACATAGGCATCTAGAGGGAAAAGCCCATTATTTACCTAGAACCATACGAAACCAAGAAGTCATCTTAACACAAGGTTATATACGTATAACCATAGAGTACAATTTAGTAGGTAGCTAAGCAATTTATGTAGGTACCTTAAGGGCCCAACCACGGGCAATAAATGGCTGAAGGCGAAACCCACTTACCGGCTAACTGACTGACTTATAACCTTATCTCACTAACCATAGCCCTTACATCTCTACACTTGACAGTATTAAGTACCATTTACATACTACGTAGATGGTACCGGTAACCCACTTACTAGAGATAAAACGCCTTATATTTAAGCATTTTTTTTTCGAATTAAGTTGGTTGTCTCGACGCGTACCGCGAACGAGTTGCTGGAAGGACTTACCCAGCAGTTGGTTGACTTTTATCATTGAAACCTGCAATTTTAAACAAGTAATGCATACATGAACTCACGCCTTCTTCCCATGGCGGACAATACAGAACGCCACCTGCTACGATTCTTAACATAATCCTTTTGCTCCATTTAAAAGCACATAAAAAGCAATTATGTTAATATGACTGATTATAAAAAGTTAGGCAGGCATGGTTTTTCTTTTATAAAAGATAATATAATGTTTATTTGTGTGATGTTTTCATAGGAAAGTTCTGTTACATATTACAAAATTTTCCAATATATTAATCTAGCGTCATTTATTTTTATTATGTATTTTTGTTGAGTAGATAAATCATTATTATCTTAGACAGTACAATTCCAGTTGATATCGTTAATATCATTTTTACGGAAGTTCATTCTACAAAACGTCTACATTAATCGGGAAACGATGATCGCTTAGTGATCGTATCTTATTTCTTACAATAAATACTCCTTTTGACGTCCTTCGATTTGATATTATATTGTTACCACAGACATGAACACAATAATCTTTTTTTTATGGGAACCGAATGTATTGTATAGCTACAAACCACTGCACAATATTGTTGATTGTTCAATTTTTTCGCTACTTTTTACAGAAACATACTAATTATTGTTTGCCTTCCAAACTAAGACAACCGTAATTGTACAATGAATAGTTTCGAGATAATCGCGCATAAAGTTTTTTTACCTAAATTAGTGATCAGTGTTCCAATTTTACAAAATCTTTATTTAAAAAAAATTAATGGTTGTAGCGATCGTTCCCTTGAAATCAGTGTTTAATATGTTGGTGATAACCTTGATGTACTTTAATTTTAATTTAACAAATAATCTTTACGGCTAGTGCAACATAATTATTTAATGAACTTACCGTAAGCATGAGCACCGTATGTCACATGTAACGGTTTTTATGTCTACGAATTTTGTTATGGAATTTGCTCAAGTTTTACTAGCCATAAGAACAGTAAGAAATTAGTAACTTAGTTATGATTAATGTCCAGGAAAGGAGAATGGGTAAGACCGTATCCAGAAACAAAGTTAGCGTTATGAACTATGTTGATTTTTGTTGTCCTCATGGAGTAATTTAATTAATCCTAAGACAGCATGTCTGAATTCACTTGGAGGAAAAAGATATGTGAGGAAATTAAATTGATTTAATAAAGGGAAATATTTAAGTTATCCTCTCAAAACTTATTGACCTGCTAATGATGGACACTTTTTAAAATTAATGAACCTGTAAAAACGTTTTGTGCTTCTAATGATGTCATACCTTCTGGCGAGTTTCTCAACTACAACCACTCCTCTTTTATTTAGATTTATTATAAAAGGAAATTATAGATGACTTTCGTTTTATTTCCGAATCTGCGTCTATTTCTTGGTCATGATGTAAAGGCAACATTAATATACGTACTTACGTAGCTTTGGTACCTACATAGGAAACCAAAGTATATTATTTTGGAAACCAAAACGTAAGGAATGGCCTCTCGTTGAAACTTGAAATAAGGCGGAATGCATGTTTTATTAGCTCTCAAAGTAGTTACCAACTATAGTCAGTTTATGTCTTTGTTGCAAATAATCAGTAACTTCAAAATTTGTGAAAAAGTGGTCCATTGTAATATTTCTTGCCGATCCAGAAACGCAATTCACCATACGATCAACGAGTACATAGTGTAGCGAAATGTAATGGAAAGACACTTCACCGACAAACACGTTTAATTTTTGAATAAAAAATCGAAATCACAAATAGGAAAAAATACAAAAAAGAGAAACTAAATATGAAAACTTGTCACATGGGTTTTAAATAATAAGAAACTATTGCATTACATTTTACATTTAGTGGTTAGTATCAAAAAAAAAATTTGGTTTTCAATACAACGCGACGAGTCTAATATCGATTGCAATCAATACCGATCCACGCCAACGTGGTTGAAAATAAGTCCTCAAAAGGATACCAACCTGCTACAGCGTTAAAGGAAAAAAAAAACCGAGTGTGCTTATGACCACACGACTGAAGTGAAACTTCAAACGTATTTGGCTATGAGAGGAAGAGAGAAAGGTACCCGTCCCCGTATTTTGCAAACCATTAAAGTAAAAAAAACTTTTTAAGAAAAAAAAACCGACTTCCAAAAAAAACTTTACAAAGTGAAAAATAACTTTAATTTCGGAAGTCGGTGTCTTTGGATCTTTATTTTAGTTTTTTGCCACCGACTTCCGAAATTAAAGATATTTTTCACTTTGTAGTGTTTTTTTGAAAGTCGGTTTTTTTTTTTTCTTAAAAAGTTTTTATTTCACGCTTTTTAGTGGGTCTGCTTATAATTTATCTAAGTTACAATAGCCTAGTGATCATCGCCTTTTACAAACAAAATATTGCTTTTCCCGATACAGGGAAGTTAATTCTCCAGATCCACCATCAGCTCCGTATCACCATTCACATTGTGACGAGCATAAATTGCTTAGCAACCATATTAAAGTAATCGAATCGCAACCCGTGAAATACTTAGATATTATTGAGTAGTTCCGGTGGCCATCTGTGGTCTTCATCATCAGTTCCACATCACCAAATAGTGCTTTCCGAGAGCAAATGCACGAGTTACTATAAAAAATACCCAAATCGCTATAGGTGTGCCTATAATATTTGAAGAGTTCCTTCGATTTCTCCAGGATCCCATCATCAAATCCTGTCCTGATGTTTTTAGACTAGATGCTGATAATCCTGGCTGCAGCATCAGGCCAGACTTGTCAACATTGCATTGAACTTAAAATTTAGTCCTGTTTAACATGAGCCCAAACACGACTACGGTGCTGTAATTTCAAGGTTGGTACTTTTTCTAATGCTCCTGGCTTCAGCATCAGGTCTTTATGTACTTCGGTGTTCCTCATTAACAGTACGTTTATCCACACATCGAGCCCTTTTCAATGAGCCTTAACACGATATATCTGCTGTTAGTTGTCGAGGAGTTAGGTACTCTGCAGACTATCCTAACTGCAGCATCAGGTCATGACTTGATGATCATGAGACCAAATGTGGTAAATGCCCTATCAAACATCAAAACAATTGACTAAAACAGTCCTTGCCTGTTCGAGTAACTTCTTACTGTTAAGGAGTTGTAACTTCCATCATCAGCCCAGCTACCTGAGATGGTGACAATTATACGCAAATACACAAGATACTTCGAAAAACAATAAGTGAGCCTATAAAATTTAAAGGTTGCCCTCGATTACTCTAAGATCCCATCATCAGATCCTAACTTGGTGACAGTGGGACCACCTCAAAACTATCTACTTTGGAACAAAAAAAGAATTTTGAAAATCCGTCGACAATTGGCGGAGTATTCGATGAACAAACATACAAAAAAAAAAAACATACAAACAGCCGAACATAGTACCTCCTCCTTTTTGTGAAGTCGCTAGTCGGTAAAAAATACTTGCATACGAAATTGTTCCAAAAGGAGTATGATCGCATTTGCGAAAACTAACGCGGTTGAGTACCTACGTATTTGAGCGAGTAGCCGTATAAGATACTTAATAGTCTTGCAAGTATTTTGAGTCGGTACCCGGTGTGCATACTTGGAAGCAAATACCTGGTGTAAAAACCCGGTCGCATATTTATGCGACCGGGACCGAGTTTTTACACCAGGTATTCCCAGCTATTTTTTACGTACCTTCCCTACTCGCGATCACACGTTTTCGTAACGCATTCGCCAGTTTACTCCCCAAGTCAAGCGCGCCTAAAGAAGTTTCACTTCAAAAAATATAATGTCTATAGCTACAGGGTAAAAAAAGGTAATTGGGGAATCGCTCTTGGTCCTGGAATACTTGCGGAGCGCGGCCGGTGGCTCGCGTGGTCAAAAAGCAGTCAGCTGGTCAGGAGTCCAAATATAAGATGTCTGGGTGGGTGGATGGAGCCGAATAAATCGGCTCGCAGAAAATTCGGACTTCTATCTGGGGCAAAAATTATCACCATAAGAATCCCGAGTTGCAAGCAGATCTCAATAAACCCCAAAAAAAACGTACAATTATACATACCAGACAATAGGATTCAATCAAAACGTGAAATGTAGGTAGTCTTCCGTCGAAGATGTGGGGAAACCTTTAGCACAGAACGGATGGGATTAATATATTGAAACATGGCGAAAGGCTATGAAAGGCCAAAAAGATAAAAAATACATACCCCGAATCAAATAATTAATAACACGATGAACATGCACGATCCAATAAATTATGATTTGCTGTTCTATTCAATAAATTTTGGTGTTTCTTTCACAATAAATAAAAAAATCGGACGCCGTATGAGAGAAAATTCAGATAAGTGCTGTATGTCTCCAGGAAAAAATCTCATCTGACGTAAAAGAAATTATTTCAAAATTATTATAAAAAATGAAGGTTTTTGATAGGGCCAGTACAAAAAAAGGTTGATTATAATATTGAAGAAGGACGAATGGCGAAAATAATCATCATGCAGTAACTACTAATGCTGCAATAGGTCTTGTAACTGAGCGCAAAGGGAATGGTATCAGGTTATTTACCACAGTAAATCTCTAGATACATTATGTAAAATGTTTTTGCATCTACTAAAGAATACATTCTTATTCCATACTTAGCTGGTTTTGATGTAAATTACTGACAGAAATTACACCTCCCTCGAAAGGCAAGCAACTCTTTATCTTAAGTTACTCAAAAGATATCACAACCTATACACATTTTGGCTATTCTGTATGAAGATGTAGAATATGTCTCGAATTGGTGCGAAATGAATTTCATCCCTGATAATAGCATCATCAAAATTAAATCTCATATGATTGAGCACAAACGCAAACGGTTTTTTTTGACATCGTTCAATGAAATATTTCTACTACCAGAACGGGGATAATCCAGCTAAGAACAATAGCCTCAAAATTGCTTTCATTTCAAATTTAGTTGTTTCGGCATACAGAGAACTTATGTGTTGGTCTTCCAAGTATACTTTTGAATTGTAATAACATTTTTGGAAATATTTAATAGGTAATACTTTTATTTTTTGTACGAATAGTAGTCCGTAGTGGCATACACTGATAGGTAATTGGGCGTGCCCCCGATACCTCCGCTCGTGCCATGAAACTAATAGTAATACTACGAATACCAGACGTAAGTTAACACTTACGGTTCTCATATCTAGGCATGCCGTTCCAGATAGTTTTAGTTTCGTTCATCGTCTAGACAAGACGATGGTAAATTACAATACCTCTGTTATTAGATACTAGTGGGTAGCTAAGTAAAAAATTATTATGAAAACTTATTGTAAGAACCGTAAGTAATAGTTACTACTGGCATGCCTAATATTTAGTCACACATTGTTTGAAATATACTATACTACTAAGCATAATGACAGTAACGATTCAGATACCCTCGTTTTCAGCAGTAGATAGGTAAGTACACTATGAATTATCATCAGTATGAAAAACACCGTACCTAAATAGCAGTTACTGCTGTATTTCTAGTATGAGTTTCGGATAAAAAAAAAACTGAACATTTTTCAGATATCGTATAGTGTATTTATTTTTGGAAATTAAGGAATGTATAAAATAGGAGGCAGTTACTCCGCTTATAACTAACACTATCTCCGTTAGAGTAGGTTTTTTTCAAAAACACGTTACATAGAACATTATAGATCTCATCACGCTGATTCAGAATTAAGTATTAACTTAGTGAAGTGTATGTATGCTCCCTAATAGTGCATAACGTAGTAAATACGCTCCTTTAGAACATAAGTATCAGTTTAAGCTAAGTAAGCACTTTACTTTAATACACATTACTAATATATTCCTTTATTAACATTGCATAAAGTACATTCGATCGAGTTGGTTGTCTACTTTACAATGACTCTTGGGCCCCCAACATTTCAGAGCAACCCTGCCTTAGGGTCTGCCAAGGGGCAGATTAAGCAAAGTTTTTCCAAAATGTGTAGCTCCTTGGTAGATAACGACGAGGTGTTCGTTAATCAAAATGCAGCTGGCAACAATGACGCCCTTCTGAAGGACATCGGAGGCCACATGGAGCGGCTGAGCACGATCACTATCATCATACTCGCTGTCATAACTCTCCTGGTAATTTACTTCTTCCTGAAATACTACCGCAGCTGCCATCGACAATGGATACAAGAAGAAATCGGATTCAGTCTTAACTATACGAATACCATACCTAAACAATACAAGAATATTATTATTATTTTTTCATTGGAAGTATGGTCTTGTCCTATTTTTATGTACTAATTCTATCTTATTATTTTTATATATCCTAACGTTACAACCTAAATCTTCTTTTACTCCAAAGGACCTTCAAAAATAGCATCTAGTTTACGACCTGTTTCATTTTTAATAAAATTAAATCATTTTCTTGATATACTATTGAATTTACTGACTTATCGTACAATTCCTTGCGTTTGTGTTTATTCATTACCATTGAATAAAGTACATTCGATCGAGTTGGTTGTCTGCTTTACAAAGACCCTTGGACCCCCAACATTTCATAGTAAGGACGGCAGATTTCCTAACTTATGTAACGCTAACATTTTTTTTTCTACTAGTGTTATCTTTTTTACAAACTGTCAACTTAGATTCAATAAAGGTCGGAATACACCACCCACGTAGATTCACTAAATATCGGCAAACGGCAATAGGTACCTAGCGTACCTACGTGTAATATTCGAAAATGTCATTTAACCGTCCACCGTTAGCTTTGACGTGCAGAAGCCGAGTCGATAACTCGATAGGTGCCTAATTGATTTAACGGTACCGGAGTAAACTACATAGCACACACTGCACGAAGGGTGGCCAGCGTCTTCGGACAAAGCTTATTCTGAGGTTGAGCTGACCCGTCGGTTAATCGACGTTTACTGTAAATCGGTCGTGCCCCCGGCCAGGTTATCGCAAACTGTCATACGCTGTAACGGTATATGGTTGTATAATTACTTGATTGGACCCACAGTTGAGCAGCATTGATTGATGTAGTATCAGGAACTATGGAGCCCTCGGGACTTAATTTCCGTTCGTATACACATTACACATATACCTACTCTATGCAATCCTAGACCCTATTTCAACATGACATTGTGCTATGTATGTACGTTCTTTGAGTCAATGTTTAACTGACCGGAGTTTTTCTGACAGTTGCTAAGATCTATATAATATTATGTAGTTGTTTCTCATTTTATTATATAATACAAAGTTGAATGAGAGTTTTGTACGAAGAAAAGCAGTAATAAAAACTTTTATTTCAGTTCCAGTTCATTATCAGCAACAAAATAAATGCCTCAGCTTCGGGCAAGCGACATACAACATTAAAACAGCTTATTACTAATTATAAAAATTGTTAATTAACTCCATAGAGAATAAGCGGGACCCTAAGCTGTTATAATGAGAAGAAGATAATTAAAAAGTCATTAAATAAAAACATTAATTTCAGGCTGTCCTCGTGCGGGTTGCAATGGATTCCCTGTGGGTGGATGCCACCTCAAAAGACAGGCGGATAGCTTCGCAACACTCGAATATCATCGTTATTGCAATACTGATAACGTCCACTTTAGGATCTGCGCTGACGACGGCGTTAGGTCCTGTGCTCCTCTCGCATGATTCAAGGGTCGCCCCTGAAGGTTTGTACCTTTTCTATGGGACATTCGTGATGCCATATAAATGCGTAGTTTTTCAATTATCAAAGTGCTCATGGGAAATTCATGGTATAGTGGTAACTAATACCCCTGATACCTGTCTTCAACACAGTATAACCGCATACCTACATGTTTTCAAAATCCCATACTGTTTGCTTGTTTTTATTGCATGATGTGGACTCCTATAATTGAGGGAGCTCATAGATTTTTGTTCGTGTCCTTTATAATATAGCATGTAAGGTGTATTCTTTGTTGGAGACCCTAATAAAATAAAATAAAACGAAATTACACTTGAGCAACAAACAAAAATGTTTTCGTAGACCTACTTAGTGTAGTTTTCTGTTTCAATATTTCTGACAGGCTTTAACATGCAATCATAATTGCAGACGATGAGCAAATACTTTTGTTGACAACCGATTATTATTCCGTTTATTTATTTTATTATCAGTATACATCGATTAGGTCCGCTGGAAAAACCACAAACTGTTCCAAAAACAAAGGCTAAAGTGTACGGCTCCCTAGAGAAGCTAGATTTTCTTGGGAAATTCTTCAGTTCATGCGAAGAAGGGAATAGGTATTGTCCGTAGTAACCATTCAGAGGATAAAGAAAAGCTATTAGCTGCCTTATTATACGGCAGGCACATTAATTATGTATCTTTATTATTATCTAAATAGTAAAAAAAATGTAATACAAGGCCAGACAAATTACGCTGCAAATCCAAAATTGTTATACTCGATTGTATCACGATTGATGATTATCATTTTAATTGATAAAATATTTGTGTCGTGTACCTACTAGACAAAGTCTATGTTTTAATTAAATTACAATAGTTAAGTTATTGTAAACCTCAACGCTACATAGTAAGTAGTAGGGTACCTATGTGCAGCGGTCATAACTTTATTCCCATATTTCGACCGCTACACAAACTCTAAACACAAACCATACAACCCGCATATCATGTTAAATTATAATAGTTTCGCCATGCAAATACCGTGTCGTGTGATAGGATTATTCTGGAAAATATTGGGTTAAACCTATTCTATAATATTCTGGAAATATCTGGGTTTTCAGAACGGTATTCTTTTTTTGGTGTGGATAAATCGGGTTCCCTACTTGAAATCGACTGACGTTAGATCGAATAACACTTGCTCGAAAACGTTAACTCGATATTAAATGAAATCGATGAATTATGAGTGCGACAGTTCACTACCTCGATGCATCGAAATCTCGAATAACTATAAGCTCGAATTATCGGCAGCGCGAAGGCCATTATCTTGAAACATCATTCATTATAAACAAATAGGTACCTACAGTTTCTTTACCAAATAGGTACCTTAGGAAGTAAACTTATCTTTGTACGAAATATGGAATAAATGTCATAAGTATTAAAAAAAAACAATTATAATTTTGTATGATTTGCAATACCTCTCAAAAAATCGAGTAAACCCATTTTCCCTTTACTTTCACATAACCTCTCATTTTCTTTTTACGTGGTGTCTTGTCTACTGCGGCATTGGCTTTTTCTATGACATGTTTAGTGTTTACTTGTTCTTCATTAAGTTTTCCAAAAAAAACAAAAACAAAAAAATAATCAAATAATCATTGCCTACATACTCGACAAGCTATGAAGCATTTTTGGAGAAATATTTGTGAAATATCCTGTTGATCAAAATTGTTTTTCCAAATACCTAAGTAGAGGAACAAATTGTATTGTATTTAGCAATATTTAGTAACAACCTACCTACACAATAATTAATCATAAAAAAAAATATAGCAAGATTTGGCTAGTACAGTCTGCTGCAGTGAAAAGTCATTAGTGAAAGGAGAAACGTTGCCATATATAACGTACCTAGATAAAATAATTAAAATATAACCACCCTGAGGGTCAACTGCAACTTTCCATGTTGCCGATACCAATTCATTTACAGTCTGTTCACACGATCATAATTTTCCGCGTCAACGACCACGTTAACACTCGTGTGGACAAGTCTTAATTCAATTTGATTATATCACGTAATAGAACGTATGAGTACAGTCTACTTAATTAATATTAATCTACATTCACAGAATCGAATTATTGCTGTACCTATGCGTAAAGATTGTGTTAAATCCCCCACTCAGTAATCCGAATTATTTATCAGATAACTTTAATTGCCCAGTCAGTTTAAAAATATTTTATGAGGATATTAATAGTCTTATAGTATCTGTCGTCACTAAGGTCTAAGTTTGATATACGATAAGTTGTGTATGATATACGATACCACAGAGATAGTGCCGTGGAAAATGCTTGCAAAATATTGAAATATAGAATACTGAATGTTGGCTCCTACATAAATATGCTCTATACCTACTCGCTGATACATATTTTTGAAATCGACACAGTTTTGTATTCATAGTGATAGAATTCCGAACTGCCGATATGAAATAGTTCTTAGATTTTAAGTTATGGTTAGACTACCTACTTGGAAACAAGATTTATATCTAAAATTCTTAACCGGGCAAGCCCCGCGCGTTACCGATCGGTGACCAAACAATAGAAAATCAATTGTGTCTCATTAGCGGAGCTAGACAGTTTAAGAAAGCAGATAGCAGACAGTCAGACGGGAATTCGAAAAGATCCTTCTACTTCATTTGTTTATATGAGGTTGGTGTTTTCTAAATGACTACTCTGAGAAGAAACACACCCAGAGGTCTCAGTTACTTACAATCATTATCTTAGTCGGTGTGTATGAGGATCGTATAGATTTGTGTCTGAGATGGTCCTTTGAGGAAAGTACCTCGCAGATTTGAGTGGACCTGTCCAGTCAGTACACGCATTTGTCAGTAATCGGGTAGCGGAACTCAGAACTTGGAACTTTGTTTCATCATGACATGCTGTAGGTATTCAGGGTGGCAGGGACATCGGCGCGCAATCAGTTACCAGCATTTTTTTTAATAACCGACGAAAACTTTCAGCCCTATTATATTCAATTATGACCTAATTACATAAACCTACAATATTTATGTTATTTACTATTTAATTATAAGTTGGTTAGATAGAAACAAGTAGATGCATTTTTTCAAAAGATACTATTCATCGTTATTTTAGCAATCACATAGTTCATAACCGGCCACTGTTTGAATGGTCTTGTTGTGATTTTTTATCTCTACTACTTCTGTGCCATTACCATGGTCGCGACCTTAGTCTGATAAAAACGTTACGCTTATGTATGCTAATGGTTTCGCGGGAAATCTCAACCTGTAGGCCTAGCACAAACTGGCATTAATGCTGAAATGAACCTTTTTGGTGCAGCTGCGAGGCACTATTGTTGTTAAAACGTTACTTTTAATTTTTTTTATTTGTATTTTGTGTTTCACGAACTATGTCCAAATAAACTTTATCCTTTCTTTCTTTCAAACGCGCGGTGTAAACGGTTACGTTTCTAAACGTGTATTTAAAAAAAACGTATTTTTTTAATATTGAAAATATACGTTTCGCCCTTCTAGAGGGAGGTGGGCTGGTTGGAATAACCACCGACAGCCGCCATAGCCCACGCACAATGGTCCACGTCAAGGACTAAGTGCGGAAATCAAACCCCATAACATAGAACATAGGTCACATGAAACTAAACCAAAACACCTACTGTAGATTGTTGTATTAAAAAAACGTTCCAATTTACGTTACGTTTACGTCGCGCGTTCGTGCTCGGTAGGCTGTGTCGGTTGTAGTATCGTTTACATTCCGATTTGCGAGTCCCATGCGTCAAATTCAGTCATTTTGATTGTATACATCGTACACACTGATCGACTACTTTTTGTCTTGTTTATCCCCCTTAATTTTGTAAGGATTTCGAGGTGTTAGAATCGATTTCGTGTTAGTCAGCATCACCTTAAAAGCTGCAAGAATACCAGTCGTAACCTCAATATAGTCTTTTCTCAGGAATGTACAGCAAACATTAGTTACCGACTAATATTTAACAATTTCTTTTCATTTCCAGATTTCTACCGCACGCAGACGTTATCACCGCCGGTGTCATCAAACCTCGTCCGACGAAACACGATCAGCTCACTCCAGTATATAGATGTTCAATAAATAGTATATTTGTCTAAACGCTGCCTTTATTTTCCACGACCTGTCTAGACAATGGCCTGAATCACCTTGCTATTATCCTAAAACATAACCCATGAATATTTAATAAGCGAACTTCGCTGGATTAAAGATATAAGTAATACGAAAAGGGTATTTACTGAAAATCTTCGTATACCTATCAGAATTTTGAACACAATAGGGCTAGCATTGATTGGCCTCTAATATTTAAACCAGCCGCTGCTTAGTGAATAGAATTTAAAGAAACTTTCTAAGAGAAATATTTTTCAACACCGAATTTCCATTTTAGATTTGAGTCATACTTACTTGAATTTTAAGTTACATGAAAATCATATGAACGAGGATTACATCATTGGTAAACGAAAGATTATATATTGAAGCGTTTTGAATTTTCATAGGATTTCAATTCATGAGCAGAAATACTAAAATATATCGTTGGTTTTCACAAGTGCATTTATTATGTTTTGGCGACATCGATATTTCCAGGTGTCCCGAAACTTTTGCCTGACACTTACCATAGAAAATCTGGGCACTGTGCCAAAATTTTCAGCTACAGGCGCATGGAGGTTGATATTCAGAGATTTAAATGAATAGGAAACCCCACTTCGTATAAACGTTTCGTAGTCAAATACGATTTTCAGATAAAACGTCACTATGTAGCGTATATCAAAGGTGTACCTAGTCATATTTAAGGGTATGGTGCAGACCATCAAACTAAGCAACGTTCTCCATGGGACCAAATAACATAATCAGGTGACCCATAGACTTTGGTCGGGTAGGTATTGAAGTTTTGTATGGAGGGCCATTCAAGTATTACGTAGGCAGATTTTTTCCAATTGTTAACCTCCCCCCCTCCCTCTCGTCAGCAAAAGTAAGCAAAGATTTTACCCCCCCCTCCTGCCTACCATGCTTACGTAAAAATTGGTAAGAAAGAAAGAATTCAATGTGTTCTGGTTTACTTATTGATTCATGAGCAGCAGTTATATACGTTTCGTTTTCAAGCATAGACAAGTAGAGTTGCCATATCGATACCTTAATCCGCAAACCAGCCAACTCCATTTTGCTATAGTTTACAGGAGACACTTAAAACTTTCTAGTTTTTATTTTGACTAAAAAACGACATCATAATATTATTTTTGACAAAAATGGAGTTGGCTGGTTTGCGGATTAAGGTATCGATATGTGCTCAAACCAAAATCGACTTTGTAGAAAATCTGAAAAAGTTAAAAAAAATACTGCTGATGCTGACGGAATCACCATCCAGACCCCATCCCCATGTCATCAAAAATAAACAAAGCAAATACCCCCCGCCCCCCTGTAGTGCTTACGTAATACTTGAATGGCCCCTGGGACAGCTGATATTTTTTCGCGATTACGATGTAGGTCTTTCTGATACATGCTTTATAGGCAGTAGATCTGACTGATATCAAAAATAAAATCTATTTGCCGCAATCACCACGCATGCTTTGCTATTGGTGTTCGTAGCATGTTACTCGTATCTATGTAAGGTATTTACATTAATCCACATTCACTAGTGTCGCAATAGAAGATTACGCAAACATTGATTCTTTTCTGATAGTGCTGAGCTACGAATAAAGAAAAAATATTGTTATAATTACAAACGTAGTCGAAATATGAGAGTAATGAGGTTAAAATTAATTAGAAATAGTAGGGCATACCCATCTGTGACGTAACTATCTGTACATATTTATTATACTTACCTACATAATGTCGGTAACTTAGTTTTAAAGGAATTTTCCTCATTTATTGCAATTTACTATCTGTTATTCAAGAATTTGTAGTCTCCAATTAAATATTAAAATTCCGCGAACAAATAAATAAAGTAATATTTGTATAAGGAATAAAGATGCAGTCTGATTCATAAATTTTTATTATTATTAAATTAAGTTAAGGTAGAAATTAACAGGACTTAATAAGAATCCTTTACCCAGTAGTGGACTGAGATATTCTGTGAACAAGAACAAAACTAAATGAGATTTCTGATAATTTTACTCATTTCAGTTCGAGGGAACCGAAATGAGTAAAATTTTCATTTCATTTCTATTTAAAATTCATGAATGAAACACATTTTAATTGCATTATCTCAAAAGGGTATTTTGCAAGTAAAAGCAATTAAAATTAACGCAGGGTACGTTCGATCCGCACCCTAATTGCGTAACACACTTTCAACCACAATCAGAATCATTTGAGGGATATTGCTAATCCATAGCTTCATATGTTCGAAAAAATTGTCCACTCAACAACGTAAATAACGCAATCTGACCAAGATTATATCTGGACTTTAAAAGAGATACCTGTGAGTTTGTTTCGGCCTTTTTTCTCAGAGTAATCAGATAGGAAACGCCGACCTCATCTAGTTTTTAAAACATGATTTACGTGTAAAAGTGTTTGTACATACCTACTTACATAAAATAAATCATTTAAAGATATCATTTCTCATTCATATATCAACTTTCAAAATGAAAGCCTTTGCTACTGTTAGTGTGCTTGCGAAATTGATTTGTGTTAGATAAACCATTATATCCGATATAATATTTATGATGGATCGAAACCTATAATCAGAGATGCTTTCTAAAATTATTAGGGACCTTATAAAAAATGTATAAAGTGAATGTACTTAAGAAACATGATTTAAAAAGACTAGTTACTTTTAACACCGGCTACACGGCATCAATGGCGAGTATCTAATAGGTAATAAGTAAGTATGGTGTTTGTCGAATGCCACTGATTAGTTCGCAGTCAGTTATGAACTTTCGCCCTACAGAGTGCTCAGCAAACCTAACCTTACTGATTCGCTCCTCTCACAGCGACGGTGACATTGGGGATGTAGAGACTTCTTAATAGCCTCACAAGGCTAGCAGCGTGCGAAAACCTTGCAATTAAATAATATTGTACTTAAAATATACGTGTGTACTCTGATAAGAGTAACAGTGATAGTGACATGCATCTCCACTTTTTTAGCTACTAATAATCGGTCATTCTGGAATATCAGTTGCAATCTTTATTAAGCAGTGAAAATTACGTAGCTAAATGATAATAATGGGTATTTATTGGTGGTGCGTGTGACGTGCCCGCAGGCAGTACGATCTGCGACCCGCGACGCTCGCCTCGACGTACTCACAACTAATACCGCATGAACCATGTTCCTGTCCACCATTGTCCGTGTTTATTGAACCACAGTTTTTATACAGTTTTTATTTTTTGGAAAATATAAGTGACCGTCGCTTTAATTTTTGAACAAAATGACAGAAAGTAAGTTTTTTTTTTATCAATTAAACCATTTTATCCTTATTTTATGAATAGAATAGGTACTAATTAAATATGAAGAAACTGTAATAAACCCAGTAGGAAATTTAATACGAACATCCTTTAAAATAACAAACGTTTGAAATATTAATATCAATTTTGCCATGTCTCATTTTGCTTCTTGAATTTTGTACAATTTATACTGGTTATAAATGAAGACGCCACTGTAATTAATTGCCTTGTCGCCTATATAAAGTGTACGCGAGTAAAACTAGCTATTTAAAACAATAATAAGGCTACGTTTTACATACCCAGCAATTCTGAAGTCTTTGAGAGACATTTGTTACGTACCTTCATTGAGACGTTTGTACTTACACGCTTAATAATTAACTATGATATTGGTTTCAAAAGCAAATTCATCTTCTTTTCTACTTACCTATGTTATGGCTATCAATAGATTCTTCAAATAATATTGGTGTCTATTTCTTCAGTTCATTGGTTCGTCTGATTGAGAAGCCTGAAGCAATTTTCTCGTTGAACTACTCGTAAAGTTCGTGACATCTTCACGCTCTAATTAAAATCGATTTATTCTGCGAAACTGATAAAATAAAATAATGCCTTACTTTGTTTATAGTTGTGATTACCTACAATTCAGTAAAGTGATGGCGCCAAACAAGTAGCCGAATTCTGGGCCGAGTCCATTTATATTGCTATCGACACGCTAAGAAGAAGAATCCAGTAAATAAGTCAATAGGAACCTACCTATTTTTATTTTTGTTGTTATTGCCATAGTAATACAAAATTTATATTCCGAAACCAATTAGCGATCTCATTTTGCACGTTCATTAAACTTGCTGAATGAATGTATAGAACGGTACATCAATCCTCATCAAGGCATAAAATAATGTGTCTCGCGGCCATTGTTTAGTGCCATAGCGTGCATACTGTTGACATCTTCTCATGAGCCGTCCTCGCCATGACCCGACGTAAACTTACTCATTGGCAGAATTATTATTGATGATTCGCGTTTGTTAAAAAAAAACGAATGCAACTAAAAGGTTCAAAACAAGATCGTTTTTCAAGCAGTCTGATGCAGTTGGTGGCAGTTATTTTAGTTCAATCTCAGATTTGATGCCACCAACTGCATCAGACTGGTAGATTTTTCAAGACAAGGTACTTATTAACGTAAAAATCCGTCACTTTTATTTTATAAAATCAAAACATAGCCTATAACCATTGCACGACCTAGACAAGTTAATAGGCACCTCATGTACCTATCTATTACCATCCAGCCGTTAGGGTGGTTCGAGGGTACAAAGATGTCTTTGCTATCGCGCATTCGGGTAAAAAGGATGAATGAACATCATATATCCTGCAATCACCATTAAATTCGGTTTCCCAATTATGGTAATTAAGGTGATTTTTCCGCTTCCATCAACTTTTTCTATTTATAGATTAGCAATTAGCAATATACATATCTTTACGGGCTGATAACACTGTCGAGCAAACTCCAGTCAGTTCAACTGACGATGGATTGGTCATTGCGATAAGGATGAGCAATCGACAATCAACAGCAGGATCATAGCAGGATCGATAGCAGGATGACAATCGTCATGATATTTTTTCGTCAGAAAATTGTTTATGGCCTTATCAAGTGTAGATATAAACTTAACGTTGGAAATTTTGTTACAGTTATGGTTATTAATTCCATTACCATAATAGCCTGAGAGGTCTACTGATTTACATAAGCTTTCCCATAGATTTCCATAACGAAGGATTCAGGGCTACAGTATGGTTACCATCTAATTTTGACCAGAATATTTTGCTATCGAGAGCCGAGACGAGGGTCCCATCACGGCTGAAATTTCGATACAATAGACACAATTAAAAAGTATTGTGCGTAGAATTTTAGCCAGCTATTGTTTTTATTTTTTGTCAGCACCTAAAATTACGTAGCAACCAGCATCAACGAATTTCAAATACCTCGTTATGCTTTATTCAAAATTCCGCTATTGGATTTGTGAAAAACCAATATACGTTCCCTATTTTATTTATTTAAACATGGTCCATTTGCATTTTATTCGGCTTCCATTTTATACCTCGCTGCGGATAAATGTCCAATATGCATTATTAAGGTGCACGATGAACATGTCCCGGTCTGAAGCGATGGCAAACTGGCGGACTGGTGGCTTACTACCCTTTCTTAACGTTGTGCTCAACCACTCCGAGTTATTGCAGTACTAGGAATATCTTGGGCTCTCTCTGGTTATTGACTAAGAGCATTAAACCAACGAGAACTGGCTGTTAATTTATTTAGGATTCAGTTACCGCGGCTTTGTTGAAGAAGTAATTGGGAACTTGTTGCATTTATATATCAGATGTTTCCTTTTCTTTCTGTGAAATGATCTAGGTAATAAGGTATTTCCGTATTAAAAAAAAACATTGGTATATCTTGGATATGATTCTATTAATAATAAACTAGGATGTCTCAACGTTTTCCTGCTGATTAAATGCAATTTTAAGTACGTATCTGAGATATCTTGTTTAGGTCAAGAAAAGCAACTTCTTGGAATTATTCAAATGTCCTAGGTATTTGCTATCATCGTAAATATTGGGAAAAGACAGATTTACTAAATTAAACTTATTTTCCAGTACGTTACACCTGTAAATAAAATGTATCTTTTCTTTTCTAAATACTCAACTTCCTTCCTACCTTTTACCAACACGGTCACAAAAATAATAATTAAGTACATTCAAACCAAAAGATATTTCCGTAATTTATTAAGTTTCTTTTGACAACATTCTATAAAATGGATGGGGAAAATTCGAGGTGGTTTAGGAGGCGAGGATTCGGGAAAAGTTCAAACGCTTTCCAAAATTAATTGTCGAGTTCAGAAAGTCGCGTTCTCATTGTATCAAAACTTAATAAAAACCAGTAAAATGCAAGCGTCAGTGGTTTTTAATTTTAAGATTCTTGTGCTCATTCCTTTAATATGAAAGACGCTGTATCTTCAAACAGCGTCTCCAAATAGTAGTACCCTGTCATCTTATAGTTACAAGATGAGTGAGCATTAATCTTAGTACCTAATAGGCTTGTTGTTCGGTAAGGCCATTTTGCGAGGAATGTGGTGACGAAATGATGAAGCCTAACTATTGCTAACTAGGTTGGTACATTTAATTAATAAAAGTATATTTAACTAGCTTCTGCCCGCAACTTTGGCTGCGTGAAATTTGTTATTCCCCGACCCGCCCCGTCGCATCGCATCGCCTGCCCGAGCTAGTACTTCGTTTTCGCTTAGCGTTCTTTATAACTTTTTTCTTTTTACCCGGCTCCTAGGGTCCAAGCGTGATGTTTTACAGCCTTCCTCAAGAAGTGGGCTATCAAATGCAAAAAGAATTTTCAAATCCAAGTGGAGGTTCCGGATATCCAAACTAATATTATAAATGCGAAAGTAACTCTGTCTGTCTGTCTGTCTTTTCTTCACGCCTAAACTACTGAACCGATTTCGATGAAATTTGGTATAGAGATAGTTTGAGTCCCGGGAAAGGACATAGGATTGTTTTTATCCCGATATTCCCACGGGATCGAAACTTACGCGGGTGAAACCGCGGGGCGCAGCTAGTTACATTATAAACTTACAAACAAACGAATTTTACCTTTTTATAATATTAAGGGCCCATTCCACCAAACTTTTATACAAAGAATAAGTCTTCAAACTGAGAATAAATTTTGAATTTTTGACAGTTTTTCCATACTAAAATTATCAGATGTCAATTTTAATCCGCAGATAAAAGGTATCGGACTTTGGTAAAATCAGCCCTAAGTATACGTATTATAGCAGTATAGATAAGAAACCCAAATTTTTAATCAAATAAACAATCTACCCTACTTACTGCAGTCAACTGCTGCGTAGCGTTAGGTACGAAGCTAAGCTACGACAAGCATAGGGTCAGGCTGGGTAATTGCGAGAACCATAACTAGAATGACATATTATTCAACCATAGATAGATAACATTTTACTTTCTAACAATATAAAATTTATAATTACCATGCTACAAATAAGTAATTACTCATTCGTAGTTACCATGTGTCATTTAGTAGGCTAAAGTTTTAAGTTATTTGTTTGATTAAAATCACTCTGATTAATTAAGGTAATCAATGTAAAAAAAAAATCAGCTCACTTATTACATTTACCCGGTGTTCAGGGGCAAATATACCTAAATGTTGATCAATTTCTTAGAAATGTAGATAGTTTGAAATGTTAATAGCAATAATTGCTAAAATCGAATTAACTTTAACTTAATAATTTTCATCAGTCCCTAAGACTGTCTCGTGAATTGGTCGGCGCAACTATAAACACACGCTATTGCTTATACTCCGCTATTGCAATTACCTACCCCACCTGACGATACGAGGTTTTTTTTCTTGCTCAGACATTCCCAGTGCTGAGCAATGGCCTCCCCTGCCTCTCCATTTCTCTTTTCTTGCATCACCTAGAGATCACCTCTGACCAAGAGTCATCTCGCCACTTCCATTTGGGTGCCTCGGCGGCTCGGTCCATCTTCAGGCACCAATTGTAACGATGCCATTAAGTTCTGTAAAAAATTAACATCAAGGAACTAACAATCCTACTACCTCAATCATCTAAGCCTATTACAGTCCACTGCTGGGCATAGGCCTCTCCCAGGCTGCGCCAAAACATCCTGTCCTCCACCATCCGCATCCAGTCTGTCCCAGCCACTTTCTGTAGGTCGTCCGTCCATCTAGGAAGGGGGCGTCCCACACTACGCTTGCCGATACGTGGTCTCCACTCCAGGACTCGTTTGCTCTACCGGCCATCGGTCCTTCGACAAACATGGCCAGGCCACTGCCACTTCAGTTTGCTTACTCTGCAAGCTATGTCGGTAACTCCGGTTCTTTTCCGAATAATTTCATTCCTGATTTTATGCTTCAAAGAGACTGCGAGCATAGCTCGCTCCATAGCGTGCTGAGCGACCTTGAATTTGTGGACCAACCCGACCGTCAGTGTCCACGTTTCGGCATCCTACTACCTGTTAGCAGTTTATTAGATATAATTAAATACATCAAGATACAGTAGTAACTCTCTGGTAATATAGTAAAGATTAAAAAGACAAATATTTGCACTGAGCAAATTCCTAGGTAGGTACTTATACACAGATTACATGATAAATTTTGCTAGATCAATAATTGCCGACACTCTCATGTGCTATTGGTTTAATGATTAGAGACTACACTTCAAAAGTGTGTCAACTATAATCTTCTTTCTACACCGAATCAAATTAAAACTAAACTTGCCTTAAATGTTGCCGGTCAGAACTAGTTTTCAACGGTTAATGGCGCCATGAAAAATAGGATTCAGAACGAGGCATGAATTTTAACGACAAATTTCGGCGAGAATTAAATTTTCCGAATTACCGCATAACCGTAAAGTTCGGTTGTCATTTTTCTTAGGGTCGATGACTCGAATTTCATTCTAATGCAGTCCTCAGACGTTGTAGACTTTCCAATTCAATGCTCCAGTAGTTAAGAGATCTTTGCACAAGAAAAGTAGATACACTCTTGTAATGCAAATCATATAAAAGGGTAAATATAGCAAAGCCTTCTGTAAAGAAACACTTTAAGGGTGATAAGATTGTGTACCATTGTTGTAAAATTAGACACAAGAGTACGTAGGTACTTTGTGGATGCTGTAAATCTTTCAAGCGTTATCATCTTCTGGGCACGCTCGTTCCATCATAGACCTCATCTATCGCTTTCCATCAGGCGTGATCGGGGTCAAGAGTGCGCCCATTTAGCAATAAAAAAAAATAATAAAAAATAAAAAAAATGCCAAGGTTTCTCCTAATTGTTTTACTCAATCTTTGTAAAGATCCCTTAGAAATATAAATTTTCCGTTTTGACATTTTGACTATGGATTTCCGAATGCTCCTGTCGCGTCATTTTATTTCACAATCTTAAACAAAGTTACCTTTTACAAACAGCGATAGTATAGACACTATAGAGATGTTAAAAACAAAAAATAGAAGTCATCTACAATCTTTACGCTGAAGATTTTCCTGACAGTATTATTTAAATAATGATTTGTTTTGTTTTATTTAATAAGAATGAAGGCTCTGGTGGAAACATTACAAATGTCACTTTTCACGTCATATTATAAAAAAATAAGCTAGATGTAGTCGCCATTTCATATCTGACTACCCCTGAGAAGAAATGACGAAACAAACGAAAGTCTCTTTTTTGAACAACAAACAATGAACTTACAAATGCATTCATAATTGCCAAAAAGCCAGTGATATAATTATATTACATAAAAACGTAAAAACATAAAACCACCATATTTCCATGAGGCCAGAAATTACACAAAGCGGTCCAAACAAATGTTTATCCAGTTCTTCAGTACGCTAATATCCATTAATCTGATTGTTTCAGCCATACTTAGCTTCGCATTAAATTCAGTAATATTTGTTTCTCTGATTATCATCCCTAAGTACGCTGAGATAAACTCTTATTTACATTGACGCAAATTGTATTTGTGTTTGACAAATATTTTTTTTATACGGTAGCAGTAAGATTCTGTAGGATAGAGTCTCTTTATTTGCCGTGTTTCTTAGATAAAGAAACAGCTGTAAAGGTTCGTTTGTACATGTTTATGATAACCTATAGAGACCAATCAAAGCAAGCGTTGTCGTCTGTTGATTGATGCGTATTAATCACACTAGGTACTAGGCATTGCGTAGAATATTGATCAACCAATACTTTTTTTTTTTTTTTGGATGGGAATTCATCAAATGACCCCTCCCGCTCTGGGTGGAGCGGAAGGGAGTGTCAGACTCTTACTGACTAAAACCCATCCGTGTTCCCTCCTTAGCCCTTTATGTTCCGGGCCTCCGGGGTAGCGGTAACCCTTTCGGACAATCCCGCACCCCCGGCAGGCTTCGGCCCTGGCAGGCCCCTTCCTTTTTGCAGACATCTCTTTGAGGCGCGCGTGGAACACGTACGCGCCGTCCGGCACGGGCCTGGTCCTGATCGGACGGTGAGCTACCCATTACTCTCCGTCCGCAGGCCCGCGCATCAACCAATACTTGCCCTGTATATTGACTTGTTAGATCTTAAATATCTATGTATAGCTTGTCTCAAAACGGTACAGGAAAACATCGTGAGGAAACCTTTATGTCTTAGAACCAAAAATAGAAGACATGTGACATCTGCCAACCCGCACTGGGCCCGCGTTGCGGATTATGGCCCACTTTCTCTCACGCAGAGGAGGCCTGCGTCCTAGCAGTGGGAACGTTATAGGCTGGTTATGGGTATCTTCTCTAGAATTATCTTCGATAAAAGTAATATTTGATGTATTTCAACCAATGTTTTAAGGCTGTTTATGTTTATGCTTAGGTTCATTACTTTTCATAATATCGACGAGAGGCTTGTTAGTTTTTTCTTTAAGGCACTCGATGTAATTGGGTATTTAATTATCATCATAGTTGTTTTTATCAATTGTCTGACACCAGTAGCAAAACTAAATATAAAATAAGCAAATGTGATCTTAAGAATACATGAGATGATTAATTTTCAGATAAAAACACAACAACTGCCATAGATAAGGGTGTCTACATCATACACAACGAAGACTTTAAAACGTAAGTGAGTACATTTTAATGTGCGTGCCTCATTAGATTGCACTTATTAAACAGTATGAGTGAAGACGAAACGTTATTAGTAACAATAAGGTGCCGTCAAAGTACAGTAATTATGAGAGAATCTGAGTGAGTGTTCAGCGTGATCAGTTTAATTTCCTCGAACAATTTAATTGGTTCTTTCAATTATGATCGAATAAACGATGTCGCTTTCCGTTTATTTTCAGAACACCCGAATTAACGTTCAGTTATACTTCAGAAAAAAATCCAATTGACGATGTTGAAAAGGAAAATACTGCGTGCATTGCAGCTACCGGGACTTTACTTCATTACTTCCTTTTATTATTACTAGGTAAGTACGCTGCTTTGTGATTTATTATTTAAAGAAATTACTACAACCGATCTATTCTGTAAAAGTCTAACAATGAAAACTTAGGTGAAGTGAGCTGCCATTGTAATCTGTAAAAACCTCACCGTGAAAACTTAGGTGAAGTGAGCTGCCATTGTAATCTGTAAAAACCTCCCCGTGAAAACTTAGGTGAAGTGAGCTGTCATTAGTGTCAATCCCTAGCATCAGGTGGAATGACAGCTCACTTTAATCTGTCAAGCTCCGCTAATGAGACACAATAAAATTCATTGAGTTAAATAACTAGAGAAGCAAACCTCAATAAAATGTGTCAAAAAAGTGTAACCACTATTTAAACGTGACGACGTAGCTTTGAAACCACTAAACATTTAAAAGTAAACATATATCTATCTCACTTACACAAGTCGCAAGAATAATACCGTCACTTAGATTAGACAAAGACCGCAATATAAACATGCAATGGCGGGATGGGGTTGCCTACCCATGCAAAATTTTACCCAACTTTTTAAACCATAAATGACGTTCAAAAAAAACGTTAGGCCAAATTATTTATAAAATATTTGTATTATGTATTTCTTATTCGATGTGTATTAGAAGTTTATAACTAATGACAATAATTAAGACATTTTCTCTTTAAATATTTTTTATTTATTCAGTTAGTCTCTTTTCTCAGCAATCTGATTATTTCCACCCATTTATCACGGCGTGCTGCATCTTTAGGCACCCTGCAACGTTGTTATTATTTAAAAAATATTTAAAATCACTTATTCCAATAAATTAAAAACTCCCATAAATGTGGGAAACTAAAACTAAGTTTTTAGTGGTAACACTGAACCTAATTTACAAAATTCTGCAATTTATTTATTTTACGTTGATATAAACACAGAAACAATAAAATTACGTGTGGAAAGTAATTCTGGTTAATTTATTATGTTTTTGTGATCTTGAATCGCACTCTTTCACTACGAATTTACCCATTTTGGCGATATTTTTGTCATGTGTCACTTGGTTCACTTCGGTTGGCGCCACACAGAGCACTGAAGTGACATTAGCTACGCATACGGCTGTGGCCTTATGACAGGTGGCAACGCCTTGGCGCGGTAATTACTGATCTAGTGTAACATATATATCAATGATAAAATTGATATTCTATGTATTTTAATGTTTCGTCGCCAATGGGCGACGCGCGCCGCTTGACCGGTTAAGCTCACTTCACCTAAGTTATCACGGTGATCTTTTTTACAGAATAACACCGCTGATGCTATGCATTGGCAATATTGTGAGCTCTCTTTAACCTACGTTTTCAATGAGATTTTACAGACTACATCGGCTGATATTACTGGATTTCTGTGAACGAATAGTACTTAGGTACAGCCAAGTGAAAAAACAAGTAAATTTCGTTTCAAATTGTATAGAAAAAGTTGAACTTAATCCTAGGTTTGTTTGTTTGTTTGTGTTATAGGCACCCCTAACTGAAACCAGAGGAACAATTCCCGTATTTTTAAGACAGTTCGCATTCTAATCTGTCTCAATCTATCAAAAATACCTCTAATTTCCCTACATTTTTGACAAGTTTTTGACATTGATTGTCGTTGAACTGAGATTGCGACTTGGATTTTGAACGTTTTTAATTACGAGATTTGGTCTTCTTATAGGTTTCAGTTCTAAGAGGCACATTTTAATTTGCCTGGAACGTTTAAGAGCATTGTACAAATGTACAGTACCATAAAACCATAAAAAGCCTGTAGAAGTTAGTAGAAATCGCATTTCGGGGAAGTTAAAAAAGTTCTCTAACTAGTGTTCATAGTTTCAAAACAATCTCTTTCGTTTCCTGAGGGCATAAAGACCATTTTTGTTTGCAGTGTTAATCTAATATCCATCTCCCAAAATGCTGCAGTAGCGACAGTGAACTTGAACCTGCGTCACTGCCGCTCTAGATAAATAACTTTTTATTATAGGCCGACCGCTTAACTGAGACGTTGCCTGAGATACCTGCGGGGTGCGGGAGGGGTAATAGTTGTCACAAGTTGACGAATCACTGAGCTCTCATAATACATCACCACACCCCCTCCCGCACCGCGCTGCTACCTCAAACAACGGTTCAGTTAAGGTGAATGCGCAGTGGTAGACCGCGAAATTTAAATTTTCTTACGTTTTTTGCAATTTGTAGGTCAGTGTCAGGTTGTATCTTGATCAAAATATGATTTGCGACTATAATAGACATGTATTTACAGAATTATAGTCATTAGAATCATTAATATATCTCTTTAAGTTAGATTTCTACCATAAACACTTTTCCTTACGAGATGTGTTCTTAACGGTAGAAATCTAACTTAAAAAGATGTATTAATGATTCCAATTATTATAATTCTGTAAATACGTACCTCTTATAGTCGCGAATCATATTTTGATCAAGATACAACCTGACACTGATCTGCAAATTGCAAAAAACGTAAGAAAATTTAAATTTCGCGGTCTACCATGGCACATTCACCTTAAGCGGTCGGCCTATCCTATAGCCTCTCACATGACTTCTTGTAGACATTATTTGTTAGTACCGCACAAAGAAAATTTGCGATAAATATCTAACTAGAAATAACTAAGTACTAATCTCTTCTATGCACAAAGTAGGTACCTACCTGTATTTGAATATGCAAATTACCTATTGCTTCTGTAAACATTTGTCATCTTTTTCTATGCACACAATCTATCAGATAGTGACCGCGTAGCCGGATCAAGACTGCAAGACACCCTTTTATTATTTTTCCTTGATCCTTTATCAGTTTTAGACATCAGTCTGAAGTAATCAACTCTATAAGTCTCGAAGTAAACAGACTAACAATTTGTTCTTAAACCTTGATAAAAACTCTGAGAGCAGCCATTCATCGTTAATTATTATACAATATTGCGCAGTAACTAACTATAGTAACGGTAACTATAGTCAATCAGATTTTCAGTTAAGCCTTAACAAAGCCGCTGTAACTAGTTGAACAAAAGCTTAAACTTTTTAATTCATGCCTGTGCTTTGGCATAAACATCTGACTGAATAATGTATCGTGTGCATGAACAATTGAACATACATATCACAAAGCTTACCCTGTTTTGGCAATACAAAAACTTCAACAAAATACAGCAGGATTAACAAAACAACATAATCTAACATCATTCCTGTAATCCACGCAGGGTTAGGCAGAAGTGTACTGTAAGTACATTATACCCACACATATTTCGCCACGAAATTGCAATGCTAAAAGTTTAAGAGATATAAAAAACGTAGTTTTTCCTTTTTAAGAGATATAAAAAACATAGTTTTTCCTTCTTTTAACATGTTTCTTTACATAATCTATAGGATTAGCGTCATGGGGCCTGCTGTGGTGTGCATTTGGGGAGGAGTGGGGTTGGAACGGGCGGTGGTTCAGGCCAGCGGTGGTAGCCGCTATAGCCTGGGCCACCGGAGAACTGTTGCAGATGATCACGACGCTCCCGCCTCTGTTGGCGGCCATCTTGACGGGCATTACAGCGCGATACGTTGGATACCTCGATATGCGACATTACACGGAAATTGATGGGTTCATGAGGTGAGCCATATCACCGATTTAATAACTTTAAGAAACATAATACTAGGACAGTATGGCCAATTATAATAAAATTTCATTTCATTTCACACCGCAACACTGATGATTTATTTTTTTATTAAATCATTTTTTGTCACAGTTTCTACTAGTCCTCCTAGAAACTCCGTAAAAGAAAGAAATAACATCATCATCATTATCATTTGTTGCAGAAAAATATACCCAGTAATAATTCTGGGTAAGGGTTCTCTGGGCTGGAACTTGAGCTATATGAAGACGAACTGGAAACAGGTGGCTTCGCTCGGAGTGCTGCCCTGGACTGCTGAGGTCGTGACCCTAGCTGTCTGCATGAACTTGCTGCTTGGATATCCCTGGCTTTGGGGTATGATACCTATTCCTAACTTTGTTTATTTTATCATAAGTTTTTTCCCTATATATTATCCTATATAGACTGGATTTAGAGCTTTTTAACCACCACCACGGTTAAAAAGATCTAAATCCAGTCTTTTTGTAAGACTCACAATTTGATACCAGGATCTGAACTATCTAGCTTATTGCCAGAGTATAAAGTTTATAATAAAAGCCTTTAAATCGCTCACTGGTGAAAATTTCACAAATAAACTAAGCTCATTGCGAATATCAAGATACAAACTCATAAGTCCTTAGGAACTTGCTAAAGTCTCTAATGTTGCTGAAACTTAGAAGGATTTATATTAAACCAAACGTTATTATTGTAACGGTATTTGAGGTAGGTGTCTGGTAGTTAGGGGCTCGTGACTAAATAATAACAGCCGCACGGGTCGATCAAAGGTTTCCGCAGACGGTTCGTGGATGGGTGACCACCCATTACATATCGAGATCCCTTAGTGCCTCGGAAAGCAGAATAACCCGTTGATCCCGGCTGTCGTGATTCGTAGATCTTTGACCATCGTTATGGGTAGCCAGAAGCCCGAATGTCTGACAACCAGTCTTGCCAAAGGGTATCGTGTTACCCAGTAACTGAGTTGTGGAGGTCACATCGGCAGTCGCTCCATGTAAAATACTGGTATTCAGCTGCATCCGAAAAGGTACCACTTGAATACCGTTAGAATAATAACGTTTGAGCCTTTTCTATTATGGTTTTTGAAACAAAGCACATCGCACCCTTCACTATGTGCGGAATTTGCAAGCAAACCTCAATTATCATGCCACTCTACTCTAGGTATACCTATAGTTTAATTTACCTATAATTATATGAAATTGTGGGAATTGGAGTACAATGAAGGCTGTTATTAATTCATATCTTCTTCGTAAACTCGTGTAAGTGTGTGAGAGAAATTATAGGAAAGAGGATTTGCACGTGAAGCTACGTCGTTCATTTGATTTTGTATTAATTTCTTACATTATGACGCTGTACTGCAATCCTAAAGCAAACAAAATATTAAGTGGTACTCGTATTTATTTATTTATTTATATATACTTTATTGTACACCAGAAAAAAACATAACAAAAAAAACGATTATTAATATATAACATACAATGGGCGGCCTTATCGCTTTCTTTTTTTTCTTTATTGCCCATTTAAATCAATACCAGATAAAATAAATAGTTAAACCAACCACAACAAATATCCTCGAAAATATTGCAGTTAAAAGTAGATAAATCAACTACCTGTTCAAAACTTTCAGTAGCCCATCGAAACTATCCACAAAAAGAGAATATCAGTCCATTACTAAGCCGGGGAACACACGGCTTTCTATTTTATTCACAAAATATGAAAGTTTCAAAAGCGCTCATTTTTCCAGAAATTCCAACAAGAGCCTTTTTGCTTATCAGCCTTTGATGGACTTATCTATTAGTAGCATACATATTTTATATCCGATTACATACAACAGAGTATAAGAATACTCGTGTCTCGCCGAGGTACAATAATGTTCAATAGCAGATGCTAAACAGTAATGTCTTTCAAACTGTTCTATTTATAGAAAAACGTGTCACACATTAGTTCTGATAAATCAACGCTCTCATCGTCCGTTATTAAAACGTCCCATCCCATTTATTAGCAAGCGGCAAGTTGACGTGAAAAATAAATTAATAAAAATCAACGTTAGCCTGAAAAAACCGCGAACTAACGTTCGATAAAACACGAAACACCTCAAACCGTGTAATAAAATAAAATTTGTCACGAACGCTGAACACAATGGAGCGCGTTGTGTGCGCGGTACAAAGCCAATTCAATAAATTCTGGTGCGGAACTGGTATTGCAAAAGATTTGAATGCATTTTCGCCGCATGACGTGTAGCGTGGAGCGCACCATTGAGACGCGCTGCAGCCGCCACGCTCTCCGGCCGCTGCGTGCGCACACCTGTAATTACGAGTACCTACACGGCCCGATTTTCCGGACAAAGCATCAAAGCGAAAAAGTTTCCAACGGCAACTTTTTGTTTTACTTTCGCGCTGTTATTTACTCAACCCGTATGTACTTCGCGCTACATCAACATGGACATCCACAGATAGTGTAATGATTTCATTGTATTTAGTTTTTATCGTACGTGCGTCAGCGTAAAATATGAAATGACAAACATGCCTTCAATTTGCATAAGTAAATTATATTTTCTGAATAATATTAACAGTACTCACTGAAGCCTGACACTGTAAACGTTTACACTTCCATGCAATAATTTATCAATGTAAAGAAAAGGTGTCAAGGTACAGTTCAATGATACTTACCTTTATGATATTTATTGTATTTGTATTGTTGACGCTAACTTGAACTCTTTATTTGCTTAAAAATGTCTTAATGCCGTTCTTTTATTTTTCTACGAGATGTAGTTGACACAAAAGCTTAAAGGCTACCGCAGACAGGCGCGACGCGACGACGCGATTTTAATAGAACAATTTCCACGAACATAGAAATTGCCGCGTTGCGCTGTCGCGTCGCACCTTTCTGCTGAAGCCTTTATACTAACTGACAAGTAAATATGTACTTTAGTTTTTTATACGCAATATTTCGTTTTCGTCGTTATAACAACGCGTCGTCGAAATAAACGTACCTGAAAAACCAACGCTTTGTGTACACAAAATAATTGGATTGAGGTATCTCAATCCAATTATTTTACTAAAGAAATTGGTGATGACGCATCAAATTCATAAATATTGCTTTGATTTTATTGGTAGGTGTTAATAAAAATAAAAATGCCTACTTTAGATATTTTTCGTGAAGTTTGAAGGCTCTACTGGGCCCACGTGGTAGATTCCAGCGCACTCCCTCTCGAAGAGAGGAAGCCTGTGTCCCAGCAGTAGGAACATAGTAGGCTGATTAAGCTATGCTTATGCTTGAAGGCTCTAACACAAAACTCTCGTCCTCAGGTTTCCTTCTAGGCTCGATCTACGCTTCAGTATCATGTCCTATCCTGATGCCGACGGTGACGAGACTGACTGCCGGCAAGAACCTCGGTCAGAACTGGCCGCAGTTGATATGTACCGCGGGCGGGACCGATACAGCTCTCAGTGTTGGCGTGTTCGGCGTTATCCACAGCTTTATCATGTACGACGGTGACGATGCCTACCGGTATGCTAGGGTAAGATGTACTGACTTCTGTGCTATTTACGTACTATATCAAAAAGCTAATTGTAAAACTCTTAAGAAGTGTAGGCACATTGAGTGGGGGAAATAATATGCTATCAATCTTTTGAAAAATATTATGAAAATCTAAAATAGTGGTACTATTTTAGATTTTCATAATATTGTCACTTTTTCCAATAAACTTACTCATATCCTTTTAACTTACGAAAACTAATGTGTGAAATTATATTTTGTTTCCCGACATTTACAAAGGAAACTTAATATTACTAGCCAGAAAACTTCAATAAAACAGCAGTAAATCATCATCAACCCAACTCACCGGAAAATCTCAGTAGTTCGGTAATTCTAAAATCTTACCAAAACACCGAAGGGCACAAAGTTATCTTAATAAGTTGAGCAGAACGTCGGCTAACTTTCGGTTGTTGCAGGCGGCGTGTGCGCTGTTGTTGGGCGCAGTTGTTGGCGCCATCTGGGGCAGCCTCGCCAAGTTCATGCCGCACTCACGAGACGCTTACGTTACGGAGTTGAGGGTACTCTTCGTCGTGATTGGCGGGCTGTTCGCAAGCTTCATGACCACGCAGTTCGGGTGGGGTGGCACAGGTTAGTTATCCTTTTATCGGTTTTATTCTTATAACTACGTGACAGACTTTCGGGAATGGTGGTGAAACCCGGATCAAAATCGGTTGCGCAGTTTCGAAGGATCGAGGCCACACCGAGAGACACGAAAAGTGACTTTAATTTATAATAATAATATATGTATAAATGGTGTTATTACGTAGTTATTACGCACGACTTAAATAATTGTTACCTATCTAAGTTATGGTATTATGGATTCCGTTTAATCGTGTTTATGGAACTGTTAAAGTTGTAACACATAACAGTCATAATCAGCCTATAATGTTCCCACTGCTGGGACACAAGCCACCTCTCGATGAGAGGGAGGGGGCTGTAATCCCCCACGCGGGTTCAGTGCGGGTTGGCAGATGTCACATGTCTTCGAATATTTGGTTCTAGGACATGCCGGTTTCCTCACAATGTTTTCCTTCACCGTTTTGAGAGCAGTGGTAATGAAATAATTTACACAAAGTAAAGCGCCTGTCTGGGTTCGAACCTACGACCTACAACTCATAAGTCGCGGCCGTTGCCACTTGGCCACCACAGCTCTCTAACATATAACAGGACTGGCACTAATTGTTCCACTAGAGATCTTGGCTCCAGCCTATGTATTCTATAAAAATCTCATCGTGAAAACTTGGGTGAAGCGAAGTGTCAATAGTATCAATCTCTATCATTCAGTGAAATGGCAGCTCACTTCACCTTAGTTAGTAGAACGGCCCGCTGGAGTGCAATGTCGGATTACCTAACGTGTAGTTTTATTACATACCCTTCCACTTCGCCCTGTAGTGTATAGTGATGACGTGACGTATTTATGAGAAAGTCCACACGAAAAAAAAATCTATTTGATTGGGGCGACCTGTTGCTATAAACAAAACAGATAAAAGCAGCGTGTTGCCAAAAAATCTAATAAAAAAAGTGACACGAACTTCCGCAGTCTGCGGGTCACTTGACCAACAAAACGGTTTTTCACGATCATAATATAGCCCACGTCCACTACGTAACGAGGCACTAAGAACTTCGCACATCGCAACCAAACTCAAACAACTAAAGAATTGACACTATTTAGTACCTACATTCTTTAGTTAAGGAGAGTGTATTTTGGGTTTTCTTTCTGCATAATCAGCCTATAATGTTCCCACTATTTTGACACAGGCCTCCTCTGCGTGAGAGACACTGTGCCAATATCCACCACGCGGGCCCAGTGCGGGTCGCGTCTGTTTTCCTTCGCCATTTTGAGAGCAGTGGTGATGAAATAATTTACACAAAGATAAGTGCCTGCTTGGGTTCGAACTCACGATCTACAACACATAAGTCGCGGCCATTACCACAGAGTCACCACTGCTCATCTGATTAAAAATGTTGTATATATATGATAAAAACTTCCTCTCACGGAGAGGAGGCCTGTGTCCCAGCAGTTGGAACATTATAGGCTGATTATGTGTCAGTACTATTTTTACATTACCTATAATCTTCTGCAGGGAAAGCGCGGAGCTTAGAAGGGTTCAACATACCAATTGGAGTGATAGTTTATTATACTTACCAGGATTAAAACTTAACTTAATTTTTTCTGAAATATCCAGTAATTACAAATAAAATTAGTTCCAATTATGTTGTTGTAGACTAAACACGTAGGTATACTGAATTAGGTATATGACTTTTATGAATACGACACTACGAAATATGTCGTACCTACCTACTATGAGTAAGTACGAAATCTCTGTTTCGTAGTGACGACGTGAAGGAATGAACCTGTTCATGACGGAATGCATCCGCCTTGAGCACCGCTAATTGAATTTGGAAATAGAAGACATTTCTAAAACGTCAGTATGAGTCAATAGGTATAAGTAATAGGTATGTAATATATTCATGGAATTGTAGTACATAATAATTCCATGAATATATTATGTAAATGAAATAAATTACTCATTTTAATTTTATTCTTGTCAAATTTTATTATAATTATTATAAGACTGTTAGGTTTTTAAATTATGTAAATCATCATCTGCCTAGCCTTTTCCCAACTATGTTGGGGTCGGCTTCCAGTCTAACCGGATGCAGCTGAATACCAGTATTTTACATGGAGCGACTGCCTATCTGACGTCCACAACCCAGTTAGGTACTGGGTAATACGATACCCCTTGGTAAGACTGGTTACCAGACTTTCGGGCTTCTGACTACCCGTAACGACTGTCAAAGATCCACGAATGACAGCCGGGACCAACGGCTAAAACGTGCTTTCCGAGGCACGGAGGGGCCTCGGTATGTAAAGATGGTCACCCATCCACAGACCAACCGCGGCAAGCGTAGCTTAACCTGATCGATCGACCTGTGCGGCTGTTATTATTTAGCCACGGGCCCCTCTTTTCATACTCATCTCATCTCATCTTTATAGTTCGTTTTTTAATCCCAGAGACTAATCTGACATTCAAGTCTTTTGTGTTTTCGTTTTTTTTTTTTAGTATAGAAGTGAAATTACACTTGTCAGATTAGTCTCTGGGATTAAAAAACGAACTATAAATTGCCGTGTTTAATTATTGATTTAAAAAATGTCTATTCTTCATTGGTTTCTTCTCTATAAAGGTTTCATAACGTTTCTATTACCTCAATAGTTCAATAAGCTTACCTGGAGGGAAAAAAAAAAACAAAAAAATCCTTTTTGTTTTCGACTTATATTTCGGTGAATACCTCCGAAACCTGACGCTTTAGGATATTATGTTATATGACATTCTTTGTTTGTATAAGTGTCCTCTATCTAAATATGTAACTTTTGTTGTGCACCGCGATTCTGAAAAAAAATCAAAATGACGGCTGATTTTAGGGCCAAAACCTTCAAACCCCTTTAAAAAAAATGAAAAAATTAATATGGGGAAAATTAAATATTTCCAAAAATAATCAAGAAATCTAGTTAAAAACAAAAGCTTGCAACAGGCTGACAATAAAAAAAAATGTAAATAAAAAGTAAGTTTATAAAATGTTTATTTTTTAAAACTCTCTTTTCATTTTGTAATGGCTTTTTAATTTTTTTTTTTTTGGCTGGAAGCAGCCAGTACCTAGTTACTTACCCATTTTTATAAAAATAAAACATTTTTATAAATGTCACCAAAAAAATTTCATTACTTTTTCATGTGACAAACCATAAATAAAAGTAAGTTTTTAAAAATAACACTCAATGGCTTTACACAAATTATTGTTGGCATGCAACAGCCAGTAGTAATGCATTTTATACAAAAGTCACCAAAAAGGTTACATAACTTTTTCACGCGACAAAAAAGAACGACAAATGTGTTTAATCTCGACAAATCAATGCAAATAGTAATTAAAAACATAATAGAAGTAAAATGTGTAACTAAGATAATATTCTGGAAAAATCCATACCCAACCAGTTCACCCTGTTTTAACGTTCAATGATGCATTAATAACAGACTTTTAGCGCACCCACTGAAGCCCGTAGTCTCAGTTTGTATATTCTACATTCTGCACCTTATAAGTATATTTACAACAGTGGGGAGATAGTGTTGTGATTCTCTGCTAATAAAACTATTTTACGAAAATACTAATAACAAACAGATCTAGTAATAGTAGTCCTTCTCACAGAAAGGAGGCCTGTGTCCCAGCAGTGGGAACATTATAGACTGATTATGCTAGTGCTAGATGAAAATACAGCCCTATATCAGAATTTCCGTAATACGGAAGTACAACCCAGGAAGGATAGAGCTTTTACTATAGGTATGTTTAAACGAGTCCATGTAAAATGGGTTCCCGTGTTACAAAATAGGTGGTGTTCGAACCATGTTTCGTTTTCAAATGCAAATAAGCTGCATTACGGATATACGAAAACTCGACAGAGTGCTGCAGCGAGGATTCAGCGGAGCTTTTCAATCATGTGTTACAAGCTTTTATCACACTCCTACGATTTTAGTTCAAACTAAATGTAAAAATACGTTAAAGTAAGATTTTGCTTTTAACATTGACCTTTGCTAACCTTTCTCAAGTACTTTTTAGTATGTCGTAACATCATAAAACTAATAAAATAACTTCATGATAGTTTTAGTTGAGTTACTGCCTTATTTTCTGTGCCTCGAACAGCTGGCTTTTCTCATGCCCGTCTTTGCAACATCTTTCATTTCAGTGATTTAATATCACGAGAAAACATAATATTTTAGAAAACCACGCGACTGTAGCTCGTGCATTTTTATGTAAACATGCAGTTTATATGTTTACTAAAGCCTTGTTTACTTTAAGATCGAAAAGTATACAGTTGCAGTATATTATTGTACAAAGAATTAAAGTCATGTTTGCTTGATGAAAAATCAACTGGGTGTGAGTCATCAACGCAGCCAAAAACTAGACTAATTTGTGATAACGATTGTGCAAATATTGGTGATAACCAATATTTGTACAATCAAGGAAGTAGCAAAAATTGATAAATTTTGGCTACTTCCCTAATTTAAAAGATAAACAGTGCTTTAAATGCTGTTGGATCCTCTAATAAAGATAGTACCTACACCTCTGCCTAACCCTTCGGAAAATACAGGTGCTATGAAAATGTTTTTTTTTTTTTCTTTACAAAATTAAAAAACAAAATGTGAATTTGCTTTTCTATTTTCATCGTAAGAAAAACCTTTTTTCTTAAGGTGGTTTCTTTTTAGCGAGTCTAATGGCTGAAAATTCCACACATAATAAATCTTAACCCTAATTTTTTCATGTTTGCAGGTGGTATAGCAGTATTGGCATGCAACGCAACAGCGGCGCGGCACTGGGCGAAGGCCGGTTGGAAACTGAACAACAACCCCGCTTCCACCGCGTACCGCGTCATGTGGTCAGCGGTCGAGCCGGCCCTCTTCGCCTACACCGGAACCTTTTTCGTGGAACGTATATTGATTATTTACAAAAGCTAATTAAATGGAATTAGGTTATTAGAAGCGCTGCTGGGCAGATAAATACATACTAGTGGCAAAAGGTTTATTAATTACGATTCCTTCTATCTTCAAATTTTAAACAATGCATCTAATTTTTGCACACACTTTAAAACGTGGAAAGGGTAACAACCCTTTGCCGCATAAAGTGCTACAAGGTTCTTTTGGAGTTTGGCCGAAATCGGAACTGACGCCGCCATCTTGTTTTTTTGCAAAAAAAAATCACAAATTTTTACCAACAACACACCCCTGTAAATGTCTTTTAAGCGCCAACAGAACAAATCCTTGTAGCAGTAGAGATATCTACCACAGCCATTGATATATATATCAATGACCACAGCCTACATATTATGCGTACCTACTAGATCTGTCATTGTTTAGAACTGAAGTTCCATGTCCATTTTTCTATGATCGTTTATATATTTGGTATATGACAGTTCAGTAAGCCTTTCCGTGCAGGTGCCTACATATTTAAATCTAATAGATAGGCTATATATAATCGTAAAAGATTTAACAAAGAATATTTGATATCAAAATATAACCTGAATACAAGCTGCGATTATTTTCAAGATAATCATTTATGAATACGTTAATCAAGCATTTAATTGGCACAAAATTTTATTATTACCTACATGAAAGTATTTCACTAAAGTAATGACGTTCAAACGTTGCTCCCGCTTTATTATAAAACAAATTATGTCAGACTATATTATATCACTGTTATAAAGGCTAAACTTCTTATGAGTTCTCAGAACAAAGTAATAATGTGACTTGCTTTATTAACCGACTTCAAAAAAAGGGGGAGGTTCTCAATTCGACGGTATGTTTTTTTTTGCAGATACAGTCGGAGATATCGAAAGTGATGCTTGTGGGGTTCGGCATACTGTTTGTCTGTTTAGCAGTCAGACTGATCGTCGCATTCCTCGTGTGCTTTAAATTATCAATAAGGGAGAGGTTGTTTGTTTGCTGCACTTGGGTGCCAAAGTCTATTGTAGAGGTATGCACATATCTAAACACTTTTTATACAAACCCTTAAATAAAATCTCATAAATGTTCTATGAGCAGTTGTGGCCCAGTGGAAACGGCCGCCACTTACGAGTTGTAAGACATAGGTTCGAACCCAGACAGGCGCTTTACTTTGTGTAAATTATTTCATCACCAATGCTGTCAAAACGGTGAAGGAAACATCTTGAGGAAACCGGCCTGTTCTAGAACCAAAAATTCGAAGACATGTGACATCAACCAACCCGCACTGGGCCCGCGTGGTGGATTACGGTCCACTCCTCCTCTCATCGAGAGGAGGCCGGTGTCCTAGCAGTGGAAACATTATGGGCTGATTATGCAAATGTACTGCCATATATTTAAGGCGTCTTTTATTAAAGGTAATGAGCGATCAGTGACAAACGAAAAAGAACAATCAATCACTCACGCTCGCTGCACGTTGCCTGGTGGCGCTTACACCCTCGAATTCCAAAGCCTTCTTGCCTTCTAATATTTTCACTTTCAACATTGAAAGTCATATTGGCACCTATCCAGAAATCCCTTGTCTTGTGCCACTAAGATTTTGAGAAGGTTTTAGTAAACATGAAATTCGCTTTAAATGTAGTTTAATTATTGTTTCGGATAATTAACAGTGAGCGGGGACATCGCTTCGAGTTAACCCTTCCTTCTTAATGGCTCCTTGACCCGTCACCTAAAGTTCATTCCCAGGTCAATAACCTTTAATCATATCGTAGCGAATAATTAAGATAAGTAGTAGGTACTTGAGAAGTTATTTGTAGCCTTCATCCTTTTAGCCAAGTATGCTTAGGCTAGTTTGAAGTATAACTTATTTCCGACTGAGCATCTGTTTTTTTTAGTAAAAATTACTCCATTCAATATCTCAGAAAAATTTTGCTTTAGCTTTTGAATCTTTACTTCATTACTTCATGCCATATACCTAGTAGGCAAAAGGGACCACCACAGGATCTTACCTCGTTATCCCTTTTGTCTACGGTAGAGGGCTATTGACTGTATAGTAAAAGTGCGCAGTGCTGCATACCCCCACCCTATTTCAAGTTAAACAAATATCAACTTTATTTTAATGACAATTAACTTGATTTCGGAGTGACTAGCACTATTGAAAAAGTTATAAAAATGTTTGAACTTGTAGCGTAAACTGAACTTTATTGTGTAGGAATTATAGTTATTTTTCCATTAATTCGTATTTGTTTACATTTTTGGCAAATAAATCGCGAACGCAGATTAGGTATTATAAAGTATCCACCCCCAGGCTCAAACAATACCTACCTTCATCTGAGGAGGTGTAAGCCGCATACATTTGACCAACCTGTTATCCGAGATGATCGATTTCGTTAGCACATTCAGGAATCGAGTCAAGCTATTATGAGAACATGGAGAATGCACACCGCTACTTATAGGCTTTAGCAAACAATAACTATTCGCCAGTCAAATACGATAGTTAAATGGACATTGGAGATGCCTATGTCCAGCAGTGGACTGCTGAAGGCTAATAATGATAGTGATGATAGGATAGTTCGATTTCCTTGATATAACCAGTATACACTTTGTAAGGTTATAAGAAACTAGCTTAAGCCCGCGACTTCGTTCGCGTGAAACTTCTTGTTTCCCCCGAGCCACCCCGTCGTATCGCATCACCCGCCCGCGCTATCACTTAACGTTCTTTTTGACTTTTTTTCTTTTTGCTCGGCTACTAAGGGTCATGGCGTGATGTTAAATAGCCTATAGCCTTCCTCAAGAATTGGGCTATCAAATGCAAGAAGAATTTTTCAAATCCGAATGGTAGTTCCAGAGATTACCCCCTACATACAAACTTACAAACAAATTTTACCTCTTTATAATATTATATAGTATAGATAATCTTCTGTTCCTTACATTCTTGTATGAAACAGCTAGTTTTTTTTTTTAATAACCGACGAAATGTTTCTACTTTCTGGGGTCTAGAATTATGTGCTGAATACTTGGTGTTAGTTGACGCGTCGATGTCCCTTACACACTCTATAGTCAAAGACTTCTTAATGTTTTGTAATAAGACCTACTTATTTATTCCCTTTGCAGGCGGTGTTGTGTCCCGTGGCAATAAACGCGCTAATAGCCCGTGACGACCCTGATGACGTGCGGATCGAGTACGCAGAAAATCTCATGCGGCTCATCGTGCAAGCCATATTGATCACGACGCCCATTGGCTTCCTGCTCACCAACCATTTAGGACCCATACTACTGAAGGAGAAACATAAAAAATGTGAAAACGGCAAGTAATTATGGTTTTCTTTGTTTGAAGGAGGGCACTATATATATAGAACTGTGTATTTATACAGGGTGACATGTAATTTAACGTATTCCTTCCAGGACGTGATAGTGTGACTTATTTGCAACAATAGGGTAGTTTCCTGGGTAAAAAAATAATAATTCTAAAAAGTGCTAAAAAGTGTCGCACGGCGTGACGTCACGACCCCCCACTCCCAAATTTTCACGCGCTTTATCTTTGTCATTTTTTGTTTGATTGACAAAAGAAAAAATACGGGTCCATTATTTTTCGATAATCTAACTGACGGACTAATTAGAATTTTTTAGGAAACTAGCCTATTGAGCATCCCATAAAGCCGAGGCGAAAATTCATGTAATTCGAGAAAAGCCATTTGTTATGTATTTTGGAAATTTCCCAGATTTCGTCACTAAATCTTTTCTCTACACTCTCAAATCGAATGGCCTTCATTGTCATTCCATTAGGCATCTAAAACTTTAACACACCTTTTGAACATCAAACATTTAATAGTTAAAGGAAGAACTTAACTAACCATCTACAAAAGTCCTCTCCGTAAGTACATGAACTTTGACACGAGTTATCTCAAAATTTTACTATTGTACATTGTTACAAATGGGTCACAATATCAGGTCCTGGAAGGAATACGTCAAATTAGAAGTCACCCTGTTTATAGAGCTATATATAAATATATGTACAAAGTTCTTAGGCCCGCTCGCACCACGAATGACTAAACACGTTTAACGTTAAACACATTTAAAATATTATGTCTCTGTCATCGTCCAACGAATGACAGAAACAGAGCGATGTTTTAAATTCGTTTCATATCTTAGGGCTGATTTTTCCAACGCCAGATAATTTTATCCGATGAATAATTTTGAATTTTTGACAGTTCTTCCTTACTGAATCTGTCAGACGTCGCAATTTTATTCCACGAGTAAACCTAAACAATTGAAAATCAAGGATTGCATACTGCATTGCATTGCACTTAGCAGTAGCAATTATTCATTATTTTGAATAGCATAACCATAATCAGCCTATAATTAATTTTCCCAATGCCGGGACACAGACCTCTCGTCGCGAGGGATAAGGCTATAATCTACCACGCAGGCCCAGTGCGGGTTTGTAGACGTCACATGTCTTCGAATTATTTTGAATGATATCATGAACAGCAGCCTGATAAGGGTATTAATACTGTGTGTATCAAATCGGCCAATTGCCATAAGATTCTTTACAAATGGGAAAAGTTAAGGAGGAAACGAGTTGTTAACGTGTTCGTTGGCAAAGTTCCAACAAAAATACTTTTGCATCATTGCAATTTTTGAAGTCCAAGCGTATACCTACAGCATTTTTTGCTTCGGGACCTTTCAGGAAGTAATAATACAAATGTACGATACAATAAGGGTAAATAAACTAGTTACGAAAGTTCGACCCAATTTTCATTGTTCGAAGTAAAAAACTTTCACGTTAAGCTGAAAGTAAAAGAAAAGTTAAAAAGTACCTATCACCTACCTAGTTATCCTTTGTCTTCTTTGTCCAGTCCATAGAGGGTATAACAGACATTAGTTCCAAAATCAAATTTACTGCGGTACGGTGTTGTGGTAGCTGTACACTGACTTATTATTAGCATACACATACATAAACTCACGCCGTCTTCCCATGGGGGTAGGCTGAAACTACAGAACACCTCGTGCTACGATCCTTACATACTCCGTTTACGTTCATACATCTGACTATACACGCACGCCGGTTGCGAATACTACGAACCTGACCTTCTTGATGAACTTCACCAATAAGGTCACGATATGTCCATCTAGGGCGTTTCCATAGTGTTTTTGTATGTTTAAGTCATCTTGTAGCCGGTATATTGTAATTTTTAAACTTGTCCCTAATATGTCACAATATCTTATGAGATATTGTGACATATTAGGGACAAGTTTCATCGCATAGTACCTACTATGGTAGGTACTATGAGATATTGTAATTTTCATGAAATTGTAACAACAGCCAGTAACATGAAACAACTGTATTACTAAATGATTCCTATTTTTTTGTTTCAGAATCCGAATCATAACAGAAGATGATCAAAGCAAAGGATCTCATTATTAAATAGTTTATTTATAGTGAAGAAGTACTCCATGCCATATCCCGGTCCATAGACCACCTCTAATCTCTAATTAGAGAACCTATAGGTTCAAAGTGAACGTGTATGAGATTATAACAGGATAGGTGGCTTTTGACCACAATACTGTGACATTAAAAATGCTACAAGCAAGAAGCTTTTAAATAAAAGTAGAGGCAACACTAAATACCTAAGTGAAGACTTCTGTGGTCGGACACTCTCTTTCTAAATACATACATATGACAAAGAAAACACATATCACTGTCTCGTTCTCTTGTGTGTATTTAGAAAGAGAGTGTCCGACCACAGTCGTCTTCATTTACTTAGGTATTTAGAGTGTTGCCTCCACTTTTATCTATAAACTTCTTGGCTACAAGGGACTTTTTGACGCCTGAATGACATTGACAGGAGGGGCGTTTTTGGTACACATTTGTGAAATTGTCACATACATTTAATTTAAAAAACAAGATGGCGGCGTTAGTTCCGATTTTGATCCAGCGCCAAAACATCCTTGTACCGGCGTTAGTTTTCGCGCACTGGATTTTCAAATCCAACAGAGCGCATCCCAGCGCGATAAAATAATGTTATTTTTTTTCGCGCTGGGATGCGCTCTGTCAGTTTTAGATATTCAACTCTCGGCGCTAAGCAGAGCGTAGAAAATCCAGTGCCTGGAAAAAAATACGCCCGTGCGAACCTGGGCTAAATCTTGGCTTCCATTAAGTTGCGGACGTACCATGTTCGTCACTCCGCGTAAAACCAGGAATACACATGCCAGTTCACATGTAACATGACATGTGTATCCTCCAGCTTGAAACCCTACCTAATCCGCCATATTAAAAATAAAAGACAAGCTTAATTACTTGACACTAGCAATAACAATCGCTTTCAGTTTGATTGTTCGAAGGTATATTAAGAAATCTCACTTTTGTAAATCGACTGTCAAAATAAAAATGATTGCTATGTGCAAGAAACACAAATGTAGAATATAGAGATTACTATTCTTAAGTTAACATAAATCTCTGTTACTGAAAAGTACTTATCTGAATTGTTAATTAGGTATACGCTGTAATTAAAAATAATTTCAGCAATATCTCAAAGTGATTTAGTCAATGGTCTTACATTATAATCTGTTAATTACTTATAAGTATTTAGAATAAGTTTTACTTTATTTTATATTTAAGTAAGTGAGATTACCTAATTAAGAACGACAATAAAATATTTTGCGAAAACTATGTTTTATTTTGCGTAGTGTGGTACACTCCCCAACTAGATATACCTTAAAAAAGTGGCTCGGAGCGAGTAGACTCGAAAGTGGAGGACAAGGTGTTGTGGCGCAGCCTGGGGACGCCTATGTCCAGCAGTGGACTGCGATGGGCTTAGTTGACTGATTGAATAGATACAATATTCTTTATTATGTACACCATAAATATTACAGATATAAATCGTATATTTTTTCATGTTATGTATTTTTGTGGTGTACAATAAAAAATCTAGTAATTTTACAAGGGATGACACAACGGGTGGTCTTATCGCTAAACATTTTCTTTTAATGACAACCTTTGGATAGATTTCATATTTATGTAGGTATGTGAACACAGGACAGGTCAGGGAAATGACTTATTACAGTACTTACCTAACTAATAATTATCGCAAACCTTTTTCAAGTTTTAGAATTCCTACTACAATGATACAACGTTAATTATTCTACCATAGATACTTACTAAATCTAAACACTCTTGAGAAACTATGACAGTTTATTCTAAGACAGTTGCTCGCAGATCTTGTATTAAAGGCCAGTTTTTTTATTAGTAAAAGCCCTGTCTGATGTTGTATAACTCAATAATCACTGCTCATTGTCCTATATTGCTAAGTTCAAAGGTTTATTGGATGAATCTGCATATTTATTTCACTACATTCAGTTAAAGTTTCTATGATTACAAGCCAACTGCGAAATAAAAGATGCAAACTCGCTCTATCCCTGACCATAATTTAATTAAGAGGCTATAGACGCATATGGACCCATTAGCTACGCTGTAACCAACTGAAACCATCGCTATCTTGTGTAATTTCCTGTTACTAAATCTTATAAAAATACTCCGTGAACACGCAAAGTATAACTTCTACAAACAATTTTGCGCACACTAACGCCATCTGTTGGGATTTTCCGGAACCAACAAGTAGGTTTTCACTTGAAATAGTTTGCGTACCGGAAGATATAATTGTCGCGATAAGTTGTGTGCGACTCTTGCAAGATGGCGACACTGTTACGAGTACCTCGAGAAGTTTTTTTTTTTGTGGATTTTATGAAATTCAATTTTCAGGTGAAAATGAAATTAGTTTATCAGGAAACTTTTGAGTGTATGGACACTATAATTAATTTGTACATGAGGTGCAAACTCAAACTTGTGGTATAGGGTTTTATAACTAGTCAAGTTATAAAACCCTATACCACAAGTTTGAGATTGGGTAAGCAGTTGTATAGGTTTTGGACATGTACCTACTTATAACTTTTTAAATAAGTATCATGCTGATCATACAACTAGAATGTTCGTTGCATACTTTGGTAACGTAACCTTTTATTTAAAAGTTTACAAAACTAAAGAGATGTTTGGACAAGAACATTTTCTAGGTTAGAAACTTACAATTATTGTGCTATGCATTAGCGTTAATGATGTTGTGATAGCGTCTCATCTAATAGTGTCATACAAGATCCCTTCAATTAACAAACGGAGATCGAACAAACGACACAGGAGAGCGGAGCGCGCTCGCTGCGCCCGCGCCAGTCCGAGCGGACCCCGGCCGCGCCACGCTCGACGGCGACCACTTCATCTCCACAAACGTAAATACTGAAACACACGTCCGCTCGCCCGCGCCCGCGCCGTCACAACGCTCCCGCGCCGGTTCAAGGACTCTACGTGACCACCTCGAGGTGCTAACATAAAGGGCCTTTTCTGTCACGTAGACAGACACCTGATTTGTGTACCATTTTTTATCAAAGCTCTTTTACCTTCAACACAAATATCTTATCTCAACCCAGCTTCCGATTGGATTGTATTCGACGTTAGTGAACATATCGGTCAATGTTTTAGTGAAACGTGAGAATGAACTTTGAATATTATTTAAGATGAAGACGCGCGATCGTCGAGCGAAACAGGATTTTCGGGGAAAGCAGGACAAAAAGGGAGTGAAGCACGAGATTTCACGCGGTGGAAAGCGACAGACGAACAGTGCTGGTGCTGTCGAGACCGCTGCTGAAGCGCGCGAGCGAACCAAGCGATCCGGTGTGGAGGCTGTCAAACTACACCTGCAGGTGACCGGTGACGTCGGGAGGACATCTAGATCCGCTACATCGGTACGTTCTTATATTTAATACATACCTACCTCTAGTGCACCAAAGAAGTGAAGTCATAGGTAATCTAAATTCACTGTCGTGTTTGCACATAAATATTAATGTGTCATTTTTATATAACTATAAATTAATTCACAAGGAAGTAGGTACGTGTGCTAGTTAAACGGAACGATTGCCGGCGGTCCTCGTGATGCTGACGTACCTATGCTCAGTGGAGAATCGTAGACAAAACAATCAAATTAGCGCTTCCATGTAATACGCTTGTTAACAAGACTACAGCACGCTCATTGATGTACCTCAAATTATAATACAATCGAACATGGTAAGGCTGACAAACGACGACTAGGTTTGATCTATTGCATGGTTTGTAAACTTTCCAACGTCTTATTACGTGGTCTCTTATTACTTGAGAAGTAGGAATTATTTCATAAACAAGGAGTACCTACCTAGGTACTGTAAGTCCTTTACGAGCTCGCGGTACCAAGATGAATATAATAAACGAGGGTTTGTCGAATAACTTTCATAATTATTTTTAAGAACGATTCTACTTTTTAATATATTTTGCTATAATAAGACTTCGCTTGTCAGCTAATCTGACTCACCTGTTTTTTTCTGCTGTTTTTTTTTATATAAATCAATATTTGTCTCGTATTTTTGCCATTTACTTTTAAGTACCTAGGTAATTTCATAAAACCATTTTGTGTATTCTCCTAATAAATTCAAATGACTAAAATCTCAGCAGAAGCCGGGAGTATGGATTTGTGCCCGGGTGATGGCAATAGGCTCGACCCCTATAACTTCGGACTTAAACATAACTGGCGAAATGTAAGTGTAGGTACTATAGGTCTACCTCTGGACAACCCTTTGGAGAAACAAGGCGTGAAGTTATGTTTATAAAATATATTATAGTTAATCAAATTTCAATATATGAAAATTTGAATACATGAACTGGCCCTATTGTTATCTTAATACTTAAGATATGCAATTGCTTTGACATTGACGAGAAAACCTTGTGATCCATTTATCACATTTACGAAGATCGTGACAAACGAAGATTACCTGCCGATGTTGGGGCTCAAAGCCCTTATCTCCGACGGAATGACTGGATATAATATTTTTTAAGCAAATCTCAGTCACCTGGTTTCAATTTTTTTTTTTAGCAACAACAAGAGTTATTATGAGAATTTTTTTTTAATAAATAACCTAACGTAAGTTTCTTATACCTACCCAAACATTTGAGGCATCTACAAACATTTTACAAAAATATCTAAACAACATTGCAAGAAACAACAGTACCTAGCTAATATAAACTTGTAGCAAACAAACGCTACTAATAAACAACAGCTGTCAAAATATCATGCTTAAAAATAAATCGTAATAAGTAGTTACGATTTATTTTCAAGTATGATATAAATAATTCCACTGTACAAAATTAATTGATTCTCGATAACACTAACAACATTAAGAAGTGCGCAATTAGATTAGGAAGAGGAAAATAATATTGGTACTTAAGATTCTTCGGAACATTCGCACTTATGGGAAAGAGGTAAGTATTATCATAATTCAAAGTACTTAAAAGTTAATTGTCTTTACTGTCCAATTAACTCATTAATAATTAGTACCTAAGTTTGAATGTAATTGATAGAATTCATTGATTGTAGACCGCGTCTGCATTGCGAAGTTTCTCTGAGACGTAACTTTTAATTTATCAAAGTGCAGTATTTTTGCAAGTGCAGTGCAATGGTGGTTTCCTCAATATAAGTTAGCAATCGCAGTGCATTTTATAATCATACCTTACTAGTTAAAGAAAGTGGTGAAACCTGCCCAGCAAGGTATCCGATATGCCTGACGCTAGAAACTTGTTGGTTTGGTTATTATTACGATTATTTATTATGTGGTATTACTTACACTTTTTCCATTATTCACATTACATATCACTCTACGGGTTTGTTTATAAAAAGTTAGTTTGATTTATTTACATGAAAAATTCCACAGTTGCGAGACTATAAAATGATTAAATTAACTAGGAGTAGGTAAATTACGATGCTGTCACATAAGAGTCTAATAACAAACGTATTAATATTAGGTGTCTGCATTCATCATGAACATACATCTACTGCGCTCGACATAATTATTTCTACGAGTAGATTGTTAGATGTAGACTAAGGTGGTGCTGGCTTAGTATTCCTATACCTAGCGGCCTCCAAGGCATAACAAAGCGTAAGGTGGTTCCAGCACCCTAATTGCGTCACACCATCAATCACAATCTAAATCATTTTGAAGCAAATCCATTGCTTGCAAAGATTACTTTGATTGCTTCATCTGTTCGAAAAATTTGTCTGCTCAACAACGGGTAGGTTTCATTGCATTAATGAATGTTGTTGAACTGTCAAAATGAAAGCCGTTCCTACTGATAATGTGGTACGCATTTACCCCGCAGGATTAGTTCTATATTTTTTTCATCGGTATTCACCTGTTTAATTTGTTGCGCGTCATTTCTTGCAGCCCGCCGCCCTCTGTTAGGCTCTTTGTACACACACGTTTTTCTTCCTGTGTGTAGGCATGGTCGACACGGTCGTCAGTGCTGTATGGATCACTATGGAGGCTTGTTAACAGACACGTTTTTCTACGGTGTGGTTCATACGCCCGTACCGTAAACCATACCGTGGGCCTTATGGTTTGTGGTCGCCGGATTTATTGACAAGCTGGACCATGATGAAGACGGTCTGGTCATTATTATGATAATGTTACTTGTTAAGTTTCAGTGATGAAATGTACTATGACGTGTCGTCTTTAATTGAGACAAGAATGTTTAATTGACAATTATTCCGAATCAGCTGTGCTGCCCTTGTTGAGTGAGAATAACTATTCATTTCATGAGTTGCATTGAATAATTTTGTTATTGAATGCAAGTCATGAAATGAATAGTTAGGTATGTACCTATCTGATAGTTAAAGGTGGACAGTTAGAGTGCGATACTATAACTACATAAATACTTATTCTGACGTACACTATTCATACCATACTCCGCCGTTAGCCCGTTGGTCTCGTGGTCGCAAGCGCGACTGCTGAGCGTGGGGTCCTGGGTTCGATTCCCAGGTCGGGCAAAGTGTTATTGTGTTTTCCCATTAGGAATTTCTTAATAACAGCCCGGAGTTTGAAAGTTGGCGGTGTGATACCCCCGTGCCTCGGAAATCACGTAAGGTCCTGCGCCTGATCTCTCTTCGGCCATGTCAGATTGCGTGCCGTACCATTGGACTATGAGATTGAGGGAAGAGAGAGTGCACCTGTCTCTGCGCACACACTTGTGCACTATAATCTCTCGCGCCAAACGCTAGTCTCCTTTGAGATTGGCCGCTATGGCCGAAATATGGTCTAGAGGAGTATATACCATACAGAGTCCCTCTTTCTATAATACAGTAGTCGTTAGCACATAGTCAATATTTGCATAGAGTGCACTAACACCCATATTATTTAAAGAAGTCATAAAAATCAAAATATGAACATGTGAAGTTGCAAAAAAGTAATTAAATTTTAAAATTAATGTATCTCTAGGTTCAGTTTAATCTCTACATTCATTTGAACAGTTAAGTAACTTTTGGCACCAATAAAACCTGAATGACCCGTAGTCAACTCGACATATTTACCTAATCTGTCAACATCAGACAAATTCATGAATCTTGATTTATTTCTTGCAATCATTCCGTACTTCTTCTTGTCCTGTTAGTGTGGGCTAGTTTTAGGTGTTAGAAATTCAAGTAAACGCTTTAAATAACAAAAAATATATAAATAATTGATATCATAGAAATATGGCTCTATATATCGTGGCTTCGAGGCTCAAAGCTCCGCTTGCCGCGGTCGGTTATTGATGGGTGACCATCCAATACATATCGAGCCACGTTATTTTGTTATTGAATGCAAGTCATGAAATGAATAGTTAGGTATGTACCTATCTGATAGTTAAAGGTGGACAGTGAAAGTGCGATACTATACCTACATATATACTTATTCTGACGTACACTATTCGTACACTATTCAACTCAGTTGCCTTTAACGTGCAACTGGGTTGTCGGGGCAAGATATAGGCTGTTTCTCCATGTAAAATACTGGTATTAAACTGCATCCGGATAACAGGCAAATAAATATATGCTTTAACATAACTTAGTCCATACTAGAGCCTCAAATAATTCTGTAACATTCACGAAAATCAGAACAGAAAAAGTTTAAAAAAGACACATCATGTCATACTCATTATACGTATCGTAACAATTTTATAAATTCAAAAGCCATTTTCTGCTGAACAATCTGCTAAAATTCTGGCCAATTAAACTTACAGTATCTGCCAAGACAGACATGGGAAATGTGAAAAAATAAATATTGAGCTAAGTGTATGCCATATTTTTGGCCTTGACTGTACTTATTTAACATTATTCACACCCCGGTGTCAAAAAGATGTTGTAAGTGGTTTTACTCTACTTGTTTACGCATCTCGTCCACGGTCCATAACGTCCTCTATCTAGCCTCTGATCAATCTTAGCCAGACGTGACTATTCTGGGTCGTCGAGACATCTACTTATGCTTTCTTCAGCTCGTTGTTGACAACGACAATCCAAGTTAGGAGATTATTCGATTGGAAGTGATATTTTTCTCATTTTTATCCTAAATGTTTAGCTACCTGTCCATGAAATATCTTTCAACAGATAAGGCGTCTCGTGATCGTGTTAATATGCGCGATAAGCGTGAGTGGTGGAGTGGTCACTCTTAAGAAGAGCGCCAGCTATCCACTTCAGATAACTGCATGTACCAATACGCAGAAAATGAATGGGAAAAGTCGTGGGAAAAATTCATGGAAAAACCTACTGGAAAAAATATAAAAAAAACTAGCTGACCCGGCGAACTTCGTACAGCCTCAGAATTAAATAATGTGACAAAGTTCAATAGACACGTGGCGCCATCTATTATTATAATAAGGTTATTGTTTGTTTTCCTCGGAAACAGCACTTCTTTTTCGGGATGAAAAGAACCCTATGTCCGTTTCTGTACACCTGACAACGTATATATATGCAAAATTTCATGATGATCGGTTCAGTGGTTTAGGCGTGAAAAGGTAACAAACAAACAAAGTACTTACTTTCGCATTTATAATATTATATATTAGTTAGGATGTACAGGTTTTTCTAATAATAATAGAACTCTTTGTAAAAGAGTTCGTATAGAGAAGTGATTCCTCTCCTTCTCTCTTCGTACTACACAGGGTGGCAGGGACTTCGAGGACCTGTTACCATGGATTAAGTACATCGAATTGCCGATTTGACGAATATCAGACTTGACCAATGTCGTTCAACCCATTCTGAATCACCCTGCGTTGAAATTTTTCCGCCAGTTATTAAAAAAAACCGGTCAAGTGCGAGTCGGACTCACGCACCGAGGGTTCTGTACAGTAGGTAACTACAACGATTTTCGGATTTTTTCCTTTACTTGTGCTTGTTGCCAAATTTCATGATTTTAGGTCAACGAGAAGTACCCTATAGGTTTTGATTCCATTGCAAGTGTCAAAATATGCGGCATAAACGGAACATAAACGCCCGTATCTTTTGATTGCATTGACTTAAAGTTTGATTTTTTTTTCACTGCTTCAAGCGATTGCCCTGAGTAATGAATATCAATTTCAACTTGATAACTCCACGCGTTCCTAAAGAGTCTTGACAGACGGACAGATAAGCGGACAACGAAGTGATCTTATAAGGGTTCTGTTTTTTCTTTTGATGTAAGGAACCCTAAAAATAAATAGTTGTTCCATATTGACCGCTTAGGTACTTATTACACTTTTCTATGAAACAATTTTAAACATTTATTTGAAAATCAAAAGAAATATGAAAATCAAGTAGGATGTAGATAAAATAGCATGTACCTATTGGAAATTCAAGCGCTTATCTGCCATGCGGCTCATAAAACTCGAATGCGGCGGCCATTCCGTAATAAGAACGCAAATTTATTAGAAATTCTGCCTAATTTTGCAAAAAGTGAGTTTTATTTTTCACCAGCTGCGCCCCGCGGTTTCACCCGCGTAAGTGTCGATCCCGTGGGAATATCGGGATAAAAAGTCCTATATGTTAATCCAGGGTGTCAGCTACCTGCATACAATGTTTTATCAAAATTGGTCCAGCCGTTTGAGCGTGAAGAAGTAACAAACATATAAACACACACACACTCACAAGCTTTCGCCTTTATAATATTATTGTGATGATATGCTTTAACCGATAGGTACCTACATTTTCCGCCAGTCTGAAAAGAAAACCAGGCTATCGCTTTCTTATTGACGCGTATAGATTGGCAAATAGGAACGCAATAGCTGATTTGAGATGAATTATGTTTACCCAGAAACATTTTACTCATACCAGAGGGACAATTCTCGTAATGAAGAACATGAACAACGTTTCTTATCGTTAATACAATAATAATCGCTACGTTTCGTATAGTATAACGTTATCGTACCAGTCTACTGAATAGGTCAACTATGGGATTATCCAAGTGGATAACTACTTTTTTACTTTATTTATATAGAAATAGAAAATTGTTAATTATCCAGGTAATACATAAGCATGTATACAGGTTTAACACAAATTTAAAAAATGTCATAAGTGGCTTAAAATATTACCTACAGGCTACAACCTCAGTTAGTAGTGTTAGTTGGCAGTGAGCCCCAAACTGTTTATTAAAACTATGTGTGACAACTGCTGATAGAAAGACTGCGGCCTTTCGTGGCAGAAGAACATGGAAAGGCCCGACGTCAGGACTAATGACCTAAAGTCATTTACAGTTTACACCTTTACATTGACAAAAAGGCTGTATGTGCGGCGATTCTCAAAACGATAAAATTTAAAGGATTTTTCCTAACACTCTCTCAGTGTTTCTGCCCGTAGGTAATTGCGTAACGCACAAAATAGCAATCGATCACAATTACTTTCACTTTGACAGTTCAGACACGTTAATTACGTTGTTGAGCAGACGAAATTTTCAAACCTACATATAAAGCAATTGATTAGGAATATCCACCAAAGCCCTCGTTTTTAGGGTTCCGTAGCTAAATGGCAAAGAACGGAACCCTTATGGATTCGTCATGTCTGTCTGCCTGTCTGTCCGTCCGTATGTCACAGCCACTTTTTTCCGAAACTATAAGAACTATACTATTGAAACTTGGTAAGTAGATGTATTCTGTGAACCGCATTAAGATTTTCATACAAAATAGAAAGAAAACAATCAATTTTGGGGGTTCCTCTTACTTAGAACTGAAACTCAACATTTTTTTTTCATCAAAACCCATGCGTGTGGGGTATCTATGAATAGGTCTTCAAAGATATTGAGGTCTCTAATATCATTTTTTACTATACTGAATAGTTTGCGCGAGAGACACTTCCAAAGTGGAAAAATGTGTTTGTGTCCCCCTGTAACATCTAAAATAAGAGAATGATAAAATTAAAAAAATATATGATGTACATTACCGTGTAAACTTCCACCGAAAGTTGGTTTGAACGAGATCTAGTAAGTAGTTTTTTTTTTAATACGTCTTAAATCGTAAACCGCAATTTACCTTTCATTCAATCAACTCAAATATAAAAATAAAAAACAAGTAAAAGGAAAAATCCGAAAATCGTAGATTTGTAGTTACATACCTACAAATTTGTACGGAACCCTCGGTGTGCGAGTCCGACTCGCACTTGACTGTTTTTTTTTTTTTTGTTGAAACATTGTTACGCAATTAGGGTGCTGGTCCTTCAATACGGAATTCATCATACTCAGAAATCAATCCTAATACTGTCATTGAAAATAAACAAACACATTTTGATACGGCATCACGTTAACTCACGTGATGAAAAGCCGATGTGATGGCCACTTCAATCTGTCCAGGTGGTTTAATAAATATCAGATTATCTATGACCAAGCACCTTTATTTTGTATAAAACAATCATTCATCAATCATCCGTAGCAGAGACAAGTGTCCACTTACTGATGTGTTCTAGAAATTAAAATAACTTTATAAGTAAAGAATAGTAAAGTGAACAAATAACACGTAATTATGAATTAGTTCAAGTAATTTTCTTGCTGCTAATTGTTTAGGGTAACTTAGCTTCGGTAGTGTTAATAGGATAATTGCACACTGGCGGGCGCTTAGTGGATTGTATAAATATTTTGAGAAAAGGTATGTAAATATACTTGTGTAATTAGTATTGAATTGTTCTAATCATGCTTTATTTATATAGAAAATTAAAAGAACGTTTATCCAATAGAAACTTACAAGCCGGCAAACAGTTTTATTATCTAATCTAGAGATCTCCTCTCGGTACTATCTGTAGTCTTTTTTATTGCTGAATGGGCCTGCTCTTGACATCGATCACGCCTGATGGAAAGCGATGGATCAGGTCTATGATGGAACGAGCGTGCCTAGAAAATGCGTGTTCACTCTTGCTTTGAAGGCAGACGGGTTAAATGTGGGAGGTAACACAGATGCTGGCAGACAGTTCCATACCTTGGCTGTGCGCATAATAACCGTGGAGGAGAAGCTCTGAGTACGAAACGTCGGGTTATCAACCAAGTGTGGATGGTATGCTGCAGTACATCTGGTTGTCTGGTGGTAAACGGGCTATGGTGGGATCAGTTCGTGGAGCTCCTGCGTACACTCTCCGAAGTACAGTCTGTAGAAGACCAACAGACAAGCAACATTACGCCGATGAGCTAGGCTGTGAAGCGTAGCTACCAACGTCTCGTCGCATAGAAGCCTTTTAGCTCTGCGTTCCACCGATTCAAGTGCAGTAAGCTGGTATTTTGCTAAGCCATCCCATAAGTGGCTGCAATACTCCATACAGAAACAGACCTGTGCTTTGTACAGACTCCTAAAAGCTGTCCTGATGTGAAGTATCGCCTCGATAGTTAAGCCGAAGTTGAGAACAGATATCAACTCCATGCCTAAAAGCTGTAGGCGGTCGGTAACCGGTACAGATGCACCTCGGAAAGTAGGAGATAACTGGAACTGGCTCTGAACTGAGTCTCTATTCGTCGTCACTCACACAGTACTCCGACCAGCGGTTTTGCTGCAGGATAGGCCATGGTGTCCTAAGTAGGCGACTGCTTTCCGTATTGACAGCGATGTGGGCGAATTTTTTAATGTCCAATGATCCCTTTTTATTTTTTACTATATACTTGATTATAATATATACAGGGTGTTACGGAAAGGGTATATCTATACAAACGGGTTGAAGAGTGTATCTGGTCTAGAATCTCTGTACAAAATTTCAGCTCAAAAGCAGTAACTTTGAAAATGCTCAATTGCTTTTTATTTCGCACATCACGGCGCTGCACTGGCGTGCGGCAGCGTGATTTGCGTGTACTAGGCGCACAGACACACTACAGATAATGGATAATGACCCTCGTAGTGCGGTGACACGTTTGTTATGATTTTAAATTAATAAACTATCGAAATAAAAAATATTAAGCATTTTCAAAGTTACTGCTTTTGAGCTGAAATTTTGTACAGAGATTCTAGACCAGATACACTCTTCAACCCGTTTGTATGGATATTACCGTTTCCGTAACACCCTGTATATACATATTAGTGTTAGCTTCTATTCATATAATTAAGTAATATTTTAAATTGAACATATGAAAAACGTTCAACGCACTTAGGTACTAATTTTATGTAAAATGCGTCAATAAGTCTCGTGGATACATAAGTAAGTAAGTAAATAAAAATTAGCACGTCGATTTTGAATTAGAGTAATACAACCTGGAGACCATTTTCTTATTGTATTCTATCCGGGTAACGTGATAAACTTTATCTAAATAATGCTAATTCATGCTTCAATAATATTATTTACCAACTTATATCTATTGTCGTCACTAACATACTCTTCAAAATCGTGAAATTGCATTTAGCAAATAAATGTTGTGTTTAGAGTAATGTCTGAAAATCATGATTCTCATATTATAGGGAGTGGATCACTTCAGAGTAGTTGTACGAGTATACGCATGGCACGCTTGTTTACAGCCTTAATTCTTTACTTGCTTGTTCTTGTTATCATTTACTTATGAGCACTTAGGTATTTATTTGGTGAAGATTACCTAATTAAAACAATTGAAATCCTTTGACACCCCACTATTTTTATACTAGGTACGATTAATTGTATTTTTATTTTATTAATTTTTAATTTATATAGGAATTATCTGTTACCAAATATTATGATTGTAAAAAAATGTATTTTAGAGTCCTACTTGTTCTAATCGATAGGTATTTATGATAACTTATTCCATCAAAAATATTGTTTGTTAAAAAAAACAACCTAAATTGAATAGTAATGTAATCGATTCTCCACTCGATTCTAAACAAGTTTCCAGTTTTGAGTTATTTCAATTACATCATGAATTAATCCCACAAGTAGGTAGTTACAGCCTGACATAACTACTGTAATGCATAACGCTTAATCAAGATAACAATACGGAATGACAAGTAGTTAAATAGGAGCTTAGGTAAAAATCAAACACTAATGAGTAAACGCGATATAAACTCCAACACGATTAGGTATGCAGGCTTTTTACGACAAAGAAGCTGTAAAAATTAACAAATCCTAGTTTTATTTGTGATAAACACTGCATCACAATCATACATCACGCAGAGTTTAAAAAAATATTACAGTGCATTGTAATATCTATCTATAAGTTGAGTATACAGGATGGGAGGGGCCCGTGGCTAAATGCTAACAGCCGCACAGGTCGATAGATCAGGTTAAGCTACGCTTGCTGCGGTTGGTCTGTGGATGGGTGACCATCTTTACATGCCGAGACCCGTCCGTGCCTCGGAAAGCACGTTAAGCCGTTGGTCCCGGCTGTCATTCGTGGATCTTTGACAGTCGTTACGGGTCGTCAGAAACCCGAAAGTCTGACAACCAGTCTTACCAAGAAGTATCGTATTACCCAGTAACTGGGTTGTGGAGGTCAGATAGGCAGTCGCTCCATGTAAAATACTGGCATTCAGCTGCATCCGGTAAGACTGGAAGCCGACCCCAACATAGTTGGGAAAAGGCTAAGCAGATGATGAACTTGAGTATACATGGTGGCAGGGACTTAGACCGACAACCTGTTACTATGAATTCACTACATGATTCTGAACCCGGTGTTGAAATGTTTAGTCGGTTATTAATCTGTCAAGCTCCGCTAATGAGACACAATTAATTTGCTATTGTTTCCTCGCCAATGGGCGACGCGCGCTGATTTATTTCCGTTGGATCCCGCTTTTGAATCCCATTTTAATATTTTTGGCGTTGGATCCCGCAAAACATTATTATGTATTTCCGTTCGATCCCGAATTTAAAAAATGCAAGATAATTACGTTTTATTGTCGTTGAATCCCGAAAAGTATTTCCGTTGGATCCTGAATGCTTAAAAAAATCTGAATGCGGGTACTTTCAACAACAACATTGTTTATAATAAAATGAGGGGTTCACTAATGTTTCACCAAAACTCCATTGAAATTTTTAGTTTACAACCAACGTTTCGTATACTATTTATTTCACAAACAACTCATTTTCTATATAATCTAGTCGTTTCTGGCACTCGCCGGCCGCTGCCGCGGCACCGCTCGCTTCGCTCGCTCGGTTTGTGCGTAGGGGTCACAGTTTTAACCTAACCTAACCTAACATTGTTTTTTTTTTTTTTAATAATTAACCTAATCTAACTAGTTCGGTTCCGGGTAACCCACTAAAAATAATCTCTTTTTAGTGTTTGATAAAGGTAAATCACTTTTCTTCTGAAATGTACACATGTTGTTATAATATGGGATTCAACGGAAATTGCAAACGGGATCCATCGTTAATACCTAAAAAATGGGATTCAAAAGTGGGATCCAACGAAAATAAATATGCGCGCTGCACGACTGGTTAAAAAAAAAATTGCCCTGCTATACATTTTTAGCACGTAGGTATTGCACTTTTTTTATAAAACAGCAGATTTTTCTTTTATGACCAAGGAAAAGTTTCTACGCTAGAGGGTCTAAAATCATGTGTTGAATTCTTGGTTTCAGTTTCAGCGTCGATGTTGCCACACTGTCCAAATCTGAGAGAAAATTCCGAAACAAACTCAGGGGCAAGTACCACTACAGCTTAGAGCATATTTATCAATGAATGTTGATGACAATTGGCTCGCCCCATAATATGGGACTCGAACATAACTGGCAAATTGTGGGTGTACTGTAGATACACCTCTGCCTAACCATTCGGAGTATACAGGCGTGATGTATGCTATGTTTGTGTTATGTCATTATTAGTAGTGGAAATATGGGCTAATATAATTATGCCTGCGTTGGTACTACACATTCATACATACTGATATATACTTGTGCCTACGTTTTCCGCAGCCGAGACCCGACTACCTCAACTACTTTCTTCGACTCGACTGGTGATCGGGGACATCCCTTAGTGCGTTTGTTGTTTTGCAACCGTGTCGTAATAATACGTGTCACATGATTACTCTTTTGTCATGGGTGCAATAAACATGACAGACAATTTATTCGAGGGATAGCAGTACTACCAGCCTCCGCTTGACTGATAACATGAGGCTGTGACATTCTACATAAGCTCAAGAGATTTATTCATGTAAGATATCGGACTTCGGAAACATTATTTAGGTTCTTTGTCTCAATAATAATAAATATTAGTCCTATTTGCCTAAATTCGTTTTTTTTTTCACATTAAAGGTGTTATAGAACTGTAGTGAAGCATCCCTTAAAATTCGAACGGTTTCGAGATGTGATACTGAGAAGTGAGTTTGCGTTTGAATTAAAAGAGTGTCCATGGATTTTCTTTCCCATTTTTCTCCATAGGAACATATTACGCTTTAGAATGGACAATTAACTTCATCTTTTTGACTGACCGACTCATAGACAATTCAGAAGTGCGGGTAAATGGTTTCTTTTCAATAAATGCTTTGAGTTAGAATTGTGCGCGCTTTCAAATGAGGTTCGAAGAGTTTACAGAATAGCACCGCAGAACATATTCATTCTTATAATGCACATAGTTGATATGATGGAGACAAGTAAGCCTAATTGTTTCACTCACAGACGGAGCACGTGACGTCTCCTTAATTTTCCTCCTTCCGCTTTACATATTATTAAACTGGCTGCATCATGTGATCGTTTGATTGCTTTAGATCTGACTTCGCAATCAAAACGTCGAAGCATTTACATTATATTTGTGTTTATATTCGTTATCATTGAATCTGCGCTTATGTCGACGGCGATCGCGCAGCGGTGCTTTACTAACTACAACTTCATCTGACCAGACAAACCAGCAAGAATTTTAGGTCTTATGAAGGAATACAAACCTTTATTCATTCAACTTTTCCTTCTTAATAATATCAGTAGTCATCACGATTACCTACCTGTTCTAGTACATAACTACACAAAAATGAAGAATGAATAGATTGATTTGCAGAAATATGAATTCAATTATTCGTTTCTTAAACCTAATGATGCTGTGATCCTGAAGTATTTAATAAAAATTTAACATTGTGCATCATGCACGTTCAATTTTGATTACATGCACAGTGCGTGCAAACATAACATTAATACTGTTCTACATGTCCTTCCACTAGGCAACGCATCTTAATGAGTAGCGGTATTTTTCATGACCTAATCAATGGTCTATGGTTTGACATTCAATGCGCATCATAGACTATAGATAATGTTGTGAGATTATGACTTAGAGGAAACAGTCGATAAAATAAAAATACTAGATAACCTCGACTTGCAACAAGGAGAATGAAACCTAAATAATATTAAATAGACAATCTTTTTAAAATCATTGTTAAAAAAAATCTTTAACAATAGTATACATGATTCCAAGATATTTAGAAGTCAATGTACCATTTGGACAAGTATCCCAAAGCCCGGCCATCTAGAGAATGCCTTCCTGACACCTGTCAGTGCGACAATACTAGTCCTGCTATAATTAAATATACAGGGTTATTGGAAAAACACCAACAACCTCTTAAGAGGTCATTGTACTCATCATTATGAACCACTTTTACTATGGGACCAAACCTGAAATCAGGAAAAAAAAAATCTGCTGTTCACTACATTTTGACGAGTTGTACGAACATAAATGTAGGGAACAGATGATTTTTTTTTTCGCGATTTAAGGTTTGGTCCCGTAGTAAAAGTTGTTCATAATGATGAGTACAATGACTTCTTAAGAGGATGTTGTTGTTTTTCCAATAACCCTGTATAATCCTACTTAATATTATAAACGCGAAAGTTTGTGAGGATGGATCGATATTTGTAACTCTTTCACGCAAAAACTACTGAACAGATTTGGATGAAATTTGGCACACAGTTAGTGTACAACCAGGATTAACACATAGATACTTTTTATCTCGATAATCCCACGGGATCAAGACTTACGCGGGTGAAACCGCAGGGCGTAGCTAGTAACTTGTAAAGATCAGATTTCCAAAACAAGTATTCGTTTGTATGAAACTGATAGGTGTCAAGAACGCATTTTCTCGTCAGCCGCACTGTATTTAGCAACCCGCATGTTTCTAATATTTTATGATCTCCTTGGCTCTACTTTATTTCGCAAATGTCATACTTTGTTCCGGTTTATAATAGTGCAATTTACAAACAAAAAGAGTAATGTGACGAAGACTTATGTGTATATGCTTAATGTCATGTCCTCCACATAATTATATGCTTAAAACAGATAAAGCTTATCCCTGTTTTTTTTTTGCTGGAGATCAATTAACCTCATATTTTTAATTAATTCCATTGAAGCTTCAATTAAAAGTTGTTGCTTAATGAATAACTGAAAGTTAAATGTCTATGGCTCTTTCAGGCCCATAAACAGATTAAAGACTGATTTTAAAATTCAACAGTCCTAGTACATTGTCTAAGGTTGTTGTAGTCAAGTAACCATCTCGCCTAAAGTCCCTATTAAGTAATATCTGAGAGCGAATTTAATATTTCATGAATACTTAGTAATTTCATTTGGCTCTCACTCAGGGAATTTCATATGTTCAAACGATGAGGGCGACGCCCGTTACTCGCCTCCTAATGTACCCTCGTAATATCACAAGACGAGATTATAAACGACTTAAATAAGATATTTATGTTTATGAATAACCTTAGATACATGTCAATAAATGTAAATAAGGACTACAACGTCACATGATTGCAGTTTAGAAAAATCATGCGGAAAGTTGTTACCGTGCAATAACAACCATCATTCGATGATTCAAGAAAACGATCCATTACACTATTAAGGGCCACGGACTACTTGAAAATTATAGTCCTACTATGTAAATATAGTCATCATATTTACCATAACATGCTAACGCAACGTTGAGGTTCATCTCTATTGTTTACCTGAGTTCCGTATAAAACCAGTAGTGGAGGTGGAAATGCAGCAGTAGCGTCCAAGCATCTATGTTTTTAACTCGTTTTCCGGGTGATATCGGAAACCATCTCGTGACTGGATAGAATTAACACTAACCTCGTAATAAGTGAAACAAAGACAACCCGTATATGGCCCATGAAACTGACGTCAGCTTTTGATCGGTATATTGTGAACTGGTGGTTTATAAGTAGGTGTGAATGCAGGGTGACCACGTGTTCCCTAAAAAACCGAGTTCGTGTAAAAAGTGTAGACGTGAATTATTGTCGAGTGCCCTTAGTCGGGGCGAGCACGTAGCCAGTCAGCTGAGCGCCGAGACCCCGCCGCTGTGCCGCCGCGCGCCGCGGCAGTCCGTCCCGTCCACAGCCGCGCTGAACTCTCGTCTATCCTAACCCTTATAGCAAAAGGTATGGCCTCGTGAATTGGGGATCACGCCCGTAATCACCTGCCAACGTTGACGCGATATAGCATGCTATCAACCATCCGGATAAAGTGTTTATTGTGCCTGTTTATTGTTTATGTATATGTGATATAATTTAAGACGTTCGATGTTATATAGAAAAGCGTTTCGCCTCACATCACTACTTTCAAGTTGAAGTACGTTGGTTGACCATGTGCCTGACTAGAGTATCCGCGTAAACGGGTGGTATGTACCTAATATTTTTCTCTGTGAGTTTTCCCAATGTTTTTTTTTGCCAAAGTGAGCAGTGTGCTTTCGTTATTTATTTAGTGTTATGCTATGATATTCGTTACTTATTTAAATCCATAAAGTGAATACAAGTCACAAGCAACAAAAATAAATATGCAATATAGACCCAGTGCGTTAAAATGAACACTGAAATAAAAACTTTTTGAAACGTTTCAAACAATTTCGTTTTTTTGGAGAGCTACAACTAGGTTTTTATTAATTATAAAGGAACTCTTGACCAAAATTGAATGCTTCTAGATGGTAGCGGTTTAGGCTTTGACTGTTAGTGAATTTAAGATTTTCATAAAAATGAGGTAATGAGTAGGTATAATATAAATATATATTTATATCACTAAATTATCCAAATTAAATCTGAACACTATAACTATTATTTTAAGACTATCAGTTTATGAATTATTTATAAATATTTCGCTGTAAATAAAAATAAGCAAATATAAAGTCACAAGCTATGAAAAGTGTGTTCAGGACACTATTCATGACTTTTTTACTTACATAACATCTAACTTTAAATTCATAAAACAAGAATCGCTTCATAATTACTTTATTCTAGTATCAAAAGTAAGCCGTCCACATACATACTTACCATACATATACAATTATAACGATCTAGTCATGGCGCCACATTACCTAAGGAACATATTTTGATTGCTATGTGGTTTCAACAAAGGGTTTTATTGCTATGGCTCGTTTAAAATCACATACAAAATTTCCATAAACATTGTCATAAAATCACTTGGAATGTTGTCATTAAATGTGGTAGACTAAGTGAAGTCAATAGTATAGGTATAACAGCAAGATACAAGCTGCATGCTGTGACAAGTACACACAGTGAAAACAAAAAAGGTGTTCATAGCACTAACGAGTACGTAATACAAAGTTATTCTTAGGTAAATAGGTTCTGCGTCTGTATCAATTAATATTAATACATTGATTAAATTAAGTTATTAACATACGTAGGTAGGTATAACAATAGAATTTACCTACATATCTACATAAGAGATTGTCGCTGGATTACAATAATCTAGGTACAGCCATGGATTTATCTGTACAACTGGACAATATAATTGCAAATATTTATTCTGATTGTTTTAAAGGTTTATGAGCTACATTATCATATTATTATGCTAGAATATTATTTGGATAGTAATAAAAACTCCGACAAAAAAATAAGAATTGTCCTTACTCATAATATTAAATCTACTGCCTAAAGTAGGTAAGTAGGTACTAACTTTCCGACTACCTTTGTCCGAACAAAAATGAAATTTGTTTTTCGGAACCATTATTATTTCCCATAAGTATTATTTTAGTATGATTGAAAAATGGTGTGTTCCAAAAGTTTTTGTTGAAAATCACTTAGTAATACGTTCATCTGTATTTGTATCTCACCACTTATTTGTTTGAATAACATCATTAAATTGTAAATGAAAAATCATCGACGACAATAATAATTGCGATTATAATAAATAAATGCGTAATTATTGTCTCTGTGTTAATTAATGTAATTGGTGTTGTGCCGATTTAATTAACTATAAATAAATAAATAATAAAGTTAACCTCATCTGTCAAATGAAAAATATCTTTAAGGTGATTTAAAATTAAAATTTTGTAAAGTTTAAGTATTCAAATAAACAAATCAAAGCACTCAATTTATGAGTGGCGCTACTAATTGGCATCTACAGGTACGTTTCCTGATCCATTTGTTTATGTTTTTATCAGATACATACTTTTTGAACTGAAATGTGGCGCTACAATAATGGCGACATTAATTTAACACACGGCCAGAACTAGTCTGACAAAGATTACGCGACTTAGTAGACCGATTCCTCGATTAAACAGTATCAAGTGCATATATGACACATTATTAAACGGCAATATTGATTGATACGATAAAGTCAAAGAAGACGACTCAAATTGTACGATAAAATAGATTGTCAACATAAAAATCAGCTGTTGAAGTGTTGACAAGCTTAGCCCTGTTAATTGTAAGGTTAGACACGCTATCCCTACATTTAATTAATTTTAGGATATTTTATTTTATTCTTTTCGGGAAGCTTACAGCTAATTTATAGTGTTCTTAAACAATATGTAAATAAAGGCTACAAAAAAATAAAAACGAAAAAAGGTCGGTACAAAATACCTATAGGTAAATAAAAAAAATAATATGCAAACTAAGAAAATCATTTCTAAGACGCAAAGAATTACTTAGGAATTATTATGGATAAAGCATTGAAAACTAATATTATGATCTGTCGTTGGTATTGTAATCTATTTTCACATAGATACGAAATCGATAAAAAAATCGTAACATATGCTTTCTTTTGTCAATTATTAGTCTCTACTTTGTTTATTTGGCATCAACCGTCAGTTTATTTGGCTCTGAAGTTTTCTCCCTTTTTCACCCGACTACGGCAGAGAAAAAGGGGTTGTGAATCTCACAGGCTATCCTAAGGCCCTTTGTACACGGCACGGTTTCATTACGGTACGGCGAATAAACCGCGCCGCGGCGCCGTATCGGTAGATAAAACGTGTCCGTGTATAGCTTCCATAGTGATCCTTAAAACACTGAAGACCGTGCGTAGGCACGGTCGTCAGTGTTTTAAGAATCATTATTCGCCGTGTGTAGTTTTTCACAGTAACTAAAACATGTGTGTACAAAGGGCCTAAGTGTGTAAGGTTTTACTTTTCTTATCACTAAATTGAAGTTGAAAATGTCCTTAAAGTCCTGTACCTATACAATAGGTAACTAAACCATAAGTGAGTGATGCAACGTGGCGGATGCACCTACTCGTGTTGAATTCATTCCAAGTTAGGTCACGCGGCATAAGTTATAATAATTAATAAAATTAGCCTTTGATGTGTTACTCGGAAAATTACGTGCATACACGTGATTTCTAAGCTATACATAAATAAGAAAATTGTCACATTACATCATACTAAAGAAAACTTCAGATCTAGTCCCTATAAGTAACCATTAACGAATCGATTAACCGGCACGCTAACTGTGTTACACACTTTCAATCACATTCTGAATAATTTTGAAGGATATTGCCAATCCATTGATTCATACGTTCAAAAAATTGATCCGCTCAACAACGTAAATAACGCAATGAATGTTGTTGAACTATCAAAATGAAAGCCAAAGTTAGTGTGTTATGCAATTACCCCGCAGGACCTATTATTAACTACTGGTAGAACGATTCACTTTGCATATAATCTTTCTACGTCGAGAAAGCTAGTGACGCTTTCCATACGTCAGCAGCCAGTAGCCAGCACTGTAATCAATAGGTTCAAAAGGATTAAGTCCGTGCGTCTGTGTGGCCATACGTTAGCTCTAAGCTGAACCGGATTGCGAATACCAAATACTCAATTTACTAGTCGGATTTTTCATCATTAGGGTTCCGTAGTCAACTAGGAACCCTTATAGTTTCGCCATGTCTGTCTGTCCGTCCGTCCGTCCGTCCATCTGTCCGTCCTCGCTTAATCTCTGTGACCGTTAGCACCAGAAAGCTGAAATTTGGTACCAATATGTATATCAATCACGCCGACAAAGTGGTAAAATAAAAATTGGAAAAAAATGTTTTATTAGGGTAGCCCCCCTATATGTAAAGTGGGAAGTGATTTTTTTTTTCAAATTTCAGCCCTAATGTGTGATATATTGTTGGAAAGGTATTTAAAAATAAATAGGCGTTTACTAGAATCATTATTTGATAATGTCAATAATTTCGGAAATAATCGCTCCAAAAGTAAAAAACAATGTGTCCCCCCCCCTCTAACTTTTGAACCATAAGTTTAGGAAATATGAAAAAAATCTGAAAAGTAGAACTTTATAAGGACTTTCTAGGAAAAATATTTTGAACTTGATAGAAACAACAGTTTTTGTACAAAAAAGACAAAAAGTTGTACAAAATCATTTCTGGACTAAGTTCGTAGTATAATCGTATATGCAAGCATTTTTTTTTAACTTCGTTTACATATTTTATTATCCTGAACGTATCTTTTTTCAAACAAAAAAAGAATTATTAAAATCGGTTCTCGCAATCCAAAATTACCACCGTAAACTTCTGGCACGTCTATGTATTAATTAGTAACCCAATTCCCCGAGAGATGGCGCTGTAGGTACTTATTACATTGGGTCGGGTATTATCGAATTGTACGTGGGAACACTTATTGTGACGGACGGGAAACTACGGAACCCTACACTGAGCGTGGCCCGACACGCTCTTGGCCGGTTTTTTTTATTATAAAATGCTTTGATACGGGTTTAAATGTATGGTTTATTTATACCCTCTTCGTTACTGGTATAAAATGTTAAATACAGTGGAAATGTTAACGAGGTATATCGTTACAAGGGACATCATGTCACAATCTTTGACTATGGATCCAGTGCATGGTTTCAGAGTTCCAACTCAACAGTTATTAGAAAAAAAAAACACGACTCCCGTGTATACCTATTTTTTTTTCTTTGCTTAAGCTGATAGTGATGATTAAAAGGGACATTGGCCATAGACAGATCTTGAAAATACTCCCAAGTAAGCCACAAGAATCAATATTCGATAACTCAAATTCCTAAATGATACTACCTTGGGAGAACGACCGTCACGCAAACAAAGTTACGTATTTCTAAACGGAACAGGAATATTAATTACAAAGGAAAAGTACAAAGTTGCTTCTGTTTCTCATTATTGTCCACTGAGTCTAAACATTTATGTCTCGTCATACCACTAATCATCGTTAGAAAATCGTGGGTTGATTCAATTAAGAGTTCAGATGCTGTGTTGTTGTAACAATTTGTTCATTTTTGGGACAGTCCCAGTTCTTACTAATAATCACAAATTGGTTACAAGGTCCTATTTTACTATCAAAACAAACTATTCTTATACTATACTAGAAATATTTACATTATGGAAATTCTGTCAAAGTATCAAAATCATTTCTCCGGTAACATTTATCTGACAGCTCAAAAACAGACCCAACGTCCTCTTTTTCATAGACGTCAGTAAAGCAGGCACAAATGATTTTATTTCATAAGATATGTATTGTTTCTAAAACAAGAAACATCCATTAGATGTATTTAACTCAATCAATCCATAGGAAGGACGTCGCAGGAGTCACCTCGACCTCATTACCAATGATATATAATTTAACGATAGTGTCCGTTTTACACATAAAAACTTATACAAATACAATATGTGGAAACATAAATAAATAAAATCTGTATTATAATTAAATTGACACATGTTTGTGAAATTGTATTGTTAAAATTGCTAACACTGTTGTGATCCAATTGGCATGGATAGGACGCAGCGAGTCAGTGCAACGACCAAGTGAGTTGGTCGTCAGTGTCCCGCTAGTAGTGTCCTCACATACCTAATCGACAGGACGCGCCACTGTCCTCATGGCTATAGCCACGCTCAATTGATTGTTGTTTATCAGACTATGAATATCTCGAACTGTATGTAGTTCGCCCTAGTGACAGTGAAACTATAATCAACTGGAGTAAGATGGTCTGTATTATTCCTTTTGTGGTCATTTTTGTGATATTTTCACCTAATTGTTGTTACGTATCGTGATTCATACGAAGCGGGACTTTCAATCGAGAATCGTAGAGCGTTAATAGTGAAGTATAGTTTAATTTAAGTGCCCAATTGATGTGTGCGATGTAAACAATAGTTCCATAGACTACTGTTTAGTCTATTTGATTCTTTTTAAACGTTACCGCGCCATAAGGAAACGGCTCGAGGCCTATTGTGGAGCATGTAATAAAAATAAAAACAATGGAAAATAACTTACTCCGTGAACATTATTATAGTCATAAGTAGAGACCGGATAATATGCATTTGCATATTTGCATATGCATTTGCATATTTAAGCCATTTTCAGCGCTAATAGCATATTTTTCCTAAGATCTAGTGATGATGCATATTATCGCTATAATTTACAGTATTTTTCGAGCGCAGCGCACTCAGCAGCCGCGCGTCTTTTGTTTTGGTACGATAATAAAATGAAAGAGACAAATGATCGTCGCGCTCGCCTACCGCACTACTCCTTCCTCCCACCTATTATGCATGTTATTGCTTTCATTGTTGACGCGCGTGCTCATTGATCTGCAGTTAAAGTTTTTATGTCAAATTGTACAACGCCTCCCGAAAAAAAAAGTGTGTCTTCGTGGATAAGTGACTTTCCTGAAACATTTACTTACGACGGAACTGTTTTGTATTGTCGAGTTTGCGAGAAAAATATTTCGTGCACTAAAAAGTTTCAAATAACAATAAACTTAAATCTAAAGGAATAATATTTACAAAACAAAAAAAAAAAATAGTCATTTAATGTTGCATATTCTGTCAGTTTTCGTGCATATTTCAAGCATTTTTCATGCATATTTGCATGCATATTTTAAGCTTTTTATGTTGCATATAATCCGGTCTTTAGTCATAAGTGTCATACCTGAATCCTGCAGTTGTATAGTTACCTATTGTCATGTGGCAAGTCGCTGTATATTATATCGAGACCGTGTTAATTACATATGTCTGTTAAAAAACAAAAGGAAGTTGCAGATTCCTAATTTTTAAACTTAGTATTTTCATATTTTTTTAGTTAACCTATATTGTCTCACTACTAGTAGTGGGTACTACTAGTAGTGAGTCTCCCCATACTTTTCCAATTATCTTTTTATTGTGCCTTTTCCGGCAATCGGTCAGGATCGAGTTCAAATCTTCACGCCAGCGTTTCTTAAGCCTGCCTCGGTGACGAAGCCCGTCTCTAATTTTTTTTTTGTTGTCCCAGGCTGGGCAAAAGCCTCCCCTAAATCCTTCCGAGAACCAGCCCTTGCGGTACTCGTCCAGGTTATCTCGCCATCTCTTTCCGGCAGCGCCGTCCATGTTCAGGCACCCATTGTGTGGAGACTTTTACCCATCGGTCATCGTGCATGCGGCTGATGTGTCCCGCCTCATTTCTTCTTCTCATTATAAAAAAAAATGTGATGAAGGCCTTAACATCCAAGTTGTATGTTCCCACTTCATAGGGTTCTATTGTTTTGTACGATACGTTAGTCGAGTAGGTACGTATGTCATATTGCACTTCACGTCTCGAATAAAGGCTTTTATCACATTTTACGTGGAACCTGATACACGCCAGACTCTCTCGAGTGCCCTTTGCGAGTTCTAATAAAACTATGTGAGTATGTGCTAAGCACTATAAAGGTTCTAGCTTTACTCCTCTCTGAGCGACAAAAAAAATAGATTATATCTTTTGATTCTTTTAAAAATTTAAGCAGCTAACCGATTAATAGCGAAAATGTTCAAATTCATTTATTTGTGACACATACATAACTGTTACGGTACATGATGTTATAATAGTACATTATGATACATGTGTGCTATGTTGATCATTAAACTCGAGGCGGTATTATTCGCGCGAGCCGTAGGCAAGCGCGATAAGGAAGCCGAGAGTTTCACGCGTATCATACGACGTTTTTCAACACATTTGCGAGGAAAAAAATAGACTTGTATTGTTAAATATTAACTTGTATGGATAATGGCGGGCTGGGTTTGTTTTTCCGCGCGCCGCGCTAGCGTGCGCGCGCAGGTTTACCCATAGAGTAAGTAATGGTCATTCCTAAAGGCACATACAAAACCGATATACAGCCTATAGAAAAAATATAATAAACAAAATAATGTTTAGACTGATCATAGCGTAGTGTTGTCGTATGTCAAATTGTAGTTTAGTTAGTATGGAATTAGAAAGTACTATTGGCGTAGAGAAATATACATTAATTCAGTGAGAATCCGCAATAATAGAACGCCAGTGGTCTTTCCCGTTTGGTTACGGGAGGGACGACGGAAAATTGTAAGGTGCATCCAGACAGAGCGAGGCATGCGCCGCAAGTGCTTTTTTTTGTGTTAGATGCCTCAGCCTGAGGCAACCGTACGGTTTGGCGGCTATGTCGTCACATTGGCCATTTCGTCGCTATCCCTAATAGGTCACTTTCACTAATACAAAAAAAACATTTGCGGCACATGCCTCGCTATGTCTGGATGCACCCTAAGGTGAATGCGCAGTGGTAGACCGCGAAATTTAAATTTTCTTAAGTTTTTTGCAATTCGCAGGTCAGTATCAGGTTGTATCTTGATCAAAATGTATATTTATATAATAGATATGTATTTACAGAATTATAGTCATTACAATCATTAATATATATATTTAAGTTAGATTTGTTCCCTAAGAACTTTTCCATAAGAGATTTGTTCTTATGGAACAAATCTAACTTAGAAAGATGTATTTAATGAATCTAATTCTGTAAATACGTACCTGTTATAGTCGCGAATCATATTTTGATCAAGATACAACCTGACACTGACCTGAAAATTGCAAAAAACGTTAGAAAAATTGAATTTCGCGGGCTACAACTGCGCATTAATCAGGTAAATACATTTTAGTTCATTTTGGGACCAAAGACAAGTCAAACTATTAAAAAAAAAGTGAAATATGGCTCGCGGAATCCTTTTGGCATGAAACTCTATGAAGAGATTAAAAAAAAAACGCACTTCTCCGACCTCCGACTAGTAAATTAAATAGTTATCTGTGGAAATAAAGCACAAGTACCGTAACGTAAAGAAAAAGCACGCGTTTGTAATACACTGCATTATGGTCCTAAAAGCGGTGCATTAAGAGCCATTTTACGAGCAAGTGTGTTGAAAAATAAATTAAAGTTGTATCACTATGCGCTACCTTACAAGCAAATATGGTCTACACAGTAATAGCTGTATACATAAGTAGTATATGCTTATAAAAATACTGCTAAGTAACAGTCTTAGATATTATTTAGGAATTAAATCAAACAATATAAATGAAGGTAACAATTAATCTGTCAAACTCCGCTAATGAGACACAATTGATTTTCTATTGTTTCATCGCCGATCGGAGAACCGTGCCGCTTGGTACCGGTTAATAGCTATTTGCTATTTTCTACTAACTTATTAACTAAAGTAGGGAACAAAACAATGTAAACAGGATATAGGTACAATATGCCTAATGTCACCCTCAAGTCTTGGATGACTTGTCATAAGTATACTCGACTCGCCCTCTTTTAAAAGACAGTATACGGAAATATAGCAATTTAGCGTTTAGATTAATTAAGTTATTTGCAGAACCGACCTATGCCTCGTTAATAATAAAACCCCTGGATAGATTTACTTTAGGTGATATCACCTAACACCAAAGTATGGATGCTTCATACTTCTGCACTCTTACTTTCACTTCTCATTAAAGAAATCGAGCACTGCCCTTTTAACTGTTTCATCAAAACCTATGAATGATGTTGGCGATATATTTAAACATTATGAATTCTCCTAAAAGGCTAATTTCACTAGTATCATTCACCACGAAGCTTCCAAACTTTTAACCACAAAATATTCAACTTAAACAAAAGTACCTAATTGGTTATGTGGGGTCGCTTGGGAGTAAGTTTTCCAAATAATATTCAGTTTCACATCATAACTTCTCAATAAAAGAAACATGTAATTAATCAAGTTACGATAGCTGTACGGCAAAAAACATTTTTGCTAACGGTTTTCCCCAAGGGTTCATATTTGAGAAGATTGTATTAATCAGGGAAAAAAATAAAACAAACAATATAACAATACGCAGCAAAAAGTGTGTATGAGGTGTACAAAATAATGTAATTGTTAAGTATTTTCGTATTCATATTTATTTATTAAAATCAATGTACAATGGAGAACAATGGCCATATAAATAGTTTATATAGGGCACATTCAAAGATAATAAATACCCGTGATTTCTGAAAGACTCATGATTGCAAGCGCGACTGTTGAGCGGGGGTCCTAGGTCGGACAAAGTGTTATTGGAATTTCTTAATAACAGTCCGGAGTTTAGAAGTTGGCGGTTTAATACCCCCGTGCCTCGGAAAGCACGTAAGCTGTTGGTCCTGCGCCTGATCTCTCCCCGGTCGTGTCGGATTGCCATCCCATCGGACTATGAGAGTAATGGAACAGAGAGTGCACCTGTGTTTACGCACACACTTTGCTATATGACTATAATATCACCTGCGTACCTGGCTAATCTCCGTTGAGATTGGCAACGTGACCAAAACTATAAAAGTATTATTATTTATTACCAATTGATACTTTAATACAATATGCCCAGAAACACGTCACCTATCGCAAGTAATTATTTGATTAAGTATTATTATATTACAGCAATACTAATAAAACTAAGATATTATACAAATACCAAGTAATTTATGAGCTTTACAGATTACCAACAATTGTAATGAATATTAAGTTACAACAGTACATTTCTAACGCTTTGCACGACTCATATGCGAAGCATTAAAGAGTGCTTTACGATCGATTTTTTTTTGCCTCCTTTCTGCAACTGTTTCTTTTCTTATAACTACTCCTGCTAGTACACAGAACCTACTTAATTTATATACAATTATATACATAATTTAATGGAAATTAATTCTGTACTTTTCAAAAATTGATTTAATGCAGGAGAAACGAAAAAAAACATCAAAATATTGAAAAAAAAATCCCGTCAATCAAGCGTGAAATCTAAAAACATTGTAGCTTACGAAAAAATCAATTAACTGAGTATTTTTTTTAATAGATACCTTATGAGGAACCCTATTGAAAATGGCTCTTTTATTCAAAGCAGTTTCATCATAAAATCTAACTAATATAATATCTATATGTATGGTTTTTTATACGATCAAATGAGCATTATGAGTCGTGCACATTTGGATTTGCCAAATTTTTATTAAATATATTTGATCTTATCATTGTGGAGATGAGGTGTGTGCAAGTCGTGATGGCAGAATTACCCGCTGCCCTCCGCCGGGTGTAGTGCTAATCATGTTGATGACATGGTAAACAAACTAGAACCCAGACCTTTATTGATGGCCTTCTGTCACATGAAAGAGATTAGTGCCATAATGTTCTCATAGACATTTATCAACACAAACGGTTACTTGCTTAGCCAATCATTGTGAATAGATAACTATTCTTCATAGACATATTATGCTGGGTAATGGTTGTAGCGCCCCTTTCACGAAGTTACTATCATGCATGTTCTTGCCCTGGGTTTTTCATTCTGATTTGCTGCTCAATTAATCGGCTACCAAACCTCATGATTGCTACAGTCCAGCCGTCGATAGAACGAGTTTCTGACACCTGTCAGTGCAACAATTCAAACAAAGATCAAATTAGCAAACCCATTTATTCGTTTGTATGAAACTGACGGGTGTCAAGAACGCATTCCCTCGACGACGGCCGGACTGTAAGACGTTTATGTACCCACCTATGTATGTCGTTGTCATTGAGTGGCCAAAAAAACAACAGCGAATCAAACCACTTGACAATATGCCTAATTAAGGACGAATGTCACCAAACGTTTCTTCTTCGTAGCACTCTTGTCAGAGCGGTCGTGGTCCTCATGTAGTTTCTTGTCTAGGGGCTGATGTGATTCGCCTCACGATTTCTCGCCACCTATTCCGATTTCTGGAATTTTTTGTGCACTCATACAAGGGATAACCCACTGCGGATTTAATTTGGTCAGTCCATCTCACGGGTAAGCGTCCGCGTGGTCTAGTGCCCTCCACTTTACCCTGCATGACAAGGCGTTCAATAGTCTCCCTCACGCCTCGAGACATGTCCGAAGTGTTTGAGGATGCGCGTTTGGACCGTAACAGATAGATGCTTTTTGATGTTGAGTTCTTGGCGTATTAGAGGTGTTGGTGCGAAACTCAGTCCACGATACCCCAAGCATTCACCAAACGCTTATGACTAGAATAAGCCTTATCCTGAGAATAAAATTTTAATTTATGACAGTTTTTCCATATACTAGAACAGTCAGACGTCAATTTTATTCCACGGATAAAAGTTATCTATCTGACTTTGGTAAAGCCAGCCATTAGTAGGTTAGGATATACGCTTTTGTAAACCACCCGAGTAAATCATAAGTACCTACTTACACAAATCTATAATGGAAAAAGGTAGAATTTATTGAACGTGTTTGGGTTAAACTCGCCTTTGTTTTTATCCTTGTGACGTATTTCTGTCTTATGTTTAACACAGAGATTAAAAATAGAATCTTAACAAAACACAGCCTTTAAAATGTTTATTGCTGAACGGAAGCCTCCTAGTAGCTTCAAGGAGCAATCCTGAGACTATATTGGTATAACCAAGCGTATCATACGGATAGTTGTTCTGCCTATATAAGTAACCAAAAGGAGATATTGCTACCATAACATCTTAGCCATCTTAATCTTATTTTCACGTTTTTCAGAAACCTCACAATGTGTGTGTGTGTGTGTAAAAATTTTATCAATATACGCACTTTTAAGTTCTACATATAGATTATGCTCAGATATTGTTTTTGCAAAAATAAATTATTCAAACGACCGACGTAAAGATTTTATACGTCTTGTATATTGGCAATAACTCGTGTGTTATTTAGAAGAATGACCACAATATATTTATTTACTGCTCTTTTAGTGAGCTATTAGCAAAAAAGCGCCTTTTGTTTCTATTCAAAGTGATGATGTTCGGAAACTCATTAGGTACTTGTGTCTTTGCGTTATGTTTAGGGGCTGAATGCAACAACACGTCTCAATATGCATATCATCATTTTAATACTCTTCTCAAAACAAATCTTACTATCTATGTACAACAAGCTGTTGAGTCCAGATGACCTACATTGATATGAATAAATGACAGGAAATTTTCCAATCAAGAGATCAAGTCAGATCTAGACTTGATACATGCCCTACCTATTGTAACCTTTGAACCATGACGGTACGACGTTTCCTAAACCATTTTGCTGTTAAATGAATAGTAGGAACTGTTATAGTAGGGTGACAAAAAACTGTACACTGCCTTGTAGATTCATTGAGATAACCAACTACGTACGTCAATGACTAAGGAAAATATATCAAGTAACTTCTTACAATTTGTATTCAACACAGGAAACTCATAAACGATATTAATAAAAAATGAGCCTGAATACTTGGCCTCGGTGACCTACAGCGTCCAGACCCAAGGGCCACTCACTCTGTCTCATGGCTAGTCCACTAAGGCCATTGTCCTTTACCTTTTAATTAAGATCTCATAACACATACGTCACGACGATGATTGGGTGAGCAATCCGTTTAATTGTTTGGAAGCGATAAGCGTTAGGAGAGCGCGTGTCGTCGCATACGTTCGTATGAACATGATTGGAAACTCGTGGTCGCCTTCTCGTGAGTGATCATGTGATTGTGATGAGACCACTTAAGCAAATAAACGCTGCTGCTGACACCCGCGACCGCTGTCGCTACCACCCGCCGACAATTAGCTTAAGACACACTCACCTAAATAATTCAATGGGACGCGTTTGAACTATTGAGGAGACGTTAACTTAATCTACGTCAACAATGCACGACTGTGGTAATCATTCGCGTGATTTCATTACGTAAAGAATGTGTATGAATTTGCTAATCTGAAAATCTACAATAGTATTTACACATTATTGTATAGTATCATCCTTGTGACTTGAGGTAAAGTACAGAGACCTGTAAAGCAAACATAGATGTTTTGATTAAACGCTATAAAAAAATTGTGAAATGATACAGATTATAATTTTATGGGTATTCCTTGGCAACAAATATTCTTGATTCTGCAATGATTTATTGTGCTTAAATGAACAGATTTATCTTAAAATATATTATCTATAATCTAATAAGATAATCTGATTTTTTAAACAAAAAGTTTCACTTTTTATATTCAGATATGATTTCTCAATCGATTCATTTGCTGTTCACATGATTGAAACTATCTTGTGATATGTCATTCCTGAAGATTAATGTGTTAAAGCAGATCAAGATTTAATCTCGAAGCCAATTATCCGGGGCCAGATGTACCTATACTTGTCTTACCCATAGTGTTCTTTCAATGCTAGCAGACGGGAATGCAAAGCCCACAGTTGAAGCTTTTAATTATCATCCTCATTACCTCACCAGTCGCAAACTCGCAATAATTAAAAGTGCCCTAAATGCAACACATTATGTAGACACGACAGTAAAGTCATGTGCTAAGATTGTGTTCTTTGTATCGTAAATAGTGGACATAATTATGCACAAATCTTTTCAACTTTGAAAATAAAAGTTTCATAAGTCTAGGCTGTCAATGCATCCCAAACATAGAAACTTAGCATTTCGAATTTTGTCTTTAACTATGTTTATATGTCTAAAAATGGATATTTCGGTAATGAGAACGGATTAAATAAACTCTTACCCAAAAACTTATATGGTCAATGAACCCGGTAAAATGCCCAGCATTATTTTGGGGAAACTCGTAAATCACCATTTTATAGCTAACACAAAATGTCTCTACATAACTCTTTACTTATTTTATATGTACTCCAAAGTAATGTAGAGCACAAAGGTGACAAAAGCATAATTACCACCTAGCGTTATAATTTTTTTTAGATAAAAAATATATTTAAGGGTATAAAAAGCAGTAACGCCTTCCAATTGGTAGTATTTAAGCGTAGCTATAGTCTCAACCTATCGCCAACCTCGATCTGACTGACGGTTTGCAGTACAATCATATTTTATTGTGCACATAACTTGCAGTGTGTGCAATATTGCACCGGCTCCGAAGAATAAGAACTAATTGGCGAGCATATCAGCACAATATACTAGCACAATGTAAACAATGAGCACCTTTAATATTCCTCTATTTACAATAATGTAAAACATTCTTGACGAAACAAGTGATTAGCATCATTGAGTTTACCCTGTCCTCAGTGAACGTTGAGTCATCTTCACTTAGAACTAAGCTAAGTCGCCGGAGGCTTCTTTGCTGACACCCTGAAGCTGAAACATTCAGTCGCGCGAATGTTCAGTCCACTGTCAGACATTGACCGGCGCGGGCGCAGCTTTTATCCGATTATCGCGCGCTTTCTAAAGTTATCCTATCGGAACATAGACAATCATCATCAACATGTATCAGACTAAGCGACGACAGTTATTGGGTGTGTGAAAAATACAATTTATGTTGTTTTTGTTGCATTAAACTCTATAATCTTTGTATACATTGGTTTATACTTATTATTTGAATTCCTATTATCTTAGTTGTCTTTAATCATTTATGAAGAGCTACCGCGCGTAAAGATTTTGTGCTATTCATACCTACTTCGTCGTTTTTGTGAAGCCGAAACTTGGAAGATAGTAGTTTCGATATTGACGACTTTTCAGAACGTAGTGTACTTGACCGGTTTATCTAAGTTCACTGTTTGAAACGTGCATCAAAACTGACAACAAAGCTGTTTTTTTATAAAATAACGAAATGCTAAATTAGAATCTCAGGACGGAACTCCAAACATGACGTTGTTATTGTTATGAAGCATACAGTATTTTTCATAATTCATCATCAGCATTTGGCCTGTCCCTTACTTGTCTTACGTATATTGTATACCGCAACATATCTCTGCCTGTCAGTTAGTTAGTACCCTTCTAGGATGCCCTTTACCTTCAGGGCCACCCGTTCGATTAACTTTATTTATTTTAGAAATATTTAAAGTATACATATTAGTTTTGTGACAAGCTTTTAAAGGGCGCTGCTAGTAAATAATAATATAACTAGTGCGTACCATTTTGCAGTTACTAAGAGGAACTACAAAATGACAGTGGGGACATGAAACCTTCTTTATTGCGCGTGATTGGACGTTTTCATTTCATTGTTTTTCCCCATGCTAATGCAACCAAACCAAAAATCCTATATGGTTGTTTGTTAGATTTGCCCTTTGTGGTTTTCCTTATTTCTGGCTGTCCGCGTGTGTGTGTGTGCTGTGTTTTATCAGATTTTGGAAAACAGCAGCTTGTAAATGGCTAGTCAAACGCGTGCGCGCTGTTTATGCAATAATGGAACCCCGTAATCGCTACCTCCTGTTTGAATAACTTTGGAAAACTTATCAAGCCTTCATAAAAACTTTATCTTATGATTTCTAAAGTGTTTATTATTTTGTTTCCAGGTTCGTAAGACGAGCATCCGAATGACTGCTATAAAGGAATATCCTTTCGACTTGAGTGATTTACAAAATCAACCACCGAGCGCTGTCGGTGGCGACCCACGGCCTGTACAGACGCTGCCAAACCCATCTGCGATCAAACAGCGCCCCTCAGTCCCCTCACTTGAAGGAAAGAGAAAAGTCTCCATCATGGCCGACGAATCAAGCAAGGATCGAGAAAACCTACCATCAGACAGGTATGTAGTATAATCTAATAACATGCTTCGAATGATGTATGGATAACCAAGAAAAGAAACGGCTAATCGTTTAGTATTGTGAATTGCACCAACGAAAGTGAACGCGATCAGCACATGTGTGTGAACCACGTCCAAAAGCTGTCAGTGTCATCATTGTTGAGGAATTTTGACAATAACAGCTCTAATTGCTCCTACAAACTAGCGACACGCGACAACGGCAGAGGCAACTGCAGCCGTCGCCGAGTATCGACGTCTGCCGTCAACGCGTCGATGGCTGCCGCCGACAACATGCCGCTCGTGTATTTGAGCACCGTACTCAAATACAGGAGTAGCACGTTGTCGAAGGCGGGCGTCGACGGGTGTCGACGGTAACAGCTGCTTCTACCGTTGACGCGTGCCGCTCGTGTGTATGCACGCTTAAACGTGGTTTAGGTGTACTGATCGCGTTCAGTTTCATTGGTGAAACTCGCCCTAAGTCTAAAAGAAATAAGAAATTTTATCAAACTTAATTTGTAAAACGTCCCAGTAAATTATCAGTTTTTGCGTTAGTCAATCTAATGGAAAACCGGAAACAATATAGGTACATAATAATACTTTGCGTGTCTAACAAATACGACTATTCCAGATAGCTTCATAGCAATAACATACCTAATGTTTATTTACTTGGTATAAATAATAAAATAAATAATAGATAAGCAAAGGCTCGCCCCTATCACACGGCGAAATGTGGCTGTACTCTGCCTCACCCTTCGAGGAACATTTGCGTGATGTTGTTATGTAAATAATAGATAGAACATTTAAATTACTCATTTTAATAATATTCGATAATCTGTTTATTTTCCAAATCTTACTATGAACATATGAACATGAGTAGGAAATGTCTGCGTGCTAGAAAATAAGAAATTATTTTATCTAATCAGTATCAATTCATTGTATTTTCTTGTTAATCTGTCCGTATATTGATTTAGTGAGTTTATACTCACGAAACCAGTCACAGAAATCAGTAGTATAAATAAATCAATAAAAAGATAAGAATATTCATGTATTTATGTAGGTATATTTATTTGTGCTTATATTTATATGTAATTAGGTATATATTATATGTATAGTTTTAATATATTATGCGTAATTTTATATTTAAAATATTTATTCTTCAATTTTCATGATTGCACCTACCACTGTTTGTCTCCGCATCATCCAAAGGTTGACTGGTAGAAATTGCCTTGAAAAGTCCTTGCTTGAAGTATTCAATAAATTAGAAATACATAAACAAACTAAGGAGATCATCCTGGTCTATTCTGTAAAATTGTAACCGTGAAAACATGTAGGGTGAGCTTGAAGTGAGCTGTCTTTCCACCTGCGATGCTAATGATTAACATTATTGACAGTTTCACTTCACCTAAGTTTTAACGGTGAGATTTTTACAGAATAGAAAGGCAGAACACAAAATGATTTGAATGAAGATTAGAGTAGATTCTACGTAGTCTATTTTGCAATTTATTAGTAGGTTACTGTAATTATATAAAAATGAATCAGGTCTTACCTGTATTAAAAATTATACCATTTTCCAAAAGCAGTAAGGTGCTGTACTCAAAAATCGGTACCTAAAAGCAAATCTTTTTTGGCTTAAATGAAGTTCACACTAATATCTCAAACGCCACTTTAGCTACAAATTGTGAATTATACAAAAGAAAAACCTGAAATCCTGAAATCCTACGATAACGTAGCGCCACCTGTAGTTTCAGCACAGAACTAATACTACGCACAGTGGGTACGTTAGCCGTATTGAGCATTCACTGCGGTAATTTATCCGAGCATTGACTAAGTACAACGCTCAGTGCGGTATCGGTACCAACGAGTTTATGATAACTGTTCATAGATGGCGCTCACTGTTATCTATCTTAGCTCAAGTTATGAATGCGACGTCCTAGGCCGTGCTCACATATTTTCTATCATTAGATATTAACTGGATTTAATTAAGTTAATAAATGGATTATGTATAAACAGTTTTCTGATAAGTAAATATTTTTATCTCGGTACAATTAAAATGATTTTATTGAAATCCACCCTTTTGTTATTACGGGTCCGTGTCATTAGGAACATAGAATAAAAGAAAAAGGCGTAAAATATATTTTTAATTTGTTAATTTTTCCTAACGCGAGCGTTGAAGTCTTTTATTCTTGACCTATTTAATGATTATTACATGCTTGTGCTAAGCTTACCTTATCGCGCTTCCTAATAATGAGGCATCGTTTATTTACTCATGGTCAGTACTATTCTAGAGTGTATATATTTTAAAAATGATTGACAGAAATATGCAAAAATTATCATAAATTGTTTAAACATGATCACGTCCGGCCTAGTAAGTCATTTTACGACTAACAGACGACATTCGCTCATGAAGCTTAGCACATAACGATTGATTAAAGTGTTTCTAATAACTGCGTACCTTTCACTGAGCAATGCCTCACTCGCACATAGTACAGTTTCCTTCGCTCATCACGTGACCGTTGTTTGTGAAAGGCATAGACCGTGCCCAGTCACAAGAGAACCCTGCTGACTCATAACATATCCCTTTGTTGTCTGACGGGCAACAGTCACTGGCGGGGATAATAGAGGTCATGTCAATTGGTTGCTTCCAAGACGTATGTAGGTATCACATGACTGGCGTCCAAACAATATTGTATTGCAATAATAATGTTAGATAGGCGTACCTATAGGCGTCACGTGCTTTGAGCCTCAGTTAAATATAATTGCAATTACGTTTTTGTGTGGTCCCGTTATCGAGTCTATTTTTAGATGTAAAGAGATAGAAAAACACTTAGTCATTTAAATAGCGTATGCTCTAGATTAAATTAAGTTGAACTCATGACAGCTCCACCAACCCGCACTGGGCCCGCGTGGTGAATTTTGGCCCACTCCCTCTCACAGAGAGGAGGCCTGTGTCCCAGCAGTGGGAACAATATTGGCTGATTATGTTATTTATGTTATGTTATGACAGCTTTATGAGATCAATCTCAATCTGCCTAGCCTTTTTCCAACTATGTTGAGGTCGGCTTCCAGTCTATCCTGATCCAGCTGAATACCAGTATTTTACATGGAGCTACTGCCTATCTTCACCTCCACAATCCAGTTTCTGGGTTATGCGATACCCCTTGGTACGACTGGTTGTCAGACTTTCGGGCTTCTGACGACTGTCAAAGGTCCACAAATGACAGGTTTAAGAAATGCATGTTTTTTTTTAATAACTCTGAATCTGTAAATCCTCTAAATGCAATGCAATTCTCGTACTGTGAGAAAGTTATGACCCATCAAATTAAATATAACAAAGGGAAAAAGTTAAGTGACTTTTTTTATAATAAACAAGAAATGTCTTTAAATAAATGTATATGTTGCAGTCAAAACTCATAACCAGTCAAAAGTACTTTTGACTGGAAAAATCAGGCAAAAGTAATTTTGACTGAACACGTTGGTCAAAAGTAGTTTTGTCTGAAAATCGGTAGTCAATAGTGATTTTAACTGACAATATTTGGTTAAAAGTGATTTTGGCTAAAGCTCTTAGTCAAAACTAGTTTTAACCAATAGAGCATCAGTCAAAATAACTATAACCAGTTAGTAGGATGTAATAAAATATTTCATGTTGTAAATTCGTTTATTACGAAGATTTAGGTAAGTAGTAATACAAAATATGAGCAGCATCAATTATGTCGTTGCTTTCTTCAGCCGGTAAAAAATATTTGATAGGTTCTGTGTTTGTAACTAACTTTTTAATACCACAGACTTCAATTAAGTTAAAGCGTTTTAATCTACTGTACTGTAACAGCGTTTTCTTTTCTGCAACTTCTTTTCCACATGCATTGCAAATTTTTCAAATTGTTCTTTTGTCATAAGACATTGAAATGACTATCTTTCATATCTTCTATCGCTAAAAATCTTCCTAAAAAAGTTCTTTCTTTTCGTGCTCACTCATTTTTAACAAATATCTATTGATTCTCTGATTATATTTAGAGTTAAAATACTTTATAAGTGCGTTTCTTCGTAATTTATGTCGACCACCTTATCTTTATAAGAGTTTTGACTGATAGAACCAGTCAAAACTACTTTTAACCAACTCTATTGGGCAAAACTAGTTTTGACTATTATTTCAGTCAATAGTACTATTGTCGAGAGCTTCCAGTCAAAACTATTTTTGACTGATTTTGTTAGTTAAAAGTACTTTTGACTGGTTATGAGTTTTGACTGCAACATATACAAGATCTTCAGCGCCTGTTCACCTTGTCAGTGCAACAGGCGACATGGCAAATGGCAACCACATTCGTTTCCCATTTATACATACTGAGTACTGCAGGCGACGTTACATTTGCATAACACCTTTTCATAAAGGCCCACCAACGCAATCATAACGAGGCTAAAATAATCTTTCTTATTATCATTATTTATTGCTAGCTTTTGCCGTATATTTCGGAAAATATCCCACGGGAACGGACTATCAGGATTTAAAGTCCCCTATGTGTTAATCCTGGTTATAAATATCTGTGTGCCAAACATCCAATGTTTACGCGGCGCACGCCAAAGCTCCCAGGTCGGACGGTCGGCGGGACTCGGGAGGCAGCTGTTTCTGTCCACTTCAGGGCAAAATCCTCCCTTTCCTCCTTCCGTCCCACCATCTCCTTCTTGGCCTCTCTCTGTCTCTCTATCTAACTTGTTATTCCAAAAATCACCTTTTCAATAAATCATAAAACTCAGTGTCAATGTCTCCAAGAATTTATGTAGATGAGTGTACAGACGCCAGCACATCTACCTACTACAATCTGTCAAATTTCATTAATAGATTTTCAAGTTTATCACCAAACCATAAGGTTCAAAGTTGATTGGGAAAATCTGACAGTTTCGGGTAAGTTGATGTGCTGGCGTCTGTACATTTTCATCACCTCTAAGGAAAATAGCAATGAACTTAGCATTGACTCTTTTTCATACAAATTTCCTTTAAAATAGTATTTTTTTATGAAAAATATCAATGGAAAAGTTATCGATCGCTACATTTAATCATAGCACGCCTACCTATTGTGTACAGGACATTATTACGACTATTGCACACAATGCCAAACGTTAGTCACACTCCATTGGTCATTGGTAAAAAAAATCTATGAGTTTGACAAATTTTTTTTTGTTACGAATAGAGCAATGTACCATGGGGGGCAGGGGAGGCGTGAGGGACGTGTCACGAGGTCTATCGCCTACAGGCTTGTTGCGATGGGGGCCCGGCAACGGTTAGGGCTTTGCGACGTCTAATCTTGTCCCGCCTCTGTATATCAAAACTGCTAACTGCTGAAAAGCTGAAATATATTTTTCGTAGCAACATAATCTTAGTTATCTATTAGTTATTCTGTGGTTATGCATAACCTACAAGCAGGTTGTTTTTACGATTAATCATGAAACCTGAGATTAATTTTGACTAATTAGTAATTACGCATGATTTATTACATACTGTCGATTGGTTTACCTACAAGATACTTCTTTATAACCAGTAAACCTGCATATACATACCTACTTATTGAAAGTTGTCAGTGATATCTTCGAGGCTTTCGGCCATCAAGCCATTGGCCGATACGATAAATTATTATCCTTAAATTTATTTAATTATAATAATTAAGCTGCACGGGTCAATCGATCAGGTTACGCTACGCTTTCCGCGGTTGGTCCGTGGATGGGTGTCCATCTTTACATAACAAGAGCCCTCCGTGTGGACCTAGCTGCTGTTATTCGAGGATCTTTGGCAGTCGATACGGGTCGTCAGAAGCTCGAAAGTCTGAAAACCAGTATTACCCAGTTACTGGGTTGTGGAGGTCATATTGGCAGTCGCTTCATGTAAAACACTGGCATTCAGCTGAATCCGGTGAAACTGGAAGCCGACCCCAACAATATGTAGTTGGGAAAATGCTCAGCAGATGTGATGATGTGGTCTTATAATAAATTAATTCAAATTAAATAATATTATCAAATAACCAACTTATCTTCCTAAAAAAATAATCATGTTCCTGCCGCAACGTAGAGACGACATAGAATTACCTATTTTTATATTATTCTTTACTATTTACTTTAATATTTATTTTTGTAACGTTTAATTGGTTTAATATTTTAGATTTTTATACAACCAGATATATTACTTACCTCATATTACCTACTGAAAAAACATAAATTGCGCACTTTTGATAAACTTATAGAATTATTACAAATCATTAAATAGGTAACGACATGCTATTTAGCTATTATTTAATAACACTATAATTTTAACAGCAGTCCTCTAATTGCAAATTCTACAAATTAATTATGTACCTACGCTTTTTATGTGCCTAACCCGAATTAGGTATATATCGAACCATACAATGTGATGTATCGCATATTTCCTCGTCGTTATCTCATTTCTTCTATTATTCATAGCAAACCGGATAACCACACGATTTCCTCCTCGCGAATTTAGTGTCGATTTCCTTATTTTTAATGACATTAGTAACCATGTGCTCACATTCAAATAGGTATTGTAATGTACTCATAACTTAGTCATTCATTTGCGAAGTTTCAACAAGTTTAAACAATTAACAAAAACGCTACGACTGGAATTACTGATGATACTGAATATATTAAGATGTCATGCTTACAATATGTATTCAGATTAAGAACCAGACGCGTCTAACAAAAGGTTTCAACCTATGTAGCACTGGAGCAATTTGTCTCACTCACATATTCGATACGGTTTGTATTAACAAAAGGAATTTTTATTGTAATTTGTTAACGCACGACATATTGCTCACCACTTATTGGTGTTTGAAACAAGCGCAATTAAAATTTTCAAAACCGCGGCATTATTCATTAATACCTGTCCAAGTGAACTATTGTTCTTTTGCGTATAACTGATATACAAATACAAGACCCGCTTGAATTAAAATAACAACGGTGTATAAAAGGTGACACGTATAATTAATTATTGTAATTCACTCTCGAATTAGCAACAAGCAGCGTGGCTACGATACGTAGCTGTCGTGGGTAATAATTAGACAGACAACGGTGCGGTGCGGATTATGTGCCCACGTTTGTTCTGAGAATTCATCACATACCTATGTAGTTATCGTTAACAGACGACATATAAAACCACATGGAACAAATCACTTGGCTGTTTTTAATCGCGATTGCACACATTGTATCGATGCGTGCGGAAGAATCGGAGGCAGCGGGCTGTGCGGGCGGCGCGGGCGCCGCTGTTATACGAGCGTTGTTTGAAGTGAGTAGTATAAACACGGCCGCGACGCCTCGGGCTCATTTAGTCACTCATCACCGAGTCTGCGCCCCGTGCAATAGTTCGCAACGCATTTTTATGGCAGTGGGCCTACTGTTGTACTTTAGGAAAATTTTTGCACGTCGGCCAATGACCGGCCAGCCGGCCGGCGAAACTGAACGTACCGAAGCAGTCACGTGCCCGGGGTGAGGCGCGGCGGCCGACTCGCGCGCAGCCGAACCTTCTCTTATAAGATGCACATTCGCCGCGGCATAGGTGTGGAGCGTGCTGAGCCGAGCGGCATGCCACCGCGTAAACCAGTCCTCAAATTCGCCCGCTAATCTAGTTATAGTGAATAAGACTCTCTGAGTACCATGTAGAATGTCTCACAGCAGCTTAAGTTGTCACTACGACAGCTACCTACCGTCAGATTCATCCCTCGAAACAGACGCACTCAACCGTCATTGGTAAGTTTAAAACTTATACTTATTAATTCAATATAACGCGATTTTTATTAAAAATAAACAATTTCCATGTCATAAGTGATACAAAAACACTGTGTTTTAATTATTATATAAATTTATGAGGTGTTAAATTTTCAAGACACATTAATAATATTCCTGAAATAAAACGATCACATTCGATCCGATACATAATTTACACACAATCCATCCCGTTAGTAACCGCAAGAAGGAAAACCGAAAAATATCTGCCTACTTAGGTATGTCATTATAACTTCCCACCCTATGTTTATTTAAACGACAATTGTGAGCGTAGAGTGCGGCTTATCTTTTTGGTCTCACGTTATGCCGGCGCCTCACATTGGGCATATTGGCCACATGCTGTAGTCTTTGATCCAACACACCAATATGTGGATTGGTCTTGGACTGATATTTATCTGTCCAAGACCGATCCACACACTGGTGCATTGGATCCAAGACTACAACCTAAGACGACCCACTGACCCAACCCGCAGCCAATACACCCAATGTGAGGCGCCGTCATTACGGGGTGTCGATAACGATCTCGTCATTAGCCAGTAGGTGCCTACATAGAAAGGTTCTGTTCGCAGTAGCGCGCATCAAACACCTGAACAAAGGTTTACTGAAAAATTCACCAACATGTTGACCAAGCTGGCTGTGACGACGATAGCAAAGCTCCGTACACATAATTATTTTTCTTTAACATGTGCTATTTAAAATCGAAGCCATGGCTAAGGTCGCTGTAGACGCATATTTCTAGTTATATGACCCACATTTACTATCAACAATCCATCGTATAAAGATTGCTTGACATCTTGGCGGACACCGCGTCATGGTAACATACAGACTGCACTACCGACGTGTTTTTATTCATATATGGACATCGGTATGACTCCCTAGAGGGGACGGTCACCATGGACTGCTATTATATTTTTAAAACACAATAGGTTTATGTTTTCGGTATGCTTTATTATTGATTTCAGTCACAATATACTTCTAAAGAATAATTTACTTGATATCAGCCCTTTGTTAATCTGTCTCACTGTGTCTTGTAATTACCAGCTGAAAACGTAATCCCAATGAAAATTCTAATACTTTGAATATTTTATTAATAATAACATTAACAGTCTTGCTGAAAAAGGATTGGAGGTACTGAATGCTGAACTCACTGCAACATTATAGCAATTACTGAAAAAAAAACTCCTGAAGATTCGGCCGCAACCTTGTAACATGAATAAATATTTACATCTACTTACGTATAAACGCCACGATTACAACATGTATAAATAGAGAAAAATAAATAAATTCTGTAAATACAAAGATTTTTCTAATAGTTTCAAGTTTATTTACAAAACTCCTTAGAAGATTTTCTAAAAATACGCGGCGTAAAATTATTTACGGTACTTATCAATCATGATTAAGATTAATTACATTCGGATATCGCGTATAAAATCAGCGCTTATTGCTCACGGAGCCTACGTAAACAGTAAAATTTCCAGTCATCGCCTGTTACATTTAAGTGACTAAACATTGACCCACTGCACTGCGCGTAATTTGCTGTCGATAAAGCCTTTGCCATGAACTCACCTTGCGCTTGCGCTATGGATTGATTAAACAATACATTGAGTACTGTATAATTTCTGTTCTACTGTTCTCCACGCTACTGTGACACGTGGCTTGTAACAGCTTGGCAGCAACATTACATGTACTCACCACACGTTTTATTGTCACACATAATATTTGCATTAATTTTTTTTTTCAAATAAAATAAATATATACCCAATTTAAACGTTTATGAACTACTAGCAGCGCCGCGGTTTCACCCGCGTAAGTTTTGATCCCGTGGGAATATCAGGATAAAAACTATCCTATGTCCTTGTAGTACTTTAAGCATTCTGTGTGAGTCCCGGACTCAAACTATCTCTATACCAAATTTCATCGAAACCGGTTCAGCGGTTTAGGCATGAAAAGGTAACATACAGACAGACAGACTGAGTTACTTTCGAATTTATAATATTAGTATGGATTGATAGGATATGATAAGTTAAATATTGTCCAGGAACGACAGTATAATATACTCATCTGCCTTATCTTTTCCCAACTATGTTGGGGTCGGCTTTCAGTCTTACCGGATGCAGCTGAGTACAAGTATTTAACATGGAGCGACTGCCTATCTGACCTCCACAATCCAATTACTGAGTAATACGAAGCCCCTTGGTAAGACTGGTTGTCAGACTTTCGGGCTTCTGCCGACCCGTAACGACTAATGAATATATTTAATTAAAGGAAATATAATATCTATCGAATGAAAAATATTCGTCCAAATAATATTATGGTGAGCCACTCAGAAAACTACCATACAAAGTACTACCTTTCCCTTCTCTCAAAAACACATTTTAGTCGTATTTAAATAAGCTAACATTCAATATTACCTAAGTTAAAAAATACAATTTATAATAGTGGTACAGGCCAGTAAATTTGCATGTATGTAATAATATTACCTTCGGAGTATGAGTTAAAAGTGTAACATAACGCAACGCCTTTGAGTCGATGTTATGAATAGCAAGTAGTAAGTAGACTGTTCTTTATAAAGGTTCGATTACAATGGAGCGTTTTCCTTTAAGCATATATTTATTTATTTGGTTTATAGTTTTTATGAAACTTTATCTGTCCTAATTTTTTTAAGTGCTAGCTTAACGAAAGTGAGGACAGATAAAGTTTCTAGACATTTAAGAAACAAAAGAATAGTTATGATTTACTTTATTTGAAACAAACATGTGATTAAAGGTCATAGCGCACATATCCACTCGGAAAGGGATCGTCACCGTATCGCCTTTCGCCTCGTCGTCAAACAGGTATCAACCTAACTTAAGCACGTAACCAAAGCAGATCAGAAGCTCCGATACGTCGACTCGGCTACGGCTAGTCGACGCCGCGCTTACGGCTCGCCGATCGCTGGTTGATGGTGCTGCAGGCAGGCCGTGGGAGAGGCAAGGGTGGACAAAGAGACGTAAGCTCGGGTACGGAGAGACTTAAGCGCGGGGACGACGAGCCGTAACGCACCGCACCGCGGTTCGTCAGCTTGTCCCGAGGCGAGGCTATTACGTTACGATTCCGATTAGTGTGCGTTGCAGTAGGGAGATTCATACAAAGAATACTGAATGGCTCGAGTTGATACGGTGACGATCCCTTTCCGAGTTGATACGTGTGCTATGACCTTAAACACAATTATTAAAGTTTATATATTTTCTAGGTTTATTAATCCATTTTTCGAAGTTTAGGTTTGGCATAACACTGCGTATTTATTATAAGGGGTAGACGTATAAAATCATAAACTTATTTATTTAGTAAATAAAATTACGAGGGATTGCCTTCAGAAGTCCTGAACAAGCTAATTTCAGACGAAGACAACTGGAGATCTAAACTGAAGACTTTTTTAATGAATAACGCTCAACATTTTACCAACCAACAGGAATTACTAACGTTGTACCTTATCTGTGTTACCAATCTATACGTGTCGTGAAAACTGTAAAAGCAATGTAGCTACACGCAAGCTCATCCGCATGTAACATCAGACCGTGGGAAAATATTTATATACATATAGGAACTACACGGACGTGATTAGAATCGAGATTTTTATAGTTCTTCAGTTTATCAGCCTTTTAAACATTATTTTTATAGCTTAACTCGTTAGATGTGCAAAATGGCTCGAAGCAAAATTATATTAATTAAATTAATTGTGTTTCACTTTCGTTTTTATAACATGAATACCCTAGATTTTTGCAAAAATACGACAATAATATTCGGTAGTATTTTAAGTTTCTTGTTAAACCGCAAACGTAATGAAACGATGTTTATAAATTGACGTAGATAATATTCAAACAATGTGTCAACGCGAAGCACGTGTACCGTATAATTATGTGTAATATACAAACTAAATTCTGTGAACTGTATTAACAGCACCTTTAACTAACTTCAAGCGGACAATCCTGTGGCAAAATTTAATATTTAATATTACCTAAATATTATTAAATATGAATGATTAAATAAATATTTGATAAATATTTAATCATTAATTTCCTACTCTCGTTGGACATCTGTATCAAGGGCTTGATTCAGAAAGCGGTACTTCTGGACACGGCTCGCATTGTTAGGAAGTCCTTCTCTATGGAGCCCTGACCGCCGCCGCCGATACCTTGGACCCTGTTCATACCGGTGGGCTACTATTTTTTATATTTTGAAATGTTTTTATACTCATTCTAATATTTCAAAATATTATCTGATATAATGAAATAAAGGAGAATCAAATATTTTTTCAATTACAATAATTATTACAAAAAGACAGGATAAGCGTGAAAACATGTATAGTTTAATTTATCAAAATGGATTATTAATGTACCTCGTGGCAACGAGTAGTCGCTCTATTATTCTGAATTATTTTTCAAGGTGTCATGCTCGTATATAACAGACACGTATAAGTGTGTGTAAGTGTGTAAGTATGTGTCACTTAACTCATTGATATTCATATGGGCAGAAGCTCTTCTTTTAATAAAACAAAGTAATTATGTGAGTGCGGATGCAGACTAACCACAAACGAATTGCAACATAAATAAAATACATGCTAATAAAGTTCAATTCCCTTAACCACAATAGGTATTGTTAAGTGGAATTCAAAATATAGGTAATATAATTTATGACAGGAAATATATTTAAAGAAACGATCAGCATTTTTTTCTCTTCGTTCTTCCATACTCTTAGTGTTACGAAATATCTTCTATTTCATTTAATCAGACCATAAAGTGAACCATTGCTGTACTAGGGCAGTTTTCACACTACACCGTCCACCGCTCCGGTGTGCGGTGCTGCGGTGCTGCGGTTTTTGTTTTTGTTGCCCTGCCGTTTTTGTATACAAATCAAGATTCTACCGTCAAAGTTACGGCGGACGGTGCAGTGTGATAACCAGCTTAGGTCCTCAAAGACAAAGTTTTACTAAAACTGTAACAATTCATGTATCTACTAGCCTTAACATTCTGGCTAACTGTCCGACTCCATTCAAAATATTTTATTGAGAAAAATGCTAATATGTATATTGTATTAGATAACATAACATGATATCTGTACTGTATGCCCCGAAAGGTTAGGTAGAGGTGCACCTATATTACACCCAGATTTCGCCACAATCTTCTATTACGGCAAGCCTTGAATTAGATATGTTATTTAGGGCTGATTTTTCCAACGCCAGATAATTTTATCCGAGGAATAATTTTAAATGTTTGACAGTTCTATACACAAACTGTCAGAAGTCAATTTTATTTGATGAATAAAAATTGAGATTTCGAAATCAAATCAAATCTTTGTTTCAAAATCTCATTCCTGCATGATTCTTTACACCAATTTTTTCACTTTCATACAGCCTGCATTTTGTTTGTGGTAAACTGATGTTTACCAAGTAAACGGCTCATTTCAGACAAAACTCCAACAAGTGATATAAAGGATTCCATTATTCTTTTAATAGCGCATTGTAACATAAGCCGTTCACTGGTAACAAAGTGTCAAAACTTGTGGTGGCAGTTTAAATATACATGTGTTTCAAAGTTGCTTTTGAACGGTCTATAATGCAAATTGAATTTGCATTAAAAACAACCTTTACCTACTTCTTTTGAACAGACTTCCGAAAAGGAGTTCTGTTTTCGATTAAGTTTTTTTATGTGCAGCGTTTTCTGTGAGATTAATTTTACTCTGATATAAATAATAAAGTGTATTAATTATCAACAGGAATGGAAGCGTATCAGCAAAAGCGGAAGGGCCTTCGCGCCGCAAAAGTAACCTCCACAATGCCATGGCAGCGGACATGGACTCCTCTTGGGGTAATTTTCCGTTCAAAATTAATTTGCGACGAATACTTGAATGACATTTTGTTAATTTTATATGCAATTATTTAAGTTCTTTATGTTGCAAGAAACGTGATTTTAGTCTGTAGCCGCCTCTTGTATAGGTAACTTATTTTGTACGAGGTTCAATGTAATAAAATATATCTATCAATTTATCAAAAAAATTCCACTCTTGCCATATTTTCATAGGTACCACTTCAGTCATTCGAAGCAGGTAGGTACTCCCAAAAAAATCTGGTACTTGAGAGCCAACTAGCGACCGGAACCAATATAACCCAGATTGGTGGAAGGTTTTAAGACCTTGTTACAATTTTCCATAAACTTTACTGCAATTCATACTATGAAGACAAATGAAAGCAGTTGCAAGGTCAATTGACAGACGGCAATGAGGGTACGATGTAGAAACAGCAGGTGTCTTGCACATACTGGAATACTGGCTGCTGGTTCCCACGATTTGATCGATCGCCACGCTGACTGGCACCCTTTTGACGCTCCACTGTTCGTACACAGATCGCCAGACACACATCGAGGGCAGATTTAAGAAATATTCCACGACATCCTCCGTCTACTCCAAGAAGGCGCTGTCACAACAGAGCGAATACATCGAAAGGTATTGTACAAGCATGATTTTTTACACCTATCATACCTAAATCTTTTGTTATTTTGAAACTTTTCGAAAACTCAATAGAAAGCTACGCTTTCAACTCAAATTCCAATAAATTGGCTTTAGTCCAATACAATCGCGAAAGGTGAATTATGCCGAACTTGTTGAAAGTAAATAATACACGTTGCTAAAAGTTGTTACGAAAATAACTTTAACAGCTGAAGAGTTGAATAAGACGTAGATATATCTGATTGAAAGATATCTAGTTCGATCTAAGTAGGTCAAACCTATATTTCACCTAGCAGCACCAATCTCGTCACAACTTCTGCCACAATTTGCTTAGCTTTAAGTGAAGTGCTAACATAAGAGTTAGAAGTAACTCCATTACTCGTATGGATTGAGTAGGCTTCTCTATGTCAATTTTGATAAGGTATGTAGTGGCAAGTAGTGTTGTCCACTTCAAAACTTATGTTCTTATTTCTGAGTTGTCACAAAATATTAACAACAACAACAACAGGATCAAATTAAAGAATATTAGTATCATTAGATGTAATAGGTAATTATGGTTTTCCTATTTGAAGTGCAATGTAAAATTAGTTTAACTTTGTTATTGTTTTCCCCGAGTGTTGATTTTGGTAAATTAAATAACTAAATTTTTATTTGTTTAGATCTTGGTGGTACGCGTGTTGCGCGAAGTGTCACTCAGAGGAATCCGGCATTCCCTCGTGGGAGCCCCCGAATTGGCAGAAGGTCTGCCCCTACCCACTATGTCCTTCATACCGGCAGTTCGCGCAAAACATCGCAGTATTAATTATTGGTAAGCTATGACTATTTTTATACAACACGTACAATTTCGCAACGACGACGGCGCCCATGAATGCATCAATTACAAGTTGCCCATGAATTAAAACTAGTGTTGTATTGGGGTTTATTTAAGTGGCTGTACTAAATTCGGCACTAACTTTCGAGGGCATGTGTTGCTGCACATAAAACAGCGCATTCAGACATGGATAAATCACCATATCGGATCGTGATTTTTGATGATAGGATTCATAAAAAATCACGATATGGCGATTGTGTAACTGAAACACAGCTATTTGTACTTTCGAGAGGCTTAGATTAAATAGCTGATGAATGAATTGCTGGATGTTGGCGCCAAGCACGATTACTGAGTTTGGGGTCCTCGGTTAGATCCCTGGGTCGGTCAGTATTACGGATATTTCGGTCAGGAAATCCTGGATTCTGGCAACTTGTGGATTTACAATATACTTCATGGAATCCTTCTGGGCGAGATATTTATGATGCAATTTATTGTACAGGCATATTGGTATGGGTGACGGTATGGATCGTGATGGGCGACACGGCCGCGCCCGGCGGTCAACTGTTCTCCTTCGCCGTCCTGACCATCGTCGCCTACTTCGGAGGATGGCTCATGCTGAAGATCACTACCTTGCCCGCCCTCATAGGGATGCTCATAGTGGGCATCATCATGAAGAACGCCGGGCTCGTCAACTTTGACGAAACCTATCAACACGTTGCGTCCTATATCAGGTAGGTACTTAGTTAGATTATCTATATAAATAAAAATGAAATGCTGTTTGTTGGTAAGCGCATCACTTGAGGAGGTTTCCGGTGACTGGGACCGCAATTAACTGGCACCGCGGTCCCAGTTGCTGGATCCATTTAATTTTAATATTTTTCTTCCAGCGACTGGGACCACCCATAAATGAATAAAAAAAATATCTATCGTTCAAGCCAAAACGTAGCGCATGGAATAAATTCATATCTAGGATAAGTAAATTAAATTTATATAAATAAACTAGCGGCCCGCCCCAGCTTCACACGGATGCAATATTTTTTTTTTTCTTGGCAATACGGTACCGAACACAACAAAAGAAGAATTATATTATCCTATTTGGTGCATTCATTCGGAAGTTATGCGCGTAAAGACATTTCGGCGACTTTGTTTTATTATACTATGTACCTACCTAAGGAAAGATGGTATTTTTTAATCAAAGAGTTCTTTAAAAAAATTTTCGTTTGTACTGTTTCAGGCTTGAACAGTAGATATTTTTTTTATTCATTTATGGGTGGTCCCAGTCGCCGGAAATATCCACTTGAGAACGGCTGGACCGATTTGGATATTGTTTGTTTGAAAATGTTCGTAATAGTCCGAATAAAGTTTTTAGGGAAAGAATAATTGGAAAAAAATTCCCGGAAAAACGGGAAAAACTGAACTATTGTTTCAACAGGACAACGTCTGTCGGTCAGCTAGTTTTTTTTATGAATGTACTTTTATCTAGTTGTAACAAAATAAGTAAGGTTTTTTCAATAAAATTACTGAATACCCAGAAAATTGCACATAGAAACTTATCATTAAACATATCCTTGTGTTCCTTGCTTTTAACCCTATTATATCCTAGGATACAAAACATTTATGAATTAATTAATGTGTTCCAGAAAAATAGCTTTAACCATTATCCTCACGCGAGCTGGCTTGGACCTGGACCCCACTGCTATGAAGAAGTACTTTCTCACTGTCATCAAGCTGGCTCTAGTTCCCTGGACCTTCGAGTGTGTGCTCTGCGCCGTTCTTGCTTACTTCTTCTTGGGATTGCCCTGGGATTGGGGTGAGAAATTTTAAAGTTTGAATCCTTTAACATGAATATCCCTACATTGATATCCCTCTATTATTAATTTTAAAATTAGTGTTTGTATGTCTGTTACTTTATCACACACTAGTTGCGCCCGCGGTTTTACCCGCATAGGTCTCGATCCCGCGGGAATATCGGGATAAAAATATCCTATGTCCTAATCCAGGTCATGGTCTACCCATGTGTCAAATTTCATCTAAATCCGTTTAGCTTTTTTAGCGTAAATGCGTAACAAACAAAAATACAAAGTATCAAATCTTTTCTTTTTATAATATTAGTTTGCATTTTGATTACAATTTGGCATACAGATAGACTTGCATCCCCTGAATTACTACATAGGACAGTTTACATCCAAATATATGAAGAATTTCCCCTAGACTGCCAATGAAACCACGGGCAACATTTAGTTTTAAAATAAATTCAAAAGCGTATTATGTTTTTCAAAATACTCTTGTACTTGTGACAAATACCGTTTACTTCTAGATAAGTAGATACTTACGCACAGACGATACGTACGTACTTACGTATAGACGACAAATATATAATGTGACTCGAAAACAATAGAATTACAAGACAGAGTTAGATCGTGTAATGGTCCGTAAAATCTTCACAATGAATGGTTTTAGGAAGATATTGCCATAGCAACATGATGCATTATTTATTCGGTAGCTACTACCTATTAGCATTTTAATAATGTATAATGTATTTGACTACATATTAAAAAAACAAATTTTTCCTTCACGTAACCATACGCAAAACGAGATAATAAGGTTATGTCGTGGTTTACAAAATTGCCAGAACTATAATATTACATAATAAACTTAACTACAAACTAATAGCTAGCAGTTTGTTAGTGAGACTCCAGGGGCGTAGGTGTAAATTGGCACACTTCTTTGGATTTAGAAATAGAAAAATATTTATTGTCCAGGTAATACACACACAATTTGCTAGTGGTATATCGGCATTATAGCCTCAGGTTACCGGGACGCTGGCAAGTACTTATTATCTCGTGTAGGCTCCTTTATTTTACGAAAAAATCTAACTATTAACCTTTAGCAGGTTCAATATCTAAATTTCTATTTTCACCATTCCAGCTTTCCTCCTATCATCGATCATCGCGGCCGTATCTCCGGCGGTAATCGTGCCGTGCCTGTTCCGGCTCCGAGAGAAGGGTTACGGGGTGTCCAAGGGCATCCCGACTCTGGTGCTCGCGGTGTCAGGCGTGGACGACGCCGCCAGTGTCGCCGTCTTCGGAATCGTCTCGTCTATCATGTTCTCCAGTGCTTCGCTTACTATGAATGTTATTCAAGTACGTATTACTTTACATACATAACAACGTCACACCTGTATCTATAGTATACACGTATTTCGCTAGATATGTTTAAATCCCATGCAATAAGGGGCGAGCCTATGCCTATGCTAAGAAATTCCAGTTGGAAAAACCCAATAACACATTGCCCGACCCGGGAATCAAACCCAGGACCTCATGTTCAGCAGTAGCGCTAGCGATCACTAGACTAACGAGCAACCACCAACGTATTAATTAAATAAAGTTACCTTGACCTCTAATTTCCCTACATTTTAACAACTTTATGACATTTGTTTGTCGCCGAGATGAGACTGCGACTAGATTTTGAACGTTTTAAATTACGAAAATTTTTTTAGGCAAACTAATAGGCAACCTGACTCTGAGCACGTAGATACCTACCTATACGTAGAATTTCATGGAATTCTGCCTAAAGACACGTAGTAATATAATATGTTCCAAGATTTTTAACAGCATTCATTAACTGTGAAAGTGTGTCACTTGACCAATTAATTGAAATGTAACGATTACATAATCCGGCTGATAGATTAATTAACGATTTTGAGCAACGGAACGTGCTCAATCTAGTTTAATGAGTTATCCAATCAAGACCATTTTTGACGGTATAATTGACATTTAGAAAAGAAATTATAATTCAAATGTAGTAGTAGATTTACAGTTATATGTCCGATATATTGAAGTTGAGCAAATGTTCATGTCATTTAAAATTTTACAATTTTAATTATGATAGGTATTTATAAAAGATAGGTACTACCTAGAGTTTGGCAATAGTTGCAGCGTTAATGAACTTGTAATAATATTCCAAATAAATTAGTTGTTTTTTTGAACCCGGACTTATGATGGTTTATACGAAGGGGCAAAAAAGTTTTCACATTTAATAGTATAATACAAGTTGAGTACATAATTAGTCTATCACATTCCCACTGCTGGGACACAGGTCTCTTCTCTTTGGGAGGGAGTTGATTATGTCTGTTAAAATAAGACAAACAAAACAATTACATTTAACACAAACTTTATGGTATTGTTTTCAATCACTCAAGTTTAATAATCTTTTAATTTTTAAAAAAGATAAAACAGGCGGTAAAACACGGAAAGCGGTATTTTGCACGAACAGTAAGTACCACAACACTACTTAACCAATAAAGACATATAATAGGTATCTTCAACGTGTATCAAATCACAAAAATATCAAGAAACAACATGGTGTGTAAAAATCCAAATAAATAACAACAAAATTAAAAAATCAGGGCGCGTGCATGATAGGCGACTCGTGAACTTACTGAACTACCCTCAACGACACCGGCGCCGGACTGTCGTGTCGTGACGTGACTCATGACGTCGTCACACGCACTGGGAATTGGGAAATATGAACCCTGACGGCATACCCCCGTTACCCCGTGCTATTTTACGCATCGAGACGAGAATCAAGACGTATGTTTTTTTTTTCGCTACAATATTTATCGCAACCGCGCGTGCCCGCGCCGTGAAAAAAGTACGTCTTGTAGTACACCTACTCATTTAATGTGGTAACTTCATCGCCACCCTGTGTACCTACGTGGAAAACGGAAGGGGAAACAACTTTCAAAATGATAAATTATATGTTTGTCTAAATGATTATTCATTTTAGGTAGGCTGTAGAAATGGTCTGCAACATTATTCATAGTAATTTGTAAATAAATAAGTTTAGTTGATTATTTATACGTAGGTATTCCTTTTAAAAAATTATAAGAATATAGCTGTATCTCTACATGTAAAGGCGGCTTTTTGCCTATATTAACGTCTTTAAAAATGGATACGCACTTTTTTCCATAACTGGGAACTCCCAGTAAACCGTTTTTTTTTTTATGGTGTACTGGGAACTGGATTCACGCTAATATCTACTGGAAAACAGATCAAAGTTACAAGATACCTACTTAACTCAATATTCTGAAGGATACTTAACTCAAAGTACTACGTACTAGCAACATTGATATATATTTTATATATCAATGACTAGCAACTACTTTGAGCTAGTACTTTAGTAGCTAAGTAGGTACTAAAGGGAGTGTATAAAGTCTTTGTTGTTTTTAATACACAGCATTAGGTAGGTATTGTGTGCATGATTCACAACAATAGACCAGGCTGCCGCTATGAGTAGAGAACAAAAGGACATCCTGTTACATCGCTGAACTATTGAATTTGCTACCATGTCAGTAGCGTGTTACTTGTAGGCAAGCAAATCCTCGCCTTCGCAGTGGGTCATGTTCATTCATACTTTAATATTATAAATTCGAAAGTGTCTGTCTTGTCTGTCTGTATGTTACCTTTTCACGCCTAAACCACTTAACGGATTTCGATAAAATTTGGCATTGAGATAGATTGCATCCCGGGGACGACATAGGATAGTTTTTATCCCGATATTCCCACGGGATCGACACCTATGCGGGTGAAACCGCGGGACGCAGCTACTTTCTTATTCTTCTATTATGGCTAAATTGGTTTCAAAGTCGACTAATATGTAGTTTTTTGTAAGCTTTAGGTTATAAAGCGGGATTCCACATAAATGTGTATACAAAGTTCGCTTTGTCCCATGCGAACTGAGGCCTCGCAATTTCTTTATGGGACGTAATTGGTCTATTTGACCTTCACTCATCGCTTCTTCTTCTGTCGTACCTATCATCCCCAGCTATACACGAGCTTATGCTATAGTTAAAGATAAGTCAGGTTACTACCTCGCTAGCTAACGTAAGGTCGACACTGACAGCACAGTCCACAGAACAGGGTGTGCCGAACAGTTTATGTATGACATCACTGTATGCAACCTCAAAATAAAATGCATTACTTTTAATTTCCAGGGTCCCCTTAGTGTGATCGGTGGTATAGTACTGGGAGTGTTATGCGGTTACCTGGTGAAATTTGTTCCTGAGCGCAATGACGCCTTCTTGGTGCCTCTACGAGTGCTGATGCTGCTGGCTGGCGGACTGATGATGGTGCTGGGCTCTGAGGAGATCGGCTGGGGTGGTGCTGGTAAGCATACTTTAATATACTTACTTACTCTTTTGTGAAAAAAATGGCTAGTAATTTGTGGCGCATCCTAGACCATAAGACTAGTGGAATAGGAAAGCATAAAACTGTTGCCAAGAAACTTTTGAAAGGTGATGGCACTGAATTTATCTTGACGCAAGATAAATTCGATACCCATCGCCTTTCAAAATGTTTATAAAGTAAAACTTTCAGAACCACAGTCGGGAACAAACAGTAAATCAACTTCAGTTCCCCGCCATATAAAACAAAACTCATTATTCCGCAGAATTTACAAACACAAAGGTAGACGTAAAGACGAGCACGTTGGTCTTATTAACTGAGTAATTGTAAAACCTGTAGTCAACAACCACGGATGATTGTTTTCCGCGGTATAGTGCCTGGCTTTCACCGAACAATGCCTTGTTATAAATCAATGACTGTGTTGACAACCGATAAAGTCAAGGAAACAATGTGAACTGGAAAAGTGTAACATACGCATGATTTATTTTGTCCACAGTTTAATACATATTTAAGTGTCTATGTCACTTGTTTTGTTGTATTCGATGTGATTCGTGTGGCACTGCAGCCTAATTGCGGAACGCCAAATCGTCAAATGATTCTGATCAGTTGGCTTCATTTCTATCACAATTGGCTTCATTTTACGATTTTCGAATTGCGAAACTCTAGTTTATTATGAAACCAATTATGAACGTTAAGGCCCTGCGCAGAAACTAGAGTTTCGCAATTCGAAAATCGTAAAATGAAGCCAATTGTGATAGAAATGAAGCCAACTGATCAGAATCATTTGACGATTTGGCGTTCCGCAATTAGGCTGCTGTTTATAAATTGTAATTCTAATTATTCTGGGAGCTAAAAATTCTTAAATATCACTGATGTTCTAGAACTTTAAGTACCTACTGAAGAAGCACATGCTTCGGCTCTGATTAGTTTTTCTATAAATTCACGAGTAGAAGTAATTCCTAAATTGTAATTCTTACAACAATTTACTTCTTCAGGACCATTGGCTGTCATCGCATTCGCGTTTGTGGCTTGCAAGAATTGGACAGACCTCGGCTGGGAGCTGGAAGACAACCCTGTTGCCACCGCCTTCGAAATCTTCTGGATGTTCTTCGAACCTATGCTCTTCGCAGTTACTGGTGCTCAAGTCGTTGTAAGAATACCTACCTATATTAACTTTACAATTATCTTCAATATCATCAAGAAGAAGAAGAAAGACAGACTTTTGTCATTATTTACCTGTTTGTGATACTGGTGATTATCTATTTAAACGAATTTAAAGAGATCACGGCCAGTAGAGTGAACTCTGATGATTCATTCAGCCGAGTAACAGAAACGTATCGCGAGAAAATGTTTATATTCTTCAATTAGATTCAGCTATGTTTCATCACTATATATTAAACGATATGAGTACTTATTGAGGATAATCCTCGTACGCTCGTGTATAGAATGTATGATTACATCAGCATCTATCAGAGTCAATGCAATATAATTTGTTGTAGCCTACTTATGATGACTCATGATTTAACTAGGCTTAAAAAAGGGCTGTCGTTAATAGTTTGATTATGAATTTTTAAGATACCGCAATATGTGAAGGCAAAACTCTGTTTCGAAAAAACGAATGATTCGGTAGTTTATAATACCAATTCAGAAATCTATCCATCCCTTTAAATCCTGAAGATACTATGACGCCTTAGGACCGCATGGGTTCAAGAACTAGTTACTCATAAATACCTATACCAAAAAATACAAACAATTAGATTAAAAAAAAAAAACTATTTCTATTTAGATCGCAGACCTGGAGCCTCGCTTGGTTTTGATCGGAGGTGGTATTTTGGTGGCGTGCGTGGTACTACGTACCATCCTCACGAGTGCCTGTGCAGTGCGCAGCAACCTCAACATGAAGGAAAAAATCTTCGTCGGTCTTGCGTGGATGGCCAAAGCTACAGTACAGGTAAATAAAAAAACACTTAAACCAAAATCTATGTAGAGTAAATAAAAAGTAGATTTCAAAGTTAATTGTCACAATTTTAAGGTCACTAGCCTCACTTATCTTGTGTTGAAAATTAGAAAAAGAAATAACTAGAAAAGGGCATCGAAGATCCGTGGCATACCTAATATATAGGTCTCATGCATGGCTGCCATTTTCAAAACGGCGCGACAGTACGTATGCCAGGCTCCATATAAAAGTCTTCAAACCCCTTTAAGCTTCAAAATAAAGTCAAAGTAATAAATAATAATAATTCGTATTAAGAAGCACTTTTGACATTCGAAAAATACTAAGCGGCTTCTATCCTCTTCTTCCAGGCTGCTCTAGGTCCAGTTGCTTTGGATGAGGTTCGCAAGATGGCCGGCGGGCAGCCCGACCCAGTGATGATCCAGTACGCAGAGACCGTCATCACGGTGTGCATCATGTCCATCGTCATCACCGCACCGATTGGAGCCATCGTCATCACGCTCACAGGCCCCAAACTGCTCTCAAGAACCACTAAGCCACCTGTCTTGGAAGGTAAGATATTATGTTTACGGACTTTACTGTATCTTTTAAACAAACAGATGCAATTTGATGTGTAATTACCTACTTGGTACAAAATAATGTTTGTGTTCAGAATAGTCGCTAGATAAATGTACCGATTGTGTGCAAAATTCCGTTTCTCGATTAGCAGTTTTTACAATAATGATGATTCGTCTGCAAAAGTAGGTAGTTGAGACAAATAGCTATATATGGCAAAGCATCTCGTCCCATTCCAATCAGTTGATAATTGCACAAAAACAACAAAAGTATTTTTTAATATCATCAATCATTTAATATATAACATATTTCTAGATCAAATCTATTTATAATGTATTCGAGCAACGTACATACAACACATAATAACATGATAATAATCGGAACCAAAGATCAAATAAGTTTTTATTTATATAAAATAAGTACAAAGATATTATAAGAAATACAAAATGTTTACAATTTAATACACACGATTAATGATAAAACAAGTTCTGCGGTGGAACTCTCCGGGGATCATACGACGCACTGTTGTTGTTTTGAGGATAGAAGAAATGATTTTAGCCCTGATTATTATTCTGAGGAGGATAGTTGGGGATACTAGGATTGTAAGAATTACTGGGAAACTTTCCATCAGGTCCTGGAAAGTAAGGGGAAACTTGAGGCGTCTTGAAGAATGTTACATTATAAGTGCCTGGTCGAGCGCCAGCGAAGTTGGGATATTGAGAATTGGTAGAACTTGGCCACGGTGCTAGATTAGGACGAGAATTATTATAAGAAGGATACTGACTTGGATTATAATAAGGAGGCCGTTGGCTAGTCGAATTTAGCTGCTGAACAGGGTAACTGTTACCAGATGAGGGGGGATAATTATTGTAAGGTGGTTGGCTAGGTCGAGAATTATAAGGCGTATATGGAGTAGTAAAACTAGAACCTGGAGCGCTTGGAGGTCTAAAGTTACCTGGGTTAGATGGAGAGTTAAATGTTTGGTTTTGGAGAGGATATTGTCCATTTGGTGGTCTGTAAGAATTACCTGGAGACGTGATATTATAGGATGAAGAGTTAAAACGAGAATTGTACGGGTTCTGTCCTGAGAAGGGGCTGTAAGGACCTTGATTAGGATTGGAGAAACCTGTATTAGGATTGTAATTTTGATTACCCGGTTGCGAAGAATTATAACTGTTTGAATTCCACTGTGGGGGCCGCTGCGAATATGGATTTTGATCAGGTTTAAAAGTAGGCTGCTGTTGATTCGGGTTTTGAGCGTAGGGATTATAAGGAGGTTGCGGTTGATTTGGGTTTTGACCGTAGGGATTAAAACTAGGCGGCTGCTGATTCGTATTTTGTCCGGAGGAATTATAACCAGGCTGGTGCTGATTTTGAGTAAAAGGATTATAACTTGGTTGCTGTTGGTTTGGGTTTTGACCTGAAGGATAATAACCAGGTTGTTGTTGATTCGGGTTTTGACCGTAGGGAGTATAACTAGGCGGCTGCTGATTTGTATTTTGTCCAGAGGAATTATAACCAGGCTGCTGTTGATTTGGATTTTGAGTAAAAGGATTATAACTTGGTTGCTGTTGGTTTGAGTTTTGACCGGAAGGATTATAGCCAGGTTGTTGTTGATTCGAGTTTTGCCCGTAAGGATTATAACCAGGTTGCTGTTGATATGGGTTTTGACCAGGAGGATTATTGTTAGGTTGTGGTTGATACGGATTATACGGAGGCCCTGATGGTAGTTGTGGGTACAGTGGTGAATACTGGTGAGTTGCTTGCCGTATCAGTCGCTGTTTAACGACGTCATCTGCCTCTCTAACGATGGTGTCCTTCTGGAAATCTTCATTTTCATTCTGTTTTTCCTCGACTGTTCTTAATATTGCGCCGATCTCGTCCTCTGGTATAACTTCAACATCATTTCCATAAGCTATCAATGGTTCCACGAGCTGGCGAGATTCTAAGTCCAGATTATTGTATGGAAACTTATCGGTCACTGCCACTGCATCTTTTGGGTAAATATTTAAACCACAAATACCACTGCATAATACTGTCACTATTATAGTTACAAGGGGACCGTGCACTGTCCTCAACATTTTAATGACTATTAAATACCGGCCATCAGTACCTACAATACTCACAAAATAGTAATCGGATAAACTTCGACCTTATTTATCTTACAATTCACGGTATGTGCGATAAACTCAACTGCTCACGAGTAAACCTTGTTTGTAATAAGCTGTTTATCTACATGCCTTGGAGTTTTATACTTATTTTCCTGCTATAGGTACTTATATGATTTAATTTTGTTTACTCATGTGGAAAATATGTACTTAGATAATTTAATGAGTAAACTAATTGAATGTATTTTTTTTTTTGCATCCGTTTAGACTGGAAGCCGACCACAACATAGTAGGGAAAAGGCTAGGCAGATGATAATGATTTAATGAGTAAATGCTTTTGTGCAGGTTGGCGACGATCCCACCGGCCGTCCATCCGCGACATATCGATCATCGACGAGGAGGAGGTTGCGGAACGCGACGCGGAAGCGGAAGCCGAGGACTCGCGGCCCAGTAGCCCAAAGGCACGCGCCACCGCCGCCACCAGCACGCCCGCGCCCATCACCGTGCAACCCGGCCACAACAGCTCTTGACTGCAGTAAACTCCACCCTACTTCGATCTTTGATGCCATTCCATTTACGACCTTGTTCGAACCGACCTACTTTACTATTAGCTGCTTATTATATGGTCTCGTATAAGTATTTGATACACGGATTTAGTAAAACGATTCTCACACGAGCCTAAGCCTTTCTGCGAACGATGCGGTTTACGATGACATGAGGCATTTTACTCGAAGGACATTCAAACGCCTCCCTGGCATACTTACTAAAATATACAGTCCTTTAGTCTGGTCTCATCCATTTGTTTTCGACTAACGAGATTGGTTACGTACTCATGTAAGAATTGCCTATTGATGCTTAACCCATTACAGAGGAGTTACGCCATTTTGTGGAGATTGATTTTGTTCTTTTGTTATTTAAAAATGTTGAGCTGCACTGTACACTTTATTCAGTGAAATCATGTTTAAAACACATAAAATTTTGTTGATAACTTATAAGTTGATATCCTAATATTTATTAATGACTACCTATTGTGAGTAACATTATGGACCAGTAAAATTATTTCATTAACAATTTTGACCGTTTTGGAAACATTGTTTCAAACAATTTGATTTAGGTACTTAGAGGGTTTAGTGTAAGATATATGTAGTTCTATAACTTAACGTTCATGTGATAAAGGTGTATACTTAATTATTTGGTGTCTTAAAAACCTCGCTAGTGAAGTTTAATTATTACAATTTACTATGAAATATTATCACTGTAAGAACATATTTAACTTATAAGTACGTTTGTCTACTATATTCCTATAAGTTTTATTTTGCATAGTGGTCATCAGTATTGCTATTATTTATGAAAACAATTTAGTTTAGGTATCAGAACGGATATTGTAAATGTTATTCGGTACAAACAATTAACTATTTTAATGTAAGGCTCGATGCAGCATATCCATTGCTCATTGTTGTATATGTATTTTAGATGAATAAGTAGTCTGTATATTATGTGTAAAAATATCTCTTCACTTAAACATGTACGTACGGAAACACTACGTACTGATTAGTTTTGTATTGTATCATTTGTAAATAACACCCCAAGTCACATTGTTATGTAAGTAATTATTATCTATTCATCGTGAAATTCAATTATTTTAGCGTGAACTGTGGGACCAATTTATTTTTAAATAATAGATACCACGATTGATAAATTGAAAGTATAAATAACATAACTCAGCAGACATCGCCTATCACAAAAGTATTATTAAATAATATTATAAGATCATCACTGTCTGTTTTCTACACTTTATCACGTTTAAAAAATCGTTTTATGAAAAGATGTTTAAAATATCATGATGAAATTATCGAAAAAAGTATAAAAGCAATAAAATATTTACAAAGATACTCGATTGTTGTATGTTTATTTTAGTTTAAGTGAAATTATCCTCAAAATTCCAAAACTTTAAAATGAATGGTAACTAACTACCTGTAATAAACTATAGTCATTGCCTAAATAAATAAGACGAGAAAGAAGTTGCTGCGAATGATTCGTTAACTTTTTTAAACGATCATCCCATCATGTATTTACTGAGGCTTAAGATATTTTTGTAAAAAGACCTTAGTTTACGTTACAAAAATGGTAGTGCCTACAATGAAAAAATATTTTTTCCAGGATACCTGGTATCGAATAATTTTCTATCTATTTTATAGCAATGCTGTAAGTTAACGAACTTTTGTTACTGATCGCACCATTTTCAGGTCAGGGTCGGATTTTGACCACGAAAACCGAACAAATATTTGTTTGGTCGAGAGGCATTTATTTGACTCTGAGCTTGTGTTTATTTGTGAAACACACAACATAGCTTTACCTAAATGTATTTCACACAACTTGTATGAGGCGAGTGAAAAAAATCCTATTGTGTTTTGCAGTGTAAGGAGCTTGCAGATAGCTTAAGATCCAGGTTGCTTGAAAAGTAAAATAACATCAGACCATTCACTTATTTAATAAACCGACAGGCGCCTGGCGACAATCCGACAATCTATCGATTTAAAAAAAAGCATAGTTTTCTGATTTATTAAACCGCCTAATCCATCGGGACATACAGGCGTGATGTTTGATGTGACAGGCGTGATGTTATGTATGCACCTGTCGTGAAAATGTGGTAATTATGTAGAAATGGCGCTATCCACGAAGACTCTTCTTCCTAATCGCTTACAGTACAAGTGTGCAACATTCCGCTAGTGTTTTAGTTTTGTCTATGCACAGTAATTCCTTAGTAGTGGGTAATTAGAGTGTATCAAAAAACTAAAACACTTGCGGAATTAACTAACGATTAGTAAGAGAATGGGGCGCGTCTTCGTGGATATGGAATATACGACATTGTCAGTTGTACTAAATGCACGTATACCTACAAACGGGGTGATTAGGGATGCAGGGGTGAATTGGGACGAAACTTTAAAATGGATTTTAGCGTTGAAATCATCTAGTTTGTTGCCGACAAGGGCACTTATTCGTTAATTATAATACAGTAAACACAATTAGAGTCCTTTTTGACGACAAACTATATTATTTCAATGTTAAAATCCTTTTTAATGTTTCGTCCCGATTCACCCTTGCATCCCTATTCGCCCCGTTTGACGGTACGTGTTCATTTTAGGATTGTCGCATACGATGGTATGGAATTATTTTGTGTCCTACCAAAAAGAAGTAAAACAAAACTAAGTTGTCTTTGGATGAAATGAAGGTAAAGCGGGTATCACACCTCCGCAGCTCCGCCGCGAAACCATAGCTGCGCAACCGCAGTAGCTCCGCCATGACCTATCCGCAACAAGCGAAACTGCCTGTTCTAACGTACAGATTTCATTATGATTCTGTTTCCCGCGTGGTTCCGCCACCTCCGCGCTCAGCCCACTATTTTTCTGTGTGCCGCGTTTGTTTCGCACGTATCTGTGGCAGTCGACAAGTTTATAATGTGAAATACATTTTTTTTTTAAATGGCTTTTGTTTTTAGGAAACAACTAATCCAAGAGTTCCAATGTAGACCACTGCATTTACTAAGTCGAAAGCGGTGACATCTTACTCCGATTACTACCATTCAACTGACTCACACGATGTTCCGCTACTTGAATCGCGACATACTCGTAATGTAGTAATGTTTCTTAGTGGAATTCTTAGTAAAATACTGGTATTCAGCTGCATGCGGTTAGACTGGAAGCTGACCCCAACATAGTTGGGAAAAGGCTAGGCAGATGATGATGATGTTTCTTAGTGGATAAGCGGGTTTTCCGTAATTATTTTCGCGTCGGAGGTGTGATACTGGTTGGAGAAGAATCAGTCAAAAATAGGTATTTCGTAAGTGTCGCTCGGTAAATAAGTACCACAGGAATGGAATGAAGAATGTTTTAATTTTTTCGTCTTTTTCTTATCAACTTTTTTATACCAACTTAAAATACAGATTCGTGAAGGCATTATAGGTACATTCTAAAGTGTAGGTAAGTATTATTTTACATACGTAATATTTATACTTGTCTAAATATTAAAACTATAGGTAGGTACTATACATTGTGCACTGTAGGTAGGTTACCTACATAATTGGAACAAATTTATTCTAGTGTCAACGTGATTTGGTCGTCCGTGTTAGTTTAGTTATAAAAATATACATTGAAGTTAGTTTAGTTAAAAAAATACATTGAATTTTAGTGGACATTATAAAAATCCTTCGGACAGCTATGTTGTACAGCCTGATTTTTTATTCATTTTTAATCTTTCAGAAAATAAAAGTATTCTTGAAATTGTTTTTTTTTTACTAAGAGATGGGACCAAGAACTAGCAAAATTAAGCAACTGTTTCATATAGGTTTATTATGTGACAAATTATTTAATAAAATATGTAATGTAGGTAATTGTATTTTCTCTGAAGTATACATATCAACATAAAATATGTAGGTACTTCAGATTAGGTCTCATAGTGAAAGTTGTTTACAGTTATAAGTACTTTCAACCCCAAAAGGATTAGGTACCAATGATTCAACCCATACATTTACGTCACGTTTAAAGAAGCATGATAATACAGTTGCACCAGATTTTTATGTTTAGTAAATTATAATTAATAGAAAAGGACCATGTCTTCAGGCTGATCCTATTCCTACATAGGTACAAAATCATTCTGGTTTCAGACACAATACACTCTAAAAGGCATCTGTTTTATACATTTCATTTGATTATTTAAGCTGCATCCGGTTAGATTGGAAGCCGACCCCAACATAGCTGGGAAAAGGCTAGGCAGGTGATGGACGAATTGAATCCATCAATTCATTACCATTCTATTTTAATTAGTGCCTACACTGACTTAGATGATTACAGGTGCGCCCATTTGCAACTTTTCAGTCTAATGGTTTTCAGTCATAAGTATAGATCTCAGAAAAACATAAGTCGGGTATGTGCGCACTTCCTAAGAAATACTGTGCTTCCTAAAGTTAGTTAAAATATACTTTGCATTGATAAAATAATGTGAAATAAACATTATCTGCAATTATACGGCAGCATTTGTGAATAAGTGTTACATAATGTGTCGAATAATTAGGTAAAAATACTTTATGCATTAATGTGTCACCAACAAAAGTAGCTGCGAGAAATACAAAGTTTTACACGAAACAAAATTATAGACACACAGGCAGGTACTTTGTCAAATGAGCTAAAAACTAAAAATATTTAAAAAAAAAAACTTAAGTATCAGTTCGGAGACTGGGAGATAAAAACATACCTACTTAATACAATTATATATTAGGTAGATACCTAAAAATGCAAATAACTTCATATTTACGTAGTATTGCTGTTTAATAGCTATGTTTACATCCGGTTAGACTGGAAGCCGACCCCATCATAGTTGGGAAAAGGCTAGGCAGATGATGATGAATAGCTATGTTTACAATAAACTATAAGTCGCAAATATTTCTCTATGGTCATTGAAAAATACTTGCTATTAGGTTTTACAGGTTGTCACTCACCTCACTACTTGGACTATCATAGTGTTTTGTTCAATATTTTTTTTTTTGTTTTTATTTTAATTTTTCTTGAACAACTTGTTCCGTTCCCAGAATATAAATAATTAATTTGACTGTTTGACAGTACCACCACGAGTGCAAAATTGATTGGTTTACATTATTGTTACACAAAATAAGTACAAAAAAACAAAAAAATCAGCGCCCCTCGGGTATTTAAATGAGTGACAACCTTTAATACTATCAAGGTTACACACATTTCAAGGTTACAGTTGAATCAATAAAGTATTGTCAAAGAATCAACCACCTAGACAAAATCTTAGTGGAATAACAATTTTAAATTAATAACTAAATCAGTTGAACAGTGTGGTAGTTTGCAAAAGAAACTATTATTTATTCTAAAACATCAGCCTCCATGAACTCATCATAGCCACATAGATACTAATAGGCATTTCATTCAAAATTATATGTTAGAGCCTAACATTCATAAGTACAATCAAAGCCACATTGCTAAAACAATACATTTCAAGTAAGTAATAAACACAATGAATGACACTTTATTAATCTCTTATTCTATGACTAGACCAATATTAAAATATTTAATTTTGAAAAGTTATTAATATGAAAATGATGATTTTGAATGCGAACAAGAACATGCTATGATAAGCTTGTTATTGTGTCGAGAGCTTGTGTTGGAGACACCCTAAGCCGAGGCCGAAATTCAGCTTCATGAAATAGATCAGAGACTTTTTATTTTAATTTTGCAATCCTGCTGTATGCTGAACGGAAACCGACAAATTATTATTAGTACTTAAATGAAAGGTTCAACTTCAACCAAAATAAAAATCAACATCCGCAGAAAAATTTGGTATATCTAACTGTTTTAAACAAACATTTGTTTTGTTGCTTTTTGCACTTGTTTCGGCCTCAGCGACGACCACAGACTACGCCAGATATCGGCTAAGAATTGAGTGCTACAAGGATCTTTTGGCGCTTGAATGACATTGACAGGGGGTTGTTGATAAATCCTTTTATGAAGTTTTAGCGAAAAAACAATATGGCGGCGTTAGTTCCCATTTTTGCCACTCGCCAAAAGATCCTTGTACCGCGCATCGTGTCGCAGTTAGGGTTGCTTGACATTGTTCTGTAACGAGAGGCGCGTGTTGTTCCGTTCGTCGGTGCTGAGCGCGCGGGACAGGAACGTTGATGATGTCCGCGCAGACGATGATGACATGCCGTTCTTCTGAGCGTCCGGCTTCTCCAGCCCTGTCGTATTAGTACAATATTAGTCACCAGTAGTTAGCAAACATATTATTAAGTGGGCCAAAATACTCTTCAAAATCTTGCATATATTTATAAAAAAGTGGTGTCAAAGTTTTCTTCGAAAATGAAGTGCGGACACGTCTTATAAAATCTTAAAATATAATTGGTTCTATTTACAAGGGACGGTGTCGCACTTACACATTTTCTCGTGAAAGGCTTTTTTCATGAATGAAACTCAACTTTTTTACTAACCATCAGAATTAATCAAAGACAAAACAGTGACGTCATAAAATTATAAAGCAACTTCTATTTTTTTCCAAAGTTTAGTGACCCACCCTAATAAACTTTTAGGTCATGTACATGGTGTTAACAATTTAGCACAAAACCTTAACAATTTTTTTTTATTTTGAATAACCTACACGCTTTCACATAGGAAATATATCAGTTTGAAAAAAAAACTATTTTTAATAATATTATGCATTTTTCATAACACCATGTATTTGAAATAATTTGCAAAACAAGAGATGTCCTAACGACAACATGGAGGGTGCACTTAGAAAGGACATTCATTAGACATTAACTAGGATTAAGTAGATAACAGTATCTAAATTAATTAATAATAATTTACAACAAGTCAACAATGCATATTATGCATATAGATACGTAATCTAACTTGGAATGTTAGCGTTGTGAGTTAACGAAGCGAATCGGTCATAACAACGAGCTAGGCAGACCACGTTAAGAGTGGCATTGCTAGTTAATAGGAATAGTGTAGATTAGACAGCAGACAATACAACGTTCAAAAATTAATATTTTCTCTAATATATACTTGATTCAATCGGTATCCTTGAACAACCTGAAAACAACAAAATCATCTCTCACACATCATGAAACTTTGAAACAATGACAAAATAAAGATATCGTTTTATCGATTCTGACTCATACTTGAGACAAACAGTTCTGTGAATGTAGATAACAGCTGTTCTTAATCACTTCTCTCAAAATAAATTATGACAAATATTATATATTTGGCATTCATTTTTCTTACTGGATTGATTGATTATGAGGGGAAACACGCTTCCATTAACTGTCTTCACGACGTACGAGGTACTATATATAATTGCCAAGAAACGATCCTAAATATGACAATTCATATTTTATTTCTTTGTTTTGTTACATCTCATGGATTAGATTTGTATCGATTTTTAGGTACTTGTTTTCTTCCATACGTAAACGCTGCCATAAAATGAGGTTTATGAGTAAACTACTTGAGAATTTAGGACCATTGTTAGAACTACATAAAATACTAATAACTGCCTTACCGAGCCTCTTTCGGATGAGGTAATATAGTTTAGGTTTGATAACTAGAATGAGGAAGATGAAGACTCCTTGGAGCTCGTTGATGAGGTCGATGATAGACCACAGCCACCCCGGTTGCGCCACGAGGGTCGACAGCAGCTCGGAGATCCAGCCGGCACCCATCACCACCCAAAGTTTCCCAGTCAAAACGTACCTGAAAACGCATTAACGGTATACTCGTATAAGACGTAGGTTTTTCCATCTTTGTTGCAAAGCAGATTTTCACACATCAGTTGGATTTCTAGTCTAGTTAAGTATATGTATGTATCAGTAATTCACATGGAACGACTATGAGGTGACCTATAAAACCCAATTACTGTGAAACGCTATTAGCTAGAGGTTAGACGTTTTAATAACTATTCGGGCCTCTGCATAGTTTGACAATTGAAACGTGTTCTGACTTTTATATATAAAGAGCGACGCCCGAGGCTCTGACCGTTTAAAACTTTTTCCTGAATAAAAATTTGGTACCCTGGGTCGAAACATTTAATTTTGGTTTCCACTCCTGTAAAAGTTTAGCCGTGACAAAGATACTAACATACATTATGTATATTAGGATAAGTATTTCCCAACCTAATAATTTGCTTAGCTAAGGGGACATTATACCTAATATGTATAGGTATGTAGGTACACTCGGTGACCTCAGTCTAACCTCCCATACGAACAGGAACCATTAACAAACGTCTAATGAACATTTATACTAATTATCAAAAACTGTGTTATTCGCTTTTCCCTTACTCATGCACATGTTACAACCGTGATGGGTGATTCAGGCAAATAATCGCTCCAGAAACTGTTTTCCGCGTGTGTCAGGGAAATGGGAAGGCAAACATTACCCAGGACTTAAAATTCCTTTTACAACATGCCTACCACAACACCATTTACTGTATAGGAAACCCATTCAAAACAATAGTCACCAAGCTGATATCATATCCCTAAAAAAGGTACCAGCTTTATAGTTCTTTAAGTGGTATCAGTAACGTTAAAATCGTACAATAATAACTACTAAATATTTTTATAGTTTAGAACTTCATGCTACTGCATTTAAAGTGCGAATTATCAGCTCAGTATTGATAGTAGGTATTATGGATTAATTGCGGTGTCATTGTTCATAGATGCTTTGGTGTGACTAAAAGCGCCAGAGAGCTACTGTCAAATGAAAAAACCTCGGAGAGCCTAGATAAGTGGCAATCGCTTACAAAGCGTTTCGTATTTCTCAACGAATTATACCAGAAGGCCAATTCTCGTAACTTAAAACGTTCAAAATCTAGTCGCAGTCTCATCTCGGCGACAAAGAAATGTCAAAATATTGTCAAAATGTAGGAAAATTAGAAGTATTTTTTGACAGATTGAGACTGAGATCAGACTGTGAACGTTCTTAAAATTACGAGAATTGCCCCTCTGGATGGACAGAAGCTGTTCGGTAGCTTATGTCAAAAATTTTGACATTTACATCATCCTTATCACTGATAGAATGTGACTTTGTCTAAGCCCTCAGGCTACTATAAACCGTCCTTGTTTTCATTGTGTTAGAAAAAAAAAAGGGAAATCTAAGTCTAGCCTTCCAACTAATCAATAAAATTTGCACGTCGGTGCTAATTCCGTTTAGTCTTGCCATAAGGTCAGTCCACCTGTTTCCCGGACTATCAACATTAGAATCTAGGTGCAAAACATCGCAGCACGAAATCTTTCAGATCTAATTAATGTGACGGAAGTACACATCTGATGTTCATGAGATAAGTTAAAAATTATAATACTGTTTTTTTTTTTTTTTTGAAGCAGTCTCAGTCAGACGCGATTTTGCAATTTGACAACATTTCAAGTGGATTTTTATTACGTAACTGTTAAGTAATAATGATCAACAAGGCCCATTGAGGAAGTTATATTCTGTAACGTAGGTAGGTATAAATGACCTCAGTCGGTCCCTGCACAATGCATTCCCTTTCCCTGATTCCTCCTGTTTTTTTAATATAATTTACCTGTTATTTGGAAAAACCGAACTTATACTAGGTATCTAGACTAAATACTTAGCGACACAAACAGTACATAAAGGAAAAAAAAAACTTCGAATAATATCCGCGTCCATTGTTTGTTTTGTTTTATATTGAAAGTGTTCAGTATCGCAAGTCAAGCTAATTAATTGGCTTCCTATAAGTATGTACGTCACAAAAATAATATGGCCGAATTATATAGATAATAATTAATGAAATTATAGTGAAGGTTATGTACCTATACAAAGTGTTAAAAAAATAGGACAACTAGTGTTACTAGTGGGAAATGTTCTAACAAATAGGTAATATTGAAGAACGCTTCACTTTCTTCAAACAGTTTCAACAGTGATGGTACCTACTTATAAAAACTGAACTTTAATTTTCATTTATTACTAAGGAATTACACTAATATTATAAAGGCGAAAGTTTGTGAGAGTGTGTGTGTGTGTGTGTTTATATGTTTGTTACTTCTTCACGCTCAAACGGCTAGACCGATTTTAATAAAATTTTGTATGGATGTAGTTGACACCCTGGATTAACATAAATAGGCTACTTTTATCCCGATATTCCCACGGGATCGACACTTATGCGAGTGAAACCGCGGGGCACAGCTAGTTTCCCGTAATTTTAATGAATACTTACTGATTATATCAGGTAGGCGTATTTTCGTTATCCAAAATGTTTTGCTTTCATGAACATTTTGTAGATATTATTACTGAACAAATTATATCAATAGACCGGTGTTACATGTATGTACCTAATATTTTTATCAAGTGCCTGATTTCGTTTTATTTAAATACAATAGCTAAAAGATCAAACCAGATAATGTTTCGCGACATAATAAAAACTTAGTATAATTAATTACATTTACAAAAAATGTTTTATAGTGACGTAATAGTGACGTAGGTACCTTCATTATAAAACATTTTATAACTACGTCCCCGTCTCCCTAGGGTCTTCATTAAATACGTGTCAAACCCATGGACATTCTTATGACCTGAAATTGGTGTTAAAAAATGTCTGGTCTGGTTTGAATTATGTAGAATTTTTATAGAACGATTTTAGGGAAAAATCTAAACGGCTACCAGAAAAAGCAGAGAGTGCAGTTACGGTGACAACAACAAATGTTATTAAGTAATCTGGGCTGATAGTTTTTAGCTAATGTGTTTAATGATTCACCAGATTGCTCTTATGATAACAAGTTATCCAATGTGCGCACTTCCCTTTTTCATGAGTCAAGGATTTTTCTCAAATCGATGGTCAATTTTTGAAGCGGAACTACGGCTTTTACTCATACACTCAGTCCACTAGGTTAACCGTTTTTTGACGACAGCTGCCTTAGAACGTAACTATTCCAAATTACGTAAAAGTTAACTTCAAAATGCGTAATAAAATAAATAAACAAACTGCCTTATCTTATTGAATTATCTTATGTATGACTTCTTACAGAAATTTTAATTCCGTAAGTGTATCAGTTTTGACAAATAATATATAATAATTTTTAAGCATATTAAATTACATTTTATCGTACTAAGAGATGCGATCGAATGTAGGTATTCACTTCAAATGAATAATCCGAAAATAATCATTTTATACTAGGTATAGGTAAATCAGTATAGAAAAACCTTGCATCCACTCGAATATCAATAAAATATATAAATTTTATGCCAGGATACGGATTTGCCACCCTAAACAAGATGTTAATGTTTTATTACGATTTTAAAACTTTAATAAAATGTTATGAATAATAAACGTTGTGTTTTAATGCGTAGTAAACTCCATATTTATACACTACTAGCTGCGCCCCGCGGTAGCACCCGCGTAAATGTCGATCCCGTGGGAATATTGGGATAAAAAGTAGCCTATATATTAATCCAGGGTGTCAGCTACCGCCGTACAAAATTTTATCAAAATTGGTCAAGCCGTTTGAGCGTAAAGAAGTAACAAACATATAAACACACACACACACACAAACACTCACAAACTTTCGCCTTTATAATATTAGTGTGATAATGATAACACAATTGATACAGCAAACCAGTGCATATTTTACTATTACGCTGATTTCCACAAAAAGACCTGCAAAATTGAAATTAAAGTAAACAAAGTGACTAATACATATTGTTTTGTATTTAATAATACTTAATTAACAAAGGCATAGAAACCGCACCATCTTTTATTCGGTAGCAAAAAATCTATAGTTGATACTACCATAGAAACATATATCTATGGATACTACATACAAGTTAAAGTGAAATTATCGAAATGTGTGTTATAACGTTGCTGCAATCAATAGTTCCATCTGTCAAAAAACGGTTTTAAACTGGTGGACAGAATTTAGAGCCAAAGCACACACGCTACTTTGTGCATCGGCGATCGGCGATTTTGCGGCTGTATCGATGCTGCATCGCGTTTTGGCGACTCTCTGTGTTCGGACGCGGTATCGGAATCGCGCGTTTTAGCGACTGCTCCGATGCTGGCGCAAACGCCAAATCGCTACGACCGGCACATCCGAATGTGTGTGGAGTGTAGCGTTCAGCCGCTGTATCGAGCTTCCGAAAAGCGACTGAATCGCCGCGTTTGGCGTTTTTAAGTGTGCGGTGTGGAATGCTTAGTCGATGCATTTAGCTTCTCAAAAGCAGCTGAATCGCCGATCGCCGACGCAAAAAGTAGCGTGTGTGCTTTGGCCCTTAGAAATGCGCTAACTGCTTCGTCACGTAGTGCTATTCTGTAGAGTTCACATAAAATGTCACTCTGAGCATTTCAAATATAGATTCTTCAAGTTCATTTGTTTTAAAGTCAATAATCGCCGATTAAATACCGATTGAATTTCGAAGCGATTTTTTAAGCCCCATTTATGTAAATGGGGCGCAAGTTTCTTGCCTGTGCCGTGGCATAAGATAAAATTTAAACTTTAATTTCTGTTTCAACTTATTGTATAGGTACCACAGGCAATTAAATCGCAACGTGTAAATCTGGCTTCACAGAATCACCGACATAAAATGACCGTAAAGACTGTCTGCTAAAGACTGGGAATCTATCAATCATGCTCAAGCAATCCTACTAAGTTACACCAAGTGATTACTCAACGAGTCAGGTAATTGCACTTCGTGACATCACACAGTCGACGTCTACTTCATTCATTAATAAAGTCCGTAGTAATTTATTATACAGAAACAAGTTAAACACATAACATACTCATTTAAATTGAATTCATATTTAGCACACCTTATAGGTAATATTAAATAACAATTCTAATATTTTATCTGCACGGTTAGAGATTTTTGCGGAAGCTACGATAAAGCATTTATCTTCACCTTCTACAATAATATTACAATGAAGTTATCTATCGAATACATATTTATTAATAAGAACATTACAATAATTATACAGATCGGACTAACTTACCTAGTGACGTCCGATCCTTAATTATGTGAAGTAATCCAATCCTCATTGTATAAGTACTATGTAGTCGCACCATTTCGTGCGCACACGTCACAATATTTAAAGATGAAATTCAAATTTTTTCATCCTAAAGAAAAACAAATGTTGTCTGTGGTCCAGTCGTTGGCGCGGTCTCCTGACATCTGTCAATCATTCTTTCAAAGCATAAGAACGGGACTTCACGATGACCTACATGGGCATCGTATAGTCCCGGCATACAGCACAACACAACTTCTAGAAGGGGTTTAATAAGGCAATCCAATATACCTAAAGTATAGGATGATTATCTGGAAAGGGTTGGGATACAATGAGGATTGGATTACTTCACATAATTAAGGATCGGACGTCACTAGGTAAGTTAGTCCGATCTGTATAATTATGCTTCGTAATCCAATCCTCATTGTATAAGTACTATGTAGATGTTCAAAGAATAAAGTTGTGTTGGTCATCATAGGTACATAAAATGAGCATTGTTCAATAATTGAACATTGTAACATAACATGCTATTCTATGTTTGTTAGGTACTTACTAATTGTAATGCATTTCTATTAAGAATCAGTGTACCATTAAGGTAAATAGTTACCTAACTTAATTTATAATTCTCTAATTACTATTAGATTCTGGAAATATAATCAGTTTTGAATCAACTAGTTTAATTAATAATCCCATATGGCACACATCAATTTCTTATAATCAGACAATTAACATTGACATGTAATAAGTTCTATGTACAACCACTCTATAGAGCACACAGCTGGTGCAAAAGCATTAGAATCACTAATAAAAAGGTCACTTATAAAACCGAGTAAGGGTTGAGAAATTTGTGGTCCAACCAGCATAATGACACCTTCTTCAGAGCCCTTTGAAGTAGAGGCATGTCTGTATATGTGAATTTAGAAATAATAATATCTATTCCACTCTTACTTGAAATTTGTTTTATCCATCTATTATTGGTTACAGTAGAGGTTGCATCATAAGGCTTTCTTATAGTTATAATTAATGATTTACAATTTTGTCTTATACTCTTACCTAGTAAAATCTAGATAGGACAATTTAGGGGTTGTGGCAGTACAGAAAGATAAATTATCTTTAAAAAATGGTAGAATCAAGTTGAGTTCGGATCTACCAGGTTTTAATTATATCTGGATTTTTATGTTAATATTGTCCTCATTATAAGAAGTGTACTAATGAGTGACCAGGTTTGAATTTTGTGTGCAGTTACAAGAGCTATTATCGTTACTAATTGTTTGGTTAGAATTTCTAAACCAAGGGTTTGATTGGGAAATAAATTAATCTGTCGAACTCCGCTAATGAGACACAATTGATTTTCCATTGTCTCGTCGCCAACAGGCGACGCGCGGTGCTTGGCCGGTTAAATAATGCAAAACGATACTAGGGTCCCACTAACTTCATATTTGGGATTCTTTGGTCTTAATATAAATATATCCGTGAGAAACCTTGTCGCTCTGTCATTTTTGTGTCAATGTGGCGGCCAAAAACTACAGAATTTGCTGATTATTATATAGCTCACTCAATACCATTAGGATATCATACATCATTAAACTTAGTGGTAAAAATTATATGACTATCATGACTGAGCCTAGGGGTCAATGTCTTGTGTCTAACAGAAGAGAGTCTACTGATCTAGAGCAAAGCTAACACTATATTAATTGAGGGATCAGTCTTTCTCCTATCAGGAAAGCGTCCCTGATAATATGGCAGCAAACAGTGACTCCTGTGCATTGGGTGTCGAGATCCCATTTGACAGTGAATAGATGTACAGAACATACTTGGATCAGGGAGCCATGATATGTTGATATTTAGTATTAGACCTGATTGTAAACAGGTCAATCGGGGGCTGGCCCAGTACAGCACACCCCCCCCCCCCCCCTGCTTGCATAGGTATATCTTTACTTAGAAGTAGGTCCCTATGTAGGGTTTCAAAGTTGTACAAGTTGCTGCAATTTTTTTTTTTTTTTTTTTTTTTTTTTTTTTTTTTTTTTTTTTTTTTTTTTTTTTTTTTTTTTGGCAACAATTGACTTGTAGGCTATAGCACATCACTTCCATTTAATTTCTATGTTAGGAAGCCTAGATTCAATTTCCCATACTGTTTTCTTTGGAACTAATATAAAATGCATAAACCCGTATTTATCATTCCTTGCACCGTTGCCAAGATTGTTAAGTCAAGCTATTCAGATGAGTAAAATGAGTACCACCCATCTTACTGACACAGGATATGGCCGTTGTGATATCTTTTCTAAGTCCTCACAGTAACTGAGTTTGCTTGCAAATGTTTTGAGCCCCATAAATGCTGCTAATAGTTCAAGGTAAGGTAAGGAACTTTTCAACATTAACTGTCCAGTGCCTGTGGATGTTGATATCATTACATACCAGACCCCAGTCAGTTTGGGACAATATTTCGAGAACAAAATCAAATTGTTTAATTCTATTGTGGTTTGTTGAAATGTAAGGTAACCAACAATCTCTGCAAATAAATGATTTTTAATTTGTTTCTAGTTCTGTTGTATTTGTAAATCAGTGATTTTTAACCTAATTTGGTATAAAGTTAACCATATTCATATACAGATGCAGCTACTAGAATACCTAGTAATTAGACACACTCTATTATTTATATCTCATTTCAGACTTAATATTCTTTATGGACTACAGGGTAAAGTCTATATTTTCCTGAGGAAGTGAAATGGCAAACTGGACTGAACCCAACTAATATCCTAGACATTGGCAGCACTGTCTGGGCACTCTTTTCAGTTTTAATAATAAATCCTAGATATTTAACGCAGTTTGAGTATCAGACATATTTTCTAAACACTGCATATGGATCGGCAGGGCACAGAATATAATTGTCAAGATGTATGACAAAAAGCAACCCTAGTGACCTCCGGTGACAGACAACTGGCTTTATGATGTTTGTGAATACATATGGAGCGGTGCTAAGTCCAAATACGAGGCATGTAAACTGTTATAACTTATAACATATCTTGAAATAGAAACTGGGGATATCTCCTGACATATTTTCATATAGATAATTGGTATGAATTTTTTAAATCAATGTAATATTGTAGGCAAAAAACTTATATACCTAGTAACATACTACATATTAAGTTTTTATTTAATATGTATCTCCAAGCACCATGCGATTTTGGTACAATTATACCAGATAAAATTACTTATTTGACAGGAGCACATGTTTCTATAGCACCTAATGTAAGAGATTATTCCATGGAGATAGATTGCTTTCTTTCTGAATGAAGTTGTTATTCAGAGGTTTGAATTGGAAACTCAGTAAAAGGTAGTTTATAACCCTTGATCCACTCAGGTATGGTTGGATTAGTAGTAATACCATACTTCAGAGAAATATTGCAATCTACCAGTCTGTACCTGAGCTAGTGATGATGCTGGTTCTGGCAACGGTTGTTGGCATTGGATTTATCTTGAAGCTTATCTTAGCTATTCTGAATTGGTGTGTAGAATAGGTATTTTGATATTGGTGTTTACTCACATCAAATCTTGAATTTCCTCATGGCTAGGTAGGATTAAGGATCTCAGATTATTGCAATTTTCATGATAAATTAATGTCACACTCAGTCTAGCTCAGTAACTTAATGTTTCAATTTGATCCGCACTATACAAACGCTTGGGAGGCTATTAGACTGTTATGAACTTTTCCCAATGAATGTAATAGTGCGGCCACTGTAGTTCGCTGCCCCCTGATTGTGTGGTCCCATTTGATTCCACTTCCATTTACTGCTGTCACCCTTCCTTTTTAAATTTTGGTGGGTTCAATAGGCTACAAATTATGAATGTTTCATACTTCTTTTAAATGTTTAACTTCATCTCCACATTTAGTCCATTATCATAATTGACCACCGTGTGGCCAGACTGCCATGCAGTTCTACAGGTAAAGTAGCCAACTGTACCCCAGCATCTCACAAGTAGATTTTCAATACTTGAACTTAGGACTTCACGTTGGGTATGTATATCGTTCCACTCTCAGCCTCCTTTCGGCTGTATTTTAGTAGAATTGAAGTACTAACATAGCTTATATAAGTTAAATTGTATATTAACACCCTCACTGAGAGGAGGCCTGTGTCCCAGCAGTGGGAACATTATAGGCCGATTATGTGTTATGTATGTATATTAACATCTAGAATATAAAGTATTTTGGAATTAGATTATAATTAACGGCATTGAGTATGGGTATTCCCAATCCGGCTGCGTTGGCTTCGGTCACATAACACACAGTCCAACTGTAGTCTTCCATGGAAGAGGGCTCCGTACTCATCTACGAAGACTAATTAGAGTTAGGTCCCAGACTGCTTAGATCTAAATCCATGGCTAACCTCACGTGATAGCTCTAGGAATGCAGGAGGGATGTGTTTTTAACACTGGACGTATAGACTGGTTTATATCTGATTTTATTTGATTTAACCTGAAATAAATGGATTATTATTATAGAACATTGACTAACCTCTCGTGAGTCTGTGTGGAGTTGATGGCACAGTTGAATGTTCTCATGGTTCACCTCGCGTGAGAACACTTAGAGACGGCCAAAGATCCTCAGAACACTGAACGTATATACCATCGGCTACCATCGCGTGATAGCTCATGTGGTGTCGTTCTTATGTAAGTATACAGCACAGTTACGTTCTCATGGTTGACCTCACAGTAAAAACTAGAGACTGCTGTGTGTATTACGGCATCCTATGTCGGCCAAAGATCCTCCGAACACTGAACGTATATTATACCATCGGCTAGCATCGCGTGGTAGCTCATGTGGTATCGTTCTTGTGTAAGTATACGGCACAGTTACGTTCTCATGGTTGACCTCACAGTGAAAACTCTAGAGACTGCTGTGCGTATAACGGCATCCCTTTAATAGGGAGCATGATTTCAATAGTCTTTGATTTCAATTGCCGACAACTGAGTTTCGATGACGGCTCCGCTTTGCTTTTTCAAGCGATTTTCCAGTTCTCGCAGGCGTACGGTCAGCTCCTACATTCCATCGTCTCGTTTTCTTCTGTTTTCCCATCTTGTTAAAACTTTTCTGAACTTTTATATACGAAAACGTGATCAGTGCGCGGCACAAAAAAGTACAATGATTGACAGATGTCAGGAGACCGCGCCAACGACTGGACCACAGACAACATTTGTTTTTCTTTAGGATGAAAAAATTTGAATTTCATCTTTAAATATTGTGACGTGTGCGCACGAAATGGTGCGACTACATAGTACTTATACAATGAGGATTGGATTACGAAGCATAATAAACATTGAAAGTTGGTAAGTATTCGCAAATTCTGAAAACATCTCACGGTTTCTGTAGACGGTGACGAATAGCTTGAAATTGTTATGGGTTTCGGATAAATAAACCTGGAGAGGTATTCTTTGACTACCAAGGTATCAGAAGCATGTAGATACAAGTACAACCTACCTGTTCATTCATTTTAGTTGGATAAAGGCGAAGATTTGCAAAACAAATAAGTAAACAGTGGTCGCAGCTCCATGTATATCTATTTGAGTAACCCCTTCACTTATCTGTCTCAACGGTGCGCAAATACGCTGTGTTAACTGTCATCAATGACATCAATTTATCCATAACAGATCGAAGTACTTACCGTTTACTAACGGTAACACAAACAAACTGGTTAAAAAAGTGTCATGACAAAAAGGTGGATTTGCACTCACTTTGCCCTGTCGACTCTAAAGCGTCGCTTGGCGCGGTCGCCAACCGAACCGGCTTGCAGGCGGTGCACCTCGGACTTGACCTGTGCGCAATGGCGGGCCGTCAGCATCCACAGCACAAAGTTGGTGCACGTCACCAGGCCCAAGGGTATCACGAAGTATATGTAATGAGGCCAGTCTGACCGCGAGTTCTGAACTGTAAACATAAATAGGCATGTCTTATCTTAACGAGGCTCAAATCATTGAATAAAATAAATTATCTTTTCATAACTCGTGGTGACACGAGATCTGAAGTCTCTTTCGTAGAAGATTTATTTTTTGGATCTCTATTATACCTCCTTCTAATACCGTGCCGACAGTTATTGGATAAAACTAACACGTTCTGTAACTTTTTCAATATTGAAGCATCAGTAGGTAGGTAATTTCTTAGACCCTTTCATCCTTATCTTTTACATGGAAGCTTTTAAAATCATATCCCGAATCTTTTCATAGATTCTATGAAAAGATTACGTGACGTAGACGATATTTCTTAGTCGGAACAAAATTTTAAAATGATAAATGACTCGTTGGCAAAAACATGTGTCTATAGACACTTGTCGGTATAGGAACCGGGAATCACAAGACTAAAGCAATTCAAATTGAGATTGACATGATAAAAAGCATTTGAAGTTCATTACAAAAAGTTTGTTCACAAAAGGCTAATGCTCATTATTTATTATTAGGAGCGAAAATTACGTCATAACATAAAGTGATCGGAATGATTAGGTTCTTTTCTGAACAATAGTGTTGATTGTTTTTAACCGCAATGATTTGGGTATTTCTGTCGGGAAGTTTTCAATTAGGCACGGTCTGAAAACACAAACTACCAAAACAAACTGATAACTTTTTTGTACTCATCACGAGGTTTTTTTAGATTATATTTATCTTAGTTACGTCTCGCCTGAAACTAATAAGAGGGCATGAATAGATAACATAACATCACGCTTGTAATCTCTGAAGGGCTGGGCAGAGGTGTACCTGTAGGATACATACATTTAGCTAGTTTTGTTTCAGTCCCATGTAACAGGGGGCGATCCTATTGCCATCAACCGGACACAAGTAACACACTCTAGCTGCAGGACCTCAGCAGTAGCGCTTGTGACCACTAGGCCAACGAGACAGACGAGGCAGCCTTCGGGGATTATAGGTGTCATAAATAGATAATATACAATCAGTTTTTCAACCGCAGCGGGAGCTATATTTTGCGGTGTTCTGAGAGGATCCATGTAGCAGAAGAATGATTTGATACATAAGATTAAACAATATTAAATCATCTCTTCCTTATTCTTACAGATCAATTATTACACGCCTGCTGTATTGCTAGTTATTGTCTTAATTGTTATAACTACAGTCTTCCCAGTCTTGCCCAACATTGGCAAACCGCTTTACTATTATGATGACGATGATCTGTAACGTGTTTTAATGCTAACTTTATCGCAGACAATGAATCAACACCTACGTATTTGTAGACGTATTCGTCAATTAGACAGATATGTGTACCAATTATTATGAGGGGGTCACACGTCGCGTAGTCGCCCCATTTTCTAAGCGTCCAAATATTTGTACTTAATACAATCCCTCTCAATGGTCTGGGTATATTGGTTTTCTCGTGGTATTGTTTGCTGTCGGGTCGTCGAGCTCCATATGATAAGATTGAGCTCACGATGGCTGATGCATGCATGCCGGCTGTTGGGACAGGTTTACTCAAACAGTTTCTGAAACTTTCCTCAAAAGGCCGGTCCGGATGCTACCCTGCATTTTGGTACACGATATTTTTGATATTTCATGTCTGGACTTTAAAAGAGACTTTGACCCCCCAAGTTTGTGTCGAAATTTCTTCTCAGGGGTTGTCTGATAGGAAAGGTCGACTCCATCTAACTATATTATTTTTTGTTATAAACATGACGAGTAAGAGTGATTGTGAGTGACATTTCATATGAGCAATAACAAATGACAAGAACTGTAAAGAAAATTGCTTCGTGTTATTAGACATTCATTTAGTACTTTTTTGTTACTATGAGTCTTCGGACAGCTGGACCCGGTCGCTTCTGGACCCGCGGGTCCAGTTGACCACATCATTATTATCTGTAGTTTTATTGGTTAACTGGACCCACATTCAAACTTAGAAGAACATCTCCTAACGGCTCGCTGAATCTAAAATCAGTAGAGCGTTCAGTTTAACAATGAACTTCAGGTGTGCGTCATTTTTAACCGACTTTAAAAAAGGAGGTTCTGTATTCGACCCGTATGTATGTATGTATGTATGTATGTATGTATGTATGTATGTTTGTATGTCCGCGATTATCTCAAAAACTAGTGAACCGATTTTGATAATTCTTTCATTACTGTGATCTACATACTTTCAGGAAGGTTTTAGTATATAATACATTAGGTAACTATTCTTATGTACGAAGTTATATGCATAAATGTACTGCATCTCCGGCATTTCTATGGGAATTTTGATGATTCTTCGAGTCGTGTCTTCAATTCTTCAATGCACTAGTGTTAATTGAATTGGTGTAGGGTAGGTACAACTAAAAAGTGAAAAATAAAAACTTTTTTACAAAAAAAACAACCGACTTCAAAAAAAACACTACAAAGTGAAAAATAACTTTAATTTCGGAAGTCGGTGTCAAAAAACGAAAATGCGGAACCAACGACACCGACTTCCGAAATTAAAGTTATTTTTCACTTTGTAGTGTTTTTTTTGAAGTCGGTTGTATTCTGTTAACGCCATTACCTGCAAAAACCGTGTTGTATCCACTGTTTTAAACTGTATTTCCTTTCTCACGGTTTTTCTACCTATAGTCAAAAGTGGCTTTCAGGTAATCTCTGATTTGTATCACTTACATTTTTAATACATTTACCGAGTTGTACTGTAAAGGGTAGCTAAGCATTAGGCCATTGTAAGATCTTGAAACAATCAGAACGCAAATAAAGATATGAATATAAATTACACTTTAATTCCGCAGTCGGTTTTATTTATCAGGTTTTCTTTCCATTACAATTACGATGTTAATTAGATAAATTACTCATGCATGTTAACTTGTATTCATATTTATACGTACAGCATGCACCCCACCTAGGTATACGTAAACATAATAATGATGTCATGCTAATGACCACGGTCAACAAATCCTTGTTTGTATATTTATAGAACTATGTTTCAGGAATCATCATAAAGGATGAGATGTAGCTAGCATAGCTGTTGTAAGTAGGTACTCATTACTAAGACGAAATTATTACAAATCTGTCCGGATTGTTCCTCAGACAATGCATGAGAACTGTAATTTTCATATAGACATCAAGGTGATAAATGAATGAAAAAACGTAATTCGTGTAAACAACTGTGTAGTTTTAAGAAAAATGACGATATAAGTTTGTTTATTATTTTGATTGTACGCAGAACTGGACCGGGAGTTTACTTTAAAAGCGCGGGCGTTTACTGAAACTACACATTTATCAGCAACGAAACATTCTTATGAAATAAATGTTCATAATATTTTGTACTTATATACTATGCGTCACGTCGAGCTGCTGGCTGAAGCTTCCAAAATCGGTGGCTTGATAAACGATATTAAATCTTCAAATCATTCCTTTTACATAAGTACTTGAATATAATAATTGGCAGATAAAATAAATTCACGTCTTCCATATGTCTTTATTTAAGCTTTTGTAAATCTTTACCAAATGTTTAATATTGTATTTGAAATATATACGTGCGTAGTTATTATGATATTTATACTACGCCCATGTAATGTTTCAATAAAAATCTCCGAGATTTCGATTGTTTGCAAACAAACCCACAAAAGAAAGATAAACTGGCATTACGGGAAACAAGTGTGAGTTGGCTAGAATGATTTCGTAACGGGTTTTATTGCAAGAAATGGGATGTGTGTGTGATGGAAAGTAAACATTTTTTTTTACATATGTTACGATACGTTAAATCCATCCTACGTAAGAAGTACTATTATACGTACCTACATAGAAGTACTATACCAACTCACTTGGATACGTCATCGACAGCCACCGTAGTCAACAGTTAAGCTATAGTTTCATAACCTTTCCAACCTGACTATACTACACTGGCACAGTCACTAAAGCACTTAACCTGTAAGCTGGACTACTGCTAGGTTATGGCCATCCTTGAATGAGCTGAAAGCTGCCCTATCTACTTAATAAAATTCTTAAATTCACTGACAGACACATACTAAACCGTTTTGTCTAGAAGCATAAAGTTTAGCATTAGAGTTCCTTTTTGAATTGAGCACATTTGTGATTGAAAACTCATCCCACAAAGAGGTTTAAATGATGAAAGTTTGTATGGAATTTTGTAATTTTTTGTATTAGCACAAAAAGTTACGCACCTTGTCCAAACCAGCATATGCCTTCTCCCATGTTGGCGTCGAGGATGTCGGCGACGGGGTACTTGTCGAAGAGGAACATGACGAGGGTTAGCAGGATGGCCGTACTCCACGCGTACAGCGAGTACCAGAGAAACCGGCGCAGCTCGGCGTCCGCCTTGCGCATCGGCTGCACGGTGCGGACACTCCTGGTGGACGAAGTATTGAGAAACATTTGAATATTATTATATAGAATGACTGGCTTCTAATACACCTGCAAAACTAAACAACCGGCCAAGTGCGTGTAGGACCACGCACAGTGATAGGTTCCGTAGTTGGAATGACGGCAAAAAAAAATGTATTCATAGCATTTCTCGGAAAAATAATGGAATACCAACTTGTAACCGAAAATATCCCAAATATCAAAAACTATGGACGATCTTTTTAATTATGGGATTCAACGACACCCCACCACCCACATGCTTACTCGTGTGTGCATTGAACTTTCATTGATTCCGTTTCTGCCATTTGACTACGAAACTCTAAAAACAACTATCAGGATGTTGAACTTTTCCAAGTACTAAATTAGTTCCAATAAAATAGACTCATGTTTCCATGATATTCTTAAGCAAAGAGACAAAAGTAGGTACTTATTTACATAGTTTAATACATCTGCAAACATACTCAATTTTTTATAATGTCTTAGAACTCCTCAAACAATCACAGACATCTATTACGGAGAAGTCTTCACTGACATTGTATCTTAAACAATGTCAGTAAAAAATACCTCTTCAATATTCGAGCATATTAAAACGTTATGACAGATTTGTTAGACACAGAGAGATCAGTAAAGTAACTAGACACATTAATTTAATTGTTGAAGTAACAATGCTCCTATGCCCATTACTTTTATGGCGATTACGGCAAACATGGAAGTCGTAACGGCCCTGACGAGAGCTAATATAGCACATACCTATGGGGTCTTTATTGGTTTTTACTGCTCCCATTAAGTCGGCCGGGTCATGGGGATTGACTAGCTAATCACGAAGATAAAGTACTGTGACAAAATATACGATAACAAGCACCCGGCTTCAGATAAAAATTAAGCCAGAGATAACTAAAGCTCCGAACATAATAAGTTCATTATAGCGTAAATGCAAATCCCGGGCGTGCTTCTAATCGTGTAATCATGTATACTTCAACTGAACTAGGAAATTGTAAACAGAACTGTAGCGTGTTAACATTTACCATACGTATAGTTTATGAATGTTATCTTAATCATCCATATTTAAATTAAAATATGGTTGGGAGCGAGTTTTACCTGTTCACCAAAGGTTCCGTAAATAAGGGACTGAGCGAAAATTCAGATCTATACGACATTCCACTACCACATTTCAGTTGCAGGAAGAATTTTGGTAATATCCCAAAAATAATCACAGCCACAAGTTTCGTTTAGTTTTCCTGGTAATCATATCTTAAGTTAAATCAAAGTAGTTCAAGACCACGGAAACAGAGTTTTCCTTCAACAAAACTAAGATGCGGTGCCCTAATTATAAAAGCCAACCTTACACGACCTTCTCAGTTCGTTTATAATAAAGTTAGCGTTATTTTTATTCTATATTGTAATTATTCGCAGTATTGTATTGGAGTGGTCGGTGACGCGTCTTAATTAGGCCCCACCCACACAGTGCCGAAACATAAAGTGCGTTTTCCTATCCTGTCGGTTTTCATTAACGCGACCTAATCGTCTCCTGCACGCTTGGCTTTTTCAATCCCACATTAGAAGCCATCAAATTAAGCTTTAACATTACCCTGTAATGAAGTCTAATTAGTTGAAATTCTGGAAAATAGTCGTAGCTTTTACTAAATGTCTGTCTGTCACCAGCTGTAATTACTAATTCCATATTATTCGCTCATAATGTAGGACTCAGATATTTGTGTCACGGTGAAACATTTCTAATTTTCGTAGTAGTGAAAATGCGCTGACAGTTGTTTGCAAGTTTCACCCACATAGTTATGTTGACGCGGGTGTACTGTAAGTAAAGTACATCTCTGCCTAACCATTCAAGGAATACAGGCGTCATGTTATGTTATGTATAATTATTTAATGTTTACTATTTTATATGATTTGCTTGGTGATAAACTTATTAACTTATTTGCTAGCCAATGGGTAGGTATAGTATCATGGCGTGTGTTTTAATTCGGTAATAATGCGAGCAATAGCATAATCAGCCTATTATATTCCCACTGCTGAGACACAAGCCTCCTCTCAGTGAGAGTGAGTGGGCCGCAATCCACCAAGCGGGTCCAGTACTGGTCGGTAGATGTCACTTGTCTTCGTTTTTTTTTTTTGTTTTAGGATATGCCGGTTTCCTCACGATGTTTCTTCACCGTTTTGAGAGCAGTGGTGATAAAATAATTTACACAAAGTAAACTGCCTGTCTGTTTTCGAAACTACGACCTGCAACTCGATAAGTCGCAGCCGTTACCACTGGGCCGTTGCGTCTCTAATAATAGACAAATAAAAAACGTCATTACAGTCCAATTATTTCATCTAACACTGACCATTGCCACTTATAACCCGGTGGCTTTTGATGATCATTGAATTTAAAGATGCAGGAACTTACAATACGACGAAAAAGCAAACAGCTAAAAATTAAAAGTGCCTGATTATTAAGCTTATAAAGCTAATCCTTTCCTAAAACTAATTCTAGGTGGACTTATTGGTACCTACTTTAGTAGGTACTCATTTTAATCAGATTTAGGTGGGGCTTCTCAAATCCTCAAAACAATATTGGAATGGTGGTGACAATCATAATTACTCATAAATCATCATAAATTTGTAAGATTAACGTGGCCTGCATTATTTTGATGGGACTCTAGGTACACAGAACGTGAATACCTACGTAACTACCAATGCTGCTGAAATACTTACCCTTAATAATTCTGAAAACTCTTATATTTCTTAGAAAAGAAAATACTATAAATGATGGAAACTCTTGGAAACATACAAACATAATACTGAACAAATGATTCACTATTTTTGTCCTACATACGAGTACAAGATATTCATAGAACTGGGAAAATTATATTAGCAAAAACTTGTTTCTGTTAACGACTCGGTCCTATACCATTGGATAAGTAATTAATTTTCTATCCAGCTTATACATAGACATGCCGTCTCTTCTTTAAAAATCTCACCGTATTTTAGGAGAAGGCCAAGAATAAGTACTTATTCGTAGGGAGAAGGTCATAAAGTGAGCTCTCATTCCATCTAGGCATCTGTCAATTTATACTTTAAAAATCTCACTTTAATACATGCGTCATGTTCGTGAACGGGCGCCGTCAGTAGGGACTGGTCATCTCTTTGCTGCCACGGCTTATTTTAATTTAATATTTGAATTGTTTTTTTTGTTCTCATCTTCTCATTATGGACGCTTTTAACGTTCTGCATCGTTCTCACATGTATAATTTTTAACATGAATGATGTAACCAAGACTTTGTAACCATATTATTTTGATTTAAAAGAGTGTCCATGGAGTTTCTTGCCCGTTCTTCTCCATAGGTACCTACTCTTTGGAATGGGCAACTAGCTTCATCTTTCTGACTGACCGACCCCTTGACAATTCAAAAGTGCCTGTAATTGGTTTAATTGAAATAAATGCTTTGAGTTTGAGTTTTGGGTTTGAGTTCACTATCACAACTTAGGTGAGGTGAGCTGTTAATAGCGTCAATCCTTAGCATCAACTATTCTATAAAAATCTCATCGGAAAAACTTAGGTGAATTGAGCACCTGCACCCTAATTGTGTAACACACTATCAATCTCAATCTGAATAATTTTGAAGGATATTGCTTCATATGTTCGAAAAATGTGTCTACTTTAACGTAAATAACGATAACGCAATGAATGTTGTTGAACTTTCAAAATGAAACCCATTGCTACTGATAGCGTGCTACGCAATTACCCCGCTGATGCTAGGGATTAACATTAAACACTATTGACAGCTCACCTCACCTAAGTTTTGATAGTGAGATTTTTACAGAATAAATCGACGGATGGAATGAGAGCTCATTTTAAGCTGACTTCACTTATGTTTTCACGTTGATATTTTTACAGAATAGCCTGCCAGGACTGCAAGTGTGTGAGTAATGCGCTGGGCATGTTCAAAAAGTGATATCACACACGCAAGACGCATAGATACCTATGTCGTCCTACGCCCATTCATAACTACGCTCAGTGAGGCACGTCCACTGACTGAAACAGTTTGAGGAAATAGGAATTTATCAGAAACATGCAACGGATTTTCCCAACAAGCGGATGTAGTCTTCTTTCACATAACAATAGAGGGTAAGCCAAAAGTAATGCTAGGTGCCTAATCAACAGTTGGTTTATTAAGTAATTACTTTTACTTTTTCAAAATATTAAAATTTCAACAATGCCGGTACTCTTTTCAGGGGTATCTAAATCTATGCTAGTTCTGTCCCATTTTCCTGCCAAAATAACGTAAAGATGAAACTGTTAGCTTAATCCAAGAGCAATTATTATAATATTTTCACTAGAAATAAAACATGAATTGGCTGACTACTGAGATATGTATGATTCAGCCATTTTACGCATCCTCTCATGATAACAAATTATATTATCTATCACATTTATCACATCCGAAACCCTATTACCTACATAAAATATGCCAATTATATCGGATAAAAATGTATAACAAATGATTAATACATAAGTGTAACAATGATTTGCTATATTTATACATTGTTTAACTTCTATTAGATCATTGTAGTATTTGTTATATTTGTATATTTATTTTAAGCGTCTTAACGTGGCCCCGGGGATTCTTGCCATGTGCAAATATCAAAGAGCCGGTGTGTAAACTCATCGATAACTAAGACAAAACAAACATTTACCCACATTGCGACAAACGACGGCGAGCAACACTCCAAGCATTTGTTTAATCAATTATGACATTGAGGTACCATAAATCATGTCATTTGTAAACGTACACTTTAAATCTTAATCGTTCGGAAGCAATTGTTTGTAGCTATTCACGAAAAACGAGCCGTTAGTCACGACAGCGCCGCCGCAGCACCGTATTCCTAGCCAAACCGCGGCTAGCACAGATAGCAGCATTGCTCATCCGTAAAATCCGGTTGTGTAGGCTGCAGGATTGACTTGTAATCACGACCCAATATTTAATTTAGTCGTATTTTTAGAACTACTATTTCACGAATAAATAACTACAGCATTTGAAGAATTTTGAAGTATAAACATTTTCATTCATTGAACCACAAAAGTTTTAATAAAAAGCTGTCAATCTTTGAAAATATGAGTTTTGAACGTGTGAAACAAAGTTTTTGCTATGTACTGACAGTAGCAACTGAACTTGATTTTGGAATATAGTTCAAGACTGAATGCATCGCAGTGTCTGGCGCACTACACGGCCGAATATTTTCTTGAACGTTATGATATAAACAAACTCTCGCTATCTGGGCCTACGATGTGTACTCAATCTGAAATTAGGAGTGCGAAGTAAAGTTTTTGATCGCAGGAAATTATTTGTTTAGCGTAACACAATAACACTTTGACACACGCATCTGGATGCGTATGATCGAACTGAGAATAATGGTAACAGGGCCAACGGTCTGTTAAACTGGGTTGAGTACGTGGTAGATGTGCATAGCTGTCGAGGCGAGGGACATGATGATACACATAATGTAGGCATCTTCAATTCACACGTCATTTGCATTGTAGCCAGTCTAAATGTTTGTGTTGATTCTTAACAAAACTTACCCAAATGTCCACCAGATGTCGAAGCACATGACGTTGAGCCAGGCAAACGCGGCCACAAAGCCGAAGTAGATCCCGTACCCTGTGCAAACAATGAGCGACCATGTAATGGATCAACTATGACTGGCAACGTTCCTACAGAACTACTTCGGTTCTCAAATTATCTCAATTACGCACTGCTACGTTATCATCGATTAATCACAATCCAGCCGATTAGTAGCTACATGCTGAAACTGTGCATAATTAATTTATAGAGGATTTTATAGTAGAGCCTCCAATTAAAAAAATAGCAACTATTGAAATCGAACCACAGGAGTTCAGTTTTAGATTTTGCGGTGTAATGCTCGGATAATAATTGGTTTCTCTTTGGTATGCTTTTTCTAATGGATTGTTCAATTATGGATAATATGTATCAAATAAACAGTCAATTGATAGGCAATTCTAAGTTAATACTTGGGTATTACTTTTTAGTGTTTTTTTGTACGTTTAGGGGTGATCTTTTAGTATCTTTAATTTGGTTGGAACAGCAATATTTAGATAAGTCAATGTACAAATTATGAATGAATTTGACAAATTGTTGCTTCGCTGTACAAATAATACTATTTTAAGGCGTTAACAATATTTAAACCTTATTCTTTTAATAAAACAGAGTACTGGCTGATTCACCAACTCCATACTTAGGCCCAATTTAGAATGGTTGTTTAGGCAATTTTTTATTTCGTTAACGTAAACAACACTTAAATAGATTTTCTTGATATCACAGCATATTAAAAATAAACAAATTATATAACAATATTTATATTGATCATACATCACTTCACCATAATTCACCAAAATCTGATTACATTCAATGACTTAATTACTCGTGCCATTTACGTCATAATTTGAGAAACAATCAAGCAGTGCATAACCTATTGATGTTACTATGGAATACTACATTAAGCACATTAGAGTCAATTATTTCAGAAAGCGATGCAAGACTCCCGGGGGTTTCGCAGTTTCATTTGTCGATGCTTGACAAGTTAAAGACAGCAATGTTTGATATATGGTGTCCCTTAGGGTTGCATATCACCTTGTAATTTGTTTAATGAACATTACTCGCCACGAGCATTAGCTTCGCGAATTTGATTTGTAAACATTCGTTGCGCGAGCTTCTGTTGACGAACATTCATTCGCGAAAGAAACAGTTTGGTATTAACGTGAATCGAAACACATCACATGGTATCCTATTGCCTATCCTTTACTATTAATACTAATCCACAGTCTGTTATAAGAAAACATGAATAATGGAATATTTATGGTGTAGTATTTATACGATTCAGAGGACATTAGATTGATGACATTGGTCGTATATCTGTGGTAAAATTACCATATATTCAATATCCTAACTGTAGATTTTGCTCTACCTACCTCAATTGTAAACAACTTTGAGACGGAAATGTATTTAAAGAGAACCTCACAAAAAATATGACAAGTAATTAAATCCACGGCTCAACTCTCAAAGTGTTTAGGAATATTAGATATCATTAATTTTATTGTTCCATTCTATGTTAATTAGTACACACATAATAATATAGTACAAATTATTCGAGAATAATTTGCATAATATTTGTGCAGCGTGCCAATCTCAACATTTGGATACTGTGTAGTTGAGAGTAAATATAGCGATTTACGTACTTTGTTGCAAAATGATCGTGTATTCATTAACTACATGCAAGTGCATTATATCTGCAGCATAATCAATTTAATAATACGCCTTAAAATATGATTTAGATAAGGTCGCCACTTCTATCTTCGATTTTTATTGCAGCCAGATGTTATCATGTACTTAAGATAAAGTTAATTCAAAACAGACTGTGTTGATATCTATCATTCATCGAAACATTATATCGCTTGACGTTTTGTTTATAAATTTTCCTTTTACGTACCTATAACAATAAAATGTATCCCACGCAAAATAAGAGTTCGCGCGCCATCGGGAGATGGAATTTTCAGGAAGTGAACTTATTTTTTACAAAGTTCATTATAAAATGCACTTTGTTTACGCACGCAATACATTTTCTTAAATATAGAGGGGAAAGACTGTTCCGTCATGAACCAGTTTATAGGCTTTTAACCCCAAACTGTTTTACTGGGGACAAAGTGAATTAAGCCTCTTTATCATGACCATAAAGTGATTGTAATCGTTCAGCCACTTTATTCGCGTGATTGATACTTTCTGTATTTCCTTTTACGATAGATTGAATCGTGCCTGTCTGACAAGTAAATAAATAGAATAGGTATAGAATATAAGTACATGATTCGGCCTTAGAATCTCGGTGTTTCTCTCAAGTTAGTGGTAAGTTAGAAGCTGACAAGGAAGGGTAATATTATCTTCAGTGTTAAACACTTCAGCTCTAGTAACTTTTCAGAAGAAAAAGGCAAGCAAAACGATGTCAAAAAATAACTTACCAAGAAGAGTGCAGGCGGTATTATTGGGCACGCGGCTGTACTGGACGCGCGCGAGGCAGCTGAAGGCCAGCAGCATCATGCTGACGTGGCAAATAAGCGTGCGGCCGTGCAAGTTGCGCAGCTCCGGCAGCGACAGGTATACCACTAGCGTTAGCGCCAGGCACACGCTGGAGATGCAGATCAGCTGCCAGGGAAATATAAACGTCAAACTTGCCATCCACAGCGATATTGATAAGGCAGAAAAATTAACCAAAACAGCCTTTTATGAAGCGGAGAGAGCCTCTTGAAGTAAGTGTTGGTTAATTTTCCTCCGGTCCGCCTGAAAAATAGCCTTGATTGATCGTCTAGTGTTCGAACACGCGATTGCTAAGCCTGGGCTCTTGAGTTAGAATCTCAGGTCAAAGTGTTACAGGGACCAAACAAGAACACCCTATCGATTGGTGTCCAGGTGATGGGTCGCCCCCTGTTATTATTATTACATGTAACTGTGAAATGTGCGCATGTAATGTAGGCAGAAAAGTGTGAACACTTCAAACTGAAGAAACTTCGGGGAATATAGGGTGGTTATGACATTTGCAAATAAATATAAAAAAGCAAATTTTGTGCGTGTGTGTGTGAATTAGAATTAATAGATTGACGTCTGTTGATCAACAAAGTGAATAGACTTGACTTTAAGCATATTGATTTGAGATTATTTAACTAATTATTGAAGGAGTTTCCCAGATTATGTGTACTCAGAGTTTACCGTCATCTCCGATATTAGATCGTGGCTATAAATCACTTAATCAAACACACAAAAAAGTCAAGTGTGGATATTCCTACTAAAAATATATCGGCTTCTTATATCTACATAAACACACATGACGACGCAATTAATTAGAATTACATTCTATTCATTCAAAAAAAAACTATAGGCTTTTTTTATTGTATGGGAACTGAAATTGAATTCTTTTGTGTTCAGCTTTTTTACCTGACATGAACGCCTATTTATTTTTGTAGAAATAATCTTTGAGCATTTTCTTTTAACCAAATAAAGAATTCATATTTTCGGAGATCATTTGAGAATATTACCATTGAGTAGGTACCTACTACATATATCTGTAAGTATACAGGGTGGCAGGGGATATCGTCGCGCAAACTGAAACCATGAATTCAGCACATGATTGATGACCCCTAGTGTCGAAATGTTTCGTCAGTTATCAAAAAATCTCTGCTGTTTCATAGAAAAGCGCAATACGCGGTCAAAATTTATGGCAGAGCAAATTTTTTTTTCAATAACCGAAGAAAAATTTAAGGTTTCAGAATCATGTACATAGTCACGTAACACACTCACTGGATCCATAGTTTTTACAAGTTGAGCGTCGATACCACCCTGTATTTTCAGACATAATTTCACATGAAATTAACAGCTCCCCAATCTGTCAAATCCTATCATATTACAATGTGTGAACAGAGAAATTAACGGAGGTTTATGATTACCCGCTGCGCAATGACGTCACGGGCCGAGTTCTCATCTCCTTTGTTTATCTTTCTGGATGATGGTTGCCTCATGGCCCACAACCCCGATATAAACTAAAAATGGGCTTGCAGACACTGAGAAAGTCAGGGCGCTGCGTCAGTGTAAAGATGGTGGTGACACGAAATGCAATAACGAACTTACTAAGAGCTGTAGCTGTTTTGTAAACCTTATTCATTTATATATCAAAATGTAATAATCGTAATTTCCCGAAAATATGGTACGTCTTAGTCACTGATCGTTTGTTTATCACGAATCAATTCATCCGTGTGATCTATTGACTCGCACAACAATCTAAACAAACTTACAAAAATGTATCGCTATAAAAAAAAAACAACTATTTCCGTCACATAACCTCAACAACTCCAGAATCTATCATCCATCAATTTATCGTTTGAAGATATGAAATCATGAAAATCAATGAAGTGTGTAGTAATCGTGATAAATGAGCACTTATGACTTACGATGAAGGACATTTGGAAGTTCTTCAGGTTTTCTGGTGACTTTACGAAACAATTCACGGCAGTGACGAAGATATTGCCATCAGGGCAGCTGCGGCTGTCGAAGGCTTCGAAACAATAGGAATCGCCGACGCTGATAGGCGAGATCAGCCGCCCGTCGGAAGTTAACCGGTGTCGGTCCCGGTCCACAGACTTGTTCAGCACCACTCGACCCTCGTGGCAGAGCAAGTCAGTGCGAATCCCGAGGACATCTAAAAGCATAAGCACTATTATTTTCTACGGTCAAGCTGTAGTTATTGCCTCTTTGCGAAAAATGGCATCTGTACGTGCCTTTTTTACGACGACAATAGTTCACGGCCATACCTTCTCTTCCTGTATGCCTGCCTCGTCAAACGTTGGTTCTAGTCCTAGCTAATAATATATTTTGATGAAAGAGTTTCCTGTTCATTCAAATATTAACCAGTATTTGCGTTGGAATACCTATTCAGCAGGCTGTAAGCAATTTGCCAGCTATACATGTGATTTTTTTTTGTAAATTTTTTGCTAATACTAGTACACCACACTATTGTATTGTATGATCAAAACTTTTTTTTGTTCCGCCTCCATGCGTCTGAGGCACATCAGTCACGGTACCAACGCTGATTTTAAGGCCTGGATTTTTTATGGGGATTTCTTGGGAGTAATAGCAAGACCTAGGTATAGTTTTATTTAGGCTATTTTTTTCTGCAAAGCAATAAAGATAATCAATGATCGATACGAATGACATAGTAAATAAACGGTAACTATCTATATATAGGTAACTATCTATATATTTAGTAATTGTCTTATAAATAGTTGTTCGTTTACTTCGAAAAATACTTTCTTGGTCACAGCTCGTGAGGGTGAAAAATCTCATTATTTTTAACCGACGAAAAAAACGGAGGAGATTATCAATTCGACGCGTATATATATATTTTTTTATGTATGATCACGCATAACTTTTAACAGAGCAGTCCGATTTTGATAATTCTTTTTCTATTGGAAAGTATATACCCCGAAGTCGGTCGAAATTTGGAAAAAAAAAATCCTACCCTAAGGGTGGGAAAATAGGGGTGATTTATTGTTCATTCACAGATTTTAATGCTGAGCTGTCTATTACAATTAAAAGGCCTATCTATGTTGGTATATAAAGCCTGTTTTTTTAACCGACGAAAAAACGGAGGAGGTTATCAATTCGACGCGTATATTTTTTTTTTAAGTATTTTACTATACAAAAGAATAATAGTTAAAGTAGGATTATATAACATTTAATATCTAAAGTAAGGTAGGTAGCTATTTTAAAAGTTATCAAAAATTAAGCATGTAGTAATTAGTAAATTATAGCCTCAAAAAATTATAAAATAAAAACTTTTTAACAAAAAAATTAAACCTCCGAAAAAACTGAAAAGCAAAAAATAAAAACCTTTTTTATTTTACCTTAATAAATAAGTTCTTAAACTAATGCAAGTAAACCTAAGAAATTTTGAGTCGGCGCCAAACAATCAATGAACAATGATCACTAAATTACCTTAAATTTAAAGAAATAACCAAATCAAATTAATAATGCAACGTGAAATCTCCAGCGATAAATATAACATTCCAAACAAAAACTGCGCTCTCCGCACGACCACTCGCAACGATATTAAGTTGCTTGTTTGGCGCCGACTCAAAATTACTTAGGTATACTTGCATTAGTTTAAGAACTTATTTATTAAGGTAAAATAAAAAAGGTTTTTATTTTTTGCTTTTCAGTTTTTTCGGAGGTTTAATTTTTTTGTTAAAAAGTTTTTTGTTGATTGAACACAGACCAGACATAAAAATAATTTACATTGTAATTCGGTTTACGTTATCTTTTTCAGGACTTATTTGATTTGGTATGTTGGACATCGAACAAAGATTTTATTCCTGTAAATCTTGAGTGTGATTTTAATTAACGTGATCACGATTGGAGCGATTCGGTATTCTACCCTTTATAGAAATAGAAATAGTTTATTTGATAACCTTAATCGTACAAAAAAGGGGTTTGAAGATTTTTGTATGGAGGGTGGCCCTAACGTCGGCCGCCATTTTGATTTTTTTTTCAGAATCGCGGTGCACAACAAAAGTTATATATTTAGATAGAGGACTTTTATACAAACAAAAAATGTTATTTAACACATTCACTGCGGCTGCGCTAGATTAAAACCTACTTCCAGTGCTGTACAAGTCACATACTTCCCGTATCAAGAATGCCTGATATGCGTTACGACGTCTATTTTCCCGTACGTAGTCCTGACTTCAAACCTCCACAGAGACATGGAAAGTCCACATCTGATTTTTTTTGTTGTACCAATCAATAGGTTACATCCTTGTGTATACACAGCTGCTGTGCAGTCGCACGGGGTTCTAAGTAATATCTTAAAAGTTACAGGTATTTTTGGAAATGGTTGATTTTACGGGAAAATACTTGTCGTGGCGCATACAACAGTCATATTGCTAGGGATGGGGTGTAATAAGTAAAATATTTTTTTAATTCAGATTTAAGTATTATTTATTGTTTTGAAGTTGGCATTTGGAAAATTTTAATATTTCCATCGGTATTTCTAGATGTAGAACACGTAGGTGTATTAAACTTTGAAAACTCATTTCTTGAAAACTTACTTCGGGGTGTTGACAACAGTTCAGACACCATTTCAGAATTTAGTGATATTTCGAGCGCTGGTACTAGATCACTCACAGAAATGTTGTCCAGGGATAATGAATCAGGATCAGTCTTTTTATTCTTATTAATTAAGTACTTCTTCTAATATACGAAATTCACTTCCTGTTGATGGACTTAAAAAAATTGAACTGGGTTTTTTTGTACTAGATGGTTTGGGATTCGGTAAACTGGAACCAGTACTCTGCACAATAATGTTTCTAGCCTCTTTAACTTCTGTCTTTACACCTCTCCCCATAATAAGTTTTTTACGTGAACGTTTCATTGTTTATGTACAATTTACCTACTTAAGCGTGACGAATAAAATATTGCGTTCTGCAAAAATGTATTAACTGGGCACAGCTATTAGTATATTAATCTATGGGCACAGCACTACGACTAACTGAAGCTCCGCGCGCGCGCGCACGTTCAGTGCGTAAGAGGTTTTGGATACGGCCAAATAGTTCCCGTATCGCACTATTGTAAAATAATTACCTTTCTGTGCGTTACGAAAAAATAATTCCCGTACATTTTTATTCGTAAATTTTAATACACTTCAAGCAAGGACACCGGCAATGTAGGCGTCTCTTTTTTACTTGTACGAATACTTGAAAAAATCATCCCCGCACGGAGTGCAAAACAAGGACAACTAGCTGCCGCACAGAGCAGAACTCAATTACAACCAAATACTTCCCTAACGCAGTGAATGTGTTAACATAATATCCTAAAGCGTCAGGTTTCGGAGTTATTCACCGAAATATAAGTCGAAAACAACAAGGATTTTTTTGTTTTTTTTCCCTACAGGTAAGCATATTGAACTATTGAGGTAATAGAAGCGTTATAATACCTTTATAGAGAAGAAACAAATGAAGAATAGATATTTTTTTAATAAATAATTAAACACGGCAATTTATAGTTCGTTTTTTTAATCCCAGAGACTAATCTGACATTTAAGTCTCTTGTGTTTTCGTTTTTTTCAGTATAGAAGTTTGACATTACACTTGTCAGATTAGTTTCTGGAACTATAAATTGCCTTGTTTAATTATTTATTTAAAAAATATCTATTCTTCATTTGTTGCTTCTCCATAAAGGTTTCATAACGTTTCTATTACCTCAATAGTTCAATATGCTTACCTGGAAGGAAAAAAAACAAAAAAATCCTAGTTGTTTTCGACTTATATTTCGGTGAATAACTCCGAAACCTGACGCTTTAGGATATTGTGTTATACAACATTTTTTGTTTGTATAAGTGTCCTCTATCTAAATATATAACTTTTGTTGTGCACCGCGATTCTGAAAAAAAAATTAAAATGGCGGCTGATTTTAGGGCCAAAACCTTCAAACCCCTTTGAGATTGGAGCCTCCATTTAAGCAAAAGATGCCTTTATGCTTAAGCACAGTGTGATTTTGAAAAAAAAAAAACATTCGATCTTGAAGCAAAGCAATCCTGAATGGGATTTTATGTTACTATAAGTCATTGGTAACTTCCGCCACTGTGTAATCTATAATATAAATAAAAAAATGAATCGCCGAAATGTATGTACGCGCATAACTTCCGAACGACTGCACCAAATTGGATAATTCTTTTTTGTTGTTTTTGGTATATTCAGAACAAGGTTAGTATGAAAGAAAAAATCGGAAATTCGAAAAAAAAAATGCACCCGTGTGAAGCTGGGGCGGGCCGCTAGTTCTTATGATAAATAAATAAAAGGTGAGTTAGAACTGTCAGCTCGACGGAATGGTGCATCCTCAAAAAACTTCAAATTATTTGTAAACGTTTTGCTTTGTTTTGTTTCCCATTAGCACATACAATTTGGTGGGAAAAAGATACCTAATGATAAAAAATTTAGGTACTTCATTTATTTTAACTGCTATCATGTTTTAACCTAAATGGGTACCTAATCAACGTATGCTATCAGTGGTGGTTAGGGCTACATGGCGTTTAGGCACTTCTGTCTGATAGCAATTTTTTATGGACAATAATTTTAGGTAGATAATGATCTATTTTTTTTATGGATTGTTATTATTTTAGGGTGCTACAATAGCCTATTATAGTGGCGATTTAATTTGCGTTTGCGCCCTAGGCTGTTAGCCCCACTACCACTTTGCTGACTTGCTAATATTTTTGCCATGGCATGAACTATTTCTAACCATTTATAAGAAGAAGGAATTGACATAATCAAAAAGATTACCTGTTATATGTTCATCTTTACGTTGCAAGGGCTCCAGGTACTCAGATATGTTAAAAAAGACATCGTCCACGTTTGGCTTACATGTGCTAGCAAAGCCGCCACAACGTCGAGGTTTGTAGTGGTATCCGATGGGACAGCACTTCCTCACACAGAATGCACCATACTGAGAACAGTCACGAGAGCACACGCGGGCAATCAGCTCATCACCGTAGAATTCCCGGTCCACGCACCACTCTCCTGGCGGGGCGTCACTACCACCGTATCCTTTTTTACTTAAAGCCTTCAGATTGCTTCCATCTACTTGAAGCGAGAAGAAAGTCTCCCTCAGTTCCACACCATACTCATCCATTTTACAGTTCAGTCCATTATCAACTTCATAAATATCATTATCATTCATTTTCAAGCGCTTTATTAGCCAATCTTCTGAATTGTTCACGTCAGAATTTCTACATAAATGGAAATTACTATCGTAACTCTGTCCACTCGGACAGCATTTCCGGTAGTGATGCACAATTAGTTTGTCTCTTGGCGTGTTTAATGTTTCATTTTTAATACAGCTTAATTCTACAACTTCAGGAATGTTTGATTTCAGTGTGCCATTCACAACTTGTAACACGAGCCTGTCGTAACAGCTATTTAATTCTTTTAACCGATTATCTAACTCTGACGATGTCATCTGCATCATTTGTAATTCATCACACTCTGCAGGTATGCCATGCTGCACCGGTACATGTTCGCCAACAAAAAGCGGAGTAATACTTATGTTGTAACTGTTCCGGGCACTTGCGCGATCTAAGCACTGGTAGGAGGCTCCAAAGTCTTCACCATCTGACACTTTTACTAAACTTGCATTCTTCGGACAACACTTATGAAACACCTTCGCTTCCTGGATGATATCGGCACTGGCGTAGACAATTGCACTCACAACAAGTAGAAGCCACATTGTTATTAAAAGACCCGGAGCTCGGGGCGCTGCTGATACCAAAATTCACATACAAATGTTCACAACAGGTGGTGAGTGTCGATCGGCGTGCTGAGCATTGTTTATTTTCAAAGCCAGACGTGCGAACCGTGTGTTGTGGCAAAGCGTCGGCGACGCAATGATGCGGCTTCGCGGCTCGCTCCAAATGATCAGCGCCGGCCGGTGGAGGCTGCTGCGCCCTTGAAGTCGTCCGCCGGTGACGCGGCCCAGAGCTTTTGTTACACTTGCGGTTTCTTTTTATTTTTCGATATAACGTCACGAAACAATCCAGCACTCAAAATGAGTTACTAATTAAACCACTCTACTCACTGACTCACTCACTCACACAGTCACCACATTATTTACTTCAACTTAAAAAAATACAAGGTGCCTATAATATTATGGTTAAACGATGGTCTCTGCTCCCTCCTAATAGGCACAAATCGTCTTCGCGTCGCGAGTCACGAGTACACATTGTACAAAGGCGTCGACTCAAAAGTTTATCAGATATCTGCCGATAAAAACATGAAACGACTGATTGTATACTTAGAATTTAAAGTGTCAACAAATATTCCATTTGTATCATTGATAATATTATATCTATTGATAACTGATTTAATTTCAGCTGAAAGAAATTATGAAATGAAAACAAGTCATGATACGAGTACTTTGTAGTTATGTAGAGCGCGCAGGTATGGTCCCTACACGCGTGCCACGTAACAAAAAGTCTATAATTCTTTCTGCGTAAGGATAAATTACTATAGTAAAAACAACTACATGATTCATGTTTTATACGCCATCACATTCATGTTAAATTCCATGCACATGCAAAGTGCTTAAGGGACGGTAAATTAATAAATTAATTAAGTCCAGTTATTACCTACTAAGGACGGCTTTGTCGGCCAGTTTGCAAAACATAACAGGTACCTACTTAGCAACGTTATAGTATACTAGCTGCGCCCCGCGGTTTCACCCGCGTAAATGTCGATCCTGTAGGAATATTGAGATAAAGAGTAGCCTACATGTTAATCCAGGGTGTCAGCTACCTCCATACAAAATTTTATCAAAATTGGTCCAGCCGTTTAAGCGAGAAGAAGTAACAAACATATAAACACACACACACACTCGCAAACTTTCGCCTTTATAATATTAGTGTGATTCACATTCACTGCGTAATAAGCTTTCGAACGTATATTCGCATTGTCGAAATAAAAAGTTTCCTTATTGGTATATTTGTACCAAATTAACTTTAAACTAGGTTATAATAAATTGTGTGTCATTATGTCATCGATCTGAACTGAAGCTTTGCGAAACTTAATCCTTTATGGGTTTTTCGATAGGTACCTATATATTTTGACCACATTCTCATAAAGTACACTTAAAAGTAAATATTTTAATAAAACGTATTTTCACGAGTTTACCATCCAGGGTCGCCGATCTTCAAGGCGATGATATACAGGGCGATACTAAACTATAATCAACCGATCAGAAGCAGGCTATTATGACGTTACCTGCTCCTACTGACTGAAATTCCCGTGGCTTCGCTGTGCTAAAAATGAACACCCATTCAACTACTTAACAAAATCCTGCCCCATAGATATGAGACACAAGTATTTTTTCGGTCTGCTCTAAGTTCAGTCTTAAATCATGAAAGCTAATTTGCAAGAAGTTTGTAGTTTTAAAAAGGTATTTAGGTGCTTTTTGAACACTTATCTGGGGGTTTACCTAACGATGCTAGCAGTGCAAATATTCCTAGGAATGCAGGTAAATAGGTAGTTACTCATAAGGCTGTGTAAACAAGCGTTTATACATGCAAACATTATAATGTTCAAAATATTTGTTTAGACAGGTTATCGAAAGCTGCGCTGTCTTGTATAGATCAGAACGTTGAGCCACAAAAACGATGAATCAATGCAGCTGAGATGAGCATGCTAGAAGGGATGTGTGGTGTTACGCGAATGGATAGAATAGGTAATAAATGAGTTTACATATAAGAGGAAGTCTGAAAGTGGTACCGGTGAATGAAAAGATGTGTGGAAATCAGTGATGAGCAGGAATGAGGATAATGTCGTGTGGAATGTTTTGAGTACGAATGTGGTTGTGGATGCCTTTAAAACTAGGAGAAGACCAAAGAAACTATGAATGGACTGTGTGAAAGATGATATGCCTAGAAAGGAGGGTAAGATGACGACTAATAGGGAAGAAGATTGCTGCGCCGAACCCAAAGGCAGGAAAATGATGAAGTTGTCGAAAGCTGTTCGTGCTAGGAATGGTTATAAAAGCTCGGGAAATAAGCCTTATCCGGGGCTGAAGCTAAACGAGAATTTTGAATAAAAAATAACAATTAAAAAAAGTAAACTCCTTTAATTATAAAAATTTACATCTTATACTTCTTAAATTCATATAGTTGTACATAATAATTAAAACTAGGACGTGTAAATGTTCAATACAAAAACTGACTTATTCGATTGGCACATATAAATTACTTAGCTAATGTAAAAATACAGATTGATACGTTACGGGTTTCAACGCAAGATAACATTGAGAAGATAGTTAATGTACAAACAAACAGTAATTAAGAAAGGCCTGACTTTTCAATAGTCAGCTTATTTTTATCTGAGGTATAAATATTGCGGTTTGACACCTTTTTATGGAAAATATGTCAAACTGTCATATTTATTAGTTATCTCACTACTGAAAACTCATAAAACCCCTCTGTTTTTTTTCGGGGGTTAAAAAATCAGATACTTAGGTATTGAATTCACATATAGGTTACTGTCGTTTTCAAAAGCAGATTTTAATACCTACGAAAATTTTTTTTGAAAAATTAACCGGCTGCAGGTAAGTGTACCTATCGTACGATTTCGCTAAAAATTTCAGTCAAAAATGTGCACCAAAACAGAATGTCAGTCCGGCTAATCTAAGCCTAGAAATGTCCGTGTTCGTTTACCTTTATTACATCACATATAAGTCGATGATGATTGCAAACCTAAGCCTGACTCTTCAGATAGAGGTTCAATAATTCATCTAAAGTAATGTGCAATATTATCTTACGTCGAGTACACGTGGCCTTATCAATGCATAACGTTAACTTGTAACACTACAGTACATAACAACAATCCATTACTTATATTCTTATCAGTAATCGATTTACTACAAACACAATGTTCCTAGTACCTACTTATACTTGGAACGTTGCATTAGTAAACAGTGCATCTCCATAGACATACGAGTAGTGTTAACGCATCTAGTAAAGTGAAATACAAAAAAAAACAGCAAATTCTAGATCAGGCAAAGCTTTAAACTAGCTAGCTTAGCTTTGCTCTGTAGACAGGTATTAAAAGCAAAACACGTAAAAATATTAATAGAAACTTACATACAGGATGTTACAGAAAGGGTATATCAATACAAACGGGTTGAAGAGTGTATCTGGTCTAGAATCTCTGTACAAAATTTCAGCTCAAAAGCATTAACTTTGAAAATGCATTATATTTTTTTATTTCGACATCACGGCGCTGCACTGGCGCACGGCGGCGTGATGTGCGTGTACTAGGCGCACAGACACACTACAGATAATGGATAATGACCCTCGTAGTGCGGTGACACGTTTGTTATGATTTCAATTTAATTAACTATCGAAATAAAAAAATATTAAGCATTTTCAAAGTTACTGCTTTTGAGCTGAAATTTTGTACAGAGATTCTAGACCAGATACACTCTTCAACCCGTTTGTATTGATATACCCTTTCCGTAACACCCTGTATATAAAATTTAGAAATAATTCAGCCATGATTGTCCTTCGATGTAACAATTTACCAAAATTTCTTGGGGACGGAGATTTTTAAATAAGAAAGCAAATAGACAGTATGCATGGCTTAGGTTATAATACCAGCCTATTACTGTCCCACTGCTGGGCAAAGGCCCCTTATCATACAGAGAAGGCACGAGCATTGATTACCACGCTTGCTCAAGACTGGTTGTCGATTTCAGACTTATATCAGATATATAAGTCCAGGTTTCCTTACGAGCATAGACAAGGCATAGGTTACTTCGTAATAATGAGTAGCACACCCAGAAGTAATTCCCGATAAGGACACCTTGCACCCCAGCCTTACCATTCTATTTAAGCACCCTGTATTCTGAACAAGAAATAAGCGTCATTAGTACCTACTTACCTATTTTAAATTATGCTGACGGAACTCGGTCCTCGGCTTAGTACTTACATACAAAACACAAAAGTTGTTATTAAAATTCAATGTTCTCGACGTGGGGCACGTGTATAACAATTAATTTATAGTATCAATTTGTATGAAAATATTCGCAATACGAAAAATATTATTCTTTGTACGTTTAAATCAATAAATCCTAATAATAGAAATTGAACTAAAAAGGTTAAAGTCAATCGAACATCTATTCTAGAAGAGTAATAAGATCGTTTTTCCACATATAAACTACATCGATTATTATCAGTTCTTGGCAAATAAAATAAACATTAATAGAAAAAATATGTCTTTAAAATTACATTTATCAAAAAACTTAAAATTGAAAAAGATGAAAGATATTTTTCGAGACCGAAACAGCGTTACAACATTAAACTTATAACACCCCTCTGTTTCCGTCAGGGAACACATTTCGATTTCTCGGATGAACAAGTAAATTAATGTTCCAGTTATAAAAATGTTAATTTTGTTTCCAAGCAACACGAAGGTCTTATTTACTTACTTATGTACTTACGTTAAACTTTTCAACTGTCTCTGTGACCTTAGTACTCGTAGATAAAACAATACAAGTGCGATCCATTAAATGACTTATTATAAAATTTATTTATAATTTGATTTATCATTTGTATAAAAATAAAAAGCAGTCAACCATAATAGACGTAATAACAATATCATTTACGTCACTGGTTTTAATAATATATTGGTAATTATTACACCCCTGCTAGGGATGAGCATCTAATTATATCATAGAGAAATGTAAGACGTGGCTCATAGACATTTTCTGCTTTTACAATTATTATAAGTAAGTATAATTTTCTCATTATAAAAACATGGACGTTTACTTAAATGGACACAAACTTACGCTAATTAATGAGAAACTACAGCTTCTTCTTAATTTATTTAGAAGCGTAATGTTAAGAGACTAGTGGTTTGTTGAATACATTTGTTCGATCAATGGCAGCCGCAGCTCTTGACCACCATGTTCTTGTACTTGCGCAGGATCACGTTGGAGTCGTCCGTGTAGTACAGCACTGATATGGGGGACAGCTTGATCGGCGCACACGACGGCTTTGGAACCTACAACAGTTTCAAATTGACGTTCAAAAGTGCCTTTTATGTGCCTATTTGAAATAAATGCTTTGACTTTGACTTTGAATGCTAAATACATGAACAGAACGCACTAAAGCTGTCAGACGTTGAACAAATTAAACCTTAACTCCAGCGAATGGTTCACTCGAGTAAAGGTTCCACGTTCACACGACACCGAAAAAAGTATGCAGGAATGAACATCATCTGCTCTTTTCATCTCCTCGTTTCACTAATGAATTAATTTTTCACGTTTTGTTAATTTTGTATTTTGACGTTTCACTTAAAGTGAAAGAAAGGCAAAAAATAACAAAAAGCGATTTGTCATTTGTCGGATTTACTTTCGCATCGTTGAAAAACTTTTATACCTGACTGTTCCAAGGTTTTTGGAAACGCTCATCGCAATTTACTGGACACAGCTCATTTTTATTCTTAATACCTACCTAATTACAATTTTCTTTACAAGATTTGTATAGTTGACCTCGTAATTGCTTTACTAGGCACCCTAAGGTAAAATGTCATTTGCACAAAAAAACAACAAGAGAGCCTAGACTAGACACAGTGACATTCAATCAGCGATAACGACGATGGAAAAATCAAATCTGTATTGAATTGACAGAAAAGCATAGGTTCTGTACATTTTGTTAGTATTTTTTTTTTATGTGTTACGCACACTAACAGTAGGAATGGCTTTCATTTTGACAGTTCAACAACATTCATTACGTTATTTTCATTTCTGAGCAGACCAATTTTTCGAACGTATGAAACAATGGATTAGCAGCTCCCTTCAAAATGATACAGATTGTGATTGTTTTTTTTTTCCTGAGTGTATTACGTAGTTAGGGTGCTATTGAAAGTCGATATAAAACGTTTTGTAAGCGATTGCCACTTGACCCTAAAGTCTATTAATTTGTCTATACAAATTAACAACAAGCCACACCGACAAGTGGCAATCAGATAGATAGTATACAGGGTGTTACAGAAAGGGTATATCAATACAAACGGGTTGAAGAGTGTATCTGGTCTAGAATCTCTGTACAAAACTTCAGCTCAAAAGCAGTAACTTTGAAAATGCTTATTATTTTTTTTGTTTCGATAGTTTATTAAATTGAAACCATAACAAACGTGTCACCGCACTACGAGGGTCATTATCCATTATCTGTAGTGTGTCTATGCGCCTAGTACACGCACATCACACCGCCGCGCGCCAGTGCAGCGCCGTGATGTCGAAATAAAAAAATATTAAGCATTTTCAAAGTTAATGCTTTTGAGCTGAAATTTTGTAAGGAGATTCTAGACCAGATACACTCTTCAACTCGTTTGTATTGGTATACCCTTTCCGTAACACCCTGTATAGGTAGATAACTGGTTGACAGTTAGATAGTTTTAACTTTATTGAAGTTTCAATTTACCGGGAATTGTTGTCAGTGGTAAAGCGTTTAAAAAGCACGAAATCGACTATTCACACTTTCATCAAAAGCACGATATTTACTGAATCTAAAATTGGACATGCGGAGAAAATCTGTTAAGGATTTTTAAAGGTAAATGCTAATAAAGCACGGATTCCCTCCCCTCTGCTAAACTAAAAAGTCTATTGAAAAGTGTACGAAAACGGTCAGAAGAACGTAGTACAAATCCGAATCAGGCAAGAACTATTGCATTGGATGTAATATCGGAGAGATTTTAGTAAGAGGTAAAAGTTTTCTTTCTTCAACAGCACTAACCTTGGTAGGATTAAGTAGATGCACGAGTGTTTGCACGATGGCATGGTTGGTGGCGTTCTTGTGCGCGTTCAGAGGGAAGTTGCATTCGCCGCTGCAGTAGAACGCGCCGTACCCGTCCGGGGCGATGATCCAGTCCTGATACAAGTTCAAATATATAATTTCATAATTATTATACCAAATTTTTTCAAGGTATTCCGTTCATATGCAGGACGCCGGGCACCTAGAACATCTTAATGCTCGGTTCCTTTAAACAAAGACAAATCGTTTCGCTTTTACTTAAGTATGATAGCTACTTTTTAAATTTACCTGTGATAGCTACTTCCATATGGGAAGGTCTACTATGCAAAGCTATGAGGTCTTTGCTTTATTATTGGTTAAGATAATAGAGTCCTAATTTTAACCAATAATGGTCCATAAATTATAGGAATCGGCTATAAACCGTTTTTTCAAATTGTTTTGCTTGGCATATAATGCGAATAGTTATCATCAGCCTTGAGGATAGTGACATAGGCCTCTGCCATAACACGCCATTTAACTCGTCCCTTGGCTACTCTCATCCAGCTGTTACCAGGAGCCCTGCGTAGATCGTTGCTCCACCTAACCTACGGGCATCCTACTCGATGTCCGACTTCTTAGATTTTATGGTTTAATTTGAGACTAACCTGCCATTCCAAATCCTTAAAACTGACATAGAGTGTCTGAATCTCACAGCTTCTCGTTGTCCAATGTGACGTGTCTGAAACGACATACAAGCCATTTATTTTTCACATAAATTTTTCACGTCTAAAGGTACTTCCCAATATTTATGAGCAACAATAATCATGCTATGATTACTCATGATACGATAGATAAGGGAGCAAGTGTAGGTAACATCAGTCATCGATGTCCTGCGTCAGAGTGGTTTAAGCCTTATATCCATCATACAATTTTGTAGATCTACTTAGATCATCTATCACAGGTGACTATGACTGTTCTTTACACATTGAGACCTATATCCGGGTCTCGGAAATTTCCAAATTGAGTACTTTCCTGGTTATTTGAACTTCTGTTACATCATCTCCACTCGGTAATTAGATGACAGTAACTGTAACAGGTGTCATATGAACTGACATCCTACAACTGCATCACTCCCCCGAATACGATGTTTCGATAACAAACCGAATCTATAGATGCTGTACTGTGTGGTGTTTTATATATCTCTTACAACTGTCCTTTCACAGTTACTTTACCTCTGATTTTGCATCACTGTCCAAATCACAGTGATATTTATTCTCATTCTAATAAGGTTGCTGTTGGGTTGCTGCCAATGACAAGTTTGTCAAAATCTTTAAGATTTTTATTCTCGTTACTATAAGGTAAAATAACTGTGAAAGGTCTGTCGCATGGCAATGATTACTAATTTAGTCATTTAGTTCCACGTCATTTCGGATTTGACATCAGTGAAATTGCGACTCGTTCGACAATTCATTAGAATTAAATGAAAAAGTAGTCTACTACGCCCTCTACACGTATTTGGTTTTGAATCGGAAATATAGGTATATAGCCGATCATAACGTCTGAGTACCTATGTCTATAAACAGAATAAAACAAAGTCAGTTTTCATATTGTCTGTCTGTGTAGTGGTGTGACCGCTTAGTTCTTCTATTCTACAACGGATTTTGATCCGGTTTTCACCATCATTTAGATAATTTATTCTGAAAGGTATGCACGTATAATCCAATATAATAAAGAATCTCGATGTTTTGTCAAGACGTAAAAACCGTGCGAAGCAGAGGCGGGTCGCTAGTAGGTATTTAATGTTATTCTGTGTTTTATATACAGGGTGGCAAGGATATCGACGCACAAACTGTTACCATGAATTCTGCACATGATTCTAGATAGAAATAGCATAGAAATTCGTCGGTTATCAAACAAAAATCTGCTGTTTCATAGAAAAGTGCAATACCTACGCGGCGAAAATGTATGGTACAGTATTTTTTTTTTAAACCCATCTAAAAATATCAACGCACGGTCGTTCAGAAAAATGTATTGAGTTCATGGAAACGGGTTGCGCTTCGATGTCTCTGCCACTTTGTATATTTCCAACAAACCTGTAAGTGGGTTCCTGAGATAGTTCTCGGAGTACCCGTGTGAGCGCCAGCGCCGCGCCTCTCGCTTCCTCCGAGCGCCTGCGTCCGCGCCGCCAAGCTTGGGCCCGCTCTTGAAGAACGCCACCAAGAACGGCTGCTTACCCTCCACAATTACTCCACGAGGCTCCTCCAAGCCAATCTCTTCTGGTTTCACGTGACGTTCTGGAAAATAAAATACCGAAATCAATCGTCTGTAGGCACAATGCACATACAGATCTCCCAGCAAAAGTATGTGCATCGGAAATCTTCGTCTACCTTCGGAAATACGAACGTTTTTTTGTATTATGAAAGTAAGGCATCTCGTGGTCAAGCTATAATATACATACGAACGTGTGATTATGAGATCTAATGTAGAGCTGTATGTAGTACCATACAAAATACTTTCTTTGGTATTATCATGATGTATGTTTATATAGAATACTTAATAGTACCGGTATAACTAAGAATAGTGTCAATTTGCAATTTCGTAGCACTTTCTTAGGGTCTCATTATTATTGATAAAAACACTTTGTTCGTGTGTTACATGTATAGCACAGCATTGTTACTATTATTAATTCACTATTTAAACATTCCACTAACTCAAATGGTTTAGTTCTCTTTAGCCTACGCGCTATGTCTGGGTTGTCAAGCAGCTGAATTGTGTGAGTCTGTGTTCAGCAAATTTTTGGATGATGGTAGTGATGAATTCCATTTTAACACTTTGAGCGGAGCATCTGGGTATTCAAATGTTTATTGCGTGTCGCACTATTTTCTCATACAAAATACGTAATTAGAATGTATGTGTGTGAGTAGCCTTACAAAGTAAAAAAAAACCAACGTGGAGTGGCGCTAGCAGTCCGAAAATTTAAAGTGATACGGCGCGATGACGTAGCTTGAAGGAATTGGTATAAGCCGCAGCCGTTTATACACGTTGTTCAAAGAAAGATATAGTTTTTGCTAACGTGATTAAACGTTGTGTCAAATAGCGTTTAGCACGTATTGTAACGTTGCTCCGCTCAATCAAAGTGTTAAGCTCACGGTGGAGGTCGTCATTTCTAATCTATCATGGTGCATTCGCTGCTGTGAATGTGCAGAGATGCTTTTCTGAGTACTTTATTTTGGAATTGTTGGATTATCGTTTTCATAAACTTTGTTCACAGCTAGTTGAACTTTTTCTACTGTTTCTTTGTGGCTTGATCTGGTAGCCATAATAGCAGTGTCATCTGCAAAGGTCGCAATGGTGTTGTTTTCCAGTTCTGGGACATCACATGTGTAAGTATAGGAAGTACAGGAATGGGCCTAACACACTTCCTTGTGGCACCCCAGCTTTTATCGTTCTTAGCTCGGAATATGCATCCTCTTGAATTATTCTAAACATTGCGTTACTTATGTACGATTCTAGAATGTCTGCAAATTCTAGAGGTAGCATGCGTCTGAGTTTAAATATCAGACCCTCATGTCTAACTTTATCAAAAGCTTGCGCGACACCTAGGAACATGGTGGTGCAGACTTGCATGTTTTCGAGTGTTCTTTCAATAATGTTAGTTATTGTGTTTACCTGGTCTATCGCAGTGCTTTTCTCTGAAGCCAAATTGGTGGTTTCGTTTTGTATTAGGTCTTTTTCTTTTATTATGGTTTTAACCGTTTTAATAACCGTTTTTCAAATAGTTTCGATAATACTGGCAACAGGGAAATGGTTCTATATGATGATGCTTTGTTCTTCATGCCACCTTTTAAATGGCAATTGTAAGCGTTAATTGTTTATTAATTACCTATACCGATATTAGACTGTAAGATTTCTGAAGAATAAATAAATATATAACAATTCGGAAAATTACCGAAGCACATAATTTTCCTAGTTTATTCTGGTTTATGTATTTCATTTCATGTAATTTTCCCTTATCATTCATTTTTCACAAAATTATTGAGAAAATAGCAGTAAATACTTAGTTACAATTAATTTTCATTTCAGTTCTATTACCTAAGGGCTTCAGACGGTTTCAAAATATTAAGCGACTTTTGATGTGTTAAAGACAGTACCAGGCTGTGAGTGAGGATGTAGCGTGATGAAGAAGCCTCTGTTATCGGCCGGCGATGAGAGCCACGCCCCCAGTGCACTAGTCACGTTTAGCTCCAGCCAGCCCTCAGCACCAGCACTCGTATTCACCGCTGCCACCTTCTCCATTTGCAAACTCCTGAAAACCGAAAAATCCATAATTGAAGATAAAGAAACGGGCAAAGCTATGAATAATTACAGTTTCTTTACCTAACCTACATATCGATGCCAAGGAAGTTCCAAATACATGTTTCAAAATCTTGCCGTGTACAGGAGTACAGGATTACAGTAAAGGATTACAGGATTCGTTCACGAATTATTCATTTTAAAATCTTGTTTTGGCTCCAGTGCAAAGTTAAATTTTTCGAGATACAAATGGATTTCCATTGTAATTTTTTTTCACACAATTTTTTTTTTTATAAACAGCGTTTTTTGTCATTAGTGGACAAAATATTTACAAAATCGTAACATCTCTCCCTACATTACTTAAATTGTGCAATTAAAAACAAAAGAGGTTTAATATTAACTATTACACGTCATATCCTTTTCAATTAGAATTAACATTCGTGGCTATATTTGAACAAAATAATTAAATAACGCTATTATTTTTTTTTTTTTTTTTATTATGTGGTGTACCTATGGTTTGTTTTTTTTACAGAAATATCGGCCAGCAGGGCTGACATGCGCCACTCGACAATTAAAATCCCGACGAAAAGATTTGTCTATTTCTCTCACTTTTCTCGTTTCCTGCCAGCGCTGCCATACAAAATACTCCACTCACTTTGTCAAACGTGATAAACAAATCTCGACAAAACGTGAGAGAGAGCGTTATCGGCATCGCACTGCTCATATTAGCGCCCTGATAATTGGACCCTGTTAAGCAGAAAAGTTCCAACCAGCAATTTGTCGAAAATCGAGTTATATACATATATCGCACCTTCGGTGCAACAGTCACAAATAGCCAAAACTGCAAAATTGAGGTAAGTATGCCAAATTGTCTCTGAACCATGCCTATACTTGGGGCAACAAAAACATCCGCGAAAGTATCTAAAAATTACTAGATGGCGCAGGTGCCTTTGTGGTTATAAATGCGAAAGAATGAGGTAATAAATGCGAAAAAAAAATAAAAGTCCTCTCCTGTAAAATTAAAAAATGAGCTGTTGTGATTTGTTGCACCGAAGGTGCGATACATGTAGTTAGAATCTACACATCAAGTAACAAAATGTTGGTTGGATCTTTTCTGCTTAACAGGGTCCAATTATAATTTATTAAATTTAAAACTTACATTGTAAATTTAAAAAAAATGATTGTACCCATGAAATATGGATAGGTATACTTAAATGTCTCACTGATGGTGGCACGTGCGTTGGATCATTCGGTTCCCTACAAAATGGTTGAGCTGGATGGTGCTGATCCATGCGTCATGTTCGTGAACGGGCGCCGTCGGTTGAGACTGGTCATCTCTTAACTGCCAAGGCTTATTTTTAATCTTATTTCTTTTATTGTTTCTTCATTTATGTGTTTTTTTTACATTGTTCTCACATATAGAAGCAACATGAATAATGTACCAAGGATTTTGTAATATCTTGATTTAAAAAGAGTGTCCATGGAGTTTCTTGCCCGTTCTTCTCCATAGAGATCTACGCTTTGGAATGGGCAACTAGCTTCAACTTTCTGACTAACTGACCGACTACTTAATTTTGACAATTCAAAAGTGCCTGTAATGGTTTAATTGAAATAAATGCTTTGAGTTTGAGTTTTGAGTTTTGTAATTCCTACGTCTTTGTAGTGGTTGATATCACATAGTTTTTATTCTGTCGGCGAATTTCTGAACAAAAAATCTTGTCAGTCCTACCACTTCAGAAATGCATTGTAATATTTTTTTAATTATTTATGTTAATTTGCTAATTTAATTAACTGTACGATATTATTATGTTACTGCATGTTGTTAATACCTACTTCATGTATTAAATATTTGCATGCCATCATTACATGGCGGAATGTGTCTTAGCACTACAATATTACGTTATCATCTTTTGTACCACATTTTATGCAAATAAACGATTTTGATTTTGTCTTTTTATGTACCCGTTTGTCGATTTTTACCGAATTTCATGTACCTACAACAAAATAAACGACAACCGACATCATAGACTGCTTATTAATCTGAGTGTGTATCTCTTAATGAGTATCTTATGCTAATCTTCTCAACTTAAAATGCACGTGTTTAACTACGTTGATAGTAAATTAATTATTGTGACGGTAAAGATGAAAGAAAATATCCACGCATGTCAAATGGCATTAATAAAACCAATATTGCTAGTTATGTTAATCTTAATGACTCACACTCCACATCATAGCCGGTATTTCGTGATGTCCGAAAATTCAGTAGCCCAAAAGAATGTAGTACCTAATACTAGTTTACAAATATAGCAAAATCAGCCCAGGCAGTCGGTTTTGGGCCCTGCTACAATTTCTGGCCACTTCACGGGAAAAGATACTTAGGACTTAGGTACACAAGTATAATTTTCATATTCTTTGGACTTTTCTTTCTAAATCACTAATACCAGCAGCTGGCTATTACTTACTGGAGTCTTCCGATTTTCAAAGGCTTTTCCTTTTAAACTTATACCAACGGTACGCGTACACCTAATCCGAATCGGCCGATTTTGGGTCGAAAATATTCGAAAGTCTGTCTTGGACGTTCATCTGCGTAAATTTTAGAAAGTTTGTCCCAGACTGATGTCCTATTATAAATACAACGAGTTAATTTTTCAACATCCATTATTAGATTGAAATACACTTGCAGAACAATAAGGATCCAAAGAAGCTCGGTTTGTCGATTTCTCGGTAGTTATCGGACGGCATCGGACGATTTCAATTGAAGTAGTGTACGCGCTCACTTTCTTTTACCCGCGTTTAGTTCGAACAGCCGACTAGGTACTTCAGCCCGTCAAGCCGTTACAGTCCTTTCACAGTTATTTTACCTCTGACAGCCAGCAACCCAACAAAAAAACAACCTTACTGTGACATGAATAAAGATCACTGATTTTGACAGACTAGTCAGTGGCAACAACCCAACAGCAACCTTATTGTAACAAAAATAAAGATTACTTTGATTTTGACAGTGATGCAAAATCAGAGGTAAAGTAACGATGAAAGGGCTGTAAGATCGTGATCCTACCCCAAATTGTCGACGCTGATGACTCTGTGCGCGACGACGGTGTAGAGGGCGGTAGGGTCTTCGGTGTGCGTGGGCGTTTGGTGCAGGCGCAGCTCGGCGGAGAGCAGGGCGGACGCGTCGCCCGGCGCGCCCGTCACCTCGAACCACACGTGCCGCCCATGCCCATGACGCAAAGCGCCCAAGTGATGCCCTGGAATGTTATAATCATAACTTATAATTCGACAATAGATCATGTTTAAGAAGTAAAACAGATTATTATGATAATACGAGCGACAAGACAAAGAAGTTGCTCGACGCACCGAAAGCACCTGGAGGAGCTATTGGTCAATGAAAGATCTTCTAAAAGGAGATCTACCACTATATCTCAAACGGAGAATTATAGACATGTGCATTCTCTCCATTCTCACAAATGGTGCTCAAACCTTGTCTTTGACACTTCAGCAGAGGTCCAAGCTCGAGGTTTGACAGCGAGGTTCGAATTTCTGACCATATAAGTAACACAATACTGCGCGCCAAAACCAAGATAACGGACGTTACCTAGAAAGCCGGGGCCGGACATCTCGGTCATGTCAGATGACAATTGGGTTAAGAGAACCACTGAATGGGTCTAACGCATAACGCCATCGCGGCAGGCAGAGACGAAGATGGCGGGACGAGCTTGTCTCCTACCGAAAGGACTGGCTGGCACTCCGAGGAGCCAGAAGCTTGTCCTCTCACACCACCAGATGGATGGTGGACCATGATACGCGAGTTGGGAAGTGCATGTCTCCAGCCGCCAAAAGTGCTGATGCTGCAAGACTGTCTAACGCATAGCGTAGCCACTGGTGGCATTATCTACTGCATTGTGCCGTATATACCTACACAGTTTGCAATTATCGGGTGTGGCTCTGGGTAGTTACTAAAGAGGCAGGAAATCCTATCCAATTATATATCCTGTAGCTGATTTCATGGATATCATCAGACACTTCACTTTTCGTTTATTTTTGCCTTTCACTCGCCTACCGAATCATTGAAAAATTAAATGAAAGGAGCAGATGAACTTTCATGCCTACATAATTGTCGGTGTCGTGTGAACGTGGAATGAAACAAAAATGAACACCACTCGAGTGAAGCATCTGATATCGACTTTAGTAATCTCATACAATAGTGAAGAACTACAGTTTGTCGATCTTGTATTTCATGATGAATAGAAGATGAACTATACGTAGAGACACATATCTACTACACATTATACAATATAGACATTCATAAATACCTACTACGTGAGATTCAATAAGTTTATCATACATATTTTAAGAAAAGGATCGTGAACAGGTGTCCAATGATCCGGTTGTAATTTGACTCCAACTACAGGTGTAGTATGTAATAAATAAGAAATATAAAGTTAAGTGTTATGTTTAATACATAAATTATTATGAAATTATGATTATTCATGAGACTTGAACAAACATAATGAACATCGAGAAATCTTAGGTACTACGTCGTAGTACCTACTTTACAAAGTAGATAAGTACCTACTTTGGAGAGAAAAGAATCTTACCAAAATAATTTCAAACGAATCATATCATCATCATAATAAATTATGATGAATCGTTATTCATCAAATCTTCACATAGTCTTTACAGGATGAATATCTTAGCCCTATTTCATTGACAGGTGACAGCCTAGGTACATATTCATTTGGATATTGCCTCTCGAGTCTCGACTCGATGTTGACAGGAATCATTATTACAATTATACCTACATTGGCTAGTGAACCGGCGGCCTAATTGCGGAACGCCAAATCGTCAAATGATTCTGATCAGTTGGCTTCATTTCTATCACAATTGGCTTCATTTTACGATTTTCGAATTGCGAAACTCTAGTTTCTGCGCAGGGCCTTAACGTTCATAATTGGTTTCATAATAAACTAGAGTTTCGCAATTCGAAAATCGTAAAATGAAGCCAATTGTGATAGAAATGAAGCCAACTGATCAGAATCATTTGACGATTTGGCGTTCCGCAATTAGGCTGCTGGGGTGCTTCGCGCGGTTTTTACGTAATGACAAAACATCGAGAAGTCTTCATTATATCTATGTAAGTTTTATAGAAAGGTATTACTTATTTAGGCTTATTTTTTTATCACCATCCAAATTTTTACAGGGTGTTCTACCCATGAATATGAACAACTTTCACTATGGGACCAACTCAGAAATCACGAAAAAAAAATCAGCTGTTTCATACAAAAGTTCAATACCTACTTGACCAAAATGTATGTATGTCTTTCCTTAAGTTTGCCGTATGTCATTACTTTCCAGAATTTGATCTTTATTAGAGACACTATCGAATGTTGTAATAATACAGCGTGTGTTTTTTTGTCAAAATCAACAGGTTCGATTCCTGGCTAGAAATATTGATTTTTCAAAAATCCAATGATGCAGTTTTAGTTTTCATCAAAATCGAGCCCGCGACTCCTTTGAGTACTTTTCGCTATTCCTCGTAGTTTAGAATTTGACCATCCACGCTCACTTGAAAAATTCACCCTATGTATTTATATTTTATACTTTACTATCATCATTTCAGCCGAAAGACGTCCACTGCTGGACATAGGCCTCCCCCAAGCACCTCCACTTCGACCGGTTTTGTGCTTCTCGCATCCAACGAGTTCCTGCGGCCTTCACAAGGTCGTCGGTCCACCTTGTGGGAGGCCTTCCAACGCTACGCCTTCCGGTACGCGGTCGCCACTCCAGAACCTTTCGGCCCCATCGGCCATCTGTTCTGCGAGCAATGTGCCCTGCCCACTGCCACTTAAGTTTGGCAATTCTTCGGGCTATGTCGGTTACCTTGGTTCTCCTGCGGATCTCTTCATTTCTGATTCGATCCCGCAGGGAAACTCCAAGCATAGCCCTCTCCATTGCCCTTTGGGTGACTTTCAGCCTTCTAATAAGGCCCATTGTGAGCGACCACGTTTCAGTGCCATATGTCATCACTGGCAACACGCACTGGTCAAAGACTTTCGTCTTGAGACACTGCGGTATGTGGGACGAGAAGATATTGCGTAGCTTCCCGAACGCTGCCCAGCCGAGTCGGATTCGACGATTGACCTCTTTCTCGAAGTTGGACCTACCTAACTGGACAGTTTGTCCTAGGTAAATATACTCGTCCACGACTTCGAGTGTAGCGTCTCCGATCTTCATGAGAGTGGGTGTTACATGGGCATTTGACATGACCTTCGTTTTGTCCATGTTCATTTTCAGACCCACTCTTTCAGAGGCTCTACTGAGGTCATCGAGCATTGTACTGAGGTCCTCCATAGTCTCAGCCATGACTACTATATCGTCGGCAAACCGAAGGTGAGTTATGTACTCGCCATTGATGTTAATGCCAGCTCCTTTCCAGTCCAGAACCTTAAAGACATCCTCCAGAGCAGCGGTGAACAGTTTCGGAGAGATAACGTCTCCCTGTCTCACACCTCGCTGCAGAAGGATAGGTTTCGAGGTCTGGTCCTGGAGTCGAACTGACATAGTGGCGTTTTCGTACAGACACTTCAGCACCTCGATGTACCGATAGTCGATCTGGCACCGTTGAAGAGACTGCAGTACAGCCCATGTCTCGATCGAATCAAAGGCTTTCTCGTAGTCCACAAACGCTAAGCAGAGAGGCAGGTTATACTCTTCGGTCTTCTGTATAACCTGTCGCAGCGTATGTATGTGGTCTACGGTGCTAAAGCCTTTACGGAATCCGGCTTGTTCGGGAGGCTGGAAGTCGTCAAACCTGCGCGCGAGACGGTTCGTGATGACTCTCGAAAACAGCTTGTAGACATGGCTCAGAAGTGAGATGGGCCTATAATTCTTAAGAAGGGCATTGTCACCCTTCTTAAAGAAAAGTATCACCACACCTCTGTTCCATGCCTGTGGTGTTTTACCCTCGAGTATGACGGAATCAAACAGCCTCTGAAGGGCCTTAAGAACGGGTTTTCCGCCGGCCTTCAGGAGCTCGGCCGTAATTCCGTCATCACCCGGTGCCTTGTTGTTTTTAAGCTGCTTCAGAGCCATCCTAATCTCGTACAGGCTGACGTCCGGGATGTCTTCGGTATAGTGTACTTACTTTACTATAAAATTATAAAATAAGTGTATCTACTTACACATAAGCCGTTCGGAATAAAGTATCTAAGTTATGGTAAAAACCGCATCAAAATCCGTTGCGTAGTTTAGAAAAACAAAGGGGTCACACAGAGAGACACAAAAAGCGACTAATTTATAATACCTATGTCATCATCAGCCTATAATGTTCCCACTGCTGGGACACAGGCCTCCTCTCTGTGAGAGGGAGTGGGCCGTAATCCACCACGCGGGCCCAGTGCGGGTTGGTAGATGTCACATGTCTTTGAATTTTTGGTTCTAGGACATGCCGGTTTCCTCACGATGTTTTCCTTCACCGTTTTGAGAGCAGTGGTGATAATACCTATGTATTAGATTATATTATAAGCGATATTGAAATTCGTACAAAAGATACAGGAGTCTAAAATGCCGCGTCAGTTTTCCAAAGAACTTTCTAAGACTTCCTAAAATTACACGCTGCCGACCTACCTAATTAACTACGCTTTTTACAAGGACAAGTGCATGCAGATTGCGCTCCCCTTGTTTAGTTAGTTGGGTAATTGATTAAACAGAAAACATTCCAGACGCAACTTATGTCTACATAAACTTCACTACGTCCTATTACCTAATTAATCATGTATGTATCTATTTACCTATTCATACATAATATTATGATGAAGTTCGCAGTCGCGCCACTATGTCTACACACATATTATAAAAGAAAGCAAGTTGACGCTCGATAGCCATTTTTTATTTTAAAGTAGGTGAGCCTAAGCAAAAAAGAGGAAAAAGAGGTAAAAAGAAAAGAGGAAAAGAGTTCCTGGAAGGATTTGGGAGAAGGTGAAGGTGGGACTGTATAGGCTAACAAAAAAAAAAGCCTAACTCTTGATGCGGAAGGCAGAGGACAGGGTGTTGTGGTGCAGCCTGGGAGAGGCCTATTACCTATGCAGCAGTGGACTGCAATAGCTGAGTTCAGAGTTGAAGCCCAATATTATGACCTTTCGACTACCTCTAACTACATACTCGTACAAAATAATGTAGGTAGGATTTTCCTAGTTTGAAGGGCAGGGGTCTTCTCAAACGTAATAGCCATACCGATCCCTTTTTGAATGAACACTGATGTTACCTAGGCTAAGTCTTTTTGAAAAATAAATACTTACTTACTTACTTAGGTAAATCATCCCAATCCATCTATACATCTAATGATCTAAAATTCAAAGTCCTGACTGACTGACTGATATATCAACGCACAGCCTAAACCGCTGGTCCTAGAGACATGAAATTTGGAGGGTGTGTTCTTAGTGAAGAGTAGGTATCCACTAAGAAAGGTTCTTTCGAAATTCCACCCCTAAGAGGGTGAATGGGGGGAGGGTGAAATTTCATGCGGACGAAGTCGCGGGCAGAAGCTAGTACTCCATAAATGCGAGTGTGTCCGTCTGTCTGTTACCTATCCACGGTTAAACCGCTGAATCGATTTAGATGCAATTTGGTATAGAGATAGTTTGAGTCCCGGGAAAGGACATAGGATAGTTTTTATCCCGATATTCCCACGGGATCGACCCTTACCTATGCGAGTGAAATCGCGGGGCGAATATAAACGATTATAGATACAAATTATTCGAAATTGTTGATCGAGGTGATGGTTGTAAGTCGTTGGTCCTACTTTTCTGCAAGCCTCACGACTCAACCGGAAGTCCGGAACACCCAATACGTAAATATGTATAATTATATTAGAATCTCCAGGACCGTCTGAAAACATATCAGCTGAATGCTGAAATCTGAAATTAGGTAGACCCATAGATTCTCATTTAGTCGAATTCATTTAGGAGACCTGGGCATTCCGCGGTGGGACTACAGAAATGCAAATCGTTCGGCCTTTGACCATGATAGATAACAAGGTATAACTATATAAAATCTTGACTTGGTGTACATAAACACGTACTATGTACCTACTCAGACCTAGCCTAGCTATATTTACATAGTTAGCAGATATAAATAAATATATAACAGTATTGTTTATGTACGAGCCATTCATTATTTTCCTTGAATAGATAGCACTGCATTACATTCCAGAAAGAACCGGTGGCCAGTACCTACAAATACCCATATTATGTTACAAGTTACAATATTATATATCTGAAGTAATCTAAACATTCATTCATCTTGGGCTGGCTTCGTGAACAGTAGTTTGTACGTACATGTGCATGATTGTACGGTGTACCTACCACTGCCCTTCAGACGTCTTCTGTTTAAAAACATTTAGGTTTTCAGAATAAAAAGTAGGTTGGTACCCAGTATGTTAAACCAGAATTAGGATTCTACGTCTGTTCCAAAACAAAAGGCACCATCGCGTTAGGTATTCGCATTTATGATAAGTAGAGGAGAGGTACTAAGTAAGAGGATGAGATCATGAGATCAAGGGATTGTGCCCAAATCGACAGGAGAGTATCTATTTAAAAATATTAAAATAATTTAAACAGTTCCGGCGACGACGGTCAGATCAAAACGCCAGCAATCAATTATCGAATCCACAATACCAAGAATGTTTACCATTTACCAAAGTGGTGACTCAACATTTTTGTCTACAACCTACTTAATCTTTACCTGAACCTCCCAGGTAGTTTATTATAACAAATTATAACGGAATGCTCCTGTTGCCGTCTCTAAAACAAGAGGCGCACAAAGAACATAAAAGAAAAAGGACCACACTAACAGCATGGTGTCATTAACTTTTAACAATTTATTTTACCGGCTTTGTCTTGTTAAGCGATTTAACTCGCTGTTATTTCGAAATGACTTGGAGTAGTGGTATCCTCTTCATTAATGGAACAAGAAAAATGCATTTTAATGATGCCGAAATTCTGAATGTTAATATTGTAAATCTAAAGTTCTAAACTCTTGTTACCTATGAGGTAAAATTGTTTGTGTGTAAGAGTTCATCTCTAGAAATCCTGATCCGATTACAAAAAAGCTTTCAATGATAGAAAGCTACACTATTGCCGAGTGCCATAGGATATCTTTGCTTTATAAATAGTTAGCCTCTCTTTGCAATAAACAAATGCAATCATATTTAAGTACCTAGGTACACACATTTTTCTCAAGCAATAATATGCTTAATATTATAATCATAACGGATAATATCACGTGTAATATCCAGTTCTAAATTAAATCTGAAGCATCTAATAAAAACTAATTTGGCTAAATATCCACAAATTAAACTCACTCTTGCTCTGAAAGGTCATGATGAGGTCGCTCTCGTCGATGGCGTGTTGCTCATCTCCGCTGAGAGCCATCTCAGAGCTGCGCGTGGGGCGAGCCTGCTCATGTTCTTCAGCCAGTTGTTTGTATACGTCCAACAAGAAGCTAGGCGCCGAGCGGTCCAGCGGAGGCGCTCGAGCTCGACGTGGCCTCTCTCCGAGACCCAACAGCTCCAGAATTTCGTGTTCTACGACCATCCGTTCATGCCGTGTCATCGAGTGATGTATAACAGTCTGATCAACGCCATTGTCGATGTATAATCCAGAAAGGGCGGCCTCAGCCGCTACGGTAAACAGAATAAAACACGCGCACAGGCACACCGTCTTCTGGCCAGCCATGTTCGCTGTCGGAGCGCTCACTCGACTGGCGAGAACTGAGCACAGAGGCGCGCGGCGGGATCAGCCGGTCAACCTGCCCACTCAAGGTGGGCCGCCGCCGCCGCCGGCGCCGCGCTCGCCACATTCCTCCCCGCCTTCGCCTTACACACATCGTCCGTTTTAATAACGTAAACACTAAACATTGAGCCGGACACGTCCAGCCAGCCTGACTGCATAATTATTATATGTTCATTTTCCGAAGTGTGCGGTGCAAATAAGAACACGTAACTCAGTAGGCACTAAACAATGTAGTTATAGGTAACAATGTAGGTACTCACTAAGTATCCATTTGTTCGTTAGGGATAATCGGCATCTAAAAGTGACAAATTCATAGTGACATTCCTCAAATTTCATAAACACCAAGCATCGCCTTAATTGTACTTAATAGTTATCATTCTTGGATCTAGGTCACAGTCTAGGTGCCGAAAGGTCTCAAGCTGATCAGTAGATAGAGGAACCTATCTACTAACAACCTATCACAAGTATCACAATAGGAATGCCCAATAAAAAGTGAGTAAGGTATGTATTACATGTAAAAGACGCCGGAGTATTATATGCTTCTGTAACAGTTTAGATATTACCCCCTACATTATTGCCTCGTGTGTGATCTCATTTCCTTGTCTTACCAACTATTAAGTATTCTGTGGCAGTACTCAGTAGAAAGTAGATACATACCTATATCTACTTAAATATATTGACGCTCGGTGATTTGTTTTCCACTGTAATACTATAGTTTTCATTGATGAAGTTTATCTGTTTGTTACCTAGTTATAATCTTACCGACCTTCCACACTATGATAACAGCTGTGACAGGATAACAAAACTTAATGATGAAGCTGTTATACAGAGTGGGTTTTGAGTTTTGACAGTTTGACCAAATTCATTACATTACCTATTTACTTTGTTGAGCAGACAAATTTTTCGAACATATGAAGCAATGGATTAGCAATATCCTTCCAAATGATTCAGATTGTGCTTGATAGTGTGTTACGCAATTAAGGTGCTGGCCGTGGAAAGAAAGTAGGTAAGTACCCTAAAAATTTAAATAACCAATTTCTACTCAAAGGAACAAGCCTTTATTTTTACAATTTTTATTTTTAAAGCCTACCTAGCTAAAACTGCATTCAAACAATTTTGAATAGTCGCGTACCTCATCAGTATGTCGAACCGACACAAAGGCAAAAAAAGAAACACCCTCTATTTTTAACCGACTTTAAAAAAGGAGGTTCTGTATTCGACCCGTATGTATGTATGTACCTATGTATGTATGTATGTATGTTTGTATGTCCGCGATTATCTCAAAATCTACTGAACCGATTTTGATAATTCTTTCATGAGTGTGATCTACATACTTTCAGGAAGGTTTTAGTATATAATACATTAGGTAATTATTCTTATGTACGAAGTTATATGCATAAATGTACTGCATCTCCGGCATTTTTATGTGAATTTTGATGATTCTTCGAGTCGTGTCTTCAATGCACTAGTGTTAATTGAATTTGTGTGGGGTAGGTACAACTAAAAAGTGAAAAATAAAAACTTTTTTACAAAAAAAACAACCGACTTCAAAAAAAACACTACAAAGTGAAAAATAACTTTAATTTCGGAAGTCGGTGTCAAAAAACGAAAATGCTGAAGCAACGACACCGACTTCCGAAATTAAAGTTATTTTTCACTTTGTAGTGTTTTTCTTGAAGTCGGTTGTTTTTTTTTGTAAAAAAGTTTTTTTATGACACCAATCGAAAGGGTTAGGTACAGACGCCAGCACATCAACCTACACCTAACTGTCACATTTTCCCAATCAACTTTGAACCTTATGTTTCAGTAATAAAGTTGAAAATCTATTAAAGAAATTTGACAGATTGTAGTAGGTTGATGTGCTGGCGTCTGTACATACCTACATGTAATTTCATGACTTTTCTGTTTTAAGGTTTCGTATAAGGATTCACTGTCCTTCCGTCCGTCCGTCTAGCACAGGGCAGGGTATTTTGAACCGTAGTAAATTGAACTGCAGACAGACAGACAGTAGTGTATGGCCGCTATAATAACAAAAAAATAAGTTTAACCTTTTAACCGCTTATGTCGGATTAATCCGACAAATATTTTCGTGTCCATTCCGCCAGAGTCGTATACAGGGTGTTACAGAAAGGGTATATCAATACAAACGGGTTGAAGAGTGTATCTGGTCTAGAATCTCTGTACAAAATTTCAGCTCAAAAGCATTAACTTTGAAAATGCTTAATATTTTTTTTATTTCGACATCACGGCGCTGCACTGGCGCGCGGCGGCGTGCGTGATGTGCGTGTACCTACTAGGCGCACAGACACACTACAGATAATGGATAATGACCCTCGTAGTGCGGTGACACGTTTGTCATGATTTCAATTTAATAAACTATCGAAATAAATAAATATTAAGCATTTTTAAAGTTACTGCTTCTGAGCTGAAATTTTGTACAGAGATTCTAGACCAGATACACTCTTCAACCCGTTTGTATTGATATACCCTTTCTGTAACACCCTGTATATACGACCAAATAACAAAGCTCGTTTAGATAATCTGTATTATTATTACATCATCACAGCTCGTTTCATCGGTGTTTATTTTTCGTTTTTTTTTTTCGGGCGTTGGGGGCACGATAACTGATATAAAGTCGGGCGGTTAAAAGGTTAAAAAGTAAAACCCAACTACTGAAAAGGATGAAACAAGAAAGTACGTTCCCGTGGTCGCATGTCGCTGTACTAACATACTAACATGCGACCACGGGAACGTATTTTCTTGTTTCATCCTTTTCAGTAGTCGGGTTTTACTTTTTAAACTTATTTTTTATTTAATTGGTTTGGGGCTTATTTCAGTAATATTTATATTTTTGAAATGTGCTAATTAAGCCCTTTAACTAGATACCCAACACAGCATGATTAAAAAATTTTTTTTTTTAGGTCGTGACTTTATTTCGGCTAGAGGGCGCCATATTCAATTTAATGTGACGTCACATATCCTATAACCAGCGGACGATCAAGACGCTTCCAACGATACCTCATTTGTCAAATTAAAACAAGTAGTTTAGAAGTTATGAGGGAACAGATGAACATACATACATACCGGTCAAAATCATAACCCTCCTTTTTGCTTCGCCGTAGTCGGGTAAAAACAGTGACACTCCGGGAGTGCTGACAGAAGTGAAAACAAAACACAAACAATACTTTGCCATCACTCACCGACATATCGGATATACATTAAAACCGAGTAGATCCCGAGGACAGCCGAACACATCCGAAGCGGTGTCGGTTACGGTAACAATAGCGCGAATTCAATGGCTTTTCCCATCGTAAGTAATGCCCAACGCGCCTAAATAAGTTTTCACTTCAAAAATTTTTTGTCTGTTCCGGCTAATTTTTTAAATGGCTGGACCAATTTCGACGGGTCTTTCACTGGCAGATAGCTGATGTTCTGGAGTAACATATAGGCTACCTTTTGTCCCGGTTGCAGTTGCCCGTGAGATAACTTCTGACATTCACGCGGGCGAAGCCGCGGTCAGAAGCTTTGTCCCGGACTCCCGGTTGCACGTTCCCGTGAGATAACTTCCGACATTCACGCGGGCGAAGCCGCGGTCAGAAGCTTTGTCCCGGACTCCCGGTTGCACGTTCCCGTGAGATAACTTCCGACATTCACGCGGGCGAAGCCGCGGTCAGAAGCTTTGTCCCGGACTCCCGGTTGCACGTTCCCGTGAGATAACTTCCGACATTCACGCGGGCGAAGCAGGGCTGTAGCTAGAGTCGAATTTGAGGTAGGGCAGCATTGGTTACAGGTAGGGCGAAAGTAAAAAAAATATCATAATTGATCTGCCCTCGAAGCACGGGCTCCTAAATCAATTACCATGTATATCATTGACCTCTAGGTCAGTGATGTACAGTAAGGGTTCAAAACTGCATTCACACCTTACGAGTCGTATTGCTGTGACACGCGCGACGCGGTACAGCGTATATCTGTATGTGTAAACAACACGGTAACACACACCACCTACTTACTTTACACACTCATATCGTCGTGTACTCGTCGCATCACAAGAAACGAAAAAAAATATATTTCCGTCCCTTTTGTTAGACACGGTCAAGCGCATAGCGGTGCTAAAATTCAAACCACTATAATATGAGTTCGTAGCAGTAATCGTTGAGCGTTGGACTTTGATGCAACTGGCTTAGGTTCGAATCTCACGAAGCGCAGTGTGGTTTTTTGGCAATATTTATTTTTGTTTGCAATATTGATAATATTCACAAAATTGCTGCCTTTTTAACCGACTTTAATTTACTAATGTTGTTATTGTAATAAAGGGTTTAGAAAAAAAATGCGTGTTAAGTCATAACAAAAATTAAAAAAAAAATTTTATTCGATTTATTTCATAAAGTTAACAAACCGCTACATTTATTTATTGTAACTAGATGTGAAATCAATCTTAAGAAACTTATAAGCAATTTGTATTATTTTGACATAATTATGAAATGTTTTAAATTTAAATGGATTTATTTCACCATAAACATTAAGCTTCGTCCATGATCGAAGTAAGCTATAAATAAGAATATTAAATTAGATTCTACTACCTACTTACAAAATGAGATATTTTAAGGTTAACTATGGGCAGTTCATTAAGTATTTCACATTTTATTTGGCTTTATTAAACATAAATAAGTTATTGAGGTTATAGCTTAAGTATTCATTTTCTTTACGAAAAGAAGATTGAAACTAAACCTCAAATTAAGGCATAATATAGAGGATGAGTATAATAATATTACCTACTAAAGTAATGTAAACATTTTCGGTCTATCTAAAAGAAAAGAGACGAACACCATGTTGAATACGTGCTTAAAAAATACATAACGAAAAATTCGTGCAACAACGAATCTGTTGTTTATTACGGTTACCTAATATTTTGTATAACTGCCGTTATTCTCGATACAGTCAAGTAGACGTTGACGCATGGAGCCTACTAGATTAGAACATATTTCTGTTCCCCTTCTATTTTCCCATATCTCCATACAATGCGACTTCAACTGCTCAAGACATCTCTCATTCCGGGCTTCCCACTTTTGCACCATCAAACCCCATAGATTTTCTATGGGGTTGAGGTCAGGAGATCGCGCTGGCCATGGAACGACTGCTATCTCCGGGTGTCTGGTAAACCACTCACGCATGTGCTCGCCCTGTGAATTGATAATCTAAATAAATTATCTTTAAAATGATTTGTATTTTTCTTTTCTTTTATTTAAACCTCATAATGAATTTAAAACTTTATTTAATAAGGCATCTTCTGAGTAAAACGATTAACAATGCTTAAGATTTATGTAGATTTATGTTTAGTAAACTAGGAAATATTTAAATGATACACTCACACTTAGTCCGGTTTCATTCGCTATTTGGGTTTTGTTATACCTATCCAATTTTATGCAGCGCAATTATATCTGCCCTCGCTTCAATATTTATATTAGACTGCATTTTGAATATAATAACTACTTAAACACCGCTAATAGAAACACCTTGTCACTAACCAACAATATCCACGAACCAACAACGTTCTAGGTGATTAGTCGCTCGTAACGAAGAGCATTAATCTGCCTACCTCACAGAAATCGAAATAAATTAGTTGGTTTTCTGTGGTTACCTACTAACTTCATTATTTGTGTGAACAAGACGAACGAGACAAAAAAATAATGATTATTTATCAAACTACCTACTACTAGTAATTATAAAAATTTATCACATCGATGTAATTATCGAACTACTACTAGAAAAAATAACAAAATAAATAAATAGTAATTATTAAAAAGTAACAAATTATATTATAGTTATTACCTAATAATTATTTATAGTATCTAATAAAAACCAAATGTGAGATTCGAACCCTCCGCTCGAGATAAAATTGCACAATTCAGCGCGTTAACCATTACGCTAGGATAACACATAGTAAGACAGTTGAAATTATGAACTAGTATCAGTTCCAGATAAAGTGAGTGTGTGTGCGTGTCTATAGTATAGAAACAACTTATAGAATAAGGTCGTAAGTCAAACCGAAGCGTCAATCTATTGCTTTGTGAGATCGGTAATCGACTTATGAACGCCACTGTACATTCAATAGCTATTCGTAGACAAATGATTTCTGGGACAGGCATGAGCATGGATCTAAGAACTATTAAATCCTCAATGATGACAACAAGCGAACAAGATGGTTGAAGTTCCAGATTTGGATGTGGAGATCCACGTCTGAGTGAGAGTGAGGTAATAATTTATTGTTGGATGGGGTGATACGAGTAAATAGATACGACCAAAAATACCAATTTAGATCATAATTATTGTTTCTGCAATCTTATTATAATAATTAACATAATAATAAAAAATATTTAAAACAGCTGAATTCTACGATTCGCCATGGTATTAAAAATGCAAAGAACTTCGTTCAGATCAGCAGATTTTGTTATTTTATTTTTCAAAGGCCAGAAATACCATACCAGCCATTCTCTCGTGACCCATTGACAGCCTTTGAGGCCTTTGATTGCAGTTAAAGTTGAAAACATAGATTCGCACACTGCACTATCCTATCCTATACCTATCGCTACAATTTTTTTCATCTCTAACTATGAACAAACAATTTAATTATAATAATTCATCTTACTTTTTGGTATTTTTAAGGTAGGGCATTGTGATTTCAAGGTAGGGCATTGCCCCACAATGCCCCCCCCTAGCTACGGCCGTGGGGCGAAGCCGCGGTCAGAAGCTTTGTCCCGGACTCCCGGTTGCACGTTCCCGTGAGATAACTTCCGACATTCACGCGGGCGAAGCCGCGGTCAGAAGCTTTGTCCCGGACTCCCGGTTGCACGTTCCCGTGAGATAACTTCCGACATTCACGCGGGCGAAGCCGCGGTCAGAAGCTTTGTCCCGGACTCCCGGTTGCACGTTCCCGTGAGATAACTTCCGACATTCACGCGGGCGAAGCCGCGGTCAGAAGCTAGTTATCTATACAGGGTGAAATTGAAAACATGCGACAAATCGAAATAGGAGATTGTACTCATCATTATGAACAACTTTTACTATGGGACCAAACCTGAAATCGCGAAAAAAAATCTGCTGTTCCCTACATTTATGTTCGCATAACTCGTCAAAATGTAGGGAACAGCTGATTTTTTTTTCGCGATTTCAAGTTTGGTCCCATAGTAAAAGTTGTTCATAATGATGAGTACAATCTTCCATTTCGATTTGTCGCATGTTTTCAATTTCACCCTGTATATTTTGTAACTAGCTTTTGTCCGCGGCTTCGCCCGCGTGGACGTCGGTAAATATCCCACGGGAACGTACTACCGGGAATTGGTCCATGGAGCACCGACGGATTAAAAGTACCCTGTGTTAATCCAGGTTATAATCTGTGTGCCAAATTTCATCCAAATCCGTTCAGCCGTTTTTGTACCAATGCGGAACATACATCCAGACAGACAAAAATTCTAAAAACTATATTTTCGGCATACGACTCGTTCGCACACATCATAACAATTACTTTTTTTCAAAAATGGGCAATGTACAGTTGTGACTTTGCTACTATAATATTATTATTATGTATAGGTAGATGGGATTTAATAAGATACAAAATTAAAATCAAATATTTTTATTGTATATTAAAATAAAATTAAGAGCTAGGTACATCCTTACATAGTACTTACATTATCTATTAGAGGTACTTAGGTCTAATAAAAAAATCGTATGACCATAACAAAGTCGGGTTTCATTTGTGTAAGTTTAATTAATCATCATTATAACTATTGCCAAAGATAACCCAAATGTACAGAAGATTTTCTCCTAGCTCATACTATTTTTACACACATCACATCATTGAGCTTAAGCTAAGCACATTTCAGAATAGGAATTCTCATGAATAAGTCAATAGGTCTGTACCCTGCCTTATTATTAAGACTGAGAAAACTAAGAAGGCAAAGGGGTTATTTGAATATTTGTACACCATAGCATAGTCAGATTTATTTCTTAATAAAATTATTAATAAAAATAAACAATAATTATCCATTTTATAATCTTAGTAAATTCAGAATCATCTATTTCACATACTTTTCCATAAATTTCTTGTGAAACTCAGACCTCAACGAGTCATTAATGAAGGTGTTGCCTTTCTTTTCAGGCTCTGAACGAGCACAATTCTTAAAAACAACATCATCATCCCACCGCCTTTTCACCTGGAACAAATCATAATAATTTAATTAGAATTTCATACATTTTTCTTTTTTTTTTTCTTAAAATTCCTTCGGCAAGTCACATTTAGGTACTTAAGATTTACCTTCAAATCATTTTTCTGTCCTGCTGAAGAGTAATTCAGTAAAGGATTTCCAGACAGAATATTTTCCATCCGAATTCTTTCTTCTTCCTGCTTTCTTTCAGCTTCCTGAAATCAAAAATATGCTTATATGACATGACAACTTACCCAATTTTGTTTGCTAAAATCAAGAATATTCATGTTGGGAAAATTGCACCATACTGAGTAATAATTTGTGATTGTTAACCTCTTAAATGTCATATAAACCCCCAATTCATAAGACAAATACAGTAGCAAAGACAAAAATATAATCATGAAAACCTTTAAGCCCTTACATGCAAACAGCTTTAATTAGGTGAGAGTTTGTCAGGTTAATTGGTTGGAGGACACTGGACAAGACATTTATTACATCTGAGGGCAATTAGGGTACCGCAAAGTGCTAAAACGTAAAAACATGGGATGTACCTTTTTAGCTTGCTCTATGGCTCTTTCTTTTTTAATTTTATTTAACTCTGCTAACAGTGCTGCAGTGTCATCATCAGAATCATCAGAATCTGATGAGTCGCCCTCAAGAGGATCATCAGCATCCAAGCTTGCAGCAGGAACTTGGTCTATTTTAGGTCTCTTAGTTATGGGCTCAGTAAGTCTCCTGGTGCTTGAGCCTTTACCTTCCTTCTCCCTCTCATCTAACTCCTTACGGAAGTCTCTTGATCGTAACTCATCTGTAGTACCTTGTCCCTGTTCCCTGAAAATAACAGATGATTATATATTACATTTGTTGCAAAAGGGGCATGAAATGAAATACTGTTGTAAATCAGTCTTATGAACAAAAACAATTACTTTTATAAATTATCACATATAGCTTGTAGTAATAAAAACTTTCATTGTATTTATAAGCTTATTTATGGAACATAGTGTAAAGAAGTTTAATAAACTAGTTTGTATGTCTGGCTGGTTTCTAAATGTCTCTTGTTGTTGTTAGGATCGTAACAATTTACATACAAACTAGTTTATTAAACTTCTTTACACTATGTTCCATAAATAAGCTTATAAATTGTTACGATCCTAACAACAACAAGAGACATTTAGAAACCAGCCAAAAAAGAGACAGGACAATCGATGAAGAGATGAGAGCAGCTTTGTCAACGATTATGCCAGACCGTCTATGCTCGATTAAACAGGCTCATGTTTCGCATAAAACACCTTTTCTGCAATTTAAACTTTAGGTTTGTTGATTAATAATAATAAATACCTTTTCTGCAATTTAAACTTTAGGTTTGTTGATTAATAATAAACATTGCTTCAATGTTTAATAAATAAATGTTGATCAATATTACTTAAAAAATGATTTTTATTTGTGGTGTACCTCCAAACATTTTCGTTTTCCTAGATGTACCTTGAAGAACACAAAAAGTTTGCAGAACACTGGTCTAAATGACTGTCTTCCAAATTTATGGAAATAGTACTAGAGAAATGACTTATTGATGATAGAGGTTTAACTACACTAAGAAAGTTTGTCTAGTGTCATCAAATGCTAAACATTGAGTTACTTCACCTACCTGTATTTCAACTTAGTATGTCCAGGGAGATCTCGGCTTGAATACTGTCGAGATATTGCGCTTAGATCCTTTTCTCCTCGTCCTGTGCCCCCCCGTGCTGGGTCGAAAGTAGGTCTTGCTGCTGTTGTCATGTTCTATGTAGTAACCTGAAATCAAGACCATAATATTACCCACATTATGTATAATACAGTGCACGTAATCAAATGGGCACGTTGTAAGATCTAAATTTTGAAGAATCTATTTTTGAAGTTTTAACATGAAAAATGATCCATTGTAGAAAAACAATAATTATAAAAGAATTATTTCCGCTTTACGTACCTCCTTGTACCTAGTAAATATTACGTTAACAACGGCAATGTTATGTGAATTAATATTAACTCCTTGTTTAACTGTGATGCGATGCCTTGTAAACTTTTATAATGTACTTGTACTGTTTCCAGGTTTTCGTCAAATCCGAACCCAAAATTCCAAAAATCTTGATTCTGCTGTCTGATTAATAATGTTACCCACAGGCCCACAGAGTAATTATATCCAATTTGACAGGACTCTGACGACTCTGACACAGCTGGGGCATTGAATTAGTAAGTATCGTGTAAGTATGAATCAAATAGAATTTATTGTCTTTTCCTAGAAGAAAAGACAACCGACTTAAAAAAAAAACACTTCAAAGCATTGATATATAAAAACCCATATCAATGCTTCAAAGTGATAAATAACTAGTCGGTGTCGTTGGTTCCGCATTTTAGTTTTGTGACACCGACTTCCGAAATTAAAGTTACCTACCTATTTATCACTTTGTAGTGTATTTTTTTTAAGTTGGTTGTTTTTTTTAAAAAAAAAGTTTTTATTTTTCACTTTTTAGTTGTACAGACGCCAGCACATCAAGCTACTACTATCTGTCAAATTGCTTTAATAGATTTTCAACTTTATCGTCATAAAGTAAGGTTCAAAGTTCATTGGGAAAATTTGACAGTTTCGGGTAGCTTGATGTGCTGGCGTCTGTACATACCTACTCCACACAAATTCAATTAACACTAGTGCATTGAAGAATTGAAGACACCGACTAGACGGATCATCAAAATTCGCATAGAAATGTCGGAGATGCAGTACATTAATGCAAATAACTTCGTACATAAGAATAATTACCTAATGTATTATATACTAAAACCTTCCTGAAAGTATTTAGGTCACATTATTGAAAGAATTATCAAAATTGGTTCATCAGTTTTTGAGAAAATCGCGTACATACAAACATACATACATACGGGTCGAATACAGAACCTCCTTTTTGGAAGTCGGTTAAAAATTTTTTTTTTCTTCCTCTTACACTTAAAAAACGCTGAGCTGTAGAAAGCTATTTTTTTACCAGTCGTAGACGCTTCCCTTTTCCTTAGCTCGTCTTTTAACTGTGATACACTCCAAGTTACATACATTTTTATCTAGTTTTCGTTTAATTTGTGATCGATACAACAGAGAACAGAAGACAGAACTGTCTAATGTAGTTGTATTTTGTATTGTTTGTTAGAGTACTACAAGTTAGATTTTATGGGGTTTATTTATAAATGATGACGTCAAAAATGTACGGTTATACAGTCGCTAATCACTACATAACTTTAAGCAACGTTTATGAATACGTTCAACGTTTAGGAGTATGTGTGATATTTTAGGTACCTACACCTCTGCCTAACCTTTGGGGATTTTATATTCATGTGTAAGTGGCTTCAGCCCGTGACTTCGGCCGCGCGGCTAAACAGGCGCGTCCCCACTAGGATCGCGTGGCCCTAGTACGAGATGCGCTTTCAGATGTAACTATGAATGTACAGACGCCAGCACATCAAGCTACCCGAAACTATATTTTCCCAATCAACTTTGAACCTTTTCATTTAGCGATACAGTTGAAAATCTACTAAAGAAAGTTGACAGATTATAGTAGCTTGATGTGCTAGCGTCTGTACCTATGGAATTAATATGTACAGACGCCAGCACATCAACCTACTACAATCTTTCAAATTTCTTTAATAGATTTTCAACTTCATCACCAAATCATAAGGTTCAAAGTTGATTGGGAAAATCTGACAGTTTCGGGTAGGTTGATGTGCTGGCGTCTGTACAGTTCCTTAGACCTTCTAACCTAAAATGTATTGTACGAATCAAAATGTATTCAAGCTTCCTTTGATTTCCGCACAAGAACCGAACCTCGATCGGATCGGTAGATTTGCACTAATCTGCAGCAAAGCAAATGCAGCTTGCAAGTCCATCACACACTAAGCCGAACGCCCTACTCAATATGGTTTGGAAAGCATGTGGAGCCGGCATTCGACAAAAACTGATAGACAAGACTATCAAAGACAATATTAAGGTGAATGGGTAGTTGTAGCCCGCGAAATTTAAATTTTCTTAAGTTTTTTGCAATTTGCAAATCAGTGTCAGGTTGTATCTTGATCCAAATATGATTCGCGACTATAATAGACGTGTATTTACAGAATCATAGTCATTAGAATCATTAATAAATCTCTTTAAGTAAGATTTCTACCACAAACACTTTTCCATACGAGATTTGTTCTTAACGGTAGAAATCTAACTTTGAAAGATGTATTAATGATTCTAATTATTATAATTCTGTAAATACGTACCGGTTACAGTCGCGAATCATATTTTGATCATGATACAACCTGACACTGACCTGAAAATTGCAAAAAACGTAAGAAAAATTGAATTTCGCGGGCTACAACTACCCATTCACCTTAATATTGTCTTTGATAGTCTTGTCTATCAGTTTTTGTCTATGGTGTTTTTGTCTATGGATTTATATTCTCTCCTGTCTGTCCTGTCAGTCCTGTGGTCTATCTATTTTTATGGTATGGCAATACTGACTGATGCCCACAGAGTACTTTTTGATATAGGCTGATGGCTGATGCCAAATTACTCAACCTGATTCCAATTAATTTTTCAAAAATTAACTAGAAATATAAAAACTTCATCATTTGTGCATATCCATTACTATCGAGTACTATCATAAACACTAGGTAAGTGCGGAAACAAAATATGCCTATTAGAATACAAAAATACCAGCATAACAACCCAACCAGACATAAGTGCGACAAACAAACCATATTGCTAGACGAGACGTAGACGCCATTTTGTGCTCGTGTGGTTTAATTTCCAAATTTCACCACATTGCTCCTGTAATTTATATAACAGGAATCAAAACAACGTAATAAAAACGAAACGCGGCATTCGTAAAATTCCTCAACATAATATCAAGTGTGTGAAATGTACTACGTATTCGTTAGTTCTGAGACTCTTAGTTATATTTTAACATAAATAACAATTTCACCACTCGGAAATTTTTGTTTTAGAATGGCCGAAGATTTAGATGTAGAAGCTATGTTGGAAGCACCTTATAATAAATCGGTAAGTACCTTTAGATCTTAACCAAGTCTTGTTATCCAGTCGAACAGCTCATGTCAATTCCCATGTACTATTTAAAAATATCTGTATTTTTAGTAAATCTACCAATATTTTATTGTTATCTTTAATAATGAGTTTCTCAAATAAAGTAAAGTACTAAGTGTTAAATTGAAAAACAACAAACATCGCAAATAACTTTACATGTTGCTTCCCAGAAATCTCTTCAAAGTGTAATATTTCAATGTGTTTTTACCTTTTACTCATTCATTTTATTTCAAATTTGTGAAGATTCCATGTAATTCAATTCATTTTCTTGTAAAGTGTAAAGAATAATGGTATCAATATGTAGTCATGTTACTATGTAAAAATGTTTGCATTTTAAAAGTGATTGTCAAATACATTTTGAGGGTTTACCTGTTTAAAGATGTTTTAAACTAACTTTTTTGGGAGATTTTAATCTTATTAGTTCACAACTAGTTAATTTCATCTTTGAACAGCAACTGGTAAGAAATATAAAACAAAATTACATTTGAGTATCATTTCTTGTATTTATAGAACTTTGTGGTAATAGTCGAGCATACTTCACCAACCTGAACAGACAGAGAGGTATCCACTACTATACTTACCTAATTTTTTATTATTTGAAAATTCAACACAACCTAACATTGTTATTTAAATCACTTAAAAGTTACAAAGTCAAAAATAAAATTTTCATAGAGAGTATTTTTTTAAAAAGGACCATGAGCTGATGGGTCGTAAATCTTTTGCAGAAGTATCCCTGTGTGATGTTAGCGCTGTGTGCATCCTTTGTCAGTGGTTTTACGAACGGTAAGTGTAGACCAGGGCAGCGAGACTACCATGACATGGATGAACATTGGCTGGTTATTAAACCAGCTGTCAACAGTAGCCTAGGCAAAGTAAAAACCATCAGCAAGTGTGTTGTTTCATCAGTGACATTTTAAACAAAATGTCACTGTTGAAATACTGCATATGTTCTCCATGTTGTTGTTATGAAATAACTAATGCAATTTTTATTTATTCACTCGGCGTGTGTTGCTGTGGCGCTGCTTCTACCTTGTGCTTTGTGTGACAGGATAACACTTCCTCTTCAAAGCATCGATCGGACAAGTATTCTGATAAGCACAAAGATAGAGAAAGCGATGGGAGCCGAAGGTAAGAATTAACAACTTCTGCAGTAATTTATTTACTCACAGCAAGGAATTTTTTGGTGACAAACAATAACAATTAACTAGGGCATTATAGTCACAATTTCAAAGACGGTACTTCTTTCTTTTTTTTCTTTTAACTTTCAACATTAACTTTGAATTCCAAATTATGTTATTGGTTCACATAAAAATCCCTTGCAGTGCTGTTGAATTTTTTGCAGATACCTGTAGAACACAAACCTCTAAGTGGATCTTTCTTTTTCCTAGACGTAGCCGTTCGAGAGACAGAAGAAGATCGAAAGAAAGAGAAACACGTCGTTCAAAGGAAAGAGATGACAGAAAAGATAAAGATCGTGAAAGGGACAAAGACCGCAAAGAACGTGATCGTGACCGCGATCGTGGTGAACGCGAGCGTGGTGAGCGTGGCGACCGCGGCGACCGTGACCGCGAGAGAGAGCGTGGTGAGCGCGAGCGAGATCGTGACAAGGATAATAACAAAGATAGGGATCGGACTCATAATAGGGATAAGGATCGCGAAAAGGACAAGGAACGAGAGCGCGACAAAGATAAAAGACGTAGTAAGGACAAGGAACGTAGTCGAGAACGTGATCGAAGCAGTCGCGACCGTACTTCTAACATCAAAAAGGAAAAAAGTGTTGAGAGAGACCCTGCCAAAGAATATCGGTCAAAATCTAGGGGACTTGAGCCAAAATTAGATGATTTACCTCCTGAAGAAAGGGATCTGCGCACTGTATTCTGTATGCAATTATCTCAACGAATTAGAGCAAAAGATCTTGAAGAATTTTTCTCATCTGTTGGCAAAGTTAGAGATGTAAGACTTATCACTTGCAATAAAACCAGGAGATTTAAAGGCATAGCTTACATCGAATTTAAAGATGCAGAATCTGTACCTTTGGTAAGTAAGCAGTCAGTTATTTTAAGAATATCTGTGGAAGTCAGGATTCATGGGAATGCGTTTAGAACTAAGCATTACCCTATGGACCTCTTGGTTTTATATCAATTGCCGTGCCCCCAGCACCCAGCTCATAAATTGACAAATAAATACTGACAACAAATAAAAAACGAACATCAGTGCTCAGTCATAGTAATACGACGTGCGGCATGGACACGATAATATGTGCCTGTCATTAATCTGGGCCAAACAATAGTTTGAAATAAAATGAGACTAATTTTTATCCAAATATTTTTAATGTTAGTTGTCTTCTACAATTTTGATTTAAAGAAAAGATTGTTAATTGTTGTGTTGATTTGTATGAATTAAAGTTAGGAATTAATAAGATTTCACCATTTTTTAATATAAACTGGATTTACAGGCTTTAGGTTTGACCGGACAAAAATTGCTTGGAGTTCCTATTATAGTACAACATACACAAGCAGAAAAGAACAGGGTAGGCAATACATTGCCGAACTTAGCACCAAAGACCAGTAACGGACCGACAAGACTATATGTTGGTTCATTGCATTTTAACATTACAGAAGACATGCTACGCGGTATATTTGAACCCTTTGGAAAAATTGATCATATTCAGCTTATGACCGACCCTGAAACAGGAAAAAGCAAAGGATATGGATTTCTTACTGTAAGTTGAGTGTTATTCACATTATTACTGCAGGTGATAATTCAACAATCATTTATAACAACATAATCATGTATGTTACAGTTCCACCATGCGGCCGATGCGAAGAAGGCGATGGAACAATTAAACGGATTTGAATTAGCCGGACGACCCATGAAAGTTGGCAATGTGACAGAACGGACTGATGGAGGTTCTAGCACTCGATTTGATGCAGATGAATTGGACCGTGCTGGTATTGACCTTGGTGCTACAGGACGATTACAATTAATGTTTAAACTTGCAGAAGGCACTGGATTACAGGTAAAAAAATATCAATTTTATGTTCAATTTTCTGGTTTTCTCAAAATTATCTAACATTTATATTAGATTTTTATAGTTGTGATGACTTGTTGTGTCTAATCTATGTATAATCTATTCTTAACCAAAGGATTTATTAGAATATAATCAACTCTATTAATAACTTTTGCTGGAGGGTGTTTGTTTGAGTTTTGTACCAATTGCTTTATCAGCTGAGCAAAATCGAATTTTCGCATGACATAATCAGTAGACAAATCTGTGAAAAATATCCTAGTGTGATTTCACACTAATAAAAAATCGGAAGTAATTCCAGTTTAATGTAGTTTTGCTAGACAAGATGTTTCATGGAACCAAAAATTAAGAGTTGAGAGGACAATGCTTACCCCCAACTCATCACTAAAAGTATAAAACTGATTGTGGATTATCACAAAATAAAATAAAAAAATTGTTGAGAAATATTCTCATAAGTAGTATTTTTTCTGGAGTTATGAAAATTGCACAATTCATAGGTTTTCCAGAAACTTATATAGAGTTTGATGCCGTAAACTGATTGTTGTTAGGAACTGTTGAATATAATCCTTACAGGCTTTACAATATTACTTATCAAAGTATATTCGCCCTGAAGTTCTATTTCCAAAATTCCCCCTGTGTTTCCTATACTTATTTCTCCGTCTTGGCATATGACAAATATTATGTTTTACAGCAGAATGCAGTTTCAGAAAAAGGACAAATCAGTGCGAAGTCTTAAACACTATTCTTGGCACTGCTGAGTAACGTACCGTTTAAACTTCCACCACATAATTAGGCAATAATATTGATATTGTGAGGTTCTTTTCAAACTATAGTGTAGTACTAGCAATTTTATTTGTAATGGCAACATCCATTTTGTAAAAGAATAACGTAAAGGGTAACCCTTATGTTTACCATGAAATATTTCTACACTATGGTTTGAAAATGGGAATTCATTTCAGCTGTAAGCTTGCATGTGTTTATTAATTTTACTCAGAGGATTGAATGTATTGTTATTGTTTAAGACCTGAGCAGAATTGTTTCTTATTGATATTCCAACAACAAAGAACACCACAGCATGTAAATTAATCATAAGATGGGTATGATTTCAGATTCCACCAGCTGCAGCATCAGTATTGATGGGTGCTGGATCAGCACTGGTTACTCCACAACCACAAGTAGCACCTCCAATCGCGACACAGTGTTTTATGCTGAATAATATGTTTGATCCAGCCTCGTAAGTGTTAATTTTATATGTAAATATTTGTGAAATGGGTCGGGATGCACTGTCACACTAAAGATCTTTTACAATATTTTTGTCGCGTTTGAAGTTTTGACTTATTTTAATTGCATCTTATACAGGGTGAATTTGAATTAATGCGACAAAAAGAAATGGGAGCTTCAGTTACAGTAACATAGTAATTGAGGAGCGTCGGAACGAAAACCGATATATCCAGTTTACCATATTTTTCACAAGTTAAAAAAAAGCTTGTAAGTTTTTTAATGTTACAAAAGTGGAAAATTATTGCATGTCAATTTGCAGTTAAAGTGACATCGATTGATGTGTGAAACTTGACGGAGGGTAGATACTTAATTTAGCGAGATACTTGGCGGACAAGTTTGGATATATCGGTTTTTGACGCGATCATTTGGATATATCGGTTTTTGACGAAACCAAAATGGATATGTCGGTATCTGATATGATCAAAACGGATTTATCGGATTTTGGTAATACCAAATTATAGTTTTGTATCTTATTTCTTAAATTAAGTATGTATTTACATGCTAATTTTCTAAACTCTCAAATGACGTTAACTCGCAACTTACAATTTTGAGTTATGACAGTAAGTACCTATTTGGTTTCATGTGGGAATTATATTGATTTATTTTGTACAGTAAGTAAATTGGTTTAATGTCATTTACTGTACTTTCTTGATTAATGTCTTGTCCTATAACACAATCCTCTAAAATAGACGGAGAACCAATCATTTCCAACAATTATTTATCGAAAAATCTAAGGCACACAGTAAAAGCAGTAGTAGGTAACGGAAAGGAGAACCAAAGAATAAGGAGAATACAAAACGGGAAGAAACATGATAGCGAGTTGACATAAACGACACCCAGCCAATCACGTGAGGGTAAGGCGAAGTATTTACGAAGAGCGTTCAGATATTTTTTTTGGGAATCGATTTAATAAAAGAATAAAAATCGATTAAGCTTTTTTGTAAACGTGTACCTAATCGGAATTTGAACCGACCATTGTTGAATTGTGTAAAACTTAATAAGAATTATCGGTTTTTAATCCAACAACAAGAACCTGTTGAATTTAAAAATTTATTTGTCGGGTTTTGATTTGACCACAGTATTTTGATATTTTTTTAAAGATGGATGTAACTGTTTTTTAATTGATTTCTTTCCTGAAGGGTGTATAATTAAACATTTTGTAACGGAAAAAAATAAAAAAAAAATAATGTCTTAATTAAGACATATCGGTTTTTGTTCGGACGCTCCTCAATTATAAACTGTTTTTTCTACAATCTAAATCGTTAAAAAAAATTACGTGATTATCGTTTTCAAAAGGTCCACTGATGTTATTATCTTTATTTAAATACGAATTATCGGTATTCCAGCAAAATAATTAATATGCAAAATAAATAAGAAAAATTAAAGTATCAAAAAATCTCATCGCAGTGCTCAATAATCGTCGTGGAGTACTCATGTCATTAAACGTTGCCGTTCATAGCGGTCATTTACCTAATTTTGCCTATTTTCTAGTGTAAGTATCCGCGACGTTGCCAAACCTCGCATGACATTCCTTCCCGGCTCAGACTAAGGAAATTCCCGGCGACCGCCCCGCCGCCCACCACCCTTCCTTCGTTCATTAGTCGTCCTAAAACGTTTGTAGGTCATGGTCGCGCGCGCATTCCGCAAATCCTACTTTACGTATTGCGAATAATTTGTGTTGTTGTCTTGTGTTTGTGTCATAACAATGCCTAGGACGAGACGAAATAGTCATTAACCGTTAACAATCGTACAGTATCTCGATATTGTCGTGTGGTACAACACCGTAAGAAATCTACGTGAAACGCAGCGAAGATTTCGATTAACCTAACACCGTTGGACTTTTATTTGTTGGGAGAAATTAAAAGACTCGTTTACGAACGCGAATCCGAAACTTTAGACGAACTAAAAAACAAAATCATTAGTGCATTCGAAACTGTAAAATCACAGACTTTTTGCGGCGCCGCGCCGTGCTCAATTGTGTTTACAAAACGGAGGTGGACATTTTGAACAATTACTAAAATACACGTAAGTGTACTGATTTCATAATAATTATTGTAAATACTGTGATTCCAACTTTTTAAATACGCCAAAAATACGATAATTGATTTGTTGTTGTTGTAACAAACATTATTCAGGTTATACCTCATACTAAAACATTTTTTCACTATTACTTTTATTGTATTTTTGATCGTCCTAAGCCGACAAAAGTATGAAGGAAAATTTGGTTTCACAAAACTTTTAATTAATCGTGCGCGCGGGAAAGAGATGCGCGGGCGGACGGGGGCGGCGCGATTCATTCATAGCGATAATGTACCTAAATCGTGCTACACGAAAACGGTAGTACGCGAAATTCTTTGATACTTTAATTATTTTAACGCTTTTCGTAACACTGATCAATTATTTTTTAATTTTACATTTGATATGTTCTACATTTTCTTGACAACACGTATTATTGTATATTTAAATTTGTCGCATCTATTCAATTTCACCCTGTATGGTCTGTTGGTGTTCTGTTGTGTACAAAAGTGTAAACAAACAAACAAACCCTGTTCAGGTTAAATTCTTACGCAATGTGCGCTTTTATAATTTCCCACATACAAAATCATGGATGTCCGTCTATAAAATTTGTGGAAATACGTGCACGCGTGGACGGAAATTTATTCATACATTTTACTTCCCTGTGTTATCGTGATACCGTGGACTTCCACGATAATACCGTCACGTCAAAAATTATAAAAGCGCGCAATCTGTCACTAAAGGGTATTAGTAAACTCATTCATCTGTATTTAGAAAGTTTCAACATTATATCTTACCACCTTTCCTAACAATTTTTGTTTGCAATGCCCTTAAACTCTGTCCACTAGGTTAACCGTTTTTTGACAGATGGAACTAGTCATTTCACATTTCGATAATTTACACTTTAATTTGTATGTAGTATCCATTATCGATATTTTGCTGTCGAGTAAAAAATGGTGCGATTTCTATACTTACCTGTTTTTATTATGATTAAATACAAAACAATGTAGATTAGCCGCTTTGTTTACTTTAAATTCAATTTTGCAGGTTTCTCAGGAATAGTTACATTCTAAGGGTGCGTCCACATCTGGCGAATGTGCCGCGAATGTGCAGCTCGCGAGCCGTTTGCGAGCTGCGCGCGTGCAGTCACGGCAATGGTTTGGTGCGCCTCTTTAGCGCAACTCATGCAAGGCTCGTATAAAGGCGCGCAATTCTCGCACAGCTTGAGGCGCGGGCGAAAGGAAGACGCGAGCAGCTAGCGCGACGCCCGCGCGTTGGTCGCGTACGGCGCTTAGGTCGCGCGCTACCTGCGCGCGGGCGCAGGAGCGTCGCACGAACAAAAGTGCACGCGCGCAGCTCGCGGGCAGCTCGCAAACGGCTCGCGAGCTGCACATTCGCCAGATGTGGACGCACCCTGAGGCAGCGGTTAAAAAACACTTAACATATTGGACAGAGTGTACAGAGTACATGTCTTAATACTGTGTCATGAAATTTGAATGCATGCCTACTAACCAGTGTTTTACATGTTAGCAAATAAATATATTGTACTTAGTTAACCTTTTGAACGCCAATCACTTGTATACAAGTTCGAGATTTTCGTGCCCTCAGCGCCACTACTTGATTAGAAGTAATAATAGTATAAAATAAATTTACGACTTTTACAAGACCTTTTATTTTGTTTTTATGGAAAATTGCCCTGTTATAAGCCATATTTTTAACTTTTTCACACATAATAAGTTCTTGTTTGTTTTATATTCAATAGAAACAAAAACGCCACAAAATATTTTAGTGCCCCCAACGCCAAGTACTTGATATAAAGTAAGCCAGTGATGGGACACGATGAAGACCTCGCTATATTTCATCTCGTCAAAACGATCATAAATATCATTATTGCAAGAAAATGACGTGAATAAATAATATTTTATACATATTGTAAACTATAAACTACGTTTTATTCGCCTTAATCAAGAATAAATAGGTTTTCTAATCATTGTCGATAGTGAAACACCGTGTGAAAAACCCATCCCTACAAAGTAGCTAGTTGTCAGTGCGCACAACGCCACGAACTAGTATTGAAGTAAATCTGTGACGTCACAAGCGGACGGGTTTCAAGGTCATAGTGACTTTGTGCATTTTAGTGTAGTGCAATGTTTACATCTTGTTTCTTTTTGAGTAGATTCATCATAAGAAAAAGTTTGTGAATAATCAGAATTTTGAAATAGTTCGTCGTCCTGACATTACGTTAAGTCGTCAACTTCCGTTTCAGGAATGTACTTCCGTTTTCTATTAGTTTCTAAAAACAAGAAAAATCATTGCTAGTATTTTGCGACACCTATACCTACCATTAAAAAAAAGATCTGTAACATCTGCGTAAAACAGTCACTTACACTCCATTTTAATTTTTTTTTAAAACACGTAGATTGATTGTATTTGGTTCTATTTTTTGTAAGTAAACGAAATAAATTATGCATGAATCGGTTGAGGTTATGCACGTGTAACTCGACCACAGTGAATAGAAAAAAGAAAAATACCATAGACATCGACATCTAGACATACTTATATCAGAAAGGATTTTGACGTGCCTCGAGCGCCAACGACGTGATATGAAGTGGAAGGATTACATTTGGAGACAAATAGGGATGTGCCTTCTAGAACACACGTCTAATAAATTTGCAATTCTTTTCTTTTATTATGGGAAATATATCCAGGTTTTCATATTGATTTTTTTATGAAATAAAACAAAATATGAAAATACGGTATCAGTTTTTATTTAGCTTCGTAAATTGGTGAATAAACGTTAATTTCAACTTATAATATTATTTATCGATAGGACATTAATCCCATCCCTACGTTTTACTATAGATACGTTATACATTTGTAGCGTGGCGCTGGAGGACACATCGCGTATTATGTAGATGGGCGTCGAAAAGGTTAAAAAATCATCAACAAAAATTTTGGTTATAAAATTAACCTCAATTGTCAAATGAAAAACATCTAAGGTGATTTATAATTAGAATTTCGGGTTGAAGGATCCAAATAATCAAAGCTGAATTGAATGTTTTATTCAATTTATAAATGGCACTACAATAAAATTGCCATCCATCCTATGGATTGATGAATGTTAATACTTTTGAAACAGACTATAAAATAATGTATACCTTTCTATTTTCAGGGAATCAAATCCTAGCTGGGATATTGAAATAAGAGATGATGTCATTAGTGAATGCAATAAACATGGTGGAGTACTGCACGTGTATGTAGATAAAGCATCTCCACAAGGAAATGTTTACTGTAAATGTCCAACGATAGCGACGGCGGTGGCGTCGGTGAACACCCTGCACGGCCGGTGGTTCGCCGGCCGAGTCATCACGGCGGCGTACGTGCCGCTTGTCAACTATCACTCTCTATTTCCTGATGCTATGACAGCACTCAATCTGTTGTTGCCGTCCCGACAACGATAAACTACAGCAATAAGCATTTATTTTAATAATTTTGGTCTTGAGTGTATACTGATTATAATATCTAGTGATGACCTAATTCTAGATAATAAAGTTATTAATATGTAAACTATTACTGAGTATAATTTTTATTTAACGGTTACACTTATGTCATAAAAAGCTATTTTGCATTGTTATACATATCAATGACGTTTTCAATTATCAATACAATATCTTTATTTGATCTCTTATCTTGTAAGTCATACTATCTATAGCTCACATTCCCATGCTTGATTGATTGAGCCTAGTGTTCCAAAAATACCTCTCGCAAAAAAAACAGCCATTGCAGTTAGCAGTAATCTTCTTTATTGTAAATTGTTTTCTTCAGTTCTTTCATTTAAATTGCTCTAATCCAATCGATTTCCAATGTTGCTGGACCTTTCTGCTTCACTGGTTGATAAACTCCACCATACATTTGAATACCAAGACTTGTAATCTGGGACAAATCCAATGTCTCATTATTGGTTACTCTTTTACCTCTGTAGTAAGCTTTAAACTCGGAAAATTTGAGATTACGGATGGCAAAGTCGTCCTTTGGTGCCTGAAAATGTAATATTAATTAATGACTTCAAACACCAAATAAGTACTACCTGAACTAGATAAGACAGATTATTGAAATTTACTGGAGAGCCCCTGGTTTTATGTCTCTTTTCGAGTCGATAGTAATTATTAATTGAGTTGGGCCCAGTAGATGGCCACGCCAATCGAGGAAGATGTATTGAAATACTCGTTTGCAGTTAATGATATTACAACTTGAACGAATATGAACTCAATACTAGTGTAAAATTGATTTCAGTATTACTAGTAAGTTGTTCCATAAAACACACGTTTGAGCGTACACAACCAGGGCATCTGTTGCCCACAGTCATTTAGTAACGATTATTACACAATCATTGTTTTGTGGACTGTGGCTTAAGCCCAACAGTAGCTTAATACAATACCTTTGTAACCAACGCTTGCTGTGCACTTAGCAGCTCAGTACACAGGTTGACAGGTCGGAGTAAAGTACTTTATACAGGATGTCACGTAATTAATGGATAACCTCTTAAGGGGTCATTGTACTTATCATTATGAACAACTTTACTATGGGACCAAAACCTGAAATCGCGAGGAAAAAATTGGCTGTTCTTCCTACATTTTGACGAGTTATGCGAACATAAATGTAGGGAACAGCTGTTTTTTTTCGCGTGTTCACGTTTGGTCCCGTAGTAAAAGTTGTTCATAATGAGTACAATGACCCCTTATGCGGTTATCCATTAATTACGGGACACCTGTATACAGCACTTGACTCCGACTTTACAGATATAGATATAGAAAGAACGAAAAATCAAATCAAAGGCCGCAAATGTGTACCCCTTTTGTGAAACTACGTAAAATGTGCACGGATGAAAAACAAGCGAGCAAGAAGAAAACGTCGATCTGCGCTGGGAGGCCCATAGAGCTGGGGCAGAGAGGTGAGAGAACGTAACAAGCGTCAACGCGACGTTGAGCAGAGTTAATATGGGGTTTATACTGGGACTGGGACCTGACTAATTACCGGAAATACACATTGCAAAAAAAAAAACCGAGTGTGCTTATGACCACACGACTGAAGTGAAACTTCAAACGTATTTGGCTATGAGAGGAAGAGAGAAAGAAAATGTGCGCGCGCACTGCTTTCTCTTGCTTATATCCCCCACTCAACTCCCGTTCGCCTCACCCGTAGCCCGTAGATATGGGTCGTACTTGCAAAATCGAGTACCAGGGCTTCCAAGTACGTCCACCTTAAGAAACCAGGGCCTAAAACCAGGGCTCGAGATACTTTCATGTATTTTCTATCTGCATCGAAAATTGATCCATAACTTCATACAAATAAGAAGTACAATCGCGTAATTAAACAAAAGCCCTGTTGGAATTAAAAAGTACTTGCATAGGAAATTGACCCGTGAATTCCTATAAATAAGGAGCACAATCGCGTTTACAAATAAATACTTTTACAAACCATTAAAGTAAAAATACTTGCATAGGAAATTGTTCCGTAGACTCTTACCACACCTCGGACACTCCATACAACGTTCGCAAAATAATTACCTATTACTACTACAAACGTGTATACGTGCAAATGTGTGCGTGAAATCTATTAGCGTAAAAAAAACTGGCGCGGAAAGCAATTTGTGTCGGGGAACCGAACGACGACGGCGGCGGCGCTGCCCGAACGTGTGCATTATTATGAAGTGACCATGTAGTTCAATTGTTTATTTATATAGTCGGGTTCGTAATGAAATAAAAACACTAAAATAATTTAGTTTCAATGACTTATCTCTAAATAATCGGTTATTAAATCGCATGTTATTAAAAATGCGAAATCTTACAAACAGTTTATGTAAATACGAATTCGGAAAAGCATCACAATATCCAACCATCGTTATTAAAACTCAAATAAAACTTTTAAATCGCATAATTTTATTGTAGGTTCGTTCGTATCAGCAATACAGCGCTGCGGTTCGCGAGCGCCCTTGCTAAAGAGTCGGCGACGAATACCTCGAAGTGCGGGGTGAGGTGCGGTATCTGATATGAGGTCGAGGAAGGGAGTGTCCTTTCTGTACGTAGTACTATTAAGTATTCTGTGCTCTTACTGATAAGGAGCATGATCGCATTTGCGAAAACAAACGCGGTTGTCAGCGTTGCCAGAATGTTACTTTTGTAACATTTTACGTTACTTTTGGCCCTGTTATGTTACTTCCATGTTACACGACACAAGATGTTACTTTTACGTTACATTTCGTACCTACTTGAGAAATATTTCAAATTTTAAGAACGATCGATCAAAATATGAAAATATATCTCTACATGTTGTACACACGGCGAAACATCGAGCTATACATTTCTAGTTTTAACAGAACTCGCATTGTATAGGTTTTTCGTACAATCAGAAGTTAGCTTTTACTGGTTATGTATAGCTGGATGTGTAGCCGTGTGTACCGATGATTTTATGTCTTTCGCCGTTTCGGGCACTTTCAAAACGAGTATAATATACCTATTAAAAAAGTATATTCTAGGTTCTATGTGGTGATTATAAACGGGTATGTTTAGTTATGACTTTATGTTTAAATTATATTACAGACTAAGAAAAAAATTAGATATTTTAGGTTTTATGTACTTTTTTCAAGCGATCCAAAATTTTGGTACTTACAAAGAAGAAAAAACTGTTTTTGAGCTATTTAAACAAAATTAAATATTCCCTAAAAAATAAAATGTTACTTTTGTCATCAAAATGTTACTTTTTGACTCGTATATGTTATTTTTGACAAAAGGGCACTGGCAACACTGGCGGTTGTTGAACTATTTGAGTACCTACGTACTCGAGCGTCGAGGCACGACGGAGCGAGATACTTTCAAGTATTTTCTATCTGCATAGAAAATTGATCCATAACTTCATACAGATAAGAAGTACAATCGCGTATTCAAAAGCCCCGTTGGAAGTAAAACTACCAAGCATAGGAAATTGATCAATGACTTCCTATAAATAAGGAGCAAAATCGCGTTTACAGATAAATACTTGCAAACCATTAAAGTAAATAAAAACTTTTTTACAAAAAAAACAACCGACTTAAAAAAAAACACTACAAAATGAAAAATAACTTTAATTTCGGATGTCGGTGTCGTTGGTTCCGCATTTTCGTTTTTTGACAACGACTTCCGAAATTAAAGTTATTTTTCATTTTGTAGTCTTTTTTTTAAGTCGGTTGTTTTTTTTTGTAAAAAAGTTTTTATTTTTTACTTTTTAGTTGTACCTACCCCACACAAATTCAATTAACACTAGTGCATTGAAGAATTAAAGACACCGACTAGAAGAATCATAAAAGATCGCATAGAAATGCCGGAGATGCAGTACATTTATGCATATAACTTCGTACATAAGAATAATTACCAAATGTATTATATACTAAAACCTTCCTGAAAGTATGTTGATCACATTAGTAAAAGAATTATCGAAATCGGTTCATTAGTTTTTGAGATAATCGCGGACATACAAACATACATACATACGGGTCGAAAACAGAACCTCCTTTTTTGAAGTCGGTTAAAAATACTTGCATACGAAATTGTTCCGTAGACTCTTACTGATAAGGAGCATGATTGCATTTGAGAAAACTAACGCTGTTGAGTACCTACGTACTTGAGCGAGTAGCCGTATAAGATACTTTATAGTCTTGCAAGTATTTGAGTCGGTACCTGGTGTAAAAACCTGGTCGCGTAAATACGTACCTTCCCTACTCGCCCGATCACACTTTTCGTAACGCTTACGTCACGCGTTCGCCAGCTTACTCTCCAAGTCAAGTGTGCGTAAAGAAGTTTCACTTCAATAATTTTGACACACCAAAAATCGAATTTGACAATCGCGACTCGTCGACACGTGGTACTTATTTGCCCTACCCCGTAAATTGTTTTTTAGAGCCGCAAGTGCGGAGGGGGCGGCCTAGGCGTGTTTTTTAAGGAATTTTTCACTTTTTGTATGGAAAATATGAAAAATTATTGCCTACATGTTGAGTTTTAGGAGTTCATGGGTTTTATAAAGGGGGTCGAAATTTTCATTATTTTTGCGATAGGACGCACCATTTTCGAGATATACCTAAGCAAAAGAAAAAAAAAGATACAGACAGTACTGTTTTTGCACCTGAAGTCGAGGTGTTGGTGTGAATTTCTATTCATGACAACTTATTATTTTATTCCACACCTTTTTAATTGCGATTAAAAATAGACAAATTAAATAAAAAAATTAAAAAAAAAAAAAAAACCGAGTGTGCTTATGACCACACGACTGAAGTGAAACTTCAAACGTATTTGGCTTTGAGAGGAAGAGAGAAAGAAAATGTGCGCGCGCACTGCTTTCTCTTGCTTATATCCCCCACTCAACTCCCGTTCGCCTCGCCCGTAGCCCTTAGACATGGGTCGTACTTGCAAAATCGAGTACCAGGGCTTCCAAGTACGTCCACCTTAAGAAACCAGGGCCTAAAACCAGGGCTCGAGATACTTTCAAGTATTTTCTATCTGCATCGAAAACTGATCCATAACTTCATACAAATAAGAAGTACAATCGCGTAATCAAACAAAAGCCCTGTTGGAAGTAAAAAGTACTTGCATAGGAAATTGATCCGTGAATTCCTATAAATAAGCACAATCGCGTTTACAAATAAATACTTTTACAAACCATTAAAGTAAAAATACTTGCATACGGAATTGTTCCGTAGACTCTTACCACACCTCGGACACTTCATACAACGCTCGCAAAATAATTACCTATTACTACTACATAAACAAATGACGTTTGTATACGTGCAAATGTGTGCGTGAAATCTAGTAGCATAAAAAAAAATGGCGCGGAAAGCAATTTGTGTCGGGGAACCGAACGACGTCGGCGGCGGCGCTGCCCGAACGTGTGCATTATTATGAAGTGACCATGTAGTTCAATAGTCGGGTTCGTAATGAAATAAAAACACTGAAATAGTTTAGTTTAAATGACTTATCTGTAAATAATCGGTTATTAAATCGCATGTTATTAAAAATGCGAAATCTTACAAACAGTATATGTAAATACGAATTCGGAAAAGCATCACAATATCCAACCATCGTGATTAAAACTCAAATAAAACTTTTAAATCGCATAATTGTGTGTCAGCAATACAGCGCTGCGGTTCGCGACGAGCGCCCTTGCTAAAGAGTCGGCAACGAATACCTCGAAGTGCGGGGTGAGGTGCGGTATCTGATATGAGGGCGAGGAAGGGAGTGTCCTTTCTGTACGTAGTACTATTAAGTATTCTGTGCTCTTACTGATAAGGAGTATGATCGCATTTGCGAAAACAAACGCGGTTGTTGAACTATTTGAGTACCTACGTACTCGAGCGTCGAGGCACGACGGAGCGAGATACTTTCAAGTATTTTCTATCTGCATAGAAAACTGATCCATAACTTCATACAGATAAGAAATACAATCGCGTATTCAAAAGCCCCGTTGAAAGTAAAACTACTTGCATAGGAAATTGATCAATGACTTCGAATAAATAAGGAGCAAAATCGCGTTTACAAATAAATACTTGCAAACCATTAAAGTAAAAAAAAACTTTTTAAGAGAAAAAAATCGACTTCCAAAAAAAAACTTTACAAAGTGAAAAATAACTTTAATTTCGGAAGTCGGTGTCTTTGGATCTTTATTTTAGTTTTTTGCCACCGACTTCCGAAATTAAAGATATTTTTCACTTTGTAGTGTTTTTTTGAAAGTCGGTTTTTTTTTTTTTTAGTTTTTATTTCACGCTTTTTAGTGGGTCTACTTATAATTTATCTAAGTTACAATAGCCTAGCGATCATCGCCTTTTACAAACAAAATATTGCTTTTCCCGATACAGGGAAGTTAATTGTTGAGGAGTTCTCCAGATCCACCATCAGGTCCGTATCACCATTCACATTGTGACGAGCATAAATTGCTTAGCAACCATATTAAAGTAATCGAATCGCAACCCGTGAAATACTTAGATATTATTGAGTAGTTCCGGTGGCCATCTGTGGTCTTCATCATCAGTTCCACATCACCAAATAGTGCTTTCCGAGAGCAAATGCACGAGTTACTATAAAAAATACCCAAATCGCTATAGGTGTGCCTATAATATTTGAAGAGTTCCTTCGATTTCTCCAGGATCCCATCATCAAATCCTGCCCTGATGTTTTTAGACTAGATGCTGATAATCCTGGCTGCAGCATCAGGCCAGACTTGTCAACATTGCATTGAACTTAAAATTTAGTCCTGTTTAATATGAGCCCAAACACGACTACGGTGCTGTAATTTCAAGGTTGGTACTTTTTCTAATGCTCCTGGCTTCAGCATCAGGTCTTTATGTACTTCGGTGTTCCTCATTAACAGTACGTTTATCCACACATCGAGCCCTTTTCAATGAGCCTAAACACGATATATCTGCTGTTAGTTGTCGAGGAGTTAGGTACTCTGCAGACTATCCTGACTGCAGCATCAGATCATGACTTGATGATCATGAGACCAAATGTGGCAAATGCCCTATCAAACATCAAAACAATTGACTAAAACAGTCCTTGCCTGTTCGAGTAACTTCTTACTGTTAAGGAGTTGTACCTTCCATCATCAGCCCAGCTACCTGAGATGGTGACAACCATACGCAAATACACAAGATACTTCGTAAAATATGCGAAAAACAATAAATGAGCCTATAAAATTTGAGGGTCGCCCTCGATTTCTCTAAGATCCCATCATCAGATCCTAACTTGGTGACAGTGGGACCACCTCAAAACTATCTACTTTGGAACAAAAAAAGAATTTTGAAAATCCGTCGACAATTGGCGGAGTATTCGATGAACAAACATACAAAAAAAAAACATACAAACAGCCGAACATAGTACCTCCTCCTTTTTGTGAAGTCGGTAAAAAATACTCGCATACGAAATTGTTCCAAAAGGAGCATGATCGCATTTGCGAAAACTAAAGATAACGCCGGACAGGACGGATCCGAAGAAAAGCGAGTAGCCGTATAAGATACTTATAGTCTTGCAAGTATTTTGAGTCGGTACCCGGTGTGCGTACTTGGAAGCAAATACCTGGTGTAAAAACCCGGTCGCATATTTATGCGACCGGGACCGGGTTTTTACACCAGGTATTTCCAGCTACTTTTTACGTACCTTCCCTACTCGCGATCACACGTTTTCGTAACGCATTCGCCAGTTTACTCCCCAAGTCAAGCGCGCCTAAAGAAGTTTCACTTCAAAAATTACACGAAATTGTTCCGTTACTGATAAGGAGCATGATCGCATTTGCGAAAACTAACGCGGTTGAGTACCTACGTATTTGAGCTAGTAGCCGTATAAGATACTTTATAGTCTTGCAAGTATTTTGAGTCGGTACCTGGTGTACTTGGAAGCAAGTACTTAGCTGGTGTAAAAACCCAGTCGCATAAATACGTACCTTCCCTACTCGCCCGATCACACGTTTTCGTAACGCATTCGCCAGTTTACTCCCCAAGTCAAGCGCGCCTAAAGAAGTTTCACTTCAAAAACAGTTGTTGTTAACCAACCAATCTCCAATCACAAGGTGGGAACGGTCAACAACGAAGTCTATACGAACACTCATATTCTAATTTGATGACAAGTGCATTATGTATGATGCAAGTGTACTTGGCAAAAAATTGGCAAATACACGTTTCATAAGACGTTTTTCAACACAAGCAAGTAAAAAAAAAATTAAGTAACATGATTGTTTTGTAAGAAAGGTTTGTGAAAAATGGCTCATGTATTTTGTTTTCCTGCGCCGCGCCTTCGTATTTTGAAGGAGAGGCACTGACTCGAAGCCGCCAAACAGCCTAATATTAAAAATATAAAACAGTATTTTGTAGAAGAAAATTATTTGTTACAACTGTTTTCTGCATTTCATCTATTATTTTTAAGCTATTTGTTTTTTTTTTTTAATATTACATTGAATAATTTGATTAGATACTCTTGGACTTTCGTTGCTGACCGTACAGTCAACAGTAAACTTTTAATACCTACTAACATTTGCCGCGTTGAGGTCGGAAATTATCCCTCATAAACCTATCGGAATAAAAGTATCCTATGCCCACCTAACCCAGGTCATGATCTACCCGTGTGCCAACATCGATATCCGTTAACAGACAGAAAAGAACTTCGTTTTATATTAAGTATTGATGAATGATAGTAAAAATGTTTGTCTCTGAATTCTTACAAAAGATATACTTACATAATTGGTACACGTACCTAGTCAATTAGTATCTACTTATATTGCGGTCACAATATCTCTGCACCTCGCTTATTCATTTATTAATTAATAAATATACAGGGTTACTGGTAACTCGACCACTTCCTTGCAGGAGGTGATAGGGGAGCTAAAATGTGACAAATTTAACCCCCCATATGTATGGCCGGAAACTGATACTTTTAGAGTTATTTAAAAGAAAATTATGCAACGCCTCGTACAAATAATTACAAAAACTTCTTGAAATTGTTTCATATTTTTAGAAATTTTACTGCTGTATCAGCTTTGTTAGAATGTTAACTATACTTAAATAAAAATAAACCCAATCAACATCGTTTTTTTTTTTTTTTTTTAATTAAAAGTTTAGTGTGAAAATTTGGAGTAATTTAAAATCACACTAATATTATAAAGGCGAAAGTTTGTGAGTGTGTGTGTGTGTTTATATGTTTGTGTTAAATAACTCTAAAAGTATCAGTTTCCGGCCATACATATGGGGGGTTAAATTTGTCACATTTTAGCTCCCCTATCACCTCCTGCAAGGAAGTGGTCGAATTTCCAGTACCTAACCCTGTATAAGGTCCCATTAAAATAGATGGACAAACTTTTAGAAATCCTTCAGACCACCAAAATAAGGACGATGGCAAAAAAACATATACCTAAGTACCTAAGAAAAAACGCATTAGATACCATAATATTTACAAGAAAAAAAGAATCAGCTAACGAAAATACAGTAATGTGCCGGCAATTTATTATTTTAGGTCAAAATAAAATCACTGTTTTCTCGCTTGAATATCTTTGGTTAGACGTACTGAACGCTGTGTTAAAATTTGTCCATCTATTCTCAAATAAATCTCTTTGTTCAATCTAAACCTCATACATATACTTCCGGCAGTCGGGTAAAAAGATTCATATTTCTAGAGATGCTTATTTATCATCATTATCAGTCAAAGAGAATTTGTATAGTCATTGTTATCAGTGCAGAGATAATGTGACCGAGTTATACATATTATTCGCTTATGTCTAGCGTGTGTAGGTTCTTTTATAGTATATTTTCATAATTTATAATAAAATTATACCTAGGTACTACGTTCACATAGGTGGTAGGTAGGTACCTACCTACATAGATAGGCATGAATGTGTGACTGAATCTTTATGTCTTTATCATTGCCAATATAATATAAATGCAATTATGGGTAGGTACCTATATCAAAATAACATTATTATGTACATTACCTGGAAATATTGTTCAAATGAGTAGTTGGGTTCTTCATTTAATCCTTTGTGCCGCAAAGTAACTTTGAAACCATTATACTGTCCTTGGCCTCTACACTTGATTTGAAGTTTTGTGTGGCCCGTAAGGTTGTATGACTGAATAGCTCGTATTCCAGCAAATCCAGCACCGTTTAGTTGAGGATTCAAAAGTGCAAAAAATATAGCTCGTCTAAAACCTATATTTTTATGAATAACAAATATGGCCTTGGACATGCCGACGTCCCGTACGGTATCCGATTGCTCTTGCCAAACGTCTACGTCATCGCTCTTTGTGAAATCGAACAGATACAGCCCGTCATCAAGTTGGCTAGTGCTGTAAAGGAAAAAATAATAGGTATTTATTTATTAGTTATCAGTACCTATCTATATATTAACAGTTGTTTCCCTGAATCTTAGTTAGGTACCTACCTACCGTTGTAGATAATATACCTACTTATAGAAAGAAAAATCTTTTGCCTAGCTGTTGCTGTGTGTCCTACAGTGTTTATATGATTAAATAACAGTGGCACATATTTCTACTTCGGTACTTACTTACCTCAGAATACAGAACAAATTCTGAGTAACTTACCTACTTCGGACAATGATAGTTAAAAACAAATTAGTAGGTAGTGTACCTAAGTAGGTACTTACTAGGTACAAAGTACTGCTTAGATAGCTTACTACAAACTCTACAGTCTGTTTATAAATTATTGTTGAGTGTTACTTAACTTTCATTATCAGAGACATCATCAACGTCGTTATTTTCACTTATCCCGCACGTGTTACTTTCGATAGCAGCCATTTTGACAGACAGAAATGAAGTCAGAGGTTAGCATAACAAATTAGTGACGACTACAAATTCTAAATAAATGATACCAAATCAGGGCCACACATTATTGAGATAGACAGCTGGAGCTTTTCCGAGCGAAAAAAATTTACTCTGAAAATGAACCTAATCTATGATAAAACAGCTTGAAGGCACCTCTAAAAAAATAAGTACGATTCATACCAATTCATACAAACAAAGATAGTGCACGAGCACGATAGATAGAGGCACTTGAACCAAAACAAATGGGCCTGGCCTGGCCTTAATCAGTAGGCAACAACTTGGTTGGAAATAATACGTCGGTAGGTAATGTAGAAAGTTAACCAAGCAAGATTTTGTGGTTTCTGAGAATTTAACAATTTTCTTAAGAAACATGAATTTATTTGTAAAACACCTTATTTTATACATCAATGGTAAAACATCTACTTATTAGAAAAATGATGCCTTGACTTAGGTACAAAACAGCCAAGGAGAATTAATAACTGGCCGTGGCCTTGCCTTTGTTGTGTCTTAACTAAACTTGACACAGGAAAGGAGCATGCGCTGTTAGCAAGCATAGAGCATCACATGCTGAAAGGGCTTGATCCAATTGGGAAGCACGGAGTGTTTTTATCCTGTGAGAGAGTGCGCAACAAGTAAAATGTCCTCTGTAAGTAGGACGTACCTACATGCGAATAGTACAGACGCCAGCACATCAACCTACACCTAACTGTCACATTTTCCCAATCAACTTTGAACCTTATGTTTTAGTGATAAAGTTGAAAATCTATTAAAGAAATTTGACAGATTGTAGTAGGTTGATGTGCTGGCGTCTGTACCTTGGGTAGGCAATGTAGACAATGTCCAACTAAGTTTATCTGTAGGTACTGTCAGCAACTAAAGCCGATAAACTTAACATTACCTATACCACCTATAGGTAGGTAATGTTAAGGATATTTTGCCAATTTAGATGTTAGGATAGCCATAAGTCCCATACTATCATCTAAATCGGTCAAAATACTTATTTCCAGCAATTACCCAGTTTATGCTGACTTTACCTATCTATTCCTACCTACTTAGCTATGGAAAGTACCTACCAGCTGTGGTCAAGTGAAGCCTAGGGACCTGTGTTGTGTGGGTTCTTGGGTTAGTCCAGATATTTATTGATTTCCAATAATTACCCACCTACTTTACTAAGGTCTACCCGAAAGTGAAGTGTGTATTATAGACAAGACAAATACCTACCTAGGTACGGTCATCATCAAAAGTTGATTAACACTTCAGTTTTTTTAATCTTAGTTATTGAGCAAAATATTTGTTCAAAATTGCAGCAGAAGAATTTTTTTTAGAATATATACTCTTGTCTATTATGTGAAAAGCTAAAAATCAGTTTATTGAAACAAGTTGTTGTCAATTTAATAACGTGTAAAAATGATAGTGTCAATCGACTTTTGATGCTGACTGTACCTGCCTACTTTATTCAAATATTTTTAATTTGGTAGACGCTGCTCTATTCGGAAAGGAAAAAGCTGAAATTATAACAAGAGTGAAAATGTATGTGTTTCTGTTCTGACATACATAACCAAACATTAATAATATAAGTAACACACTTTCCTAGATGACTACACCTCTACCTACATAGGTACTTCTTAGAATGTTGTAGGTAGGTATCTATGAATATTTGTACTACTAACCTGTTATCACATACACCATAAATGAAGACAAAACATAGGATGTAAATAGCACATATCACTTTGCCACTAAACATTTTATGAATAAATAATTTTAGGCGCTATTTGCTTCAACTACACTGTATCAAATACTTTTACTAGTAACTACTCGTATATGAATTATCTGGCAATACATTCATTTAAATAAACAAAATTAATTTATTATAGATATAATGTACATTTGACACTGTTATCTTTTAAAATGTTATTGACGTCTTTAGTCTGACTTGACTCGGGTTTTACACCAATAAGTGACCGTTACCTAGGTACGTAGGCACCTATAGGTATATATTATTCAGAATTTATTTATAACTAGCTGCGCCCCGCAGTTTCACCCGCATGTCTCGATCCCATCGGAATAAAAAATATCCTATGTCCTAATCCAGATGGTTAAGCACTACCCATGTGCCAAATTTCATCCAAATCCGTTCAGCCTTTTTATCTTGAAAGCGTAACTAACAAACATACAAAAAATCAAATATTTTCTCTTTATAACATTCGTTTATAGTCTAAACATTAGACAAAGTGGAATCTATCGTAGATAGTGGTAAAGCAGTGGTAAGGCTTGCCCTCTAGTAAATGGGACTTAAACGGAAAGGTGAGTGTTCTATAGATAGGTACCTATACACATTCTGCCTAACCCTTAGAGGAAAACAGGCGTGATGTTATTTATCTGTATCTCGTCTCGCCACTCGTGTCCACCTATACTATACCTGAGTAGGTATAAGTATCTAAACCTATGTCACCTATGAGCGTTGTTGCACCTGTGTGAAGTCGTAATGTGTCATAAACTCATAATTTATTCTTCGGAATTGCCGCTTCATAAATTATGAGTTCATTACAGAGTAACGCATATGCCCAATTCCTATTTTATACAGGGTGAATTTTCCAAGTGGGCGTGGATGGCCAAATTCTAAACTATGAGGAATAGCGAAAAGTACTCAAAGGAGCCGCGGGCTCGATTTTGATGAAAACTAAAACTGCATCATTGGATTTTTGAAAAATCTATATTTCTAGCCAGGAATCGAACCTGTTGATTTTGAAAAAAAAAAACACACTGTATTATTACACCATTCGATAGTGTCCCTAATAAGGATCAAATTCTGGGAAGTAATGACTAATGACATACGGCAAACTAAAGGAAAGAGCTCATTTTTAATTGTGTCTGTAATTACGGCATTCAACTGGTTAAGGTCATGCGCGGTCCGAGGGGGGGGGTCATGACCTCCCCCCCCCCCCCCCCAAGTCAATCAGAGAATTACCTACTTGCCTTACTAACTTAAAACTATACTTGAGCGGTTGAGCCACGAAAACCCTGATTGGCATATTCAAAAACATTAAGAACATCGGCAGATATGGGGAGTCCTGCCGACTGAAGTAAAAACTTAAAACTATAAAATGACAGTGGGCTGTTAGAAAAATAATGAATCTAGGATTCAAGAGCGAGCGAAGCAAACTCGGGATATTGGGCACCTCGCTCGTCGTACGTATAGTTGAAAAGCTTAGGTAAGGCCAGATTCCAAAACCTAAACTGCTGTAAAACGAGTTTAAGATTTTCGTCATAATTCGATAAAGTAAGTTCTCTTTTTGTATGATGGGCAAAAGAAAACAGACTAATATTCAAGGTAGGGTGCTAAAATTATCAGGCTCGCTACGCTCGTTCTTGCAATTTACATTGGTTCTTGAGCTTTTCTTCAAAAGTCGACAAAGCAAGTAATTCCTGGTCCGTTTGGAATGATCCAAAGAAAATCGAACCTATCCGAGAGTGTGCAAAATTTTCGAGCTCGCTTCGCTCGCTCTTACATTTTAGATTCTGATAGCTGCTTGAGCTTGCCTGCACAAGTCGACAATGTAACTCCCCGCAGTCACCACTGTTGTCATAAGCTTGACCTGAGCGGAGGCCCCGTCGCCCTCAGGAATAGCAGAGCTAGGAGGTTAAGGGATAGGATAGCCCCGCAGTCCATCCCTGGAACCACCCATAGGTTTTGTCTAGACAACTTTTGTACACTAGAACTTAAGGTGCCACTATTCGATATTTTTTTCATACAAATTTCGGGAGAGTATTACTCCATTGTTTGACATTGTACATCCAAAGTTAAACATTGTATCGTCTTGTCTAATTATTAATTGTGTCTGTACGGAAGCAGAATTGTAAAATAACAAGCCATTAAAAAGTTATGAGCCAACAAAGATTCGTTTTTCTTGCTATTTTTAACGTAACTTTGGGTGTAAATAAGTAATAAAAGAACTGAAAAATATTAAAAATTAAACCCGTACCGACAAAGCTCAGTTATCGAAGAGTTCAAAAAACTTTATTTGTGATTGATTTATGTAGTGGATTTTTTATAGAACTCGATTTTCCAAAGCACTTTTCAAATATTTTTATGCGCCTATCAGTTCGGAACGGTGTTTCTGTGCGTGAGAACTAGATGTTGTGCGTGTAGATTAGCGTCTAACTGCTCATCACTGATAAGTTAGCTCCGTCAGACACGAAGCCAAGTTAGACAGCGTGATTTTGGCCATGACCACCAGTGAGTTCGAGCTCGCGTTTAGTTTACTCTTAAGTATTGTCTACAGTGAATAGATTCCTAACTATCATCGTTGATTTCATTCAACCGCCACCATTATATTGGCTTGGAATTGGAATAATATAATATAATGGTGGCGGTTGAATAAGCAAATAATTAAAGACATGAAATACTTTATTTAAACATTTATTTCCCTTCACCACTATTTACCCTACGCTTTATAAAGCCAACATTTCTTAAATATCGCACAATAAAAGGTGTAGCGGTCAGAGTTATTGCTATCCTGAAAGGCGCAAAAAATTTGTGTACAGTATAAGCTACAACAAAAGTGCCTGCGTTTGATGATGCTGCCTTCAAAATAGTGCCTTCGCTTATGTTGAAGTACTTTAACACTGCCACTAAATCGACGCCACTGAAAACAAAAGATGAAAATGTATACCTATGTTAAAAGGTTTATCTAAATTATTAATTTAGGGCCGACTTCTCAATAGTCAGATAACTTTTATCTCAGGAATATATATTGCGGTTTAACAGTTTTTGTATAGAAAGCATGTTAAACTGTCATAATATGTCAGATAATTTTCTTTCTTTTATTTTTCATATAAAAGTTATCTGACTATTGAAAAATCAGCCCTTAATAATTTAATTTTATAAAATAACGAAATAATAATAGCTATAAATGAGTTGTGAATTATGAGATTGTTATAGCAATACAACATACCTAGATATTAGAAGATAGCAGGACCCCAAAGATATCAGTGAAATGCCAACATGAAATACTATCACTGTGGAACCATATTCTTTGATAGCCCTTTTCAACTTTTCTTTAGCACTAAGTGGAGGCTTTGTATCTGTACTCATATATCTTGTGCCAACAGCTATGCTTTGAAAAAAGGTAAACAGAATATTAACACCATCATTATGCAAGAACACCTTTTAGTAATTTCGTCAAATATTTGGCTAACCAGCGAAATGCATTTTGATCTCTGAGTTAAGAAAATATTATACCTATATTGAGCAAACATTTAATCAATTTCACGGTGTTTAGAGCACCTGAATGAAACTGAATTTCAATAATCAGCTGACAGAAATAGATGCAACTGGTAAGCTGCCACAGTTTTGCCAATGCCAGATACAAAACAAAGCAGTGATTAAATAGCAAACACTCATTCTAATTGAACAGAGTATGTATAACTAATGTAAAAAAAAACAGTTGCTTCAAAACAGTAGGCATAGCTGTTAAACAAAACCTGAATGTTGTTTTTCAAAATTCATTTTCCATTAGTTAAGCAATGTATTGTGTTAATAGGATGGTAAACATACATAAGAGAATGAAATTAAAATATTTAATTATTAAAGGAAATATTCAAAATTCCTGGGCACACATGGGACTAGCCAGGTAGTAAAGCAGAATGAGTGGCAAAATACAAATAATCTAAAATATATAATAAACCAAACTGTGCTGCCCCCGATAGTTAAATAGATGTATCTAAAAAAAAGTAAGAATGGAGAAATAAATGTTTTAATGAATGAAACGGGAAATTAATTGCTGTGGATTGTGAAATTAATTACTGGAGGAAGTCAGAAAAATATTAAAAATCTGTATTTTTAATATTTAAAAAAAAAGGTGCATCTGCCTGTGCAGATGCACCTTTTTTTTCTGATTCCGGCAATGTATGTAACTCAAATGTGGAAAATATGTTAGATGCATCTTTTTCCTATCGGGTGCAGTGTGGGTGTCACTAGCACAAGTGATTCTTACCGATCTAAATAGAGGAGAGGAGCTGCTGGCTATGCCCATGCTTCATGATATAAATTCGTGTGACATGCATCATTACAGACACTACATTATATACACTCAGTCACATGCACTAACACTGATATCTGTAATCCATACAGATAATATTACGTCAGTGAAATATAAATGAAACCTTGAATTCTAAGCATGGAAGAAAAGGATATTGCCGTGTGGGTTAATATACTTGAATCAGTATTTTTAGTAAATAAACAAGGCATTATTTAACAGTAATCTATGTACATACCGTCTTTTGATTTTGATGCTCTAGCGCGATACTCATTTCTAAGCGTCAAGTAATGAGCACTGTGAAGATGATCAGACAAATACTTGTGTCCTTGACCCCATTGTGATCCAGGCATATTAAGATGGGTATGGTTACCACTGAAGGGGCTGGGAACATTGCTTTGCATGGAAGAAGACAAACTGACAGCTCCACGGCAGTCATATTTGTTAACATGAGGATCTGACTGTACAGTTATGTCAATTTTTCCCAAGTCAATTTGTTTTTTGTAACAAGAACTGATAACTGGACCAGATATATCTCGTTCTCTCTGTGGCGAAAATCTACCCATTTCTGAAGCATTTATGTCAACGACATTCGTCGGCAATTTTAATGCTACGGCCGGGGGGAATCTTAGGCCAGTTGTGACGTGTATACGGTTAATGTCCTGGCCAATGTTATTAGTAAATCCACCTGGAAAAGTTGAACAAAGCAAAGGTGAATTAGTCGGATTCTCGTCCCTTTGTATACAATAAACAATCCTCAAGGTCATGTTCAACAAAACTTACCAAACAATGGATTTGCCAACTGTTTTCCGTTGAAATAACTGTTCGTTCTAGTATAAATTTTGTACATTTTTGAATATTTAAGCGTATACAATAACGTAATTTACGTGTTTCAACAAATGAAAAAGCTATATGGAAATTCCCCGTTTTTTAAATACCGTTTATCCGTACACGTAACGAGGTCGCCTAACATGACAGACAAGGCAAATGACATCATGTCATTGTCATTATTGCCCATGCACATGTCATTGACATGTGACGCTTTTTTTTTTCTTAATAATTTTTATTCATGACCATAGATAAGACGTGTGACACTCACAGTCAGGGTTGCCAACTCGATACTACGCTTAGGTGCTAAATGTAACTTCAAAAAGTGTTAGATTTCTGTAAATATCCAAAAGGAGTTGAAATAGAAAGAAAAAGATGCACTGAACTTAAATTTAGTTTAGTTTGTGAACAAGAGAATCGGCGCCATTGTGTTAATGATGTCTTCTAATCTAGTGTGTGTAATATAATATTATAATAAATAAGTATAGGTAGGTATACCTACAAAGTTTTTGTGTAGTAGGTAATGTAGGTAGGTACTTTCTATTGATTTTCTATAAACCAATTAAAACGAAACATGTGACCAAAAATTGCTCACAATGAAGTGTAAAACACAGTTCTTTTATTTTTTGTAGGCGAGTTTTCAACCGTTTAAAACGATTTATTTGGGGTTCAAAACGACATCGGTTGTTTCACATCTGTAGGTACTCCGTCATATCCCTACCTCGATAAAATCAAGAAAATGTAGGTAGTTATAATTAAAAAAACATAGTCATCAATACCAACCGTTTTAAATCGAAAAAAATGGTTTATTTCGGTTTTAAACGGTTTTTTTTTCGTTTTAAACGGGTTGGTTTAATTAGTTTTAAACCGGCCTTACATCTATAGTCTGGCGTCTACCGCCTACGTCAATTACTACGAATGCCGACTATGCGTTCGGTAAGAGTAAAGGAGCCTAGTGATTCGCTCGATTTTCAATGCATATCGAATAACAATAAAAATCTTCAAAATTCGAAAAGAAAAATCTAGCGAATCGAAGGTTTTGCCTTCGATTCGCTAGATTTTTGTGCCAGGGCAGCCCGTCGTCAAGTTTGAGCAAGCATAACCGCCCGGCCACGACTTTTGGCTTAGCGGCAAGCGGCGCGGTTTCTTTTGTCTAGCGTTGATGCTGCGAGGCGCGAGCGGTGCGTCGTGGCATATTTCATACATTTTGGTATAAGTAGGTATTTGTTTTAACCGCTCGCCGCCCCGCGCTAACCTGCCGCTGACAGCGGCGCGTGGCCAGGCCGTTGTTGGCATTGGGTTCGAATCTCGGAATCAAATTCATTTGACAAAGACACCGCGCCGCTTGCAACTAAGCCAAAAGTCGTGGCCGGGCGGTAAATCCGTTTGCAAAAACTAAGTACTTACAGATAAAATAGATTTTTTCTTTGTCTTGGATATATTTCCCCTAGATTTACTCGGTTTTTCTTTATCAACTACAAACTAGTTTCTAGCTCCAAATAGTTAATTAAATACATAGCTCTAAAAGTTCGTTGATCTTCGGATTTTTCTAGAGGCAATCTATAGATTTCTATGGGCGTTTCAGGGTTGAGCCATAGTATAAACACATAAGATAACATCTTCAATTCTTCATACATACGCACGGAACACGGTTTGTATGTGAGCGCGCTCGTACGTATGCGTCGTCGCACGCACACACTGACAAAATTTACCGCTGCTAAAGGTGCGCCAGTCGTGCAGTGGTCTCGAACCTGCCGATTTTTCGGTATTTCTACCGATATGGGACCGGTTCTACCGAAATGTAAACAATTTCTCACGATTTTTGAGAATAGGAGGTTCTTCTGATTATTTACCGTTTTTACATTTTTGAACAGGCAACCCATTTCATTTTGTCTATGATTCATGGGTATTCTCCAAATCTCCCCCGACTTCGAGAAAAGTATACCTAAGTTTATGGGAATACCTGTTTTAGTGTCGCCTAACTATCGATAGTCGATGTATCGATAGTTGACCTCGAAAAATAGTCACAATTTCGATAGCCTTATCGATACTATTGAAATTTTACAATACTATCGATACTATCTATCCAAGAAATTGAGCAATACTATTGATAAAGTGCAATACTATCGATAGTATCGATACTATTGGGTATAGATACTATCGATAGTATCGATACTATCACTATTATGGCGTATTTAACTGCCATCACTGTCGATACTATCGATAGTATCGATACTATCGATAGTTTTACTACATCGATATTTTACCAAAACACAATTGTATCGTGTTGGATTCAAACCTTTATTAGTGGCTTATGCAGAAAAAGTGAAGTGTACATCGAATTTACTAATTAATAATATTATCACATATCTTGCAACTAATTTTGGAGTCATTAATCTTTTCAAAAAATTACCACATTGCCGATTTTTTATTTTTATCTGCCATCACGATTCAAACACTCACGCAAATCACTTTTATTATCTACAAATGGTAGGCAACCTAATCGCGGTTACATAAATTAAGTGAGTAGGTACTTATTATTATCTATAGTATACAATAACGGGAAGTTACTAGATAATACAACTATTTTCAATATGAACTAATAATGTTGACTAAAATTCCGGTGCAATACTATTGAACTTTGGGTAAATATCGATGTAGTAAAACTATCGATAGTATCGATAGTATCGACAGTGATTGCAGTTAAATACGCCATAATAGTGATAGTATCGATACTATCGATAGTATCTATACCCAATAGTATCGATACTATCGATAGTATTGCACTTTATCAATAGTATTGCTCAATTTCTTGGATAGATACTATCGATAGTATTGTAAAATTTCAATAGTATCGATAGGGCTATCGATATTGTGACTATTTTTCGAGGTCACGATAGTATCGACAACCTATCGATAGGCAATCGATAGTAAGGCAACACTAACCTGTTTATTTTAGTTTTAGGGGATGCCCCAAGTTGATTCGTTAGCCTATACAAGCGAAAATTCCGTAGATAGAGAATAAACTAGTTCATGTAAAATAGTTCATTCTCTATCTACGGAAAATTCGGACTTGTATATTTTCATTCGCTCGCTCTCATCAAGTTGTCACTATTAAAATAAAACATAAAATACATAAACGTACTCAGAATGTTGTCTGATGAAGAACCATGATCACGCACGAGTGTAAAAAGAAAAAAATACCGATAGTTTTATAGAAAAGTATGGGAAGCAGAATTTTCTGGCTGGTTGCAATAAAGCTCTAAAAGCACAAATTATGACTATTGCAGAAGCTGTAACAAAGATATTAAGAACTTCTTTCCAATAAAGGAAGGAATCAAGGAATCTATCGATATAGGAAGGAATATAGTTGGCACTTTGGCAGCATTGTCTACTTCGTCTCCCACCAAAAGTGACATACTTTCTTTTTTACCGAGTCCATATTATGTTTAAATGGTTGATTCCATTCCAGGCTAACCATAGATCTATGATAGGTTGTGTGGTCGATTCACAGGTTTGAGTCCGTCCCACGAAGAAAGTCCTGTAGACGCGGCGCTACATGCCCAAATATTTATTTACCTATTTATTTATCTCAACATCATATTACACTGGTTAATAAAATGCAAAATCTTAAACAGAGAAAGGTGTTTGTGGTAGAAGGGTTGTTGTAGGAATGTTACTAACTATATGCCTAATAATAATTCGTTCCATTTATTGCCGAGGACTTCTTTCGTGGGACAGACTGTATCTATCGATTTGTAATAATATCTATGCACCCGCCCCTGCTTCGCACGGGAACAATCTACTGGTGTGTTGTAAAAACGTCGAGATTTATGTGCTATAAAGTTAAATATCAATTTAAGTGAAGAATATTACTTTCCAAATAAAAGAACTGAATATGAGAAAAATAAAATATATATTTATAAACTTTCAAATCAACAACAAATATTCTACTTACTAATGATCTACTTAAATCGTAAATCGGAAACCAAAGCCACGTGATCTGAAGGAAATACCACACTCGGCAATGCTGTGTGTAATTTTAATTCATCAATAGACGGAAGAGGAACCACCTGCAAAAATATTAACGTGTTTAGATACTAGATAGATTGTCTATAGCTCTTCAATGATCTTTTGGCAAGTGGTCAAATACGGAACTAACGCCACAATCTTGTTTTTTAATACATTTCGCAAATGATTACCAACAGGCAACAGTGCCTCCATATCAACGTCATTTGAGCAGCCTTTTAGCACTCGCGCACTTTTAATCGCGCGGCCCTCCACTGCTCGTGATGCGTATATTCGACGTATTTGTATGGAGCATGTTATCGAGGGAAGGAGATCTATGCTTAACTCCAAGCATTCAAATAATAAAATACTGCTTAAGTCTAAGGCTGAGTTCTATACATAAAACTAAGCCTTGCCTTTACATAAACTTAGTACTAAGCGTTTCATACGAACATGAACCTTATATTAGTAACGTTAATGTTCATACTCGTATAAAACGCACGATCGCATTTGCTTATAAGAATACGAACGTTATCCCCATAAGAATGAGGTTCATATTACTGTTGCTGTGCTTAGCTTGAGTAAAGACTACAGTTATTCACATTTATTTTACGTCTGATTTTGCATTACTGTCAAAACCACAATGTTCTTTATTGTCTTGTATTAAGGTTGCAGTTGGGCTGCGTTACCACTGCAAGTCTCTCGAAATTATAATGATTTTTATTCTCGTTAAAATAAGGTTGCTGTTGGGTTGCTGCTTTTAGAGGAAGGTAATAGGTAATACGGGCTGGTGTCCGCAACTCCACGTCAATGCGCGTATTTTGCGTACGGGCTTTTAGAGGAAATATACCTAACTGCGCAAGGGCTTGACAGATCTCAGCAGTGGCGTAACTATAGGGTGGCATTTGGGTAAAATGCCACGGGCCCCCAGCCAGAGGGGGCCCCTGGCCCGAGAGGGCCATGAGCACAGTAGGATCCTAACAACCATACTTCCATACTAATATTATAAATTCGAAAGTAACTCTCGTCTGTCTGTCTGTATGTTACCTTTTCACGCCTAAACCACTGAACTGATTTAGATGAAATTTGGTATAGAGATAGTTTGAGTCCCGGGGAAGGACATAGGATAGTTTTTATCCCGGTATTCCCACGGGATCGACACTTATGCGGGTGAAACCGCGGGGCGCAGCTTGTAAGTTTATAAAAGCAATTTTTTTTTAAAATGTGCAACAGAGGACACAATTCAGGTTTCGAACATTTTGTACCTTTTTCCCATTTTTTGTATAATTTTTTGGACAGGACCTCAAGCTCAGCAGTAGCGCTTGCGACCACTAGACCAACGAAGCAGTCAGGTTTTAAATTTTGTAGGGGAAAATATGAAATCTACGCGGAAGAAGTCGCGGGAGAACTGCTAGTAAAAAAAAAACTAACGTTGGTTGAGCTTGATATTGAGAGAGGGCCCCACACGGCATAGTTACGCCACTGGATCTCAGCTCGAGTATATAATAAAGGCTGATGTATAAGATGGTACGACGGTAGGTGGGAAATAATGATACAAAAATACTTTTATACATTATGTCAGAAATCTGCGACTCAATTACATAACAAAAACGAAAAATCTGACTAAAAAAAAAGGAGCATTGGGTTGTGACCTTGTGACCCGCTCACCCGCAAGTTGGTATCGCCCAAAAACATTCCACTTTAACATCTTATAGTAATCTTTATATCTTATAGTACTCTTAGACTTTAACTTTGAAAATGGAAAAATGTGTTTCCTACCACGGTGTGCGATTCCGACTCGCTCTTTGCTGGTTTTGTGTTTTAAATATAAAACGTTTTGTTACGTGGTTTGTAGTTTTAATATAATATGCAGTCAGGGCAACAACTAACGAACAAACGAAGTTCTTTCCAAATACAAGATTGTTTTACATAAAAGTCAAACATTTATGATTATTTTACCTGTTCTACTTCTAAATTAGTCTTGTCATAAAAGATGTAATCCAGACAATCTGCAAACTCGGCTGTATAATTAGTAAAAGGAGGTGTTCCACATGCACTTGCTAAAGAAATATTTTGCTCCAAACTCAAATCATACACAGCTTCATCCTTGTCTGAAATAAAGAAGATTGATGTTAATCCAATGTAATCCAATGGCTTCCCCCTTCTGATACGTTTTAAGAACGAATAGCCTTTGCTTGCAATACTTTCCACAAGGATGTGGTTTTTTTTTTGCAACAAATTATGTTTCACTATTCATGAGCTGAGGGCTGAGGGTGTTGCGTAGAGCTGTTGACCCTACATATAAATCACATTTTTTTAAATAGTAGCATTGCATGTTAGAAGCAAATAGCCAAAACCTCGAAATGTTTGTGATAACCGGTTCCCCATCGCATTCTTTTTTTTGGGTCTAAGTGCCGACTGCCGATTCACTCTCAAAATACAGGGTCTGTTGATCCAGTAAGATGGGTCAGAATGGGGAAATCTGAAGCTATGAGACATAGCGAAAGTTCTAAGAAATCATGCTGATTTTATATATGTAATAATATACAGTATAATTTTACTTACTAGATTTCCAGTCTGGCAAAGAACTTGGTGATTCACCAGTTGTGTACAACTGATATACACCACAAGATGGGACACTGTTGAAATCACCACAAAGTATGACACTTACTCTTTTATGGGGATACTGAAATGGAAATATCATAATATGATTAGGTATGTCACTGAATATTACATGCAGCAATCACTTGACACCAAAGGCTGCATTTGACTGCTGCTGCCCTACCAATCCAATACACTGTAACTTTTGCAAACCACATGTGAGATTTTTGACGATATACAGTTTTCCAGAATGTTTAAACTTTAATTTGAACGCAGTACAGTGTTTTTTAGCTTGCAATATCTTGCAAAATATACATTGAAATTAATAAATTGTTGGTCATGGGTACTAACAGACAAACTGAATGGGCTTTGTTGAGCTAAAACACTGTAAGTTGAGTTACAGTCTTTTGGCTTGGCACGGCAATCTACTGTAAGAACACTGGAGAGTGTTAGAATATGATCTATAACATAACACAGCAGTGGTGGCCCAATGGTAATGGCCGCGACTTATGAGTTGTAGGTCGTAGGTTCGAACCCAGACAGGCGCTTTACTTTGTGTAAATTATTTCATCACCACTGCTCTCATAACGGTGAAGGAAAACATCGTGAGGAAACCGGCATGCCCTAGAACCAAAAATTCGAAGACATGTGACATCTACCAACCCGCACTGGGCCCGCGTGGTGGATTACGGCCCACTCCCTCTCACAGAGAGGAGGCCTGTGTCCCAGCAGTGGGAACATTATAGGCTGATTATCTATAACATGGCACCCATGATTTCAAATTGCCTGTGGCAGAGACAGTCTTATTTAAATGTTTAGATTTAAAGACCATGGCCTCTGAATTTGTTTTGGTATTTCATCTTAGTAATCAGTCAGCTAGAAAATGACAGCGTCATTTAGTTTTAACATATTAATTGACCAAAAAAATAAAATCTGACGAATTAAAGTGTCTTAAAAGATTTCTTACAGAAACAAATTTAATTTATTTGTATTTAGGTCTAATTGAAACTTTTTGCTATAAGCTATTGAAGATGCAACTTTAAAACGTAAGATAGTCATAATAGCCAAAAAAAGTGGAACAATGTTTGGAATGAACAGATTTTCATGATACTTTTTTGTCAGGTTTCTAGAGGTGATAAGAAAAAAAATCGACGCCGACGACTTTTATTTTACTTTATTATTTTCAGAGTCATTTATAATTCGTTGAACTCATGTAAATAACAAGTGACAAGTAAATTCACAAACAGGTAGTGAATGGTAGCATACAGTTCACCATAACATGAATTTGGCGAATTACAAATTACTCAGAAATGAGATAAAGTTGCCATTTTTTTCTCCTCATCTCTGGGAACTCATAAAAATCCATCTATTATAAACTTTGTTCCACTTTTTAACGTTTAAAAATATTAAGATTAAAGCCGCATTTTCCCCACCTTAACTCTCAAATTCTTCTGAATATCCATTAACCAGTATATGACTATACCTCCTTGTAACAATCTTATATGGTCAGCATCAGGGTGGAAATATAAATGTGTGTTGGCAACTATGAGAACCTCATCTGGATTGTCAACTGATTGTAGGAATGTTGCACTTGATATTGTAGATCTATCTAACAATCGTTGTGTTAGAGGTTTATTGTTTTTAATTTTAGCCCAAATTGATTTAAGGCATTCTTTAGTTTTCAGAGCTTCAGCCAATACTATGCTTTCATCTCCTAAAAATCTAAACCAGAAAAACATATTTTGTTTTAAAAACATGTTAGATAGATGATGTAGTCAATATTTTGTCAAAAAATGTAAGTTAGTTGTCATACTTGAATCTATCTCTTCTGTAAAAACAGGCCACTCCTTCTGCAACTTGTTTTCCCTTCTTGTAAAATAAACCATTTAGACCTTCAGATTTCATAATAGGTGTTAAACAGTTGTGAAATATTTTACTATCCACTTCTTGAAGACATATTATATCACTGTTATATCCTGAAACATATAAAAAGTAGGAATTATTTCTAGACACACCTCCAACATTCCACTGTCAGTAGTACAGTGGAATAGATGTATATTTACAGACAATATTTTAAAAAATGGGTATTCTTCTTGCAAATTAAATTATTAGGTACCTAATAATCTTGTTTACAAGGTATGTGTTTTAACATGACAACAAAACATTACAAAAACTTACCAAGTAATTCTTTCAATATGAGTTGTTTTCTATAATCAATGTGTAATGCGTATGGGGGACAGTATGGATGTAGTACTGTTCTTGTGTGATCCGAGTCACAATACAAATCAGCCAAAATGTTGTATGATACACATCTGAAGCTGCAAACAAACAATAGCATTTTTGTAAGTAGTAAGAAGAAGAATCAGCTGGTGATTGAAGAATTATATAAAATAAAATAAAGTTGATTTAAACCTTTTATGTTGCAGTTTTTGTTTAGTAAACATGTGTCTAGTTTCAAATGGGCAGATTCCAGGTCCGGCTTCAATTAGATTTTTAGATATAGTTTCAACAGCAGGGCCAACCATTTCATCATTTCCTAAAAGTTAGAAGTTAGTTATAAAAGTATAAGAGTTTTTGGCTCCACTGTACTTCCTCACCCGTTTATTCAAAGCTTCACAATTTTAATAGTTCTACATTTCGTTATGAGTTATGAGTCCCTATCAATTTGGCGGTCTAAAAACAGAAAATTCAATTTTTTTCAGCGCAAATTTCTCAATAAAATTAACTTATCTAGTGTTTTTTTTAAATACACAGTTAATTATCACCTATTAATCTAGTATGTCTACGAATTAAAATTTTGATGAGTACTTAATATAAATTAGGAAAAATAAAAATCTAACACACGTTTTTACGTAAGCATGAAACACCAAGTTTTTCAATTGCTTTCTTAGCCTACTGGAAGCAAATAACAATCTGAAAAAAAATCCTAAATACTGGGCATATAGTATATTAGTAAGTGTACAATTTATTTTTTTAAAGTTTAATGAATTAGTACTTGTAAAAAAATGTTGAACACGCTGAAAAAACCCAATAAAATCATGTGCAAAACCGTCGTCTACGCGTAAGAATTGATTGAAAATAACAATAAGTGTTAAATATTTTAAAATTTCAGGTGTTTATCTACCATACTCAATTTTTATATTTTAATTATGACTACTTATTTAATTGTAGTAAAATATCTAAATAATGCCTTATAAATCGATGCGCTCGCTCGATGCATTCAGTCGCGCCCAAGGGCTTCTCGACGGCGGACCTGTGTCGCCTGTGACGTTCGCCGCTCCCGACGCAACTCGCGAATCGCGCGTGATTTTTTACTACAATTACTACGCCTAACCAGTTTTGAGACTGTAAGTATATATTTTTTTATTTTCATAGTGTGAAACTTAGTGATTTGTTAATTTTATTCATACATCATATTAATGTTTTGTATTGTTGTACTATCAGTAAAATAGTGTATATATTTTTAGAAAATGGGTCGAAAAAGTGAATTATATTATCAAGGAAAAATCAAAGGCAAAAAGAAAAAAGTTGAAAAAACACGAAAGGCATGTGAAGTTCTTAGGTAAATAATAATTGTTGCCATCACTTTAATTAAGAAAATTGTTATAATTTACTATTATTAATATAGGTAATCTAAAAATATGTTAATTGTACTTGTAGAGAATTACACAGGCAGAAGTCCTCCAAAAATCTGATATTGCCTGGAACATCATCGATCAGCGTAAAGGATGGGGACACAAGGTATTTATTTTAAATAATAATGAAGATAATTCATTTTCTCACACATTTTTCATGGAACGGCTTTTTTATGAAATCTCGAGAACGGATTGAACAACATTTATTGGTTCTGAGGCGGTACCTAGTTCGCCGGGTCAGCTAGTTTTTTAACAAATGTATTATTCATTATTTTCAGTAACACTAACAAACAGGTTTCACCAGGCGCGTTATCAGTAGGTGAAAAGGGGGAAACAATGTATTTTTCAATTATTGATTATTGTGGAAACACTGTATTCTTTGTAATAAATTAAAATTATTTTTATATTCTATAGGGATGAAAAGGAGAACAAGTCACCAGGGAGTTCAGGAGCATGGTCACTTACAAAAAACAACAAAACTACGGAAGTATGTCTTTTTCAAACATATTCAGTTACTAGCAAATGGGTACTGTAATGTGTCTTAGCTATATGGGTGTGGTGAAAGGACATTATAATATTTTTATAGGGTACCCAGTGTCCAGGATTATAATCTATATCCGTCTGTACCAAGTTCTATGTAAACATGTTTAGTCTTATCGTCGTGATTGAGTAACAAACATCTAAGATTTTGCATTTAAAATATTAATGTAATTTCAGAACATGGATTTAATTCAAGAAACGCCTCTCCCAACGAACTTTGGTTCTCTCGATGATTCGTTAGAAGATTTAGTCGTGGAGTTGGATAAAGTACGTACTTACATGTACCAAATTAGAATAAAAAGTTCGAAACATTCATTTATTTGTCTTAACACTATTATCTACTGTACTACTTTATAGGAAAGGTGTGATCAACTACCGATATATGAACAACTTTAGTATGGGATCAAATCTGAAATCGAAGAAAATATCACTTGTTCCATATACATTAGTCGAGCGGGCTGAAAGGTTGTATAAAACAGCAGATTTTTTTGCGATTCCAAAGTCTCATAGTGAAAGTTGTACATATGGATGCTACTCCTCATAATATCCGACCACACCTTTCTGTTTCACCTGTTTAAATGATTAAAATAATAACAAACACCTTATATTATTTCAGCCTGCTACGCCAATACAAATTGAAGGAAGAAGAATAATAGACTACCAGTACTTTTTTGACCAACTCGTAGAGATTTCGCGACATTCTTTAAAATTTGGATGTCAAATAAGCTGTCTCCAAACAATTGAGGAAAAGCGGCAAGGTTTTTCATCAAAATTTGTATTGCGTTGTTCTATGTGTGAAAGTATTTTTTACCTAAACGCTTGCGACGAAGAAGAAAGTGGAATGGATATTAATCATTCTGTTGTATCTGGTACAATTATGGCAGGATGTGGCCGGGCAAATCTTAACGAATTAGCCTCCTCAATGAATTTGCCAACAATGAACAATAATATTTATTCCAAATGTCATAAAAATCTGCATGACTGGTGGAAATCAACCGCCGAACACACAATGAAAGAAGCAGCTGCTGAAGAACGTGCTCTAGCTACTGAAAAAACTCCCACTGGAATACCAAAGATATCCGTGACAGCAGACGCGAGTTGGTGTAAACGATCCTACCGCACAAATTATTCTTCGTTGGCAGGTGTTGGTGCTATAATAGGCATTAACTCAGGCAAAGTACTGCATATTGCTGTAAAAAATAAGTACTGTGTAGTTTGTGTGCGTGCAATAAATAAAAAACAAGATCCTCCTGAACACCAATGCAATGCGAATCATAAAGGATCGTCCACAAGCATGGAGCAAGCGGCGATAGTAGACGGCTTCAAACAGTCTGTGGATGTACATAATTTAGTGTATTCTAAACTGATTGCAGACGGCGACGCGAGTACGTATAAGAATATTTTGGAAAGCCGACCCTATCCAAATATTAGCGTGGAAAAAATTGAGTGTTCTAATCATTTATTACGCAATTATAACGGAAAGAACTTGAGCTTGACGAAGGATACATCGATTCCAATAGGTGAACGAAAACTGCTCAACAGTGATCGCCTTAAACGTTTACGGATAGCCGTTAAATCAGCAGTTCGATATAGGACAGCTCAAAATCTGCCTTTGTCAGCCAAAATAAAAAATCTACAAAATGACATTTTAAACAGTCCAAAGCACATATTTGGGGAACACAGTAATTGCGAAGACTATTTCTGCACCATTGAAAAAAAACTGGAACCGAACAATGTACCGAAAATTAAAACACTGATGCAAAAACTGAAGGTGAATGCATCCAATTTGGCATATCATGCTCGAAGCCTCCTATACAACGTAAATAACAATAGAGCTGAGCAGTTCAATGCTATCGTCGCAAAATATATAGGAGGAAAACGTATAAACTATGCGTTGAAAGACTCTTACGAGCTAAGATGTTACGCGGCAGTAGTCGCTTATAATACAGGAACACCAATATATACACTAAATAAAACTATTTTCAATAAAAGCCCATCTGCTACTGTAAAAAAATTTGAACAGCAAAAACATATACAAAATACTAGGACGAAGAAAATATTACCAAAAAAACTTATTTTTTTTAGGGTGCTAATTAAGGCAGCTTCTTTAAAATGTCATTCTCGTCTGCAAATATATTTAGTTGTCTAATGAATTAATAGGTCAGCGACGAACTTTTAGCGTCTAATAAATGGTTTATAAGCGACCATATATTGTAAAACAAGCTACTGTAAATATGACGCAACATGGTGATAATTCTTAAGCAACTAAATTTGTGATATGTCTACTCATTGCCAGCTTCTAATAAGTGTATCAACTTCATCTATAAAATAATATCAACGTACTCTAATTTCATAGAGTCACCTTTATTTTTATACTTTAGCATAAGTAATTGAAGAGTGAATCTACTATATTTGAACATAAAATTTCCTTATTATTGTCATCAAATAATGGTCAATGAAAGCTCTAATTTCATGTATTCGCCTATCTATTTATAATGTTACCACAAGTAATTGACTATAATTATACCTACCCAAATGAACATTCTTCGCGGGGCCCCTATTTCTGTGTAAAGGGTTTAAAGTAACCTAACCAAACCGAACCTCGGGGTGCCCATCGCTCGCTCTTGCATCCTATGCCGACGGAGCCCCGCTTCGCGGGGCCCCTATTTCTGTGTAAAGGGTTTAAAGTAACCTAACCAAACCGAACCTCGGAGTGCCCTTCGCTCGCTCTTGCATCCTACGTCGTCTATCGGTCGCGCCCCTCTGATTCCCAACGAGCGTCAGGTACACTCCCGCGCTTGTGTTGCAAACTTTCACGAAAAAAGAATATGATTTATTAATTTAGTTGTTGAATGAAAAACTTTGATTGCTAATTTTGAGGCTGGAACTTGATTTTATTAGCAGACAGATGTTGAATCTCTAAAATATATAAAGTAGCTCACTTACAACATTAGTCGCTGAGTTATCAAATCAGAAGTAAATATATTTATCGGTAGCTCGGAGTCATATTAATTTACGCTCGTAAATTGACGCTGGTTTTTTGATATTCTGTTGGAATAGTAAAGATGATGAATTAATATAATTGAAGCTGTTCTATTAACTCGTCGCCCACATATAAAAAAAGACGCTAGGTTGCAGGTGCTAAAGAAAACTTTTGTTGCCGCACATATAATTTCCCTTTTTTTTAACACTGACACTACTGACTACGGACAAGCATGTCAAAAACCTGACATGCCATCGGATGAATACAAAACCGCCAAAGAACTGTTTTTGGAAAATCTGAAGCAACAAATACAGGACCGTCACGAAATCGAAAGAGATACCATATTGCAAGCTGAAAGCGCTCTATGGCTGGAACTAAGAAGGTGTCTTTTAACAGCATCAAATTTTTCAAAAGTTTGCAAGCGACGTGAAAATATCAGTTCAGCGCCTCTTGTAAAGAACATGCTTTATAGCTATTCAATAAGCCACGTTCCAGCCATCCAGCATGGCAAAACTAATGAATCAATTGCCCTGGAACAATTAGCGAAGCAGGAAAATATCGTGATTCAAAAATGTGGGTTGCACATTGATGACAAATATTTCTTCTTGGGTGCTACGCCAGATGCCTTATTTGCTGAAGGTTTAATAGAAATAAAGTGCCCTTTATCAGCTTTTGGCATGAATGCCGATGACGCCATAAAAGCGAAAAAAATCAAGTTTTGGAGTGTTCAGAACGAAAGAACTACTGTAAACACCAAACACGACTGGTTCTTTCAAATACAGGGCCAGTTACATATAACAAAAAAACCATTATGTTTGTTTGCTGTGTGGACTGGACCGGATCAGCCTCTGAAAGTCGAAAGAATACTAAAAGACGACGATTTCTGGACAAATAAAATGGAACAAAAACTTAAAAAATTTTATATGACATGTTTACTACCCGAAATTGTTGACTCTAGAAAAGCACGTTCTATGGATATTCGAAACACCTCGTACTAAACTCCTAAGACGAATAAAATGCTAAATGCTAGTTCTATTCTAATAGTTTTTTTTTATCATTGTTCCTCTCAACCTAAGCACCTGCCATCTAATCTCTTCACAACCCTTGGTTGACTGGTAGAGAATGCCTAAGGCATTAAGTCCGCCTTTGTACTTTTTTTTGTGCGAAAAGTTTAAATAAATAAATAAAATGCGTGTAAAGATACGTGTTATAATTTTTTTTCTCTCTTTTCTGTTAGTTTTTGTCATGGTCTTGTATTTATTTTTTCACGCTATTCTGAAATTAAAAACGTAATTATAGGAAAATATAAATTTTAATTAGATTAGTGTAGGCTAAAACAAAATAATGTTTTGTTTGAATAAAAGCAATCTTCAATATTAAAGTACTTCCTCCAGGTCCCGCCAGTTTTTTCCACCTTGTATACAAATAAATTGATTAGCTTTATAATACGACAAAATGGCTCGCTATACTATACTCTCATGGTCTGTGGTCCTGTAGCGAGCGAATACTACAGACCTCCCCGTCGTTCTGTATTAGGTAAACAATAACACGTGTAATTCGTTTCAGACGTACCTTATATTTATTCGCTGGTCACACTTTATAATTTGCTTTTACTATAGTGAATGCCGTACTAGGTTACCATATTTTTATAGGGTACCTAAACATAACATGTCATAATCACAATAAAATCCATCCAGTATTACGGAACCTATAGTAAGTAAAAACTATGGAGTGCTGATAATAGCGGTTACGGACCAAGATTATTTGTTCCCGCTTCAACGCACACTACCATTATCAGCTATAATTCGAACGCACACAGACACACTGCGCTCCGATAGTTACCTAATCTAGTAGCGCGCCAAAATTGATAGGGACTCTTAAACACTTTCGCAAAATCCCGCATTGTGAAAACTTATAGTTTTTGAGAAAAAAAATCTTAAAGTTACGGAAAATGTATCATGTGTACATAAATGTAACATGTTTATGTTTTTTTTGTGTTCCCGATTACACTACACACTAAACCAACATAATATACAAAAATAACACATTTGTAATGACAACTTAGGATGCAAGAGCGAGCGAAGCGAGCTCGGGACTTGGGGCACCCCGACTCGGACAGGTTAGGTTAGAAGGGGATGGCGGGGTCTAGTGAGCGAGCGCAGCGAGCGAACAGACCCCGCCATCCCCTTCGTGGTTATTTTTTTTTTAGACCATAGAGCCCCGCGAAGCGGGGCTCCTACTACGCCTTTTAAGCAACTTTTAAGTGTTTTGAGGTTAGGTTACAAAAATCATTGGAAATTTTTTTCTCGGCCACTATGGTTTTGCGAACTTTTCGGTTTTCAAATTTACACTAAAAAGGATCTATTCTATCTAAAAAAAAAAAGTTACTATAAAAATCGCAGGTTTTCAGAAAAAAAAAAATCTTCGGAAATTTTTTTCTCGGCCCCTATGGATTTTCACAATTTGCGGTTTTCAAATTACACTAAAAAGGGTCTATTCTATCCAAAAAAAACAACCTACTATCAAAATGCGCCGGGTGAGGAAGTACAGTGGTTCCGAGTTTTTTAAATGTGAAAAGGTGGGCTCTATACATAGGTGCAGATGTAAATATAAACTTAACACTACTTGCCTGGTATACACTCAAACTTTAATTTCATTCCTACATCTTGTGTGTCAGGAGTATAAATGAATTTGTTGCCAGTTAGTTCCCATTGAATGTGTTGCTCGTTTACCGACTGTCCCTTTTCATTTAATGGTAATCCTTTATACCAATTAAAAGTACACTTGTCCTGTTTAGCATATTGGGTCTCGAAATTTTGTGGTTGAACTGGAAAACCAGCTAAAATGCTTTGCGGTAAGTTCATACTGACTACCCATGGAGAATTAAAAACTACTTCATAGAAACTATCTGACATTTTTAATTTGACTGGGCCTTTCATAGTAAACAGGTCATTACACGTATTATTTTCATTGATTAAAACATTCTTAGAATCATAAAATTCTAAGTGAAGGACTCCATCTTCCTGACTAACTTTTTTCTTTTTATTTCCTTTGTCAATCACTTTCTGAATGTTGGTTTTCATACGATTGAGCAAAGCCTGCAAACTTTCTGATGGCTTCCGGCTGAAATTAAATTGCCTAGGAGTGCCTTTAACATCTAATAAAAGGGTAATATCAACTTTTTCTTCTTGCTGTATGTATCTAAAATAGCATTTATTACTGTTCATGATTTTTGATAGCGAAACAACGGTAGAAAATTTGTTGCTCAAGTTGTGAAATCGAAATAGCATAATATATTATCAAATCGCGTTTTATGCTGTGTCAACGTAATACAACAAATTCAAAGTTGATTGTATTGTATCGTCAGTAGTGAAAAAAAATATTTTTAATCAAACACGAACAGGACAGGACCAACTTTTAACATAAACTTTAACCCACTATAACCTCAAAAGTCTGAGAGATAACAAAGCATAGAGCAAAAAAGACACTGACAGAGCTTGTCAGTTGTCAGTGTCAGCAATTCAATGTGACAAGTTTGTGTTAAGGTTCGCGCACATTATGTCGGGCCGCATCGCACTCTACTAATATCCGCGGCGGAATATGCGGCCGCTGCGCCCCGGGCATAGTGTGCGAAAGTTCATATAAAACACATCCGAGCGATGTTTGTGCTGCTACCCGACCCGCAGTGGCCCGACATAATGTTCGCGAACTTTATAAGTCCATGGTGACAAGTGACAAAAAGACAAACTTGATCATTTCATTTTGGTTGTTTTGATGTTTTCAGTATACTATACAGGGTATCCCTGGAAGGGTTTGACGCAAAATGTGCACTTCGCAAAAATGTGCACTTCGCAAAATGTGCACTTCGCAAAATGTGCACTTCGCAAAATGTGCACTTCGCAAAATGTGCACTTCGCAAAATGTGCACTTCGCAATTTGTGCACTTCTCAAAATGAGTGTGAATTTTATCACAATGGGTCAAAATAAAAACCGTTTGCTTACACTATGCTTTTTTTATTATTTAGTCCTAACACTCCAACAGGCCTCTCTGCAACGATGTCGAATTGACTGGCGCTACACCGAAGTGTTAAGATGTTTGTATGACACTGCAATGATGCAGGATCAGAAAACCAGCCCCATCCAACTGCTCAGGGGGGTGAGACAGGGGGATGTAATTTCCCCTAAATTTTTTACAAACGCATTGGAAGGCGTTTTCAAGACGCTGGACTGGACTGGACAGGGTATCAACATGAAAGGCGAGTACATCTCGCATCTTTGATTTGCCGATGACATCGTCATAATAGCAGAGAAGCTGGAACAGCTAAACCAAATGCTGCACAGCTTAAATGGAGCAGCCTCCCGGCGGGTTGGCCTCGGCATGAATTTGGACAAAACAAAAGTCATTTACAATTCGCACGTCGTGCCGAGTCTAATCCAGATCGAAGGGTCGCTTCTCGAAGTTGTGAAGGATTATGTCTACCTAGGACAAGTCATCCAGCTCGGTAGACACAAGTTTAAGAAAGAGGCTGACAGAGGGATCCAGTTGGGTTGGACAACATTTGGAATACTTCGTCAAGTCTTCTCGTCGCCTATCCCGCAGTGTTTGAAGACTAAGGTCTTCAACCAGTGCGTCTTGTCCGTCATGACATACGATGCTGAAACGTGGACACTGACTGTCGGGCTGGTCCACAGATTCAATGTCACTCAGCGCGCTATGGAACGAGCTATGTTCGGAGTCTCTTTGAGGGATAAAATCAGGAATTAAATTATCCGGAAAAGAACCGGAGTTCCCGACAGAGCTAGCATGAAGTGGCAGTGGGCTGGCCATGTCTGTCGAAGGACCGTTTGTTTTTTTTTTTGCATTAGTTAGTAATATTTAGGGCCGCACTCGTCAAACGTCAGTTAAAGTTAACTCTTATGTAAAATTGTTATCTCTCATTTACTATAAATAAATATGTTGTGATTATTATGTGTATAGCTGACGTGTACTGAAAATACATAATCAAACATTTCCTGAACGTGATTACTTTTTTACAAAGAAACTACTGTTATCGTGCTATTATGAATATTTGCGACCCCAGCAATTACTTCTTTTGCGGGTGGATTGCAAAGTTTTAAGTTTTGTATTCGTTAATGTTATTACTTACATAGGTAAGTAATTTCTTATCTATATACATATAATAAAACAAAATAATAAAAAAAATTGTAAGCAAACGGTTTTTATTTTGACCCATTCTGATAAAATTTACACTCATTTTGAGAAGTGCACAAATTGCGAAGTGCACATTTTGCGAAGTGCACAAATTGCGAAGTGCACATTTTGCGAAGTGCACATTTTGCGAAGTGCACATTTTGCGAAGTGCACATTTTGCGAAGTGCACATTTTTGCGGAACCCCTGGAAGGGTTTGACGCAAAATGTGCACTTCGCAAAATGTGCACTTCGCAATTTGTGCACTTCTCAAAATGAGTGTGAATTTTATCACAATGGGTCAAAATAAAAACCGTTTGCTTACACTATGCTTTTTTTATTATTTAGTCCTAACACTCCAACAGGCCTCTCTGCAACGATGTCGAATTGACTGGCGCTACACCGAAGTGTTAAGATGTTTGTATGACACTGCAATGATGCAGGATCAGAAAACCAGCCCCATCCAACTGCTCAGGGGGGTGAGACAGGGGGATGTAATTTCCCCTAAATTTTTTACAAACGCATTGGAAGGCGTTTTCAAGACGCTGGACTGGACTGGACAGGGTATCAACATGAAAGGCGAGTACATCTCGCATCTTTGATTTGCCGATGACATCGTCATAATAGCAGAGAAGCTGGAACAGCTAAACCAAATGCTGCACAGCTTAAATGGAGCAGCCTCCCGGCGGGTTGGCCTCGGCATGAATTTGGACAAAACAAAAGTCATTTACAATTCGCACGTCGTGCCGAGTCTAATCCAGATCGAAGGGTCGCTTCTCGAAGTTGTGAAGGATTATGTCTACCTAGGACAAGTCATCCAGCTCGGTAGACACAAGTTTAAGAAAGAGGCTGACAGAGGGATCCAGTTGGGTTGGACAACATTTGGAATACTTCGTCAAGTCTTCTCGTCGCCTATCCCGCAGTGTTTGAAGACTAAGGTCTTCAACCAGTGCGTCTTGTCCGTCATGACATACGGTGCTGAAACGTGGACACTGACTGTCGGGCTGGTCCACAGATTCAATGTCACTCAGCGCGCTATGGAACGAGCTATGTTCGGAGTCTCTTTGAGGGATAAAATCAGGAATTAAATTATCCGGAAAAGAACCGGAGTTCCCGACAGAGCTAGCATGAAGTGGCAGTGGGCTGGCCATGTCTGTCGAAGGACCGTTTGTTTTTTTTTTTGCATTAGTTAGTAATATTTAGGGCCGCACTCGTCAAACGTCAGTTAAAGTTAACTCTTATGTAAAATTGTTATCTCTCATTTACTATAAATAAATATGTTGTGATTATTATGTGTATAGCTGACGTGTACTGAAAATACATAATCAAACATTTCCTGAACGTGATTACTTTTTTACAAAGAAACTACTGTTATCGTGCTATTATGAATATTTGCGACCCCAGCAATTACTTCTTTTGCGGGTGGATTGCAAAGTTTTAAGTTTTGTATTCGTTAATGTTATTACTTACATAGGTAAGTAATTTCTTATCTATATACATATAATAAAACAAAATAATAAAAAAAATTGTAAGCAAACGGTTTTTATTTTGACCCATTCTGATAAAATTTACACTCATTTTGAGAAGTGCACAAATTGCGAAGTGCACATTTTGCGAAGTGCACAAATTGCGAAGTGCACATTTTGCGAAGTGCACATTTTGCGAAGTGCACATTTTGCGAAGTGCACATTTTGCGAAGTGCACATTTTTGCGAAGTGCACATTTTGCGTCAAACCCCCCTGGAAGTATGGATCAAATCGAATAGGGGCGTGGGCAAGGTCATTTCCAAACTTTTTAACCCTAAGAATGTCAGTGAATTTTTTTACGGTTCAAAAGTTATGACCGATTTTAATTTTTTTTTTCAATCACTTCGCTTATAGTTCAAAGACATTAATCATAAAAAAATACTATCAGGGCTATCTAAAAAAAAAAAAAATTAATAGCCCTGTTAGTTTTCACGAATTCGATCTTTCTTCTCTTTTTTTTTTAGTAATTTTGGAGTAGCACTAACAGCATCCTACAGGTAATTGCTCATAAACAGGACTCAAATATCCTGAAAGAATTTATTCGTGTGCAAATTTTATAATTCTCGCTTGTATTATAATATCTATGGACCTAGTCTGAAATAAAGATTTTATTATTATTTCGTTTATTTATTTATGTAGGGACCTACACCGTTAAATCCCCGGCGTCTCCATTTGTCACATACCGGCGCGCACCCGTCAGGCACCACCGTCTCCATTTGTCACCACCCGATTCACGCGGCTTCAACCTCTATTATTACTAGTAAATACGGTCTAATATCCTGTGCAACAGTTTGAGTCTATGGTCCGGTAGATAAACTAATCGACTAAATGATTCAAAACGAAAAATATGGGTTGGCAATATTGGAAAAAAAAAGTTAAAAATAGACTTTACGATTCTTAATGGCAGCTGCAGTGCGTGCTGTTTTGTTATGATGCTATGTTGTTTATTTTAATAGTTTTTGTGTAAAATCGACGTTAAGTGGATGAATATTCGTTTATAACATATTATACGTCCTTGTAGATAATATTGTAGATAATATTTGCACGAAATAACATCACAATCAATCAATAATCTTATTTTTTTGGTCAAACAAAATTTTACGTAAGTACTTCAAGAAAATCTTATGATTTTATAATTATAGTGGTATATTTTTACAAGATATAGGTAGTTATCAGTTAATAAAGGTTTGTGTAGTATCCTAGTAACACTTTTTTAATTAGAAACAACTCAATATGACTAGGATTGGGCGATTACAGTCATTGCGTTGTAATAGGAATTGAACGGCTAGTTCTATGCTCGGCGCACTGAAATTTGAGTTTCAATATTATTAAAATGTAAGGTAGGACTTTCAAAAAAACGCTGTTGTTAGATTACTTGTCTATTCATAATGTAACTTGCAAAGTTTCGTGTAAATTCATATAGTAGTTTTATCAGAAATCGATATAACACGGGAACGAACACACTTTCAACCTATTTTCTGATGACGTCATTTGTTTATAAATACAATACTCGTAATACGAGTATTGTTTGCATTTTATATTATGGTCTGTTTATTCAAAAACCCAAAACAGTTTACATTAAGTGGCTTGAGCCCATATAAGCATCAGTAGACCATTTTTTGTGAGCAGGGTAATAAATCACGCGCACAGCGAGTGACATCTGGAATTTGACAGGAGTTTTTTTGATGTTGCGTCAAATGACGTCTGGGTCTGAGCGGTTTACATTTTTAAATATTTCTTAAAATATAAAAAATACGTATAAAAAACATTTAAAATTATAAAAAATAGTATTCCGCCGGTGTCGGGAGCAGGGTCCAAGCTACCGGTGGTTAGGGCTCCAGAGACAGGAACCTCCTCACAATACGAGCCGTATCAAGGAGTACTGCCTTCTGAATCAGGCCCTTGATCCAACCGCCTAACGACAGCCTCGACAGATGTTGGTCGAGGCTTTGGGCCATAAGCCCATTGGCCGATACGACAATCGGCACAATGATAGCCGAGCACACATTCCACATGTCAACAACCTCGTGTGCTAAGTCAAGATATTTAATTTGTTTCTCTTTCTCAGCTTTCACGAGGTTCCCGTCATGTGGAATGGTAACATCGACAATCATTGTGCGGCACGCTAATCGATCTATCACCACTATATCAGGCTTATTGGCGACAATAGTCCTGTCAGTAATGATAGACCGATCCCAGTACAGCGTGGTATGGTCATTTTCAAGAACTGGGTCGGGCACATACTTGTAATACGGTACCTCAGAATCCACAAGTTTATATTTCAAAGCAAGTTGCTGGTGAATAATCCTGGCTACTTGGTTATGCCTGTGCAAGTACTCGCCGTTAGCCAGACGAGAACAACCAGAGATAATATGTCTGATAGACTCACCCGGACGGTGGCATGCCCGACACACGTCAACCGTCCCGTCCTTCATAATATGTCTCCGGTAGTTATTCGTCAAGATAACTTCGTCCATAATTGCACAGACGAAACCTTCGGTTTCTCCGAAAAGATCACCAAAACGTAACCAGGATACGGACGCTAAGAAATCTACACCGGGCTCATGAAGAGCCCGATAGAAGTGCCCGTGAAGCTCCTTGCTTTGCCATACCTTCTTGCGGTCATCGGCAGTAAGTACTACAGGTTTGCGCCAGTTCTCTTTAGCCATGGACAGCGGGGTGAGCCCTTTGTCCACTGCGACCACATCACGGTGCATACCCACTTCAGCTTTTAAATAATATTCCCTGAGACTGCACACCTCGCGGTTGTGGAGGGTTTTTGCATTTAAAAAGCCTCGACCCCCACACTTCCGCGGGATATACAGTCTCATCACCGATGATCGTGGGTGATGCATCCGATTTGCAGTCAGCAGTGTGCAGACCCTTTTATCCAGGGCGTCGAGTTCGGTTTGAGTCCATTTGAGTATGCCGAAAGAGTACATCAAAACCGGCATGACCCAACCGTTGAAGGCTCGCACCTTATTTCCGCCCGAAAGAAGACTAATTAATACCTTCCTCAGGCGACAAAAGTAGCGTTCCTTTAACGATTGCTTCATGTCAGCATCGTTGATGCCTAACGCTTCCGACATACCCAAATACTTATAGCTTTCAGATGAGGAGAGGGATCTAAGGTTTATGGAATCCGAGAGTTGAATTCCCGCAGAATCCACAATCTCCCCTCGCTTTACATGCATGACTGCACATTTGTCCACACCAAATTCCATCCTGATGGCGCTACTGAAAGTTTCAGTTACCTTCAGTAGCTCCATCAGACGCAATTTGTTGGGGGCAAAGAGTTTCAAATCGTCCATGTAGAGGAGGTGAGATATGACCTGACCACCTCTCCTCAACCGATAGCCTAGACCTGAATCCTCCAGTAGTGTGCTTAGAGGATTCAGGGCTAAGCAGAACGCCTGTCGTCCTGAAATATTCCCCGCTTAATCCATACAGGTTCATCATTCCCCTGGATCTGCCGACATCCTGGATAGCGAAGGACCGTCTTCCATTGCCCCATACACGACTCAAGGAAGGTGCGTAGAGTTGCATCTATCTTGTACAACTCCAGCACCCTCATGAGCCATGTATGTGGCACCGAGTCGTAGTCCTTCTTATAGTCTATCCAACATGTCGACATATCCTTGCGGGATCGACGAACCTGTTGGCTAATGGCCATGTCTATGAGGAGTAGCTCCTTAGTACCGCGGGACCCATTCCTACATCCATTTTGAGAGGATGTAAGAAGTTTATAAACCGTCGACAAACACGTGATCGGTCTATAATTCTTGGGTTCCGCGGGACTACCTGATTTATGGAGCAGATGGGTAACGCCTGTTGTTAGAAACTGCGGTAGCGACCCAGACTCTAAAGATGACTGGAACTGAGATGCCAGGCAAGTGTGTGAACTAATTAGCCATTTCAACCAAAAGTTGTGCAGTCCGTCCGGTCCCGGCGATTTCCAATTCGGTAACGGACGGACCGCTTTGGCAACGTCTAATGGCGTAATTAGTACTGTTTCCATTTCTGGTACAGTCTCACACACTCGCTCGACATCCCGTATCCAGCCAGCTTCAGTGTGACAGACGGGCACCGACCAGATGCTGCGCCAAAATGCACTCGTGGCGGCATCATCCGGGCGGCATACATCTGTCACATTTTGTTCAGGTCGCTCCCAAGCTCTATACACCCACCTTTCATCGCTCTGGAACATGCGATTCTGCGTGTATCGATCAATCCGCCGCTTATACCGCCGAATTCGGCTCGCCCATGCACAATCTTTCTGCTTCAGGAAGTCGATGCGCTCTGTGACACGGGATATGTTTTCTCGAGGACTGATTCCAGTCCCCGTGAATGCTCGCCTCACTAAGCGCATCACTCGTGGTCGTGTATTGCCCTCCCTGAAGCAGTATAGTTTGCCAATGAGTACCCTGGTCTGATCGATACGACACTCGATCCTGTGCTGCCAAGCTGGTACGGCTGGTTTTGGTCGAGTAGCTCCGTCACAACTTGGAAACTTGACGGTAGCTAAACGACATGCCGCCACAGCCGCACAATACAGGATCGAGTGTGTATCAACGAGATCCTGCTGCTCTCGAAGAAATTCTTGAGCTGCGAATCCAAGGCACACACCAACGCCCTATTTTTTTTGTGCATGGGTAACCGTGGTAATCGGGGTCTAAGCTCGGTCGGAGTGAATCTATACTCGAGAAACGCATCCTCCAGTGCGCTCCTCAGTCAATCGTTGCACTGGCTACTTACTGTGTCAACCCTATCATCCTCTTCTTCAACACGATTGAACCGCGGCGGGACGGCATCAATAGTTGACGCTTGTGCTGCGGTTTGTGCCGGAGTCGAGACGATATGGTTGCTCAGTACCTCTGAGCGCAGCCTATCAAGTGCGATATCATCCAACCTGTGATTGCGTTGGATGACCCGCACCTGATCCGACAGTCGTTGGGCCGAGACGTTGACGGTTGGTTCCAGTTCCTGGAACAGAGACAGCATCCTAGCACGGTACGCAGTGAGGTTAGTTCCCCCCTCTGTAGACCCGTAATATGCGCGCATGACGTTCTCGTTCATAGACAGAGTCCATCTCATGCGCTGCACACAACCACCGGTAGCAGGGGCCCGGCTCGGGGCCGGTTGGCCCCTAAGTCCCAAGCTCTTCGGTGGCCGGCCTCTCCCCTGCCGGCGTACAGGTGTTGGCGACGTCGGCGGGGAAAAATATTCGTCGCTCGAGCTCGACGCAGCTGCCACGGCCGGTGTCACAGCACTCTCGATGGGGCTGGGTTCCGGCGGCAGCGGGGCGGAGCTGAGCGACGAGTCCGGAGATGGTAGATGTGTACGGCGAGCTGCTGATCTCGTCAACATTATGTGTTTTTCATAGTCTTCACAGATTTATTTTGGCGGAGGCTGAATTTGACAGCCGTCATATTTATTATTATTTAGTTTTTTTTTTTTTTTGCTAAAACGTTTGGAAGTGACCTTGCCCACGTCCCTGTTCGATTTGATCCATACTTCCAGGGACAACCTGTATATCATAGTGCGTAAATTAGGTATATTTATTTGTTAGACCTCTGGTATTTTTATTACTTTGCGAAATAATCTGGCAAGTGGCAACATTGTTTGTCAACGTGTCAATGCGATCTGTACGCGTAGCATGTTAGTTGCCAACACATTCAGAGTTGTTCTACTTTGTAATTTTGAGAGTTAAATTATTAAGCCTAACAGACATCGCTACATATTGTGGGTGGTTCATAATTGAAGCAGATAATTTCAAATATGGTGTGTATAATAAAGTCTTTTATTTTATAATTATTGTGAATATCGGTGAATGGAGACCAATGTTCATGGACTTAATATGTATGCTATTTTCTTTTCAGCCTCCTTCCCCAAGCTCCACGTCTGTAGGATCTGGTAGTCGCTCACCTAGCAAGGCGACTACAGCACCACGATCATCCAGCGGTAGCACAGTTCGTCAACGTAAAACCACAACGACTACCACTGCTGCCAGAAATCGCAGCACAGGTGCCGGATCAGGTGGCATGTGGCGATTCTACACTGATGATTCTCCTGGCGTTAAAGTGTAAGTTACCACTAAACCTTTAGTTATGTTTATCAAAAAAAAAGTAAAATACCTTTAACTTTTTGTGTGTATCCAAACAAAATCGTTACATAGGAACTATTTTAATCAATTTCTAAGCATTTTTATTACACTAAGGTAATAAACAAACTGAACTATATCACCTATTTTAATTTATAGACACAAGAAGATTAAATGAAAGCATCCATGGCTAGTTTATTACTTTTTTAAAGTAGTATTGTATCAAATTATAGAATGATAATAACAGTAATTCCTCCTCCCTACAACTAAGGCATTAACAAATTTAACTGAAATTCCTAATCTTGGTTCTATAAGAGACAAGATATACCAACCCACTCATATAGTTTATGCAAGGAATACATTCCATTCCACTTTTTAGTTTTAAAACATTTTTAAATAAAAAGCAGGTATTTCAACTACTAGTCATTAACTATTGTTTATTTTTAATTAATTGCAGGGGACCAGTTCCAGTTTTAGTAATGTCTCTGCTCTTCATTGCATCAGTGTTTATGCTTCACATTTGGGGTAAATACACAAGGGCGTAATTTTCCACATTATTTAATAACTGTCTGTTCGGAGCAAGAGTGAAAGTACTAAGTGATTGTTATGGAGTTGGGTGTTAAGATATGATTTTAATAAATTATGTAATTTAATCTTATTCTGCAGTAAAAATAAGTTGTATACATTAAAAGTTATTTTTATTTCTTGTTATCCTGATATTACAGAGTTGTTTATGTATTCATCACTTTAAGTTACAACAAAGGGTCTTGAATAAACTTAAAGCATTTATTTCAATTACACCATTTACAGGCATTTTTGAATTGTTAAAGAGTTGGTCAGTTAGAAAGTTGAAGCTAGTCCCCCTGTAGATATTATTATAGGCTGCATAATAAAAACTAATGTCTGTATGTCTATTCATAAAAAGTGAAAGTATATTGTTGTACTGTATTGTAGAGCAGAAGTACTGTATTGTAGAACTCATTCACCTCAAGGAAACGATGTACGTTTGCCCCGCACGGCCCCCCAGAATTTGCGATTAAGGTGTGCACCAATGCAATGTACTCGCCTCTAGGAGTATATGTACCGGATTCTTTTTCAATGTACCTCTGTACTTTAGAAGAAATATGCAAAAAAAGGGGGCCGTGCCAGCCAAACGTTTTCAGCACGGCCCCCGTGTAACTTGAAAAATATATAGCGTATTAAAAAGTTTCATAAACTCAAGGAATGTACTTTATTAACACGTTCTATGTACCGTAACAGATATTGTGAATTCGTAATAACAAATAATATAAAGACGTGGATCGGGGACCGTGCTGAAAAAAAAGAAATAAGAAAATATCTAAAAAAGACAAAACAACCTTAACCAAAAACTATATAAAAGTAATTCATGTTTGGCAAGTAACATATGTACCGCATTGGTTTCTCATACAACTTGCTAAATTAAAAAAATAAACCAATTTTAGTTTATTCAGCACGGCCCTCTATAGTTGCCTATATCTTTTTAAATATGACATGTTTGTTAACAAAATTCGACTTCCTGAATTACGTATAGGAGTACATTCGTTCTAAATAAATTGCGATTATGGTGTATTAGTACCTATTTTAAAAGTTAAATTGGATCAAAAATATCCTAACATACAACTGATGGGGTGACCATGATTCCACGTGAGAATGGATAAAAAATCTTCTGCATAAATTGAGTAAATCTTTAATAAAATAAACAAATCAAAAATATCGTAATCTGTATTAACGATAATTATAATAGTAGTAAGTAGTAGGTCGCAAATCGAACAAAACAACAAGTGTCGCTAAGACTAAATAGCTCAAAAGGCTTAAAAAAATCACAAATATATTTCCAATAAATCACACGGATTGATGTACGGTATATTACAATAAAATTACAGTTTCGGTACATTTCACAGATTAGTTACGTTTACCTATGGAATATTCGCAGAAAAACTATGTGTCACTAACACTACAGAGCTTAAAAGGCTTACAAAATCACAGATACGTTTCCAACAAATCACATTGATTGAACCTTTATTAATTAAGTTACAATGATATAAGTACCTACCTATGTACTAAAATCTATTAAAGGTAAGTAGTAGGTACAATATCGTACCTTAGATACGTTTAAATAGGTAGGTACTTACTGCATCTGGATTATAGTTGCAAAACTTCTGAAAAATTCTGAATAATTCCGGAATACTTCTGGGAAAGTTTCTTTAAATCAGAATTATTCAAAATGAATTTTATTGAAATTTTTTTTTTTTTTTTGCTGAAATATCGTATTTTGCATCGATACTAGCATACAGATGCCTCATCCCATACAAAGAAATGTCCCGACGTAAAGAGCAGATTTCATCTGGCAATTATTCTAGCTATATTAAAGGGTTACATTATACTTTTATTCCGAATAGATGACGTAAAGCACAATGTACTTTTGTACTGCTGCTACGTACTCCTATTAATTATCAGTGATATTATTAAACAAAACAAAATCAACAAAATTTAAAAAATCGAGATGTTAACCTTTGAAATTTAATACAGCGCCATCTACTGGTATAATTATTAATTGTGCATTCCAATCATCTTTGAAATTTGAAATAAAAGCTTATTGTTACATCATTTGGTGTGTATAAGAGTTGATTATGTATGAATAAACCTTATAAAAGTCAATAAAAACTTGAAAATTACACTTCAACCATTAATCAATAAATGTCGTGCCATCTAGTGACATTTATTTGAAACTCTTTGTTAGCGGTGATGCAGGCGATGGCGGTGCGGGGTGCGGTAAGAGGGGAGATGCTCCCCGGTGAAGTTTTCGCCCCCGGTGAAAGATTCATACCCCGCAATCGAATGTTTCCGCGGAATATTTCGCCCGAATTATTCAGGAATAAACGTGTTTATTTGTTGTGTGGTGGGTGAATTTATTTTTCAGTGGCACATAAGTAAGTAAAATATAAATGTTTATTTTATTATAAATAGTATAATATATTATGTTGATATTTTTATAGGTAAATGTGTTATCCTGCGATTAACAGGATTTTTATTTCTTTGTGCTATTTTTGCAAATGCTATTTTTCTAAATGTTAGGTACAGTCACGTCTAAAAGTATGTATACACTTGGCTTTATTCAAAGGCAATTTTCTCCTTTATTTTTGAATGAAATTGTATGTTATTACGAAAATAGTATTTTCGAACCCATAGGTTTATGTTAAGTGTCGTATTTCAACGTTGTATTCGTTGTTTCACGAAAAAATCGCAATTGAAAATTGCCAAGTGTATACATATTTTTAGACGTGACTGTACTTGGTTGTGGAATAAAAAACCACCGAGCATATTTGATTTGTTTTTTGAAAAAGGGTTACCTATGTTTTTGATTAGTTTGTATATAGCTCTTCTATTCGCATCCCGAGTATTCGCGAGTCACATAGATAGGTATTAATCATTACTTATCTACTTAACGCGTATAAAAGTCAATAAAAACAAATAAAGGCAAACCTTGCAAGCAAACACGTTTTGATGCGGTTTTCAGAAAAGTACCTATTTGCTATACTTAGGAGTAGGTTTTGATATGGGAAATAATATGTGCGGCAACAAAAGTTTTCTTTAGCACCTGCAACCTAGCGTCTTTTTTTATATGTGGGCGACGAGTTAATAGAACAGCTTCAATTATATTAATTCATCATCTTTACTATTCCAACAGAATATCAAAAAACCAGCGTCAATTTACGAGCGTAAATTAATATGACTCCGAGCTACCGATAAATATATTTACTTCTGATTTGATAACTCAGCGACTAATGTTGTAAGTGAGCTACTTTATATATTTTAGAGATTCAACATCTGTCTGCTAATAAAATCAAATTCCAGCCTCAAAATTAGCAATCAAAGTTTTTCATTCAACAACTAAATTAATAAATCGTATTCTTTTTTCGTGAAAGTTTGCAACACAAGCGCGGGAGTGTACCTGACGCTCGTTGGGAATCAGAGGGGCGCGACCGATAGACGACGTAGGATGCAAGAGCGAGCGAAGGGCACTCCGAGATTCGGTTTGGTTAGGTTACTTTAAACCCTTTACACAGAAATAGGGGCCCCGCGAAGCGGGGCTCCGTCGGCATAGGATGCAAGAGCGAGCGATGGGCACCCCGAGGTTCGGTTTGGTTAGGTTACTTTAAACCCTTTACACAGAAATAGGGGCCCCGCGAAGAATGTTCATTTGGGTAGGTATAATAGTCAATTACTTATGGTAACATTATAAATAGATAGGCGAATACATGAAATTAGAGCTTTCATTGACCATTATTTGATGACAATAATAAGGAAATTCTATGTTCAAATATAGTAGATTCACTCATCAATTACTTATGCTAAAGTATAAAAATAAAGGTGACTCTATGAAATTAGAGTACGTTGATATTATTTTATAGATGAAGTTGATACACTTATTAGAAGCTGGCAATGAGTAGACATATCACAAATTTAGTTGCTTAAGAATTATCACCATGTTGAGTCATATTAACAGTAGCTTGTTTTACAATATATGGTCGCTTATAAACCATTTATTAGACGCTAAAAGTTCGTCGCTGACCTATTAATTCATTAGACAACTAAATATATTTGCAGACGAGAATGACATTTTAAAGAAGCTGCCTTAATTAGCACCCTTTTGATATATATTAACTGACTTCAAAAAAAAGGAGGTTATGAGTTTGAACCGTATGTAGGTGTGTATATTTTTGATCTTAACCCATCAGAGGTAACTGTACTCAATTGAGTACAGCCTTATCCCGAAGTGTAAATTACAGATCTTGTAAATTTTAAGTGATACACCTTATTATTTTACTTTGTTACGCTGTACTCAATCGAGTACAGTGACTTTTAATAGGTTAATACAATTTTCCCGGTTTTTTTTTTGACAATTGAAATATTCCCAAAGTTTCAGAATATTTCGGAATACTTCCGAAGTATTCGACGGGAATGATTCGGAATTTTTCCCGCCAGCACCTATAATCTGGATATAGTATTCAATCTAAGTAGGTAGGTACCTATGATATGAAAAAATAAGCTGTAATAGGTATTTAACCTTTTAACCGCCCGACTTTATATAAGTTGTCTTGCCCCCAGCGACCGAGAAAAAAAAAAAAAACGAAAAATAAATACCGATGAAACGAGCTGTGATGATATAATAATAATACAGATTAAACGAGATGTGTTATTTGGTCGTATATATACGACTCTGGCGGAATGGGCACGAAAATATTTGTCGGATTAATCCGACGTAGGCGGTTAAAAGGTTACGTAGAACCTATAAGAATCAAGACGGGTCATCATAACTTAAGGTTTTATTTGAACAAATTAAACTACGGTCATACTCATCATAACTTACAGGTATGTAATTAATTAAGTAGATATATGTGTATACCTATTAGTCCTAACAAGTTTTAACGACGCACAACGTAACGTTAACGAGACGACGACGACGTTAGTTGAGTAACGTTTCTCGCACAGGAGGAAAGAAAGTCGTTACTTTACGGATGCAAAAGATTGTAATTAGATAAACCAAAAGCTACAGTCAACCGCATTTCAGTGCTAACACTTTGCCACAGAACAATAATACTCCGCGGCAGTACAAACGTAACTAATCTGTGAAATGTACCGAAACTGTAATTTTATATTGTAATGTACCGTACATCAATCCGTATGATTTATTGGAAATATATCTGTGATTTTTTTAAGCCTTTTGAGCTATTTAGTCTTAGCGTCACTTGTTGTTTTGTTCGATTTGCGACCTACTACTTACTACTATTATAAATATCGTTAATACAGATTACGATATTTTTGATTTGTTTATTATATTAAAGATTTACTCAATTTATGCAGAAGTTTTTTTATCCATTCTCACGTGGAATCATGGTCACCCCATCAGTTGTATGTTAGGATATTTTTGATCCAATTTAACTTTTAAAATACTAATACACCATAATCGCAATTTATTTGGAACGAATGTACCTACTCCTATACGTAATTCAGGAAGTCGAATTTTGTAAACAAACATGTCATATTTAAAAAGATATTGGCAACTATAGAGGGCCGTGCTGAATAAACTAAAATTGGTTTATTTTTTTAATTTAGCAAGTTGAATGAGAAACCAATGCGGTACATATGTTACTTGCCAAACATGAATTACTTTTATACAACATTATTTTTTTCAAAACTGTATCATGAATAATCACGAAGTTATAAGCATGTCATGTTACCTGTTTGTCCGTACAAAAACATGCTCACCCGCGTCGCGCGCCGAGCTCGCGTCTTGCGAGCTCATTGATAATAGTAGGCACCCAAACGTACGGCTCGGCGATTGTATTGTAATTAACTGGTGATAACATTTTCCATCACACTTGCAGGCTTTGGACTGTCGTAATGGTCAAGTGTAGGTAGATATTATAATGTACTTTATTCGTAAATAAATGCAGCCGTAAGCTACGAATAAGTAATTACTTATTCGTAAGCCGTACTTGTGATACAATGTAGTCAATGCGATTTGTTGCACCTTATGTCAACCACTTAAAGTTCAAAGTGGATGAAAAGTGTTAAACATCGCATTACTTAACCACAGCAGGCTGTAGGTACAAATAATAACTTTCTACAATTAACCATCTTGGCGTGTTTAAAAATGTTAATCATCACGGCAAAGCATTGTGTTCCACGATACTCTGATGCCGAATTGCTCCTCGTACCGCCGCACTGCCAGGGATACGTCGTTATCACCACAAACCGAGTGTACGTACCATTTCTGTGTACTGGACGTTTGTGTATGAGAAAGTCATGGTTACACGACACTTTTTACATACGATAGGTAAGTACATGATCAACCGAAACACAAATGTAAGGCCCGCGGCGGCCGCGCGCTCGCGATCGCATTGCAGTTGGACGGGAACGCGACACGTGCGCGCCAACCTGTAGTATCCGGGTGACTGAAGGGGTTGCTTCACCCCCGCCCCGGTCGCCCCGCTCGTGTCCGTTACCCCAGCCAGATGTTGTCGAAAATGGTCATTTGAATCTTATAGATAATTAGTTTTGCGGCTTCTGTAATTGTTGCACACATTTTTAAATTTGTTGCGCTTATAGTTTTTTAATTATTTCACAAAAACATATCCTGCTGGGGTAACGTTACCCCAGCCAGACCTTTTTCTTTCTAATGGGATTATTTAAATAAATACTAGCTATACAATTAGTTGTCTATATGAAGTAAATGTTGTGCCTTATTTTGTATTTGTACTTTCTTCGGTTGCGAAGTTATTCGAGATTTTGCTGGGGTAACGTTTTTGGTTTTGCTAGATCTTTGAAACGGTTTAGCGGATTCTTATCATATTTTGTACATGACTTCTTAGGAATTAGTTTAAATTTGTTCTGCAATAAAAAAACCAAAATAATGCATAGCTTTTATTTAATTAAATAGAAAAACACTTCAATTGGTCCCAGCACTCTCAATATTAGGTTTAAAGACTTACTTTAAACGTTATTTTGAAGCTTGTAATTGCCTTCAAATGTATCTGAAGTTTCATTAGTATCTTGTAAGTATTTAACAAGTTATGATGATATTAAGTTCTTCACGAGCACGGTCATGATGCGCGCGGTGTTATTTGGCCACTGATAAGCCTGTTTATGGATATATGAACTGAATGTTATGTCAATAATTAGTTGTTTAGTTCAGTTGTATATCAGTCAAATTTCAGCGTAATACATTGGATAATTAATGAGATAATACGATTAAAGTCATTAGGAAGTGAATGACCGTGGTAACCCGACCAAGTTTAGGTGGTTACGAAAAAGCGAAAACGTAGAACATTATGCTATCTTTTGAAATCCAAACTAATATTATAAATGCGAAAGTAACTCTGTCTGTCTGTCTGTCTTTTCTTCACGCCTAAACTACTGAACCGATTTCGATGAAATTTGGTATAGAGATAGTTTGAGTCCCGGGAAAGGACATAGGATAGTTTTTATCCCGATATTCCCACGGGATCGAAAGTTACGCGGGTGAAACCGCGGGGCGCAGCTAGTGTTTAGTATAATACACCTTACAATTTTGGTACAGACGCGTACACTGTTATATACATAGTAATATAATAATATCTGTACTATGAAAACATTATTATTATCTTCCAGTTGCACATACTTTCACCGATAACACGTGTTCGGTGGGACGCGGGAGGGGTGGGGTGAAGGGGTAATTCATTGTTTGCATAACGCACTAAAGATGCTCCATAATCACATAATTCATCTTGTAGAGTGCGCGTGCGCTTCCGTAGTTCCGTTTCCTGTTTTTGCAAATATTTATCGAGTGCGTGAGAGCTATTTAATAAGTGTGGCTAATTACTGTTAATGTGGAGTGCTTCTATTGATGATCATAATAATTATGGTGCGTGTTGCTTGATGAATTCACGAACAAGGTAAGCTTTATTGATCTGTGATTTTAATTGATATAAGTAGGTATTAGTAGACATACGTAAGTTTAGTGTTAACTGAAAAAAAAACATTGTTTATTATTTATTGTCTGTGATCATTACACATTTTAATATGTGTAAATTTAAATAAAAACTGTAACTGTGTACTAGGGTGCTTCTTATTTTCGACTTTTGAAAAATTACTGCTTCAGCCCGCCATTCGCTTCTATCGCCTAAAAAACGAACCTATACTTTTTATTTATTTTATAGGTTTTTAGGGGTCGCTATTGTACCTCGTGTCAAAGTTTGAAAAATTATGATAATGATAACTTGCAGCTCATTGTACAGACGCCAGCACATCAACCTACACCTAACTGTCACATTTTCCCAATCAACTTTGAACCTTATGATTCAGTGATAAAGTTGAAAATCTATTAAAGAAATTTGACAGATAGTAGTAGGTTGATGTGCTGGCGTCTGTACATAAAACAGTTATTTATGCAACTGTTTTATAATAAAGGGTATTAAAACACGAATGTGGGTTTTACACATGAATATTTTAATACCTAATTATGTACAATTGCATACAAGACTTTGTCTACACCCATGATATTATGAATCCTGTATAAAAGATTCTGAAACAGTTTTTTTTGCAATACTAATATGGAACAAAAATGGCGGCCGGCGGGATAATACGACGTGAATTCGAATAACATAATAATATTTTTTTTTTTAAATTACTGCGCTGTGGTAGTGAAACGCGCATGCATGACACTGGTGCCGATTCTCTTGTACACCGAACTAAACTATCACTAAATTCCTTACTTTTTGTTATGAGAATCTTACAGCTATTCTGCATAAAAAATTAAAAAAAATAACAACAAAAAGAAAATTTAAAAAAAATCAATCAAAAAATAATTTTGACACAACTAAAATCGAATTTGACAAACGCGACTCGTCGACACTTTTTTTCGTGAATTTTTTTTAGAGCCGCAGGCGCGCGGGTTAGTCTTGTCGTGTTTTTTAAGGAGTTTTTCACTTTCAGTATGGAAAATATGAAAAATGATTACCTACATGTTGAGTTTTAGGGGTATATGGGTTTTATAAAGGGGGTCGAAATTTTCATTATTTTTGCGATAGAACACACCATTTTCGAGATATAAGCTAAAGAAAAAAAAAGATACAGTACAAAAAGGAGGGTTATTTTGATTACACCTGAAGTCGAGGTGTTGGTGTGAATTTCTATTCATGACAACTAATTTTATTCCACACCTTTTTAATTAACCGTTCGATCCCTGGCGTCTCCATTTGTCACATACCGGCGCGCAAACAAAGCTATGTCCAAAAAACTCTAACGAAGTTCCTGGGGCATTTGTGGTATCTGTCCGAAGAACTTGTTGCGCTTGGTTTTTTTGATGACGAAGTTTCTTTTGAAAGCAAACAAAAAATGGTGATTGCTCTTAATAAGGAAGGTTCAGACTATAGCCCAAAGCGAATCACCTTGGATCTAAGCCACATCGAAGAAGAAAATATTGAGGATTTCGTGACCAGCAACACCTTAGGACTTTTTAGAATCCTGGAAATTCCGTCTGCATTTCTTTAAAAAGAACCTCGTCTTTGGGAAGAAGATGAAGACTACAAAGCTTCCAGAGAAATTGTACGTTCTACGAGAGTGGTGAACGACATTGCGGAACGCGGTGTAGCATTTATTGAAGAATTTAATAAACTAATTACCACAGACGAAGAACAAAAACAATTCCTTCTTTTGGTTGTGAAAAATTTCAGGCAAAAGTACCCTGGTACAAAGAAATCTACTTTATTAGCATATGTCACAGCTTTTTTTATTCTAATAGTTATATTATTTGTGTATGCTTGTCTTTTTTAGAACTTAATTAAAGAATTTTCAAAAATACTTTTTTTTTTATTTTTCATTCGCTGGTAGCGACCCCTAAATATTACTTTAAAAATAAAATAAAAATTACATATTAGTTTTTTGCGCCTTAGAACAGAATAAAAGGGTGACACAGATCATAATAATAAAAAAAAAATTTTTTGCCCAATTAAGAAGCACCCTACTGTGTAGGTACTTTGTATACTGAAATCTATAATTTAAATAAAAAGTAATGGAAAATTTCAAAAAAGGAAAATTACTATCTGTAATTTTAATCTGTGATTGTTTTTAAGTATAATTAATACTTTAAAAGTTCAATTGAATTGATTATTTTAGCTGTTAATAAAAATTCTTTAAAAACATGTAGTTTTTTTTTAAACTTGTGTACATGTCTGTACTAAATTTGTAACACTATCCTACATATTATAGAAGGTAGCATAATGTTCTGCGTTTTCGCTTTTTCGTAACCACCTAAACTTGGTCGGGTTACCACGGTAATTCTCTTCCTAATGACTTTAATCGTATTATCTCATTAATTATCCAATGTATTACGCTGAAATTTTACTGATATACAACTGAACTAAACAACTAATTATTGACATAACATTCAGTTCATATATCCATAAACAGGCTTATCAGTGGCCAAATAACACCGCGCGCATCATGACCGTGCTCGTGAAGAACTTAATATCATCATAACTTGTTAAATACATACAGGATACTAATGTAACTTCAGATACATTTGAAGGCAATTACAAGCTTCAAAATAACGTTTAAAGTAAGTCTTTAAACCTAATATTGAGAGTGCTGGGACCAATTGAAGTGTTTTTCTATTTAATTAAATAACCTTTAAGCTATGCATTATTTTGGTTTTTTTATTGCAGAACAAATTTAAACTAATTCCTAAGAAGTCAATGTACAAAATATGATAAGAATCCGCTAAACCGTTTCAAAGATCTAGCAAAACCAAAAACGTTACCCCAGCAAAATCTCGAATAACTTCGCAACCGAAGAAAGTACAAATACAAAATAAGGCACAACATTTACTTCATATAGACAACTAATTGTATAGCTAGTATTTATTTAAATATTCCCATTAGAAAGAAAAAGGTCTGGCTGGGGTAACGTTACCCCAGCAGGATATGTTTTTGTGAAATAATTAAAAAACTATAAGCGCAACAAAGGAGACGTTCAATAAATGTATGGGGTTTGGTACTAAAATAATTAAAAATTTAAACAGCCTTCTGAGCTTTATGAGCTGAAAGAGGGTAATTATTTTGACGTCTGTGGGTATTTAATTTTTTTTTTACAGCCCCCCGTTTTTTTAAAATCAAGTGTTGAAAAATAAAATGCTTGCATCACTAACTACAAACATTATTTATATTTTAGTGTTGGCAGCCCTGTGGCAAATGACGTGACAATGACAATGTCAGTCAGCGCGGCTGTCATTGTCATTTCTCATTGTCAATTATCATAGAAATAAGTGGCTATGTACATACTTATACCTTATAATTAAGAACATTAATACATTTGTTGAAATATTTTTCTACATATGGACTTGTACCAGTGGTTATGGTTTTAGTGGTTAGTGGTTACTTTAACGTCATTCTGACATTTACAGATTTGACCTTTTTCGACACGTTTTGATATTGCATTGTCATGATAATCAATATTTTCTGTCTCAATTTCATGGAGCTGCAGCTAAAATTATAATAAAATCTCAAAGTATTTAATAGAAACAGAAACTTGAGCCACATTTAAAATAATTATATTCCATAGAAATGAATAAATAAAGGCTACGTGCGTTTCGTTGTACTGAAACATTTTTCACTTTTTTTACAAAAACGGGCGCCTGAAAAAATCATATTTAACTATAATCGAATAGCTTAATACATAAGCTTTCTAATAAGGTACATCACATTAGCGTTTAAAAATCTTCGGAATTTAGTACCACTTTTGACCTCTCCTTTAAAAATGTGTGCAACAATTACAGAAGCCGCAAAACTAATTATCTATAAGATTCAAATGACCATTTTCGACAACATCTGGCTGGGGTGACGGACACGCCCCGCTCGCTGTGCGCCCGCGCCGCGCCTATTGTGCGGCTTGTTTGTGCGCGTATGGTAGATAACTACCTACTTTTTAAATATTTTTGGGACAAAATATAACATGGGGTAAAAATTATTGGAATCGATTCAGTTACTTATTCTGAACAAACAATATTCAGGTTTCGCATATACTAAAAATAATGTTGTATAGTTTTTGGTTAAGGTTGTTTTGTCTTTTTTAGATATTTTCTTATTTCTTTTTTTTCAGCACGGCCCCGTGTACGTTACCCCAGCAAGAAAGTGTTTCCTAGAGTTATAGGAGTAGAACGTATAATGTGTAAATGCTGTAAATGTGCCCCGACATAAAAAACCCCTGTCGTTTTGGAAAAAAACGGAAAAAACGATTCTTGCTGGGGTAACGTTTTTCTAGCAGGAAAATTCTAAACGAATGATCGGAGAGAGAAAAATTGTGCATGGCCAGAGAGCTTATATGTGTGCCAAAATGTGCCCCCAAAAATAAAATCTGTGCCCCTTCAGGTTTTCGAGATATTGCATTTCCTGCTGGAGTAACGTTTTGATGAATCGTATATCTCTACAACCACTGCATGTGCCCCTGTAGAATAAACATACACGAGTAGCTCTTAATGTGTGCCCCTTTGTGCCCCAATTAGATTTAAGAAAATATTTATAGTTTTCAAGTTATCGCGGTCTTATGAAAACCCGAAAAAACATCGCAGCGCCTAAATTAGACAAGGCACAAGTTCGCTGAAAACTGTATTCGGTCCTTCTTGACGCTAATAATAACCATACAAAGTTTCAAAACTGTTCATGCATGCGTTTTTGAATAATCTCGCTAAAAGTCAAAACGATGGTGTCATAACTTTGACGGCAAAATACAAGGAACCGGCTCAATGTAAACCAAAATCATGTGCCTTATGGTGAAAATATTCAGCTTGGAATGTTTCGCATTAAGTAAATATAAAAAAAACCAAAATATGTAAGCAACGGCTGGTTATCCGACCAAATTTGAATGACTACTAAAAAGCGACGGATTCATACATATCGATGACCTTCTTTACTTTACTCACTAACCGGTTCACACGTGTTGTGCCTGAGTACACTGACGTAGAAAAGTAATAAGTAATAAAATAAAGTTGTTATTGGATTATATTCAACTAGCTGTTTCTATGACCTTACACATGATTAAGTACATTATAAATAGTAGCCTAAGTGCTATTCCAAGGTAAGCTATCTTTCGATTCAAAATTTCATTAAATACATCCAGTAATTTATGTGTGAACGAAAGAAATACATCCAGATATTTGCCAGGTCTTTGACCCAAAATTTGATTGGTCCCAATGTTTAAAAAAAAATGAAATGTGTGATGAATACCTACTACTAAAAAGAGGTAGCTCTTTTTTGTATATAAATAAAAAGCCCGTACTTGTCTTTATATATATATTTATTGATAAGCCGTAGGTTAGATAAATTAACAGTAAGTTTTCATCATTAAGGGGGATGCTCCAACCAGCCCGCAAAATTCAAAATTTCTTGCGTTTTTTGCAATTTGCAGGCCAGTGCTAGGTTGTATGTTGATTAAAATATTATTCGCGGCTGTAAGACGTATGTAGTTACAGAATTATAATCATCAAAATCACCAATACAACCCTACAAGTTCATAAAGGCGTAGGAACAAAAAAAAAACAGAAAAAATTTGAATTTTGCGGGCTGGTTGGAGCATTCACCTTACTTAATAGAAGATTCCCTTTTTTCGCCTCCCCACACCGCTGCATATATCTCTGGCCCCGCGGCATCCGCTGACGTCGTGTCGCAAGGAGTCGCTTTGTCTAGCTTGGAGAAAGTGAGACAGCTAGTACGCGTACGGTGTTAGTGTGACAGAGACAGTTACGTGTAACGTCGCTCTATTATGAATAATAGGTACGAAGTGTTTATTGACTGGGAAGTGCGAATTACGTTTGCTGCGATCGGAGGATCGAAAAAAAACCGAAACGACTTTTAAATAAATTTAATTACTGAATTAATATTACAAAATTAACCCTATGAATGATGATTCCAGGTCGAGGTAGGACAATAGAATAATCATTCTTACAATTTATTGAACAAACAACAGTTTGCGAAATCGTTTGACGTCATAGGTGCATCAGCAATTAAACAAATTAATAAGTATCGGCGCGGATGCAACATCAGCGATCTTCATATAGTAGCGCTATGTAATTCCTCCCCCCTTAGAACGGCGACTATTTTAGCACGTTTAGTGAAAATGTTGCCGGAAGTTCGCCAGAACTTTCATTTTCTTCCTGGGTTGCGGCTGGTGGTTGCTGTTCCTTTTTCATAGTGCTCGTACATCTGCGTAGGTAACGCCGGGTCATTGCGATGATAACGAGTACGCTTGCACTCAATAGTACTCCATAGAATGGGATTGTAGTGTGGTAAAGTGCGTCGGTGCGTGCGTTCTCAAGTTGAACAGGATTCTGGATCATAAGTTGGTCCTGGATGCTATGTAGTCCTTGGAGATCAATAGAGTTCAGATTGACGTGGATAGCTGTGGTGGCCTGTTTCTCAGCGTCATAGGGTATCTTCATTAACTTCAAGGGTTGGCCGTTAATTTCGTCGTAAACGTTTGCAATGGTAAACTCTTCAGATTTCAGGTAACATCCAGTAGGAATTGTTGCAAGGTAACTACCCTGAAGCGATGTGTAGTCTTTCCGGTTACAGGTTAGTTGTACCTTCGTTTCTTGAGGAAAGGATAGGACGTAATGTTGGTCGTCGAGCTTCTCCATGGCTTCTCTCATCAAGGTGATTGTGGTAAACTTGCAGGAGTCTTGTAGAACCTGGTTGGTGATTAACTCCTGGACGCAGTCAGCTTTGGTGCGAATCTGGTGGGTAATGTCTTTCTCACAGAGGTACCAGTCTTTCAACTTCGGGCATTCAGCCTCTATGTACACATGTAACATCTCGTTAGTTGCAAGGAAAGGAAAGGGTGGAATAAGGGCTTGTGCATGTTTATTAGGTACCACAGAGAGTCTATAAATATCGTAGCTATTTTTAGAAAAGATTGGAAATTTAAATACGAATACTATCTGCTTATCTACATAATATGATCCCGGCTTTATAATATCATAATAATCTCTAAGTTCTAGATCTAAAACTTGCTCTTCGGCGTAAATAGTCTTAAGTTTTCTTACCATTGTCTCTAGTATTTCTATGTCTATCATGGAGTGGTGTGTACTACTCGCACGAACAAAAGCTAAACTATTTTCTATCCTGATTAGTTCCTGAGTTAAATCCTCTACATTATCGCTTATAATTTCTAGTAGTTGGGCAAAATGGGCATATTTTATTAAACTGTTCTCACTTAGTGCATTACTTTGTAGTATAGTCTCTAGAGTAACGTTAATTTTATTCTGGTTTTGTACTATCTGTGTAATTATGCTATTGTATTTAGACATCCACTCCTTACTTATACTAATATGATCATTGAATTCGGTCACTAATTTGTTTTGATTACGTTCTAAGATTTTAATTACTTGATTATATTTTAGTGCATCCTCGTGATCTAGGTTCCCGGTTAGGCTTTTTATTATTGAACCTAGTCCGTCTACAAGACCTCTTTTGGCCCTGTTGGGTTCTAAGGATCGTAACTGTTTTAGGACATTGCCAAGTTTGCTAGCAAGATATTCCAGTTGAATTTCGTATAGTGCGTAAGTGTCATTAGTCATTTGATTTTGGCAGTTCGTTAGTTGAGTCTGTAGGGAGTAAACATTGTTTTCGATGTTACTTAGTTGTACGTACTGAATAAAGGTATGATGATGAGTCGTAATTTTCATTTGTCCAAGTTTAAAGGGTAGAAGTCCTGGTCCATCGTCGAGGCTTTCAAGTCTTATCTCCTGAGATCGCGTCATTGGGAGGATTGTTATCAGTAGGATCCTGTAACAATTTTGCTGATTTAGGTATACGCTTAAGTCTTGACTTCGCAATGGGGCCTCGTTTTTTCGAGGTATAAATGTGGATCGGCAGGTCTGCTAAAACTGTGTCCTGTGTATATCGCGGGGCAGTCTTTTGTCGACTTGCAAGAGGGTTTGTTATAAATACTTGCTGTTGGGGGGCGTATTCTATCTCGGGTTCCCGGGTTTCATTTCTTTTCTCAATTATTGAGGTACGATTGGCAAGTGATGACGAGTTAATGATGTCATAGACGTGTTTCATTTTATCTCTATGGGTTTGCGTATACTGTTGTAATAGATGCTGTGTAAGGTCAATGTCTGTACAGTCTCGGGGGTCAAAATGACCAGTCAGTAAGTCAAAGGGTCGACATCTTGTGAAACTATGTATAGAGCTATTATAAGCTATTAGAGCATAGGGCACAAGATTTATTATCGGTTCATCTTTATGCTGTAACTTAAGGAGTCTAAGATGTTCTAGAAGGGTTGAGTGTAGTCGTTCAATATTCCCGTTGTCGTTGGGTGAGTGAGCTAGTATTCTATGGTGGTTGATTTTATGAAGCCTCGTAAATTCCATGAACAGTTGGTTTGTAAACTCGGTTCCATTGTCCGTGATAATAGTTATGGGGACGCCATGGTGGGTACAGTACTGCAAAAGGGCTTGTAATATGCTAATAGCTGTTCCGTCACGTAGGTGATAGGCTTGACCGTACTTTGTGAATACGTCGATAAATGTTACATATTTTTCACCCTGTACAGTGAATAGATCCATGTGGATAGTCTCGAACGGCTTGGTAGCCGGTGGTACAATGTTGAATTGGGGTCTTATCGGGTTTCTATCGTACTTGGCCTGACCGCATATCGTACATTCGTTTATAAATTTAGTTATCTGGTCCTTCATCTTTGGCCAGTAATATTTACGAGATAAGGCTAAATGACACTCGGTAATTCCACGATGGTTAGTTTTACCGTCATGATAGTGTCGTATTATCTCCTGTTGTCGAAGATAATCTTTGACATTTTCTAATTCAGATTTAGCTAAAACGAGATTTAAGGATGAACTTTTGAATTTGTCCTGTATAATCGGTATAATTGTATACATGGCTAGAGGTGGATTAACTAAAAGAGCTGTCCTAACCTTGGGGTTAACGTACTCTTTTACGGCACAGATTACATCTTCCTCTAAGTTAGATTCGGATAGCTGGATACTGATGCGTGTATGGGTGTCGAATGGCTTCGTAACTACAGGTCGTTTTTTAACGTCATTTACAATAGTGAAACATATCTGTCTGTTGAACTTATTTAATGGCTCGTCAGTTATGGGGATTTCTAAGATAGGGTTCTCAGCGCTGGTATGTGCTGTTTCGGTTGAGGAGTTTGGTTTGCCAAGGATGGTTTCTGATGGATTACCCATTAAGGAGTTGAGTTCATCAATTTCCTCTATTAAAGACATGGCTTCTTTAGTGTGAATTTCAATGCGGAAAAGGGCGTCAGCATTTGTATTGGATTTCCCTTTTTTATAAATAACTGAAAAGTCGTATTCGCTGAGTCTAAGTTTCCACCTTGTCAGTCGGGAATTTGGTTCTTTCATGTTCATCATCCATTGTAATGGTTTATGGTCAGTGAAAATTTTAAATTTGCGTCCAAATAGGTAGGGTCTAAAATATTTCGTAGCCCAAACTATAGCAAGTAATTCCTTCTCAATAGTACTATAGTTCATCTCGCTTTCATTTAAGGTTCGGGATGCATAACAGATAGGTTTGTCTGAGTTTATAGGTCCTTGGGATAAAACAGCGCCGATGGCTACATTCGAAGCGTCTGTCGTCAAGTTAAATTCCTTGCTGAAGTCTGGATACTGTAGGATGGGGTCATTAGTCAAGAGGGTCTTGCATCTTTCGAAACAATTCACGTATTCGGAGTCAAGGGTGATTTTTCGTCCTTTTTTCAAGCATTGAGTAAGTGGTTTTGTGGTTCGGGCAAAGTCAGGAATAAATTTTCGATAATAACCAAGGAGGCCCAGAAATTGTTTGATTTCTTTCGGTGTTTTTGGAATGGGATACTTCGTAATTGCAGATATTTTATCGGGATTTGGCTTAATGCCATCTTTACTGATGATATGACCTAAATAGGCTGTTTCAAGTTTAAGGAATTCTGATTTGTCCATCTGGATTTTAAAATTGGACTCTCGAAGTCTCTGAAAAACTTTTTCGAGATTAATTATATGTTCCTGTAGGGATGTACTGAAAACAATTATATCGTCCAAATAGACAAGACATATCTCGTTTTGGAGTCCTCTAAGGACATTGTCCATCACACGTTGAAATGTGGACGGTGAATTCTTTAGACCCATCGGCATTCTGAGAAATTCAAAATGGCCGTGTTCAACATTGAATGCGGTCTTTTCTACATCCTGAGGGTGCATCTCTACCTGGTAGAATCCACTTGCCAAGTCCAAGGTCGTAAAATAGTGGCATTTACCTAATTTATCGAGAACGTCGTTGATGTTAGGTATGGGGTACTTATCGTCTAGTGTCTTCTCGTTTAACTTACGGAAGTCAACTACGAGACGCCATTTTTGCTTACCCGAAGCATCTATCTTTTTTGGAACCACCCAAATAGGCGAACTCCATGCGGATTCTGATGGTCGTATGATACCTTGATCAAGCATTTTAGTTATTTGGTCCCTAACTTCTTGGCGGTGCACGAACGGATACCGGTAGCTTTTAGCGTGCACTGGAACATCATCGGTAGTTCTTATTCGATGCTTTATTTTATTTGTGAAAGTTAGTCCCTCACCTTCGATATAAAAAACGTCCGAGTAGCGAGAACAAAGAGCTATAAGGTTAGCCCTTTCCTCCGGGTTCAGGTGATCAGTTCTTAAACGCGATACTACTTCTTGAGCGCGTGTCGATGTTTGTTGAGTACTAATGCACTCATTATTAAATAACTCCGCGTGCGCTGGGCGATCGAGTGAAAATATTACGTCGTTTTGTGTCGGATTTTCGATTTCCAAGTAGCCACGATTATTAGTTACCGTAGTAATACATTCATGGATTATACAATTGCAAAGAAGTTGTTCTCGAATAAAAGCGTCGCCCTCTGGCACATCAATAGGGATACGGATAACCTTGGTGCTCCCAGCTGGTATAATATCTTCGTATAAATTTACGTTACACGAGTTATACATTACAATAGGGTTTATCGCGGATCGAGTTACTAACATGTTTTCTTTCAAGTCTATGCGAGCTTCCCAATCATTTAACAGGTCTAACCCGATGAGGCCATCGAAATAATCATGAAACCGATAGATGAACAACTTCATGCTATTGGCGTCGTTAAACTCCGCGAAACATGGCAGGGTTATAGAATAGTCGTTCCTGCTTGTTGCGTGTATGTTGGTTATCTCAAAAGGGTCGAAATTCAAGGGGTATTCAGCGAAATATTTTTCTACAGCTTCGGGGCTAAGGAAAGATTGATTGGCACCTGTGTCTATTAAAAGTTTTAAAGGTGGGTCTCTGATTTGTATATAGGGAAGTTGCCTCTGTGTCTGAAGATTTAATTCTATTTTGGTTTTTGTGACGTCGACGCCTCCTGAAAATCCTGCTGAGCATGGTTGGTAACACCCGCTTGCGATTCATCAAATTCTTGGTCGTTCGTTGACACGTTACAATGAGTCGAGTCAGCGGCGTGACTCGGGTCAAAGACATTGTCATTGTAGTCAATATAGTAATTGTACGCCGGTTCGCAGTAATAGTTGTAATATGAGTCGTCATACGTCATGCACTCATTCATATTCATCTCTCGAGCTTTAAAATAGTTTGAGGGTGGTGGATTGCCAAACTTATTCCAATCATGGGCTGCTGGCTGATTTATTGGAGGTAGAGGTTTGGGAGTAAACCGTTGAACACCACTCATTGGCTGAGGGCCTTGAGGTGCGTTATTTCGGGGTGTTAATCTGAATATGTTACTACGGGGGTTGTAGTTAGGAGGTGCCGCACTGAACATTCTTTGTGTGTTCGTTGGCATACGCTGTTGATGCTGTGCTGGTGCGGGGAATTTAAAAGGTTGAGGTGCGGGTCCCGCTGGACGCTGACCCATGGGTAATGGCCAGTTAGGTACTGGTACTGGGAAGTTATGAGGTCGTGGTGTAAACGCTACAGGTGTTAGAGTGGGATGAGTGACTCTAGGGGGAGCTTGGGCCTTTGGGGTCTCACGTTGTTGCAAGTACATTACATTGAGTTCTTCTTGAACGAACTCGAGAGCCTTTTCTATTGTTGGTGGGCGCATGCAACGTATACGGGATCCTAAAGGTTCTTTTAACCCTCGAACATATGCCTGCATGGTAACCTTTTTATACAAGTCGCGTTTCGCTTCTATAGTCGTCGGTATAGTCTCATGTAAAGTCACGTAGGTCATGATCGTACTAAACAACGTTTGGCAATGATCATAGAATTCTTGTGGCGTTTTATTACCCTGAGTAGCTAAAGAGAGGTCGTTGTACAATGCGGTTTCATCACGCTGATCTGAGAAGTTATTAATCAAGGCAGTTCGAATGCCCAGCCAGCTCTCTGGTATTCCATTGGCGTTAATAGTACATGCCGCGGTCCCTGTTATTTTATTAAGTATCCCGTTTAGTAAGCATAAGTTGGAAAATTCACTGCCAGGCGTGTTACTTAAGTACTGCGCAGCTAAAGAATCACAAATTCTAATGAAACGGGTAAGGATGTTTGGGTTGCCGTCAAACTCCGGAATAAGGCGAAGAGCCTTATAGATAGTATCTGGGTTATTCTGAGCTTGAGTCATAATGTCTAATTCTAAGTTATCTAAAGTTATATCTCTATTTATATCTACTGTATGTTGGCGAGCCTGTCGTGATTCAGGCTCCCGCGCACTGGAGGCCCTTGGATGGTAAATCTTGAGGTTTAAGATTCAAAGGTGGCAACACGAGAATGATTCAAGTGTACTTACAGGTATCTCATTTCTGGTTTCTCTCCGTGAATCGATGGCTGGATTCTCCTTCCGGTCTGCAGCAGGTCCGTAGGTTCAGGATACCCGGAACGGTGCTTAATAGCCACCCGAGTGATTCGCGACGCGATTATCGATGTGAGATAGAGTCCCGATATCTCTCGCGGGAATCCTACCGACTGCGCCAATTACGTTTGCTGCGATCGGAGGATCGAAAAAAAACCGAAACGACTTTTAAATAAATTTAATTACTGAATTAATATTACAAAATTAACCCTATGAATGATGATTCCAGGTCGAGGTAGGACAATAGAATAATCATTCTTACAATTTATTGAACAAACAACAGTTTGCGAAATCGTTTGACGTCATAGGTGCATCAGCAATTAAACAAATTAATAAGTATCGGCGCGGATGCAACATCAGCGATCTTCATATAGTAGCGCTATGTAATTTGCGTTTGGATTTTTTCTTGGTATTGGTAAACAGTTGCAGTTATGTTATGACGCCAAGGACACTGTTACGTTGAGTCACGCAGTTGCACTGATACTGTTTGTTTACTTTTTTTTTAAGTTGGTTGAAAGTGGCGTATTAAGCATTTTATAACAATTATGTGGTTGTAGGGGTGTTGAATTTTATGGCACGATCTGCGGTGGTAAGTATTTAATGGCATTGTTTTGACTTATTTAAAAATACTTGTACACTTATCAAGTACTTGGATTTTTTTCATTACTTTATATACTTATTTATTTTTTAACAAAAAATGTTCTAAATCATGTTTGTTTTGTTTTCATCTGAAAGGATATACATACTTTCCGATTGGTCCAATAGAAATTTCATCAAAATCGATTCAGTAATTTGTTTTCTTTTTTGTTTAATACGTATTTAATTCTCTTCTTGTGCTAGGTTGATGAAATATAACTTCTAGTTACAATGTAAAAAAATAATTCATGACAAGAATTCATGTCCCCAAAACTAAGACTCGACCACAATCCGTCAACACTCAACATGTCACAGTCACAGGGCTGTATCTTTTACTGAACTGGGTGGCTGAACGGCTGAGGGAGAGAGCCTTACACCCCAGCCGCCGCGGGAGACGCTCCGGGCGTCGGGAGCCGCGTGACGACTCCCGGCCACCGTAGGCGCGGGCCTGCGGACGGAGAGTAATGGGTAGCTCACCGTCCGATCAGGACCAGGCCCGTGCCGGACGGCGCGTACGTGTTCCACGCGCGCCTCAAAGAGATGTCAGCATAAAGGAAGGGGCCTGCCAGGGCCGAAGCCTGCCGGGGGTGCGGGATTGTCCGAAAGGGTTACCGCTACCCCGGAACATAAAGGGTTAAGGAAGGAACACGGATGGGTTTTAGTCAGTAAGAGTCTGACACTCCCTTCGCTCCACCCAGAGCGGGAGGGGTCATTTGATGATTTCCCATCCATAAAAAAAAAAAAAAAGGGCTGTATCTTTTTAGCCGAAATAGCTAAATACTTGATTAGATTTTTACAGAATGTTCTATGGCAGCTATAACAACAATAATATAAACACCAAGCAGGGAGGAGTGGCATTTTGCCTATTGGCAAGTTGCATAAACTTCTAACTAGATGATGTAAGTAATAGTTTTGTTGATCTATAGAATATATATCTAAAAAAGTTCTGGCGGACCGATCAGGCGGAATATATCTATTTATTCAGGGCTAAATTTTATCACAACTGTATTTTCAACTTAATTGCTAGAGTACTTCTGGAAAAAATTGAGCACAAAATTTTATATCCACGGATATACACAAACTTACATCCTATAAAAATAGTGTAAATTTAATAGATTCAGGAAACTTTAAAACGTAAAGATAATATCAAAATTTCAATTTCGAGTTTTGGGCCAATTAAAATTTAATATTTTTTTTTACACAATATTATACTTAGGATACTTAATACCGATCTGTGATTTTTTGTGATGCGAATTTACTAATTATATGTTAGACTTAGATGAAAAACTGATCTGTGATTAAAATAACAATGACTACACAATGTGCAAATAATTTCTAATATTTATAGGTAGGAACTTTGATCTGTGATTTGATGCAATAATTACTTAAAGAATTAAAATTAAGGGAATAAAAATAATAATTTCCACATCAACAAGCTGTTTCATTTATTATAATCACAAGGTGCATTTAATATATTTTTTAATTAGCCCCCAAAACTTTTGAACGCGACTGTACGGACAACAGCTTAGGTATAATACGTCCAATAAAGAAGGTCATCGATATGTATGAATCCGTCGCTTTTTAGTAGTCATTCAAATTTCGTCGGATAACTAGCCGTTGCTTACATATTTTGGTTTTTTGTTTATATTTACTTAATGCGAAACATTTCAAGCTGAATATTTTCACCATATATTTCTGACTAAAGGCACATGATTTTGGTTTACACCTACACATCTGGGATTGAGCCGGTTCCTTGTATTTTGCCGTCAAAGTTATGACACCATCGTTTTGACTTTTAGCGAGATTATTCAAAAACGCATGCATGAACAGTTTTGAAACTTTGTATGGTTATTATAAGCGTCAAGAAGGACCGAATACAGTTTTCAGCGAACTTGTGCCTTGTCTAATTTAGGCGCTGCGATGTTTTTTCGGGTTTTCATAAAACCGCGAGAACTTGAAAACTATAAATATTTTCTTAAATCTAATTGGGGCACAAAGGGGCACACATTAAGAGCTACTCGTGTATGTTTATTCTACAGGGGCACATGCAATGGTTGTAGAGATATACGATTCATCAAAACGTTACTCCAGCAGGAAATGCAATATCTCGAAAACCTGAAGGGGCACAGATTTTATTTTTGGGGGCACATTTTGGCACACATATAAGCTCTCTGGCCATGCACAATTTTTCTCTCTCCGATCATTCGTTTAGAATTTTCCTGCTAGAAAAACGTTACCCCAGCAAGAATCGTTTTTTCCGTTTTTTTCCAAAACGACAGGGGGCACACATTTTTATGTTGGGGCACATTTACAGCAGATAGGGCACACATTATACGTTCTACTCCTATAACTCTAGGAGACACTTTCTTGCTGGGGTAACGTACACCACGGCCCCCTATCCACATCTATATATTATTTGTTATTGGTTATACGGGGACCGTGCTAAAAACGTTTGGCTGGCACGGCCCCCTTTTTTGCATATTTCTTCAAAAGTACAGAGGTACAGACGCCAGCACATCAACCTACTACAATCTGTCAAATTTCTTTAATAGATTTTCAACTTTATCACTGAAGCATAAGGTTCAAAGTTGATTGGGAAAATGTGACAGTTAGGTGTAGGTTGATGTGCTGGCGTCTGTACATTGATAAAGAAACCGGTACCTACATATACTCCTAGAGGCGAGTACATTGCATTGGTGCACACCTAAATCGCAAATTCTGGGGACCCGTGCGGGATAAACGTAGGTACATCATTTAGCTACTACGTGTTTGCATGCTTCGGTTCATAGTGCGAACTATGAACCGAAGTATGAAAAGACGCGGTAGCTACATGAGCGAAGTTAAAAACTTGGCTTCGTTCCAGTGTGATACAGTTTTGGGTACCTTTAGCACACCTCGGACACTCCATACAACCCTCGCAAAATAATTACCTATTACTACTACATAACTAAATGACGTTTGTATACGTGCAAATGTGTGCGTGAAATCTAGTAGGGTTGGCTGTCGTGCGTAGCGTAAAAAATATGTACGTTTGCCTGGCTAGGCCCCCCGGAATTTGCGATTTAGGTATACACCAATGCAATGTACTCGCCTCTAGGAGTATATGTACCGCTTTCTTTTTCAATGTACCTCTGTACTTTTGAAGAAATATGCAAAAAAAGGGGGCCGTGCCAGCCAAACGTTTTCAGCACGGCCCTCGTGTAACTTGAAAAATATATAGCGTATTAAAAAGTTTCATAAACTCAAGGAATGTACTTTATTAACACGTTCTATGTACCGTAACAGATATTGTGAATTCGTAATAACCATTGACATAGAAAAGTATGGACTGGAAATACCTACAAAAATAGGGTGCATACCTACAACTCATATTGTCTCATAAAATGGCTGCCATTGCTAGGGTTGTGCCAATCAAGGAAAATTGGTGTTACTGTATCGAGTATCGATATATGAATCTGCAGTGGCAAGAAGAGAGAAACAGATCGTCCATAAAAATAAAAAACGAGTTATTTATTTATTAAAACCAGTACCAGGTACTTAACAAAATAAACATTGTAAAAGCCAATTATTATTAATCGACTTCAAAAAAGGAGGTTCTGTATTCGACCCGTATGTTTGTATGTCCGCGATTTTCTCAAAAAGTAATGAACCAATTTTTATAACTTTTTCGCTAATGTAATCTACATACTTTTAGGAAGGTTTTAGTATATAATACATTAGGTAATTATTCTTATGTACGAAGTTATATGCATAAATGTACTACATCTCCGGCATTTCTATGATGATTCTTCTAGTCGGTGTATTCAATTCTTCAATGCACTAGTGTTAATTGAATTTGTGTGGGGTAGGTACAACTAAAAAGTGAAAAATAAAAACATTTGTACAAAAAAAAACAACCGACTTCAAAAAAAATACTACAAAGTGAAAAATAATTTTAATTTCGGAAGTCGGAGTCAAAAAATGAAAATACGGAACCAACGACACCGACTTCCGAAATTAAAGTTATTTTTCACTTTGTAGTATTTTTTTTGAAGTTGGTTGTTTTTTTTTTTTTTTTGTAAAAATGTTTTTATTAAAACAGTAACCGTGGAGTTTCTTGCCGGTTCTTCTCCATAGCAAACAACCAATTTTATTGGAACCGTGCACCTAGCTTCTGAGTCTGACGTTTCATACAGCTTGGCAAAAAAGAGTGTGGAATAAATGAGGTCGCCAGTATCGCACCTGTGGCAACCCGAAATACTACGACTCAAAAATGTTTGATACTTGTTATTTTTGGGGATATGATTATAGTTGCAAAACTTCTGAAAAATTCTGAATAATTCCGGAATACTTCTGGGAAAGTTTCTTTAAATCAGAATTATTCAAAATGAATTTAATTAAGATTTTTATTTTTTTTTCCTGAAAATCGTATTTTGCATCGCTCGTCGATCGCCGCCGCGCTACGCCTCTGTGCGCGCCCGACAGCACGAGTCGTGCGTGCCGCGCGCGCCCGTCTGCACGAGTCTTGCGTGCAGGCGATGGCGGTGTGAGGTGCGGTAAGAGGGGAGATACTCCCTGGAGAAGTTTTCCCCCCGCGAGAAAGATTCGTACCCCGCAATCGAATGTTTCCGCCGAATATTTCGCCCGAATAATTGGGAAATATTCCCAAACTTTCGGAATATTTCGGAATACTTCCGAAGTATTCGACGGGAATGATTCGGAATTTTTCCCGCCAGCATCTATAGATATGATCCCAATCCCAGGTACGGTTCAGTCCCTTAGACGCTACGCAAACACCATGGAAGGCTTCAATGTCACGAAAGCGGTGCAGTAGGTACCCACAGACAGATAATCATGCCCCTAAGAGCAGTCTAACAGTGGGATTTTTAGGAATTGACGACAATAGTTTGTTTACAGGGATAATGAAAGAACACGTTTTGTTTGAAGTTTTATTTTAATACAAAACATTCAATCAGACGAATCGAAAACACTTTCATCTAAATATTCAATGCCAGAAAAGCTCACATTTTGTCTAGAGCTTTCTGCAACTTCAGAATCAATAGCAAATTCTAATTCTGATAAATCACTGCTGCTGCTACTGTCATCTCTGAGATTTATTACCAAACGTTCTATCTGTTCATACATAATATTTTTTTTTCTATTTTCATTACATGCTTGCATGAATTTTTCCAGTCTTCGGCAGTAATGTTTGAAAATGCTTGTTCAGCAGCCACCTATAAAAAATAATTAAACATTAAACTATGGTTCTTACATAGCAACATTAAATATGCATTGTAAAGTAGGCTACATACCTTTATATCAATGGACCCAACATTAACTGAAGCAATTTTATGCTTTGCAATTCCCCATATTAATTCGATAGGAAACTGTATTTTATTAATTCCATGTTCATTATCTTCAAGTATCAATCACGGAGGTTAGCGTATACGAGATTTGTGAAACTTCAAAACATAACCTCAGTTTTCAATTTCTGTAAACAAGACTAGAAGTTACTTAAATCTGGATACTAACCGAACTACGCATTGAAAACATTTATAAAAACTTATTTAAGGTACAATGACTTATTTAGGTACATAAATACCTGTCATATCGGCAGTTCTTTGATAAACATTCTCGATATCAGCCAAATCTTGTCCCGCTTGAGATTCGGCCAAACACCGCGAAAAGACGTGGTAAATCATTGCTCTGCCACTAATACGAATAGTTTTATTCATTTTAAATAGTTAATTATGCAACGAAAGTTGATAATTTTTTAGAAATCTATGAAAAACGACTAGCATATACGAACTGTTGACACATAATGTACTAGCAGTTGACAACTAAAGCAATGTTGCCACAATCAACGATTTTTAGTTCCAACTGTCACCGCGTCAGACTCTTTTATGCCAAGCTGTAAGTGCCTATGTAGGTTTATGTGAAATAAAATATTTTGATTTTGGTTCTGTGAACCACGGGCCGAACCTAGCAAGGTCGCTCGGACCTAATAAGACGCAGGATTATTTATGTTAACATCGCAGAAAAAACTTTTTTTACAAAAAAACAACCGACTTCAAAAAAAAAAACACTACAAAGTGAAAAATAACTTTAATTTCGGAAGTCGGTGTCTTTGGTTCCGCATTTTCGTTTTTTGACACCGACTTCCGAAATTAAAGTTATTTTTCACTTTGTAGTGTTTTTTTTTTTGAAGTCGGTTGTTTTTTTGTAAAAAAAGTTTTTATTTTTCACTTTTTAGTTGTACCTCCCCCACATAAATTCAATTAACACAAGTGCATTGAAGAATTGAAGACAACTCGAAGAATCATCAAAATTCGCATAGAAATGTCGGAGATGCAGTACATTTATGCATATAACTTCGTACATAAGAATAATTACCTAATGTATTATATACTAAAACCTTCCTGAAAGTATGTAGATCACACTAATGAAAGAATTATCAAAATCGGTTCAGTAGTTTTTGAGATAATCGCGGACATACAAACATACATACATACATACATACATACATACATACATACATACGGGTCGAATACAGAACCTCCTTTTTTAAAGTCGGTTAAAAATACCGATATCTTTTCAGCGGAGGAACTAGATTCGGAAACTTGGCAACGGTACAACACTATTCCAATATGACATATTAATGTAAACAAATAAGTGAAGTAACAAAAATAATAAAAAGGTCTGTTATACGGAAAATAACCCAAATATCAATACTTTAGCCATAAATTCATGATCGGGTTACAATTGTATCATCGAATGTGTATTATTTTATGTATTACTAGCTTCTGCCCGCGACTTCGTCCGCGTGAAATTCGTACTTTCCTCTAAAAGTTTCGAAAATGTATGTTGGTATGATCTTTATAATTAATTTAGATAAATAAGTATTCGGGCCAATTTTTAAGTTTATAGAACAAAGGAATCAGATTTTTCAAATAAACTGTATCCCCGCTTTTCACCCTCACAGGGGTGGAATTTTATAACTTGACTCAGTTTATTTATACCAATTTTCGAGCTAATCAAGCCACGCGGTAAAATAATCTTCCCCTTTAAAATTAACTACCTCCTTTCACAGAGTTAGGGGTAGATTTTCGAAAAACCCTGATACATGTTATTAATTATTTTTAGTCCTTAGTATAAATACTGAGTTTCAAGTTAATCGGACAGGGCGTTAAAATTCTTCCATACAAATTTTGACACCCCCCAATACCTCTTTAGGGGGTATTTTAGAAAAACGAAAAATTCCCAACTTCATAATTTACTTAGATAAGTAGGTATTCGTGCCAAGTTTCAAGGTTATTAACTCAAGAAATAAGATTTTTCATACCAACAAAATCCCCCCTTTTTACCCCCTTAAAGGTTTAATTTCCAAAAACCCCTTCTTATTCAACACCTACTCTTCACAAAGAACACACCCTCCAAAATTCATGTCCCTAGGAAGGACCAGCGATTTAGAATTTTAGACTGTGCGTTGATATTTCAGTCAGGCCTTTAACCCCCCTTTTGGGGGAGAAATTATCAAAAACGCTGAGACACGTATAAATTAATTTTCAATCGTTAGCCTAAATACAAAATTTAAAGATCCTAACTATTAAACTGACGGACTTTCATACACAACTTCATCCCCCCTTTTAACCCTTTGGGGGTAGAATTATCAAAAACGCTGAGACACGTATAAATTAATTTTTAGTCGTCAGCCTAAACACAAAATTTGATGATCCTAACTTTAAAACTGACGGACTTTCAAACAAACTTTCATCCCCTATTTAACTCCCTTAGGGGTTGAATTTCAAAAAATCCTTCCTTATTCCTTGTCTACACAACAAAAAAGAAATGAAAATAAAGCTGAAACGCCTGTGCAATACTATCTACCTATACCTACTTCACTTAAAAATAAATACTTATAACTACTTTAATTAATAAAAGTACCTACGCTCAATAATTTTTAATTTGAACGAATATTTAAACACTACCAAAACAACTCATACCTATTTTACAAAATAACAACAAAAGAAATTCAAATAAACTATTTAAAGACTAAAAGTCGCGCTGATAAGCACGGTTTCTCAATATCAATTATTGTCTGTCAATAAGGTCGAACGCTCTGAACGCATCAACAGCCAAATATTGAATGAAGCTCGCTCCATAGGCTCGCTCGCTCTCGGACCTCCCGCCTTTTTATACCCGCCGCGACCTGTGTCGAGCGCGAGCGCGGCAACCGTTACACAAAAATAATCCTTATAACATGATTCAGACGTGCGACGCGACGGCGCGATCGCGATGGCTTATTTCATGTATAAGTTTGGTGTTTCTATACCGATTTCTATGATTCTTTTTTTATTGAATAGGTAATAATGTTAACTTTTTTAAATTAGGGATGAGTGAGAGTATTATAAACGCAAGAGTAAACAAATATAATCAGAATGCTCCGAACTGCTAAGCTATCAGGAGTTACACGTGTTATTGTGAGTCAACCATAAAAGATAGACATATGCTGTTGTGTGATATTTTTTTGACAATTTTATGTAGAATATTTCCGTCATACATGATTTCTATGTAACTTTAACCATTAAGGCTGCACACGCGACGGAAGCTTAAAAAATGGAGTAACTTCTCCCGTTTTCCCAACATTTCCCTTTACTACTCTGCTCCTATTGATTGTAGCGTGATGAAAAGTATACTATAACCTGCCCAGGAGTATGAAGAATAATTGTACCAAGTTTCGTTAAAATCCGTCGAGTAGTTTTTGTTTCTATAAGGAACATACAGACCGACAGACAGACAGACAGACAGACAGACAAAAATTTTACTGATTGCATTTTTGGCATCAGTATCGATCACTAATCACCCCCTGATAGTTATTTTGAAAATATATTTCATGTACAGAATTGACCTCTCTACAGATTTATTATAAGTATAGATTGCATGAAAACCGGCTTTATCCTGTGCAAAGACAATAGAGATTGATTTTCATTATTTCTTGCACCACACTTCACAATACAACACACAGGCATGTTGAATTGCTGTTTTCCAACATTTACATGCAGTTTTAAAAGGTAAAATTCTTGTAATTTTCTCGCAAATCTCAATAATACAAAAAATAAACAACCATTTGACAGCAAAACTACCACGAAACTCGTCCACAGATTACTAATCTCGTCGCATAAGATGGCTTTTACGGCACTTACCTACAGCTGTCACTACGTCACGACAAAATTTTGCCATAATGAGCAACAACTTAAAATATTGTTGTCTCTTTTTTCAAATACGATTATCTTATTGGAAAGAATGAGACAAAACGATATTTCACATTCTGAATCATATTTCACTCATATTTGTATAAGCAAATGTATGTATAGAATAACGCGGCGTCTCCATGTTTTTCCTATCTCAATGGTAATAACAAATAATATATAGACGTGGATAGGGGGCCGTGCTGAAAAAAAAAGAAATGAGAAAATATCTAAAAAAGACAAAACAACCTTAGCCAAAAACTATATAAAAGTAATTCATGTTTGGCAAGTAACATATGTACCGCATTGGTTTCTCATACAACTTGCTAAATTCAAAAAATAAACCAATTGTAGTTTATTCAGCACGGCCCTCTACAGTTGCCTATATCTTTTTAAATATGACATGTTTGTTTACAAAATTCGACTTCCTGAATTATGTATAGGAGTACATTCGTTCCAAATAAATTGCGATTATGGTGTATTAGTATTTTAAAAGATAAATTGGATCAAAAATATCCTAACATGCAACTGATGGGGTGACCATGGTTCCATAAATTAGGTACATATATTCTATACCTATATTAATGAAATTATGTGACTACATTGAAATAAACATTCTTTTTTTACAATTTGTTTTTTTTTTTCTTCAAAATTAATATTAGCGATGACATCTTTTAAGGAAATTAAATCAGTTAAAACTTGTTGTGTGCGGTCGCTATAAATTCACTAGGTAAGGTTCAATCAATGTGATTTGTTGGAAATGTATCTGTAATTTTTTAAGCCTTTTAAGCTCTGTAGTCAAAGTGAAAGCATTTACTTCAAATAGGCACATAAAAGGCACTTTTGAACGTCAAAAATTACCTTAAAATAGAATTGATTCTAGTCGCCCCTTCCAAAAGGTAGTTTTCGTGTGGAGAACAATGGGCAAGAAACTCCACCGTTACTCTTTTAAAATGTTTTAGGTACAATATTTTGCAGGGGTACATTAATTATATAATAATATGTGAGGACGATGCACCTAAAATAAAATTACTATACCACAATAGGTAAAAGAATTGTAGTGTTTGTGACACATAGTTTTTCTGCGATTATTCCATAGGTAAACGTAACTAATCTGTGAAATGCACCGAAACTGTAATTTTATTGTAATGTACCGTACATCAATCCGTGTGATTTATTGGAAATATATATGTGATTTTTTAAGCCTTTTGAGCTATTTAGTCTTAGCGACACTTGTTGTTTTGTTCGATTTGCGACCTACTACTTACTACTATTATAGTTATCGTTAATACAGATTACGATATTTTTGATTTGTTTATTTTATTAAAGATTTACTCAATTTATACAGAAGTTTTTTTATCCATTCTCACGTGGAATCATGGTCACCCCATCAGTTGTATGTTAGGATATTTTTGATCCAATTTAACTTTTAAAATACTAATTCACCATAATCGCAATTTATTTGGAACGAATGTACTCCTATACAAAATTCAGGAAGTCGAATTTTGTAAACAAACATGTCATATTTAAAAAGATATAGGCAACTATAGAGGGCCGTGCTGAATAAACTAAAATTGGTTTATTTTTTGAATTTAGCAAGTTGTATGAGAAACCAATGCGGTACATATGTTACTTGCCAAACATGAATTACTTTTATATAGTTTTTGGCTAAGGTTGTTTTGTCTTTTTTAGATATTTTCTCATTTCTTTTTTTTTCAGCACGGCCCCCTATCCACGTCTATATATTATTTGTTATTACGAATTCACAATATCTTTTACGGTACATAGAACGTGTTAGTAAAGTACATTCCTTGAGTTTATGAAACTTTTTAATACGCTATATATTTTTCAAGTTACACGAGGGCCGTGCTGAAAACGTTTGGCTGGCACGGCCCCCTTTTTTTGCATATTTCTTCAAAAGTACAGAGGTACATTGAAAAAGAAAGCGGTACATATACTCCTAGAGGCGAGTACATTGCATTGGTGTATACCTAAATCGCAAATTCCGGGGGGCCTAGCCAGGCAAACGTACATTAAAAAATGGCGCGGAAAGCGATTTGTGTCGGGGAACCGAACGACGACGGCGCACAGTGGGCCCATACTGAAAATTTGTGGACTTAGGCAACAAAGTTCCAATATCGATGCGATTTTTTTTTATATGACGTGTTATGATATTCCTAACAACTTTTATTCTTATAAAATTTCGTCTAAAGTTGATAGTTTGTCTTGAAAAAAAATTATTAGTTTTTTTTTGTATGGAGTGAATCACGTTTCATTTTTTTTCTTCAATTGTACTAATATGTTGAGTGTGTGGCGGTGAGTATATGATAGCTAGGGTCATTCTCTATCCATGAAAAAAAAATCAGCGCCGGCTATCTGCGGCATCGCGAGTAATCATTCGGTAAAAAAAAAATATTTTGTATGAAATTTTTTGCCATTTAAAATAAATTCAAAGTATATTTTTTGTCTCATTTGGCTGTTTTGACCTTCTATTTAGTTAAATATATAGTTTTAATAGCGCATAGTTACATATAACTAGTAATTCTGGTAGAGATTTAGTTATTATTACATGTTATCGGTAGCACCTGCATTGTGATTGATGACTCATTTGTTTGTGCGCTCGGCTAAGTGCATAACTAATGAGTTTTCAAAAATGCTCGTCTCTGATTGGCTGTGTTATTTTTTTAACTACACGTTATCTATTGTTGAATAAATATCGTAATAAGTTTCAGGTTATACTAATTTTGTTAATGATAGGTGAAATAATTTAAATCTGTACGGGCAAGTCATTGATAATTACCTACATAATCAAGCGTATGTATATTATAGTATAAGTTATCGTACGTATGACCAATATGAAACTGTGAAGTCATTGTAGCCCTGAAAAGGGCTGTTTATCATATTCCTAGCCCTGATGGGCTTTTGTGGGAATAATCTAGAGCCGGATCACATTATTTCTTGTTCCAGAAGTGCTAGTGGGTCTGGCAAATTTTCGGACTCTGCTATGAGGCATTCTTCTTCCTTCATAATCTCACTGCCACAGGAAGGCTCAGTAGTCTGTAACAACTGAATTGCTTCAGGCAACAACTCATTATGAACCTTCTTCGTTATTTTAGGCCTTATGTAGGATATGTGGGGATCAGAGCTTATTAGAAGTCTATGAAGGATGTCTTCGTTTGTTGCTATTCTCCCTGTTTTCCGAGTGTGCCTCTCCCTGACGTTTCTGAAGTCCTTATTACGGGCTTCCGAAGCTTCTTCAGTTAAGGTACCTAAAACGAATAAGTTATGTACATTTTAATTTCAAAACGCAATCGAGTCAAATAATACATCATACTATATTTATTTTTTACTTACCGATTGGCAAAACACCAAAGTGGTTACAGATGTCTGCACCGTGCATTAGAAGTTTATGTACACTAACTGGCATGTAGTACCACGAATAGTGTTGCACGTACACATCAGCTGTTTCTCTACAGTACCTTCTAAATTTTTCACAGTCAATGTTTTTGCCTGATGATATGGCTTGTAGAATAACGGAAAATCTGAAAATCAGATTTTCGTCAATTCCCGTTATTCTGGAAGATCTTTTGTAATCTTGGAAAAAGCGCCTCGCAGTATTCCCGTCATTTGTAGTTCCAAAACCCTAAAATGGGAAAACAATACTGTAATATACAATATATAGAGATATAATACACAAACAACATAAAAAGAGCGAAAATTAAATACATACCTGTTTGACTATATCAATCAGCATTCCAGTTTGCTCACGAAATTCTTGTTGCATGGTATTTTTTTAGCTTGTTTCAAAGCCTTATGTTCGCCTCGAGCAGTCCATCGCTGAAAATCCAGATTATAAGATATATGGAGAAGACATTCCATACACCGAATCTTCATATGCAGTGAAGAAATTCCTTGTTTGTAAATTTCTTCACGAAGTGGTTTGGAAGCCAAAGCGTCTAAATTATTCATTTCGCTCGGTTTTGCCAAGCAAATGGGACACGTTGCAAATGATGGTACTTCAGCAATAATATTGGCCACTTTTCCATCAATCATGGTCATATGCAATTCATGTGATACAATAATATTTCCAAACTGTGTAGATATTCGTTCATCAATTTGTTTTTTCATCTCAGACTCTTCAGACTTTATAAAATCAGCTGTCTCTGAAGTGAAAGTAAACTTCACTGGTCGACAGTAAAGAGTTGAGCAAGGTGTGGGGTTCTCCCAAACTATATTTTCATTCCCAGATGATGGGCTAGTAGACACTAGCCGAAGAGGGACGATACTTATCATGACTACTGATGAATCATCGAACTCTGTAGCAGTGTTTGACGTTTTCTGTTTATAATTACTCTGCGACGAAGAACCATCAAGTCCCCATTTCCAGGTTAACTTGAGTTCTTCATTTTGAGACCTATCAGCAGAATTCATATCTAGTAAAATCCTCTTCACAGTGTGGTCCAATAGCGCTTGCAATTTAATGTGAGCTCCTTTTTCAGTAATCTCCATACTCTCTTGTGGTGGGTAACATCTTTTCTTGGCATTTACAAGATTCGGATAAGATGGAAAGGCAGCACAGTTTTCTTCTTTCAGAAATTGTCGAAGAGCTAAGTATTTCCATTTCGAGAGCGCAAGTGATGTATAAAGAGCTAAATACTTATCTTCAGAGACAGTACTTAAGCTCTGCTTCTTGAATAGTCGCTCATCTACTTCGGATAGCGCATCTGGATTACTGGAAAGGTATTCGACCACTTTTGTCAGATTCGTTTTGCCGTTGTCTTTCAATTTTGTTATGTACCAGTGTTGCAACTCTTCCTCGGAATTTTCTTCTACTATGGAAGTAGAACGTCTTTTTTTTGGCTTATTACTTAAGTCTTCGAACGGTTTTCTGTGCTCCTTTTCTGTAGATGTTCCCGCTTTCTCAGTACATACTGCAAGAGTAGGAACATGGGAATCTATATCCACAGGCTCAGATAAGGCTGCGTCTGAAAAGTCCATCTCACTTCTCAGGTCAACAGTGTCACAAACAGGCCATTTGATGTTTTTTTCCAACCACTTGCGATTACTTTCACGGTTCATAAAAGTTTTTTGATGTCTACATGACTCTATCCACTTTTTATTTAGATTTACACAAAAAAGTCGACAGAACTCCTTGATTCGGTTCTTGTCTCCTTCAGAAACTTCGGTAGTCAAGACAGAAATGATACTTTCATATAGAAACATATGATTTTTCAGATCACCGCCACTTCTTAATTTCACAAAAAGATCTAGGTTGGTACAAAATCCAGCCATAGTTCTAATGTAAATATAAAAATAAAAGTATTTCACTGTGTTCACAAATAAGCGACAAGAGCGAAACTAGATGGACTTAATGAATGTCTTTATATTTATAGTCAGTGTTAATTACTCAAGTAGTGGACATAACAGTGAGTGAAAATTATTCAGCCAATCAGAGACGAGCATTTTTGAAAACTCATTAGTTATGCGCTTAGCCGAGCGCACAAACAAATGAGTCATCAATCACAATGCAGGTGCTACCGATAACATGCAATAATAACTAAATCTCTACCAGAATTACTAGTTATATGTAACTATGCGCTATTAAAACTATATATTTAACTAAATAGAAGGTCAAAACAGCCAAATGAGACAAAAAATATACTTTGAATTTATTTTAAATGGCAAAAAATTTCATACAAAATATTTTTTTTTTAACGAATGATTACTCGCGATGCCGCAGATAGCCGGCGCTGATTTTTTTTTTCATGGATAGAGAATGACCCTAGCTATCATATACTCACCGCCACACACTCAACATATTAGTACAATTGAAGAAAAAAAATGAAACGTGATTCGCTCCATACAAAAAAAACTAATAAATTTTTTTCAAGACAAACTATCAACTTTAGACGAAATTTTATAAGAATAAAAGTTGTTAGGAATATCATAACACGTCATATAAAAAAAAATCGTATCGATATTGGAACTTTGTTGCCTAAGTCCACAAATTTTCAGTATGGGCCCACTGTGCGGCGCTACCCGCCCGATCGTGTGCATTATTATGAAGTGACCTTGTAGTTCAATTGTTTATTTATATAGTCGGGTTCGTAATGAAATAAAAACACTAAAATAGTTTAGTTTAAATGACTTATCTGTTAATAATCTGTTAAATCGCATGGTATTAAAAATGCGAAATCTTACAAAGAGTTTATGTAAATACGAATTCGGAAAAACATCACAATATCCAACCATCGTGATTAAAACTCTAATAAAACTTTTAAATCACAAAATTTGTGTTCGTGTCAGCAGTACAGCGCTGTGATTCGCGACCGCCCTTGCTAGAGTCGGCGACGAATACATTATACCTCGAAGTGCAGGGTGAGGTGCGGTATCTGATATGAGCGCGGGGAAGGGAGTGTCCATTCTGTACGTAGTACTAAGTATTCTGTGCCTACAGTCACTCACTGGAGGTGGCAGTTTTTTACAAATAATAACTTAATAATCAATGACACTTAAGTAGTACAGAAAGAAGGGCAGTGGTTTTTATATAACAATAAAAAGCGAAGTTAAAAATACAATGATTTTATTTTAATTGATATTCTATTCTTAAAAATAATTACAAAAAAATAAAAAAATAATGTTATACCTAAGACACAATAATTATAAATGAGAAAAAACTATTTACAATATCAGCCTTATTTTGAATTTCAATAATATTGAAGAGTAATCTCAATGCTAAAGTTATAATAACTGCATTATTGTTTTAGCTGCCTCATTGACGGCGGGAAAAGAAATGTTCTATTTTATTTTTAAAAGCTGCAAACGAGACAAGCAACTTACAGTTCACACATATGCTTCCACTCTTCGACCATTAATTTTATCGAAAAATTGGCGCCAGGAAACTAATGTTTTTCCCGACCAAATCCAAAAACTGGAAGTTATTCCTACTATCATAGTCATTAAGTACTTGATCATGAACATTTCAAATTTAGGTCTGTCTGTTTCTCTACGTGTGAAAGGGCATGGAATAGAATACAGGGGAATAGAACACATATCACGGTGCCAAGTTACCATCCAATCATCAAAATTTGCTTGTTCATAGAAAAGACATGCAATCACTATTAATGCTGGAACCGTGTATAAAACACCGAAAACACCAATACGAATCATTAATTTCTCTAGTTTGTCTGTTTTTGTTCCATCATGTTTCATAACAGTTCTGATACGGAATAGTGATACAAAGCCTGCAAGTAAGAAAATAGTGCCAAGAACTAGATAGACACAGAGTGGTGCTAAAACAAATCCTCGTAGTGCTTCAGCGTCCCAAAGTCCAACATAGCAAACACCAGAGAGCACATCGCCTGAAACAAAAAAAAAAAAAATTAATAACTTTCCATTGAGGTGAGGTGGGAATAGAAATATATCAAACTCAACTCAAACTCAAAGCATTTATTTCAATTAAACCATTACAGGCACTTTTGAATTGTCAAAATTAAGTAGTCGGTCAGTTAGTCAGAAAGTTGAAGCTAGTCGCCCATTCCAAAGCGTAGATCTCTATGGAGAAGAACGGGCAAGAAACTCCATGGACACTCTTTTAAATCAAGATATTACAAAATCCTGGGTACATTATTCTTGTTGCTTCTATATGTGAGAACAATGTAAAAAAACACACAAATGAAGAAACAATACAAGAAATAAGATTAAAAATAAGCCTTGGCAGTTAAGAGATGACCAGTCTCAACCGACGGCGTCCGTTCATATATGACTAGCGTCTTATAATCAGCCTATAATGTTCCCATTGCTGGGACACAGGCCTCCTCTCAGTGAGAGGGAGTGGGCCGTAATCCACCACGCGGGCCTAGTGCGGGTTGGCAGATGTCACATGTCTTCGAATTTTTGGTTCTAGGACATGCCGGTTTCCTCACTATGTTTTCCTTCACCGTTTTGAGAGCAGTGGTGATGAAATAATTTACGCAAAGTAAAGCGCCTGTCTGGGTTCGAATTACACCTCGTAAGTCGCGGCCGTTACCACATGGCCACCATTGTTCTGACTAGCGGCTGCCCGCGTTAAAAAGGTCGTAAATTATTCCACACGTGTTTTAAATGTAAGAGCATACTTTCAGTGGGGTTTCATATTCATTTGTGAGGATCTCATGACGAACTTCGGAGATATAATATAGAACTCCTCGATGTATAAAAACACACTTCCATACAAACTATTCAACCATAGGGATGAAAGTTTCTATGGTAGTGTGTTTTTAAGGATTGGAATTTCCAAAAACAGAAAAACACATGGATATTTTCTTCTAACCAGAAACCTAAATGTTTAATTTCATGCCTCTAACTTTAAAAATTACAGGTTTACATTCAAATATTAAGACTCCCTATTTAATAACCCCCTTAGGGGCACAATTTTCAAAAATCCTTTCTTAGCAGGCACCTATGTCACACCTCGGACACTCCATACAACCCTCGCAAAATAATTACCTATTACTATTTACTACTACATAAACAAATGACGTTTGTACACGTGCAAATGTGTGCGTGAACTCTAGTAGGGTTGGCTGTCGTGTGTAGCGTAAAAAATGGCGCGGAAAGCGAACGACGACGGCGCGGCGCTGCCCAAACGTGTGCATTATTATGAAGTGACCTTGTAGTTCAATTGTTTATTTATATAGCTGGGTTCGTAATGAAATAAAAACACTAACATATTTTCGTTTTAATGACTTATCTCTAAATAATCGGTTATTAAATCGCATGGTATTAAAAATGCGAAATCTTACAAACAGTTTATGTAAATACAAATTCGGAAAAGCATCACAATATCCAACCATCGTGATTAAAACTCAAACTTTTAAATCGCAAAATTGTGTGTTTATGTCAGTAGTACAGCACTGCGGTTCGCGAGCGCCCTTGCTAAAGAGTCGGCGACGAATATCTCGAAGTGGGGGGTAAGGTGCGGTATCTGATATGAGTGCGAGGAAGGGAGTGTCGTTTCTGTACGTAGTACTATTAAGTATTCTGTGCCTATGTCCTATAAAGAACTTAATTGCCTTTCAAGTTCGTAGGTGAATAGTTCTTGAGGTTTTATCATTAGTCAATGACTGAGTGAATGGTACTTTGCTTTATATAGATACTAGCTGCGCCCCGCGATTTCACCCGCATAAGTCTCGATCCCGTGGGAATATCAGGATAAAAAGTAACCTATGTCCTTTCCCAGGACGCAAACTACCTCTATACCAAATTTCATCTAAATCAGTTCAGCGGTTTAGACGTGAAAAGGTAACATACAGACAGACAGATAGACAGACAGAGTTACTTTCGAATTTATAATATTAAGTATGGATTTACAAAACTAACCAATTGAATTGCCCTTCAAACTTTACATAGTTTTATGCACTGGTGTCATGTATTTCAGAGAGACTGACATTGTGTATGACATCAAAACCATGGAGTAATTTTTGTTCTACTATGAGCATGGGAAGAAAAGTAAAGCATCTGCCTGGCTGGGTTTGAACCGACAACCTACAACTTGTAAGTCGGGCTGTTACCACTGGCCCACCACTGCTCTCTTTATGTAAATACTAGCTGCGCCCCGCGGTTTCACCCGCATATGTGTCGATCCCGTGGGAATATCGGGATAAAAACTATCCTATGTCCTTCCCCGGGACTCAAACTATCTCTATACCAAAGGAGAACGAGTAAGACCGTACCCAGACACAAAGTTAATTGTAGCATTATGGACTATGTCGGTATTTGTTGACCTCATGGAGTAGTTTAATTAATCCTAAGACAGCATGTCTGAATTCACTTGGAGAAAAAAGATATTTAAGGAAGTTAAATTGGTTTTGAGAAGACCGTACCCAGAGACAAGGTTAATTGTAGCATTATGAACTATGTCGGTATTTGTTGACCTCATGGAGTAGTTTAATTAATCCTAAGATAGCATGTCTGAATTCACTTGGAGAAAAAAGATATTTAAGGAAGTTAAATTGGTTTTGAGAAGACCGTACCCAGAGACAAGGTTAATTGTAGCATTATGAACTATGTCGGTATTTGTTGACCTCATGGAGTAGTTTAATTAATCCTATGACAGCATGTCTGAATTCACTTGGAGAAAAAAGATATAAATTAAGGAAGTTATATTGGTTTTGAGAAGACCGTACCCAGAGACAAGGTTAATTGTAGCATTATGAACTATGTCGGTATTTGTTGACCTCATGGAGTAGTTTAATTAATCCTAAGACAGCATGTCTGAATTCACTTGGAGAAAAAAGATATTTAAGGAAGTTAAATTGGTTTTGAGAAGACGGTACCCAGAGACAAGGTTAATTGTAGCATTATGAACTATGTCGGTATTTGTTGACCTCATGGAGTAGTTTAATTAATCCTAAGACAGCATGTCTGAATTCACTTGGAGAAAAAAGATATTTAAGGAAGTTAAATTGGTTTTGAGAAGACCGTACCCAGAGACAAGGTTAATTGTAGCATTATGAACTATGTCGGTATTTGTTGACCTCATGGAGTAGTTTAATTAATCCTAAGATAGCATGTCTGAATTCACTTGGAGAAAAAAGATATTTAAGGAAGTTAAATTGTTTTTGAGAAGACCGTACCCAGAGACAAGGTTAATTGTAGCATTATGAACTATGTCGGTATTTGTTGACCTCATGGAGTAGTTTAATTAATCCTAAGACAGCATGTCTGAATTCACTTGGAAAAAAAAAAGATATTTAAGGAAGTTAAATTGTTTTGTTAAATAGAATAAAATAAAATAATAGAACGTTATTTATTCTCATTAATTATTATTTTAACTCCTTTATTTCATTATACATGTTTATACAAATTATATTTTTCTATATTAGAATATAAAAACATTTAAAAATATAAAAAAGTTGTAGCCCACCGGTATCGGGAACAGGTCCAAGCTATCGGCAATCAGGGCTCCAGAGAGAAGAACCTCCTAATAATGTGGGTCGTGTCGAGAAGTTCCGCTTTCTGAATCAAGTCCTTGATCCAGCTGCCAAACGAGAGCCTCCTCAGGTGCTAGTCGACGTTTTTGGCTATTAAGCCATAGGCTGTCACGACTATCGGCACAATGATCGCTGAGTCCACATTCCACGTTTAACAACCTCGTTTAACAACCTATGTTTATCTTTCCCGGCACACACGAGGGTCGCAATCATGCAGTGGCGTGCACAGAGATTTCAGACAGGGTATGCACAAAAAAAAACTACATCAATCAACCGTTTGAAAATGTTTCTATTTAAACATACTTCACCAGCAGGTCCCAAAGATATAATTTTCCATTTTTACAATAATCTTACTAAATAATAATTACTCGACAGTCAATCACTTGCACCATATCTCATATTAGGACTTGGTTCTACGCATACCTCTATAGGGTATCTACATGCCTCTTCGCAAATGCTCTGACACGTATGATTTTGCGAGTTTTAATTGGTATGTGCCTAAACTAAACAAGATAAGTTCCTCCTCGTTGAGGCTAGGAAATGGTACATGGCTTTCTTCCATCGCTGTGAAACGTACCCTTTGGCGGTTGATATTACAGTCCACAACATATTAGTCACCAAACCTGTTGGTAACGTTAATTCTGTCTTTTATTATTTCGACAATGTTGTTAGCGTGTGGATTATTCTACAATGTATCACGGAACGTGTTCAATAAGGCTCCAGCGATTTAGAAAATTAACAGAACTTGATTAAAAATTAATTAAAATTGATTTAGAACTTGTATTGTGTTTTGTTTTTATTTCTTTTTTGTATCTCATTTTATGCTGCATTTTCGATTGCCAGCAGACATGCTGACTAAAGATTAATTAAAGTACTCCATGAGGGCAACGAATACCGACATAGCTCATAATCTCTGCCGCGAATAGCAGAATAGCTATTAAAACATGGGAAAAAATTAACAAAAAAAAAAAATATATTAAAGGGGGTACAAAGTTCGCCGGGTCAGCTAGTATTGAATAAGAACCAATATAAGTATGGTAATTACAATAATGAATAAAGATAATGAACTTTCCTATAATTTTGTTAAAACAATTTAACTTCCTTAAATATCTTTTTTCTCCAAGTGAATTCAGACATGCAGTCTTAGAATTAATTAAACTACTCCATGAGGTCAACAAATTCCGACATAGTTCATAATGCTACAATTAACCTTGTCTCTGGGTAGGTACCGTCTTCTCAAAACCAATTTAACTTCCTTAAATATCTTTTTTCTCCAAGTGAATTCAGACATGTTGTCTTAGGAATAATTAAACTACTCCATGAGGTCAACAAATACCGACATAGTTCATAATGCTACAATTAACCTTGTCTCTGGGTACCGTCTTCTCAAAACCAATTTAACTTCCTTAAATATCTTTTTTCTCCAAGTGAATTCAGACATGCTGTCTTAGGATTAATTAAACTACTCAATGAGGGCAACGAATACCGATATAGCTCATAATGCTACAGTCATCTTTTTTTTTGGGTACGGGCCCATACAACTTTACCCATTGTTCTTTCATCTAAATCGGTTCAGTAGTTTAGGCGTGAAGAAAAGACAGACAGAGTTACTTTCGCATTTATAATATTAGTTTGGATAATCTTTGTGTAAATAATTTCAGCACCACTGCTCTCAAAAACGGTGAATGAAAACAATTGTAAGGAAACCGGCATGTCCTAGAACAAAAAATTTGAAGACATGTGACATAAACCAACCCACACTGGGCCCACATGGTAAATTACAGCCCACTCTCTCTCGAAGAGTGGAGGCAATGGGAACATTATAGGCTGATGATGCTATGCTAGGAAGAAAAAGAATTACTAAAGTTTTAATCAGTTTTTGTGGTTCTGCATGATGAGTTGATCAAACCAAACAAATGTCTCTAAAAGAAGTAAATAGGCTAATCAAAGTTTTAAATACTCACCATCAACTTTTCCCATGGCCAATATTGATATAGTTTTGATAGCAGGCACAGCCCATGCAGCTAAATGAAAGTACTGAGAATTTGCTTCAATAGCTTCATGTCCCCACTTGAGACCAGCTGCCAAAAACCATGTCAGTGTTAAAATAACCCACCAAATACTGGAGGCCATACTAAAGAAATAAACCACCATGAAGAGTATTGTGCATGGTTCATGCTTAGTTCCTTGTGTGATTACTGATATGTTAGGTAATCTCGCTCCACTTATTGTGGTTGGGAATGGGCCTTGGCAGCTGACACTGTCACCTGCACTCCAGCCCATGACATATGCTGCAGCTACCATGAGGTAACATACTGACAGGAATATAATAGGCCTTTCTGGATATCTGAACCTGTCTGTGTCTATGAGAAATGTCAAAACTGTGAACAGGCAACTCACAGTACACATTGTTGCCCAGATACCAATCCATAATCGAGCAAAGTTTTTCTCATCCTGGCTGAAAAACATTCCGGTGCAAGGAGCTCCACAGTCATATTCAACTTTATCCCCAACTTTAAGTGAATATTCCAAGTCCAAGTTCTTAGGAACTTTAAATTGTACAGGACAAACGAATCCATAGTCTTTAGCTCCATGAAGTTTGGTTGGATCTCTTTCATTGTTATTCTTAAAATTGACTTTAGGAAGTTTTGATTCAGTATGTTTTCGAGATTCATGAGTTATGTTGTTATCACCAACACATATCACGTTTTCATCAGTAGCTACAGGAAACTTCGTGCACTCCAAATGTTCAGGCCAATGAAATCCAAAGGTTATCATAATCTCGTCACAATTCTGTTTTGCCGATTCACATAAATGTCGACAAGGAGGTATAGCCGTATCTAATATTGTGCATACGGGTGCGTATACTGAACACAAAAAGAATTTCAGATCTGGTGAACAGTTGACTTTTATCAAAGGTGTGAACTGATGGACCTCAGGCCCAGCGTCTTCTTGCTTAGCGTGATTCAGTATGTTAGGAAATATCGTTTGATTATATCTGATTTGTTGACAAAACTGAATAGTAATTGGCTCACAACGACCATGGTGAGGTAATGTATCACCGGGATAAACAGTAACACGTGAAGTTTCAGTCGTTACAACAAAATACAACACTAAAATAGTAAACGCAACCTCCGCTTTTTCCATTATTATGGCTCCCACTTGTAAAACAATTATAAAAACAAAATTAATAACTTAAAACTGTAAGTATATCCCATCACAAATTATGAATAATTAAGACTTTGTCTCCGCATTTTCGCAAAATGTGCGAATATTTAGTACAAAATAATTAACAAATAAAATTGTTATCACAACAACATGCATGCATTGTCGCAACTAGAACTGGAATAGACAAAACAAAACTTTTTTTTTGTTTTAGCCTACATCGTCTGTGGTTCTAGTATTGAGTATAGACAAATTAGTTTACCTAGTGTGGTAAGTAACAAAGTAGTTTACCATAGCATTGTGTCTTCAATTTTCTTCTTCTAGATATAGGTGATCTCGTAAGATATAAAATAGTTTCATTCAAGTTATTTTTAGATAAAAGTTGAGATAACATTCTCACATGTTTATTTATTGATGATCAGTTCAAAAACACGATTGAATGTTTGATTATAAGGTAAAAACTCGTAGGTACCGCGTTTTACGGTGCTTGTTGTACGCACGACTACACAACAAGCTATACGTAACCAGTATATAAGCTGACTTTTGATTGTACGAAAAACCTATACAATGCGTGCGAGGTACAACTGGAAATGTATCGCTTGATGTGTAGCCGTGTGTACGTCAAAATGTCCGCCACGGCCATCGCTATCGCCTCTGTCTGAAGTTCAGACAGAGGCGATTTACCAAAAGTCGTGGCCGGGCGGTTAGGTTGTTCAGAGTCTGAACAACCTAACCACCCGGCCACGACTTTTGGCTTAGCGACAAGCGGCGCGGTTTCTTATGTCTAGCATTGACGCTGCGAGCGGTGCGCCGCGCGTCGTCGTGGTCGTGGCATGGTTCATACATTTTGGTTTATTTGTTTTAACCGCTCGCCGCCCCCGCTATGCTGCCGCTGATAGCGGCGAGGTCGTGGCGGTCGTAATAAGCGTTGCAATAAGCGTTGCAGCCAAAACGTTATAACAATATTTATTGAAGCTAACTTGTTCCCCATATGTATATATAGGGGAAACAAGTTAGGGTCATCTCTACTATTATTTAATCTGTGGGACATTGTTTGTATATAATTTGTGTTTGACATTTTGGAACGGTAAAGAAAACATTTCTTTGCAGAGCGTTTTACTTTTAGTCTGTATTTATTTGTTGCAGTAAAAATGGATTTAGGAAGTGAAAATAATATAGATTTTATGAAATTAATTAATGTCAAGGGTAATATTGAAAATATCACTCCTCACAAAATAGCAGTAGTAGCTTTTATTAGGGAATATGGCCTGTTGAAAATTGAAGGTAAGTATTTGCATGTAGCTACTGTAATAATTCAAATGATTTATTTACAATTAAATTCAATATCTACTAGAATATTATTTACAATGGGTTCCATCTTTTATTTCCGCTTCGTATGTATTTCATGTTGGTATTGTAAGACAATTTCTGAGTTGTGTATCTTTTTAAATGTTTCAGCAAACAAGATGATAGATTGCACTGTGGCACCTAAATATAGAAAGGACTTCTGTATGCTTGCTCTTAAACTAATTCAGGTAAGTACTAAATGCAATACATAAAGTACCTATTTCAAATAAGAACAATATTTATGAATCAACTAAAAAGCTACACCTATCATTAATTAAGTAAGCTGATACATTAATTACTTTTGCTGAAAATCTTATCTTGTTTTATGTTATGTTATAGTGTCCAGATATGGAGTTTAAAGAATTGGAGGCCTTACTTACTGATGGGCGTTATAATCTACTTAGTGTCCACCTACAGAACTTTTGTGTGCGTCTCCAGAACATATATGTTAACGGAGTGAGTGCTCTGACGGACTGTGTTACTTCAACGATCGACAAGCTTATGATCGAGTCTAATCCTTGTATCATGGCTAGGTACAGTGTATTAGGTAAAAACATATTTTATTTATACTTATTTGGCTGCATGTTGTAAAATCGTCATTATATAATATTTCATGTTCCAATCTTAACTTTCAGGACTATATTTAAGAAGAATATTACTACACTTAGATAGATTAACTTTTGTGCAAGTGGTATCATTGTACAAGTCATTTTGTCTGTATTATCAGAGAGGAAGGCCTGGCTTGATGATGAGATCGTTAAGCAAGGAGGTAACATACTAATGAAAGATGATCTTTTATTTAATCTATGTCCTTTATTCTAGTTAATTTACCTTGAAGGTTTTTTATTTCAGAAATTAAACAACATGGAGCAGCAAACCACATCCACATCACCAGTACCCGAGGAATCTAAACCATTGGAGTTGTCAATGCGAATGCATATAATAGACAGAGACAAGTAAGTTATAGTATTGTTCACAAAATTGAGATATATTGTTTCTATTTGGAATACTGCTAATTTTGATGAAATGTAAAACAATTTTTTTTAATGAGTCTAGCAGTTTTGAAGAATGCCAGTGGTCAAGAAAGCAAGCAGAACTATTTACAGCACAACAAGCAAATTTGTTACAAATCAATGAGAACAAAGCAATGCCGCCCAGACAGTTACAGAAGACAATAATACAAATAATTAATGATATACCTGAATATCCTGATATTGTAAGTAAGGGGTTACCAAAATATAATGGAGTCAAATTTCTGTACTGGCAATGATTAAATATAAGAAATTATGATTAAAATATATTTTTTAATGTTATTAGCCTACATTTTACATACTCCAATTTTTAATCTATAGTAATGTATTTTTTCAGCATTTTCTCAGTTTCCTTAACTGTATCCGCACAAAGGAGTTCAGTGGTGCCCAGGACTCCTTGTATAATTACTTCGATCGCGCCATATTCAACTCGTCGGGAACCAACACAGGCAATGATAGGAACAAGAACTTCCGTTACGCAGCTCTAAACAGGGCGGCGATGCATACTCATTTCGGCCACAGGTGAGAAACTGTGTTTCCAGCTTAACAAATATTATGTTTTGCCTTTGGAGTGATGGAGTAGGGTCGATGGAATAAACTATGAGTTCAGTAGAAAAAGTAAGTCTGTAAAAAAGCTACTGCGCCGACTTAAAAATTTAGGACGAAGAAGTTAGAGTGAAGTTAAAGATTCGAGAAAAATAAAAACCTAGATTTTATTGTCACATTCGATCCTGTGAAATCGCTTATTGATGTGTCGCATTCGTGTCATTAGGTCGGTGGCGATGGAGGCGGTGCGCGAGGCTCTGGCCCGTGCGCAGGAGGCGGCGGACTACGCGTGCCTGGTGGGCGCGGCCACATGGGGCGCGCTGGCAGGCGGGCGCGCTCGCCGGGCAGCTCTACTGACGCGGGCCCCGCGCGACCCGCCGCCCGGGGCCCCTGCCGCGCCGCTGGCCGCGCCGCCCGCCGCCGCGCCCTCGCACCCGCGCCACACGGCCGCAGCGGCACAGCTGCTCGCACAACACGCTGCTGTCAATGGCGCAAAGCCTGCGTATATATTTCAGGTAAGATGTGTCGCAGGTTGACTGGCGCCTAATTGAGCTGGTACCAACTCAATTCTGACTGAAAATACTTAATACAAACGTACTACGTAGTTAAATAATAGGAATTATTATTTCTATAACATCCTACAATACACTTACATGCACGTTAAAAATATATACTACTCAAAACAAAATAAGGGCCACCGTGTATTTTGTGTATTCTAATAAATGTATTGGGTTTGAGGATAGATAAATAATTAAATTGAATTAGCTAGCTAATTTTTAATACAAAAACCTTAAAATTAAATTTATTGATAGATAAAAGAACATCTGATAAGGTTTTTTTAAAAAAAAATCAATTTCAGCAAAAAAAGACATTTAACAAAAAAACAGATTAAAACAAAAATGTCGAAAGCTTTTTTTCTTTTTTGCACTTCTTTAGTATCGTGTGTATCCTCCTCTTTTTCGAACACATTCATGAAGCCTGGAATCCACACTCTTCACCAGATGTCGCACTGTCTCTTCTGAAATTTGTTCCCAGCTTGAATTTAGCACGTTAATGAGCTGTCGTTCATTATGTAAGGGTTGATTTGTGTTCCGGACACTTCTTTTAAACAAATCCCACATGTGTTCGATGGGGTTAAGATCCGGACTGAACAGGCAGGCCACGGCAAGACACGTATACCAGCATCGTCTAGGGCTTCCCTAGTGGCTCTAGCTGTATGAGCGCGGGCATTGTCGTGCATTAATGTGAATCTTACACCAATTCTTTGTGCAAATGGCATCACATGAGGTCTTATTATCACGTCAATTTATCGCACAGCCGTTACCATGCCTCCGCTGAGTATTGCGAGTTCGGTTCGACCTGATAGAGAGATTCCTCCACATACCATGACATTGGCACCCCCAAATCTGTCACATTCATGGATACAAACATCCGAAAATCGCTCACTTTCTCGTCTCTATACTCTAATACGAAGATCATCACTAAAAAAAATCACTTTACACTCATCAGTGAACAATACTGAGCTCCATTCACTTATGTCCCAGTCCAGGCGCAGCCTTGCGAATGATAATCGGTTTGCATGGTGTACACTAGTCAATGGAATCCACACTACGCGTCTCCTAGAAAACTGCTGGTCTTCATGTAACCGATTTCTAATCATTTGGTCACTCACGCGGGTACTGGTCGCCTGGCGTAAGCGATTTTGTAAGGCGCGGGCGGTGACGACGCGCTGTCTTCGCGCAGTTAAGTGTATGTAGCGGTCTTCTTGCGGGGTGGTTGCTCGATTCCTGCCAGATACCCGTCTTCTGGTTACACTCCCAGTCTCTTGAAATCGATTCCAAGCATTCTGGATCGCTTGCGTTGAAAAGTCAAGCGTAAAGCTACAGAACGCTGCGAATGTCCCTCTTGGATCAATGTGATGGCTCTAGTTACGGTTTGCAGGTCCATATGTCTTCGGATCCTCGGCATAGCGCTTTCAAAATGTTTATCCACGTTGTAACTTAGCAAATGTAAGACTGTTCCTAATAGAATCAACAATTTAAATGACTTAAGTATTCGTCTTAGAATAGGGTAAATTCAAGTGGTTACAAAAAAAAAGTATCAAAGCACCCACTTTAAAAATTATACAAGTGGTATCGTCACATTATGTTTGTTAATACTTCAGGATATACCAGACAAAAGATTATATCGTTTAAGAACGCTTTAAAATAATTTATCAGACCGGATGTTAAAATTAACAAGTGGCTCTTATTTTGTTTTGAGTACAAATGGCGTACGAAAATACCGGAAGCAGGCTATTTCTGCTGTTCCCACTTTGTATTATTTAATGCTTACAGGTCATCATGAGAGGCGACTCCATCAACTACCTGCACTCGATGACCGACCTCACGATGGCCGGGCTTGCGAACACGGCCGCTTTATGGGCTCTCTATGGGAAGACCGAAATGGCATCGGTGGCATGTCAACTTCTACTTGATCTTAACACCAGTATGTGACCATATTTTATTATTTAAATTTTGATGATAAATTGAATTGGATTGGGACTACCACTTTAAAGGTCCCGGTCATCGTACACATATAAGCACTTCACATCATCAGCTCGTCGGCAAACCGGCATCAACTAAACGTGGGTACATAACCAAATCGGTTCAACACCTCCGGCTGGGTGAAGGTGGCGACGACCCTACGTAAGCGAGGCGGCGGACGCCTTGCCTCTCGTTGGCCGACAAATTAATTTTGATGCAGGTTACTGGGTGTAATGATGTTAGGGTATATTTCTGAAATTGCAACTTATTAGCTGTGTCTGGTGCAGAAAGATATAGAATGAATAATTGAGTCTCGTTTGGTTTTAACTTTTAAATATTCACCAAAATACGATGGGATTGAACGTCGCATATGTTTACAAAAATCCTTTAAATAAATAAAGATCAACAAAAAAAAGTATTTACCTGTATAGTCTGCCGCTTTAATATTATTCATGAGTGTTCAGTTTATCGACTGTGGCGTGACCCTTGCAGAGTGCAACGTGGGCAGCGGCAGCGTGTGGCACGCCACGGAGGCGCTGGCGCTGGGCGGCGCGGGCGCGGCGGCGTGCGCGGCGTGGCGCGGCGCGGGTGCGCTGGCGCAGGCGCTGGGCTCGCGGCGCCGCTGCCCGCGCACGCGCGCTGTGGCCACGCGCTCCCACGCCGAGCGGGCGCTCAACGCCGGTCTGTAGCTCCACGATACTACTCCATCAACACGGTCTAATTAAATTAGCTAACGAAACTTCACAGACGTGATAAGAATCGATATCTAATGAGTAATGACGATAAAACAAAAAGATTCCGAAGAGACACGTAGTTGACTGAAAACTAAGGATATAATAGTAAGGTCCGGCCGCGCTAAATCTAAATCTCCGAGCTAACTGGACGAAAACAAATATTACTTAAATGTTGTTGTATATTGATTTTATTCAATTTCGAGCGGCCATTGTTGTTTACATATTTGGCAAATTTAGCGCGGCCGAACCTTAGATTGTTTGCCAAGGGAGCAAACAACTATTTTGAAGGCGACAGTGTTTCTTTGAATTCCTCGCTGCGCTCAGGATTCTATTTTACAACAGGGGTTCCAGAAGGGAAGGATTCTACTCTGAATCCTTCGCTCCGCTTTGGATTCAAAGTACGTCACGCGAGTTTAAAATAGTGTTGCTCCCGAGGTGGACACTCTTTTTTATCACCTTCTATGAAAAAATAAGTAAGTGCAACTTTAGTACGTTTATTTACTTACATGCAATTATTTGAGGAAGACATACTCATTTTTTATAAAACTAAGTAAAATCCTAATTTGGGTAAACAATTACGAACGAAAGCAGAATGCTTTTCGCGCGTTTTTTATTTTTTCATAAACTTTTTTTTTTAATTTGGCTCTCGCGCGTTACTTGTTCATACAATGTTCGTGATTGATCTCTTGGTGATTGGAACTTTTACTAACAATATCCACATTTCAAATTCAAATCACTTTTAGTCCCTAGGGATTAAAGAGCTATTTTAGTCCCTGTTTACGAAGAATACACTAGCTCTTTTTGAATAGATGTCATAAAAAAATTGTTTTGTTTATTTTAACGTGATTAGATATTGATGTCCAGTACGTCTGTGAAGTTTCGCCAGCTAATTAAAGTTGACTATGTATAAACTTTGACCCGTAAAATTATATTTTATGTTTGCCGTATATTATACCGTTTATAGGTAAATGGGAGGAAGCAGATCAGAGTATCAGACAGTTGGCGTCCTCGGATCGATGGGAGAGTCAAATTCTAAAAGCCGAGATGTATTACCTGAAGGGCGACGCGACCGAAGCGCTGGAATCCTTGTACGACATCTTAGATTACTGCAAGACTGAGGATGACAGCCTACATTTTGTATCGCTGAGAGTAAAAGCCATGATATTGATGTCACAAGTCCAGCACTCGTTTAGTAATATTCAATCTACAAATATAATGTTGCTGAATGAAGCCTTGTGGTTAGCAAAGGGATACCATTTGCACAATTTAGCTGCCACAGCTGAAATGCATTTAGCTAATGTTCAACTGAGCATGGGATGTGCGAAAAACGCCTTATCTCTTGTCAGGAAAGCTCTGCCTACTATTATGGCAGATGGCAGCGCGTACGACATGGCGCGAGGTAAAGTTGAACAGTACAAAATAGCATTTATTTGATTCTGACCTTCTACGACATTTATTTCGTTTATTGCTTACACCTAAAACAAGTTGTGGAGACTAGTTGTATAAAAAACTTGTCACAAATTGTTTTAGATGTAAACAATATATTAAAACAGTACTACAAGTAGAACCAATGTTGTCTGCCTTGATGTTAACCTGGGGATAGACGAACATTTGTGTCAACGAATCTATCAACGTTGAAAGGTTCAGTCGACGAAACTATCAAGAGTGCATCGTCCGTCTGAAAAACGAATGTCGTAGAACTGTTACTGAATCCATTTAGGTTTTAGTTGCAGGTTTATTTTCTAAGGATTCCATTTAATTCCAGCTATGTTGCTGTACACAAAGTGTCGGATCGCAACTGCGGCGCCGTGTGGTGAAGCTCGTCTGCAAGTCCTGCAGTCGTGTTGTGAAGCTTTAGAATTTGTCAAAAAGAATTTCTCCAAAGTTGGCGCTCATGTTCGGTTATTACAAACATGGTATTTACAGGTAAGCTAGATTTTTGGCTGGAGCTTAACCAAAAAGTTTTTAAGACAAGCAAACGCTCTTTAGACTTTAGCTTACTTATATTATGGTCAACCATACCTAAGTTCAACCAACCCGCACTGGGCCCGCGTGGTGGATTACGGCCCACTCACAGAGAGGCCTGTGTCACAGCAGTGGAACATTAAAAGAAAATTTTTAACCGAACGGATTCTTTTTTGTAGTCCAGAATCATGTACTGAATTCATGGTAACAGGTTGCGCGCCGATGTCCCTGCCACCCTGTATTGACACTTCAACGTGTCAACTAATACCGAGTTAAGAGTTATTAAGTATATTTGTCGCATGTCGTAATTATAGGCGAAAAAGAGACAAGTATATGTTGTTTCCGTTGACGCCGGCGCGACACTGAGTTCAGATTTGCTAACTAGCCAAGTTTTAACGTGCCACTTGCGGACCGCGTATAACCTTTCTACCTCTTTTGTACTTATATCATTGGTTGTAATTTTGTTTTAGCACTTACTGGTATGTTTTCAGGCCCAATTATACCACGACATCGGAAACCACTCAGCAAGGAATCAATGCGCTTGGATGTATAGACAGTTGGAATTGCAAAATTCTGTTGAACCATCAAATATGTTGCTTGTAATGTATTAAAGTTGGATTTTAAAATGGTGGTTGTTAATTTTGGATTCAGTGAAAATAATACCTACCTGAACAGAAATATTGTTCTGGATAAATATACAGATTATTTAAAATCATGGTATGGGCTTTGGATGCGGAGGAATGAGTGAAATGTGAGGAGATTTTTGAATAAGAATGTGATGGTTATAACTTATAGCCATCCACATTCATATTCAAAAATCTCCATATCTATAGCCTATAAGACTAGGGGAACACCACGGATATCGAGGGATATGGCATGGAGGCGTGCCGCATGTCACCTCTATAAAAGGCCATAAGTTGTAATCTGGCCGTATGTTGTTGTGCGCGACGGCGGTAAGCGCCGTAGTCATATGTTTGTATCGAAACGTGTAGTGTCATTTCGTATTTTTACAAAATGCAGAATTGTTCCGTCCTTATTTGCAAAAATAGAACAATCACAACAAACCTTAAGACAAGTGGCGTGTCCTACCATCGGTAATTAAAAAATCACTGCACTAATTATATTATTTAAGGATTTTACAAATATTTCGTTGTGAAATATTTCTGAAATAACAAGAAAATTGCCTAGCAACGGTAGTGATGCATAGCGCTGAGATATGGCTATCGATAAATATTGTTAGTCTGTCTAAATACGAAAATATATATAGAACCTATTTTACTAAAATTAATACATTTCATTTCAATTTCCCGTAAGATCCAGAAATTAAAAATAAATGGATAGATGCAACAGGCAGGGAAAATAATTGGTTTCCGTCAATCCAAACTGTAATTTGTTCTGTATACTTTAAAGAGAATTGTTTTAAGTCGCCCGCGAAAAGACACAAGTGGGCTGTACCTACATTCAAATTAAGATACATACCTATATGAAACCGTAAGTTAACTATTATTAGTACAGCTACGTGCAAAATTATTATGCATGTTTACTTCATAATAAAAACAAAAGATAGGAATTCCAAGATCTTTTATGGTAGAACCCGTAGAACACGTATTTTCGTACATTTTTATTTTTTTAAAGGGGATTGAAGATTTTTTATGGAGCCTATTTGTAATTTTGTATATCGTCCTATCAGGCCTATCTATATATCCTATGTAAATCGGTGAAACTGACTAATCAACGAAACTAGCGAATTAAATAAACTGACGAATGAGGGAAACTGACCAGTAATACACGGACTCGATATAATATGTATCCTATATACAGTGTGTCAGGTTAAACGAGGGACATACTTTAAGGAAGTGTAGTAGATACTCATGAAAATGAATAACTTTTAATATGGGGCGGACTGAAAAATATGAAAAAGAAAAAAACAGCTGTTCCGTACATTTTGTCCAGTTATGCGAAGATAAATGTATAGAGCGGCTGGTTTAATTTTTACGATTTCAGTGTTGGTCTCTTAATAAAAATTGTTCATTTTCATGGGTACTAGTATGTGTGATCATCAGAATGACTGCCCAAAATGGCCGATCAGCTTTAAAATATTACTAAAAGGAGAATGGGCGTTATTATATGAGTTGCGTCCCAACCCTTGTAACAAGTTGCGACTAGTATAAACATGTTCATTTAGGCTTTTTTATGAATAATAATCCAAGTTGTTATTACACTTGCGTGCAGGTCAAAAGTAATTGGGCTTCAAGTGAAAAAAGGTTTTTGTATTAAATTATGCTTTAGGTAATAGGTAATACAGGCTGGTGTCCGCAACTCCACGTCAATGCGCGTATTTTGCGTACTAAATAATGCTTTAATCATAATATCAATCAATACTTTTTAACATTTTGTGTTACATATCCACATAATTATTACATTTATAATAATTGTACATAATCACAGGCAGTAACAGTTACTTTTAGTCAGTTATAAACGCACATTTGAAAATACGTAAACAAAAAAAAAATTATACAATTATCACTGAATAATTCCCTTATGTAGTAGTATGCCTCAAACAAATACACATTAAACACATATTGGTACTTGTGATATAATAATAGATTAATTAAGTAGTCTCTATATTGTATCGAAAATAAAAAAAAATTAAAACCTAACGTAACTAAAACTATACACAAACTAAAATATAGCGACGAAAAATTCATCCGCATCTCTGACCCGGAACAACTACCTGTAGGCAATACAAATATTTGTTCCGTGCAGGAATCGAACCCGCGACACGCAGCGCAGTAGTCGATCGCTCAGCCACTGCGCCTACCGTGTCGTCATTTATAATATAAGTATGGAAGTATAATGTCTCCCCAGTTACCTCTAAGAAACCGATTGATTCAATGTTTCGTTGCGACACGGCGACGTGAAAAATGCACAAACATAGTTCAGAAGCCAACAAGCACATAACAAACCTGTTCTATTCTCATATGCTCTGAAATATATTCAGCAAAACGCGGTCTTGCTTCTAATATAGTTCTTGAAACTAAATGTCGCACTCGCTGTCAAGTCAAAGACCGGGCACAGGTGACACACAAATGTTCCATAGTTCGTAATCGTAACAAACCAATCAAAAAACAATATCAAGTCCACAAAGTAAGCCGAAGTCGATAGTTGCAAACGTAGAAACACCAGAAGTCCTTAAGGAATGCGTAAGTCGTCAGTAACTAAACAGAGGAGCAACAATTTAAAATACGGTAGTACAGCACAGCTATATAAAACTGAAAGCATAAGTGCATATATACCACTAGATAAATAATGGCATCTAGAAGCACCATAGATCAATGAAAGTACGAATCGCTGACACAACTGAGTTTTATTTTGACATGTAAAAAAGAGTAAAAAACTATAAATATAAAAAAGATAAAAACCTTAATAAAATAAAACTTAATAAAACTCATAAATATATACAGGGTGTCCCTGGAAGTATGGATCAAATCGAATAGGGGCGTGGGCAAGGTCATTTCCAAACTTTTTAACCCTGAGAATGTCAGTGAATTTTTTTAACAACCATGCAACAACCGACAACCATCTCTTTCCATCATATAGCCTGTCTCTTAAAATATTTTTCGCTGCTCCTGCGCTTACAATAAAAAAAACAATGTCAGTGCGCGGCGCAGGGTAGTAGAGGGGGTGCTGGGGGGTGTTGGGTCAGAGTATTAGGTAGTTATAAATAGCTTTAGTCCTTTTGTCATTAAAAGGCTAATTAATTAAGTTGTATTTAATATTTTATTAAATAAATGAAACTACTATAACATTTTCCCTGCACGAGATACAGAGTTATGCCCATACAAAAAAAAATAACACTCACTGAGATCTTCCATATGATATAGGTAGAAACATGTTACAACACTTGGGACGAAACCGCCCATTCTTCTTTAGTACCTATTTGGTACTATTTGGTACCTTTGTTTAAATAATTGGTACCTAATGAATAACTGAGAAAATTAATTTTAAAAATGGCCAGCCATTCTGACGTCAGGATGACTGCCCACATTTAGAATCTTCACGTAAGGGCTCCAAAATTTCAATTCGCCTTCACAAAAATTTAGTACCTATTTAGTAACTAACAAATATATTTTTTTTACATTTTTAGGACAAAGAATAAAGATTTTATTAGAGATTTTCATCAGAATGACTGCCCAAAATGGCCGATCAGCTTTAAAATATTACTAAAATTTAGTACCTATTTGGTACCTTTGTTTAAATAATTGGTACCTAATGAATAACTGAGAAAATTAATTTAAAAAATGGCCAGCCATTCTGACGTCAGGATGACTGCCCACATTTAGAATCTTCACGTACGGGCTCCAAAATTTCAATTCGCCTTCACAAAAATTTAGTACCTATTTAGTACCTAACAAATATATTTTTTTTACATTTTTAGGACAAAGAATAAAGATTTTATTAGAGATTTTCATCAGAATGACTGGCCAAAATGTCCAATCAGCTTTAAAATATTACTAAAATCTAATACCTATTTGGTACCTTTGTTTAAATAATTGGTAACTAATGAATAACTGAGATAATTAATTTTAAAAATGGCCAATCATTCTGACGTCAGGATGACTGCCCACATTTAGAATCTTCACGTAAGGGCTCCAAAACTTCAATTCGCCTACACAAAAATTTAGTACCTATTTAGTACCTATTTGATACCTAAACACATATTTTTTACATTTTTAGGGCAAAGAATAAAGATTTTATTAGAGATTTGCATCAGAATGACTGGCCAAAATGACCAATCAGCTTTAAAATATTACTAAAATCTAATACCTATTTGGTACTATTTGATACCTTTGTTTAAATAATTGGTACCTAATTAAATTACTGAGAAAATTAATTTAAAAAATGGCCAGTGTTTCTGACATCAGGATGACTGCCCACATTTAGAATCTTCACGTAAGTGCTCCAAAATTTCAATTCGCCTTTACAAAAATTTTGTACCTATTTGAGACCCAAACATATATTTTTATAGACTTTTAGGGCAAAGAATAAAGATTTTATTAGAGATTTTTGTTTACAAAGGGCTGATTTTTCCAACGTCAGATAATTTTATTTAAGGAATAAATTGACTTTTGACAGTTCTTCCGTACAAAAACTGTCAGACGTCAAATATTTTAAACAAATAAAAATTGTCTGTCGCTGGAAAAATCAGCCCTATGTTAAAAAAAAGTCATAAAATCATCATCATCATCTGCATAGCCTTTTCCCAACCATGTTGGGGTCGGCTTCCAGTCTAACCGGATGCAGCTGAATACCAGTATTTTACATGGAGCGATTGCCTGTCTGACCTCCACAACCCATTTACTGGGTAATACGATACCCCTTGGTAAGACTGGTTGTCAGATTTTCAGGCTACTGACGACCCGTAACGACTGTCAAAGATCCACAAATAACAGCCGGGACCAACGGCTTAACGTGCTTTCCGTAATAAAATAATAATTCCTACTGATTTACCAAAAAATATTATGTTAAAAGATACTGAATACAAAATCTTGTCTGTAATAGAATTTGTACCTCCACCTAATTCTGATTGTATTGGACATTATAAATCGCATTGTCGCAGCAGGGGCACAAAATGGCAATGCTTTGACGATTTGTCCACCAGAATAACAAAAAGCAGTAAAAGCTTCTACGCACATTGCATTTTATATGCAAGAAAATATTAATCTGTTTTCCAACAAAATGTTTAATAAAAAAATATATGCTAATATTTTATTTTATTATTATTATATTCATTTATTTTTATATGACTGATTTATTGAAGGGCTTGTGGCTAAGTAATAACAGCCGCACGGGTCGATCGATCAGGTTAAGTTACACTTGCCGTCCGTGGATGGGTGACCATCTTTAGATACGAATACGTTGCCTCGGAAAGCACGTTAAGCCGTTGGTCCCGGCTATTATTTGTGGATCTTTGACAGTCGTTACGGGTCGTCAGTAGCCCGAAAATCTGACAACCAGTCTTACCAAGGGGTATCGTATTACCCAGTAAATGGGTTGTGGAGGTCAGATAGGCAATCGCTCCATGTAAAATACTGGTATTCAGCTGCATCCGGTTAGACTGAAAGCCGACCCCAACATGGTTGGGAAAAGGCTATGCAGATGATGATGATGATTTTGACTTTTTTTTTTTTAACATAGGGCTGATTTTTCCAGCGACAGACAATTTTTATTTGTTTAAAATATTTGACGTCTGACAGTTTTTGTACGGAAGAACTGTCAAAATTCAATTTATTCCTTAAATAAAATTATCTGACGTTGGAAAAATCAGCCCTTTGTAAACAAAAATCTCTAATAAAATCTTTATTATTTGCCCTAAAAGTCTATAAAAATATATGTTTAGGTATCAAATAGGTACAAAATTTTTGTAAAGGCGAATTGAAATTTTGGAGCACTTACGTGAAGATTCTAAATGTGGGCAGTCATCCTGATGTCAGAAACACTGGCCATTTTTTAAACTAATTTTCTCAGTAATTTGATTAGGTACCAATTATTTAAACAAAGGTATCAAATAGTAGGTACCAAATAGGTATTAGATTTTAGTAATATTTTAAAGCTGATTGGTCATTTTGGCCAGTCATTCTGATGCAAATCTCTAATAAAATCTTTATTCTTTGCCCTAAAAATGTAAAAAAATATGTGTTTAGGTATCAAATAGGTACTAAATAGGTACTAAATTTTTGTGAAGGCGAATTGAAGTTTTGGAGCCCTTACGTGAAGATTCTAAATGTGGGCAGTCATCCTGACGTCAGAATGACTGGCCATTTTTAAAATTAATTGTCTCAGTTATTCATTAGGTACCAATTATTTAAACAAAGGTACCAAATAGGTATTAGATTTTAGTAATATTTTAAAGCTGATTGGACATCTTGGCCAGTCATTCTGATGAAAATCTCTAATAAAATCTTTATTATTTGTCCTAAAAATGTAAAAAAAATATATTTGTCAGGTACTAAATAGGTACTAAATTTTTGTGAAGGCGAATTGAAATTTTGGAGCCCGTACGTGAAGATTCTAAATGTGGGCAGTCATCCTGACGTCAGAATGGCTGGCCATTTTTAAAATTAATTTTCTCAGTTATTCATTAGGTACCAATTATTTAAACAAAGGTACCAAATAGGTACTAAATTTTAGTAATATTTTAAAGCTGATCGGCCATTTTGGCCAGTCATTCTGATGAAAATCTCTAATAAAATCTTTATTCTTTGTCCTAAAAATGTAAAAAAAATATATTTGTTAGGTACTAAATTTTTGTGAAGGCGAATCGAAATTTTGGAGCCCTTACGTGAAGATTCTAAATGTGGGCAGTCATCCTGACGTCAGAATGGCTGGCCATTTTTAAAATTAATTTTCTCAGTTATTCATTAGGTACCAATTATTTAAACAAAGGTACCAAATAGGTACTAAATTTTAGTAATATTTTAAAGCTGATCGGCCATTTTGGGCAGTCATTCTGATGATCACCTAGTATGTCCCTCGTTTACCCTGACACACTGTATACAGGGTGTTACAGAAAGGGTATATCAATACAAACGGGTTGAAGAGTGTATCTGCATAGCTATTCACAAACACTCGATACGCTTCCGTATCGTATCGAACATTAATCATTGTTATCGTATGAGTCTTCTAAACGCTGTTCACAAGTCCAAAACCCGAAAATTTTGTCAGTTTAAATCAAATAGACGCCCGCTATTCTTCCAACAGCTATTTGCTGTTGAGGGCAAGTCAAATCAGGTTATCGAAATGTCAGGTTTTCGATACGATAGCTTGTCGTATGGTTGTGAATCAGGGCTCTGGTCTAGAATCTATGTACAAAATTTCAGCTCAAAAGCATTAACTTTGAAAATGCTTAATATTTTTTTATTTCGACATCACGGCGCTGCACTGGCGCGTGGCAGCGTGATGTGCGTGTACTAGGCGCACAGACACACTACAGATAATGGATAATGACCCTCGTAGTGCGGTGACACGTTTGTTATGATTTCAATTTAATAAACTATCGAAATAAAAAAATATTAAGCATTTTCAAAGTTACTGCTTTTGAGCTGAAATTTTGTACAGAGATTCTAGACCAGATACACTCTTCAACCCGTTTGTATTGATATACCCTTTCTGTAACACCCTGTATATCGATTTATATAGGTTTCATCAATAACTAAATAGTTTTAATTTTACGTACGAGAGAAACTAAAGAAACTAGTTATTTACTTAAATTTAATTTGCAAACAAATATATTATATTTTTACGTGATTTGGTTTTATTGATTTTTAATATACCACATTGAAAGCAGATAAAATAAACAATACAAAATACACCCAAAACCCAAAAAACACTTCTCTTTTTTTGTAGTTGATATCTATCGATATTTTTATCGATCATATATTTATATTAACTCATCTTCCCTAGTTGATGCTAGAGTTGCATGTGTGCATTCAGTGACTGTGTCTATACTTTCTAGTGCCCGCCCCTTTTGAGCATGTGTGCAATAAGATAGCACAAAAGTGTTACGCTTATTTTCTTGTGTGTGTGCCAAAAAAGCCGTCCAATTTGATCATGTGTGCCGTATCTATTTCTTTTGTTTTTGTGTGAGTTTCCGGAGTGGGGAAAATGTGGCGACACTTGAACTTGAACAAATATGCAGTGAAGGCATATCTCTCGGATATCTATGGGGAACACTAAAGATACGATGGATGAACTGTGTGTAAGATGATATGGGCTCGAAAGGGGGTGACTACTGACGATATGACGAATTATAGAGAAGTAAGGAAGAAGACATGCTGCGCGAACCCCAAAGAAATTGGGATAAGGGCAGGAGTATGATGATGAAATGATAAAATAAATGCTAAATAGATTTATTAAAATAATTTTAAACTTACAAATTATGTGTGGCATAGCCACATCAATTGCTCAAAGAAAAAACATCAACCAATCATCATCATCAATCGATCATCGATTTTATTCATTTTAATACAACTTATCATTCAATAGGGCTCTTTCAACTATTTCAGACATTGTTACTTTTATGTCTCGGCATAAAACTTCAGCAACTAGAACCTTTGTTTCTGGTTGCACTTCAGAGGGTACGTAGGCTCCTTCGCCTAGTATACTAGTATCATTCCAGCAGTGACCGAGAGACGCCTGAGACTCGCATATTCTCCCGAGTTGTAATAACAGGGAAGTTATATCTTCTAATAGAGAAGGAAATGCAGTACAGATCCGCACTAGAGATTTTAGTACTGGCTGAAATAGTTCCAACCGCAAGTCACTTGGTAGAACCGACAGAAGCGTCGACAAAGTGTTCACGCATAATCTCGCAATAGACATAGCTTTTGGTAAGGCGTACTGTATGGATAAATGTGACACGAGATCTACAGCAAATATTTGCTTTTCGAGTGACGCTTGACTAAGAAGTTCTGGTATGAAGTCCAAACATATGTGCATTGAAGGTATTCCTTGAACTGTGACTGGCAGTAACTCCCTGGGATACCCTTGAAAGTGTACCAGTTTAGCTAGTGATGGTTCTGAGATAAATATTTGATGTAGGAAAGAACAAATGATGCTTCGAACTTCACGAAGAGACCACATCAGTTCAGGTTTAGCCTCGTCTTCCGACGTCTCCAGGCAAGCTTCCAGTAATATCTGTAGGGCGGCACTCTCCTGTGCTGCTACTAAAGCATTCTTTAATTCTTCCCTCTCTGCGTCTGATGTTAGTTGCCCGCTTTTTTCGAGCAGAGGTTTATCGAGTAAATGTCGACTTAATTGGCTCCTTGAAGCAGCCAAACTAGCTTCTAGAATTCTAAGAATTATTTTCAAAATAGGGCCACATCTAAATACCCGAATGTCGCAACGCAAAACTTGTAGTGGATCTACTAAAACATTCTCTTGGGTGATAGTAACATTCTTGACGCCACCATTGATGTCCAATAAGGCATTGATTGTCATAATCCACAGACATCGTGGCAACACTGTATTGAGACGTAACCAAACTTCGTAGTATAACTCTTGGATGTGTCGCGGCACTTGATCTCCAAGTACGCTTTTGAAATATTTAACAAATGTTTCTGCATAAGGCCATATATCTGTAGGATTTTTATTAAGCATAGCTTTTAAAATCTTTCCCGTCTTGTAAGGGTTTTCTTCGATGGTTCGGAATGCATCATTGATGGCTATTTCCGAAAGATTTATATCGATTTGGTGACGATTCAAATCGCCAAAGACTTGATCGTCCATCCAATCATCTACTAGAGACAGTTGAGGGAAGTGAGTGGCTAGCAGACGAAGGAGGGGGCTGAATAAACCGCCGTAACTCATCTGGTCTTTCTGTGCTTGATGTAGTAAGTATTTAATCGGTAATTCAGATAGAAAAGCTGAAGAGTAGCTCTTTACTTTACGCCCATTAGCCATAAGTGTGGCTGTGTTGGACAGTCTTACGTCTTCATACAGTAGAAGATAGTAAATTAGGAGCAACTGCGATGCTAAAGTTGGCTTTTCAATGTTATCCTCGATTGACTCTCCATTATCGATTTCCATTGGTGCAAATGGTTTTCTTTGCACATCAAAATTAGCACCGAAAATCGAGTTTCTGAACACTTTTCTGATTTCTTCTTCCATAATTGGCTTGTTTACATATTCGTTAGTGCCTTTGTTGTTAACAATAAGGATAGAGTTGACATACACTTCAACTAAAGCTGGCATAACCGGATGCAGGGGAGCAGTGCAGTTACATATCTGTCGATATATCCATTTTTTTATAGGGACTTTATGTTTCGAAAATGCTCGAGATTTCAATAGTTGGTGAATACAGTGAACAGGCAAATAGCCTGGTATATTGCTGTTGAGATTCGCTGTTACCGGCACTTTGACGGCATGGGCTGTTACAACCTGGAATATAAAAAATAAGGCAGTAAAAGTCAATAAATTTCAAGAAATTATATTGTTATTATGACATGGGGGTAATCAAAGTGATATTATTTCGTACCTGTTCTGTAAATATTTCTTGTGTGAAAGCTTGTTTGATTCTCGCGAGCCCGTTGGGTCGCACAGGTACGCGCATTCCCAGGGTTGCGCAAACGAGTTCACCCACGGCAGTTAGCTGTCCAGAGTGGAAATGTATAGCTATCAACAATAACATTTCGCCAAAAGATGCTGTGACTCCGGAATTGCTGTAACAGAATAGAAAAACATTTCCTGTTGCTTCAATGCATTCATCGTATATTTATTACATCAAATCAACCCAGCACATTGTATTTTATTACCTCTCAAAGTAAGCTTCTTCTTTGACCAGCCACTGCACCCATTCTATGGCTTTCTTTTCATGGTCAGGAGCAGCTGGAAAGAAATAAAATATTGTATAATGTATTTTAAAATTGCCTTGAAAATTTAAATCTGCTGAGAATTTTATATTTCTAGGCTTAATGGCAATAGTATGATTACAAAGTGATTGATCTAAGTATTTCATCTATGTTGGTGAAATCTTTTTAGGTTAATACATACCCATGAGTGAGGGGCAGGCTAGAATCATACAAAGGCTCAAGGAAACGAATCTGACTCCAGCTGGTGTAGGTGGTGGCTTCTGGGTTACAAGTCTCAAGAGACCGGCAACTTCATCATCGTGAAACTTTATTCCTGCGATGCCTCTGAGAGCACAGTACAGCCTCAATAACGCTGATGCTTCAACGCCGGCAGTAGCGTCTTTGAGCCTGTTCAGTAATTCTTGGCGAAGTTTAGTTAAGGCTGCATGTCCATCGCCTTTGGCTCGCTTGTGAGAGTTACGCAAGAATGTCGCGAACCATGCTCTGGTTGTCTGATCAGAGCCAAGTAAAAGTCCAGACATGAATGAAACCTGTTCAGAAAATATGCTGTTGTTTTATATTTTCATTTTACAAACCTACTAGAGTAGTGTAGAGAAATAGGACAAAATCCTAAAATTTAATGGTGTATGTGGACGAAAAGAGTATGTTTCTTAAACTTCAGAATGCCACTTGCTTAACTGGGAACCCCAGTAAAACCCCATGGGAAAAAAGCGTGTTCACTGTAAAAGGGCATTTACTGTAAAATATGTACATACTTAACACATATTTTACAGTGAAAGCCCTTTAAGTAAGAATGCGCATTGTCTTTACTGTAAACCAGAAAAATTCATTACAAAAACAAAAAAAGCTAGTAATAGCTAATTCACTAGGAAAAAAATAGAAGTATTTTGAAGACAAGCAAAAAAAAAAAAAACCTACTAACCAAGTTTCTAAGGTTCAAGTAATTATTATTGCTAGAAGAGTCAAAAGTAGTTTCAACAGGGGTATATATTTTTTTTAAATATGGATTCTTTCTAGTTAGTGAAAGCTGCCAAAAAGTATCTTACCAAGTCATCCTGGTGGTGTGTCAAGGTAAGGGTGATGACCAATGAAGGCAACCTGGATGCAGATGCTGCTTTAGCCCTAACAGCAGCTGCCAAGTGGGGGCAGGCTGCACACAGGGTGCTCAGAGTCTTAGCTCTAATGCCACCTTCCTCACTTCTATCAGCATTCATTACAAGGGATTCAGCCACTGAAACACAAGTGAAACAAACCATTTATGATACAATGCTGCTTGTGAAACTTGCAAACTTCAAGCACTGTCATGCTTTTCATCGAAGTTTTCAAGATATTCCATCACTTTTGACTGCTAAATGTGAAGGAAAAAATGGCATACTACATTGTTGTACAGGCCGCAATATTGACTTTTCACTGGAAATTTAATTTAACCAATCCATAGTCAATATTTTACTATTTGTGAGCTGTCACAGGTACCATCATACAAGGCCTCTAGATTAATTTACAAACAATTGAGAAGTTTTGTGATTGTGTGTTTGATACATTTTGTATGAAAAATTTGTTCAAATCAGAGATGAGCAACAATATCAATGACAATGGATAATTTGTAATATGAACTTTGAATGATGAAATGATTATAAAACCCACCTTCTTGTAATGTATCAGGCATATTAGCTACTACCCATGATATCAATATAGGACCTTTATTGACATATAGCAATACTTCAACAATGTCAACAACATTGAGTAAGTTCGGCAGCTCTGCAAGGCTAATATTGATGACATCACAAATTTCTTCCAAGTACACGTCATTGTCAAACAGTTCTGATGGCTTCACACAACATTCAATGTTGGTGTTCTTGTTTTGATTGTACTCAACTAGTTGTGCTTGCATGAGCAACAGTTCTGATATAATCAGGCGAACTCGCCGGGACGAGTCAGACTGCTCAAAATCATTAGTTATGCCATTGGTTATACTTTGTATAAGAAATGTTTCGGTACATTGCGATCCACTTTTTAGTCTGAAATAGAGAAACATTAAGTCTCAGAGTATTAGGAACATACCTGGCAGAGATATAATGCACCAATACCTTACCTCATTTGTTGTTCTTTCTTGACATCTGTTTCTAATGCATTAAATTCAATAGACAAGAGAGAAACAATAAAATTAACTAGGTCTATACCGGATAGTAAAGTAAGCACATCTTTCTTGGCTTCACCACAGGCTCTGGTTGTGTCTAGCGGAGCAATAAGTGCCATACGAACTAGACATGGTATTATAGGTCTGAGTTCGTCTAGTGTGAATTTCTTAATGGCAGTAATGTCTAAATCCTTGATCGCTTTGAAAACTTTAGGTTGTACAGGTTTCAGAAATATTTTTTCCATTTTTGATAAGAAAGTATACACTAATAAAGGATTACTGTGATAAGTCTTAGTATAGCATTGTGTTTCAAAGCGTCAACACTCGTGTATCTATCGGAATTCAATACAAAATATCTAATACGACTCCCGAAATCCCAGATACAATACAACAGCAAACGTCAAACCACTGAAGTAGCGATGCGCGATGGCGAGAGGTTTTATTCGATTGTTTCGATTGTTCGAACATCTCGATGGTTCTCGATTGTTTCGACTTGAACTCGAGTGCGACTCGGTCTGTTTAAGCTGTATTGCGACTGGCGCATGGCGCGTTCATTCGAGAGTTGTTCATCGATGGTTTAGTTTCGACACTACTAAACTCCCACACTTGATTTTTTAAAACTTCGTGGCATTTTAGTGAATTAAAAAACTAGTTAAAATTAAAACAGTGCAAAGTAATCGTCGTCGTAAGTAAAGGTAAACATTCACAAATTACGCACGGCTCGGTCGACTCGAGTCATCGAATGTGGCACGCTCTCACCTCTAACTAACATGCACCTCAGGTTGATGCATGCAATCGACTGACTTCGGTGACCGAGCGAGACTCGGTGAGTGAGAGTGATGAATGACTGATTCGAACAGTCGAAAACTAGCGGTCAATTCCATTGACTCGAAACAATCGAAAAGCATCTCGATTGTTTTGTAGAACGGCGAGTCGATGGTTGACTCGATGGTTTATTTTAACGACTCCGATTCTTTCGATTGTTAAAACATCTCGGAATCGCCCATCATTACACTGAAGTGCAAGCACTTAGTTAGCACCCACATTGACACTGACAGAAATAGTATTGTCAAGTGGCAGAGCAACCAAGTGTTGCCAACTGATAATAAATTCAGTTTAATAAGGCCTAAGAGCCCGTTCCCACTTATCCGACCAGTCTGTTTTTTCGGTCAGTCTAAAGAGACGGATGTGCCAGTGGCAGTACAGACGCCAGCACATCAACCTACTACAATCTGTCAAATTTCTTCAATAGATTTTCAACTTTATCACTGAAACATAAGGTTCAAAGTTGATTGCGAAAATGTGACAGTTAGGTGTAGCTTGATGTGCTGGCGTCTGTACAATTTGTATGGAGCTGTTCACATTATGACTGATCCGGGAAAAAAGACTGATCCGAGTTATTTGACGGACGATTTGCCACTGCGACGATCAGTCAAAAGGCCCGAATCGGATGACTGTGAACGAACGTTGCGTCAAAACTGAAGACGAGAGCCCCTCCGCCCCGCCCTACCACGCGTCGCTAGTCTCATTCGGTCTCGAAGTATAGGATGCACCCAATGTTGTCTTCGTTTTCTACTTCTTTTTCGTCTCATTCGTCTCAAATACCACCACAATATAAGAACATCATCGTCGCCGTCCATCGCGTACGAAATACAAACATAAACTGGCGGCGAGTCGAACCACCGACCTTCCGGCAAAACAGACTGATCGGATATAATGTGAACACCCACGTCCGGCGTCCGGTTTCAGGGCAAAAAGACTGATCGGATAAGTGGGAACGGGCTTTAAGGGCCTGCTCAGTGTGTCCGGACGTATGAAATTATTTGCCGCTCAAATATGTGTAATTACACAAATCCACGCCCTTCACTGATGGATTCCCGAAATAGAATAAAACAGCCGGAAGAGATTCAAAATTTTTTTCGTTAAGGGGGGGGGGTTGTCATTACTTCCCAGAATTTGATCCTTATTAGGGACTTTATGTGCGAAACGAGTATAAAAATTAAAAAAAAAAACTAGCTTACGTTACATTTGCTAGGCCCACACGGACGTTGTTTTTCTAGATGGACAGCTTTTGGGAATACCTAGATACCGACAACTGGGCATCAATCGGTTACTGATAAGTAAGTCTTTTTCTTGGATTTTAAAAACTTTCACGCTCACGTACAGACGCCAGCACATCAACCTACCCGAAACTGTCAAATTAACCTAATCAAGTTTGAACCTTATGTTTTAGTGATAAAGTAGAAAATCTATTAACGAAAATTTGACAGATTGTAGTAAGATGATGTGTGTCTGTACTTTGTGTAAGATAAGGGCTGGCCGGCGCAGATTGGGGCGGGCCGTGCTACAACGCAATGCATTGTAAAAATCCTCCTTTATCACTTTCGTATACACACAATCTAAATCAGAAGCTCTTCATGCGCCAATTGCAAGAACTTTCCAGTATTTATTATTATGTTTCTCACGGAACTGACTATAACATTATGACATACATGATATAACTGATAATTGTATCGAAATCCATCCGCGAGGTAGCTATATTTGTTATCCCGGAGTACGTTCCCGTGTGATAATTTCCGACATCCACGCTTGCGAAGCCGATGGCAAAAAGTTAGTCATTCATTACATATTATTAAAGAAAGTCCCCCCGCCCCGCCGGCGCCGCGCTGTGTCTGAATGCGATAATCTCAAAAACTGGCGAACGGATTTTCATACGGTTTCAACAAATGGACGAAGTGATTCATTAGGATAGTTTAGGTGTATAATTAATTGAGGTATTGTGTTGACTGAATGACGATGATTGTTATAGATGTCGGAAAAAAATCATACCTACGGGGAGCTTTGCTGGCGTGCACCGCGTAAACTAATAGAGTTAAGTATATAAAAACCATTTATTACTGGTATTTATTAGTGGTTCAACACATAGGATACTTTTCCTTAATCTTTTTTTTTATCAGTTCAGTTAATTTATTAAAAATTATTAAAATTACATTTCAATAAAAATTTGTCATAAACCCGCCCTTGGGATATTCTTCGATGATATCCACGCAGGCAAACCGTTTGCCTGCGTTGAACGCTACATAATTACCTAGGTACTAAGTACTTACTGCCGTAACTAGTGAGAAGATTATCCTCCCTCTTTCTAGGTTGCTGAAAAAGCAAAAAGCTAAATTACTCTATCTCTTTATTTGCTTGCATAGCTAGTTTTTGATGATCGGGACCTCCAAATATATTTAAAAATAAGAAATGACGTTCGGCCGTAAGCCGACATCAGCATAATAGGCAAACATAATAGTCGGGTTTGAACCAATTTATCTTTTGTGATATTATATTGTTCACTAGTCACTTTATATTATTTCACTTAAAACAAGTATTATTACCTATTCCATAATATCACACTTTTCTTTTTTTAACGATACCTAATTATTTTACTATGTCGGTAGGTATATTAAGTAATAATATAGGAGGTCGTTACAAAGAAGAAGAAAGAAATGATCACACCAAATATATTACTTTTATAGTAACAGTGAAAACAATTTTTTTTTCATACACATAACTGTTTCGTAGACTGTGCTACGCAGCGTCTACGGCGTAGAGGCTCTCTAGCCCGCACGGGAACAAAGATAGGTTCTCACAAAATAGTTTTCTTTTAAAAGTTTGTAGGCTGTTATTATTTTATTCATGTAAAACGTAAATGACTATGCCTTATTATTACACGAAAAGAACGAGCGTAAAAGTAAATATGTCTAGATGTATAAATGTGATGCGTAGCACTGGGTTTCTTTGCAAAAGCACACATGATAAATAGCTCCTGTAAAATTAGCTGCCTCTTGGATGATTGATAATAACATCGTGGTGCTACAATAACATATTAATGAGTTCACTGGTGTGACTGTATATTTATATCTAGTAATACCACGAAGGTTAAAGTTAATTGCGGCTAATTTTCTGTCTACTGAGTTTGAATAAATTAATTTCAAATTTAGATTCGGGATATTTAACCCAAATAATGAAAATGTTTTCAGCTTAAAAGCAAAATCATAATTAAATGTTTCAGTTTTTTTGTTAGTTTCAAATTATTATTTGGGGCTCACGCACAGGCTTTCCTTGCATGTACTGTTAACATAGTATGATCTACGCATAAAACATCGCTTGAAATCTTATCGTTAGGCTATTTGCGGGTCACGTAATGTTAAAAGCATATTTTAAGGTACCTTTTACAAGGTAAGAGCCACTACTCTGGGTAGTGTTTGGTTATAAATGCAATTATTTTTTTTATGACCCTGGGACTAGAGGAACTGCGAGGAAAAATCTGAAAAAAGACTATACTGAGGAGGTACATTTGGATTGTGCAGCAATTAAAGAACTTCACAAGTCTTCAATCACCGCCGAAAACCTATTAATAGTACCTATTGAATTCGCTGTAAAGCCGAAAAATTGAAATTTGTACCTACGCTAATATAGCAAGTATATCTAGATTAATTGCTCCTGACCATGAAGCTGTGTGATCCATTTCGTCTGTGGATAAAGTTAACACGATATGTCTGAATGAAACATACTATAGAACTCTAAATACCTTTCACAATGTTACATCTTAGGCTTATCTTAATGAACAGAAGGTACTGATTCATAAAGACCATTTAGAAATGATAGGTACACATAAGTTAAACAAGATAAAGATTAGGGAAATCTTTCCAAGCATTTTACTCAAGGAAGCAAGAGGTGCTTGTGCGATGACAGAGACAGATCAAAGGAATGTGAACGGGACTCCTCGACCTTGGATAAAACAATTCACAAGTATGAAATCGTGGGTGAATATCCTCTGTATTGCTTTGGATTTGAAATCAATACCTCCTAGTGTGCAAAAATTGCAGTTGTTCAGGCTCTTAATGTAGAGTTCTTATCTAAATAGGTCGTACGTAGTCAGTTGCTCTGCGCTACTTACTGTCATAGAGGTACCTAATCAGTAAGGACGCCAGATGGTATGCACACAGTGTAGCTACTTCAGATACAACTTATTTCTGTGGATATCTAAAATCAAAAAGTTAAGAAGTTTCACTGATGTAAAACTTTCTTAACTCGAGTTTAGACTCGAATAGGAAACAAAAATGAAATAGTCACTGAAATGTAAGCAAAATACAGCGAGTGGAATCAATGTGTAGTGGAATGGGCTGAAGCGGATGGGTTGCGAGGGGTGGCTGGGGTGCTGGCGCTCGGGGGCTCGGGACTGGGGCGCGGGCGTGCGACGAGCGCGCGGCGGGCGCGGCGACGGCGCGCGGCAGTCGCACGCCAGCACGTGCGCGCACCGCCCTCGCGCCGCCCGATTGCCGGCGCCCGATGCCCGCCGCATCACCCGCGCCCTGTGATCCCAACGCGCTCAATATTTCGACACCATTACAATTAGTTCTCCTGTAATAATCTACCAAAAACGTACGGTCGTCTGTTTACATTTTGTTGAATTACGCCCGATCTTGTAATGTATGGGTCATCCTCTCGCGATTTAAATATTTATGGGTCAATAGTAAGAGTTTTACTGAGATTGCTTACATCATCGGAACCATAATTTAGGCGGGAAATAAAATTACGTATAAGTAATAGTAACTAAGCAATCCGTAATGTTATAATGTCGTCGACAACGAAAAGAAATGATAATATGGTATTTTACATGACTGTGGTTTATAACGTACCTACCTACTTTACATTTTATATGTTAAGCCTATAAAGAGACTAAACACCACTTGCTCGCCTTCATACTAACATAGCATCATGTTCTTCTGGTTTTATGTGGTATATTTCAAATATTAATCATGAGCGGTTCTAACCCTTTGTTGACAATAACCATGTCTTCATTCAGTGTGCGTGCTAGATAAATTAATAGAATCACATACCTAATGTCTGCTTAGACTAGGGATGTTTTGTTTAATTAGCTTATACTAATTCTTCAGTTTTGAAGAGGTGTTTTGGTATTAAAAACAAAATTACCGTTAACACAAAAGGCATTCTTTTGTATCTCGGTAAATTGCATATATTTATGTAGAGCAAATATGTAAGTATCTTTCCCTTGGATAATTGATAGAATTCCTGATTGAACATTTAGACTGAACCAGTCATTGTCATATGGTTTTATTCTCAACCGTCTGTGGAATTAATTATAGGTAGGTACTAAACAGGACGTTCCTAGATCTTATCTTTCCGTAGCTTTATTCTAGAAAAGTTCTAGTATCTAGTCTATTTGCTTTAATTTGAATTGCCCATTTAAATCCAAGAAATGATGAAAACTTTCATTCTAGATTTTTTCGGAGTTACTTCTTTCTTGTCAAAAAAGTTTCTTTATGAAACAGACTCAGTATATAGATATTGTGTATTTATCGCTTTATTCAATAACAAACTGCCCAAATATAGACTATTTATGAATCACAAACGGGTGCAGTTTACAATAATACACAATATACAAAGGGTGCATCAATTTGTTAAAGCAAAACGTGGAGATGGGACCATGACCGTGACCCTGAAGGCAACAGGAAGGCTTCTTAAAAGCTACCAAATTTAGACCAGTTTTTTGGCTGAATGTAGGTAGAGTTTAGCTGTACCTATGATGCTAGGAACTACTTAGGTACGCATATATAAAATGGGTTTACTTTTTGCTGCCGAAAACAAGTATTTCAAAGAAAACGCAAACAATAATAAAGATAATATGTGTCAAAGTCTTGATATTCGAAATTGGATTTTTGGTAATCAATCACGCGCTAATTAACGGCTCATCGGATTTAGATGAAATGTGGCACACGGGTAGACATAGATTAGGACATAGGATACTTTATGTAGTAGGTACGTTCCTGTGTGATAATATGAATGCTATTTGTATCGTTTTCCTCCACGCGGCTGAAGCCGAACAACAGCTAGTTTTACTATAATTCTTCATCTTATTAACCTAATTTGATATACACCAGATACTAAACTCTAAAAAGCAGCACAGCTAGTAGTAATGAAATATCTTAATCATTAGGTAGATATAGAGATGTAGCTATAATCGCGTTTTATGAAGTGATATGAAATTCGCACATACAAGTGGAACGGGAAACTACTAAACTGCTATTAATTTATCATATTTTATTGACTCGTTATTATGAAAGTGATGACCCAATTCAGAGCTAGTGTCATATTATTTAGCACATGAACATCTAATACGGATTAGCTGATCTTTCAAACGAATGCCTAATTTATCAAGACAGCTTCACAAGAACTGAACAGATGATATTGAAAATCATCATTCTCCTGCCCTTATCCCAATTTATTTGGTCGGCGCAACATGTCTTTTCCTTCCTCGCTTCTCTATTAGTCGTCATCTTGGTAGTCCCCGATGAAGGAAGATAAAGTTAATTTAGCTGTTTTTGTTTTTAAGTTTCGACATTATTATAACGCGTGACTAACTAACTCATCAGCGCTGGCAATGAGCAGGATAAGTGAAACAAATAACTTGTGAGTTAAGTTTCACGGTCACTTGACTAACGTCCATCGCAACAATTGTCAATATTGAAATTAGTGTGGACAAAACCATGGGTATTTTATGTGTCTTTAAACGGCCCAGTTAATGAATGGATATCGGAACAATGTTTCAGCGTGTAATTTATTCATTACACAGGCGTCCTCGATCAAGCCGTCTTGCTAACGGAAAGTCTCCGCCTGATGATTTCTCTGACGTTCATATTATATAGGTACAATAGGACACACGTTGTTCAAGTTTACGCTTCTTTATATTCATATCAGGTCCATATTGTTTCCATATTTAACCTTATTGCTTAAAGGATAGCTCGATGGCTTCTCGTAATAATTAACACATTCTTTATTAAATAAAAACTGCATTACAAGCAGCATGTTTCCAAAAATTGTTGCCTTGGGGTTACCTTTGACCCAATCAGATTCACTATTTAAAAAGTCTTAACTGTTCTATTAAATACGAATCACGTCAATCATGTCGCTAACATGAACACTGGACAGAGACACTGTATTACGTTTTGCTATTAAACTTAATAGCAGACTTGTGATGGTCGTGTTTGTTTGTTTGAGACATTTTATGAAATAAATAATTAATTTAGGAGCAGGACAGTCGTACACCTCTCACTTCACGCGTCGTCGTCCAAGGGGGTTAAACTGTTTTGACATCAAAATGAAATCCAGTTCAGTAATAAATAATGATTTGACACTTAGGTAGCTACACTAATAATAATGTAGATTACAGGACTTTATTTATCACTTTAGCTATTTTATCATTTCATAACATTTTCAGTTTTAAATTAATTTTATGAAAAAAGAGTCATGACAATAATGGAGAACACTTTTAGCAATAAATTGCTTGAACTGGTGAAATTGTACATAAATAAACATTAAAGCAATGGAGAAACAAATGCAGGCGAGAGCGTGGAACAAATCAGCATGTTGGATATGTTTAGTGCCGCCATGGGGATTCACAGACCGAGAAGAGGAAAATCTGTACTCGGCGTACACACAGCGACAGCGGCAACGAGCCGTGCCGCGGCTGCTGGCCACCGGCGCGCTCATGCAGGCGTTCGCGGTGCTGGTGCCCGGCGAGCGCGACCTATCGTTCGCGTACGCCTCAGTCGCGGTGGCGCTGGTGGCCAACCTGATCCTGGCGTCCACGTACGTGTGCGTCCGCCCCGCGCGCACCATCCTCAACCACGTCGCGTGGCTAGTGCTGTGGACTCAGCTGTTGGTGAGCGCGTCCCGACGACTGGGAGATTCCTACAACGAGTTACTAGGATGGGCCGTAGTGCTTCAATATTTTACCCTCGCCACCCTTCCGTTACATCATGTCTTGCTCATATTGTACAGCACAATTTCGTTTTGCGGATATCTCCTGGTGCAGTACTACAATGCTTCTACATCTGAAACCAGGCTGGCCGACGACTTTTACTTTCAGGTATTTACACCTTAATTAACTACTAGTTACAAATGACTTAATTTATATTAGGTCCTTACATATGAAATTGGCGTTTTTCGTACTGGCCACTTTAATCACGAATTTCTCCTCTTTGGTAAGGAATTCCAAATTCAAATTTGTACAGCTATTTACTCATGTATTTGTGCTTCGATGACCGTCATTCATTTGTTTTTTTTCTTCTGTTTTTTCTGTTTGCGTCACTCATTTTACAAAATGGAAAATTTAAAATATCGCATTATTTACGAGTACGAGTTCCGCCGTGGCACTAGTGCTGCGGAAACGACTCGAAGGGTGAATGATGTGTATGGCGGTCATGTTGCAAAAGAAAACACAGTTCGTTTTTGGTTCCAACGTTTTCGTTCTGGAAATTTCGACCTGCAGAACAAGCCCCGTGGACGGCCTTTTTTTTTTTTTTTTTTTTTTTTTTTATGGATGGGAAATCATCAAATGACCCCTCCCGCTCTGGGTGGAGCGAAGGGAGTGTCAGACTCTTACTGACTAAAACCCATCCGTGTTCCTTCCTTAGCCCTTTATGTTCCGGGGTAGCGGTAACCCTTTCGGACAATCCCGCACCCCCGGCAGGCTTCGGCCCTGGCAGGCCCCTTCCTTTATGCTGACATCTCTTTGAGGCGCGCGTGGAACACGTACGCGCCGTCCGGCACGGGCCTGGTCCTGATCGGACGGTGAGCTACCCATTACTCTCCGTCCGCAGGCCCGCGCCTACGGTGGCCGGGAGTCGTCACGCGGCTCCCGACGCCCGGAGCGTCTCCCGCGGCGGCTGGGGTGTGAGGCTCTCTCCCTCAGCCGTTCAGCCACCTCCTTCGCTAGCATGACTGCTTCGCAGAAGGAGGTGACCGCCCCCCACTCCCTCTCGCCCCGGACCATGGCTTGAACCAGGGCCGGACGCGAGAGGTCGCCGCCGCTGTCGATCGCCTCTACGAGGGCACGGCGGTGCTCCGCCCATGCGGGGCAGACCTCCACCGTATGCTCCACCGTGTCCTCTGGGCGATCCTCGCAGTGGCGACACCCGGGCGTCTCCTCCCGCCTGATGATGTGCAGGAACCTCCCAAAACATCCGTGTCCGGTGAGGACCTGCGTCAGGCGATAGGTGAGGACGCCGTGACGCCTCTCTAGCCACTCCTCAAAGAGGGGTCTTATCGCCACTATCGTGGCGTGCCCTGCGCTGGGTTGCGAAAGTCGCTCCTTCCATGCCACCATGAGATCGCGCCGGAGGTCTGTCCGCTCCGCCGCGATTTGCCGCGGAAGCGGAGTTTCCCCCCGGCTCAGTGCCTCCGCGCGCCACTCATACAGGCGCGCGAGGACTATCGCCTCCAGATCCCATGGCGGCAGTCCGGCAAGGAGGCTTGCCGCCTCGCCCGAGATCGTGCGGTACCCCCGGATCAGCCTTACGGCTACCACCTTTTGGGGCGCGTTCAGATAGTGGGCGGCTCGCCGCCGCAGAGAACGCGCCCACACCGGGGCCCCGTATAGGGCCATGGACCGCACGACCCCCGCGTAAAGCCTCCGGCAGGAGGTGTTTGGCCCCCCCAGGTTGGGCAGGAGCCGCTTGAAGGCGGCCCCGGTCCTTTCCAGTTTGGGGGCCAAACGTCGGAAGTGTTCGACGAAGTTCCACCGGCTGTCGAGGACGAGACCCAGGTATCTCATCGTTGCCTCGACGCCGATGTGAACCCCTCCCACCGTTAGTTGGGATCCCGATGGTGGCCCGTTCCGAGGCCCATGGAAAGACATGGCCTCGGACTTGTGCAATGCCACCTCGAGACCCAACCGCCGGATTCTTTCCACGACTATCGCAACCCCGCGTGTCATCGCGTCGGCCGCCGCCTGATGCGACCTCCCTTGCGCCAGGACTAGCGTGTCGTCAGCGTAGCAAACCACGCTGACGCCATCAGGGAGGTCGGCTCGCAGCACCCAGTCGTAACCGATGTCCCACAGGAGCGGCCCCAGAACCGATCCCTGTGGGACACCGCACGACATCTCTCGCCGGTTCCATTCCCCGTTGCGACCAGGGTAGATGACGGCTCTGTCCGTCAAATACGCCCCAACTACTCGACGGAGGTAGGTCGGCACCCGGTGATACCGGAGTGCCTCCCCAATACAGCTCCAGGGCAGGGTGTTAAACGCGTTGGCGATGTCGAGTGACACCGCCACGACGACCCCACCCCGGGTCACCGCGTCCCCCGTCGTGAGGGCTCTCACGCGCATGATGGCGTCCACTGTCGAGCGCCCCTTGCGGAAGCCAAACTGGCTATCCGCAAGATCCGGCCCCGTGGACGGCCTGAGACCCAAGTTGATAATGGAGAATTGAAGGCTATTGTGGAAGCGGACCCATCGCAAACCACGTCCGAGTTAGCTGCAGGCTTCGATGTTAGTGATAAAACTGTTTTAATTCACTTGAAGCAAATTGGGAAGATTAAAAAGCTCCACGCCACTGCTGCTTCACGACAACGCCAGACCACACACTGCGCAACAGACGGCTACCAAATTAGAAGAGCTTGAATTGGAATGTCTTAGACATCCTCCGTACTCCCCGGACCTTGCTCCAACAGATTACCATTTTTTTCGCAATTTGGATAACTTTTTGCAAGGGAAAAAATTCAACTCCGATGGGGCAGTCCAAATCGCCTTCAAAGATTTTATTGATTCCCGTCCGACTGGTTTTTTTAGTAAAGGGATCAATGAACTACCTATAAGATGGCAAAAGTGCATTGAAAACAATGGTTCATACTTTGATTAATTAAATATATTATATTAAAAAATATTCGACTTTTTGTTCCTTCCATACAAAACGCCAATTTCATATGTAAGGACCTAATACATATATATATTACCTAATATTTCGTATGTCTCTTAAATCTTCAAACGTTTCAACAGCAAATTGCAAATGGTGCACTGCTGCTTGGCGCCACTTTACTGGGTGGAACTGCATATGCTATCAGTGAAAAGCAGCAACGTAGTTCTTTCCAAGAAACAAAGAGAAGCTTGCGTGATAAACTTACGATTGAACAACAAAGCAAAGAACAGGTGATTGTTTTCACTTTACATCTGTGTTAACCATTTACATTTGTCAGTAAGTAGTTCTAAACCCTATAAGTAAAGTCACAAAGTGAAAAATGTTCTAAAAAGTTTCACTTGACATTACTTAGTTCAAGTTTTATTTATTTTGAAACTTAAACTTTTTAATAAACTTTAGACTGGTAAAAAGAAATCCTTATGGTGCGACTTTTTCCGCTCGTCTGCCTGTCTGCCACAGCTACTTATTTCAGGGTACTAGTGCTATCGTCTTGAAGGAACAGTTATAAATGATGCTTGGCTACTTATAGCACGTACAAAAATAGTAAAAATATTGTTATGTTCATTGCAATGGGAAGGAACCAATAATGGAGGATTGAAATTTTAATGTTGGGTTATTGGGTAAAGTTGTAAAAGTTCTTCATTCATTAATTACAAATCATAAGTATTTTTAATTTCGTTTTTGACTTATGATGAAAAATTTCCGTAAAAATACCATTTTCTCCGAAGCTTTCAAAGCGATTAATCTGGTAGTTGGTGGACGTTTATTTAAATATTACAGGAAAAATTAAACATTTTTTAATAATAGTACCTACTTAGAGTTTTTTTTAGTAATTAGCAAAAATGCTTTACGCACTAAAAAAACTAACTGAAAATGATACAATTAAATATGAGATTGCAAAAAAAATAACTTTGAAAATGGAATAGGAACTAGATTGTTATACGAAGGTCGAAAGGAATCTATTCCCATACGAGGTTTTTAGACGGTTATAGTCCGAGTAGGAATTGATGACTTTCACCCGTGTTAAACACTCTACCTTTCTTTTCGAATGTAAGGAAAGTAAAAAAATAGTGGTTTTTCTAAAATATTTGTTGATAATAATAACATGAATAGTAGTACCTATTTAAAATTAATTGAAATGTTAGAACAATTCGTGTTTTAAATATGGAACACACCGCGTCACCGCCGCGGGCCATCCCGCTTAATAGTTTTTTTTTTTTAATTCACACTGGCTGTTTATACACTCACAATACCGCAACATTTTTCTTAATTATGTAAAAAAATTCGTAGCTAGATAACCAATTTAGTTCTATTTTTAAAATTCATTCCCGCCCTAGAGAAGGAAGCAATTACTATGAGTCTTTCCCGCCCTAAGGCGGGAAGCAGCGTCTTTCACCCGCTATTCGGATCAAACAAACACTACTTTCCGAGTATGAGAAATAAAAAACTATATTTCATACCCAGGTACCGGAACCTCGGCGGGCGAGCCCGACTCGCTCTTTGCCGATTCGTTCTGTTCCAATACTATTTATTATTTCGGTGGCCCTTGATGCCCGTTCGACTATACATTTTCCTCGGAGGTCGTGTGAGGTTGGAACATGGAAGTAGTTGGGTTCGGTCGCATTAACAACCGCTGGTCCAACGGAAGCAGTTCATGATCCGAGCTCAATCAACTAATTTGCAACCTAATAGCCCTACGTAAGAACGAGGTAACCTACCTGTCGAAAAGTCAGTTTTAATGCAACACAACAGTTGTTATCGAGACACTAGGCGATTTACCTCACTTCTGAACACAAAACCTAATGTAGCAAAACATCGATTGTGGTTCGGGATCTGATACTATGTTTCTCTTTTCCACTTATTTTCAACCCAAGAATTTCTTTTTCACACTCACTTCCTCAAATCAAAATTCCACTATACCTACATACATACATTGTATTTGAACGATTTTCGCGGCAGGTGTACCTACCGTATAATAGGTTGGGGAAAAAGTTTCTTCGCATTTTTTAAGAAAATTCAAAACATTTTTTAATATAGTTTATTTACATTTAACTAAAGTATGTAGGTACCATTTTGTTCGATAACTTTTTGCCTTCTTGTAGGTAGGGACATGATCCCATTGCTATAGAAATTTTGGGACTTCTGATCCAAATACCGCGACAAGTGGTTTTGGCAGTCCTCTCGTGATGTTAACCTGACACTGCCTAAAGAATTCTGAAGAGACCGAAACAGGTAGAAATCTGAAGGCGCAAGGTCAGGACTATACGGCGGAAGCATTAACACCTCCCAGCCAAACTCTCTTAATTTTTGCTGAGTGGCTAAAGATGTGTGAGGTCTAGCGTTATCATGATGAAAAACCACACCCCTTCTGTTGATTAATTCCGGCCGCTTTCGCTCAACTTCTTGCTTTAATCTCATCAGTTGGTCGCAGTAGAGTTCAGAATCGATGGTCCTGCCTGGTGGTGACAGCTCATGATGAATAATGCCTTTCCAATCCCACCACATACACAGCATCACCTAGTTGCGAGTTAACCCGGGTTTCGCCACAGTCTGTGAAGCCTGACCGGCCTTTGACCACGACCTTTTTCGCACGTTCTTGTCATACGTGATCCACCTTTCATCACCAGTTATCAGCTTCTTCAAAAATGGTTCGGTTTCATTACGTCGTAATAAAGAATCACAAATGAGTACACGGTTCATTAGGTTTGTTTCAAGGAGCTCGTGAGTCGTGAGGTACCCAAATATCGAGCTTTTTTGTGTACCCAGTTTTTTTCAAATGCGCCAAAACTGTTTTGTGGTCAATTCCCAGTTCTTCAGCTACGTGTTAACTACTGATATGCCGATCTTGCTCCACTTTTTCAAAAATGGCATCCATTTCATCCGTAATAGGGCGACCAGAGCGACGTGCATCTTTGACATCAAAATTTCCGGATTGAAAACGCTTAAACCAAATTTGTGCTACTCTCACAGACACTGCACTAGGTCCATAAACATCGAAAATTTTTTTCGCGGCTGGCTTTGCATTTTTACCTTTTTTGTAGTAAACTTTTAAAATGTATCGATGGTATCGAATTTCTTCATTAGATTCACTCATCTTGACAGTACGAAAAACAAATGAAAATCTCACATTTTCCTGATTTGAATTAGGAATAATGTTCTTTAAAATTTAAACTTTCAATGATACCAAAACCAGCCAGATACAAATAGTATAGCCAAAGAGATTTTATTACAAGTTCATACATACTTATAATGCGAAAAGACTTTTTCCCCAACCTAATATGATTGTGTTCAATAGGCAAGCCTCCGGCTGCAATCAATTCTTTTACTACCTGTGATCCATGAAATCACGACAAACGTCAACGAGCTGGCTTCATGCGCAGCGATGTCGTGCCGATGACATATCTCACACCTATATGCGTGGTTTCACCATCCATGAAATATAAGAAACAAACAGATCTTTCAATTAAAATACTTTTATTGATATGAGTTGCAGTTGAGACAACGCCAATTTCTCCAGTTTGAATTTAAGTAAACAAGGGATATTGCATTTGCAGAAGCACAGTCGGAGTACATTTCTGAAAAATATGTCGAATGGCGCTGACCCACATTCAAATAGAAACCCTCTAAAAACCTAAACATTATTTTCGTAGCCGGTCTTTTCCAAGAATAGGGCGCTCGCAACTCGTAATAGTTTTCTTTTTGTATACTTAAGTAATCTGGAAGAATGAAATGAATTAAGAGATGATAAATCTTAGGTATCTATACTGCCTGCCTTCTTATTACACTTTTAAGATGAATGAAATCTTTAGAAATCAATATAACTATTATAATGATATGATTTGTAGGAGAGGCTACTTCTATCGGTGCTACCAGAACACGTTGCTGTTCAGATGCGGAAAGAACTGGGACTGATTGACACACAGTTTAAAAAAATTTACATGTCGCGCCATGAAAATGTCAGGTATGCAGTTTAGAACATCATATTTACTTAAATTAAATATAATTCCAACTACGATTAACATATTAATTATTTGTTCATCACCAGTATTCTGTATGCCGACATCGTAGGCTTCACGGCTATTTCCTCAACTTATTCAGCTCAAGATCTCGTCGCAATATTGAATGAGCTGTTTGCTCGTTTTGATCGACTTGCTGAGGTAAAGAAAATTTTATTTATTATTTCGCCTCCAAGTCTCGTCCGCCGTAAATTATTACGCCAGGCTCGGCTTCCGTAAATTGTAATTTTAATTTGTAGAAATATCAACAACTTCGCATCAAAATTCTCGGCGACTGTTATTATTGCATCAGCGGCGCGCCTGTTGAACGTCCGGACCATGCCGTGCTCTGCGTGCATATGGGACTATCTATGGTTAAAGCTATCAAGTAAGGTTATGAAGAATTAGGATGTCAATACGACTACCATTTATATATGAGTTATATGAGTATAACATATGAATATCATATGAGTTGAACCATAATTGTATTATACAGATACGTTCAGCAGACGACTAACTCACCGGTGGACATGCGCGTGGGCATCCACACAGGCGCAGTGCTCGCGGGGGTGCTGGGGCAGAGGCAGTGGCAGTTCGACGTCTACTCGAGAGATGTCGAACTCGCTAATAAGATGGAGAGCAGTGGAATGGCTGGGTCAGTGCTAACTTTCCTGAAAAGTTTTCAGTTAACTCAAACGAAACAACATAATTATAGGATTTTGACAAATAAGGGACGTTGATAATTTGGACATTTTGTGTTTCTTGTTTAACGTATTTTTGCCGCTATCAAAAAATTATATTTATTTATTTCATCATCATCATCATTTCAGCGAAAAAACGTCCACTGTTGGACATAGGTAGGCCTCCTCCATGTATCGCTACCTCGACCGGTTTTTTGCTTCGCGCATCCAGACGATTCCTACGGCATTTATTTATTTATACTTAGTTAATTAAAATGGTACAATTAAGTACCTACATTACATTCTATAGAAACTTAAAATACAAATATAAAAATGTCCCATGTACGGTAGGCTGCAAAAGTGCATGGGTAGTACAGAAACAAAATCGTATGAAGCGAGAAATGACGCCATCTAGCGTAAAACCAGTTAACGACTAACAAAATTGAATTATGCTGTTATTAGATGGCGTTGCTTTGCTTTATATGATAACATATTTTTGCTGTTACTTTTTGTCTCTTCAAACATTCAAACAATTTATAATTAATAGTTTCTTTTAAAGAAAATTGATCGTAATTATTAACCTACTATGTTAAAATTGAATATCAATTTATGAGTAGGTAGGTATCTGATTTTGGTAGGTTAAATATGGATTTATAAATAATTGGTAGGTGGTATGAATAATACTTAGATCGAAGATTTATGACAGCTCAATTGATCGTTCGCTAAGTTCATTTCGATTACCTCGTTCGAGTGCCTTTTGTTCAGTTTTTATTTATAATCAGGCGGATTACTTATTTCACCAAAACGAGCACGAGTTATAATATTGATTTCGTTACAAGAACTCAAATTTAATAATTGCTTTGAATAATCAAGCCAAAAACTTGTCAGATATAGCCAGAGACCGGTGTAAACGTAAGTAGTTGTATTTTTACACTTTTATATTAAAAACTGCATTATTTTTTTGTTACTATACTACATAATAATCATTATTGGGTATTATATATTTCTGTTTTATTGTTGCAGAGAAAAACAGTTGTTCTTTGAGTACGACGATTTGAAGAGGAGGGTTCTTTGAAACACCATCAAAGAACTGGTAGACCACGACTTATAAAACACATTGCAGCATCAAACCGTGATAAGGCAGTATGAAGAAAATGGATTTCTGCCGCCGAACCACTATGCTGGTTTATTTGACACAAATTTTGACACGGAGCCGCGTCAAAACTTGTACCGTAAAAGGGCAAGATTACAGTTCGCTTTGGATCACATAAACTTCGATTGGAGTAATGTCATCTTTACAGATGAAAAAACTTTTAAGTCCAGTGAACACGGACGCTTATGTTTGTGGCGTCGAAATAATACGCGATACACAAGTGGTTACGTAGCTACGAGCTAAATAATTATACTTAGATAATAATATTATTATAAATATTACTGGAGACCTGGTTATGTGTGTATAAACTATAACTTACGTATTTTTAATAATTTAAAAAGTTATGAACACTTTAAGTTTAAACAACATAGTTTTTAGTTTTTTATGTTGCCTACTAACCATTTGATATGTTTTTGTGCAATTTTGTAGTTTTTAGCCTACTTATTTAGTATCCATTTAATGCGTTTGACCTTTGTAATAAAATAACCTGGTCTCCTGTTTGTTTTTATTGAGGTTACATAAGCTTCAATCCTCTTTCCGATTTTGGAAACGAATACTTAAGCTATCGCCTCAATAACTTCATAATATTATACCTATAATATTTAATAAACTGACTATTAAATTTGAATAATAAACTGTAAGAAATAAACCTCTATAATTTTTTATAGTGCCTTTTTTTGCGAGCCCACAAGGCGAGCCTGTTTACCTGCGATGAATCTGCTCTTTTTTCCTGTTGCTAAGTAACTACCTACCAATTCGAATATTAAATTAATTATTAAAATACCCACTCGTTAGCTTAATAAATATATTCCTATCGGTTTCTATTATTATTTTTGTCATTTAAGCTACGTATGCTGGTAATTGTAATGTAATAATTAGATAAATGTATTAGCCTTGTAATTCCTTCGTTTCTTCCTAACTCCTTACTTACGTTTCGTAAATTAGTCATAGTTGTGAAGAAACCAACGCCATCTAGTTTATTTTCGAAAACTTGAATTCAAACGTTCACGGGAAAATAGACACTAAGGTACCCATGCAATTTTGCTGGCGACTGTACATCTACCTGCTTAATGTATTAATAATATAAACTTTGTAGAATGTACTTTTTCTAAATAGCAAGTGAGACAAAGCTTACACAAAAGATGCGATACAGATAAAATGATCAAAAGGTGGAATATTCGTCTATTCTTAGTTGAAAAAGATTTATTTATTCAGCGACTTTAGTAGCTGTTTCTATTTATGTATACGTAGTTACATTCTATTAATAGGAGTTTTGTTTACAGACGCGTACATGTTTCTGAAGTAACTCTGAGTTTTCTGAACGACGAGTTTGAGGTCGAGCCCGCTCATGGTGAACGCCGCGAAGAAATGCTACGGCAAGCTGGAATCAAGACTTACTTTATTGTGAAAGTTCTTAAACCAGTAAGTTCTTTGGTTATCTGTAGATACTTACCAAATAATATCAATAGAGATAGATACTGCTTTACTATTTTTATGATGTACAATGAAGCATATTTTATCTAGCTAGCTACAGATGCTATAGCAACATATACATAGTAGACCTTGTATGTTTTTTCTTGTAATATTTCAGTTCAGTAGCTTTCGGTGTAGGAGTAATTTCGGTGTATTTACTTCAGGAGGTATGTACCTACGTACGTGTAGTGAGAAATAAACATTTACGCTAAACGTGGACGTGCGTATTTCTGAGAATCACTAGCAAGCACTTCAGTTCACTCTCTAGTTGCCTTTGCCAACGAATTTTCGACAGATTTTTTGTTGTTATTACAAAAGCAGGTAGATACTCTCTAATAAATATATACTAAGTACAATTAGATAAAAGGTTGGTATATTATATTTATTTAAAAGCTATTACAAAGTCGCATTCGGTTTGTAAGTTCTTTCATAGCGATACATTTTTATTTTCACAGCTTGTGAAGACACAAGCACAGTGTGACATTTGTAGAACGTCTCTTATATATATCGTCGGCTTATTGCAAGAACTCATTAACTGAAAAAATCACTAAATACGTTTTTTATCTATAGTGGATTTCTTTTGACACATTCTACAAAAGGCAAAAACTCACTAATTTCTAGCTAGTCTAGGATAATATGGGCAAATCAACATAACCACTGACTAAATCGAACTAAAATACCGTTTATCTCAGAATAGTGAATATATCACATAATGACTTCTTGCAATAAGCCGACGATATATGACTTTTAGAAATCACGATTAGATTAGATATCTTAAACAAAGTGTACAAAGTCTATAAACAAGACTGTTTTGTTTGGTATTTCTATGAACTAATGAGAAGTCATCAAAGTCGATGAGTAGCGAACCTGTCATCTGTCAATAAACACTGTCTAATCACGGTTCTGATGCGAAAGCGCTCGTCGATTGTTTTATAATGATTAGCATCGCGACTATTAGCGCTAATTTGAACAACTTCATACAAGCCGCACGGGATTTACTTCAGCATGGCCAGAGCTTAACAAGTTTGTATGTACTTATTTGAGTTTCGAGCGAATCCAAATTGGAATTGAAGAAAGTTTGCGATGAACAGCACAAAAGCACAGTCTGTGACAAAAGTATCTATTTATTGAGCGTAGCTCAAAAATATTAAAGTGTCTGTAATTAATACTATTAGATCCAAATGGACCAATAAAATTAAGCAATTTGCCAATGTTGTGTTTCAGTGCTTTAATTAGCTAGAATAGTCGCGAGTGAGATGTGAACTATGTAGTATGTGTAGGAATCGGACTATCAGGGTAGGCAGCTGCAAATTGCGAATGCGTTTTCGATTGCCTTATGCGGTTATACCTACTTACGTACGGAATAAAACCTCGAAAAAGAGAAAGACGTAGATGACTGAGTAATTCTTATGCATAGGTTTTTCGATATCCGTGGTTTTACATAAATAGTAGGTATTGGGAATAGTAAGTGGTGATCATTTTCTCCGTACGACCTTTTCAAATAGCATATATTTAGCTTATTATAGTTTAGGTACATGGGTAAAAGACATAAGCATTAGAATTTTTGAACTGTTGTTGTTTTGAAGTTTTGAATTTGTTCAATGATAAGTGTTGGGTACTCGTCGTCATCAATACTGTTACGTCATACGGAAAATCGATTTTAATAACTATAAAGCTGCGATCTAATTGAGTGTATCTACAAACACAATACGATATCGAGAAGGGAACTAGATAGTAAAGAACCACGAATACACGTCATTTGACCGTTTACCTATCGAATAGGCTTTATATTACTTCCGTTTAACAAGGAAGTACAGAAGTTATTATTAAAAAAAACTCACTTTGGCGGCCATTTCATCAAAAGCTGCTTTACCTCAGTAACCCGACAATTTGCAAGGAGGTATTTCAAATAGTAGGTTTCCGGCCTGAAGCAACTGAATAATTATGTTCCGCGTCTAGTGTAAATACAAAATGCATTCAAATATACACATATTATACTTTAACAAAGTATACACATGTTTTTGATTTATTTTGAATATAAAAGTATATTTAAAACAAACTGTTTTTAGGCGGAAACGGACAATTAGTTAGCTTTGAGCTTACCGGGTAGCCCTGCACCTTTAACCTACTTATTTGTATTTTGAACGCTGTTTTGTTTTCTCCCTAACCTTATACACACACATACCTACAAAACTACATATACCTATCTTGTTGTGTAATGTTACAATAGAAATCTAAACGACCCTCCTGGTGAATATGTTCAGCGAGCTAATACATAAGTATATACCAGGAGGATCGTTTAGATTTCTATTGTAACAGTCAAGATAGCATTGTTGTTTCTTATTACCATACCCAATAGTTTGCCGCTACTACGGGTAAAAAACATTAATTGTAACAGTTATGTTTTTTATAACCCACCCACCTACTTACTAAATATTGTATTTTGTCAATATCGTTTCCAGTACTTACCTACACGCTAACGTTCCTAGTTATTTCCGTTTTTCCGCCTGCCCTAGAAACAGACTTTAGGTAACCAGGTACCTTAGTTACCAAAATAATGGATAAATATCGAACGAGCTAAACTGCCTTAATTAATTATGGAGATACTCCGACCAAGACTGTTACATAAAACGTCCTTTTAATTTTCTATTTAGAACGGACGACGAAGCGAATTGGGTCGACAAAGCTTTAGAATGTGAACAAAGTGAAATAAAAAATGTATGATTTTCCTCTAAATTTAGCGGTCGGCTTAAAGCGGAGTTGTTCAAAGATTTATTAACATATTGACAGTTCTTATAGCAGGTGTGGTAAAATTTTACACAGACAATAGACTAATCAATTAGGTATTACGAAATAATTTCAAATTTATTGCACCCACTAGGGTAAAAATACAAAATAGGGACTACTCTATTTTGTATTTAATTTACATAAATATGTCGTTCGTTTTGTATGACGTCAATAGTTATTACAGTCCCCCATAACCCATATATAGGCCAATATAGGTGTAAAAGACTAAAGACCATTTTCCATAAAGTTTTTTTGTTCGACACATGTTCGGTCTCTTTTTAATAATAATTATGGTCATCATTTCAATAAATTAGGTGCTGTCCATGATTTGTCAAAGATGAAAACATGTAAAACGTTTCAGACTGTGTTTATTTAAGTTGTCATCTTCACAAGATTCACGTTGATTGTGTCGTGTAGTTTCAAGGAGGCGAGGAGAGGAGTGCACCGGAGGGCGAGGCCGCGGAGGGAGGCGACTCGGCCGACACGCTCTCCGACCTCCGAGACGATGACGAGGACTCGGTGAGTGCACTACTGCGCTTGCCCCACCCCCCTCACCGCTCCCTTGCCACCAGCCTAAATAAATAGGACACTAGGGCACTAGGCGGCCTGAGCTAGATAGTTCCTAGTTTAGCTAACGTAGCAGGTTAAAATAATCTCACTCGAATCGATTGCTCATTATGTTTCGACATATTTTGATTATTGATGCTACGCCGATCATGAGCTCTCATATTAATTTTTCGCTTGTCAATTACATAGACATGCTTCGTACATTATTCGTAGGTTCTGTCGCCACAAGACGAGAGCAAGGACAACGAAGAACAGAAAATACTTAGCATGTTGCAAGAAGAACTGGTGAATAGAGACGACGACAAGTAAGTTCACAGGAATTGCACAATATTATTGTTAACTTGTATTTGTTACGTGGACAGTTTATGTTTCTTTTGTTTCACATGTGTTTATTAACAGTCTGTTAACAGAAAAAAAAACACAAAATTGAAATAGCACCCAATATATTTGGGTTTATTATGCGGCACTTGTGTTGTGGCAGGCATTGTAAATAGTACTTATATTTGCAAAACTCAAAATCAGAAATAGTAGTCGTGTTTTTGAAGGTTGAAAGCCAACCAAAACAAAATTAAATGTGCAGCTAATTTATATTTACGCACTTGTCTACAATTTTATGGTCACCATTGCTAATTATGTATTATCAGTTAGTTTTTCAGTTCTAATTGAAATTATTCTTTAGACGCAACGATTTTTCTTTTTTGGTTTTATCTTTGAAAGTATCAGTCAGTACTGTGTACGTTTTGAATTGATTTACGTCTTCTTTGTGAAATAGCGCATCAAAATGTTTGTTTCTTTCTACACATACGCTGGAATGTGAAGGGCAAAACCATCTCGAGTATAATTGATAGGATTGTTCGACTACTAGCATGTTCGTTTTTCTAGTTTTTGCTCACTGAACCAAACTGAAAGACTATAATCGAAATTACCACTCCCATTGGAATAGGTACCAATAATAGTACCTGGATTTAGATTATAGTCTAATAAAAACTTAGTTACAAGGATTCATCTATTTAAATTGTTGATGAAATCCGAAGTAATATTATGTAGGTATGTGAGAGAACATGCTTTTTTCTGGATTTTGGTTTGGAAATAACTGGTAAATCATCAGTTTCGTATACATAATTAAATTAAACAAATATCCCCGGCCATTTCATAAACAAGTGTTAGGTAGGCTCATCAGTAAGTTTCGATGTTAACATTTGCGTAACCATCTTAGCATTTACCACAATGACGCCGACGGTGCCAGGCAGGAGGATGTACTTACTTACGTACTCTGCGAGTTGTTTTTTACTGATTTAAAGAACATCAGTTACGGCAGGTACAGTAACCGTTCTGAATTAACCAGTTGTTAAAAAATTTAAAAGAGAAAAAGTTTATTAATTGTAGATCATTTACAGCAATAAAACCTGCTGTAAATAACCTACAATTATAAGAAAATAGGAACTTTAAACTTTATATACCTACCTGTAACATTTAACAGACAATAGCCCACAAATAGTATTAACTTCAAAGAATACGCTAGATAAGGATTAATATTTACCCAGGGTATGTTCCATGTCTTCCTACACATCTCCCTTTTCTTACGTTTTTGTAGAATTGTAGGCGAGTGAAGATCGATCTGCGATCAGCGTGCATCGCAAATAGTTACATACAATATGCTATTTTAGGCGCTTGTAATGGAACCGTGTCAATAAACACATTTACCATTCCAGTCCTCGGTACATACAGAGGCACATAGTTTTATTTATTAATAAATAGGTGCTGTTCTAAAGGACCTATAAAACTGATGCTTGTTTATTCAAAAGATTTTCATTTTCCAGATATTTTTATATGCAGTAACAGTGTTACATTTAACCCGATTTCATTTTAGTAAATAATAAGTTTAGTATCTGAATGTATTTAACGAAAAAATAACATAAACAGGGAGCTAGCAGACGGGACAACATTATGCCTGACGTTTAAAGCTTCGGGTGCGGAGGAGGTGTACGCTCGACGGAGCGACCCGTGCCCGCTGGCCATCGCCGCGCCGCCGCTCATGCTGCTGCCCGCAGTGGTCGCGCTCGCCAGCTTCGCAGTACCACCCACCTGGTCGCTACATGCCGTCTACCTCGCACTCGTGCTAGAGACCGGCCTAATCAATGTGGTTTATTACACGTGCTATCGATATTCACAATATAAGGTTAGCTTCTTTGTTAATGAAATAATCTGTAGACGGTCTGTCTAGGTTTCCGGTATGGTTAATACTATCAGCTGTAGCTTCACCAAAATTTAGTAACATTTAGAAGAAAAAATGTCCAGGGAATTTGGCTACCGATTTACATTTGTGTTAGTGGTCAAAGAGGTATTTATTCCTCACATAAGTATCTATATCATTTAGTATTGTCATTTTAAAACAAACAAACACCTTTTAATCCGGTATCCGTCCCTAAGATGACAGTTTGAACGTGGCGTCGCTTTCGGTTTTATTTAATATGCCAAAGGTAGGTACTTATTGAGTACCGATTTCATTATTTGAAACGTTATTCTCGGCTTAAGTGCAAATTATGGATTTATCAGAACATGTTAGGATTTACAGTTGATCAGGTAACTATGTTGTATTGCTACACTCAATTTAAATATCTATTTATTAATCTTTCAGAAAAAAACAGTCAGTCCTTACTGGAAGCTGACATGCGGAACGTTCAACATCGCGATGTTTGTGGCCGCGAACATTGCGCCACTGGTAAGTGTGCGCTAATACACTATCTAAGCTATCTTCACTATCGCCGCCACTCTCACTATCATACTTGTTATTTCTATTTCCGTTGCGGTGAGGTTCTGTCACGATCACTATCGCTACAACTGTCACTATCACCGCGCACGTCGGAAATCATTGAACTTACACATATGTTGTTTTCTTTAAATTAGATTGCTACTCACACTTATGTATTTTCTTACGATTTCAATTAGGTACATTGGAGAAACTTTGTCGGAAACCCAGTCCTGGTACATTCCGCATCCGATGATTTAAATGTGCACGTACTTATGTGTTTGTGCAGATAATTTGCGGTAATTTCGAGACGATGCTTCTGGAGGACGGCCTGCGAGACGACGCGCCCGTGCACAGCGGCGCACGTCGCTGCATACATCCTTCTTACTATTATCACGTGAAGTACCTTTTCTACTTTCACATTCTGATGCCGATGGCAAACTAACGACCGATATGATGATTTGACACACCAGGCTTAAGTTATGCAGCTGTTAAAAATTATCAGAAACATGCTAAAATGCATGAGCACTAGACTTGACCAGACTCTTATATAATTAATTGTACGAGTATATGCTGTCGCAACGACCTAAGTTTTTAAGAATTTGAGTTTATACTTACTAAAATTTTAAAGTCCACAAATAAAACGCATTTTGCACAGCTTAATATTTCTATGCTATGATGTCAAAACTAATTTTAGTATGCAGATGTGGAGTTTAGTTCTACCTAACCTATGCTATAATTATAAACGCTGCAGACTCATAGTTATTATATAAAACAATCTACATACCTACAAAAATGATTACTTGTATATACTACGTTTTCAGTGGTATGTTGAGGTTGTGTAACTTAGTTGACCTTTCAAGCGTCCTAGCTTTCTCACATAGTCGTAAACAGTTACTGTAACTTACACCTACCTCTACTTCTTTGGGTTAAACGAATGCAACAAAACAACAACGCCCAACTGGTGACAGGTTTCTCATCGTTGTCGCTTTATAAATATCATAGTAACCTATTTCCCCCGTTCGACTTTTTTAATCTCGCATCGTGGGAACAACAGCTGATGTGTACAATTCAACTTTTTTGTTGGTAGTTCAACTTGATAAACCACGTAACTCATTATAAATGCAATGGAACTACAGCTAGAAAGCATGATTTGAGATAAATCTATAAGATAGATTTATCTCAAATCACGCTTTCTAGCTAACTTCGTCGAAACGTTCTAGGAAGTAATATGCTTAGTTTCTAACAATAATACTGTAGCTACGACGTGACATTAATATCTACGTTCTTGTTTATTCAATTAATTAATGGTATGTACATGAAAGCAGAAAAACTATATCCTATTTTCTTAATTAGGGGCATTTTCCTTGCAAACACGAGCCATCTTGACTTAATTACCCACTTGTAATGAGGTCGGGTCAATGTCACCGGTCCATGAAGTAAAACGAATTTACTTTCCATTGAACTATTTATAAACAAAACAATGGCCTTTGTATTGTCAAAAACGTTGCTAGTTATTGGGTCGAAATTCTGTGGATCTTTGGGTTTTGCCCGGAATGTCAGCCGCACAACTCTGGCTTGATTAACTTGCCAGATAATCGTATTTTCTTTTTCGAAGTTTTTTTTTTTTTATTTTTGGCTATAGACGTTATTTGGTTAGTTCTTCGGTCATGAAATTAATTAAATGATTTGTATGTGATCTGTGTTCACAGGTGGGTGCAGGAGCGGCGTGCGGCGCGCTGTGGGTGTCGCCGCTGGGGGTGTGCGCTCGCGGCGTGCTGCTGGCGCTGCTGGCGGGCGCGCACGCCGTGCCCGCGTTGCTGCACCCGGCGCTGCTTCTGTCGCGGCCCAGCCTCGACCGCGATCCCTACCGCGTGCGGTACAACGCCACCACCGACTACGATGAAGATCTGCTGGCTATACTGTGAGTTTCTCTTCTATTTTTATTTGACATAATAAATTAGACCATGCAATATACTTAATATGATATTGTGAGACACCAAAGTAGGCGGCATAAGTATGAATGGTTCATCTTTAACTTACAGGGCTCGCATTCATGGTGGACGCAACATAATAATGCTGTTCTTCATTGTGCTGGCGCTCCTCATTTTCAACAGATACGTTCGTATTACCGTAACTTTTAACAAACAACTACCTACATATTTAAGTAGAAGGTGCTTTAGAAAACTTTAGAACTCTGGACACTTGTGCCATACACCGAGAGTCAGACAGTAGATACTGAATTCTAGTCTAGTATGATTCCTAGATCGAACACAAGATTTATGTTAATGAGTTTCTATGTAGAATGTATGATGTTTATTCTGGAATCTAAATTGTGCTTGGACTCACCGGAGCGAAAGACTCATAAGCTTTGAAGCTCAGCACTCACTATCTTAATCCTCTCACCGTCACATGAGTTATAATTAATTTCGGCATAGGATATAATTATGTACATACAATTGGGCAAGTTGTGACCACAATGCAGGTGGAGTCCCTGGAGCGCGCGCGGCACTCGCGCGGGGAGCGCATGCGTGCGCAGGCGGAGCAGGCGGGCGACCTGCGCCGACGCAACCAGGCGCTCATCCACAACGTGCTACCGCCCCACGTCGCGCGCCACTTCATGGGCGCGCGCCACCATCATCGCGACCTCTACAGCCAGAGCTACGCCGAGGTCGGCGTGCTTTTCGCCTCTATGCCCAACTTTTCAGGTACCTGGTAATGTACTTGGCTCAAAGATTTTTTCCCACTCATGTCTAGAACGGGACATCGAGATCTGGAAATTATGAATGAAAAAAATAGAACCAAGTTTTTCTAACTGAACAAACAGCTGTGCTGGTGAGAAGTTTGTTGCGCCACTTCTTCTCCCCAGCGAAACCACTAGGAAGTGGTGAAGGGTGGGCGTTTAAGGGGACCGTCTTATATAATTTAACGTTAGAAAAGTGCTGATTCTCAGCCTAATTTGAATAAATGACTTTTGATTTTGATATGATCTGTAAATTCCAACACGTAGCGAGCAAGCGTGATGATAAAACCGCGTTCCTTTTCTAATGGGAAGGGTTCCTACAGTCACGCAGTTACACGCTGGTATTATTATTATGATTTGATCGTTACTTAATATTTGTCTCATCTTAACGACTACCACACATGCCAGAGTTCGGTTCAATAATATTAAAAAAATAAGTATATTATGTTGTTACTACCTTAACAGTTATGTTAATTGATAATTCTCAAAGGTCATGTATCTAATAAATGCATCTTCAACAACACTACCTACTACTCTACTATAAAAAATGTAGAGTTCGTTGTTCGCCTTGAACATATTTTTTGTCTCTGGAGACTATTAATGAACCAGTTGAATAAATTTATTTTTATTGTTTTATATTAATATTTCATCTAGTAATTATGGAGGTACTAAAGTTTTAATATTGTTGATTTTAATCAAGACATGAAAAAAGTGATAAAAAAAAAATTAAACACAAATTATCATTTGTTGCAGAGTTCTACTCGGAAGAAACTGTCAATAACCAAGGCCTAGAATGTTTACGGTTCCTCAACGAAGTTATATCAGACTTCGATTTGGTAGGTAATTGTTATTTACAGTTCACCTAACAATAGCATACGTAAAAGTTACAAAAAATATCATAACTCTTTTTTCAATTTACAACGTTTGTAATAATATTATGTATGTTATAACTTTTGATCCGTTACCTCACATGTAAAATGAAGTAACGAAATTATTGGGATCACTAAACCGGGGTCAGATGTCATTTATAACAAGAAATTAACATTGTCCTCATGACCTAGCTAGAGAGACACACCCATTCTCAACTCTCAAGATCTTATTATTCAATTATTTTTGAGATGTAGGTAGGTATCAGTTTTAGAAAGTTTCGTCAACATTGCACAATTAAGTAATAAACAAGATATAATTATATTCTTCTATTATTAATAGGACAAGATTATATTTATTTATTATATATAAATAGGTAGGCACGTACGGTCGTGAAGGAAACTGCTTTCTACTATACAAGTTGTAAAAGGCGATTGAAGGGCATAGTTACAAACTAGTCGCCAAACGATAGGTTGGACTACACACTTGGTGTTAATTTACATACTGACCGAGACCAGAAAGTATCATAAACTTTCGAACAAATTTAAGGAAATGACCGAGCTAGAAATTTTACTCCTCGAGTGATGAATTGCAATGAAAATATGACAATATATAGTATCTACAAATTCCTTTTCTATTTAAATTCAAAGCTCCTTCAGTCTTGTGACAAATGGTAGAAATCATTGCAGGTAGGGTGCTATCTCTAACAACCCCTACGCGTTTTGCTACGCCTGTGGCTACGGCGTAGCACGCACTGTAGTTTGGGTGTTTTCGTGCGTTTACAATGCCTTTGGAAACATTTTTGTGTTAGTAATTAGAATAGTAAATAGTAGTTAGAATCCCATAATTTGTTTTTAAGTTACATAAATGTTTTTTTAGGCTTGTACTGCTTTTTTGTCACGCATATAATTAAGCGGTCTTTTATTACATTTATACTGTCGGTGTTATAGTACCTACAGGGAGTATTACCTTAATTCCAAAACACAGTTTCAAACTATGTTTTATCTATTCGATGTTTCATTAAATTATTGTGTAAACACCATAAATCATTTTATAGCAGCAATCATGTTATAGCAGTAATCATGTTAATGATCAGCACATTGTAATTTTATAACATACTGGTTTCAGTTGCTGGAAGATTCCAAGTTCAGTAAGGACATAATCAAAATAAAAACGATCAGCTCCACATACATGGCTGCGTCAGGCCTAAATCCTACGCGACAAATGCAGGTGAGTCATTAATCAAACGTTTGCAATATATCGAGTGAGCGTTTAATTTGTATTAACAACTTAACTAGAATCAACAAAAGTCTATAATAGAGTTAGAGAATGACTGAGTGATTTAAAACAGCGTATGATTGTTACTTACATAAAACATTTAAGATTTTTTTTGCATCTGAAACAAGTGAACAAAATGCCAAGTCACTCTATCGATAGCGTCACATGACTGCTAATTAGTAAATTGTGAATATGAAATGCACATATTGATTTTTTTAATATATTGCAACAAAGTTTTATGAGCGCCATTAACCTTCTCGTTGTACACCTTCCTTCCTTCCGTACAGTTCGAGTTCCCGCTAATGTGAACTAGTTTAACATAATATTCTACGACCACTGACTGCATTATGACAACAAGGCTTAGCCGTAGTGTCAAGAGAGAACTGTGGGTGTGCACTCTGCTTGACCCCTTTCCCTTGAGTAATTTCAAAATCACTTACAACGCGTATTACTGTCTGTTTGAATATTCATGTACCTGCAGTCCGGAAATTTGAGGAAAGTTAAGCAAATTGAAAAACTACACCAATTGTTATTCGACTAAGTAGAGAATGACAGATTTACTGAACAACAAGTTGATAGTCAGCGTATCAATCGAGTTCCTTCGCTGTACCTACATGCTGCGTGGTGGTTTGTGCAGCCGTCGGACGGGGTGCTGGTCCGGTGGGCGCACCTGGCGTGCCTGGTGGAGTTCGCGCTGGAGCTGCAGCGCGTGCTGGCCGCCATTAACGAGCAGTCCTTCAACCACTTCGTGCTGCGCATGGGCGTCAACCACGGGCCCATCACCGCCGGCGTCATCGGCGCGCGCAAGCCGCACTATGACATATGGGGCAACACCGTCAACGTTGCCTCTCGGATGGAAAGCACTGGCAAAGCTGGATGCATTCAGGTATGATACAAACCAAACTTACAAAAATATACAATATCAAGAAATAATAGGGTTGTACAGAAAGCAACGACGCGACGTTACGAAACATCACGTTCTAAATACTAAACTAAAATGAGTCTTCGAGTTTAGAGACGTAGTTTTCTACTGATATGAAGAGACTTTCTCCAAAATATCCATGATTTATTTTTCTCAAGTTTTGTCAACTTGTCGATACTTTTGTCTGTCGCAGGTTACAGAGGAGACTTGCGAGATTCTGCAAAGTTTCGGCTACTACTTCGAGCAGCGCGGCCTGGTGGCGGTCAAGGGCAAGGGCCAGCTCATGACCTACTACCTGCAGGGCAAGCGTGCCACGCCCACCGGCCCCACCGGCCCCACCGGCCCCGCCGGCCCCGCGGGCAAACACACCGTCAGTAACACCTAATGTATACATAGAACACATTTTATCTAATCAGTTATAAGCTACCAAATACTTATGTTAATAGTACGATGCAGTGGCAAATACGAATGATCTGTACTGGAGCTAAAAATGTGACTTCCAATAATTTCCATTTTAATATGTAGTGTATAGTTTAGCTTGATTGTACGTAATATTGCTAATTTAAAGAGTATATCCACGAGATGCATCATGCAAGATATTTTTTATAGGTTTCTTTAGCTGTTGTGCTCTTTGTTTTTCGAAAATGACGGTTTGGTCCCAAAGGAATTGCCGTTATAAATCTAACGTTGTCTGTGTGTTCATGCACAAACGTCTGTAAACATACGGCCAATTATAATAACGTAACTGACGGATATTATGACACAATTACACGTGTTACGCTTCTATGACGGATCGTCATCGGAGACGGCTGCGTGGGGGAGGGGGGCCTGTAGTGCGCGTCGCGGTGTACAGTCTACCCGGACAGGGCGATTTGCCTCTCGTCGCACTGGACGGTTAGGCTGACCACTTCGTACGCGACATCATCTTTGCCGAACATCAGCTGCTGAAACGAAGATTCTATTTCTATCAATCAATTTTATTTCTAATAGTGCTTCTTCTACGTGGTCACAAGCGGCTACTTTTGTATTGGTAGTGCAGTTAAACGAAAACTTATTTCTGTATACATACAGGGTGATATATCAAATTCTGGGAAGTAATGACATTTTATGGCAATCTGAAGAAGTATTGGTTTTAGATAAACTGATACATATTTTCAACTATTCCTTGTTATAATTATCCTATATTATGATTTCTCCCGAGGCACTCTTACCTTCAGAAATGTCAGCAGTCCGATCATGTTAGGGATTCTTCATCATTCTTGTGTGATTTGGAAACTGGCGTTCCTCAAGGCGTTATTCTTTCTCCTCTTCTGTTTTAAATTTTTATTAATCTTATAACTTCCGAACTTCAATGTACGTATCATCTGTATGCAAATGACTTACAATTGTACTATCAAGGTACGGTTGAAGAAATACCATAAGCTATTGACAAATTAAATAGGGACTTGCTTTAAATAATTGCCTTCTTCAATGTCTCACTCACCGCACAGACTTTATTCACTCTTCCTTCTTCGTTAAGTCTATCCCCTTTCCAGGGGGAGCGCATCTCATCAGAATGGCAACCAATATCTATGCAACCAGCCGATCATCCTTTAAATTAAAAGTTTGCCAGCACATTCGTAAGAAGCTAGCGGGTACATATTTGAATGTCGAACATTAAAATACCTACGTGTAAAATGTCAACGTTCAAAACATCGAAAATTTAAATATCGGTTATATCGTAATATCGAAAATTGTTATGCCTAAGCATAAAATGTCTAAAATTGAAATGCCGAGTTATAAAAATATCTAATGATTAAAAACATCGATAATCATTATAACTAAGTTCAAAATGTCAACATTCAATACACTTTAGTACATTATATTTACGTTAAAAATACCTACTAGTTAAAATATCGAACTTGTAGGCAGGCATGGTTGCAGGATGCAAGAGAGAGCGAAGGGCACCCCGGTGTTAGGTTAGGTTAGGTTACTTTAAACCCTTTACACAGAAATAGGGGCCCCGCGTAGCGGGGCTCCGTCGACATAAGATGCAAGAGCGGGCGCGGCCTACAAATGTGTTTTTTTTAAAGTTATTTATTATGTGAAAATAATATTACTTAAGCATGCAGAGTGCAAGCGAGCATCCATCATGCAGCAGGCATGGTTTCTGTCACGGCTCCGGCGCTGCGGGGCTCCCGGCTCCGGCGGTCCCACGCGAGTTTATCGTCGTCGATGGTTTTAACGCTCACCACCGCAGCTTCGGCTTGCTGGCCGGCATAGCCGGCCAGCCTCAGCCGCGGCGGCGGGCGTTCAAGCCACCTCCGCCTCAGCTCGCGGGCCGCCTCGCCCCTCTGCGCCTACGCGGGCTTAAATTACACTCTAGGGGTAGGGCAGACAAGACCACGTGGAGTCGGTTTTGCAGCGATTTGTTTCTGTCACTAATTTTTGTAGCACAACATATAAATAAATATCGATATTTAGGACATTCGATACTCTGTACTTCGATATTTACGTCATTAGATAATCTGTACTTCGATATTTAAGCCTTTCGATATCATGTTTGTCGATAATTAGATTTTAGATATATTGGACGTAGGTTATCTAACCATTCGACAATATAAACTTACGTTATTTTAATTTTCGGTTTTATGGTCGTTCGATATTTAAATTTTCGATGTTTTGAACATTGACATTTTTACCGTAGATATTTAAATTTTCGAAATTCAAATATGTACCCAAGCTAGCAGTATCATCACAACGTTATTGTTTTCCCATTGTTTGTCTAATTTGTTGGATAGGACCTCTTGCTCAGCAGAATGAAGCGCTTGCGACCACTAGGCCAATGAAGCAGTCAGGTGTTAAATTTTGTAGGGGAAAATACAAAATCTACGCGGACGAAGTCGTGGGCGAAGTGTTAGTAAAAAAAAAAACAAACTATAACGTTGGTTAAGCTTCTTGACATTAAGGGAAGGCCCCATCCCATGAATTTGCCACGGGCCTCAAACGGTATAGTTACGCCACTGATTAGGACATAGAATAATTATTATCCCGTTAGTAAATTCCTGTGGGACAATTTCCGATCTCTACGCGGGGAAAGCCGCGGTAAAAAGCTAGTTGTTTTTTAATCTTATCAAAACTTTACACAACGATTTTAGTATGTAATGTTGGTTTTGCTTGTAATGTGAAATCGTAGGTATTATTGACGACGTTGTGTATAGAATATTCTCGAATTAGTCAATGCCTGAGCTTTGTATACCAACGCAGCCTTGACAAAGTTATTCAAAAAGTTTAGCGTTGTTCAAGTCGAGCGTCATCTTTATTTAACAGTTTCTTTCTAAAACTCGATTTATTTTTAACGGTAGCGTAAGTACTGCACTTAGATTTTATTGTATGTAAGTCTTATTGCTGACTGTTCCTACTAATGACAACGCGGAAAAATTTGAAGCAGAAAGGAGAGTCATTTCCCGGAAAGAACGTTGACATAAGATGACGCAAGCAAAGTATACAGTTCTCGTTACTACATTACAGATGGAGCCGCCGGCGCCAGAGGCTGGCGCCGGCGACGCGCTGCTGGCCAACGGCGCCGCGGACGCCGGCGAAGTGCGCCCCGGCGCAGGCGCCGACCTGCCTCTACTGCCCGCCTGAACACTGCCCTAGCATTCCATGTTACAATCATAATCTACATTAATAGTTAAAAAGTAATTTTCTTCTATTGTTTAGCAACAATGACATAACTGTAAAAATAGGTTGCTTTATGAACATAAATGGAAATGCTCTAAAAATAAACCTTGCATTGTTTCGATAAAATAAGAATTTACAAAACGGTTTTATAACTTTTTTATTCGGGTACGTACAAATAATTGATACTCATGCGTTTGACCACCATCTGAATGTAAGGTACATTCAGATGGTGGTCAAACGCATGAGTAGTCGTGATGAGGTGGTCGACGATGGTGCAAGCTTGACAACCTATTAACTCGGAGATATCTTTTAACTATCAAAATACAAAAACTCTGGCAAGGGTTTCTCTCCCTAACTTATATTCTTATTTGATCGTCGTTTTTGAGTTGTGTCGTTGTTGCCAATGAATTTAGTTACGAATGCATGGTCGTACATTGATAGCAGGCAGGTTTTAATAAAATACAAGATGACCTGTTTACAGTGGGCTATAAAGATTTTTTAGAAAGCTATCGCCGCGCCAAGGGCTTTTTAAAATACCCCCATGACTGTATGTTCAATGATTACAGAGTTTTTAAAACTACTGGGAAGTCTTTGCCACCCTTAATTTAATTTTTAGGGACTGATAATCTGGACCGACTTTTGTCGAAGAAATTATTTCCCTTTGAGGTATGTTTTCTCTTAAACTATAAATAATCACAGAACACATGGGGCTTTTTCGGATAGCCATTGGTAAGAGGCTTCTAAAAATCGTTTTCGGCCACTGTAATGGCCACCCTGTAGGTACATTAAATAGGCCGTATAACAGATGTATCTCACAAGAATAATAATAATTTAGCTGTTTCATATCGGTAAAACAGTACACAATAATGTATGAGGTACTGTCGTCTTTTTTAAAGTGTCCTTCTTGTCTTTTATGTGCCGATAAAAAGGCAAAAAATGCTGGTATGATTAATAAGGTATTGATGCAGACACCACATGAAAACATACACAGTTAAGAAATTATATTAAGCTTCATAGGAAGGTATTACTTTTAGTAATTAATTGCTAACTGAAAGTATCTCTTTCTCAGGGGGTGAACAATATTACGCTAGATTTTGCGTGTAGCTAAGCTCAGGAAATATCTTCAAGATCATTAGTCCGAACAAATGAAGTAATAATATAGGAGGTAACTAACAATGATAAAATAATAAAGGGAACTAGTTTACTGGGTATAGGTAGGCAAAGTTACCTGACCTAGACTAAACTAGTTATCCTTAAATCAAGTTTGGCCGGTAACCAAGTAAATACAAAATGCCTACGACGAATATTTTCCATGCAAAGTAAAATTCCAGAGGATGAAAGAATGTTTAGAACTGAGTGCTTCAATTTTGCTTTCGCGGCGTTTTAATTGCTAGTTGCCTATTATCTTTGGTTGATAATAATGAGAAAGTGAGTGCTGTATAATGGTTGTTACGTAAGATTTAATATTAATACTGCTTAGGCCTGTGACGTTTATGTCTAATCCCATGTATCCATACCTACATAACAGTGACTAATTCATAAGCAACTGGAAACAATAATCAATTAAGTATATCTTTGTTTTTAAAGTTCAATCTACACAAGTCATTTAGTTAAGTAATTCCCTTTCGGATTTTTGTAACAATAAAACTCATCATCCTACTGTCTACAGCTCTTTGAAAACAATGTGTTTTTTTAATTTAAAGTATTAACTATTAATAATGTGATGAGAATTATGTGATGTGATCACGTCGCGTCATATAGATATACAGAGTGTTACAGAAAGGGTATATCAATACAAACGGGTTGAAGAGTGTATCTGGTCTAGAATCTCTGTACAAAATTTCAGCTCAAAAGCATTAACTTTGAAAATGCTTAATATTTTTTTATTTCGACATCACGGCGCTGCACTGGCGCGCGGCGGCGTGATGTGCGTGTACTAGGCGCACAGACACACTACAGACAGTGGATAATGACCCTCGTAGTGTGTTGACATGTTTGTTATGATTTCAATTTAATAAACTATCGAAATAAAAAAATATTAAGCATTTTCAAAGTTAATGCTTTTGAGCTGAAATTTTGTACAGAGATTCTAGACCAGATACACTCTTCAACCCGTTTGTATTGATATACCCTTTCTGTAACACCCTGTATTTCAACAGGCCCTACTTGTGCAGTATTTAAGGGATAAATTATTATACATTTGAGTAATAGGACATTATTAATGTCTTGTTTTATCAATACGTAATAAGAAGCGTAGCAATAATAAATTATAATTCAGGGTAATTATCATTATCACTTCGCAACCAGCACAAAATCTAGGAGTTTATCAAAAATTTTTTCAAAAATTATCTAACAATACGCAAATGAAAACATAATACTATGGTATTAAGTAGGGTTGGTCCAGTTCCCAAATATTATCTACAATAGCAGACTTTAGCAAAAGTTGTAGGTATTTAAAAACGTTATTTGGGATTTTTGCGATTGTGTAATACGCAACAAAATCCAATAAAACATTTCAACATTTTACCTTCATTTCATAATGTGTGGGATACGTATGACTAAGACACTATCGTTAAACCTGCAAAAAATATATATAATTATTATCTACATTAGGTACATGCTGTATGTACACGTATGGAACCACTCATCTATAGATATTTTCAGCAAATGTGTCACATGTTTTATTTTTATTAAAATAGTTACCTAATTAATGAAGCGAGCTCGTAATACCTATTTATTATTTCGATTTTGAAATATAATTGCTCGTCACACGACGCATTGCTTTATTTAACTATACCAAAAATGTGTGCTTAATATTTCCTTGTCATGAATATTAAATCACGGTTCTCTGTAGGTAATTCCCGTAGAGTTAGGAGAGAGATAGGTAGCTTAGATATCTTTGTTTATTCCGTTTCTGATTCACACCACATTTTCGTATTGACAATTTCAATACTGTACAAATTCAGACTGAACTACAAAAAAAATATACTTATCCTGAACTTAATGAACGATTTTTATACCATGATCTCTATCCTAGTTCCTCTCGCTACGCCTTTGCGTTTGCGACCCCTGTACCAAATGATTAGGAATATAGCCAGGGGCAGAGCATTGTGAGACTTTATTGTCTGTTTACGAAAAGCTTGAAACTCATCACAAGTCACACGAAGCTTCTATTAGCTTTGTTTTAGCACATATTTTTAGCATCATCTATGGGATAATTCAAAACTCCAGTTGTAAAAATAATGTGTGTATATCTTACACCTCTGTTACATTATGAACAGTTAAAAATCAATGTGTTGTAGGTTTTACACATTTGTATGATTGTTGAATAAGCATCGTGAATAAACTGATACAAATATAGTGATTCACAATCATACCCGCACGAGTAAAGACGAGTTTCACAGTTATATAACACCGTTTTTGCAGTAAATCTTATATAGTTGGTGTTGCCTCATCTTTGAATCTTCATGTATTTAAGTAGCTATATTGTGATATTGATTGTTAGGTACTTAGAAAGTTAGTATCAGTGTCGCTTGAATCTCATACAGACGAACGGGTCTGTGGCAGTGTGTAACTAAATAAAAGTAGATAATTGTGTACTACATACATACTAGTATCAATAATAGAATTATATTGTATCATCACTACAACTGTGCTTTTATAATTCGCCTAGAATATCTTCTTAGCCTAAGTATTGATTGTGTACTTTTGTATTAGACTATAAAGTATCTACTAGGATGTAATAATAGTTGTCGTCTTTGGAGTAGGTCCTTACACAGATCTATCTATCATAGATATTTAAATTACAATGTAGGTATCTCAGTGGTGATATTATTATCTATTGTAATTCGTATTTAGGTAACGCGTATGTAGAAAGATGATTTTATTTTCTTTCTCTCTAGTGATATTACCTACTTCCTGTGATTTGTGACTATTAATAATTTTATACATGTTCTAGCTCAAACTAAATCTGGAGGTTGAACTTCTCTTGGCTATAATTTATTAAATAAAGCAATATCTACAATTTGTTTGTTTTTGTGTGGTAATAATGACCCCGTACCTAATGTAAAAACATTTTAGGTAATAACAACTACCTAGGTAGAGATCGTCCAATTTAAAACTGCACAGTGGCCCCTCCACTAGAATTTCTATACAAACAATTGAAATGTGTATGCAACAATCAGTGGAGGGGCGTGCAATATTAAATTAAACGATGTCTACAGTCCGATCCCACCATATCCATACTGAAATCAGCCGTACTCATAGTAAGATAGGTAGGTATACCTACCTACGTTGTCTAGGTATGCCTAACTAACTTGCTGTTCAATGTCTTGTTCGCTAAACCAATGTTATCAACAAGTTAGTAAGTATATTACGAGAGAACTTGCACTTGGTATCCTTTAAACATTTAATTCAAGATCTTGTGATTTAGAAAAGTAATTTAAGAAGAACCACATAAATTAAACAATGACCACTGCCTCTTGGAATTGATTTTTTTACTTGCCAAGAATTAAGACAAAATGGAATGGCATGACTAAACGGAATTGTAGCCAATAATATAAACTATAAAATCTAATGGCTTTACAGATTGTTTCACAGGTCATTTAGGTTTTCACAAACATTAGGTAGGCATTAACGTTATGGGTGACGTTACTCATCTTTCATAAGTACCTACAGTGTAAGTAATAAAAAACCGCTACATCTCTCACTATGTTCGTTAGTGCCTTAGAGTAGAGGTATAAGTCCATAAATTTATATAAGCTCGGAGCAGACCCCTGCAGGACACTCCCGTGCTTCCGAGCGCGGCTGGCTAGGATCGGGCAAGACCTGTCTCTGGCAGCAGTAGTTGCGTGGTTTTAGGTAGTAAGTTAAGAATCTCCATGGTTTTATCCCCGAAGTCCAAAAGGTATACATAGGTATACTGTAGATTGCGCGCATCACCCATAGGCATTTTGTTCCATTTGTCAGCAATGTATATAGCTTAATTATAGTGCTTTTCCATACGAGGGCAGACGTTAACCATGCGAAAATATCTATTGTGTGCGAGGTTGACGAGTTATGAGGTAATGTTAATAAAAAAAAATTCTTAGATTCATTATAAAAATAACATTGTTTATTAAAGGGGTTAGAAGATTTTTGTATGGAGGGTGGCCCTAAGGTCGGTCGCCATTTTGATTTTTTTTCAGAATCGCGGTGCACAACAAAAGTTACATATTTAGATAGAGGACGCTTATACAAACAAAAAATGTTATATAACATAATATCCTAAAGCGTCAGGTTTCGGAGTTATTCACCGAAATATAATTCGAAAACAACAAGGATTTTTTTGTTTTTTTTCCCTCCAGGTAAGCATATTGAACTATTGAGGTAATAGAAACGTTATAAAACCTTTATGGAGAAGAAACAAATGAAAAATAGACATTTTTTAAATAAATAATTAAGCACGGCAATTTATAGTTCGTTTTTTTATCCCAGAGACTAATCTGACATTTAAGTCTTTTGTGTTTTCGTTTTTTTTAGTATAGAAGTTTGACATTACACTTGTCAGATTAGTCTCTGGGATTAAAAAAACGAACTATAAATTGCCGTGCTTAATTATTTATTTAAAAAATGTCTATTCTTCATTTGTTTCTTCTCCATAAAGGTTTTATAACGTTTCTATTACCTTAATAGTTCAATATGCTTACCTGGAGGGAAAAAAAAACAAAAAAATCCTTGTTGTTTTCGACTTATATTTCGGTGAATAACTCCGAAACCTGACGCTTTAGGATATTATGTTACATAACATTTTTTGTTTGTATGAGTGTCCTCTATCTAAATATATAACTTTTGTTGTGCACCGCGATTCTGAAAAAAAATCAAAATGGCGGCTGATTTTAGGGCCAAAACCTTCAAACCCCTTTGGAGTATTCAAAACACGTTATTACTACAATTTCCACCTTAAAAGTGGTTAGGTAAATACATGTTTATTTTCAACCTTTTAGTGTGTTATATTTTCCGAATTACGAGTATCTTTTCAAGCCTTGTTGTAATGTTACATTTCCTAAAAAAATCCGCCATATTGGTTTTTTTTCCAAATCCATTTATGTACCCAGTCTTGCAACATCAATACAAATCGTCGATATCTGTTTTTTTTTATTGGTTAGCTCGTTTATTCTCTAGGAACACAACACAGAGACAGACAAACATACATACATATGATACATACCAAGAATAAGAACTAAAAACATTACCCTTCTTTTCGGCTTCGCTGCAGTCGGGTCATGATATCATTCTATTTTGCATAGACATAAATATGGATAGGTACTCAATCACTTTGATTATTATCAAGCCTAAGTACCTATAGTTAGGTTAAAAATGAAAGTCAAAATTACCTACAATCAAGTAAAAGGGAACGAAATAGTTCCAATATGTTTATTAATACATACTTATTTTATAATTAAATACATTATGTTAAATGAACCCATACACTTTATCAATAATTCACTTTGCTTCTACTTTTGTTGCACTGATGTTGCCTTTAATTTTTAGTAGATCGTTTTCTAGATACTGGATACGTTCTTCTAATTCCTTTTTACGGGCTGTTAAGTGAGCCTTCTGGGATTCCAGGTTGTTCTTCAATTCTTTTAAATCCGTTAGAAGAAACATTCTGCCAACAGATTCATATGATTTGGTATCAGGAGGCAACTCACTGATCTCATGCTGAGTAATATCTAAATGATGCAGAACACTCGTCATCATCTTTACTTGATAGGCTACAAGTTGTAACATATGCTCACTGGTTTCCGTCATTTTAAGTTGCAATTCAACACAGATTCAATTAATGTCTTTTTCAGTTCCAAAATAAGACAGCAAAATAATGATGAAGTGAGGTTATAAACAATCGATCGGTCTGTCAAACTTTTTTTTTATATGAGCTGGTAACCCCTAGTAACACGTAACACAGTGCTACAAGATCTTTTGGCACTTAAATTATATTGACAGGACATTGCTGGAAACATTTATGCATTTTTTGTGTTTTCATATAATTAAAACTTTTTTAATAAAAAACAGATCGTTAGTTTTTATTTTTGCCACGCGCCAAAACACCTTCGTAGCTACAGTTATAAGTATGGAACAAGCTAGTTGACAGTAAGAAAAATACCTTATGATTTTTTTATTCTAGAATGGTTTTGAGTTTAAAATATGAAAAATATCAACATATGATTTTAGATTAATTAATATTTTTGCGAAATAATTGCGTAAAAGTAAAAAATGTGTCACAAAGTTTCTTTTGCATAAAACAACACAGATTACCTAGTAGTGTGTTCCTTTTGTATGGCATAATAACAAATAGTATATTATTACTTGAAATAACGTTCACATGATAGGTATAATTTTCATATGCTATAAAAACGAATAACCTAATTTCATGTGATCGAATGTTATATTTCATACAACCTTCTTTTGCTCTAATAACATTTAGTTCGTAACGTTCATTACATAATATAATTTTCAATTAGTATAATGTTTTTTTATACATATAACGTTCAGTTGACCAAATTTTTATATTTACTCATTTTCAGCCAAAATTCTGTACCTAATGAATAAGTAAGCAAATGTCAGGAAACATCATTACCTCATCTAACCCAAATGATTCACCAACAATAAAGGGGACCTGGCGCTCGGCGGCCACTGCCGCGGCGCGCTCGCTTCTCTCGGCGGCCACCGCGGCGCGCTCGCTTCTCTCGCTTGCCTTGGTCACTGTTCTAACCTAACCTAACGAATATAAGGGCAATGGTGTTCGTTGGGCGATGGATGGAAATAAATAATAATGACTGTGTTTTCCCAATAAAAGAATATAATGAAATTAATTAAACGTACAAGAATAAAGCAATAAAATAATAATGTGACATTCTTCGTGTCAAAATATGGTACGAGAGAAAAACTAAAGAGGGCGCGCATGTCATGTGCGCGCCTCGTTCGCGCAGACTTCTGGAATGATCCACGCATCTTCATACGCCGTTTGCATGTGTGTGCATGCATATTATGCAAGGCGTTAACATGTTGCCACCCCAGGAGTGCAGCTCTGATCCTTCACTGGGAGTGGACATAGACGATTATAAGCTCGTCGCAAGGTGCCGGACGTGGTGAGCACGTCGGCCACGCGAGACACGCCGTCAGTACCGGGCTGCAGGTTAATCACGCGCCCGAGTAGCCATCGATTGGGAGGGACCTGGTCATCCTTTATCAGCACCATTTCGCCCAGCTGCAATTGTTGTCCAGGTTTTCGCCACTTCTGTCGTTTTTGCAGCTCTGCGATATATTCTTTATAAAATCTTTTCCAGAAGTGGTTTTTTAATAGCTGCGTTCTCTTATAACGTGAGAGAGTATGCACAGCAGCATCGTCCTTAACCTGTGGTACAGGAAGCAACGCTACAGTCCGTCCAATTAAAAAGTGAGACGGCGTGAGCGCTGTAAGATCAGAGGGATCTGAAGACATAGGAGTGAGAGGTCTAGAATTTAAAATGGCCTCAATCTGTACGAGAACTGTATTCATCTCTTCGTAAGTTAAATTTGCAGATGAAACAACTCTCTTAAGATGATATTTAACTGATTTTACGGAGCCCTCTGCTAAACCGTTAAAATGAGGACTATACGCTGGAGAAAATTTAAAATTAATAGATAATTCTGACGCTCTTTCCGCAAGTGATTCTGAATTATTTTTCAAGAATTTCGATAATTCATTACACGCGCCTACAAAACATCTACCGTTATCAGAGAAGATGTTGGTGGGCTTGCCTCTGCGTGATATAAATCGATTTAAAGCAGCTAAGAAGGTCTCACTGCTCAAATCGGACACAAGTTCTATGTGTACTGCTCTTGTAGCCAAACAAACAAAAATACATAAGTAGGATTTAATTAATCTACTACCTCTACCTTTTCGGTTCAATATCATGATTGGTCCGGCATAATCTACAGCGGTGTTTGAAAATGGAAAATCAGCATGTAAGCGTTCTTCTGGAAGATTCCCCATGATTGGTTGCCTGATTCTACCAGAATACCGACAACATTTAACACATTTATGTACAACCTTCCGTGCAAGGTTTCTGCCGCCGATGACCCAAAATTTATGTCTTAAAGTAGCTAAAAGCAGTTGCGGACCTGCATGCATTAGCAATAAATGATATTCTGTAAATATGAGTGTTGTGATATAGTGTGAGGAGTGAAGAAGTATTGGGTGTTTTGTATCATAATCATAATAGGAGTTGAACAACCTTCCCCCCACGCGCAATAGGTTATCATCTTTATTAAAGAATGGATTTAAGCTAATTAATATATTTTTAATTGGTAACTGTTTACCTTTTTCTAGTAAGTTATATTCCGTTGAATAACTTTCTCGCTGTGCAAATCTACATAAAGAATTCAACGACGAATTCAGTTCGTGAATCTTTAAATATCCTGTACGCTTATTATTTAAATGTAAACAATTGTATATAAAACGCTGAACATAAGCAATAACACGTTGCATTTTACTAAAACTAGAAAAACGTTTTATCACATCTGAACAATAAGTATCATGAGTATGTTCTGTTGATACATTACATTGCATTATTAGTTCTGGCAAATCTGTCACATTTGTATGTATGGGTTGGACTGGCCACTCTAATTGATTACGAATAAGAAATTCTGGCTCTGACCACCACAAACTACAACTTTCTAATTGCTCAGCATTTGCACCCCGTGACCCGATATCAGCTGGGTTTAAACTTGTAGGTATGTAACGCCACATTGAAGGCTGCGATAGGTCAAGAATTTCTTGTATCCTGTTGAAAACAAAAGGTTTCAGTAGGTGACTTTTCTCAGATTTTATCCAACCTAAGACAATTGTCGAATCACACCAGTATGCAACACTACTTATGTGTAGTCTAAGTGCAGAAATTACCTTTTGAGTCAGTCTAGCAGCAAGTAGAGCGCCGCAGAGTTCTAAGCGCGGCACTGTCATAGGTTTTATGGGAGCCACACGACTCTTTGCCGTGACTAAATTAACTGAAACATCATTATTGACAGATGTTGATCTAATATAAACACATGCTGAATATGCTTGTGTTGATGCATCACTGAATGCATGAAGCTCTATATTTGAAAAATAACTAATTATGCATCTATTGATTCTAATATTATTTATGTATAATAATGAGTTAACAAATTTCTGCCAGGAAATCTGAATATCATGTGGGACAGTTTCATCCCATGTTATTTTAGTACACCATAACTTCTGTAATATAAGTTTGGCAGTTAATATGCATGGATTAATTAGACCCAATGGGTCAAATATTTGTGACATAATGGATAATATTGTACGTTTGGAAACATTACTGTTTTCTTCAATATTTACTGAAAATAGCAACTTGTCTTCTCTACAATTCCAAAGCAAACCTAAAGTCTTTGCGTATTCATTAGCACTAAGATTAAGCAAACCATCACTGCTATTTTCGTCAATAAATGTATCAATAATTTCAGGATGATTACAATACCATTTTCGCAAATTAAATTGACCTTGTTCTAACTGTTTTTTCACACCTTTGCATATTTCAACAAGTTCAGATTTAGTTGACCCTCCGGTAATTAAATCATCAACATAGAAATCATGCTGAATCACTTCAGAAACAGATTTATCTGGACATTCTATTCCTAACTGTTTTAAGCACCTAATTGCGAGATAAGGAGCGGACGCAGTGCCGTATGTAACAGTGTTCAATTTATATTGTTTGAGTCTTTCATGAGGTTCAAACCGCCACAGGATTTGTTGCAATTGTCGCTGCTCTATGTTAACATTAATCATGCGATACATTTTCTCAACGTCTGCGGTTGCGACGAATTTATGCTGACGCATTCTAATCAAGATGCTTATAAGATCATCCTGTATGGTTGGACCAACCATCTGAAGGTTATTGAATGACAACCCGGAAGTAGTCACCGCGGATGCATCGAACACAACTCGCAACTTTGTGGACAGGCTTGTTTCACGAAGAACTCCGTGATGAGGTAGTATGTAAGAATATTTATCTTCGTCAGGATTGTTATTTTCTGTCATGTGACCTAGGTTAATGTATTCCTTTATAAAATCACAGTAATGCTTCTTAAATACTGAATCTTTATTAAATCTCCGCTCTAATGACAAGAATCTTGATAAAGCTTGCTCGTAAGAATTTCCTAATTTATCAGGTGTGTCTTTCAGAGGAATGGTAACTAAAAAATGTCCATCTGACTCGCGTTGTGTATTTCTGATAAAATTTTGTTCACATTCTTGTTCTTCTTTTGAAATTTGTGTACGAGTAGAAACAGATTTTAATTCAAAAAATGTTGTTAATTGATTTTGAAGTTGAGTATCGTATAATGTGTTAATGTAGTTACAATGGACTGTATTTGTTTTACTTTGCAGTTGCACTAAACCCGAAATCAGCCATCCGAATTTGGTTTTGCTTAAAGTGGGTTTGTTTTTGCCTAACGTAATGATGTTCGAGTAAAGAACCTTCCAGAAAATCTCAGCTCCAAGTAACATATCTACTTTGGAAGGCGTAGAGAATGTTGGATCTGCTAATTTTACATTTTGTGGAACGTTAAATAATTTGGGATCTAATTTAGAAGTAGGTAATGGTTGAGTAATGTTAGGGACAATGAAACAAGGAACATTTTCAGAGTATGACTCTACAAGAGATGATATGATCACATCACATTGTTTGGAGATTCTTGATGTTTGGTGATTCAACCCTTCAACAAGGGAAGAGGCTGAAGCAATTGGCAGATTTAAGATTTTACACAAGCTTTCGGTTATGAAACTAGAAGTGCTGCCGTTATCTAACAATGCACGTATAGTATGTTTTTCTCCGTTACAATCTTCAACTTGGAGTAGCGTTGTTGACAATAACACACAACCTTTGTGAATTGCTGACAAAGCAACTTTATTATCATTGATGTTTTCAGAATTTGGTTGCTCAGATGGTGACAGCGACGTCGGTGAAGCTGTACAAAGAGCCATAGCGTTATCAGCTACTGACGTGTCAGGTGCAGCTATCTCACGTCTGCAATTATGCAACAAGCTATTAAGCGGCTTGTTGCAGAAGCGGCAAGCTTCGAATCTGCATGCATCTGAGTCATGACTTTGGCGCAAGCAATTCTGACATAATTTTAAAGCCTTTGCCTTTTGAATTCTGGTTTCTATTGGAAATGATTTAAATTTGTGACAGCGATAAATTGCATGATTATTCTTACATAATGGGCAAACATAAGAAAATCGATTTGACGATGGTGAATGAGAATTTACTATCAAAGATTTATGACGGTTATCACCATGTCTACGCTTTACTTGAAGGGAATCTTCGTTTTGACCGTCTAATGTTTCTAATAGATCAGCACGATTCTTTAGAAACTCTTTAAAATTCTCCAGCGTAGGCAACTTCTTGCCGATGTTACAACGATGAACTTCCCATTCACGGTTAGTTATAGGATCTAATTTATGAGAAACAATGTAAATGATAATTATGTCCCAATGTTCTGTATGTAAATTAAGATTTTTCAAAGCTCGAAGGTTTTTGTTGATCGTGTCAATGATGTTTCTTAACAATGTAGCTGACTCTTTAGATAATGGTTCAATGTTGAAAATGGATTGTAAGTGATTATTGACGAGAAGTCTTTGGTTGTCATAACGATCGCAAAGCAGATCCCACGCCACGTCGTAATTCTGGGCGGTGAAATCTAGCGACTGAACTATTACGGCTGCGCTGTCTTCTAACGCTGCTCGCAGGTAGTGAAATTTACTAATTTTGGGAATAGATTGGTTACAGTGTATCAATGATGCGAAAGTGTCTCGGAATTCGAGCCAGCCCTGATGTTGACCCGAAAAGGTAGGCAAATGTATCGTTGGTAACTTTAATTTTGGCCCACCTTTAATCGCAGTACTTGAACCTGCGTCCGAATAGGAGCCGGAGCCTGCAGCCACTGCGGCTGGTATTTCATGTTGCGCCAACACCTCTCGAGCGCGCACGACTAGGCTGTAGAAAGAAGACTCGAACTCTTCACGCTCCGTATATTGCTCTTCTGTAAATTCACAAATTATGTCTATCCCATTTTGTATGACACTAAATTCTGTATCCAAATCTTCCAATTTGGCTAACCGAAATGACAGCTCCTTCGTCTGAGCCTTGCTTATGTCTTGAGACTTCTCTATCCCTTCTATATATTTTTTAAATATTGTCAGTCTACTTTTTAAACTTCCTCGTTTTTTGACGAGGGTTTTAAAATCCATGTTTTAGGTAAAGTAATTATTGTAAGGTTTAATAATAGGTAATTTAAGAATTTTTATGAGAAATAATCAATAATAATGCTAATTATGGGGAACACGATGTCGTCTCACTAATTAATTGGAACAGACTCACGGTAACGCTACTCCAATACTCCCTCAGGCCTTAAGGTGCTGGATGTAGGGTGGTCTTCCTAATCTTCAATAATTCTTCATCCGTATAATTTTCAACGTAACGCTTCCATTGTTCTTCTTAATTTTTAATTTGTTTATCCGGCGAAGGACCAATGTAAGGGCAATGGTGTTCGTTGGGCGATGGATGGAAATAAATAATAATGACTGTGTTTTCCCAATAAAAGAATATAATGAAATTAATTAAACGTACAAGAATAAAGCAATAAAATAATAATGTGACATTCTTCGTGTCAAAATATGGTACGAGAGAAAAACTAAAGAGGGCGCGCATGTCATGTGCGCGCCTCGTTCGCGCAGACTTCTGGAATGATCCACGCATCTTCATACGCCGTTTGCATGTGTGTGCATGCATATTATGCAAGGCGTTAACATGGCAGGCGTTTAAAATCTAATCAGTTTTTGCAAAAATATACAAAACAAAGTAGACGTTTCTAAATTATATTAAACGTTACTTATAGATTTTGAATATTATAGTAACTGAATATTAATTCAAATGTGCATTATAGAATATGTACATTATATCACATAAAATATAAAATTAAATTATATCAATTATTCATTATATCATTTCATCGTTATATTAAACAAAAATATATTAAATGAAATTAAGTCATATGATCGTTAGAACTTTTGTTATTATATCAAACGTATGAGTACAATGTGGTAGTTCATTATTAATCTACTAAATGAGTAGTACGCAGCTACCTTTTAAAGACCCATCGAAAATCCGCAGCTAGTACCGAGTACCGACCGATCCAATCATCTTTTTCTACATTTTTTAAATTTCTTTTCTGGCCAGGATAAATAAAGATTCTTAATAATATATAATTATTATTATATTAAATTAATAATATTATTAAATATATATTATTAAGAATCTTTTTTTATCCTGGCCAGAAAAGAAATTTAAATCTGTAGAAAAAGAAGAAAAAATTAATAAAATTATAACTGCTTGCGTCAACAATGAAATCGCGATGGAAGTATGCCTACAAAGATTGAAATAATTAGGTAATACTTTATGGTAATGCTTTTACCTTGGCCAAAGGCTAAGCATTGCCATACAACGTGGCAATGCCGCCAGTCTCTTGGGTACATTACCAGTCGACAGCGATGCGGATGAATTTTTCGACGCTATATTTTAGTTTTTGTATAGTTTTAGTTAAGTTAGTTTTTAATCTTGTTATTTTTGTTAATTAAGTTGCTAAATAAATTCTCCCTTTAACATTAGGTAATTAGGAATCACTAATATAATATAATTATCTTTCTATAGGATCAACTAAAAGAACATCAGAAGATCAATAAAATAAGTTTATTAAATTAGTGATTCTGAGTTTTATACTTTAGTCTTTACTTTAGTTAATATATTTTTTTTTCCTTGCCGACTCGTAGTCACACCAGATTTTCAATTAAAATTTGTTTTCAACTATACAATATTTGTTATTTTGCGTTTCTGGTATTTTGGATATCTGGTATAGGTATGGCGAATCTGGTATTTAGCGATTCTGGTATTAAGCTTCGGAGCCGTCGCTACTGCCCAACAGCTCGCCATATGCTGCCCCGCGGGTTCATGTAGCTCTCTTGGTCTGGCTCCTCACCCTGGACCTGTTTCAGCAAAGTAAAAACTACCGGCACTGACCTAAAGTTCAGAAGCGCACAAGCCCCACCACGACGTCAACGTAGAGATACGGCAGTGGGGTTATTATTGTTATAATTATGTCACAATACAATCTGTGTGTTTATATACCATATGAATTGCTAACAGTGCCTGTATGGATTTAATTACCTAGAATCAAATTTTTTTCAGTCGGTAATACATTTTCAAATCTGTTCATCCATCAGGAATTACCGACCAATACGGGCCAGAACAGAACCAGCGAAGCGCGCTTTTCACTGCCAAACAAATATCAACCTAGCGGAAGTTGAAAATAATAACTACCATTAGTTCACGAGCGAATCAGCATCGCAGAGGTGCGCGATTCAGATTTTAATTACTTTCGATTTATTTTAAGATACTAACCAATTTTAATGTTGATATTTGATTGGCAGTGAAAATTGCGCTGTGTACTTAGCGTTTCGCCAGGTCTGCGAGGGCTATATAGTTTGCCCACGTAGGCCCTTCTCTTCCACACCTCTGTACGATCGTTAGTGGCGGGCACTTCAGGCTTTCGCCAGTTCTCTTTACCCAAAGGGAGCGAAGTGAGTCCCTACTCGACTGCAACCACATGTTGTTGCATCCCTACTCTGGTTTAAAACAACTGCCTGAAACTACGTTTTGGAAGGTTGGATAGATAAGTGTCAATTGAAAATAAATAATAATTACGTATCTACCTATAAAAATAGCTGCCCTTATCTTAGGTAGGTAAATTAAAAACTTGGAAATGGAATTTGTCTACCTACAATGTACATATAATATTAAACGTTTAACATAAATAACAAAATTAAAACTAACTTAACTAAAACTATACACAAACTAAAATATAGCGTCGAAAAATTCATCCGCATCGTTGTCGACTGGTAATGTACCCAAGCGACTGGCGGCATTACCACGTTGTATGGCAATGCTTAGCCTTTGGCCAAAGTAAAAGCCAGGCCCGAGGGTTTCAACCCCAAACGGCTCGAAAATATAATTTCCGATAAGGTTATTATATTTTCGCCGCTTGAGGTTTGCCGCAGCCGCAGCAGCAGCGCCAGCACAGCATGCCGACCCAGGAAGGTGGGATGGTGCAAGAGTAGGTATCGACACAAGTTGCGTCCCACACTAAAGGCCCACCCACCTTCCATGGAAATAAAGACATACCGTCCGGTCTCTTGCCATCGTCGCGTGCCAAGCCATTTTTGGGTTCTAATACAGCTGGAACGCCGACGGTAACAAGAGCTCGTCGGATGATGTCATTAATGTTTGCGTGCCGCGCTAAGCGACCCGCACTTCGGCTACAAGACAGGCCGTGGTGTCCGAGGCTGTTGACACCTTCGCCACAGGGACAGCGATGAGGAGAACAGCAAGGAGTGCCTAGTAGCAGGGAAGCAGCGAGGCGAAAAGTAGTGTCGTCGAAAAAAGTGCCTATGTTCGACGAAGGTAGTGCATGAAGCCAAAGACCCGACTCCCATCTACCCACAGCCAGCAGGCGCGCACGTTCCGCAGAAGTAGCAGACGAGTCAAGTAAATTGTTCTGTACTACTCTGCAGAGCGGCTCATCCCGCCGTCTCTGGGAAGATGGATTGTCGGGTGGATCTGTTTTCGGGCAAGCGAGTCTCCAGGCATCCATAGCCTCGATGAAACACGGCACATCAGAATTAATCAGTGTGGGGGCTTGGATTTTCCTGATTAATTTATCAATGCCGTGGACCGAGGATATGAAAGCCGGTAAACTAATACTAGAAATTTTGCGGACGCCGAGGCCTCCCATACGAATGGGAAGAGCCACATTTAAAATAGAGATAATTTATGTATGCCTGATAATTTGGTCCATTTGGTCTAAAAGGTGAGTGTGCTTCCATAAATGTGAAGCGCGAAGGAAATATGTTAATTTAGGGCCGAAACAGCAGTAGCGGATTAAAGTTATGGCCGAATGCATATTAATTTGGAACAATCTTTCCGAAACGTCATTGAAATTATGAATTTTTTCCTGAATAAAAACGGGAAAGGAATTGTCAAAGATTGGAGACCCAAGGAGGCGAAGAGAGCTTTTTTCAATCATTTTGATTTCTGAAGCTATTGCGTTAAATTTGGGAAGTGTCAGGTGTCTGTCAGTACTGTCTGCTAAGTAAGTTCACATTTCGAAAGATTGAGATCAAGGCTAATGGAATGAAGTTCATTTAAAAAAAAACCCGAGTGTGCTTATTATGACCACACGACTGAAGTGAAACTTCAAACGTATTTAGCTATGAGAGGAAGAGAGAAAGAAAATGTGCGCGCGCACTGCATTCTCTTGTTTATATCCCCCACTCAACTCCCGTTCGCCTCGCCCGATCACACTTTTCGTAACGCTTACGTCACGCGTTCGCCAGCTTACTCCGCAAGTCAAGCGTGCGTAAAGAAGTTTCACTTCAAAATTGAAGGTATTCTAGTACAGTTTCTGAATGGCCTCCCAAGGTTCCATCATCGAGATACCAAACGTTAAATTTGGAATTTAGCTGTCGGATAATTGGGTGAATGGCTAAGGGTAGTTCTTCAGGGACAAAATTTTCGATGTCTATGGGTATATTTCTGTAACCAACTAACACAACGGCATGTAATTTTTTTTTTGTACAGTTTAGCTTTATGCCTTACTAGGACAAATTATATTTTTTAAATAATTGCTGTCTAGGTACAAAATAAAAATATTTGAAGTTTGTTCTTCTGATTCATATAACGCGTCCGTTTGCCATTTTCCGGAACAAAATGGTCGATGTCGCATTTTCCCTTTGATACATCAATATAAATTATAATTATATCGAAAGGAAATGAGTTGTCCTCTTACAAAAAAAAAGACGGGTTGCACTCCGGGAGTGCCGGCAGAAGTGAAAACTTGAATATTAACGTTGAAATAAATCAATTATTAATTTAATTAATATAACTCATTTTTTTTCACTATTTCTGCGTTACTTTTTTCATATAGATGCACTTTGTTCAATTTCCATATTTTAAACACTTTATATACACGAATTTTACGAATACACAGCAGTGTGGCTACTACACAGACGGTCGAGCCATCAGCTGTCCATCCATCCACTTCCACTTCCACTTCGACTTCGACTTCCACTTCCACTTCCACTTCTACTTCCACTTCGACTTCTACTTCGACTTCCACTTCGACTTCCACTTCGACTTCAACTTCCACTTCGACTTCGACTTCGACATCGACTTCCACTTCCACTTCGACTTCCACTTCGACTTCCACTTCGACTTCTACTTCGACTTCCACTTTGACTTCCACTTCGACTTCGACTTCCACTTCCACTTCGACTTCCACTTCCACTTCAATCCATCCATCCATCCACCCATCCATCCATCCATCCATCCATCCATCCATTGTGTCCGTGTGTCACTTCACTTCGGTTGGCGCCGCCGTAGAAAGAGAAAGGGGGGGGAAATCTCTCCTGACGTTCACGTGTCCTGACGCGAGTTTAACATTTTTTACCCATTACTAAAAGTGTGCAACGCCGCTAAAGAAGTTTACACTTCAAAAATGTTTATTGGTTATAACTACGTTAGTTTGTTTATAAATAAGTAAATAAGGAGTGTCCGGCGTATAATACTGATTAATGTGGCGTAAGCTTCACTTGACCGTACTTGGTCGGGTAATAATAATGAGAGTCTGGCTTCCCGCGCGGGGGGAAGCCAGTCGTGCAACGGACGAGCTAGAAAGTGGACCTGAGGCTGGTTGGCTTAGATCCCGGTGTTACGAAGGAAAATATCTGATTCACCTGTGTTTGGTTCAGGTGGCATTTTGATTACAATGCCTATTTTATAAAATGTATTTTATTGTTTTAAAACTTCAATCTGCGTTTCGTGTCATGCTTTTGGGTTATGGAATCGTGTAGAAAAATGACAATAATGAAGTCTGTATGTATGATGAGTTATGCATGATTTTAGGCAAAATTCTGATTCAACTGTGCCTGATTCGTACGGTCAAAATCCCCATATGACTAATGAAATAAATTACATTTCCCCTCTCCAGCATGAAAGGAGTGCTTTTGTTGCATTATAATGTCCAATGTTTGACCTTGTACAAGTCAGTAGTTCTAGTCTTATTTATTATTATTTACTTAGTTGTAATCTTTTGAATAATTAAAAAGTGACAGGAGTATAAAACTGTTCTAAATATGACACTTTTGATATGTCTTAGTCTTAGTCAATCTGTCAAGCTCTGCTAATGAGACACAATTGATTTTCTATTGTTTCGTCGCCAATGGGCGGACCGCTGTCCTTGACCGGTTAAGAATGAATAATTATTGTTTAGAATTATCAATCATAACTAACGGTGTATTTATTACTTTTTAATTCTGTTTCTGATTCATCTGGGCACAAAATATTCAAACGTCGATATCTTGAAAACTACTTTATAAAAACGAGTCCCTCATACAAAAATATGTTATTTGGTATGTCTATTTTCATATAAACATGTGTTACAGAGCTGAAAGTGAAATTAAATTTTGGCCATATGGATCAGTCGAAGAATCAAATTTCGAAGAACTACCCCTAAACTAAAAATCACTGGCCCGAGGGGGTCACCTTGTTGACAGCCAACAGCAGATTCCAAAAGGTTGTCCCGATACAGTAATTTATTAGGGTGTCTGTAACATTGCCAAATGAAACTATAAAGGGGTATTTCTTTTCTAGTTTCTGCCAGCAAGGTGTCCCTATTAACAGTATTGAAGGCATTCTTTATGTCAACCTTCAGGATGACCTCTCCATTTCCAGAATTTAGGTAGGTCGACAAGGCGTGTACGGAAGCCTCATAGCCCCCTTTGGAGCCGTAACCTAGCTGCAGGGACTGATTTTTTTCCGAAACAACCTCACCATAAAATTTACAACAAAGGAGACGGTTAAAATTTGTATGGGAAGTGGTCTATGATCCAATAGCGATACTGTAGAGGTATTTCTGTGGGAATACCTCAACTATACCCTTGTGCAAAGGGGCATCAAAATCTAACCCGGCAGTTTTGAGAAAAATAATACTTTAAAATTCACTTTTTTTGCTACATTTTTATATTTTAAAAACGTTTTAACGGGTATTTCTGACTTTATACTACTTAATTAATGTAGTTTTCTGCTAAACAAAGACACTTACCACCTCGACAGTGTTGAATTTCAGTTTTTTTTTTTCGAAAAAATAGCACAGAATGGTTGCAGATCAAACAAATCACATCACCTCTGGGTCGAAACATGATTTCATCATTCAATATTTTTTCATTTTATTTTGATGATTTATTTATAGCATAAATTGCTTAGCAACCATATTAAAGTAATCGAATCGCAACCCGTGAAATAAATATGTTAATGAGTTGTTCCGGTGGTCATCTGAGGTCTTCATCATTAGTACCACTTCACCAAATAGTGCTTCCCGAGAGCAAATGCACAAGTTACTTTAAAGAATACCCAAATTGTTATAGCTGTGCCTATAATGTTTGAAGAGTTCCTTAGATTTCTCCAGAGCCAATCACCAGATCCTGACCTGGTGACAAAGGGAACATTTGGGAAGTATACCCTTTCAAACAAAAAATTGTTTTTTAAATCGGTCTAGCCGTCTTCGTGTAATCGGTGAACATAAAAATATTTAAAAAATGTAATCCTACGAACTGAGAACCTCCTCCTTTTTTGAAGTCGGTTAAAATCGAAACAAATAGGTACTAAAATCTAGGAAAGAAACACATAAGTATTATAAAGTCAGAAATACCCTTTAAACGTTTTTGAAATAAAAATGTTATCATGAAATTATGTATTCTAAAATATTATATTTCTCAAAACTGCTGGGTCAGGTTTTGATGCCACTTTGCACAAGGGTATAGTTGAGGTATCTTCACAGAAATATCGTAACAGTATCGCTATTGGTTCATAGACTACTTTTTAATGTTATCACAAAATTATGTATTCTAAAATATTATATTTCTCAAAACTGCCGGGTCAGATTTTGATGCCACTTTGCACAAGGGTATAGTTGAGGTATCCCCACAGAAATATCGTAACAGTATCGCTATTGGTTCATAGACTACTTTTTAATGTTATCACAAAATTATGTATTCTAAAATATTATATTTCTCAAAACTGCCGGGTCAGATTTTGATACCACTTTGCACAACGGTATAGTTGAGGTATCCGCACAGAAATATCGTAACAGTATCGCTATTGGTTCATAGACTACTTTTTAATGTTATCACAAAATTATGTATTCTAAAATATTATATTTCTCAAAACTGCCGGGTCAGATTTTGATGCCACTTTGCACAAGGGTATAGTTGAGGTATCCCCACAGAAATATCGTAACAGTATCGCTATTGGTTCATAGACTACTTTTTAATGTTATCACAAAATTATGTATTCTAAAATATTATATTTCTCAAAACTGCCGGGTCAGATTTTGATGCCACTTTGCACAACGGTATAGTTGAGGTATCTCCACAGAAATATCGTAACAGTATCGCTATTGGTTCATAGACTACTTTTTAATGTTATCATAATATTATGTATTCTAAAATATTATATTTCTCTAAACTGCCGGGTCAGATTTTGATGCCACTTTGCACAAGGGTATAGTTGACCTATCCCCACAGAAATATCGTAACAGTATCGCTATTGGTTCATAGACCACTTTTTAACAGTCTCCTTTTGGCTGCCATACGGCGGTAAGTAGTGCCCACGGCAATTGGCCGAATGCCGCCATCCCTCTATGCAGGGCGCATAAACGGAGCCGTTCTGGAAGGAGCAAACGGCTGTGACCAACTCTCGACCTGTAATGGTGAGGGAGTGGTTATCAGGATCAGGAGGGTCAGGAAAAGAAAGGCCCTCCACTGCGCCAGGATGTTTGCTCTCCAGAGCTGCGAGTGTTTCTGGAGAACACAGTGCCACCACATCACTACTAAAAATAATCCTGGCTCCGGTGATGTCACCATTCCCTAACTTTGATTCTACCGGATGGGATATAATATACCTCTTGATGAGGTATATCTCTATATCTGCAATTTTGAATCTAAATGATGAGCCGAAATATTACAGTTATCTTTAATTTGTGCAGTTAATGTCTTTTCTGTTGCCAAATTCTTTTGTACATGTAGAATTCTGTAAGGAAAGGTGAGTAGTTGTTCCCAAGCACGTTCAGTTGGTAAGTCCTTAGCGAGTTCTCGCGGGCGGCAAGACGAACGCAACCTGCTAGGTGTAGTGCCACTAGAGGTCTAGCACCGCGGGGAACTCGCTTTAAAACAGGAACAGAGTTTTTGAATTTGGACAGGGTTTTCCAAAACGGATCAAAAGTGGATGTAGCTGGAGTTGTAGGTGTGGTTATTGAGGCAGGAACTGAGATGAGCACATTTGGTGGTCTGTGCACATCTCATCACATCACATCTCTCCAGAATGCTCAGCGATATCAAAGATTGACATGCACTGTTATCTACCATACCGCTGCTGCCACTAAGCATTGAATTTTACTTATACTATATTAAAACTAATTAAAATAACAACAATACAATAAAATGACGTTGATAGTTAAGACTATCGAACTTTATAAATATTCCGAAGTTTGTGTGCGGACTGGAAATCACTGCCAAAAAAAAAGCACAGATTTGACGGAATGGGTGAAAGCTTTCGAGCCGCCATGACAGCACAGAGTACACAGACAGAATTCAACACATTTGTTTTGTTAATGTTACTATTTATTTTATTTATTCGGAAGAACAAACAATTACACATTACATATTACAAGTAAATAGAACATAAGGAGTTATACAAATGTGCAACCAACAACGTTCTCCACATTAATATTTTGAGGGAAATAGACCACAAGAAACATAAGTAATCGTTTTCTCAAAATCTGTCAGCTAGCCTAACTAGTAGATACTACGTACACAATACCATACTTAGATTTCTTTGTATATGCGAGGCTAAATTGCAGCCCGAGCAGCAGGCGAGGGCGTAATGGAGCCTCGAGTGTAGTTATAAACGCTCACGCGTTTCATACGACGTTTTTTAACACATTTGTGCGGAAAAATTGACGAAGCTGCCGAGCAGTTTAATATTCAAAGTATAAAACATGTTAAAAAGTGAGTAATAAATTTTAAGAGGACGGATTGTACCTACTGCTTGTTTTAATTAATTCGAAAATGGGTTTACCTGAGTACCTATATGGAAACGTACCAAACGATTTTTTTTTAAACAAGACTTGTCGATTTGGAATTAGAAGGACACAGTTTATAGAAAAATCTTATTCTTTTAATCTTTAAACTGAAAAAAACGGCCAGAATAAGTAACAAAATAAATGATATACCTAAGTAGGTAGATCGTCATCACTAATTTTTGAAAAAAAAATTTTAAAGTGGATGGAGCGAGTGTTAGGCATGTGTTAGGTATAAAAAGACAAGGGCTCTTTGCTGGAATTTCAAAGCGCACATTACTGCACTTGTGCGGTAATATAATGTAAAGATTACACGTTTTTAACACGTTCAACGCGCCAAGTTTCTGATAAAGGTCGCTCGTCCGTGCCATACGGCCGCTGTATATCCCGTATCAGAGTTTCCAAATATGCGTTACGGCCGATATATTTCCCGTACCACTACCTATCAACTTTTGAAGTCCTCTTTTTTCATGAAGAAACCGAATTTGGACATGATTCTTTCTAGTATACATGGACAATACATTCCTTTATATCACTTTCAAATCACCCGAAAATCTTATAAGTTATCAGCGAAAATATGGACCCCTAATATACTGGGAAATAAAAACTTTTTAAGAAAAAAAAAACCGACTTCCAAAAAAAACACTACAAAGTGAAAAATAACTTTAATTTCGGAAGTCGGTGTTTTTGGATCTGTATTTTAGTTTTTTGCCACCGACTTCCGAAATTAAAGTTATTTTTCACTTTGTAGTGTTTTTTTGGAAGTCGGTTTTGTTTTTTCTTAAAAAGTTTTTATTTCACGCTTTTTAGTGGGTCTGCTTATAATTTATCTAAGTTACAAAAGCCTAGTGATCATCGCATTTTACAAACAAAATATTGCTTTTCCCGATGCAGGGAAGTTAATTGTTGAGGAGTTCTCCAGGTCCACCATCAGCTCCATATCACCATTCACATTGTGACGAGCATGAATTGCTTAGCAACCATATTAAAGTAATCGAATCGCAACCCGTGAAATACTTAGATATTATTGAGTAGTTCCGGTGGCCATCTGTGGTCTTCATCATCAGTTCCACTTCACCAAATGGTGCTTTCCGAGAGCAAGTGCACGAGTTACTATAAAAAATACCCAAATCGCTATAGGTGTGCCTATAATATTTGAAGAGTTCCTTCGATTTCTCCAGGATCCCATCATCAAATCCTGACCTGATGTTTTTAGACTAGAAGCTGATAATCCTGGCTGCAGCATCAGGCCAGACTTATGTCAACATTGCATTGAACTTAAAATTTAGTCCTGTTTAAAATGAGCCCAAACACGACTACGGTGCTGTTATTTCAAGGTTTGTACTTTTTCTGATGCTCCTGGCTTCAGCATCAGGTCTCTATGTACTTCGGTGTTCCTCATTAACAGTACGTTTATCCACACATCGAGCCCTTTTCAATGAGCCTAAACACGATATATCTGCTGTTAGTTGTCGAGGAGTTAGGTACTCTGCAGACTATCCTGACTGCAGCATCAGGTCATGACTTGATGATCATGAGACCAAATATGACAAATGCCCTATCAAACATCCAAACAATTTACTAAAACAGTCCTTGCCTGTTTGAGTAACTTCTTACTGTTAAGGAGTTGTACCTTCCATCATCAGCCCAGCTACCTGAGATGGTGACAACCATACGCAAATAAACAAGATACTTCATAAAATATGCGAAAAACAATAAGTGAGCCTATAAAATTTGAGGGTTGCCCTCGATTTCTCTAAGATCCCATCATCAGATCCTAACTTGGTGACAATGGGACTACCTCAGAACTATCTACTTTCGAACAAAAAAAGAATTTTGAAAATCCATCGACAATTGGCGGAGTATTCGATGAACAAACATACAAAATAAAAATAATAATAATAAAAAAAAACATACAAACAGCCGAACATAGTACCTCCTCCTTTTTGTGAAGTCGGTAAAAAACAACCGTACCGCGCACATTGATCTCCACATTATGGGATTGTTTGTGGACAGTAGTGATGAGCCAACCAACCTCTCATAACTGGAATATAAGTCCTATAATAATAAAATAATTGATATGGCCATTAGCCAACAGGTTCGTCGCTTCCGAAAGGATCTGTCGACATGTTGGATAGATTATAAGAAGGCCTATGACTCGGTGCCACATACATGGCTCATGAGGGTGTTGGAGTTGTATAAAGTAGATACAACTCTGCGCACCTTCCTGATGTCGTGTATGGGGCAATGGAGGACGGTCCTTCGCTATCCAGGATGTCGAAATATTCAGAGGAATAGCGAACCGATGAGGATTGAGCGAGGCATATTTCAGGGTGATAGTTTGAGCCCGCTTTGGTTCTGCTTAGCCTTGAATCCTCTAAGCAAACTGCTGGAGGATTCAGGTCTAGGCTATCGGCTGAGGAGAGGTGGTCAGGTTATATCGCACCTCCTTTACATGGATGACCTAAAACTCTTTGCCCCCAACAATTTGCAACTGATGGAGCTACTGAAAGTAACTCAAACTTTCAGTAACGCCATTAGGATGGAATTTGGTGTGGACAAATGTGCAGTCATGCATGTAAAACGAGGGGAGATTGTGGAATCCGTGGGAACTCAACTCTCGGATTCCACAAACCTTAGAGCCCTCTCCGCATCTGAAACCTATAAGTATTTGGGTATGTCGGAAGCGTTAGGCATCAATGTTACTGACATGAAGCAATCGTTGAAGGAGCGCTTCTTTGGCCGCCTGAAAAAAGTACTTAATAGTCTTCTATCAGGCGGAAACAAGGTGCGCGCCTTCAACGGTTGGGTCATGCCGGTTTTGATGTACTCTTTTGGCATACTCAAATGGACTCAAACCGAACTCGACGCCCTGGATAGGAGGGTCCGTACACTGTTGACTGCAAATCGAATGCATCACCCACGGTCATCGGTAATGAGGTTGTATATCCCGCGAAAGTGTGGAGGTCGAGGGTTTTTAAACGCTAAGACCCTCCACAATCGCGAGATATGCAATCTCAGGGAATACTTCCAAGAAACCGACGTGGGGATGCATCGAGATGTAGTCATAGTGGACAAGGGCCTCACCCCGCTCTCCTTGGCTAAAGAGAACTGGCGCAAACCAGTAGTGCTTGACACTAATGATCGCATGGAGGTATGGCAGAGTAAGGAGCTTCACGGACGCTTTTTCCGGGCCCTTCATGGACCCGATGTAGACCTACTAGCGTCCGTAGCCTGGCTACGTTGCGGTGATCTCTTTGGAGAAACCGAAGGTTTTGTCTGTGCAATTATGGACGAAGTTGTGATGACGAACAATTACCGGAGATTTATTGTGAAAGACGGCACGGTTGACATTTGTCGGGCATGCCACCGGCCGGGAGAATCAATCAGACATATTATCTCCGGGTGTTCTCGTCTAGCTAACGGAGAGTACTTGCATAGACACAACCTTGTAGCCAGGATAATCCATCAGCAACTTGCTCTGAAATACAGCCTTGTGGAATCGGAGGTGCCGTACTACAGGTATGTGCCCGACCCAGTTCTCGAAAATGGAAATATCACATTGTACTGGGATCGATCCATCATCACTGACAGGACTATTGTTGCCAATAAGCCTGATATAGTGGTGATGGATCGATTAGAGCGGCGCGCAATGATTGTTGACATAACCGTCCCGCATGATGAGAACCTCGTGAAAGCTGAGAAAGATAAACAAATCAAGTATCTTGACTTGGCTCGCGAGGTTGTCGACATGTGGGATGTTGACTCAGCAATCATTGTGCCGATAGTCGTCACAGCCAATGGGTTGATTGCCAAGAGCCTCGACCAACACCTGAGGAGGCTCACGTTGGGCAGCTGGATCAAGGGCTTGATTCAGAAAGCGGTACTTCTGGACACGGCTCGCATTGTCAGGAGGTTCCTCTCTCTGGAGCCCTGACCGCCGGTAGCTTGGACCCTGTTCCCGATACCGGTGGGCTACTATTTTTTATATTTTTAAATGTTTTTATATATTTTTTATACTAATATTTAAAAATATAATTTATATGTACATAATGAAATAAAGGAAATAATAATAAAAGTCCTTGGTCCCAAAATGAACTAAAATTTATTTACCTTAAGGTGAATGCGCAGTTGTAGCCTGCGAAGTCAAGAGAGTGTGCTGTGTTCCGTGTTTTCTAAAGTACCTAAATAATTGCCATCATTATGCAGAAAGTGATTAAAAGTGCTAGCAGGGATATAATCTTGAACTCAAAAACGTCAGCGTCGCGCGCAGACTTATCTTGCGCGCACTCTACATATAGTTAATGTTTTACGTGTCTGAAGTAATTTTTTTTTGGTGTATGATGCCTCTTTGGTTTAACAAAGGCAATGGTAGATTTAATTAAATAAGAACTGAATAAGATCTCTCAAAGTAAAAGGAACGAAAACAAAACTCAATAAGCCCAACTTTAACTAACTAAACAAAAATTAAATAAGAAGAGTGTCGAACATTTTATACCCAAAAATTAAAGTGCCGGCTACAATTAAAAAGTACTGTTTTCTTATGGGAAATAACATCTTGACCATATTTTACTACTTATTTGAGATTGAAAATGCCAAAAATCATATTTTTATAAAAAGTGTTTTAAGCATAACAATAAATACCAACTTTTAATTGAGTTTAACTTCCTGAACATGTTTTAACTGTAAACTTGTTATAAAAATATTATTTTTAGTTTTGTTTTTGGGACTTTTATTTTTGGTTACGAAATGAATAATGTCCTTTATTTAAGTAAGAATAAATAGAAAATAGCAATTAGTAGGAATAAGAAATTGAGTCATTGCCTCGATTACTATTTAACTATTCTATTACTAGATAATGTGATAGTAATAAAAAGTCGTTAGCTAGTTATGGATTATGACATATTACCTGAATAAGTGATTAACTTTTATTATTCTTAGTTCCGGACCCCGGACTTTCTTTAACGAATTATTTTTTAGGCGTGGGAATTTAATATGTAAAGGAATTTCCCTTCCTGCGCCCTCCAATTTAGATGAATTTGTCTTACTCTAAAAAGAAGAATCGAAAGTTTTAGTGATCTGCTGATGGCAAAATACTAATTTAGGATACTCGTACTATACTATAAATAAATAAAATTGAAGTGTCTGTTTATAACGTCCAAATAAATGCATATAAAAGTATATACGGTACTTGTAACAAAAAAAATCAAATTCTGTGTCCGTCCGTTTGTTCGGATTAATCTCTACCAGGTGCGAGGATGCGTAGCGCGGGATGTGTGCAACACTCGACTCGCCTGTATTATTTGTACAAGATCTCGCCTCCGCTAAGCCCTTTTCCACCAGAGATGCACTGTGCGAGGCTACGAAAATTAAGTTATCCCACATCCCTCGCTACGTCCCATTGGACACCCCTGTTTGACCACGCTTGCCGGCCCCAGACTCGTAGCACACCGCATTCTCACACAGCAGAGTCAGCTACGTCTCCTCGCACCCCCTAGCTTCCGCGCAAGTCTCTGTTGGATGCTCCACCCATCACATTTCACTACCGTGCAGCGCGCAGTAGGACATTTTGTAAGGTTTCAATAAATATAATTATGAATCCAGGGAAAAAGTAAAAGTGGCGATAGGCCATAGGATATTTAAGAGGTGTCTTATGCTTTTGTCAAAAAACTGAGATCCAGGTAATAAATGCAAAAAAAATTACCATTGCCAAGCGTGGTGATATAAGCAAGTTCCCTGCTCCTAAATGTGAACCAGTAATTGATATAAAGATAACTCACTCATTGTTGCAAAGCCTAATAAATAACAAAGAAGAAGGATATAGGTTCTGTGAAGGTACATTAGTAGTACTATAAATTATGTATAAGTACTGGATGTTTATTGTTCAATGAGCAAGAAGCGCTCTGAAAAATAAAGAATAAGAACCTTTTAAATACCTTTTGATGTAGCGGTTTTTGATGACTTGAAGATTGATGCACCTCTTGACATTTACTGGCAGGCTTTTGTTATTATGCCATAAAGCTGTTTGCAGTCATATCATTATATTTACTACTAGTAAATACCAGTAAATATAATGATATGACTACAAACGGCTGTTGACTATTTGAATTATACTTATTAAGGAACACTTAGGTTAAGGCAGTATCCCACAATCCTCCAGGATTTCTTTCAGGAAGGGCGTTGTTCTCCAATTGCGCCGAATGCCCCTCGGGCGTCAACAACAGCGGGATAAACTGTAGTCACTGATGCGCGTATGACCGTCTAGTACCTTATATTAATTTATTAAATAAATAATAATAATAATTCCCCTGACCGATTGCGGTCATGGTGGCCAATCTCAACGGAGATTAGCCAGGTTCGCAGGAGATATTATAGTGCACAAGTGTGTGCGCAAACACAGGTGCACTCTCTATTCCTGTACTCTCATAGTCCGATGGGACGGGAATCCGACACGACTGGGGAGAGATCAGGCGCAGGACCAACAGCTTTACGTGCTTTAATTAATTGTAATTTTATTACTGCGATTCCGGTACCCTGACTAAAATCAGATCAGATTTATATGGATTTTTAGTTTCTCGTTTCCCTTTTGAAACAAAATCACTTCAATCCAAATTCAGTTTCTTTACATCAAGAATTATTGGATTAACAACGCTCTTTCGCAGTACTGAATTTCATTAGTAAATAAAATAATAAATACTACTGTTCTATTTTTGTGAGCGACGATGAACTTAGCAGAAGATTGCCGAACCCACGCTTCGTCGGCTGTTGCAATAAATTGTATCTTTCAATCAACATAATAATTGCATCTCTCAATAAAGATCATCGTGAGAGTTGGCGCGCCTACCAACAGAAATCAAATGTGTTTGCGCAATGCAAACCTATGATCCTGAAATTGTTGTTTATCTACTTATAAATAGTATAAAAAATCCCCTTTTGTGTATATCTGTCTGTCTGCTTAGTTCTTCTAAACTTCACAATGGATTTTGATGCGGTTGTCACTATTATTTACAGAAATGATTCCGGAAGGTTTCTGTGTATACTTGAATATTTAACTTAGAAACAGCACAGAAATCTCGATACTTTGACGTGAATCCAGCGATCGGACTCGTGTGAAGCAGGGGCGGGTCACTCGTTGCGACGACATACATTACTCATGCGTAGCGTAGTTTTAAAGACTTCGTTATTTATAAAAAATAATCTCAATCAAAGGATGTATACTTATATATGTATGTATGTAATATGGACTCACAGCCTTAATATTTTTTGCAAATTACCTACCTCGATAATTTTTTTTTTTTTGAAATATCTTCTAAACTCGATCTGTTTAAGCATAGTTTACTTTACTAACATATTGATAAGTTAATGACTAACAAATTTGTACTTACCTACTTTTTACTTCATCCAGTGTTTCTTTTTGAGAAATAAAGGTCTTAAGCCATATGTATTAAGAAGGAGTAAATTGACTTTGCCAAAGCCTAAGCCAAAGTTCGTGTCAATTGAAGGTAAATAATAGAATTTTCAAAGAATAACACGCACATCACATGTGTTCACTATATTTTCCAAGCGTTTAAAAAATCATAATACTGTTTACATGCCTGATTATTTGAGCAAAAACAATCGCTTTGTATTGCAACAGGTGTAATAAAATAATGCATCAATACAAGAGTTAGTATGCAGCTGTAGGTACTTTAGTGAAGCGTAAACCGTTGATTCGTCTTCATAAAATTGAATAATCTTACATAATATGTGTTTTGTTATGTTTTCTGTCGCAACTAAAGACATCTAAGAAATATGACTGAATACGAAAGTGTAGCATACAGCACGGGCCCGTACGTGCAGATGCGCTGCAGTCCTGATGATGCAGGTGATTCACAGCTGATGAGTGCGAAGGGTGTTGGCAGAGGTGCGAGCGCAGTGGGCGAGCGGGGCGGGCGGGGCGCAGATTGAGGCCACTATTTAACCGCACGACGGCCGCGCAACGACCTGTTGTGATCCCGTCATGGCGCGCTACGCCCGTGTCGCTACTCTGGCCGCGTGTCTCTTGTTCGCCTGCGGTGAGTCCTAACCTTTATCTTACGCATCCAGACACCGTCCATCTCGCGACGTCACGGGTGGCTCGACGTCACATCCGCACATCTGCCAATAATTTAGTGATTGCGTCAGTACAGTGTCGCACTTAGTGAACAGTGAAGTTGCCCATTCTCGACAATCGCGAGATAGACTGTGTCTCCGCAGAGTTTACCATTGAATGCAGCCAACCGCGATCGCCTTCCATTGAACGACCAAAGGACATCAACGCACAGTGACTCGAACCCTTCAAGGATAGTCACTCCCGGCATCTCGCTATCGTGTATCAAGTATCTTTTATACATTGGCGTCGGTGTTGTGAAAACAAACATAGAATTTGGCTAATTTTGGTAATGTTTAAACGTTTCAATGTTGCGAAAACATGTTATTTCTTGTATATGAACTTTCCGTAACAGTCGTTGAGCATTCGGTACATCGGGTACCACTTAAATGTTTGTGAACAAGGTTCGAGCGAGTCTAGACAACTGTGACGAGACGAGGACAAGGATTTGTGTTCGATTACTTCATCTGAATAGGCTGTCATTAGGACGTGTTTAGTTGAACTATTGGTTAGCACCTGCTGCGGCTGCGCTGCGGTTGCGGAGAACTTTCACATTCGTTCCGTGTTGCGCTACGCCTGCGCCGGTGACGTCACACTCGACATAGTGTCGAGGGCAGCGAGACTGCTACGACGAGGCGACGTTACATGAGCTGGCCCTATTGATTTCTCAAAATTTACATTTAGGCCGACGACTTATGAACACGCCAGGCGTATCATAAATATCAGATATCACCGTGAGCGATATTCTAGCTGTTAGACTTGTCGCCGCTCGTTTCAAGATGAAAAGCCGCACAACGTCCTTCCTCATAATGTTAATTGGTGGAAAATTTCATTACGACCTAGCCTTGTGACTATGTTAGAGTTTAACCTTACAAACAAAGGAACGGTTACCGTCAAATGTAATCCTGTCGTATGTATTGCTAGGATTAAAGAATGCTGATATAAAACAATCTTAGCTCTATTTGGTAAAATTAATTTCAGTTTAACCAGAAAATCCCATTTTATTTAAACGTGACAATTTATATAGACGAAGATATAGGGAGTACTAAAAAATAATACATCTGAAATCGGTATTCTTTTCCTATTTTGTTTGCTCTTTGTTTGCTGTAGGTTCTCGTAAAGTTACGATCATAATTATCTAGATTCTACAACAGTCAAAGTCTGTAAACTTTACCACGCTGTAATTCTCGCGAATAAGCGATTTCGTCAGATGCAATGAAAATGTTATATTATACGCTCGTAAACTTTTGGACTAATTTCATTATTGATTTAATTGATGGGTTTACTTTAAACATTGAGCAAGAAAACATAACTGTTTAACTAGTAAGTTCTCTTCGTTATCGTCACAATGTGTGATTGCAAGCTTGAAAATGTAATCACAATCAACTTCATTTGACATTTCAAAAATTATCAGGTGAAAAAAAAAAATTATTACAGTGAATTACATAATTTTATTTGGAATCTTATTTTATTGCAAATTAACCGTTAGGTCGATCCTCCTAACACACTTAAGTAACAAAAAAGTACTATTATAAAATGTAGTGTTAGGTATAATACGTATAAAACAAGTTAGCTGATCATTGTTTCTGTTCACACATACGTGAAATATTTATAGGTGCGATAGCTTAAATGTCATAGAGTCACGCAGTTCACGTGAACTAAGAGTCAAGTGTTCAAGGGCGCTACCAATAATAGCTTCCTTTCGATTATCATAGAAATAAACAATAAATTATCTTATTTAACCTTGAATCTTCGAATATACACATTTTGTAGTTTACTTAATTATTTATGATAGATCGTCTTAATGTTCAGACAGTACGGTTTATTTGTTTGCGTTCACTTGATAAATTTATTATTAGCTTCCAAAATCGGCTTTATAATTGACTGGAAAATTAATTGGAACCGGGACGTGAGCGATCGTTATTAAGTACTTACAAGCGAATGATTTTTAATCAATTGAATAACTTTGACTTTAGTAAATGACTAAATGATTGCTTTATTCTTATTGGTTACTGCTTCGTGTAGACTATTAAATAGATGGAAAGTATTGATGAATAATTTGATAATATGTAAAGATTTAATTTCAAGCGGACGTTATAAACAATAATAAGTACGTACAAGATCGACCACTAAATCAGTAATATATATTGTGATAACAATAGTTCATTTATATTAAAACATTTGATATCATAGCTTACTCACCAATATTATCTAACTCTTCGTAAAGTAGTGATACTTTTAATCAGTTACCTACTTATGGTAGGTTTCCAGATCTTTAGGTCTCTAGGTCAACTCGGTTGCGACATAACCACCACATGAGATACATAGACAGGCTCCGCACAACTCGATACTGTGTCGAAACAACATCGCATAATACAAGTGTGCGCCTATTAATTTAACATTTGAATGAACTACTTAGCGTATGTCTAATTTTGTAAACGTTCACGTTCACGGTTTACGCTGGTTGAGCAAAAGTTATTTTACACAAATTTCCTAAAACAGAAATTGCACAAACAAGCAAAATAGGGTCACCAGCTCTTGAACAATAAAGGTAAACTTTTTAGTTTATTTTGTTCATCGTGCATCCTTTTCGTCCGCTGATCATCCGTCAGCGTGCAATGATTGTAGATAGGTATGCAATCCACTCTACTCAGTTATATAAAATTTGTTTAAGTGAATGTTGGAGTTGCTTAATTTATTTGCTATCACATAACACAAGTTTCATTCGCTGAGCTTAATCATTTCACATTATCATACTGTGCTAAGTGATTGAATTTAAATATTCCCCTCGCAAGCTCAACAACAAAATGTAGTATGTTGTAAATGGATTTCATCACATTTATGAGGAAATATACAATACGGCAATCACGGCCTCGGTCAAGTTTAAGTGCCTATAGTATAATATAGTTCACGTTGCAGGCACTCGTGTATTTCTAGCACGTACGAGTAGGTTCTTCTTTGTTTAGGTTTTCCGCGTAACTCTCACATTATAAAGGAACCATATCTCAAGGCAAAGAGGAGATTGGCGACAACTTATATAATGTCTCGTGTTGATCACACAGAGGAGACAAAGTGAAACGTGAATATTGATCGCGAGCCCCAGAGGTCGTCGCGATCGCATGTGAGTGACGCCGACAAGGTGAGCGCTGTTTACTTCCGCGTGCGGAAACGCCAGTCTCCCGTTATCACTAGTTAACTTTGCTTGAAGGGAGTGCCGCAGAAGGAAAGTCGAGCGGTGGTGCTAAATATTCATAAGGTCGGCCGTTGGTATTCCAACAACGTGCTCGGTCGACGCCCGAGCTGCTCGCATACCTAGTTGTTCCCACATTCATGCTTTATTATTCATACAATAGTAAATTCTGGGGGCACGGTATCGCTCCTGAGTAACAATAAGTTTGATGAAAATATTGTTTTTATTTCAAAAAACATGTCGGTACAACAATGAAAGTTGTAAAGAAATAATTTATCTTTAGCATATTCGCATTGATTTTTTATTCTCATTATTACATACATAGATAGTACCGTAAAATTTAACGGACAAATAGTGCAGTAAAATATTATATCAGACAAAAATTAGTTTGCTGAAAATTCTTTTGTGACAAACAGTCCTGAACAAGGAAATATTTATGACAAGTAAATAAATAACTAAATGAAAATAAATATCCAACTTGCACATAAAAAAATCATTAATAAAAATAGTAGATTGTACAACTAAGGCTTTATACACTCTGCTTTTCACTTCGATTGCGAGAAAATGAAACAGGCATAAAGTATACAGTATATAATTAATCAAAAATCCATAGCTAGTTCCCGCCACCACAGATAATACCGACACGAAACTTTTTTAAAGTTTTTTTTTTTAATTTTCAGTATTTGTCATTCGACTTGGGTACTTCATACTGCCAAAAAATTAAAACGTTTCTTTGCCTTTTTAAATAATAAATGACCACTATTTTACCTGATTTTATTAAATTAACGATAGAAAACACGTAAGTGGTATAAATTAAAGAAAATGAAATAAATCACGACTTTAATCTGCGATGTTTTATTGTGCGTGTGGCTGTTGGGCCTGATTACTTTAGTCTTAGAAAAAAATTTACTGTATGCACTAGAACATAAAAAGCGATTTTATGTCGCCTAAGCACAACATAAAGACGGACTTTTAGAGCATGAGAAGTGAAAAAAATATAAATACATATTAATGATTTGACGCGAACATTTTTTTCAGTGCAAAAGACATCAACGCGCTCTCTTTGCTACGAATAAAAAGGTGCTAACTCTTAGAGCCAGAAAAACTTTTATTTTGTCATCGCTGTTGTGTTAGCTTTCGTAGATCTGACATTTCCATATTGTAGGGGATAATTTATCAAGTCTTACTTAAACTTATCGATATCTCATAATCACACACGTGGTAGATCCGGGTCAAAGAGAACTAGTTAGATTTCACAACTCCAACCAGAACCGAATAAATAAAATAATAATTTTGGCCACATAGCTGATCGTTTGTACGCTTTTGACACGATTAAAACTAAAATTTGATTATAAAACTGGCTTAGACAAGATGACATTATAGCAAATATTTAGATTTACATATAATCCGAGCGCCATTTGTTCAGATAATGGTGTGGATTGACTACTTCATTAATAAAAGCAAAAGTTAAGACCTTGAATCATAATATTACAAAATCTTATCTAATTTATATTAATGATAGCGAAAACAGATTTTTATATGGTCCTTTCTGAATTGTTTTTCAAATAATCAATACCAATAAGCAAGTGCGCAAAAAGTACAATCAGCGAAGTATTTTGTGCTACATTAACGTAGCAGTTGTTGTGCAAAGCTGTTGCTATAGCAAACAATGAAAATAATATAATTATGTATGTGTATACACGCTAGCATGTCGGGTATTAATCGAGCTATCGATTGCATTGGCAGCGTGCAACATCTAACCCACATAGCTTGCTTTATGAACAATCATGTACCGTGAGCGCATGCGCCACCTTAACTTCTCATGTCTCAAATTTTAATATTTGGTGAAGTAGTTAAAGGGTTTTTTTTAATAAGTTCATTTTCCGATGGAGGACAATCATATTATTAATAATCTTTTAATATATGGCTATTTATTTCCGCTACTGCAGCTTTGGCGGCTCGGTACAGCGAGATAGTTAGATAACGTTGCGAGAGCTCGGTTTCCTAGTGTTACGTGCCGCTCGCTGCTCACACGGATCGCATGCGCTCCTTCACCCGCTCGCAATCGCAATAGGTACACGTCTTTCTTATTGCCTTCGCAAACATTACCCAAGCGAAGCACACAATTGACAAAAAACGACAACGTCGACACCTGACGCATGATTTTATGAGAACCCTTGCAGACACAATTAACTGTGTTAGAGCATCGTGGATGTTATTGAATACAACAGTAACGTTTGTAGTTTTAATATCACGTGCTGAATAACAGTTTTTGCTACTGGTTTTATAATAATTGTAGTTTGAGCCACGTCGTAAGTTTCCTGGAACGCGATGATGATTCAAGGAAATCTACTATTCCGTAACCTTTCTGAATTATAATAATTTCGTCAGCCTAACCGGCACACAAATCAAATGCCATGCATAATGTACAATTTTGTATAGACAGAAGACATAGAAAGAGTCGTCCTTGTCGCTTGCCCAAGCGCTGACATTTCGAAGCGAGTCAAATGTCACGAGCGCTCACTCCACCTTTGACATTTAGATACTAGTTTCCAAGTGACATTTCGTTTCTAATACCGAAAAAACAGTAAATAGTGAATTTATAACGTTTAACCACGTGTTACTATGTAAATCTATTATGTTATTACGTTAATTAGTTTTAACGTCAAAAAATAGAAAACATAAAAATCCTTTTTATACTTCCGGACTTCAGTTGAACAGCATGTTTGTTTCTTCAGTTACTTAAATTGGTATGATACACTATAAAATTATCAACAATGTTCAATGAATGTGTTGTTTGTTTAGCAAATGCCGATAGTCACCGATGGCGGCGGCAAGCTGACGATGCGGCGAAGAAAGACGACAGCTTGGAGGTAGAACTATGCAAGGACAAGGACGCCGGCGAGTGGTTCCGCCTGGTGGCCGGCGAGGGCGACAACTGTCGCGACGTCATCCAGTGCACCGCCTCGGTGAGTGCCTATATATACAACTACACTTTTACACACGCATTCTCTAGTAAATATGTCCTTATAACATGCTCTACCAACAACACCTGGAATGTAAGCTACCTTAAAACTGGCTCACATTGAAAATACCAAAATCGTTTAAATGAAAATATGACAGCAATTTTGAATACAATTATTTAATAGTTTGGAATTTTAATACGAGTGCAAATAAGGCAGTATATTAAATATATGCGAAGCGCAATAAACGTTAGAAATTTGTCCTCAATATAAACAACAGAGCATTGCGTATCAGTGGGTAGGTACTGGAGTTGGGTTCTTACGACATTCAAGGTAATGTAAGAACAAGCCGCGCCGCGTCGCCGGCCGGCTTGTGCCGCACGTTCGTAATAATGAAAATTGCTATAATTGTTCATATTGTTCAATATCCTCCGCGGATGCCTCTGGAATCAACCACGCATTAGAGACCACTCAGTCAGGGGCATTAATTTGATCCGCAGAATCACATGTAACAACATACATTGCTACATTACTGTTCTATGTCAATTTAACAATTTTTTGCTGATATCATTAAAATATTTCATATTTGTTTTGTTCATTATTTTTTAATTTTCCGCTGACATAGGTCATTTTGAGGTTAAAACATAATTTGGAATTTGCATTTGAACTGATTCAAGCTGTTGCAACACTTTAAAGGATTTTGTTCTATTTAGGTACTAGATCACGAAACGGAGTAGTTATTGTTATAAATTAATCGTTTCTATTTCTCTAACAGGGTATCCAAGCCATTCGTTGTCCAGCTGGTTTATTCTTCGATATCGAGAAACAGACCTGTGACTGGAAAGACGCCGTCAAAAACTGCAAATTGAAAAATAAGGAGCGTAAAATTAAACCGTTGTTGTACACTGAAGAGCCGTTGTGTCAAGATGGCTACCTTGCGTGCGGTGACTCCAACTGCATCGAGCGTGGACTCTTCTGTAACGGCGAAAAAGACTGCGCTGACGGCTCCGATGAAAATTCTTGCGGTAAGTACCCTCGCACTCGCGGTCCTCCTTACGGATCTTACGAACCATTTGTGACTTTATCTAGCCAGTCGGTCAATACATTGAATCTAATCTAAAATTAAAACACGCAAATGAACTTGAACGGGCAAATTCACAAATAAGAACTAGCTCGTGATGCGTGACGAACGACCTGCCTGAAATGCCAATCACTTGGCCTAAAAAAACATCTCAATGTTATGTCGTAATACAAATGGGTTATTTATTTAATTAATTAAGATAAGATAACGTTTGGCGTTATTTAAATTAGACACACCTACATGGAATGTGTAAATTTAGGTAGAAAGCTCAGCAGTAAATAAATATGGCCTCACACGTCAAAAAGCTGGTCGGTAAGCATCGCCTCACTTCAAAGTTCAAACACGATTCATACAATACAATTCTCTGCTGCGCTATATGACTTGAAATCACTTTGAATTGTAATTATGTACATGACAAGGATACAAAACTCCATTCACCAAACCGCGAAGACCCTGGTCTGTTCGCGCGACATAATGGGTACTTGTAGCTCACGTCTTTGAAGTAAATTATGTGCATATCAACATAAACGACTGATGAGTCTCCGAACAGAATGGCTTACCTAATAAAGTAATTATTTAAAGTCAATAAAATGGCAACAAAAATGTAATGTATCTTTTAACACGTAAAATATTCTACACATGGGATTTAAAAAAAGCAACGTGCTGTGTACGTAATACAAAAGGCGATGTGTTTGTACGAATGTATTACTGAATCAAAAGTGAAATCCAACGTGTGTGTCAGCTGTGTCGAGTGATTTGACCAAGCGAAAGTACCCATACTGGTTCCGACTCTCGCGCCGCCCGAGATTCATACGCCTCTGCAGCTGCACATATCTCTCAATGACAAACTATATCACAATCTGGACGCCAAAGCTTCTTATCACGTTTAAAGCAACAATAGCTGTATTGCATAGACTATAACAAAGAATTGTGACCGAAAATACATTAATTTCGTTAGGGGCCTGCATTTCATAATCTTAACCCAACGATTGCGCAGTTTTAGTGTTTTTTTCTCACGAAATTTTTCATTTAAAGTTCATAATTGCATAGGTATTGGTATATCTATTCGTGTGAATTTTAAATTGTCTTTTTTTATAAATAATTACGGTTTTCTGTTTGTCGTAGACATCGACAACGACCCCAACAGGGCTCCGCCATGCGACGCGTCGCAGTGCGTGCTGCCCGACTGCTTCTGCTCCGAGGACGGCACGGTGATCCCCGGCGACCTGCCCGCCAGAGACGTGCCCCAGATGATCACCATCACCTTCGATGATGCTATCAACAATAACAACATCGAACTGTACAAAGAGATCTTCAACGGAAAACGTAAAAATCCTAACGGTTGCGACATTAGAGGCACATACTTCGTTTCGCACAAGTACACCAATTACTCAGCCGTTCAGGAAACCCACAGAAAGGGACACGAAATCGCTGTACATTCAATCACGTAAGTTAAAATTGAATTAACACTTTCTAACATTCAAAAGTTTATTTAATTTAATTTTATTAATTGTAATTTTCATATGTTTAGCCATAACGATGACGAACGCTTCTGGAGCAACGCTACCGTGGACGACTGGGGCAAGGAGATGGCTGGCATGCGAGTCATCATCGAGAAGTTCTCTAACATCACTGATAACAGTGTAGTAGGTGTTCGCGCTCCTTATCTCCGAGTCGGTGGTAACAACCAATTCACCATGATGGAAGAACAAGCTTTCTTGTATGACAGTACCATAACTGCTCCCCTCTCCAACCCCCCTCTATGGCCATACACAATGTACTTCAGAATGCCTCACCGTTGCCACGGAAACCTACAGAGCTGCCCCACTAGGAGCCACGCCGTGTGGGAGATGGTAATGAACGAACTTGACCGTCGTGAGGACCCCACCAACGATGAATATTTGCCAGGGTGCGCCATGGTTGACTCTTGTTCCAACATTTTGACCGGAGATCAGTTCTACAACTTCCTCAATCATAACTTTGACCGTCACTACGATCAAAACCGCGCTCCATTGGGTCTATACTTCCACGCCGCTTGGCTTAAGAACAACCCCGAATTCTTAGAGGCTTTCTTGTACTGGATTGATGAAATTCTCTCAAGTCACAATGACGTATACTTTGTAACGATGACACAAGTAATCCAGTGGATCCAAAACCCCCGTACTATTACCGAAGCGAAGAACTTCGAGCCCTGGAGGGAAAAGTGTGCCGTTGAAGGCAACCAAGCTTGTTGGGTACCCCACTCTTGCAAGCTCACCTCCAAGGAGGTTCCCGGTGAGACCATCAACCTGCAGACGTGCGTGAGATGCCCAGTCAACTACCCCTGGCTGAACGACCCCTCGGGTGACGGCCATTACTAACAGAGCCATGATCTCACGCCTCTCGTGCTCTAAGTAGTCCATATAAAATCTAGTGAGTCATTTGCTTGGATGACATAGGCGCAGTCAAAACATTTAACAAGAGAACTTAAATTAAATTGAATTTACATACATCACCTAAGTAACTAAGCTTTTATAAACTGCGATTATGTTTTCCAGTAATTCTCAAATGTACCGGGTCATAATCCCGTCCGTAGCATAAGTACCTACCTTACTGTATGTAATATAGACTCACATAAATATTTAATAGGTCTGTTTAATAGTTTATGTGATTTTTCTAATGTAAGTCTGTTTTATAAATTTATAAAAAATAAAAAAATCTAAAAATTTAAAGTGCCTTTTTTTACCTCAACCAAGTGTTTTATCAAAAATGCAACAAAATAAATTAGTTGAACCGATCGGAGTCGACAAATATAATAAAGAATATTAGAGTTGAACTTTAGACCATTAAAGCTGTTAGAGCTAAGTGTCGAAGTCATCATGCACAAACTAAGTAGTTACTCTTAGATAACTAAGCAACAATGTTAGTTTTCCCAATATAAGCATGGCATCTATACCGAGATATTTATTTTATAGCGGCTCAGAAATTTTACATAGAGCGTGTTTAGTGGTACATTCAAAATCTTGTATAAAAAATGCACTTAAAACTGATGGCGACAACCGACCAGTACGTGCACGAATATTTGAACAAAGAGCAAACACTGCTGGATGGTCAGTGACACGCTTCGGCTATATGATCGTATGTGTACCTACTACCAACGACAACGTGGAGGCCGTTCGAGATTAGGCTGCTTGATCGCATAGGTTTAGCTTTTTATTTGAGTTCCGCATATAACGGTAGTATTTTTTAATAGAAGTAAAATCATTTACAAAACAATGTCTCTTTGTATTTATTACGTGGCAGCGTTATACATAAATAAAAGTACTTGATATGTGTGAAACAACTTGATTAAAGCAATAATTGGCCCATATGAAGTAGGGAAAAAACAACTTCAACCAAATCATTGAAACATGAAAATAGTTTTCTCTTACATACAAGTTCCAATAACTGATGATATGACGTGCCTACACGGACATTTAGTTTGTTCCGAGTACTAGGTTTTGTGTTTTTGTGTTCGATCGTAGATCACATCTTACTGGATGTGATTAACACTTAGAAACATCTAGGCTTGGAAATGATATCCGTAGCTTACATACGTCTATATATCTATATTTGTACTTAGATAGATACTAGTCTTGAAGAGTCGTAGACTCGTACCTTGAGAACGGACGCCACGCAAGACAGGCGCTACGCGCTACGACTGCTACGCGACCGCGCGCGCACATGCGCCGCGCCAGCCGCCGCCGCAGCCTACGGCCATACTCGTCATACATCAATTGTATGTTGGGGTTCAAGAATTATATTATTAGTAAATGGATATATTTCATGATATATAGTGTATCTCGTACCTACCTTTATATTCCGTTTGTATAATATATAAAACATTAAGATATCCTCTGTAAATAATAACCATAAAAGTAGCATAAATACATTACAAAATTCTTAACACGGGGCTATTTAATCAAAGTTAGGATATAAAAAATTTAAAAAAATGATGTAGAGCTGGATCCCTAAAATAATACAGACCGGAATAACTCATAAAGTCGTGTGGGTCATTCGAGTTGAACGTCTAAAATTAAACAAGTGACTACCTGGGTGCAAAAGTCATTAGCCTCTCGTGGAAAGTTTTTATGTCCACTTCGGTATCCCAACAACATTTCAAACATGGCAGCCCGTAAAAAATGCAAATCCGATTTAAAAGGGTATTGACCAAATGATTTACACCCGTTAGGTGCATCGCCAACGCTCACCACCTCGCAGCAAACATGAAATAAAATCGAGTAGGCACCCTACCTATACTTTTTAAGCAACCAAAGTTCACGTATTCTTCTGTCAATCAATTATTCAGTTATTCTTCGGCTGTTAGTACAAGAGATCGTAATCGTTTTAAGTCGCACTTGAACGTTTTTAGTTTAACTCCTCCAGCCGACCTTGCTCGTCTCTTTGTGATAAATATCATGCAAAAATCTCGCTAGATCACACTGTGCAGTGTGCAGTCACTCGATATGACCCCATGAACTGTCGGCTTAGCCACATTGTGATAGTCTTACCACATCTGCGCGTCAAAATGTCATCAGTTAGTATGAGTTTGACACATGCGCGTGGTATGCGTGCGTGACAGGCGCGAGTGGAACAATAGGCGGCGGCGGGCGCCACCAACACGTTAATCTCCCTGACATCTGTGGGCGGGGACTTGCGTTGCACATCATCACCTCCACCCATGTAGGTATATATCCTCAACTCCAATACCAACTTTCCATTTTGTTTTGCAACGCGCAACGTTTATCAAAGTAGAGAATAAGGACAATGAAAACAATTGTATTGTTAGCAGCATCTAAATAAATAGAGAGTTGGGGCATGGAGCGCTCGCGGGTGGTATTAGGCATGGTGGCACGCAGAGCCGCGATGCAGCCTGTGACAGTGAAAGCAGTGAAAGTGTTCCTCAGCAGCCGCAGCGCACTCGCACTCAAAGCGTTTGTTGTTAGCGCTTATTATGAAATAACATTTATGTTTAAATACCTAATACAAAAAAAAAAAACGTCTACCCACTTTAAATGTCAAATTGGGACATCAATCTCTGAACGTATATATGTAATTCATACAAGCTACGCTTGTAGTGGTTTCAAAGTTACACTACTTGTAAAAAACACTAAATGTTATTATATATAACTATTACAGATCATCCTTCGGTAACTTTAAACGAATGATTTTGTGTTGTACGAACCTTCATAGTTGTTTTAAGTTCAGAACATTGAGTTCTGAACTGCTAGGTGTAAGAAAACCCACATAAATATGTATTTGACCCAATACCACAAGTAGCAGTAATATTCTGATTTGAACAGTGTTGCCCAGTGACAGGTTTGTCGAATTTGAATACCTGTTTTAACTAAAACTCATTATATAATTATAGGTAGGTATATACGTATGCAATCAAAGAGGAATCTAGCCAGAAAATAAGACCCACAAACATTATATTTATTTTTTAAACATGATCCTGATTCATATTGCAAAGGCCTTGGCCGCAAAACACCAATTGATTTTTTTACGTAGGTACCTAGTCACCACTTCTTGGAATATTAATTACTTCAGAGGCTTCGAAGTTTGTAGAACATTCCAGAAGACATAAGATTTGTAGACTGCAGTATAGATAATGAACATTTCACATATCTGCTAACTTATGTCCTGAAGAAATGTATGTTCTAGGATCTGCCTAATTGCTTTCGTACCTGGTAATATGAATATGCGAATTTATTGCATCTAAGTAACATGGTTAACTTACAATTTCGGTTAATTCAGTGATCGATGACGCTTCGTATGAAGTCATGTCTTTTTCCTGCTCGTTCTTGGTGAGCTTACAACAACAAGGAAAAATATGTAGCAATTTAACCCATACACATTGAGTTCGATTTTTATCTTTTTGATGGTATTCTGCGAAAGAACTAAAGCAGAACAGAATAAATTATTATTGTGATAAGTATTTATCGAATAATATGTTCAGCTAATTGCAAGTCAGTTTTCAAAGGATGTAATCTAAAGTTTATTGTGTGGTAATTGGCTGCACAACTGATGTAGTAATTACTTCATTCTAGTTAGAGCTTTTGGGAGAATACCGAACAAAACAGTTATCTGATGCATTAGCGTCTACGTGGGTACCTAAGTCGACGCTAATGCATCGGATAACATAGATATCATCAGATTTCATAGCCTAGTAGAAGGGTGTAACCTATAGCCTTCACAATTATAATACGACGCGCATATTTATTTAATAGTCTATAAATACCCCGGCTAGCTATGTTGTGATGTCGGCACAAGCACGCTATAGCCATACATACCAATCCGTATAATATGTATGCATTGTCGCAAGTGAAAGGAAATATCTTGTAGAATCCTTGACTCGTGCGCGCCTACTTGCGACGCAGTGGCTGTGACTCTGAGCCGTGAGCCTCTGCATGCTCTCCTCTGTGCATCTTAGGAAAGTTCATGTCCCTTATTACTGAACGAGCTGAGTAATTGTGTCAGCAACATTATTTATTAAACTTTAATAGTCAGTACTTAGACATAATTTGAACTAAATATCAATAAGTACCTACTCATTTTAAATGAAGTTGCGATTAAGGTATTACATTCTGAATGGTATTAATAGATAATATTCTTTAAATACTAATTTTCTTAATGAATATCAATGTAATGCATTATTTCGCAATATTATTCAAGCATTAAAAATATATTATGTCGCCGAAATCAAATCACATAAATATATGTATTATGCAAAGACTTAAATAGTATTCCAAGTGAGTGCTAGATTTAAAACCACACATACCAACTTAATCAATCCATACTCCATACTATACTAATATTATAATACTATAGGTACTAATATTATAAATTCGAAAGTAACTCTGTCTGTCTGTATGTTACCTTTTCACGCCTAAACCACTGAACGCATTTCAATAAAATTTGGAAGAGAGATAGATTGCATCCCGGGGAAGGACATAGAATAGTTTTTATCCCGATATTCCAACGGGATCGACACTTATGCGGGTGAAACCGCGGGCGTAGCTAGTATGTTAATAAAATAAATAATTAGGTATTTTTATAGATGTTAAAAAATATGGATTTCGTAATAATATCATATTTTTGGTTGATATATCTTCATCTTCAAATAAAATTAAATATAAATAAAATACTAGCTACTGACCGCGACTTCGTCCGCGTGAGTAAACAAGAAAATTGTAAGACACTCGGCAATATCTACTGTAGCTTCCCATTAGTGAAAGAATCGGATCAGTAGTTACGAAGATTATGTAGGGGGACATACAAATTTTACCGCTTTATAATATTCAAGGAATCATCGTCCTCTAAATTCTACACTGTGGCAAGGGATGCGCTGGAGAGAAACCACTCCAGATGCAACTCCAAAGCCGATCCTCAGACATGTGGAACCGACTACACAGAGAGAGAGATAATATTAGTAAAAAAACAAATTTGGAAGCGGACGAAATAAATGCAAATCCATAGCTATAAGAACATATATGACACTTAGGTCACTTCTAATGCTGAAAGTAGGTCTAGCTTTAACATTCAGGTCAAACATACACGTAACAACCGCATTTCGATAAGCAATTGGCAGTTTAAATGTTAAATCTTCAGTATCTTATGCAACGAACAACATATCTCACGAAAGTGACTGACTAGATTTGCATCCAATTTGGAATTTGTTTTCAATAGCTGTCAAGCAAATTTATCAAAACCAACCAAAAAAACCTCGTAAGTACATAATATGTGGCTGCAAGTCACTGGTAGCAAAACCAGTAGGTACAATCTGGCCTCTTTTCCTATTAAAACTCCATGCTAAGCCTATTGTAGCAACATTTAACATTTTCAATCGTTCTATGAATAGAAGGGAAACATCTTCACTAATAAAAATACTATAACCTAGAGACGAATTCGTAGAATTAAAATACTACTTAATAAGATACAAAGCCTTGTTGTCTGCTTCCGTGTCTCCAATCTGATAGAGCGTGTACGTGTAGCAGGGTAGGTATACGAGTCTCTATTTGAGTATATATAGGGTCTCCCCATCTATCTGATAAGTGAACCCCGGATGGGTGATTCTTCGCAAATCGTGCAGATCCCTTCGTGCTTCGTCGTAGTAATTATCATAAGAATATTAATTATACATACAGTTAGTATACTTAATCAGAACTTCAGAAGCAAAAAGGTCTATCAGCCTCTGACACCCAAACTAGTAGGTATGTAGGTGCGTTTAGAATTCTTCAAGAAGTTAAAATCTATCTGTCACATTAAATCTATCGAGCCTATGTGAGACGTAGCCGAGCCATTCACTAGCGCATCACGTTGACCCGTTGCGAGAAGAGTCGCGCGGAGGTCCGATGGAGCGCGGTACGGGCGGCGCGGGCGCACGCAGCCGGCGCGCGCCGCCTGACCCCGCGGCAACAGCTGCCGCGCCGCGCCGCCTTGTTGTATATCTCGTGAGCTTCGTTCCTCGAACATTACATAACTGTGGTACCCGGATGTTGCCGCAAGGCCATCCATACATCAACTAGCATTTAGTTCCAGTCATCTTAAAATAGTTTCATAAATTAATTGAGCCTGTATAACGGGTCTTACTGTATGCCAATCTGAAAATGCTAACAGCACTTGGTAAAGGATTATCAAATGCTGTAAGCATTTTCAAACACCTACCTACAACAAACCAATTAAGTCCCAACTACAATTAGTGTACCGGACAGTAATTTAAGGGACCTAAACCCACATTTTACTTAATTTATTACCAACGCATTCAATATGCTCATTTTTAAATTCGGTTGTTTACAACGCAACTTGTGTGACGTAAGCTTTAAAGTTCCAGATTGTTCCGATATCCTTGTAAACAAAACGACAAAACATGCACATGAAACGCATTCTAAAAACATGAATCATGCAATACTTATTACAATAATTACGTTGTTAAGAGTTCCGTGTATTCAGGTTGCAGTAGGTACATAGAAGTACCTAACTTCGCCACTAATTAAATTGCTAACGTGGTAAGTCTGATGACGAACTTCAAGAATATGGCCGCTGGGCGAGCTAGTCAGAGTCAGCAAAAACCCATGAACATCACATATAATATTTTCTTCATGATTTTCCTGAAGAGTACATATCCATATAATTAAGAACCTTGGTATATAAATATCTGCAGTGAACTGACTTATGTAATGAAGAATCATCTCAGCTCTGTGTATTGCAATCAAGGTAGTAGATGTTCTTCCAAATTACGCACATGCAAACCAATCACTGCATCTTCCTAATTTTAACGATTTATAGTTATTTCAGTCCCTATTTTTTTTTAAGTCAGTATTTAACTCGAATCATCGTTTATAAATAAAGCCCTAAATGACGAACAAACAAACATTTCTTAACACTAGCTAGTAATTATGTTGATGCAAACACATTCAAATCATTATGTACCTCCGATTTCTTAGACAAAAAATAAAATATGTTGCCTCTCGGTAAACTTAAATGTATGAACTACTAAAAAAACCAGCCAAGTGTGTGTCGGACCACGCATAATGAAGGGTTCCGTAAAACAAACTTATACTCGTAAACTTGTAAAGCCTACTTAGCTGTAATAGTTTTCCTTTTAACTTTGTACTACTACCGTGATTTTTTTCACATATGCAAGGAACACCCCCAATTTACGTGTAGACGAGGTACCCCAAATATTTTTTTTTTTTTCAAGATTTTATTTTACCACTGTCGACGTGATTAATATTATGTATATACCTACATGCCAAATTATAGCTTTCTAGTACTAAGAATCTCTGAGCTAAGCTGCGGACGGACAGACGGACATGCCGAAACTATAAGGGTTCCTTGTTGACAACGGAACCTTAAAAACGAATTACTTAGTTATCTAAAAAAACTTACTTAAGTGTATCAACATAAAAGTAGTTAGGTACAGCAGTACACCCGTCTACCTTCAACATGACCACAAATAGAACGTCTTCTTAGATATCGGACATATTTATTTACCTACATGAAATACATACATCAAATATAAAACGTACCTTGCCTAGGTGTACAACTATATAATACAAATTTCAACTGTCATAGGCTAGATCCTGATGTAGGTATACCTACATCAGTCAGGAACACCAGTAAATGTTATAATTAAAATTCCATTATGATGGCAGGTAATTCGATGCCCTTGACTTTTGACAGATATGTTCTTAATAAGAAGGTATATTAAAATAGATGTGACCTCTGAATATATTGACATTTTCAGATAAACTTTTACATATGTAGACATTTTGAAAGATATACAGTTATGCATATTTACATGACCCCTATTACATAACTCATAACTTAATAAATGAATAGTATTAAGTAATTAAAAAACAATTAAATTGTATTTAATTAACAAAATTAAGATTACATATCATTTATGTCCTAATAACATTAAACCGATCTCAAGCATATATTACCTTTATATCGGGATCTTCTTTTCACCTTTATTTGACATTGACATAAATTTATATAAAACAGGTTCCCATCGTTAATCGAAAGTGAGTCTCACTCAACAGGTATGCAAAAAAGGAACCTAATACTATAATTACTATACGATTATAATTTTTATAAAATGAAAACTATTCATTTCTAAAGGTCTAGTCTAACCTATTAACATATAAATCTACGTAGTAGGTAGGTACCTACTATGCTCAGTTGTAAAATATTTAGTAGATAAGTAAGCATATGTATCTATACATAATCTAAAAATGTATTTTAGGTGTGTGTGTGTTTTTATCACACTTAAGAGCGTTTACGACGTACGGCATTTCATACAAACTTTCAAGCCCATGTTTTTCGAAATGAACGAACCAATTTTAATGAAACTTTGTACGCATAAGCAGAATACAAAGGTCTAAAACGTTAGTAAAGAACATTTTCGAAGTGTCTTATTTAAAAAAAGATAACTGGAAATCTCTGTTTCTATGGAAAATTTAAAATCGGTTCATTCATTTCGAAAAACATGGATTTGAAAGTTTGTATGAAATGCCGTACGTCGTAACCGCTCTTAAATACATTCCAAGATTATGTAGATACATCATCTTGGAATGTACGAGTACATCAAACAAAAACTTTGACAAAAGTCTTTGCCAGCCTAGCCTAACCTTTTCCCAACTATGTTGGGGTCGGCTTCCTGTCTAACCAAATGCAGCTGAATACCAGTATTTTACTTGGAGCGACTGCCTGTTTGACCTCCATAACCGTTACTGGGTAATACCCCTTATTAAAACTGGTTTTCAGATTTTCGAGCTTCTGACTACTCGTAACGGCTGTCAAGTATCTACAAATAACAGCCGGAATCAACTGCTTAAAACGCTTTTCGAGGCACGGAGGGGTATCGATCGGACTGACCTCGGCGAGCGTAACTCAACCTTCGATCGACCCGCGCGACTGTTAATACTTAGGTGACTCTATTATCATCATCATTTCATCCCGAGTTCACTCACACTGGGTCTCCCCTTTTTTCTGCCATACTTCCCGGTTCCGTGCGTCCCTCATCCAAATATTTCCCGCGACTAGGCGATTATACCTGACAAAAGTCTTCTTATTTCTTTTATTTAGACTGCCTGGTGTGTCTATTGGTCGGTGGCGCGACTGCTCATCCCGAGGTCCTGGTCCTGTTCCTGGTTCGATTCCTAGGTCGGGCAAAGTATTATTCGTTTTTTTTTTCATTAGGAATTTCACAGTAGCAGCTCGAAATCTGGATTTGGGCCCGGTTGGTGGCAATAGGGCTGCCCCTTATAATATGTTTCTAAACATATTCGTATATGTGGGTATATCTACCCGCGTATACTAAATATTGTACACTAAATACACCACTGCCTTACCCTTCGGGAGTACAGGCGTGAATTTATGGTATTTAGTGACTTTTTAATAAACTTATGATGTAGCTGTTGAAATAGAAGATCAATCTATCTGATTGTAGGTATTGTAAAACTTAAATCTAATTATTAGGTCCTCACCTCGCCATTGCCGTATTACATTAAAAAAACATTTTTTTTTAACGAAAATTATCTATTTCGTTAATCGACGTATTGGCCATTAGTGAAGATGCATTTTTGCCATTATAGCGGAGGTTCGTTGATAGCTGTGCTATAAAAATCCTGGGGATGGGAATCGATGAACTCTTTAGAGGCGTTTTTCACCGCCTCGTTGGATTTGAAATATTTTCCCTGTAAAAAGTTATCCAAATTCCGGCTAAAAATGGTAATTAGTTGGAACAAGATCTGGTGAGTATGGTAGGTGACAGAGAGTTTCCAGTCGTAACTCCAATAACTTTGAGACAGTCCGTTGTGCGGTGCTTCGACGCGATTTGGTTTTTATTGTTCTCCTGAAAAAAAAAGCTCAGAAAGTGGGTACCGTATGAACTCCTGTTCATACGGTACCCACTTTCTGAGTTTTTTTTTATCTTTCCAATTTGAAGTAACTAAATAGATCAATATTGATTTATCACTTACGTTGAAGGCTGCTGCAAGTTCCAACATGGTTTAAGATGAATCTGCTTCCACTATGGTTTTCAATTCATCATTGCCGACTTTCGTCTCCGTTCGACCACGGGGCTCATTGTTGAGACCAAAATTTCCAGAACGGAAGCAATCAAACCAAAAACGTTCGTTCACATGCAGTTCCATGTCCATAGGTCCATACACGTTGCTTTAGTGCCTCGACGGAACTCGTATTCGAAAATAGCACGCAATTTCGATTTTTCCATGGTTACAGAAACAGCAGATATATTTAAAAAAAAACCATTGGCGGGAAAACAAATGAACAACTGATTTTGGAAAACAAAATGTCATGCTATATTATAAAATTAATTTGAATTTGGAATTTTAAATAGAATGAAAGATATCGATCTTCACAATAGCCAGTATCAAAAATCGGCAATTTCATATAAGGACTTAATAATATATCAATTACCTACCTGATTTACGAGAAGGCAAGTAGCTAGCTAATATGTTAAAAAGTTAAACATATCCTTTTGATTGTGATTAAACTTGTTTTTAGTAAATCATTATTGTAATACAAACGGGGCTCGTGCTTAAATGTTTTGTTTTTGGTGATTGCTTAAAGCGATCGACGATCGTAAGTTATTTGTATAATCTCACCTGGATGCTTTGAATGTATGGTTACTCTAACGTTGGTCACGTATTAAGAACTTATAACTAAAATGAAATTAGTTTAAATATGTACATACCTCCAATCATACCGTACCTACTCTCCAATATCGCCGAAACATTAATCTTACAGTGAATGCCATGCCATTGAATAAAAACAGTGATTTTTATTCACTGATCAGAACGCTAATTCCCGTAATTAAAAACGTTCAAAATCTAGTCGCAATCTCATCTCAGCGACAATCAATGTCAAAAATGTAAGGAAATTAGAGGTATTTTTGACAGATCAGACTTAAAATTACGAGAATTGCCCCTCTGATCACAGTAAATATGGGTGCCCCGTGGTTAGAATAGAAGCTGACTCTAACAATGTTGCGATTATCTCGAAAGCATACGTGGTGAACACACACAATTTTAACACCAATCTTGTACTGTCAATGCATAAACCTACAGAAGCATATTTAAAAAGTTAGGACACAAGAAAATACTACTTATACATTATTTTAAGAATATTACATAGTATATAGCAATTTCTTATCATAACATTACTTGATCTTGATTTGCAGCAGAAAGGTAAGCTGCAATTAAAAGCTTTTCATTTCATGTCCATGAATTTATTTAGAGCCTAATATTTTAAATAGTTATTCGTAGCGGTGAGGTATATTTTTATAAGGCCAGTAATTCTATGAAATGTGGTATAAGTAGACATATCCACACGTAGCAAACATGTGGATATGTTCACTTATAACATAGGTGTGTACCTACCCAGAATCTTGACTCGTAAAACAAGTTAGTGATGTTGTTAGGGGCCCCGTTATACCCACCCGCTACTGCGATCTGTGATTATTACCATTTATAGTTAGTAATAGTAGATTCACACATTATACTGGCACCTATGTAATATTCAGATGATCAGTTACTATGATTTGTCAATGATAGACCAGCCACATACTTCTATAAGTACCTTCTAGTATCTTCCTATGCTATTTCATTACATAACTATGTGTTTATAAGATCCACACGGTGACCGGTTGTCCAGTTATCTTTCGTCTTAATGAGTTCGGAAAAGGTTTAAAAATAATGCAAGTTTCCCTAGTAAACTGTAAGTGATGCTCAGCAAGTCGCATCGATGTTGAAAAACATTTTAAAACCTAACACAGAAACTCTGAAATTATAAGACACGTGGTATTAAATTGTATTTCCGTGTAAGCCGAAACGGGTGTACTAACCAATTTCAGGATGTGTAGAGAATTATGTTATAAGAACAAGATAAATAACAGCTGCGCTTTTCTAATACAACTGATGGAAAAATTTCCTTTTCGTATCTACTTGTAAATGACAGAGGCGCAGAACTTTCACTATTTTATGTTTTCAAAGAATACCTACAGTCACTTTGTGTACTTAGATATCAAAATTTTAATGTTGTTACCTTCACAGGTTCTATACGTTTATCCTCTAGCATTAAGTAAAGGAAGGTGTGTCTATAATTCAATCAACATCATCTTCCGCTTGGCTTATTGCGTCCGCCGTGGCTAAAACTTCCTGTCTTGAGATTTTATGTAAGATTACATTAAACTGATGACACAAATTTTATAATTATAAGTATACCAATAAAATAAAAATATTTTAAATATCCGTCAGTGTGACCGCTTAGTACATTTATTCCGGAAGATATAAAAAGTAAGTTCATTAGTATTTCACTTAGATTTAGTACATAAATCTCTATTTTTTGCCACACACGTCCATGGGAAAAAAGTTTTGCCCCTCCCTTGTGAAGCAGGGGAGGGTCGCTAGTTTACATATAAATCAAATTGTTTTCGAATGAACTGGCAAAATATACTTAGGTATATGTGGTAAATATTATCTTTTAATTTAATAAATTTAAGTAAACTGAAATACATTTATTAGCAACACCTGAAGAGTAATATAGCTCAAATACGTAAAGTTTGACAATGGATACAGATTCCATTGTACCCAATCGTTCATTAACTTCACTACAATATTTTGCAAGGAAAATGATAGATGATAAGGTTGAGGTGGATGATGGTTGGTTGGTAGGTTGAGGTTGTCTTTAAAAGATAGCTCGTAGCGATAAGACCGCCCATTGTGTCACCCATTGTAAAGTTTATATATTTATGTCTGTAATTTATATGTTGTACATAATAAAGAGTATCTATTCTATTCTATTCTATAAATATGATAATGCAACGTGTGATAATCTGCATCCGTTGAAAAGCAAAAGAAAGTTTTTGAAGGTGATTTACTGAAATCATTATCAATAGCATAATTATCATTTACGTTGTTTCCAGTGGGCATCGAAGGCTTATTAAAAGCTGTGATCTTAGTACAATAGTTTATAACGCCTGGAGTTGTAGTACCTATAGGACGGCTGATGTGTCTGAGCTTGCTGGGTGTCGAGTGTGCGCTGCCAGGTTATATAAATACAAATAGGTGAAGAGGGGCAACGGAGACCTCTTGCACTTTCTTGACGGCGAACGTCGCAGCGACCAGTCCTCGCCGAGCATCATGGCTCGACACGCGTGTCTGTGTCTTGGTGTGTTGTTGCTCAGCTGTCTCGGTAACTATTCTTTTTTTTTATTACCAAAATAGACTGCTATAAATCTAGAGGATAAAAATATTTGTTTTACATTAAATATTTAAGTATCCTTTTTAGAATTTGCTGGATACATTATTAGTATATGTACCTATTTCATTTTTATTTAACAAATAAGTATCTTAATCTTCTATGTTTTTTTTTTGTGCCGGTAAAAAAGCCGCTGTTTACCTTTATGTTATATAACTATTTTTTTAGTTAATCAATCAATTTAAATACGGTTTTTTTTATAGAGTTTTATATTATTTTAAATGCACACCTTCCTAATTAATTATTTGTATACTTATTGCATTTATTTTGAAATGTTAATGGTGATTACAGTTATAATATTCTTATATCGATTTCACAAAACATAAAAAAGAACAAAGTTTGCAAATATCTTACAATTTTGAATATGAATATAATAATATTAAAAAATATATATTATGTTGTCGTTTACATAAGTTAAAGTTCGCTTTTAAAGTAACAAAGAAAGACCGCCGGCTACCGACGTGGCTCGTTTACTTCGCTTGACCTCGATTTCTTTTCAACGTTTCAACTTTCAATGCCGACATGGAATAGAGCTGTATTTGACTCAGAATATTCTAAAAAAAAAAACCGCAAAAAACCTAAACAATTTAGAAACAAATCGTAAATATAACAGAGCTCACAGTTACATTTCACAGCTTTGAAAGGCATTATTAACTAATCACGTAATTAAAGCTTTCGTTAATCGTAAGTATTGCATACAAGTGAACAACATGGCGCATTCAACATGAATATAAAAACTATGTATGCCTAGTTACTGCAATTAATGAGCACGGCATGTATATATACCTACATGTACGGCACTGCAATGAAACTGCAGGTACTACATTCCTTTACCCGCTGTGTTGTAATAGCGGCTTACGTTAAGTGGTGTTACCTAATGAGCGCGTTAAGACTGCAATGTTGGTACTCTGTTTCTGGCTTAAAATATTAGATAGATACATGATTATATAAGTCGCAGTTGTTAACCCCGTAACAATCTACCTATAGTGGTAGTGGCTGACATATTTTTTGCTGCAGTTAATGGCGAGACGCGAGTTAAGCGGCAGGAGGAAGATGGAGGAGATGACGCCACCCCAGAACAGTTGTGCGATGGTCGCCCGGCTGACGAATATTTCCGTCTTTCCACCGAAGGAGACTGCCGCGATGTAGTCAGGTAGGTTTTGCACAACTACGGCTTAGCATACTTCATTTGTTGTAACGACTTAATATACCCACGCCACGTTGTGAATGTTGTGATATAGTAGTTTCGAAATATTACTGAGTTGCAATGTTATTCTGTCGTCATAACTCTGTCATGTTTCTATCAGAATCTAGAGAAAACTGGTTAGTAACCGAACCAGTTCCATGAATCAGTCAGTCGTAATGAAAGCTTGCAAGGTTGGCTTTATGGGTATTATATACACTAAACTTAATACTGATATTATAAACGATATAGCTGTACTTGCAACAGAAAGTTAACACAAAGTCCCTTGCAGCTAGGTACTGATACTCAACTACTTCCAAATATTAACATGAAAGCTGGTACTTAGGCACTTAATTTATTAAAGCTGTGAATGTGACCAAGGACCGTTGTTTGCCGTTTGATTCATTTATGGACGCTGTTTAGTATGCAGTGAGGCAATGACTGATATTCCAGTCTGTGCACAGAACGGTCACCCTCGTGCCGTGAATATTTGAGTTTATATTGAACTTGTACAACTTTAAAGCTTAGTGCACCTATACTTTTTAATACTAATGACTCAAATTTCAGCAGTACCTACATGTTAGTATCTGTTTTGGCAAAGCTTCTTGTCAAGTCATCTCTACAAGTTATATAATATATTCGTTAAATAGCATAAACTGTATGGTATACCTACTACCCATTAGGACACAACTAAGGCCGCGTCCATACCAAAGCGGTCGTCGCGCGAACATGTGACCGTCGCGTTCATATTTTTCGGCGAACCCAAGCGCGTGGTCTCGCAGTGAGTGACTTATGAACGTGGCGATCGGGTATTTGCGCGACCGATCGATTTGGTTAGGACACGGGCTTAAGAAAGTAAGTACCATCTACCCCAAAACAAGTAAGTTCCTTAACTGTGTCTTGCATATCTAGCATAACTGTGTACTTTATATCTAAAGCTACGTCCACATTTGTGACATTTCCATTGATGATATACCGGACTATGATAATTATACGCATGCAAAAAATAGCAACAATCTAATGTCACACACCGGTCCATTCCAAGGTCTCGCGACTCACGAACCCTGTGCTTGTGAACATTGTACACTAGCTACGAGCAGTAACGTGGTATTGTCACAGATACAGTCCGTTGAAATGCTACTAATGTGGACGATGCTTAACATAACTTTATTGATATAATTTTGTTGATTTCATTTAGCTGCTGAACTGTGTTTATGTTATTAATGTCGGTATAAGGTTTACCCACATAATTATGAAGTGTTGGCAGAGTTTGCTAAGAGTATCGCTGTGTACAGGTGCGACCAGGGCGGTGAGAACGGCGTTACTCGGCTCGCCTCAGTGCGCTGCCCAGGCGGTCTCGCCTTCGATATCGACCGTCAAACTTGTGATTGGAAAACAAATGTTAAGAATTGCGATAAAGTAGAAAGTAAGTTCCGTCGTACGGCGGAAGTGGACGTGCGGAGGGCTAAGCTTCCGTTATGGACCCGGTCCAGTGTCGCAAGCCGGAGTACCTGTTAGCCTTCCGAATGCCCACTTCCTGCTATTATGCATTTAATTAAATGTCACATTTCTTGTCAACCCAGGTGCACTAGGTCAGGTCTTAAACAAATCACTTGCCCGTCTGGACTGGCTTTCGATCTTGATAAACAAACCTGCGACTGGAAGGGTAAAGTGGCCAACTGTGACAAACTTGAGAGTAAGTGCCGAAATGAAGCTATTGGCGCGTAGCGAGCAACTAGGCTTGGGTGAAGGGGCCGCGTCGCACTGTAGTTAAGGTGTATTGCATGAGGCCCCGGACAGAGGGAGCGGCCGCCGTGGACCGACCCGATTATTATTACGCATTAACATTATTTCTACAACAAAAATAAAGTACACCAAACACAGACTATTAACATTTTTACACACTTCATTGTAATTATGGACATGTAACACGTTGCACAAACACACATAATTAATTTACCTATGCACTACATTAAACAAATAAGTACCTAATTATCACATAACGAAAATGAAATAAAAACTTTTCCATCTATTTATATTGATAATAAATATGAACGAAACATAGTATAAAAATATTTTTAAAAGGAATTAAGGTACTTCACAAATCTTGGAGATCGCAGATGATAAAATAAAAGTAAACCACTGGACTTAAAACCTGCTGAAATTTGATAAAAAAAACACAGTGCACAAAGAAATTCTATAAATCTGGACATTCTCAATAAAAGTTAGATTTTTAGCTGAGAAACAAAGAAGAATTTATAATATACACTTTACATTTCTACTGCGCATTCCTTCAAAACTTGCTAACTTATGGCTTAAGCTTCATTACCATGACACTGACTAACGACAATATACAAAATATTATTTTTTCGTGGAGGGAACCTAATTATTACTAACCGTTGAATAGTTCACAACATTAACTTAGCTACCTATGTATTATACACCAAATCTGCTTTAACCAAAATAATTTGCTATATATCAATAAGGTATTTCTAAAAGTTACTTGCCATTTAAAATAATAATTTCGTTTCAAAAGCTAGAATAGCATGTAAATATATTTTGTAATGGATATTTTATTATTCCAAGTCAGTACTAAATACAGTATTCATGGAATTTAAGCATTAAAATGAATTCGGCGTCAGTTAAAATATATTTTAATGCTAGTCTATTCAAATATTTTAATTAAATAAACGTTGGTTGGAAGGGAAATTCATCACTCAAAACCCGATGATTTCTTTCATCAAATAAAAATTCTTCTTAATACACCATAACTTCTTGGACTCATAATACGATACCAATATTTCTTATCTTTTTTACAGTTTAATCATCTAATAAATCTGTATAACCATTTAAATATAATTGACAATAAATACCAACCTCATTATTTATCAGCTATCCTATTCCTTACTTTTTTGTCTTCTGTTTACTTGATCATTGTTTCATGCTTGATTTCCTTCTATTTTCTTATTGACCCCTGAACACTGTTACAATGAAAACACAAACGAAGTAATTATGTAAGTGGCACCTGCGTATGTGTACCTACCTATAAGCGATACACCGAACACCTCCAAAATAAATAAAAATATGTGAATTCGTTAGATTTATTATATTCTGTATTTCAGAACCCAGGAAAATTTTGCCTATCCTGAAAACGGATGAGCCCATCTGCCCTGAAGGAAAATTAGCCTGCGGAAGTGGCGACTGTATAGAAAAGGAACTTTTCTGTAATGGAAAGCCTGACTGCAAGGATGAGTCTGACGAAAACGCTTGCAGTAAGTATATAAGGAATTTAAAAAAAAATGCTTAAAAATAACTTATTTTTGAGGCAAATATGTAACTTTACTTTTCTTTACAGCGGTCGACGTGGATCCCAACAGAGCCCCTGACTGCGACCCCAACCAGTGTGCACTTCCCGATTGTTTCTGCTCAGCAGACGGAACTCGTATCCCAGGAGGAATTGAGGTTAACCAAGTCCCTCAAATGATAACAATTACCTTTAATGGTGCCGTAAACGTTGACAACATTGACTTATATGAACAAATATTTAACGGACAACGTCAAAATCCTAATGGTTGCCAGATTCGTGGTACGTTCTTCGTGTCTCACAAATACACAAACTACGCTGCCGTTCAGGAATTACATCGTAAAGGTCACGAAATCTCCGTATTTTCTATTACCCACAAAGACGATCCAAACTACTGGAGCAGTGGAAGCTACGACGACTGGCTAGCTGAAATGGCTGGAGGGCGTTTGATCATAGAGCGGTTTGCTAACATAACTGACTCATCAATCATTGGCGTCCGTGCACCTTATCTGCGTGTTGGTGGAAATAGGCAATTCGAAATGATGGCCGACCAGTACTTTGTTTACGATGCGTCGATTACCGCTCCTCTTAATCGTGTTCCCATCTGGCCATACACACTATACTTCCGTATGCCACATAAATGCAATGGTAATGCTCACAACTGCCCATCAAGAAGCCACCCGGTTTGGGAAATGGTAATGAACGAACTGGACAGAAGAGACGACCCAACTTTCGATGAATCTCTTCCTGGTTGTCATGTGGTCGACTCTTGCTCTAACATCCAAACCGGAGATCAGTTTGCCCGTCTTCTGCGTCACAACTTCAACCGCCACTACAGTACCAACCGTGCCCCACTAGGTTTCCACTTCCACGCTTCATGGCTTAAATCCAAGAAAGAGTTCAGAGATGAGCTTATTAAATTTATAGAAGAGATGTTGGAAAAGAACGACGTTTACTTCACTTCTCTCATTCAAGTAATCCAGTGGATGCAAAACCCCACAGAGTTGACGTCACTCAGAGATTTCCAAGAGTGGAAACAAGACAAATGTGACGTGAAAGGTCAACCTTTCTGCTCTTTACCAAATGCATGCCCCCTCACAACTCGCGAGTTACCAGGGGAGACTCTGCGTCTTTTCACTTGCATGGAATGCCCCAACAACTATCCATGGATTCTAGACCCCACGGGTGAAGGCTTCAATGTTAAGAAGTGATCTCTTTAAGATAAATTAAAAGACTGTACACATGTAAATAATACTCAATAATGTTAATAATAATTACAATAATTATTATGAATGTGGCAAGGCGTCATCTTGCAGTGAAATTGTTTTTATTAGATATATTAAATACAAGTGAAAAAGTGACTACCGCTCAAGTAATACCTACTGCCGTTACTGGTTTTTTTAGCAAATATAGGTAAAAACTGACGTTTCATAGTAAATTAGGTTATTACCTACATATGGACAATAAATTTTTAATTTTACGTACCTAATCTTATTTTATTTGGTATTCAAACCTTTTCCCGTCCCTACAAACCCCTATCAACACACCTGAGGGCTTAGACACAGTGAACTTTTATTAGTTAAACTATACTTACTGGAAAAGTCAAAATGTATTCAATTGACGAAAAGATTAATTATGTTAGTCCGGTTAAAAGTTATCAGAAATACGAAACGCTTTGTAAGCACTTTTGAAAGCAATTGCTACTTGTCTAGGCTCTATGGTATAGGGAAGTTAACTTAGGTACCTACGTCAAACTTACGAGTACACCTCGAAAAATGCAGGTGTTACTAAGCGTGATTAAATTTATCTTCCTAGGTAGTTACATAAACTTGAGAGATTGATTTACTTTCTGAACAATAATCGCTCTATCCAGACACACACATTGTGTCAAGTTCAGTAGGAGATGAAAAAGGCGATACACACCCGTGTGGCCGTGTATTGCGCATCACCCGTACCTATCTTACACGAACTATTTCGAGCTAAGTACTTTTGAACTCAAACCGACGACGAAATCAAAAACTATTAGAACTACATAGCTGCAATTTTATGTGCTTACTAACCTCCCCCCCCCCCCCCTAATCAAAATCATAAAATCAAATACTTAGGTAGGTACACAATTTCATGAAAATAAATTTTACAGTTCTACTGTTTCGGTTAGTCACTGACTCCCTCATCAAAAACCTGAAACACGCTTCCAGGTGACTTAGAAACTTGAAATCTATCTTCGATATAAGTAGGTAATACAACAAGGTCGGGTTATTAGTGTTATTTTATGATCTTTGAATAATAGCAGAATAACTATTAAAACATAGAAAAAATTTACGAAAACAATAAGTAATTAAAAAAACTAAAAAAGCCCGACTGCGGTAAAAAACTACAACGTAAATAAGTTTTCTCCGATATAGACCTTTCCGCGCAGCCCGCTCCGTTTGCGCTGTTGATTTTTTTTTTATAAATGGCATCTCACCGTTCAACCTATGAGGTTGTCATCTGCTTAACCGGGCTTGCCTGTGGATGCCTCAATAAATTAAGGCCTCCAGCCGGGGCTTAAAACACTTGAAAATTAAGCGACTACACGCTAAGGGACCTCGGCTTAGGGCGTCGCTGGGAAAGGGCGGCAAGGGACAGGCAGGATCGGAATTATTTAACCGTATAGTTCGGTAGCGCCCCCTTTAGGACCCGAACACACAAACCTCCGCCGGCTCGGTAATGACCCCTTTAGGACCCAAGAATTACGACATACGACACCCTACATTGATTATGTAAATATTTATTAAGCTACCCATCAAATCTTATGAATGTGCGTTAATTAAGAGAGTTGGATAAAAAACTTATATGTTAACGCCATTAAATATTTCATATTTAGCGCGCAAGGTTATTACTTTACCTTTATAAAATTCAAGTCTGTAAATGCGATAATCGCCATTTTGTTGTCAGTGGTGGTCGAGGCTAAAAAACATAAAAATTGGGGATTTCGAACATCCAAACTCCACCACAGGGGCAGTGAATACTACATAATTTAATTATTTGACGAATTCATACGTTGTTCAAGTTAAAATAAGTAGTGGTAATGAAGTTTTTTTATATCTAATGTCGAAGTTTCGCGCCAATATTGCGTGTTTACATTTTTACTTTTCATAAATATCACACACACACAAGTAGATAAGATTTAAAATGTGACAAATATTATTGTAAATGTTATTAACAACACGAAAATGCCCAAATCTTAACGTAATATTGGAACACAGGTCGAATAACACGTATTATTCATTACCACTACTCAATTTGTGTTCAAAATCGCCGTCCATTATCGTTTTTTTTTATCGTAATGATGTGCGAAAGCGATTATGCAAAACGATTTTTTTTTTTTAATTTCGATTGACTCGGGTAATTAATATGTCGAATATCGGAAATCGATACTCAGAAATTGAAATAAAATTATTTTAAGCATTAAATACAATAAGCATTGTTTATAATAATGATTTATGCTTTTCTAATGTAATTTTAATAGTTTTTTGGACATTCAATTGAACTGAGTCAATAACACTGAGGACCTTAGACCATTGTCATTTATTGAATTTCGCGCCGAATTTGTTTCTATATTTGAATTTATCTTCGAATGCGCTCGCCGTATAAAATTATTTTTATGTATTTTACAATTAAGTATTTATTTTTGATACTTTTCTAATAGTTTGCTACAGAATGCCCAGTATACATTTTTTAGGTAGGCTGAGCAGAAGTTTGGGAATGATGATAAATTAATTGTATAAATTGCGTATTCCGCAATCACTTTACATTTTAATATGTGTTGTTAGTTTTATGAGCTTGGTAGTTTTTGTTTCTATTAATTTACTTGAGTAAAGGTAATTGTTTGTTTTTGTGGTAGTTTCCCAACGAAATTAAAAAAAAATCTTTCCATGTTTATGTCGGACCACGCACAGTGAAAGGTTCCGTTAGGGTTGAATATTCACGCATGCACAATGTACATCATCATTAATTTGATCGACTGCAAAAATCAGTTTGTTTTTCATAAACCCATCATTCATAAGTTCATAAGGTACTCAAAAATTAAAGTGCCGGCCAGAAAAGAAAAGTCCTACTTTTTTCTTATGGGCAATAACATCTTGAGCATTTCTTACTATTACAGCGAAAGTCTGCAATTAACCCCCTTGGCTGCTATTTGAGATTGAATATGCCAAAAATCTTATTTTTAACCGACTTCTTATAACAAGTGTTTTAAGCATAACATTTAAAAAATACCAACTTTAAATTGAATATAACGTCCGGAACATGTTTTGACTATGACCAAATGTAAATATGTACGCAGTATAGAATGAGAGGTTTGCTATATTATTTTAAGACTTCTGATAGGATCTCTTGGAATCTAGAATAATCACAGAACTATATTTTGTAGTTTTTTTTTTATTTTAGGTTGTGGTTTCAGATATGTTGTTTCTATTTAATAGAATAATAAATATCTTTTTTTTAGTTATTAAAAAATATGTTTGTGACCCTCACGACAAACCCTTTCATTTGATATATCACACGGTACTTACAGTAAGCAAAGCTTTTTCATTTCTCATACTCGCAAAGTAGTACCTATTTGTTTGATCCGAATAGCGGGTGGCAGACGTTGCTTCCCACCTTAAGGCGGGAAAGACTCATAGTAATTGCTTCCCTCTCTAGGTCGGGAATGAATTTAAAAATAGAACTAAATTAGTTAAGTAGTCAGCTACGAAATTTTTACATAATTAAGAAAAATGTTGCGGTCTTGTGAGTGTATAAACAGCCAGTGTGAAAAAAATACCTATCAAGCGGGACGGCCCGCGGCAGTGACGCGGTGTGTTCCATATTTAAAATAGCACACAAATTGTTCTAATATTTCGATTAATTTTAAATAGGTACCTATTATTCATGTTATTATTATCAATAAATATTTTAGAAAGACCACTATTTTTTACTTTCCTTATATTCGAAATGAAAAGTAGAGTGTTATGTTTTTCGAGAGTATGTAAGTATGTATAATTGTTTGGCACGCTCTGCGGCCTGAACGGCTCGATGGATTTTAGCTTGAGAGGTGTCGTTAGATTCGTATTTACTGTGAGAGTGACACTGGGCATATCAAAATAAAAAAAAACAAAATGGCGGATTTTTGGCGCCATATTATGCCTTCAATAATTTTTTTTTTTCTCAATACCTCTTGAGTGGGGTATCAAAATAAAGGGTTTTAAAAGGTGATTACAAAAATATATACAACTTATATGGTTAAAAGTAATTCAAAGTGACAAATCGTAAAAAACACGTATCAAGAACTAAATCGTCTGCGAAACACATCTTTCACATTTGTAAACTAAAAAGCTGGAAATAAAAAAAAGTAATTAGAAAAATTTAAAAACCCGACTGCATCCTTGTACTAAAACTAACTGAAAAGCTAAAAACAAGCCCATTTTAAATTAAATAAAATTTGGAAGCAGGCGGGACCCATTTGAGTTTGAAACTATAATAATGGTATTTTATTTATCTAATGTGACCCCAAAAAGTGACCCCATATTCATAATTAATTTATTCATGTTACACGTCCGTATTTGAGTCACAGAAATTTCTATGTGTACCAAATTTCAACTTAATCGGTCCAGTAGATTCGAAACAAATCGATTGTAACAAACCTATAGACAGACACACAAGTGATCCTATAAGGGTTCCGTTTTTTCATTCGGACGTAGGGAACCATAAAAAGTTACACCCCTATCCACACTGTACGTGTTTGTACTTATTAAAATGATTATATTTCAAAAAACTATTAATTCATTATAAAATATACCAAAGAGTTTTTATTCAGACTCTGCAATTTTTTTATTTTTTTTTAAATACCGATTATCGATTAGGCTTTATGACATTTTTGAATCGGAATAAGAAAATTGGGTGGATGGTCAGCACTAAGAGGTGTCACGTCGCAACACAATTTTTCGTAATTTTTATCAAGATTTGATCATGTTTTTTATGTAGTTTATGTATGAAAAATGGTAAAAGTAAGAATGCAGAGAGAATGACAATATCTTTATTTTTCCCTTTTGCATATTTTCATCATGAGATTAGATGGTTTATGTACATATTTTCAGCGATTTTGAGGTGTCTACCTTTTGGATAGGTGTGGTAATATCTATTTTATACAACTTTCACAGTAGAATGACGCGGTTTTACCGACCTCAGCATATAGTTAGAGATATTTGCCACAAACTTATTATACAAAATAGGCGCGGTAACACAGTTTTCTTAATAAATTCGAATGCTGAAAGTTAAAGTAAATTTCTGATTATCATGACGTAATTCGCAACACCCCGTCGAGTCAGCTGGTGTGCCAAATGTCAAAATTTTGTCGAGCAGAGAGGTTAAGGGCGAATTTAAAACTATAGGCTCAGTGGCGCGGGCTGGTTCGAACAAGGGTCGGGGCGGACATGGTATCGGGCGTCACGACGGGCCTCGACGGCAAGGACTGAAGGACGGCTGTCGGGACTTGTACTTTCTGAGAGTACTGGTGGCCTTACTACTTTCCTGTAGGAGGGTAGCGGTCGTCGGGGATGGTAAGGGTGTGCCTCGGTCGGCGAATCCTACTTATACGGGAGTGTATCGGGCGGCCGCCGCAATTAGGGGAATGGGGTGCTTTATAGTAGTGTCAAAGAAACGCTTGAAGAGGCGTTTCGTGAACTGCTGGACGGTGGGCATTCTGAGATCTAAGTGTAGACTCTTATTGCGGACATAAAAGGGGACTCCCGTGACCTTTCTGAATAAACGGTTCTGGAGGGTCTGCATTCTATGCAGATGGTGAGGCTTGGCGTGAGCAAAGACGACGCAAGCATAGGTCATGAAAGGACGGATGGCCGCGATGTAGGGGCGCAATTTGCACTTGAGTGACAATTTGCTGCGGGCGGTCTGTATGAAGTGGAGAGCGAAAGAGGCGCGCAAACGAGCCATCTTCATGTGCTCACTGAAAGTGAGATGGTGGTCTAGGATAAGTATTTAGCTTGCTTTCCCCAAGAGATCGACTTGCCATACACTGGAGTCTCGGTCGATGCTCCGCTCCGCGCTTTATAGCAAGTTACTATCATCTGACTGGTGCCCGGTGGTCAGCGCGTACCTACGACGACGCCCGGTGCCGTCGCACCGCTCGCACCGCCCTAGGGCCGCTACAGGAGTTGTAATGGGTTTTTAGCGCCGTATGTTACACTCTACTTTTTACTATGATTGCGAGAAAATAAAATAATCCAATACAATATTAAATAGTTTATTTTATTAAAAATTAAAAGTACAATTTGTACTATTGTTTCTTTTCCTTTCTCTTCCATTTGAAAATTAGGGTCTCCATTCCCACTAAATGATGACATTTTCACTGTTGTAAAATAAATTACCGTCACCAATTCAATTTGCAGGATAGCACGGCCCGCCAGCATTAATGACATCATCCGTCGTGCTCTTGTCACCGCCGGGGTGCCAGCTGTTTTAGAACCCAACGGCCTGGCCCGCGACGATGGAAAGAGACCAGACGGAATGACCATAATGCCCTGGAAGTTAGGCAGACCTTTGGTGTGGGATCAACATGTGTCGATACCCTTGCGCCATCCCATCTTCCTAACATGGTGGGCTGTGCTAGGCGGCTGCTGCAGGTGCAGAAAACCTCAAACGGCGAAAATATTGCAACCTGATTGGGAGTTATATGTTCGAGCCGTTTGGGGTTGAATCACTAGGGCCATGGGGTCCGAGTGCCCACTTGGTCTTTCGGGATATCGCCAAGCGGTTAGTCGACTCTTCACGTGACCAGAGGGGACGTTCCACTAAAATCCCCTAGACCAATCCCCTAGGGGACTACACAGCACTCAACGTTCCACTACGATCCCCTATGCTGGGGATTCTCTAAGTACTAATAAATGCTATTCCTTTATAATCCCTTCTAAATAAAAAAGCCACTTACAACATAATAATATGTGATGGCCTATTTCTTGGCCAAAGAATTAGCATCGCCATACAACGTGATAATGCTGCCAGCCTTTTGGGCACTGTTCCTGTTGACAGCGATGCGGACGAATTCTTTGATGCCCTATAATAATTGTTTATTTTTTCATATAATTGTACATATTATTATAGTTAATAATTATGTAAATAGATGAATAAACTAAATTGAAAGACTAAAAAAAAAATTGCAATTAGAGAAACATTGTAAAGATTTCGTTCCAATGTCTTTTTTTAATTTCTTCTGTAGCCGCAACTCAATGCACGAATTCTGCCGAAGAGATCGCCGCTTTTAGTTCCATTTTCAATAATAAAATGTTCTTCTTTTTGTTATGAAACACTAATAAGTCGAGTTTATGATTATTATTTAATTAATTATTATTATTTAATTCATGATTATTCTATTTATGAATAAAGACTTTTTCGTTTTTGTAGGCTCGATGGGCAAAAATTAAAAAAAAATGTTTTTCTTCTAGAGGAAGACATGCAATTTTTTCCTCGTACTGGTACGCTACAATGACGGTCTTTTTGAGCAAGAGCAAATTGAGACTGAGATCAGACTGTGAACGATCTTAGAATTACGAGAATTGCCCCTCTGGTAACAGCCGTTGTTTGTTATTTGTGGGTACCCAACCCACTCTTGTGTTTGTTGGGACAGTTGGGATTGGGAGTCAGTCCTTGGGTACTTAACAACAATGATATCAACCTAACAAATGGGTCCAGAAAAATAAGGATGCATACGCGAACGAGATAGAGAAAATATATTTCGTTTTGTTTACTCTTACTACTGGATCGGTGTCTTTTCATCATTATTTTTATCATCTGCAATATGTCTTTTCCCTACTATGTTGGGGTCGGCTTCCAGTCTAACCGGATGCAGCTGAATACTAGTATTTTACATGGAGCGACTGCCTATCTGACCTCCATAGTTACTAGGTAACACGATACCCCTTGGTAAGGCTGGATGTTAGACTTTCGGAGTTTCGGGCTTCTGATGACCCGTAACGACTGTCAAAGATCCAAGAATGACAGCTTGAGACCAACAGCTTAACGTGCTTTCCGAGGCTCGGAGGGGTTTCGGACTCAGTATTAAAGATGGTCACCCACCCACGGACCGACTGTGGCAAGCGTAGCTTAACCTGATCGATGGACCCATGCGGCTGTTATTACTTAGCAACGAACCCCTCTTTTTATCATCATTCCGTTCTTTTTATCATCATGGAACGTAATAAACGTCAATTTATTACGTTATTTAGTGACTTGTCTATTACTTATTCATACCTAACTGTATAAAACCTAAGGCTACGTACGCACTGACAGATGGCATGCTAACGCCTCTAGAGCCTAGCGAGTATCCTTGCGAGTAATGAAGTGAAACAAACGCTTTAGAATTTTCGCAACCGGCCGCACTGGGCACTTGGAGCCTTTGCTAGTCGCCTAGCGTGTATGTAATGATGTTAAGGCACAAGGCGCTAAGCATGCCACTTGTCAGTGCATACCTACGTAGCCTTAGGGAGTTAGGGCAAGTTCATTCTCTATCTACGGGGCAAGAAAATCGAGAAACCATAGAGGATGGTATCACAGTATGATAATTGATAAATCATAAACTTGGGGAGAAAACCACAACAACAACAGGCGTGTTGATTGGTCAATTATCACATTGTTGGGCTTAACCAATTGCAATTCTACATGTCAATCACCTAGTGTCATTTTGACAAATGATCGAAGGCAGCGTGTAATTTCCATATTTGCCATATTTTTTTGTTTTTTTATTTCAGTGTTACAAGTTTGTCGAGATCTATGGTCGAGGTCGAAGCGTCGGGTGGCGCTGTTGGTAAACATCATACAAATGTATTGCAAAACAAGATAGCGGTGTTACCGCCCGGCCACGACTTTTGGCTTAGCGACAAGCGGCGTGATTGTGCGTCGTGGCATGGTTCATACATTTTGGGGTATTTGTTTTCACCGCTCGCCGCCCCGCGCTAAGCTGCCGCTGATAGCGACGAGTTCGTGGCCAGGCCGTTAGGTCCGAAACACAATATAACCGCGTTGCGGCACCACACCGCCAAAATCGGCAGTGCCTCCCGCCGCTACGCGTTGTTTATTATGCATACACGACACTTGCTGAACTGTTGCGGCGCGGTGCCGCAACACTAGTAGTTAGTTCCGATTTTGGCCACGCGCCCAAAGATACTTGTACAGATATAGACAAGTCGAGACTTCAGTTTGGTTGGGTATCCATTTTTTTTGTTCTTTTGGATTGACAGAAATTGACAATTCGACAGTATTGACATTGACAGTCTGGTCGGATTGATGACGGATTGAGGGTGGTTAACTGTTGTTAGTTGTTTGTTATACTTATTTCAAGAAGAAAACAAACGAATAGTGGAAATTTAACAAATAAAGTAATTGGTGCATACGTGAATGACAAAATGTCATCCCAATTAATTGATAAATTTAAACAATTAGATGCTTATGCAAAGACATTGGAGGACTTTAGAATAAAAACCACAACCGGCGCAGCAAGTAAAACATTCATAAACTCTTTACTTTCCTGTTAACTATCATTATATTTTATAAAGTACTAATTGAAATGTATTCACATTGCAGTTACTGTAACCGGTGGGCTGATTATGGTGTTATTATTTCTCTCTGAACTATATACTTACATGTCCCCTAATATTTCGGAGGAATTGTTCGTAGACACTTCAAGAGGCCATAAACTACGAATTAATTTAGATATCATTGTTCCATCAATCTCATGTAATTGTAAGTATTCAACTTTAATTGCACTAACCGTATTGAGAGGAGGCCTGTGTCCCAGCAGTGGGAACATTATAGGCTGATTATGTGTGTTATGTGAACCGTACTTATTGCTTATTTTAAGCCTCTAAAAAATAAGATCATTGCAAAAAAAAATTTTTAGCAGCTAATAGATGGCCAGTCCCAACTGATGGCACAAATTCACAAACACCCAACCACCAGCCAATACCTCATGGTATTGGCTGGTGATCCATGCATCATGATCAGAGGTCGGAGTAGGTAGATTGATTTAAGGCCGTTGACGTCAAACGTAGAGGATAATATGGATATGCCTCCAAAATACCGGAACTTCATATTTATTGTGATATTTGTTCCGGAATTTTGAAAGTAGCACGAATTTGTGTTTAAGGCGAAAAACGTATTAATAATATCTATACGCTGCCAGTGTTAGCTAATGGTGAAAGAAATCAGTATTTTATTTTATACAAAAATACCTTGGAATAGTTACACCGTATTTTGTCCCTTACTGTTGAATTAGAAATGACGCTTGACAGTATGAGACAAAACTTAGACAGGGCTTTTTGTTTCTTTATCTCATGTTCATCTATGTTCACAACACATTGACCGCACGCAACAACCAATCAGAAGCAAGTATCCTGTATGACTCATTGGGTGTTTAATATATAATTCCAATCCCGGAACTTTTTCCGGTACTTCCCGCACATTATGGATAAAATGGCATGTCCATATTATAATATCTTGATGCAAATATATAAAATTAATCTACGTACTCCGACCTCTGATCATGATATTAAATTAAATTGAAAATGATATGAAATTGCATGTGACTGGGCTCATGCCCACTCACATGCAATTTCATATCAATATCAATTGTATTTTGAGATTTTATACATAAGAACATATTTGTACAATCTGAATATGTACTTAAAATACAATTGAGTTGTAATAAAAATATTAAAGACATTCATTGGCTCTCATTGCCTTGAATTTTCACTGTAATATTTTTAATGTATTTGATGCTTCGAAGGTTACCTGGGTGTCTTTTCCACCAAGGATTATTCTTCAATGAGTAATTATCTTGAACAGTTAATTCAATGAATGCTTTAATAATGGTTTAATTTTGAAGGCATATTCAATCAATGACTTCAATTCGAGCTTGATTTCTACCATAAGGATACTACTCTATGGAGGCTGTTGCCTTTAGTTTTTAATTTGGCATTTACTTTTGACTTGATAATTAATTAATTTGAATGTAATAAATTTCATATTTAAACATTAAGATGACAAGTTGATATTATATGTTCTTTTTTGTATTGAATATGGGTCTTTACCTGAAATAATTTTTATTTTTTTATTTTGCCCAGCGGTGGGACAATACAGGCTAGTTAGATTAGATAAGATTCAATCGATGTTACATTAAAAGTACCTCAAGTTGTTTCCTTGAAATCAATAGTGATAGGATTTAAAAACTATTATATATTACGGCTGCAGAAAATGTAAAAATAGTAAATAAAAAATAGTTGTAGATAGGCAAGGTAGATAAAGCCCTCCCAGTATTTTTTAACCGGTCAAGCTCCGCGCATGACCTATGTAGTACGATACAATAGAAAATTAATTGTATCTCATTAGAGGAGCTCAATGAGTTAAAGTATATTATGAGTTCTATTTCAGACTTAGTACTTGATGCTATGGACTCATCAGGGGAGCAGCATCTGCAAATGGAACAAAATATCCATAAGAGGAGACTAGACTTGAATGGAAATCCTATAGAAGAACCAAAAAAGCAAGAAATTGCAACTTCTACCACTGTAAGATTATTGAATCCATATCCGTACTTTTATATTATAAATGCGAAAGTGTGTCTGTCTGTATGTTACCTCTTCACGCTTAAACCGCTGAACCGATTTAGATGATATTTGGTATAGAGATAGTTTGAGTCCCGGGAGAGGACATAGGATAGTTTTTATCCCGATATTATATATATGGGTAAACCGCGGGGCACTGCTAGTTTGTTTATGCTGCTTGCATTAATTTGTTTATCTATGTACGTCAAAATATACTCAGGATCATTGACAGCCTGGACAGCCCAGATTCTCAAAAAAATGTGCATGCAATTGTTGTGACTATCCTTAACACTGAGCCCAAATGTACCAAAGCCCTTACTCCCCTATTGGTGGATTAATAATTTTATGTGAAGCAACATACCTGCCCAGAATTATGTGGTCAGTTCATACTTACCAATTTAATATTTGAGCAGTTTTCATTAATATATTATCAAATAGATCAATAGAGTTCAAAATAGTGTGCACAGATATTGTGTGGTGTTGGTTGACATAATTATAATGCTATAGTCTATTTCAGCATATTGTAAATAGCCACTTGGTGATGTTAAGTTCCTCCACTATGGATTTATTTGTTCTCATGTTGTTCCAATACTTAGAGAAAACTCCTTCAAATGATACCTAACATGATACATTTATTAAAACTTTATTTTCTTATGATCACTGACTACCAAAATAAAATGGAACCGTAATAAGTTTTCCATTGATTAAACCATTCTTCGAGGTGCTTTCCCGGCGACGATTTAATAGTCACTATATTTTTTCTTGTTGTCTGTGTTTGTAACTAATTTATTAAAATATTTTATTTTAGGTAAAACAAAACACTTCTGAAGTCGCAATTATAACATGTGGAAGTTGTTATGGAGCAGCACTTAATGAATCTCAGTAAGTTATTAATCCATCAATCTTAGGTGATTCTAAACACTTCACTTTATTTGACATAAACCTACAAAGGGATGTTAGAAGCTAGGTACATGGTTCCAATTGGACGTATCCTATGGAGAAAGCCAGCTAGAAACTACGATAACTTGTATAAAACAGAGTAGGCCTGTCAATAAGTACCAGGTACTTTACAAAATAGAAAAAATGGATAGAGAATCGAAACATTATAATAAGTCTACAAGGCCTACAATATGTGAGAACATTGTAGGCCTTGTTGACTCATAGATGTTTAGATTTTTTTGTTTTCACAAAATAGAAATGAATCAATATAAAAGATTAAAAAAAAAACTATTTCATCAAGTATCTTGGCTATACCTAGCTAATATTGTTGTATCAGATGCTGCAATACCTGTGATGAGGTGAAAGAAGCATACAGATTAAGAAGGTGGGCCTTACCTGATTTATCTACCATAGAACAATGTAAAAACGATGACTCCATAGAAAAAACTAATTTGGCTCTTAAAGAGGGCTGTCAAATCTATGGATACATGGAAGTCAACAGAGTATGTATTATTAATATAATAATTATGTGTACATATAGCGCTACAAGGTTCTTTTGGCGCGTGAACTAATACCGCCAGTTTATTTTGTCAATACATTTTACAAAATGCTTACCTACCAACAGCGCCCCCCATCAACGGCATTCGAGCGCCGAAAGATCCTTGTAGCAGTGGACATTGCATGCATGGCCGTTTCTGGATTGTAACTTCTATTTCTAGCATCTAAGTGGTGAATTTGTATATTTGTACCTAAACATACCTAATCAAAATTGTCTCGTTGGTCTAATGGTCGCAAGGGATACTGATGAGTGTGAAGGTCCTGGGTTCGAACCCCAAAATGTTATTAGGTTTTCCCACATAGGCGCCTCAGCGGCCGCTGCTAGTTTTCCATTAACCTTTTGAACGCCAATCACTTGTATACAAGTTCGAGATTTTCGTGCCCTCAGCGCCACTACTTGATTAGAAGTAATAATAGTATAAAATAAATTTACGACTTTTACAAGACCTTTTATTTTGTTTTTATGGAAAATTGCCCTGTTATAAGCCATATTTTTAACTTTTTCACACATAATAAGTTCTTGTTTGTTTTATATTCAATAGAAACAAAAACGACACAAAATATTTTAGTGCCCCCAACGCCAAGTACTTGATATAAAGTAAGCCAGTGATGGGACACGATGAAGACCTCGCTATATTTCATCTCGTCAAAACGATCATAAATACTATTATTGCAAGAAAATGACGTGAATAAATAATATTTTATAAATATTGTAAACTATAAACTACGTTTTATTCGCCTTAATCAAGAATAAATAGGTTTTCTAATCATTGTCGATAGTGTAACACCGTTTGAAAAACCCATTCTTACAAAGTGGCTAGTTGTCAGTGCGCACAACGCCACGAACTTATATAGAAGTAAATCTGTGACGTCATAAGCGGACGGTTTTCAAGGTCATAGTGACTTTGTGCATTTTAGTGTAGTGCAATGTTTACATTTTGTTTCTTTTTGAGTAGATTCATCATAAGAAAAAGTTTGTGAATAATCAGAATTTTGAAATAGTTCGTCGTCCTGACATTACGTTAAGTTGTCAACTTCCGTTTCAGGAATGTACTTCCGTTTTCTATTAGTTTCTAAAAACAAGAAAAATCATTGCTACTATTTTGCGACACCTATACCTACCATTAAAAAAAAGATCTGTAACATCTGCGTAAAACAGTCACTTACACTCCATTTTAATTAAAAAAAAACACGTAGAAAACCACGTATCTAGCTTCTATTGATTGTATTTGGTTCTATTTTTTGTAAGTAAACAAAATAAATTATGCATGAATCGGTTGAGGTTATGCACGTGTAACTCGACCACAGTGAATAGAAAAAAGAAAAATACCATAGACATCGACATCTAGACATCCTTATATCAGAAAGGATTTTGACGTGCCTCGAGCGCCAACGACTTGATATGAAGTAGAAGGATTACATTTGGAGACAAATAGGGATGTGCCTTCTAGAACACACGTCTAATAAATTTACAATTCTTTTCTTTTATTTTGGGAAATATATCCAGGTTTTCATATTGATTTTTTTATGAAATAAAACAAAATATGAAAATACGGTATCAGTTTTTATTTAGCTTCGTAAATTGGTGAATAAACGTTAATTTCAACTTATAATATTATTTATCGATAGGACATTAATCCCATCCCTACGTTTTACTATAGATACGTTATACATTTGTAGCGTGGCGCTGGAGGACACATCGCGTATTATGTAGATGGGCGTCGAAAAGGTTAATACGTTTTTAGTAGCAGCTATACTAGACTATATTTGTGCCTGGCTTGGATAAAGGCTCAACCCCCACATATATTATGTGCCCGGTGGAATTTTCTATCGGCAACTTACCGAAGGTGTCTGGGTGAATTCATGCCATGACACGCCATACCCTAAAGCAGCGCGCGCGTCGCTTGACGTAAATCGCTTGCAAGTCGCATCGAACGAGGTCGTGAATGGGACCTTACACTGTACACATACAATGTTGCATTTGGACCGCTCACTTGTGGGCGTCGCGGCGGCGGCGGCGAGTTTTGATAAGACCTATCAAAACTCGCCGCCACCGCCGCGGCATCGTATGCAAGGGTTCATACAAATCCAAGGGCAACTAATACTGCGGCACCGCGGCGGCGGCGGCCCCGCCGCAGCCATGGCATAATGTGTAAAGGGCCTTACATTTCATGTTACGTTTCTCCAATCTGTAGCCGGTATTAGAATTGTAAATAGTAACTAGCGGACCTCAAAGCCACAAGCTGTATCCACTCTAAATCTCTTTTAATAACTCTCTTCTTTTTCTTTACAACTTTAGTGTCATTAAATTTTGTAGATGAACGCATTTTCTTTGGCTCCTCAATCCTGACGTTCTAATTATATACCTATTACGTTTGACTGTAGCCACCTGAGATCTCAACGGAATCTAAAGCCAGAGATACTAACATTTAGCAGAAATGTCTGCTATATATATCTGCACAGTTCAGCAATGTATATATTTTGGATTCTGAAAAAACAATACTTAACTATTTTCTTGTAAATTCAGTGTGAAGGGTGACCATATTATACTCGTATTAATGAAACCAGGATAAATAATTTATTAAATTTATATTTTCATAACAGGTTATATCTATCGTACCTACGATTTGGTTATTTAGCAATAAATTTCGCTATAAGTTATAGAATGAATGAATATTGGCTGATCATAGGCCGTCGGATAAAGATATTAAATTCGCAAAGCGTGATGTAGTTCTGCATTTTTGGTATGTTGTGTGGGTCTGTTAGGGTAGTGTAAATTCAAATTCGAAAAACCTATGGAAAATGAGAAAACCGAGAAAAACTTCGAAATTTTGGAACCTTTTTCACTATTTGCTCTCCAGGGCCAAAACTATGCATTTTTTGCGAACAATGTTCAGTACGCTTATAAACTGTATAAAATTACCTACAATTTGAACTTAATTCCAGCTCTTTTGACCTCATAGGAGCCAAGCTATGGCACTTCGAAGATGACCAATTTTTCTCGAAAATTGAAATTTTCAGGTCTTACTCACTTATTTTGCGAAATATTGGCAAAAACACTTGCCCTACAAAGAAAGGTTACTGAAAATATTATATAAAAAAGAAACAAGAATTTAAAAAAACCTGCTTGTCTAACTAAGCTCCAAAATTCATGTATCTAATTTTGAGTCGGCGCCAAACAAACAAACGGGCAAATTATGTTAAGCTTAAAATGATGGTAGCTGATCTTCGTTGATTGTCATACTTACATAAAAAATATACATAAGCGTCGATGCTCTGTGCGCGTCGACTAACAACCTCCTCCTTTATTTTGCCAGTTAAAAATTATTTTTATATCGCATTCCAGGTTGGAGGAAGTTTTCATATAGCTCCAGGAAAAAGTTTTACAATTAATCATGTACATGTCCATGATGTACAGCCATATTCATCATCAGTATTTAATACAACCCATTTTATTAAACATTTATCTTTTGGGACGGATATTGAAGGTACAAACACAGCACCTTTAGATGGAATTAATGGTGTGGCCAAGGAAGGTAAGGGATAATTATTATTAGTTCCTAGATTTTTATATAAGTAACTAGGTGTGCCTGCGATTTCTTCTAAAATAAAAGTAGCCTAAGTTACTCCTAACATCAGCTACCTGCCAATCCCATCAAAATCGGTCCAGCAGTTTCGGAGATTAGCTGTTGTTTGATGTTCTGTTTATTAGGGTTCCGTAGTCAACTAGGAACCCTTATAGTTTCGCCATGTCTGTCTGTCCGTCCTCGCTTAATCTCTGTGACCGTTAGTACTAGAAAGCTGAAATTTGGTACCAATATGGATATCAATCACGCCGACAAAGTAGTAAAATAAAAATTGGAAAAAAATGTTTTATTAGGGTAGCCCCCCTATATGTAAAGTGGGAAGTGATTTTTTTTTTAATTTCAACCCTGACGTGTGATATATTGTTGGAAAGGTATTTAAAAATGAATAGGGGTTTACTAAAATCATTTTTTGATAATGTCAATAATTTCGGAAATAATCGCTCCAAAAGTAAAAAACAATGTGTCCCTCTAACTTTTGAACCATAAGTTTAGAAAATATGAAAAAAATCTGAAAAGTAGAACTTTATAAGGACTTTCTAGGAAAATTATTTTGAACTTGATGGAAACAACAGTTTTTGTACAAAAAAGACAAAAAGTTGTACAGAGGCCAGCACATCAAGCTACCCCAATCTGTCAAATTTTCCCAAATGAATATGAACCTTATTACTTTGTTGTAAAGTTGAAAATCTATGAAAGAAATTTGACAGATTGGGGTAGCTTGATGTGCTGGCGTCTGTACAAAATAATTTCTGGACTAAGTTTGTAGTATAATCGTATATGCAAGCATTTTTTTAACTTCGTTTACATATTTTATTATCCTGAACGTATCTTTTTTCAAACAAAAAAAGAATTATTAAAATCGGTTCTCGCAATCCAAAATTACCACCGAAAACTTCTGGCACGTCTATGTATTAATTAGTAACCCAATTCCCCGAGAGATGGCGCTGTAGGTACTTATTACATTGGGTCGGGTATTGTCGAATTGTTCGGTTGGTTAAATGACGCTGGTTATCACTCCATGTTACAACCCCTACCCACTACTCGTAGTGGGACTCAAATAGACAACATTTTCTCGAACTTTCCACGTGTAGTTGGATTGGAATCTATAACTCTTTTTTTAGTTTTCACAGTCCTTTGTGGGCCCGTTTTTAGTGTTCCGTAATTATTAGAGTTCCGTAACAAATAGCCTTTTTTAAGTTGGGTTACCACTATGTTCGCGCTCCAGCAGCGCTCCGCGCTCCTGCAACTGCTCCAATGGATACGTCGCGCGCACTTCTTCATGCGCTCCCCTTTGACACACTGCGCTCCCCTTTATGTTCGCGCTAAAAACCGTCACGAGTCGGAGCGCCTGCCGCGGAGCGTGCAATGTTGCACGCTCCGTGTTCGCGCACGTACCCACTACCGGGAGCAGTTGCAGGAGCGCGGAGCGCTGCTGGAGCGCGAACATAATGGATACCCACCTTTAAACTCATAAGTGGGAACACTTATTGTGACGGACGGGAAACTACGGAACCCTACACTGAGCGTGGCCCGACACGCTCTTGGCCGGTTTTTTTTATTATTACCATATTTATACTTTCATAAGCATTTAGTAAAAGGCTGTTATTTTGACATTACAAACAAGACACTTAAAGGGGTTTGAAGGTTTTGGCCCTAAAATCAGCCGCCATTTTGATTTTTTTTCAGAATCGCGGTGCACAACAAAAGTTATATATTTAAAAAGAGGACACTCATACAAACAAAAAATGTTATATAACATAATATCCTAAAGCGTCAGGTTTCGGAGTTATTCACCGAAATATAAGTCGAAAACAACAAGGATTTTTTTGTTTTTTTTCCCTCCAGGTAAGCATATTGAACTATTGAGGTAATAGAAACGTTATAAAACCTTTATGGAGAAAAACAAATGAAGAATAGACATTTTTTAAATAAATAATTAAGCACGGCAATTTATAGTTCGTTTTTTAATCCCAGAGACTAATCTGACAAGTGTAATGTCAAACTTCTATACTAAAAAAAACGAAAACACAAAAGACTTAAATGTCAGATTAGTCTCTGGGATAAAAAAACGAACTATAAATTGCCGTGCTTAATTATTTATTTAAAAAATGTCTATTTTTCATTTGTTTCTTCTCCATAAAGGTTTTATAACGTTTCTATTACCTCAATAGTTCAATATGCTTACCTGAAGGGAAAAAAAACAAAAAAATCCTTGTTGTTTTCGAATTATATTTCGGTGAATAACTCCGAAACCTGACGCTTTAGGATATTATGTTATATAACATTTTTTGTTTGTATAAGCGTCCTCTATCTAAATATGTAACTTTTGTTGTGCACCGCGATTCTGAAAAAAAATCAAAATGGCGACCGACCTTAGGGCCACCCTCCATACAAAAATCTTCTAACCCCTTTATTTATTTGTACATTGTACTTAAGGTGAATGCAGTGGTAGACCGCGAAATTTAAATTTTATTAAGTTTTTTGCAATTTGTAGGTCAGTGTCATTTTGTATCTTGATCAAAATATGATTTGCGACTATAATAGACATGTATTTACAGAATTATAGTTATTAGAATCATTAATATATCTCTTTAAGTTAAATTTCTACCATAAACACTTTTCCATACAATGTGCTTAACAGTAGAAACCTAACTAAGAAAGATGTATTAATGATTGTAATTATTATAATTCTGTAAATACGTACCTGTTATAGTCGCGAATCATATTTTGATCAAGATACAACCTGACACTGGCCTGATAATTGCAAAAAACGTAAGAAAAATTGAATTTCGCGGGCTACAACTGCGCATTCACCTTAAGATAAATTAGTGTAAGTGGTTTAAATAGTGACAGTACTATGTTCAAAATGGACTCTTATTTAAAGGGGTGCAGCATGAACATGACTGATAACCAAAGCCATGAGACTTTCCATAAGACCAACAAGGCCCGGGCCTAGGGTAGCCAGATATGCAACCTGCGCCAACATCTGGCAATATCTCAGCTCAGTAAATAAGGAAGGTATGATGGCTAACTAAATAGTAATATAAACATAAAACTTATAATAAAACAAAAAATAATCATTTTCTGGCAGGTACATGTAGAATAGAACACAATTTTGTTTTTTAATTTACACAGACATGGGTGGAGGCTATTAAATTACCTACACAGCCTAGTTCTGCCGAGACTGCTACCACAGTCCACAGAGATACTGGAAGGAACTGAATTTATTTAACTTAGAGAGCATAAAAACAGCAGCATTCAGTGATGTATGAAGGTACCATAATCTTACACCCTGACACAATGAGTATGTTCTGTTATCAAGATCTGTAATACTGTTATCAGTCTCACCAAGAATGGTCACCAGTATACTGATTTTTAAAAGACCTCAGAGCTTAGATTGAGGTCTTTTAACATGTTGACTATGAGACAACAGTGAACAGACAATAGAAAATCTATTGTTCGTGGTCACCGTTGACCACAGTGGCAGTCAATACCTTAAAAATACTTCTTCCTAAGATGAAAAATAATAAAAAAAAATCAATAACAATATTTAATAACAAACTGTTAATGAATCATAATATTAAATCCCTATTTAAAAGAATAGACAGGTGCACACTAAGCACTATTTTAAATTACTGTATGTACAAATTAGGGTTAGTAGGTCGTCTTAGGGGTAGTATTTGACCACCATAATATTAACAACGGATCCCGGTACCGATGGCCATAAAGGTTCCGAAGGTTCCCCCACCTTGAAGCATGACTTTTCCAACGGAATGTACCAATTCCCTTCCTCTGGCTCCATATCTGCAAAGAATGATAAATTAGGTAACGCAAAATTTCCCGAAATAAAAGCAATGTATTATGACAGTTCTAACCTCAAAGCTGTAAAACCGCCGAATAGGCCTCCGCTCGCCATTCCGACACAAAATCCAATCATGAAGCCCATTTTCATTTTGTCAAAACAAGATGGTCCTTGACTTTGATAGACTCCGCCTGGCACGGGCATTTTTTATGTCTTTTTACCAGTGTCAGGAGAATATTAGCGTATTTTATTTAAATACTTCAAGCCCTTACGAAAAACGTCAGTCTAAACCACAGAACCAAGGAATATACTACTATCTACACAGAACAGAACACTACAATTTTTCCTCTATACAATAGACTCTAAACTGGCTTTTTTTTATTTCTGCTTTGTTGCCATATGTGAATATGATTATAGAATCTAGGTACGAACTCATTCATAAACAATACAGTGTGTCCAGTCTATATAATTAACAAATGGACGGAAAGAAAGAAAACATTCCTTCGGTTTACAACCTTGGTACTAATACTTTATTAAGGGGATGCGCTAATGCCGTGGCCACACTAAACGGGAAACGCCGATAATTGACAACATTTCATATTTTTAACCTGCATGTATTATTACGTTGTATAAAAGTAATTTCAAATCTAGGGCACCCATATCTTTTCGTTTTTCGAAATTATGTACTTTTCATTCATAATTACTTTGAAATTCGGTGTATTCTAAAAAGACGTAAGTGCCAGATGACGTCAGGCTTAAGGTAGAATGGCGATATTACCTTTGCTTTATTGTGACCCGTCAAAAAAACTGTTAGATGTCACTTGTCTCAGTCGTTGTTTTGGTTCCTTCATTGGCGTATATTTTTCATTGGGATCCATTTTATTGGCGAAATATCAATCAAAAATTGATAATAATAACAGTAAGCAGCGTGTCGAGTTGATGGGAAAAAATATTGTTGAATTCAATTCAGTTTTTAGTTGTTTTCTAGTTACACTTCTTAGGTGACATTGACATGTCTTGTTTGACGTAATGTTTTCAATCAAAGACGTTGGAATGCGCAAAGGTAACTACCTCATTCCGCCGTTTATGTGACGTCATCACATGATTTTTTTTTTTTTTTTTTTTTTTTCTCAGAAATTTAGAAATCAAAAAATAAAATAAAAATATATTTGAACTCAGGATACGAAAATAAAGAAATGGTATTTTTGTTTTAAGGTCGTGTCAGGTTTGAAATGTCAATAGGGTAGTTTCCTGGGTAAAAAAATAATAATTCTAATTAGCCCGTCAGATTATCGAAAAATAATGGACCCATATTTTTTCTTTTGTCAATCAAACAAAAAATGACAAAGATAAAGCGCGTCAAAATTTGGGAGTTGGGGGTCGTGACGTCACGCCGTGCGACAATTTTTAGCACGGCGTGACGTCACGACCCCCCACTCCCAAATTTTGACGCGCTTTATCATTGTCATTTTTTGTTTGATTGACAAAAGAAAAAATATGGGTCCATTATTTTTCGATAATCTGACGGACTAATTAGAATTTTTTAGGAAACTAGCCTATTATCGCGATAAGTTGTGGCTCATTGGCTGACATCGTAGGTGCAGCCAATGAGCTACAACTTATCGCGATAATTATCGGCGTTTCCCGTTTAGTGTGGCACGGCATTAGGTAGCCCGCGAAATTCAAATTATTTCAGGTGTTTTGCCATTTTCAGGTGAATCATATTTTGTTGTTACATATAACCTGACATTGACCTGCAAATTGCAAAAAAAATAAGAAAATTTTAATTTCGTGGTCTACCTTACGCGCTCCCTTAAATAAATCGTTCAAAATCAAGTCACATTCTCATCTTAGCGACAATCGATGTCAAAGGTAAATTGGAAGACAGAACCAGTCGTGACATTCGTCCGCTGTGCCCCGCTCACCGTGCCTTTATAGCAGGCGTTTTTTTTTTTTTTTTTTAATTTCAATGGTGCCCGGTTGTACTATTATTCTGTGCCCGGGCATGTCTCGTGCGCCTTGAAACCCGAGCAGACCCTTGGCCCCTATAATAAAACGTACTCTGTGCCGCTGTGCTCTTGGCACCCGTGGGCTGCAGCTGAAAATCAGCGTAATGTGATAAGTGCTATCACCGGACTTTTGATTTGTTGTGTCACACCGCCAAGTGTTGTCATATAAATAAAAAATAATATGGCATAAAAGGTGAATGGGTAGTTGTAGCCCGCGAAATTCAATTTTTCTTACGTTTTTTGCAATTTTCAGGTCAGTGTCAGGTTGAATCTTGATCAAAATATGATTCGCGACTATGACCGGTACGTATTTACAGAATTATAATAATTAGAATCATTAATACATCTTTCTAAGTTAGATTTCTACCGTTAAGAACAAATCTCGTATGGGAAAAGAGTTTATGGTAGAAATCTAACTTAAAGAAATATATTAATGATTCTAATGACTATGATTCTGTAAATACATGTCTATTATAGTCGCGAATCTATTTGAATCAAGATACAAAAAAACTTAAATTTCGCGGTCTACCATGTCACATTCACCATGCTGTGAAAATTTCAAAGAGCTGTGGATTTTGTGATAAATAAATAACAGTATGCAGCGAGGCCTTTTTTAAAAAAAAAAAACTTAAAAAAAAAAGAGATGAGTGATGTGATTTTTGAGAAATGAAATAAAAACAATCGGTACAATTAGTTAAGTTTCATAATTTAATAAAAGCAATGAAAAACTTGTCCTTGAAATAATGTTCTTCTAATATTCCATGTCGACCAACAATGCGTGAAATGCGCATCTTGAGTCTTGGATTTCACAAACTGTTTTTTTTTTTCAGGGGCTGTGATGTTTCAATACTATTTGAAAATAGTCCCAACTATGTACGTAAAGTTAGACAAGACTGTGTTACACACAAACCAGTTTTCAGTAACAAGACATCAGAAATCAGTGTCCAATATTAATGCAGAATCTGGGATGCCAGGTGCATTTTTCAGTTATGAACTTTCGCCTCTTATGGTTAAATACACCGAAAAAGAAAGGTAACTAATTATAATTACATTTCAGTTTTCGTGCTTACTACATATATGAGTGATAAATTAATAATTTTATTTATTTATTTTGTAGGTCCATTGGTCATTTTGCCACAAACATCTGTGCTATAATTGGAGGAGTTTTCACTGTCGCTGGAATCCTTGATGCTCTTTTGTATCATTCATTGAATGCCTTCCAAAATAAAATTGTATTAGGTAAAGCTGGTTAAATTAAAGGGTTTTTAGAAATATATTAAAGTCATTAACACTGCATTTTGCAAAATTTTTACAAAACTCTGCATCTGTATCTTCAATCAGAGATTTGATTGGAATATAATTTTCTTTCGTTGGATTATACTGAGCGCGACCTAACTTTTCTAAAAATAAATGCCTTTGTTTTATTCTGAATTTCCTACATAATAATATCTCAGGGGATTTCAGTATATTTTGGTGTGATATTTTCATTACATTGTGGATGAATTTAAATCTTTCCAGCAGGGTTCTCTGATCTGTAATAAATAAAGATAATATTATATAAATATATTTTAAATTTATTATTCCAGCATAAATATTACTTCAATATGCAACTTATTTAGACTATGAATGGTAGGTATAATTAAAATATCCAACAGCTATGTAAAACAGATGTACAAAGCCTATAAATCCGATATTGGATATTTGACTACTTTTGACAACAATTCCCTGTTCATTGCTAAAAGGATATTTAGGCGCTTTAAGACACACAGGAGGTGCTATGAGGGAACATTTATGATTTAAAAATCAAGATGGCAATGTTAGTTCCCATTTTTGCCATGCGCCAAAAGATCCATGTACAAATCAACTATCAAGTCACATTGGTCTTGAAAGAAAAAAAAAACAGAATTACAAGGTGAGAGTGCGTTTCAACAAATAGTTCCTAGGCCATTATGTTGGCAACAATGTATATCATTTCTTATTCTTCACCACTCCTTAACCTTTTGAACGCCAGAGTATAAACGTATAGCCGTACCCCTGACGCCAGGCCACTAACAACATACACACATAAAACAACAAATTTCTCGATATTGGTGGTTTATTTATAATAGTTTCATGCAATACAATATAGACGGAAGCTTAAACTTTTAAATTATATAAATAAAAACTCAAAAAACGAATGATTAAATTGTTTATTTCATAATATCCGACGACGACGACCGACGTGTATTTTGTCATATATTTGTGACATTGGCGTTCAGGGTAAGATTTTGTTTGTCACATATATGTGACATTGGCGTTCAAAAGGTTAATGTTTTGAGCATGATTCTAACACGGACACCTTATAAATCTTAAAAAAACCGCAGAATCGTCTTCCCATATCTATTATCTTGACAGACATGGGCACAAAACACATATACTCCTAGCGGAGGACAGGGGAGCCAACATTATAACATAGGAACTATTTGTTGAAACGCACTCTAACTACATTCTTGAAATCATTGCCATGTCCATAGGCTAAACTACAGTAGAATAAAATACTTACTCAACATTAACAGTTTAGGTTTGTTTAGCACTAGTTCTTTCACCTCATTGTCTTCAAAGCCCATCTCTTCTTTTACTACAAAGAGATTGCATTTCACAGCATGCAAATTGTATGTTATTAGTTTAGGTTGCCTAACAGCCAAATCTCTTACTTCTTTGCCACATAAGGTTAAGTATTGTTGATAAAACCCTAATCTTTTGTCAATCCTTGTTGTGCTGGAAGAAGAAAGTAGATATTTAAAACATTACTATTTAGTTGAGAGAAGCTACATGGCTTCCCAACAGGATCAAATCCTTGGAAAAATGAGGTGGCTCCGCAAAGCCTGTGGTGCTTCTGGGTGGAGCTAGGCTGGCACTGTAAGCCAGCCAGGACCTGCTTACATACAATCAGTCTGAAATTAGCAAATCACCTTGAGCAAGGGTAGTGACTAATGCTCATGCCTTCTCTATATGAGAAGAAACCTTTGCCCCTCAGTCAGATGGTAACTAGCAGGTATTATTATCTTAACTCCTCCGTTTAAAACAATCTAAGCAGCTATCTATTGGACTAACATACATGTTAATGTGTTTTTGCTTTTTAAGTAGACAGTATTCATCATATTAGGTACACAGGTTACACATCAAGCTATAGATACATAACCAGTATAAGCTGACTTCTGATTGTACGAAAATCCTATACAATGCGAGGTCTCCTGAAACTGGAAATGTATAGCTTGATGTGTAGCCGTGTGTACCATATAAAATTAAAAAATAGATATGATTAGGTACTTAATATTTATAACAACTTACCTTAACATCAACCAGAAGGGATTTTTTGTAATAATTCTCTTAATTTGATTTTCTTTGAAGCCTTTTGAGTATAAATAGTTAACTCTTACTTGAAGATCTTCTAATGGTTCACATAAAATCATTGGGTTCTTAGTTAGAAAATTACCAATTTCTTCCATTCCAATAAAGTCGTTTATATACAATATATGGCTTTTCATGTCTTTTTCAAAATCCAATCTCAAAATTTTATCAACAACGTAAGTTTTTTTTTCGATTTTACTTATGTTTACATTAAGGTTAACTAAATTCTTCAATGTATCAGATTGATTTACATATGCTGCTAAATTAAAAGTATTTGAAAAGTAAGGGGTGACTGTGGACAAGTCTTCGGATACGGGCTTCAATGCATTCGCACCGAAATCTTCATTCACAACCAGGCTACTACTCGTTGTGTATTGTAAATAACCACAAAATTGTTTTGTAACTTCCCTATTTCTAAAGCTTTTATAAAACTTATAAAAAGCCGAGGACAGTGCCATTACTGTGGTTATATTCACAAAATGAACTTATTTCAGTTTTGTTGGGTGTGAAACAAATTACAAACAGAAAAGCGCTTCGTATACTCTGTGTCGAAGATCGAAGTCTTAGAAGCATGTCTAATTGTCTTCGTTTTTGACATATTTTGACGAGTCTTTTTCTTTTCTTGTTGAAAACAAGCACGGAATTAGTATGTACATTAAAGTACACACGGCACGGCAACCTGTTTAACGTTAGGTCTCGGGTACACACGCAACGACATTAGTTGCCCGCGATTCGCTGGCGATTTCAACAGGGTTTGATAGCAGATTTGTCACCAACGATTTCAAAACTGTGTGTGTGGGCGAGAGATTTACACTATGGATAAAATAAAGATTGAATTGAATTTTGAAATCGCTAGCATAAAAGCAAGGTTACATGCTCAGTTTGGCGTCATTCTGGTCCATCAGTCTGGTCAGAATGATCGTGTAACCCACGGATTGACAGACTGATGGTCCAGAATGACGCCAAACTGAGCGTGTAACCTTGCTCTAATGCCAGGGCTTACATTGAATCGTTTACGAGGAAATATTTGAGATGTTAAATTCTGACGGTTCCATGACAAATACTTGAAATATTGAAGTCAACGAAAACAAAAGAAATGGAAATCATTAATTCATTAATTTTTTTGGCCGTAGGACACGCACCGCTCGCAGCGTCAACGCTAGACAAAAGAAACTACGCCGCTGGTCGCTAAGCCAAAAGTCGTGTCCGGGCGGTAAAACTTGCGTTTTTTGCGTTAAGGTCCTGTAATCCCCTGAATCTTGATACCTATGTCGTCGTGCGTACTATATCATCAACATCATTATTTCAGCTTGAAATAACCCACTGCTGGGAGTGCTGGGTATAAAAACTACCCTCCCCTTTTTTCTGCCATATTTCCCGGTACCGTGCGTCCTAAATTAGTATGTACACACGGCAATACATCAAGTATGTATACCATTCCGGTTTTATCTGACCTAGCAATGTATTCAAATTCAAATAATTTATTGTGGATCATAGGTGCATAAGATGGTGTGTTAGTTACAGGTAAGTCTGCTATGTCCCGCCATTGAGGCATAAAAAATTCACATTACAAGTTTAGTATATGATTAAAATACAATACATCAAATTGTCATGCAATTAAAGATTAAATATAATATTTATGTCAAATTACAAATTAGTCATGTCACAAAATAGTATGATTCTATGTATTATCATTTAGAAATTCTCTTATGGATTAATAACATTTGCTTATCAATAATTCGTGTAGTTTTCTTTTTAATGGTATTTATATCGGTCATAGTTCTAAGAAAAGGTGGAAGATTATTAAAGATACGTGGGCCCATACAGAAAATGCTTTGGTGCAAAAGCTTTGTTTTACTGGGTACGGCGCGCAGCTTGTCTATGTGTCTAACCCATAACCCTAGTGCAAAATTCAAATAATAATTATAATAAATTTATTTATTTTCTCCCACAAGCTTCAAATAAGCTTGGGTTTGATTTTATGAACATTACAGTTTCATATATCAATTATTATTATCAATTATTATATGAATTTTTCAACTGGGCGTGGATGGCCAAATTCTAAACTATGAGGAATAGCGAAAAATACTCAAAGGAGTCGCGGGCTCGACTTTGATAAAAACTAAAACTGCATCATTGGATTTTTGTAAAATCAATATTTCTAGCCAGGAATCGAACCTGTCGATTTTGAAAAAAAAAGCACACTGTATTATTACACCACTCGATAGTGTCTCTAATAAGGATCAAATTCTGGGAAGTAATGACATACGGCAAACCAAAGGAAAGAGCTCATTTTTAACAAAATACTTTTTATTTTTCTTGTTACCTAACTCATCATCATCCTAGCCTAGCCTTTTCCCAACTATGTTGAGGTCGACTTCCAGTCTAACCGGATGCAGCTAAATACCAGTATTTTACATGGAGCGACTGCCTATCTGACCTCCACAACCCAGTTACTGGGTAATACGATACCCCTTGGTAAGACTGGTTGTCATACTTTCGAGCTTCTGACTACCTGTAACGACTGTCAAAGATCCTGGAATGACAGCCGGGAGCCCGGGACCAACAGCTTAACGTGCTTTCCGAGGCACGGAGGAGTTTCGGTATGTAAAGATGGTCACCCATCCACAGACCAACCGCGGCAAGCGTAGCATAACCTGATGGATTGACCTGTGCGGCTATTATTATTTAGCCGGGCCCGGGTTATGTTACGTATACCTACCTATTAAACCTTAACTGAATAATTATTCATAATGATGACCATTGTTTTCAATACATAGTTGGATCCGACGTCTCAAGGATTGTATTCAGTACAATCATAATGTTGTGAAGGTGACTGCGCTGCGGGTGTGTTAATAAAAATATTGAGCATCATTTCGAACAAGGTACGTAATGTAGGTATGAATACTTTAAAATAAGAAGCAGTTTTTAAGAACATTTTCCTTAAGTTTGCCGTATGTCATTACCTACTTCCCAGAATTTGATCCTTATTAGGGACACTATCGAATCATTGATATATATATATCAATGTATCGAATGATGTAATAATACAGTATGTGTTTTTTTTTTTTAAATCAACAGGTTCGATTCCTGGCTTGATTTTTCAAAAATCCAATGATGCAGTTTTAGTTTTCATCAAAATCGAGCCCGCGACTCCTTTGAGTATTTTCCGCCTGTGCCGGAAGAGTTTACTTTGCTGGAACAGGTCTAGGGTGAGGAGCCAGACCAAGAGAGATACAGAAGCCCGCAGGGCAGCATGTGGCGAGCTGTTGGGCAGTAGCGACCCCACGGACCCTATCGCCCGGGAGAAGTCTTATTCCTCACCTCTGGCTTGCCTTTATTGGCCGGCTGGAGTGAACAATGACGAGGAACAGAGCTCCCACCTCATTCTTGCCTTTATTGGCCGGCTTGAGTGGAGATTCGCAAGAGCAAACCTGCTCGGAGGAAGGAAGTATTTCAGTAAGATGCTGGTAGGGATCTTGACCGTACTTCCGGGATTGTCCTGATAGCCGTGGAATACCTCTCCTCTCCTCATAAGCACTTCAGGACATGTTGCCCCCTTGTCGCTGCGTTACTATGTGCTAGCGACCGTTTCCGGGGGCCCATTATTGAGTGTGCAAGTCACCCCCTGCTATTTTATCCGTGTATATATATAAAACATTGATTAGCAGAGGTCATAGTTCTTCCATAGTTATTGGTAACCAGTCTACTTTAGCCACCCAAACCCATAGTCCAACTTTTTATTTTTCCATATCCTGCAATAGTCCTACACCAACCGGGGGTTGTCCTTGGGTGCACTTGCATAGTGCATACAGGGATAATCGTCGGTTTGTGCCACATTTCATTGAAATTTCCTAAGGGGCCCCTGCGGGTTGGCTTCGGCCACTCGTACGCCTTCCAAAGGACCGGGACCCCATGGTCCAGAGAGATCATACAAAATATTAATAATAATAAATAATATGAATTCAAATTAAATAAAAGCTTGTAAAAATCGTAGAGCGCACTTATAATTAATTCGTCTAGATAAAAGCGTGTTTTTTAGTTTTTTTTTTTTAACTACGTATTTTTATTTTTGCGGCTATTATACGTTTTTTTTTTACACACAACGTAACCTACGGCTACAAAACGTCATCTGTAGACTCAAGCAAGTCCGAGTTTGAAGTTTTATTTCTTCTACATTTTTTCCTCTTTGTTCTACATGTACATGTGGTCCGCTGACTGGACTGACATACATACACAGGTAAAAGTCCTCTGTGCCTATAGGCGATTTGTCATTGCTCATTGCTGGCACATTGCTGTCGTAATTATTGTAGTCGCAACGCAAGTTTCCTCTGTACAATTTAACCGGTAAGTTTTCATGAAATGGTTAGTCAGGATTTAACCATTACCTGCCTATTTTGTGATCGCTCTGTCAATATTCTTTTTAATTAGGTACGATTTTTCAAGATTTCAAAGAACCTTTCTTAGAACATAACTTATTTACCATATGGTACACGGCATAACTTTATTTATTTGTAGTACTTATGTGTTTATTCTTAAAAGAAATATAGTTAATGTAATGAAAACAAGTAACCTAATGTTTTCATTGATCTTTAAGAGAAATGTGATATCAGTAATTAATTAAATAGTTAAACTTGGTATGAATGATCTATTTAATAGTTGCTTATTATATACATACATAATAGTCCTATCAGCATGATGCAATTGTAAGGTATTGTGATAAAATGTTTAAAGCCATTTGATACCAAACAATAAATAAAACATGCTTTTTAGATATTTACTTGAAAAGCCAATGTTCTTTAAATTTTGTTTACTTAGCAATTTCAGTTTTAAAAAGATGTTCAACAACAATATTAAAAAAATTTGAATCTTTATGTGATGAATCTAGCTTAGACTTTTATTTTTGTATTTATTTGTACTTATAATTAGATAGATATTTAATCTGTCAAGCACCGCTAATGAGACACAATTGATTTTCTATTGTTTGTTCGCCGATCGGCGGACCGTGGTCCTTGACCGGTTAATTTAGTACATAGAACCTAAGAGAGACAGAATAGAATAGAATACTCTTTATTGTGTACACCATATAACAACAACAGGAAGGCAAGAAACATTAGGATCCTAAGCCTTAGCCTGATTAGGATTTCAGTAAAAAAAAGTATAATTCTTTTTTTTACTGTAAAGATATCATACAGTTTTTAAGGTTGTTGTGTTCTAAAACTGTTGTTAGTGACTGCACAAATGGCCGGTTGATTTTGTTTTATTATTTTATTATTCTTAAATCATTTATTTATTTATATACAGTTGTGGTCATATAATTAAGAACAATTTGAAGTTCCAGAATTTTTTATCTAAATCATGTCATGTGTAGTTATGTGTTCCTTCTTAGAAGTAACTAGTTATGTTATGAAATAGTCACATGAATAGAGCAAACGGGATTAGAAATATATCACTAACTTTTTTTTTTACAATTTTTGTTTATTTTCTTAACAAATTCAAATAGTAATGAAGCTGGAAAAATAATTAAGAATGATTTATTAAACTGGTCAAGAGTTATTTTATATGAAACTTAGATGAAATAAATCACATTAATTTAAAGTGCATAAAGAAAAAAAAGCGATTGAATACATTCTAAACTAAAATTATTAGTTAGTAGCATGTCCATGGCTTTTAATTACTGCATTACACTGGCGAGGCATTGAATCTATCATTTTTTGACATTTCTCAAAAGACATAGAGTTCAATTCTTTTAAGAAAACGTTGTACAGCTCTCTTAAATTGCCACACTGTCGATTTGAAACCTTTTTCTTGACTTCGCACCTAAGATGCTCTATTGGGTTTAGATCTGGGCTGTTAGCTGGGCAATCTAAGACAGAAACTGATTGCGATGTGAGAAATTACTTAACGGTGCGTGCAGTGTGCTTTGAATCATTGTCATGCTGGAATATCCAAATAACCGGAATGCCTCCCCCTGTCTTGGGCCAAGCCAAGTTGACCCCTCCCCATACCCTGGGCACACCTGACTGTCTACCATTGCAACAATAGGAAGAAAGTAAAATTTAGCTTCATTTTCGTGTTTATTCTACAAGTTGCACCTTTAAAAAACGACACAAAAAAACCTTAATTTTAAGATAAGTATTTTGGAGCCAGATCTAATCAGTTCACCAAATATGCCAGACCACTAGTTTCTGGCGCTGGTTTTCAACTGGACCTACAGTTGAAAAGTTGTGAGGTCCAAACCGATTTACACAGAATTATACTGTGACATTCTGTGTAAATCGCATTTTTGCTAGTATTTTATTAACGACTTTATTTCAATATGCGCAAATTTATTTATTTTTGTGGCATTTAAGCTATAGAACAACAGATATCTGGTATCCGACCAGTAACCTATCTCTTTCTTCTGTAGTTTAATTAAATCGCCTGCTCCGGCGCCACGAATTTTGTATCTTCTTCTTCGTGTCGCTCGCGCTGGCACGACTGTATTTCAAATCTAGTTTTCCCAAAACTTTGCCACTTCCACGGCGTTTTCGGTGGCAGCGCAGAGGTCACTTTGGCCGCATTTTTTGGGAACAAAGGGCAGGATAGAAGAATAATTTATTTCAAAATCAAAAATCAAAATCATAAATGTTTTATTTCATTATTACACGTTTTACATTATACAGTTGGTGGCGTCCCCTTTTAAGCATATAAATGCCTGTGCCAGGAGGCGCCGCTCTTTCATGAAAGAAATATTACAGAGAAACAGGATTTAAATTTTTTTTTTTCTTTATTGGTCTAACAAATTTTTCCTTTTTTTTTCAGATTTACCCAAAAATGGATACCGCAATGAGTGGCAACCAGATAAGAAAAACTTTTATTGATTTCTTTATTAATAAAGGGCATAAATATGTTCATTCGTCTTCTACAATACCTTTGGACGATCCAACGCTATTATTTACCAATGCAGGTATGAACCAATTTAAACCTGTCTTTTTGGGGTCCGTGGACCCTAACTCTGATATGGCTTCGTATGTACGAGTTGTTAATACCCAGAAATGCATAAGAGCTGGAGGTAAACACAATGACCTAGATGATGTGGGTAAGGATGTTTACCATCATACATTTTTTGAAATGATGGGTAACTGGTCCTTTGGTGATTACTTCAAAAAAGAAATATGTGCATGGGCCTGGGAACTACTTACTGAAGTTTTTAAGTTGTCAGCGGATCGATTGTATGTTACATATTTTGGAGGAGATGCTTCTTCAGGGCTAGAACCAGATCTAGAATGCAAAGAAATCTGGCTGAAACTAGGTCTCCCTGAATCTCATATTCTTCCTGGGAGTATGAAAGATAACTTTTGGGAAATGGGAGAAACAGGTCCATGTGGTCCATGCTCAGAGTTGCATTATGATAGAATTGGTGGACGTGATGCAGCTCATCTCGTAAATATGGATGACCCTGATGTACTGGAAATTTGGAATTTAGTGTTTATTCAATACAACAGAGAAATGGACGGGTCATTAAAGTCACTACCGAAAAAACATATTGATTGTGGATTAGGTCTGGAAAGATTAGTATCTGTTATTCAAAATAAGAGAGCTAATTATGATACTGATTTCTTTATGCCTATATTTAAAGCGATTGAAATTGGCACAGGAGTGAGACCTTATTCTGGAAAAGTTGGATCGGAAGATGTTGATGGAATAGACATGGCATATAGAGTTTTGGCTGATCATGCAAGAACATTAACTATTGCTTTATCAGATGGTGGGTGTCCAGACAACACTGGTAGAGGCTATGTACTTCGAAGAATTTTAAGGAGAGCTGTACGTTATGCCTCCGAAAAACTGAATGCCAAACCAGGCTTTTTTGGATCTTTAGTTCATACTGTTGTCGAATTGTTGGGAGATGTTTTTCCTGAAATAACAAAAGATCCTTTATCACTTATTCAACTTATAAATGAAGAAGAAGTGCAATTCTTGAAAACACTTTCGCGTGGAAGAAATTTACTTAACAGAACTGTTGAGAAACTTAGTGGTAAAGTTATACCTGGTGATGTTGCCTGGCGTCTTTATGATACTTACGGTTTTCCAATTGACCTAACGCAATTAATGTGTGAAGAAAACGGGCTTACGATAGACATGGATGCTTATGAAAAGGCAAAGAAAGAATCGCAACTAATTTCACAAGGAAAAGTTGCAGGTCAAGAAGATTTATTGGCTCTCGACGTACATGCTATAAGTCATTTACAAGACTGTGGTGTGCCTCCAACAGATGATTCACCTAAATATAACTATGTGCCATCCTCTACCGACAACGAAGCAGTTTATAATTTTTCTCCATGTACTGGAACTATAGTCGCGTTGCGAAGAGACAAACAATTTGTTAATGAGGTATTATCAGGTCAAGAATGTGGTATTATACTGGACAAAACAAATTTTTACGCTGAACAGGGTGGGCAAATTTATGACGAAGGATATATGGTGAAGATAGACGACGAGAGTGTTGAGTTCATGGTAAATAATGTACAAGTTAAGGGAGGATATGTACTACATACTGGAAAACTTGAAGGCTCCCTAAAAGTTGGAGATAAGTTGTCAATGCATATTGATACTGAAAGGCGAAGACTTGTAATGAATAATCACACGGGTACTCATGTTCTAAACAATGTGTTAAGAAAAGTTCTTGGAAATGATTCTGATCAACGTGGTTCCCTGGTCATGCCTGACCGTCTTAGGTTTGATTTTACCAACAAGGGCCCAATGTCAATAAAACAAATTAAAGAAACAGAAGATCAGATTAAAGAAATTATAAATAAAAATAAAACTGTTTATGCTAAACATACGAGCTTAAATGACGCCAAAAAAATAAAAGGTCTGAGAGCTATGTTTGATGAACACTATCCTGATCCAGTTCGCGTCGTATCTGTTGGTGTACCTGTTGAAGACTTAGAGAAAAATCCAGATGGATCAACTGCTTACGAAACATCTGTAGAATTTTGTGGTGGATCCCATTTACATCAGACAGGACACATTGGCGATTATGTGATTGTTAGCGAAGAAGGCATCGCAAAAGGAATTCGGCGAATCGTTGCTTTGACTGGACCAGAGGCCATGAAAGCTATAAGTAAATCGAGCACATTAGAAAACGAAGTCAATAATGTTGCTAATTTCATTAAAGATCAGAGTGACAATGTGAATCAGAAGGAAATTCTTAGAAAAATTGTCGATCTTACAAACGACATATCTCAAGCTCAGATTTCGTACTGGAAAAAAGAAGAGCTAAGAACTATGCTTAAAAATTTGAAAAAGCAACTTGACGATAAAGAAAGAGCTGCAAAAGCTGTGACAATTACAGAGGTTGCAGAAAAAGCTAAAGAACTTTGCGAGCAGAAGAAAGAAAGCAAAGTTATTGTGTCAGAGTTAAAGGCATTTGGTAATACCAAAGCTTTAGACGGTGCCTTAAAACAAGTAAAGCTTCTCTGCCCAACTACTGCGGCTATGTTCTTTTCGGTGGACAATGAAACAAACAAGATATTTTGTCTTGCTGCAGTGCCCAAAAATGCAATTCAGAAAGGTTTGTTGGCTTCTGAATGGATTCAGTCTGTTGTCCCAGTTATAGGTGGAAAGGGTGGTGGCAAAGCAGAATCTGGCCAGGCTTCCGGAAATAATTACACCAATCTTGAGGAAGCAATGAAAATTGCAGAGGAATTTGCTAATCTGAAACTGTGCTAAACTATAATATCAGAGGGCCTACCACATCTAATAAAGCAGTATTATTTTATTTTGCTTCAGTGCGCACAGGACATACAGCTCCATCTCTTTCCCACACTAAAGTAAGATTGAAATAATACTGCTATAGGAGGTGGTGGTAGACCTGTGCAGTACTTATTACTAACATTATCTATTTTGCTTAAAACTAATTGTTTACTTCATAATTCATATATTATTTAATTAAATGCATTTAATTTACTTTTTTAGTTTTTTATTCATTACCTTACCCAAATACAGGGCGGCCCGTTTACAGTGGTTCAAAATATTTTTTAGAAGCCTTCAAGAAAGCCACCCCGACAAGATTCTTTCCAGAATTTCAATCATCAAAAAATAAAGTCCCGCTCACCCGACGATGATCAGTACAATATTTAACTATAAACAGTTGGAATCACACAGAATCGCCGTCTAGAGACAGAGTATTTCTAATATAATTCGTGGCGCTGAAAGTACGTTGAGCGCATTTGTTCCCAACGAGTAACACCCTCAAATGTCACACTGTTACTCGATGGGATTTTTTTCTGAAAAAATTCCCAACCGGTCACACTACCAGTCACACTGTTACTCGATGGGAATTTCTTCAGAAAAAAATCCCAACCAGTCACACTGTTACTCGATGGGAACACACTGTTACAGAACTTAATGAAAATAAGAATTAAATCGGTTTTTTAAATTTTTATTAAAATCAACAAAATAACAACATTGGTAAATACAGTTACTTAATTACGGACGTTAAACGTTAACATTCGTCATATTGCTAGTAATTCTCATTTTAATGTTTTAGTCATAGTAACAATATCTAAACACAATCGGCCTTATATAATATAACAGAGTAAATCATCACATTTTACAATAATTAACAGTCCTTATTTCTAATATTAATTTGAACCTTTAAAGAAGAATTTTCTAAATATAATCAGCCTTATGTTTGTACCTATATGATAATCAGCCTTATGTTTGTACCTATATGCATGTATCAATTAACAGTTATTAATTCTAATGTTAATTTGAACTTTAAAGAACAATTTTCTAAATATAATCAGCCTTATGTTTGTACCTATATGCATGTATCACAGTAAATCATCACATTTTACAACAATTAACAGTTATTAATTCTAATGTTAATTTGAACTTTAAAGAACAATTTTCTAAATATAATCAACCTTATGTTTGTACCTATATGTATGTATCACAGTAAATCACCACATTTTACAATAAGTATCAGTTCTTAATTCTAGTGTCGTAAAATCTCCAAAGCATGGCCAACTGAAATAAGACCTTGTGTTAATTCCAGCTGCACTTCCTGAATAAACATGTATATCAGAATGTTCGGCCAGTCGAGATAGGGAGCTGGCTGCTACTCCAGTTTTTAGTGACGATTATGTGACGCTTAAAGATGCCAGTCAAAGAATTTGTGACGGAACATTTCGAAAGTTAGAAGCATTTATTTATGGCCGAACGGCCTGATATCAGGTCGTTCGGCCAACCTGAATCTCCATAACTGAGGACCTTAGAGAAACTGTTACTGAATAAAGATTTAGTGACGATTTGGTGACAAACAACCAATGCTTTACTTTTACTCGTAATGCCACCGGTTAAAAGTAAAATGAATTTTGCTTCCTGGAACATCAGGACGTTCGGCCAACGTAATCTCCATAACTGAGGACCTGAGAGAAACCGTTAATGAATAAAGATTTAGTGACGAGACTGAAACGAATTTTTATTGCTTTATTTTTTTTTTGTGACGGCCCCTTTAAATAGTAAATTGAAAATTTAACATATATAACCTCAAAACATTAGGATTATCGATTCCTCCACAACGAAGAAGCCCAGAGAAACCGTTAATGAATAAAGATTTAGTGACGGCACTGAAACGAACTTTTAGTGTTTTATTTTTTTTTGTGACGGCCCCTTTATATAGTAAATTGAAAATTTAAAATATATATCCTCAAAACATTGGGATTATCGATTCCTCCACAACGAAGAAGCCCAGAGAAACCGTTAATCAATAAAGATTTAGTGACTGCACTGAAACGAACTTTTAGTGTTTTATTTTTTTTTGTGACGGCCCCTTTATATAGTAAATTGAAAATTTAACATATATAACCTCAAAACATTGGGATTATCGATTCCTCCACAACGAAGAAGCCCAGAGAAACCGTTAATCAATAAAGATTTAGTGACGGCACTGAAACGAACTTTTAGTGTTTTATTTTTTTTTGTGACGGCCCCTTTATATAGTAAATTGAAAATTTAACATAATATTATATAACCTCAAAACATTGGGATTATCGATTCCTCCAAAACGAATAAGCCTAGAAGACTCGTAAAACCCCTGATGTGTTATAGGTTTTCAGTGCAATGGTGTCAGTATTTTTGTTGATTCACTATTCCGCAATATGGCGGATGGCGACTGAAATAGGGTGACCATGTATTCCAACGAAACAAGTATTTATCAAGTACTTAATTACCTACCCTACCTAAATAATGAAGCAACACACGTCGTAATATTAAATTATATAAGTACAAGCAACGTTGAGCTGATGCCTGTGTAGCGGTATCTACAACGCCACATGCGAACCACGCGTCATACTGACGTCACGCAAATCCTGCATCGCGCAAGCAGAGTTTACCACGCAACTAGCATATATACAACAGCCCGACATGACTCATCGGGCAGTTGCCCGCCAGACACAACACCGGTTTGGTCGGAGGATCCTCCCTTTTCTATGGAGGTTGAGTGAACTTTACACCCTGTTCCTCATACCTCTATACTGGTGACCCCGAACATGAACGTCAGCGCAGCCTTCGTGCAAACACTTCAGCGTGACGTCATCATCATCACTCCCGCAAGCTTTAGAGCGGCGAGTCACCCAGCCAGCCAGCACCCTCGGCTTCAACGGGTATCCTGACCACCAGCATGCAGCGACCGCGCATACCTGGTCATCAACCTCAGCCTCATCAGCAACCTCGGCACAGCACACTGCACTTTCGGCCGGTCTACAAGCAGAGCCCTCAGTAAGCCTCTCCTGGTCGACGCCAGCAGTCAGCCTCAACCCGGCGCTGTACTACATCCGACGCACTGGAGCACAACGCAGCGCCACCCCGACTCACTGGGGACATCTTCGCAGACAGTTCCGACTCACCGTGAACTATGCGGCAACCGGTTCCGACTCACTGGAACCTCAGCTCCCTATCTCGACTGGCCGAACGTTCTGATATACATGAATAAACTCGTCTCTTGATATAGATTTCTTACCCCGTTTTCTTTTTGACGGTTTGCCTTGTTGTTTCAGAACATTTCTGACAGTATTCTGAGAAGAATCTTCTTCAATTGTGTGCAAGAAATGCATAATATTCGGGTGTTTTGTTCCAATGGTCTTATTTAGTTTATTATGCCAAGATTCGAGTGCATTTGTTGTGCGATGGGCGTCACCAAAAACGCACCACACTTTTAAATATTCCTCACGGAGCCACTGTTTTTCCATGTAGTTAATGAATTTTTTTGTGCCTGTACCTTCACTATCTCCGTATCTAGCAATTATGTAAACCCATCCATTAATTATCTCGTTTTCGGGCAATAATGGAAGAATCGCACTAAGTTCAATTATTCGCACCTCCTTCAAATCTTGTGACGTTCGTGAGGTCATATTCAGGCTTTTTCCTTTTTTAAAAATGGCTTTGTTGTAATGATAATAACAACCTTTTATAGAAGAGAAAGACTTTGATAATGGCATTCATTGCAGCCTTTTCATAATCAAGTTTAAATTTTGTTGGATTCCAATCCGGCAACTGCGACTTAATCATTTGAAACAGAATTAAGTAGCTCTGCATTGTTTTGTTGGTCATTAAAGCATATATCACAGGGGTTATATTAGGTCCTTACCATAGATTTAATAAGGAATTCCAAATTCAAATTTGTACAGCTATTTACTCATGTATTTGTGCTTCGATGACCGTCATTCATTTGTTTTTTTTCTTCTGTTTTTTCTGTTTGCGTCACTCATTTTACAAAATGGAAAATTTAAAATATCGCATTATTTACGAGTACGAGTTCCGCCGTGGCACTAGTGCTGCGGAAACGACTCGAAGGGTGAATGATGTGTATGGCGGTCATGTTGCAAAAGAAAACACAGTTCGTTTTTGGTTCCAACGTTTTCGTTCTGGAAATTTCGACCTGCAGAACAAGCCCCGTGGACGGCCTGAGACCCAAGTTGATAATGGAGAATTGAAGGCTATTGTGGAAGCGGACCCATCGCAAACCACGTCCGAGTTAGCTGCAGGCTTCGATGTTAGTGATAAAACTGTTTTAATTCACTTGAAGCAAATTGGGAAGATTAAAAAGCTTGAAAGGTGGGTACCTCACGAATTGACTGAAGCAAACCGGCAAACGCGCGTCGACTGCTGCGTTACATTACTGAACCGGCACAACAATGAAGGTATTTTAAACCGAATCATTACCTGTGATGAAAAATGGATTCTTTACGATAATCGGAAGCGCTCAGCGCAATGGTTGGATCCTGGCCAGCCAGCCAAATCCTGCCCCAAGCGAAAATTAACCCCAAAAAAGTTACTTGTAAGCGTTTGGTGGACTAGTGCCGGTATTGTTCATTACAGTTTTCTCAAATCTGGCCAGACTATTACAGCTGATGTCTATTGTCAGCAATTACAAACCATGATGGAAAAGCTAGCGGCTAAACAACCAAGGCTGGTCAATCGCTCCACGCCACTGCTGCTTCACGACAACGCCAGACCACACACTGCGCAACAGACGGCTACCAAATTAGAAGAGCTTGAATTGGAATGTCTTAGACATCCTCCGTACTCCCCGGACCTTGCTCCAACAGATTACCATTTTTTTCGCAATTTGGATTTTTGCAAGGGAAAAAATTCAACTCCGATGGGGCAGTCCAAATCGCCTTCAAAGATTTTATTGATTCCCGTCCGACTGGTTTTTTTAGTAAAGGGATCAATGAACTACCTATAAGATGGCAAAAGTGCATTGAAAACAATGGTTCATACTTTGATTAATTAAATATATTATATTAAAAAATATTCGACTTTTTGTTCCTTCCATACAAAACGCCAATTTCATATGTAAGGACCTAATATTTGTGTGGTTTATTGTACTACCAGTATCTACATGAATTGTATACAATTGCACGAATGGAGAAGGGCAGCTTCTGAATGTGCCATCGCCATAAAATTCTTTTGATTCACATGTAATTTGCCTTGCTTCCACCGAGGAAAATACTATTATTCGTGTATTATTAGTTTTATTTGAGTAGTCTGCTAACAAAAAGTTATTATATCTTGGTGGCACTTCGACTTCAAGAGCGTTTTTAAATAACATCTTTGAAACTCCAGCTTCTTTGTTCCGTTGTCTATACAGTGTACTTTTAACGCTAGTAAATTTTGGTATGTTGGATAAAATATTTATATCGGCATCTTTAAGGTTGCCTATCATGGAATTGTATTTTTGTGGAATGTTAGGAAAGTCCGGTTTGTACAATTCAGTCTTTAATTTATGGATTGATTCATCAATTTCGTTCTTCGCAAAGTCTGGAGCATGGCTATGAGCAGTCTCGTCTAGTATTCGTTGATCCTATAAATAGAAAATAGCAACAATAATAACAGGAGTCAAAGCTGTCGTATTAGTAATATTCGTCATATCGCCGGGTTAAAGGCAAAACCGACTATCTGCGATTTTTTTCAGTTTTTCACTTTAATATACCATTCGAATCGGCATTTGATTCTTTATCTAATGGTAAAACCAACTAAACCGTAGGACATACCGTTCCCGAGTTACTGAATGTAAAAATCGATTAAAATCGAGAAAGTGTATCTTTAGAGAATTAAAAACTAAATAATTCGCAATAATTTGTCCGCAATATTTCAAAATATAGATGCAAAAAATACTAAACTTTTTTAGTGGGTTTTAGTCCTACAATAATGTCAAAGGAAGGTCTTAGTCACTAATGGAAAAAAATAATATATTTGATTGGCACATTTTTGTTCTTAAACATTAAAACTAAATAAACATTATATAAATATAGTCGATTTTGGCATTCGGTTTTTCGGTTTCTTTTTAGCGAATTGCCTAGAAAAAACCAGATTAAATTATTATAGTTGGTACTTCCCCGCGCTGTCGCTATCCCCCTCCCGCTTTACGGGGATTTAGTCGAATCTTCTATAAAGTGCATTTTTCAATTTTTGTGTGTTTTTACTGTGTGTTTTGTGTGTTTGCTGAGGAAAATTATTGCTGAAGAATTAGAACGGACAACAGCTGCAACTCCATAAAGTAAGTACTTCTACAGTGTTAAAATGGTTTTGAATGCTTTATAGAAAAAAATCAACACAATTTAATCTCAGATATGCCAAAACTTCTTCTGCAAAACTCTGTGCATTTCTGCTTCAGTTATTATACGATGGGATTTTACTCTCCGAGATTGTGATCCGCGAGGACGACATGAGCCCCAAAACATAACGCCGCTAGAAAAAGATAAAGAAATCCGTCGTCATATCAAATCTTTCCCTACGATGGGAAGCCATTAAAGTGCGCAAAGATATTAAACGCCAATATCTAGACTGTAGTCTGTCAATTACAAAAATATATGCATTGTATGTGGAGGAGTGTGAGAAGGAGAGCGTTACACCCGCGTCGGAGGCAACTGTCGAAATGTATTTTGCACAGAATTCAACTTGGGGGGTTTTGTTCCCAAAAAGACCGGTTTATTTTGTACACCAAGTATCGTCGTTTGGATACCATAGAGAAAACTAAAATTGAAGAAGAGTATAAACAGCGCATTCAAAGAAAAGATACATGCAATAGCGAGAAACAAAGGGAAGAAAGGGGGAGAAACAAGGGAAGAGCAGAAAAAGAAATGAACTTCACTACGGCATCCTTTGATTTGCAGGCAATTTTATAAATCCCTAGTGGAGATGTAGGTCTTTTGTATTGTTGCAGGAAACTTACACTATACAACCTGACGATTTATGAGAGCTCTTTTCCAAATGAAGCATTTTGTTATGCGTGGACGGAAATTAATGGCAAGAAAGGAAACTCTGAGATTAGATCGATAATTTTAATTTACTTAAGCGAAATCCGCGATCATATCGACGAGGTTTTGTTATTTTCAGACACATGTGGTGGACAAAACAGGAACCAATATGTGGCCGCTGTTTTGTTTTGGGCTGTCCATAAAATCTAAACACGTCGAGCCAATCCAAAAAGTTGTCACTGAACAACCACCACAAGCCACAAATGACCCATGTTTTCTACTGATACTGTACCCGTTATATAAAGAACCATTATGCATTTCAAAAGCCAAATAAGACAAACTATTGAAACTTCGTGAAAAAGGAGTCATTCCCGACAATCCCGACGAATATCATGGATGGTTCCAAAGAATGAGAGCTGATGGACAAAAAGTGGATCGTAAACCAGAGGGGCAATTCTTGTAATTTTAAGAATCTCAGTCTCAATCTGACAAAAATACTTCTAATTTCCCTACATTTTGACAAGTTTTTGACATTTGATTGTCGCCGAGATGATACTGCGACTAGATTTTGAACGTTTTAAATTATGAGAATTGGCATTCTGATGTTACGGTTCCTGAAGAATCAGAAGACTCGGAGAACCCAGATGAATCTGAGTGGTTAATTTTTTTGAATTAATTTTTAAAGACCAATTAGGTGTTGTTTGTTTAGATTAAGTATAAACTTTTACGTTCGTACAAAGAAATAAAACAATAAAATAAATGCTTCTTCTTGTTACCTGTCTGTTTTATTTTCCGAGTGTTTTCTTGTACTGGCTGAGATGCTATAGTAAGGGCCTATTTCTCGATGTCCGCCACCACTACTTACCGAATAAATTCAAAAATGGAACAGAATTGATTTTTTTATGGAATTTGTATGAAATTGTCTGCCAAGTAAGTTAATAGGAACTTAATCGTAGGTGGTGAAACAAGCCCTGATAGTAGGTACACAATTTGAATGATTTAAGCAATGCAAATCAGTAACTTATATTGTTAGTACAATTTTGCATTCTAGATTCAAAGACATCTATTTAGAAGTAGAAAGGCAAAACCAACTATTTTTTCGTATTTTTTAAAATTGTTTCAAAACTAATGTTTCGACAATCAGCCTTACAAGTTAATTATCAAAACAATACTTTAACTCACGTAATTGCTAAGTCTGTTAGAAACAGGACAAGTACTTTTCCAGATATGCTTGTATTTGTACTATAAAGGCAAAACCAACTAAAAGGGGGGGTTATAATTTATTTTAACTTTTTTTTGTACAAATGAAGTTAATTTTTGTGTTTATTATGTAACTGTTTGAAACTTAGATAATTATAGAACACGCTCTTTCATTTGCGACTGGCATAAATTTATTACTAAGGACTTAATTTTAATAGCAAACTTTCAAAATGAGCTTACGGAAAATTTTATACTGACTTTTTTGGACTAAATAATTGGTTTTGCCTTTAACCCGGCGATATTGTTTAACCCTGCGTATGATTAAAACAAGTTGTTTTAAAACACGTGTTTATAACAGTTCCAAATAAATCGATTAAGTGTTTATGCCGCGTTTGTGTATGACGCATCTACTACTACTTAGCATACATGTTGAACGTCACTTGTCGCGCGCCTAATGTTGTCTTATAGTGTAAACTCGGCTTTATTAATAATACATTTTGAAACAAGTTTTAAGCAATTTTAAAAGCCTTAAGAAAAAATGTTTTAAGCCGCTTTTAATAATAGCGTATGCTTGGAAGAAATGAAAACGAATAAGTATTTAAGTAGGACTTTAAGTAGCTTGAAATAAAACAAATCTATAGTTTTATGAAAATAATGCAAAGCATTCATTCACAAATAAACGTATTGATTAACAAACAAACCATAGGTTTATCAGTAAACTTTATTATAATAGGTACTTACTTTTATTCTCAAGATTCCTTTGCAAATGTTTCGTTTTGTGCACGCCCACACTATTAATCCGCTACTATGCTTTCGTCTAGCATAAAATTGATGTCCACTTCGTAGCAAAATTGTCCCACCATTCCTTTTAATTAAATTTAATGGCACTTGACCGGACGAACTAGATGCGGTGGGCTCTGACATTGTCGACAACGTGCACTTTGCTTCGTTGCACTGCTCTGACTAATTCATTTTGCGTCCCTCTCCCCCACTTACGACACGTGGCCGCCGCCGCCGGGGCCGCGGGAAGAGGGATGCAAAAGTATTTTTACATTAAATGTGCATAGAAAATAACCGCCATTACACACTCGCGATAACTGATGTTGCCGGCTTATCATAACTTTATTTTGCTATACATAATTTTAATTGTCACAACATACTTATGGCTAATTATATGTATTTGGAAAATTGTTTAAAGTTCAAATTAACATTAGAAATTAGAACTGATAATTGTTGTAAAATGTGATGATTTACTCTGATATATTATATAAAGCTGATTGTATTTAGGTACCTCCCCCCCCTTATTACGTGGGACTTAAATATAGATGGCGAGATGTGGGTGTAATATTACACCTCTGCCTACCCCTTCGGGGATACAGGCGTGAGTCTATGTATGTATGTATGTATTTAGGTATTGTAATTTTATTTAATTATTTAAGAATAAAACGTTCAAAGGAGAATCACCAGCAATATGACGAATAAATGTTTTTAAAGTAAAAACCTTGTTGGTTGGGAATTTTTTCTTAAAAACATTCCCATCGAGTAACAGTGTGACATTTGAGGGTGTTACTCGTTGGGAACAAATGGTTGAGCGCACAACTTCTGTCGTGACCGCCATTAGAAGCCATCTTTCTATCCGTCTTGTGTTGTAGTGCGACTAAACGGTTACACCTGTGAGTGACACACTTCGTTTGCATAAAAGTGTTGATAATTCACCCAATAGCAGCGGCCGCGCAGAAGCCTCTCCGTGCTGTGGTTCATAAGGTTAAAAAATAAAAATGAATGCAGTATGATACTGCCATGTGATCCCAGAATACAGTAGAATTAGCTGAAGAATAGGCCCCAGGGGGCGTGTCTTCAGCTATGACGTCGGAGTGGCGTGATGGCGGTACGAGACGGAGAGGGGAGCGCAAGCGGGCGAGCGAGGACACCGGCAGGCATCGCCCTTTTTCTGCCTGCGACCATCGGATCGGACGGACGTTCACTAACATTGCTCAGTTACGGTTTAATTAATTTTAGTGCTTAGAATATTTGATATTTTGTAATTTTGTAATCATTTTAATAAATGTTTTTGTTGGAGTGGATTTTTTTTAAGCAATAATTGTCTAAAACGCTAATTTCAGAAGTGGGATTCGTAACCACATCTGTGTTGGTTTTTTGGACGATTAGGAGAATCGTTTTAGTTTAAATCTTTGTAGTTAAAAGTTACTTAATCGTCGTTCGCAATGCCTAAGGAATCTAGCAGTAAATCTCGAAAACGTGGACGTTCATCCGATTCGGGTATCGAACAACAGCTTCAAACGATAATTTCTCGTTTGACGGCGTTGGAAGATACGCGGGGCTCTAATTTAGATCAAGCAGGTGCAAACGTCAGTGCAAGGGGTCTCCCAGCGACGCCTGAGCCGCCGCTGCGCTCGCACTCACCGCCGCCACGTGCATCCGACCTAGCGAGTGTGTCTACCGCCCATGCGGATGCGCATATCCAAACTCGCTCGGACGGCGCAATGGCCGGTACGGTGAGCGCGGCCGCGTCGCTGCCGCCGAGCACGACACCATCAGCTGCGGAACTCATCGTGAGCGAGGTGGCGGACAAACTTGCGACCGCAATCAATGCTGTAAACCCGGTGAGATCCAACCATATTTATATTTCTAGTTTTGACCCTTCCTTAAATGATTTTAATGTGTGGTGTGAGGAAGTGGATCATTTGTGCTGTATTAATCGGTGGGACGATCGTGAGTGTTTGGCGCGCATAGGTCACTGCCTAAAAGGCGATGCACGTGCGTGGCTTAACGAATGGTCGACTAATGAGCGTACGTGGTCTAATTTTAAACGTGAATTTTAATCCTTGTGCCCACGTAGAATAGATAGTGCGAACATTTTATTTGAGATTATGAAGACAGATTCCGATCGTTATCCTACATACGCTGAGTATACTAGGCGTTCGTTGTTGCGATTGCGCGTTATCAACGGGTTAAGTGAAGAATTAATTAGTGCAATAATTATTCGCGGCATAACCGACCCGCAGATTCGCGCGGCTGCTACGAACGCTAACTTGTTGCCATGTGATTTAGTTGGATTCTTATCGATTTATATTAAACCGACCCAGAATACCCCCGTTCGTAACAAACATAATGAGTCTCAAAGTCATTCGCGAAAAAGAGAACATTTTAGTTCCAGATCAAAATGTTTTAAATGTAACGGTTTTGGTCACAAACAAAACGAATGTTCTAAACGTATGAAATTAAATAATACGGTTGATAAAAATGAGCCGTCAAGGTCGGAACCGTCTGCTTCCAATCGGGATACGAGTAGACCCCAGCCGTGTAGTTTTTGCAAAAAGATAGGGCATAAAGTAGAGGATTGTTTTGCAAAGCAGCGCAGCGAATCGCGCGGCAAATCGAATGTTAACTTTTGTCATGAGATTCAAGATGATTATCAACGGAACGATATAGCGTCTGCAGTAATTCAAAGTGTACCCGTAGATATCCTTATAGACAGTGGCTCGCAGATTTCTTTAATTGCGGAATCGGTTGTGAAACATTTTCAATGTACCCAGACACCATCTTTTTGTACCTTGCGTGGCATCGGCAGCCAAGAAATTGAGTCTAGTTTTTCTACAACGTTAACCATCGAGTTCCCAGAGATTTCCCTTGAAGTGGATTTCCATGTGGTCCCTGATTGTTATTTGACTATCCCAGTTATCTTAGGTACAGATGTCCTTAATAGAGATGGTGTAGTCTATACTCGAACACGCGGTGTACAACGCCTTACGCGATCAAAGTCAGTCCTTAATGTGCAGTCGAGCGTGCACGACCAGATAAATACGGCTGTTGACGGTGATGATAAAAGACGTTTACTAAATATTATCGAAGAGTTTTCTGAATTTCTTGTTACTGGTACCGCGACTACGACCGTGAATACCGGGTCTATGCACATTCGACTGCATAATGAGACCCCTGTAGTATATAGACCTTACAAAATGTCATATTATGAGAAGATTCGCGTGCGGGAAATAATTAGAGACCTGCTCGATAAAGGGTGTGTTCTCCAGCCCTATTCTGCTAGTCAAGAAAAAAGATGGTAGCGACAGGATGTGTGTCGATTTTCGGGCGCTGAACGCGAATACTGTGAAGGATCGTTATCCATTGCCACTTATTGAGGATCATATTGATCGTCTGGGCAAAGCCAAATACTTCACAAGCCTAGATATGGCTACAGGCTTCTTACAAGTGCCTATGGATAACGACTCCATTCGGTACACTGGCTTTGTCACGCCCGAGGGTCACTTTGAATATTTAAAGATGCCGTACGGTCTCGCCAACGCACCTGTCGTTTATCAGCGCATAATATCCAATACTCTCCGTCCCTTCATCGAAACTGGCAAAGCTCTAGTGTACATCGATGATGTCTTGATACCAAGTGAGACAATAGACGAGGGACACAGGCGCTCCACGAAGTGCTACGGACTTTGACCACTGCGGGTTTCTCTATCAATTTGAAGAAATGCACATTTTTGGCTAGAGAAGTAGATTACTTGGGGCGTACAATCAGCTATGGTCAGGTTAAGCCGAGTCGGCATAAAATTGAAGCATTGGTCAAGGCCCGAACACCTAGTAATGTGAAGGAGGTAAGACAGTTTCTCGGTCTAGCTGGGTATTTCCGGCGATATATTCCCGGCTACTCTCTCAAAACGGCTTGCATTGCCGATTTACTCCGCAAGGGTGTGCAATTTCAGTGGGCTGACGAGCATGAACGGGTTCGTAAAGACATTATCGAGCGGTTAACCAACGAACCTGTGCTGGCTATTTATGACCCTTCGCTAGCCACAGAAGTGCACACTGATGCGTCGTCGCGAGGTTATGGTGCTGTTTTACTGCAAACCGACGCTGAAGGTCGCAAACGACCTGTTGCGTACTTCAGTAAAGTCACTCAGGGAGCGGAGCCACGTTATCACTCATACGAGTTATAAACGTTAGCTGTGCTTAAGGCGTTGCAACATTTTAGGCATTACCTAATTGGCAATAAGTTCAAAGTTGTAACACATTGCAACGCCTTGAAACTTACCCAACGCAAAAAGGATTTACTGCCTAGGGTAGCTAGGTGGTGGATGTACCTACAAGATTACGATTTTGAACTGGAGTATCGTAAGGGGACTGCGCTATCACATGCAAATTACTTGAGCCGAAATGCGATCAATATGTGCCAAATATCCAGGCCACATAACTGGGCCCAGATAGCGCAGGCCGCTGATGAAGAAACTCTATCGCTTTTAGAGAAGTTAAGTAACGGTGAGCTTGATTCGAACCGTTATATAAAACGCAATGATGTTTTATATTACAAACTTGATGTAGTTGGAGAACAACCCCGGTTTTTATGTTATATCCCTAAAGGTTACCGCCTAAGTTTAATGCGAATCTTTCACGACGAACATCAACATATTGGTGCGGAGAAAACAACTGACTTAATACTCCGTCACTTTTGGTTTCCGGGATTAAGACAATTTGTTAGGAAATACATTAAACATTGTATTGTCTGCTTATCGCACAAAAAGGCACCGCGTCAACCTTTGCAGCCTATTAAGGCGATTATAGCCTCGAATGTCCTTGAGCGTTTGGGCGGAGCATAGGCGAACTCAGTGCCTCACCCCGCGCGCCCGCTTACCTCCCCAATGTCAAAGAGTGTCGTACTCGTACGTAGCGCATGCAGATGCGGCGGCGTGGGACGCATTTTGTCTTAGGCAGTTTTATGACGCTACCTACTGAGTGTAGATGGATCGAGAATACGTACAATATTTATGTTGTGAGTATGAATGCTATTGTACAGTAAAAATACTGCTTTCTTAGAGACAAATAAAAAATAATAATAATATCAATAAAAAACGTTCATTCAATATACAGTTCGTTTTTTCACGTATACAGATTATAAAAAAATACAATTACAAAAAAAAAACTTATGACTAATACCGCTTTTAACAGTGGTAGTTTTTAGGGTTCCGGACCCAAAGGGTAAAAACGGGACCTTATTACTAAGACTCCTCTGTCCGTCTGTCTGTCTGTCACCGGGCTGTATCTCACGAACCGTGATTGCCAGAAGAATACCATTATTATAGTTTCAAACTCAAATGGGTCCCGCCTGCTTCCAACTTTTATTTAATTTAAAATGGGCTTGTTTTTAGCTTTTCAGTCAGTTTTAGCATAAGGTTGCAGTCGGGTTTTTTAAATTTTACTGCTTTTTAGTTTACAAATGTGAAAGATTTCGCAGACGATTTAGTTCTTGGTAGGTGTTTTTTACGATTTGTCACTTTGAATTAGTTTTTACCATATTATAAGTTGTATATATTAGGTCCTTACATATGAAATTGGCGTTTTTCGTACTGGCCACTTTAATCACGAATTTCTCCTCTTTGGTAAGGAATTCCAAATTCAAATTTGTACAGCTATTTACTCATGTATTTGTGCTTCGATGACCGTCATTCATTTGTTTTTTTTCTTCTGTTTTTTCTGTTTGCGTCACTCATTTTACAAAATGGAAAATTTAAAATATCGCATTATTTACGAGTACGAGTTCCGCCGTGGCACTAGTGCTGCGGAAACGACTCGAAGGGTGAATGATGTGTATGGCGGTCATGTTGCAAAAGAAAACACAGTTCGTTTTTGGTTCCAACGTTTTCGTTCTGGAAATTTCGACCTGCAGAACAAGCCCCGTGGACGGCCTGAGACCCAAGTTGATAATGGAGAATTGAAGGCTATTGTGGAAGCGGACCCATCGCAAAGCACGTCCGAGTTAGCTGCAGGCTTCGATGTTAGTGATAAAACTGTTTTAATTCACTTGAAGCAAATTGGGAAGATTAAAAAGCTTGAAAGCACGACAACGCCAGACCACACACTGCGCAACAGACGGCTACCAAATTAGAAGAGCTTGAATTGGAATGTCTTAGACATCCTCCGTACTCCCCGGACCTTGCTCCAACAGATTACCATTTTTTTCGCAATTTGGATAACTTTTTGAAAGGGAAAAAATTCAACTCCGATGGGGTAGTCCAAATCGCCTTCAAAGATTTTATTGATTCCCGTCCGACTGGTTTTTTTAGTAAAGGGATCAATGAACTACCTATAAGATGGCAAAAGTGCATTGAAAACAATGGTTCATACTTTGATTAATTAAATATATTATATTAAAAAATATTCGACTTTTTGTTCCTTCCATACAAAACGCCAATTTCATATGTAAGGACCTAATATTTTTGTAATCACATTTTAAAACCTTTTATTTTGATACCCCACTCGATAGGTTATGAGAAAAAAAAAATTTTTTAAGAAATAATATTGCGCCAAAAATCCGCCATTTTGTATTTTTTATTTTGATATACCCAGTGTCACTCTCACAGTACATACGAATCTAACGACACCTCTCAAGCTAAAATCCATCGAGCCGTTCAGGCCGCAGAGCGTGCCAAACAATTATACATACATACATAATAATATGTGTTTTCACTTCTCATGCTCTAAAAGTCCGTCTTTATGATGTGCTTAGGCGACATAAAATCGCTTTTTATGTTCTAGTGCATAAAGTAATTTTTTTTTCTAAGACTAAAGTAATCAGGCCCAACAGCCACACGCACAATAGAACTTCGCAGATTAAAGTTGTGATTTATTTCATTTTCTCTTCCGTGTTTTCTATCGTTAATTTAATAAAATCAGGTGAAATAGTTGTCATTTATTATTTAAAAAGGCAAAGAAACGTTTTCATTTTTTGGCAGTATGAAGTACCCAAGTCGAATGACAAATGTTGAAAATTAAAAAAAAAACTTTTAAAAAGTTTCTTGGCGGTATTATCTGTGGTGGCAGGAATTAGCTATGGATGCAACATTTTTGATTAATTATGTACTGTATACTTTATGTCTGTTTCATTTTCTCGCAATCGAAGTGTACCTAAAGCAGAGTGTATAACTCAGGCGTAAACGAGCCATTTTACCCCTCGACTTAACTATCCACTCTCGCCTGCGGCTCGGGTGGATATAAACGTCTTGGGGGTAAAATAGCTTCTTTTATGCCTTAGTTGTACAATCTACTGTTATGTATGTATAATTGTTTTTCGAGAGTATATATTATATACTCTCGAAAAACATAACCCTTCTTCTGGCTATCACGGTTCGTGAGATACAGCCTGGTGAGAGACAGACAGACGGAGAGAGAAGTCTTAGTTATAAGGTCCCGTTTTTACCCTTTGGGTACGGAACCCTAAAAACTACCACTGTTAAGAGCGGTATTAGTCATAAGTTAGTTTTAATTTTTTTTTTGTAATTGTATTTTTTTATAAACTGTATACGTGAATAAACGAACTGTATACTGAATAAACGTGTTTTATTGATATTATTATTATTATTATATTAGTATTCAATAGACAATAATATAGCGTCCACTCGCAAACAAACTATCACTACTACTAATACTATCAACGTCCAAGCGTAAACGAACAGTCCGAGTGTACTATCTGCGCTATTTAGTCTTTGCCACAAAAATGCAGATCGGAGCGAGCCGACATGCGACACAACCTCCCCGTGCGAACGATACAGCGAGACTGGCCGGGCGGCTGCTGCCCGCGCCCGTATAGGTAAAACCATGGTGTTATTGATTTTTTCCCACTTAAATAATAATTATTAAAAAAAACAAACTTAATTTTTATAAACCATTAAATTTGCTATAATTTGGTGAAAGAATCATCAAAATCGCTTCAGGCGTTTGAAAGTAGAAAGAAAATTCTTGCGTAAAATAAGAGGATGGATATGATTTTTTATTGTTAAAACTAATAGTAATATTAAAAAAATCAAACTTAAATTATATTTGTAAACATATGTCACATATCATATATTTTTTTAAATATATTTGGGCTATCCATTTGGGAGGAGTAGGCCTTCAAAGAGAGGTCTACTTTGAAGTTTGGCGTAACCATTCGCCTTAACTCTTGGCAAAAACCTAATGTTCCTTTCGATACGGTGCATACAGACGTCTTAGGGCCACTCCCAGACTCAAATGGCTATAAATTTGTTATTTTAATAATAGACGCCTTTACCAAATTTTGCTTATTGTATCCGATTTTTAGACAAGATACTAATGAACTAAAACGCGTTTTTGAAAATGCCATATCATTATTCGGTACTCCTCGTTTAATTGTATCAGATCGAGGACGAATGTACGAGAGCTCGTCATTTTGTAACTGGATTAGAGATTTAGGTTGTGAGATTCATTTTATAACTGCAGAGATGCATCAAAGTAATGGGCAGGTTGAGAGGTACTGTCGCACCGTCATGAACATGATTCGAGTGGAAACAAACTTTCGACAGGAAAGCTGGTCTAATATTCTGTGGAAGTTACAGCTCAACCTGAATATTACCTTACAGAAATCTACCCAATGTTCACCTTTAAATTTGTTAATTGGCAGTGATGGTGCAACGCCTGTCATACGATCCGTGGTTCGCGACATCGCATATGAAGCAGCCAGTCCGAACCGAGAAGCTTTGCGCGAGCTTGCGCGGCAGCGCGCTAGCGGGCTACTTGAAGCGAACCGAGCGCAGCAGGATGCTCGTGTGAACGAGCGCCGCAGAGTGCCCCAGCTCTTCCGCGTCAATGACCTGGTTTTCGTGAGGAAGACAAGTCAGTCTACCGGCAAGTTAGACTCCGGGATGCGAGGCCCCTACGCCGTTACGAAAATACTGCCGCAAGGTCGATATGAGCTTCGACTAGTCAGTGGGTCGTATGGTAAAAGCACCCAAGCTGCGGCTCAACACATGATATTGTGGCGAGGAGAGTGGACCCCTGATGTGTGCGCAGCATTCTTTGAATGTGAGTATGAGCATGCGGTTTGGCTATGAATGGTGCGTATCCCGAGGGCTCTGCGCTTATTAATTTATAACCCTCTGATAGCCTAGTTGTGTTACCGCTTATTGCTGCGTTGTTGTTTTGGCACCCTGAGGGCTCTGCCTGTGGTACATCCTGAGGGCTCTGTACTTGATGAAATCTGGTACCCTGAGGGCTCTACCAGTCATACATCCCGAGGGCTCTGTATGGTAACTAGTAACCTGAGGGCTCTGCTAGTGTTTAAAGTGTCTATTTTTATGTTTTACATCCTAGGCCCCGTTTAACATAAAAATAAACTGTTCTTTTCTTGTTGTCATCTCACGTAAGATGAGTGTAGGTTTTATGATGCTTTTTTTTCATTGTGTTCTAACGCAAACAATGTTGCCTACAGGTGCCACTGACGAGATTGAAAACGACTCCTTGGACTCCGAAGAAAACGCGGAGGGAAACATACAAGAAGTACAAGCAGAGGTCCACACTCAACCATCACGACCACGTCGGGTGCTGTCTGAAGATGCTGCGGTCGAGGACGAGCCGACTTCAGGAACGGCCGAATTAGCTGAAGAATAGGCCCCAGGGGGCGTGTCTTCAGCTATGACGTCGGAGTGGCGTGATGGCGGTACGAGACGGAGAGGGGAGCGCAAGCGGGCGAGCGAGGACACCGGCAGGCATCGCCCTTTTTCTGCCTGCGACCATCGGATCGGACGGACGTTCACTAACATTGCTCAGTTACGGTTTAATTAATTTTAGTGCTTAGAATATTTGATATTTTGTAATTTTGTAATCATTTTAATAAATGTTTTTGTTGGAGTGGATTTTTTTTAAGCAATAATTGTCTAAAACGCTAATTGTAGAATATATTTAATTATCGCCGAGTGATTTCCCAGTAGTTTTAAAAACACTAATGGCTGGACGATCGAAGAGTTTTGATCAAAATGACGTCCGCAAATAGGTCGTTATTTTGCGTACTAGAGAATCACAATCTTACGCAAAGCTGAGACAGCAAATGGCGTCACCTAACACCACGGTGTGACAGGCCTGATGGTCTAGTGGTTAGTGACCCTGACTGCTATGCCGGAGGTCGTGGGTTCGATTCCCACCCAGGACAAATGTTTGTGTGATGAGCACGATCATTTGTTCTGTGTCTGGGTGTAATTTATCTATAATATGTATGTATTTAGAAATATATAAGTATAATATAATATAATAATAATTTATTTTGGTCCTTTTACAAAGTAATACATTTATACTTATATAGAAGCTAGTATATGCATAGTGCTAGCACAGTATAAAAATCATACAGTAGGACGACGCCTTTGATCTCGTGTAAAATGCCGACATCGTCTAGACAGTAACGCATCGGCCAAGGTTGTAGTCCGGGCGGTAGCGTTGCAAATTGAAAAGTCATAGTAAGCCGGCTGATATTAACATCGATAGTTGATCTTATATGACTGATAACTGAACCGACCGTCAGCTGCTCAAGTAGCGGTGGGTGTGGAATTGGGAGGTTGCGGAAGTTGTAAAAAAAAATAAAAAATTAAGTAATAGTACGCCGGCTGAAACTTATTTCATAAATAATTGACATCATACTGAGCTGAAAAAAAATCGTCAGCTGCATCGTGGAGGGGGGATTATGCGTCAGCTGCTCGCATGAACTTGTAAGAAAAACCGTAAAATAAAGTTATAGTACGCCGGATGAAATTTGGCTACATGATTCTTCAAATAATTTAGAATATGAAAACAACAATCAGCTGCTTGTGTAGCGGTGGAAAGACCGTCAGCTGACGCAGTAAAGGTACAGATTATTCGAGTAATGCACAGAATCTTTCACGGTATATTTTTGTCTTGTTTTATTTTTAACAAAATGCATAATATGAAATGAAATCGAGTGTAAAATGAAATGAACATAAAATAAAATGAAGGGTAATATAACGTTAAAAAAATCGAAATATATAGAAAATGAGAACTTTGCAGAAGCTATTCGTTGTCGATGGTATCGCTATCGTAATCGTTCTCGGACGAATCATCATCCGAACTGTCCTGCAGGAAATCGTTCTCTTCGTCTTGATGAAGTTCTTGAGCTCGATTCTCTTCACCATCATCTGCAAATGAGCATGTCAATAATCAAAATTAGGCTACCAGGAATATACAAGCTCAAAGAAAGTGTCAGCGACAATAATTCCATACCGCCAATATTTTCGCTGCTATCCGTTATACCGGTGACTGATAGGGGCACTTGATCTCCCTCGAACCATTTGAAGACATGCTTCTCGTCTTTTTCTTCCCATCCCCAGTCAGTGGGAGATAATTGAGAAAGTTCTTGAAGGTGAGCATGGCTCCAAAGGTGCGCTATATATGAAGTGCGCAGTAAATGCTGGCGTAGCTCGGATTTACATGGAGGGAAGATCGCCCCGTCGATACGGTTTTTCCAGTTGAGTACATCGTTTTTTTCATCAATTTGATAATTTTTAGTGAAGGTAGCAACTCGTGTAGCGTTGACTTCGTTTATCGCTTTAAATCCGTACAAGCGACAAACAAATTCTTCAATCGTTATGAAGACCTCGTCTAATTCACAACTCGGAATATTTGTGATGTCCCCCAATGCTCGCATATATGCCTGAGATTTTCGCAACAATTGTAAAGGCTTATTTTTTCCTTTCCTGTAAAATGCAGGATTGAAATCACAGCCTGTGAGGGCATGGAACCCTGGCAATGCAGAGCACAAATCGGTTCCCAATTTTTCATACAATTTCGTGATATTAACAAATCTTTGAAAATTCCCGGAACCAATGTGCATTGTTATTTTCAAATCGTTGTGAATTGCATTCATATTGCCGAGCATTATTATGAAAATATCGTCGAGAGTATGTATGTATGCACGGCTCGATGGATTTTAGCTTGAGAGGTGTCGTTAGATTCGTATTTACTGTGAGAGTGACACTGGGTATATCAAAATACAAAAAAAAAACAAAGTGGCGGATTTTTGGCGCCATTTATGCCTTCATAAATAATTTTTTTTCGCAAACCTGTCGAGTTGGGTATCAAAATAAAGGGTTTTAAAAGGTGATTACAAAAATATATATACAACTTATATCGTTAAAAGTAATTCAAAGTGACAAATCGTAAAAAAACACGTACCAAGAACTAAATCATCTGTGAAATCTTTCACATTTGTAAACTAAAAAGCTGGAAATAAAAAAAGTAATAAAAAAAACCCGACTGCAACTTTATGCTAAAACTAACTGAAAAACTAAAAACAAGCCCATTTTAAATTAAATAAAAGTTGGAAGCAGGCGGGGCCCAAACCATTATTATAGTTTCAAACTCAAATGGGTCCCGCCTGCTTCAAACTTTTATTTAATTTAAAATGGGCTTGTTTTTAGCTTTTCAGTTAGTTTTAGCATCAGGTTGCAGTCGGGTTTTTTAATTCTTTTTATTACTTTTTTTATTGAATATTACATATTTTAATTATTGTAAAAAGTTTTATTTTAAATGTTGACTTTATATAAGTCTAGTGTTAAGTTCTTTTGTAAATATGTGAATAGGTATAAATTATAATTAATTTTATTTAAGAAAAACATAATTTAATTTTATTTGGTATTCCTTTTAGGTTATTAATTTAACTAGACTGAAGTGTGTAGGTCACTACAGCCCGAAGGTCGTGTTATGGGTTCAAGCAAGGCCAGAATCTATCTCGAAATATGTGTTTAAAAGGAAACAGCCTAATACTCGTAGCAATGCTCCAAAATTTTAAATCTTGACTGGGTCAGCTGACGGTCTTTCCACCGCTACACAAGCAGCTGATTGTTGTTTTCATATTCTAAATTATTTGAAGAATCATGTAGCCAAATTTCATCCGGCGTACTATAACTTTATTTTACGGTTTTTCTTAAAAGTTCATGCGAACAGCTGACGCATAATCCCCCCTCCACGATGCAGCTGACGATTTTTTTTCAGCTCAGTATGATGTCAATTATTTATGAAATAAGTTTCAGCCGGCGTACTATTACTTAATTTTTTTTTTTTTTTTACAACTTCCGCAACCTCCCAATTCCACACCCACCGCGGGTGCGCCAGCTGACGCTTGGTTCAGTTATAAGTCATTCGAGATCTATAGGAAAAGATGGCAAGCAATCGGCGTAAAATCACTGCCGAAAATGCAACGGTACCTCCCGGACTATTGTCACAAATAAACAATATTTATATAATTATTTATTTATTGCAAATCAAATGACGTCCGCCATCTTGGATTTCAAAAAGGATGGCTTTTTCGTAACAAGCACCCCAATTATACTCGAAATTGACACCCTTATCAAATTATAAAAAAATGACGTCCGCCATCTTGGATTTCAAAAAGGATGGCTTTTTCGTAACAAGTACCCAAATTATACTCGAAATTGACACCCATATCAAATTATAAAAAAATGACGTCCGCCATCTTGGATTTCAAAAAGGATGGCTTTTTCGTAACAAGCACCCCAAATATACTCGAAATTGACACCCATATCAAATTATAAAAAAATGACGTCCGCCATCTTGGATTTCAAAAAGGATGGCTTTTTCGTAATAAGCACTCCAATTATACTCAAAATTGAGATTCATATCTTATTATAAAAAATTACGGCCACCATCTCGAAATTCACCCTTAGTAAATAATAAAAAAGTCCACCATCTTGACACGGAACATAAAAACGAACACTTTCACATTTATAATATTAGTAGGATTTCCAAACAGATGCTCTGTGTGATAAACACAGAACATAGGAATCATACGTAGTGATACCCTATTTTTTTTTTACCGTGCGCCGGTCGGCCATTTTATTAGCGTTATCAACATGGCACGACATTACAAATAAAATTATTTATGCACTCTACAATAACAAAATAGATATTTTATTTACCTTTCTTCTGTACGTGGAAGTTGATGAAACCGCAGATCTTTATTTATATGAGATGAAGACTTACAATCAGTCACAGCACACGTCGTATGCACCATTTTAAATTAACAAATAAAAAACAAGCATGCGTCAGCCCTCAATGATATATCCCGAACTACTAACATCGTTTTGTTCGCAGTTCGGGATCGGCTCACCCGCGTCTCGCCCCTCACACCCCGCACGATTGCCCTGTCTAGACGTCTTCGTTGGACGACTGTATGATTTTTAGACTGTGGTGCTAGTATATGTATATGTATAGTAGTATGTTTATCAGTTGTCTAGTACCCATAACACAAGCTCTGCTTAGCTTGGGACTAGATGGCGTTGTGTGATAGTTGTGGAATATTATTATTATACCACTCACTGGCCGCGCCACATGCCAGTGATAGATTCAAAAAAATATGTTTCTAGATTTAATACTACCTACTACGACAAACTACTGCTACTATTTCTCGACAATGTTATGACACCAAATTCAAAAACGTAAGCGTTCCGCGGTAATCAGGTGAGGATTGTGGCGAGAAAGGCCCACCACGTAATTCTCACAAAGGTGCACCTTTATATCTCTGGAATCACTTGACGACTATTTTCGAGATTTGGCATAGCGTTACGACTATTTCTTGTTGACTATTTTTTTTTTTATTGAAACCACTAGAGGGGAGGATTGTGTGGAGCACCACACAATCCTCACCAAATTATAGCTTATAACTTCGGAATCATAACGCGACTATTTTTTTGACCTTGGTGACTATTTCTTGGCGTTCGTTCTCAAAATTGATTTTCAAAGGTGAGGATTGTGTGGTCAAGGACACAAAATTACAGCCTTGTCTTAGTGGCGCGGCTGAGAGTCACTGACTGCATTGATGTAAACGCACGACTGTTTCGGGCGACATCGGATAAAGGAAAACTGGGGGAACCACGGCTGTGAAGGCACAAACAGGCATCTGTGGGCATTCAAAAGTAGTCACTACAGCGTACGACTGTATCGATGGGTACTGCATCGTCTGTGAATTCTGCATCGCGCCTGTATCGATGCTGAATCGCGGCTGTAGTTATCGATACTGTTTCTGTACCCATTGCGATAGTAGTGACGCGACCAAGATAAATAATTACTACGTCAATTCCGCACAAGAGACTCATGCAGCATGAATGGGCGATTGCCGGTGGACGCGTGAGCATAGGCTCGGATTGTGGTAGACGCAATCAGCTTCCGCGGCATGCACTCCGATCCGGTTCCGGCGGACGCGGTCGGCTGCAGCAGCATGCGCGATCATCCACCCCGTCCCCCCGTGGCGGGCTGTCATTGTAAAGTGTACCCATACACCATGCCTACAATAAGTGCCTGTTCACATAGACCGAATCGAAGAGCATCAGAGGCTTCTGGTTTTATCACACAAACCGGACGGAGGTCTTGGTAACAGATGTATGCGTTCGTCAATAGGCAGAAAGTAAAAAGAATATACTGTTTAAAAATTATTTAATGAACTTTTAGAAGAACTTCGTTTTAATGGTAGTTCAAACAAATATTTCTTAAACAACCGACATAATACACTAACAATATCTACATAGTTTTATTATAGAAGTAATTTATTACAAATATATTCATATAATTATTTGGTTGGTCTTTTTATGACAGCACCAATTCCATTGGTGATTTATCCTCACTTTGAGGTGGTGCATTCATGTTATAATAATTTACAATAACTATTTTAGTGATTCTAATCATAATATATAACAATTACATTACTCCTGACCAAAGCCTTCAGTTTCTTCAATAGCAAAATTCAATTTTTCGCATAATTGTTCGTAGCTTTTGTAGGGTGGTAAGTCGAGTCGATTAAAACACGTATGTGACCGGGGTAACCAAGTGTCTTTTCCAACCTGCAAAATGCCAAAACATCAAATATGTAATAGATGATTAAATAAAAGTCTTATCAAGTGGTATCGAATTGGGTTGTGGAGGTCAGATAGGCAGTCGCTCCATGTAAAATACTGGTAATCAGCTGCATCCGGTTAGACTGGAAGCCGACCCCAACATAGTTGGGAAAAGGCTAGGGAGATGATGATTTATAAAAGTTTCTTGTTTTATTTGCACAATAGGACACAAATCGTTGTAGGTTAGTGAAGTGAAGTGGTGTGACAGTTAATGTGAAATTGGACGCTTGTACAGTTTGTTTTATCTTTCTTTTCAAGTTTGAAATTAAAATAACTAAACAGATAAATGGTACTTAAGAGCCTATACTACCTCAGCTAAAATTCACTCTTTATCTCGCTCATACGATACTGCTCGCTGACTGAGTGAGAGCGAGACAGAGTGCGGTGCTGGGCGGCAGGCAGCGCCAATAGTTTAGGTATTTGCTTTTTACAGTGAAAATAATGGTAATTATAAAAAAGTAAATAACATAAGACCTGCTTTAAAGTAAGCTCAGTTATTAATTATGCAAAGTTTCATGATCTAATTTGAAGTATTTTTTTAATACCAGCGGTTTATTGTTCGGGTTAGAGGTAACTTTGGATTTATTTTCTATCGAGAAAATTTTATGGAATCGTGTTTTCGTCTAACATAAGACTTAGCATTAATCCTCAACTTTACCATATATTTATTTCAAAATTAATGGTGCAGTATTTTCGTTATAGCGGAGGATCACGCTAAGCCATTTGAGGTAGTATAGGCTCTTAATTATTAAACTTCAGTAAATAGACAATTGGATCAAAAAATACCATCAAACTTGTGTTAAACTGTTAAAATAATTGTTTACTTTATTACTTTAATAGACATAATTGTATCAACTTGTTTTAACCGCTGTACTATTTAACGTGATAACTTCATTGCCACTCTGTACAAAATAGGGAACAAAACAAATTAAATACATCGAGGAAACCCTAGTTATTAATTCAATGAAATTACCTTCTCTATACAGAATCTCTGTGGACCATTTGATCCCATAAGTTCAGCAAATCCACCCACTGGAACTCGACACGTACCAGTCACAAACTGCAGTAATCTTGCTCTCTTCTCGTTATCCATTTGTCGAACAAACTAAAATTGAATTGAACATTTTTTTTAAATTGCATAACTTCATAAACGGTTATCAGTGTGCAATGTAAAAAGAAAGAATGAATCAGCTGTCACGAATCTATCAATAAATAGCCGTAGGTATTCACATACTGACGCGCGTCTTTCTTCGAAGATTTCAAACATAGTGTGCGTTCAAGCGCGTAACGCCTGTCACAAAACCTGTTGTGACGATCGCAGCATCGAGCTTCCTAAAAGCGATTTCATCGCCGATACCAAAAGTATCGTCTACTTTGGCCTTTACTCGTAAGTGATGTGACAAGTGAAAAATAATACAAACCTGCCAAAACCAAAGAACTTGCTTGCTCGTGCGAGTATAATGTCTGTAAATAGTATTTCGTTGCCAATCATCAACATCCACCTCCTGCATTCCACACAGCATCAATTCTAACTCGCGCTCGTCGAAATATTTCAGCCACTCCAGAGGTACAACCTGAGAAAGCAAAATAATCATTTTGACAAGTATTCGGATTTTTCAAAATCAAGAATTTTCAAAACATACAATTGCAGACTCTAAAATGTATGAAATGCATTCGTAAATATTCATCCCAACTACGGAACCCTTGAACTATGTGTGGTCTGACACGCACTTGGCCGGTTTTTTTAAGATTTGACGCCGCCGCGCCGGTTACACTCACTGTGGCACAAAACTCAAGTGATAGCCTATTGCAGTATTGCCACCAAAATCAATGGAAAAATAATATGAAAATGTTCAAAACATCAAAAAGTAATTGTTTCAATAATAAATATTTTAAGTATAAGTTTTTTTATTTATTTCCTCTGTGTGCACTTGTCATTGCACGTTCGGCTCTTATTTCATAAAAATAATATAGAATTGAACTATAAAAAACAATTTCTTTTTTCAACAATAATTAAATTATGGTTTGGATAGCCTTACCTCATTAAATCCATCCAGGAATGCAGAAGTTTGTTCTTCAATTCCTCTGGTCATTCGCCACTGGGTGACTAACTGAAGATAATTCTCCTTATTTGTCTAAAACAGTTAAAATGGTTATAACGTAATATGCATAAACAGAAAATAACAAGTATTATAAGCACCAGTAAATATAAAATTACCTCGGTAACGCGTTCTTTATCACCGGACGGTTTTAACTCGTGGTGTATGACTTGACCTAACACTTCAAAGTCCACACTGTACCACATCTCTAGGCCGCATTCGTCTATATTATTATCTTTAATCCATACCAAAGAATTGTAAAACTCGGGATCTATAGATTCTATGTCTTTCATGGTTAGTTTTTTGTTTAACATTCTTTTATAGAAGGGCATTGTAAATCCTGAATAAATAAATCTACCGTGATACAGCGCCATTGCTATAAACCTGCCAATGAATTTGAAGTAAAGGAGGTGGTCTGGATTCACGTAACTGGCTGGGTTAATCTGAAGGCTGTAGTTGTTTTTGTTAGCATACTCAAACAGGCAGTACATGGGGTTTAAGACTTCGTGAGATAGTAAGAAGAACCACTCTCTACTGACGCCGCCATAATCTAACCCCTCTTCACCACGGAATATTATATACAATCGTCTGCGTAACTCGTATGCAGGCAACCTCATTATCTGAAATAGAAAAATAATCATTATGATTGAGTCACATAAAAATGTTCTAAAACAATACATTTATTTAAAAAATAAAACACATTTGAAACAGGCCCATGAATTATTAGATCAAATAAAAAGTTATGCACCAGGGATTGAAAACTGACCTTATGAGGTATTTTATGGTAACTATCACTAAGTTGTTCACCACATCCAGTTTTAAATTGAGACAGGAGTTTAACTGGTATTTGAATCAGAAATAGTACATTACTGCAGCGGCCAGCAAAAGAGGCATTGATTGACGAACGTGTAAATGTGGGCTGAGGCGAAACCGTAGCACACATACGTAAGTCCATTAATGTCTAGTTGTGGCCAAGGCTTGTATAGTACTTTTCTCAAATAATGCGCGGAAATTAAAACTAAGTAGTACCTAGGCAGAACTTTTTTGTCAAATACAATTACTGTTTAACCGACGATAAAACGGAGCAGGTTTTCAATTCGACGCGTATATGTATGTATATATATATATATATATTTTATGTACGATCATGCGTAACTTTTTACAGCCCGATTTTGATAATTCTTTTTTTATTGGAAAGGATATATCCCGAAGCTGGCCCCAAATAAATTTGAAAAATAAAAAAAACCAACCCTAAGGGTAGGAAAACCGGGGATGATTGATTGTTTAAAGTATTTATATTATATGACAAATAATAGTTAAAGTATGATTATATAACAATTAATAGCTAAAGTAAGGTAGGTAGCTATTTAAAAAGTAATCAAAAATTAAGCATGTAGTAATTAGTAAATTATAGCCACAAAAAATTATAAAATTAAAAATTTTTAACAAAAAAAATTAAACCACCGAAAAAATTGAAAAGCAAAAAATAATAAGCCTTTTTTATTTAACCTTAATAACGAAGTCCTTAAACTAATGTAAGTATAACTAAGTAATTTTGAGTCAGCGCCAAACAATCAACGAACAAAGATCACTAAATAACCAAATCAAATTAACAATGCAACGTGAAATCTCCAGCGATAAACATTAACATTCCAAAAAATGCGCTCTCCGCACGACCACTCGCAACGACGTGTGGGCTCACGGGTGCGCCCGTTCGGGTTGCTGTCCCGCTGACATTAACTTCGTGAACACTCGGCATATTCCGGCGAAGGGGCGTGTCGCGCCGCGCCGCCCCGCCGCGCATCACGCTTTACGTAATTAATTAATTTGCTTGTTTGGCGCCGACTCAAAATTACTTAGGTTAAGAACTTAGTTATTAAGGTTACATAAAAAAGGTTTATTATTTTTTGCTTTTCAATTTTTTCGGCGGTTTAATTTTTTTGTTAAAAAGTTTTTATCAAAATCAATGACTAACAAAGAACAACAATTTTCTTTTTTCAATAAACAGCTTTCTATTTGCAAGTCAGTTCGAAATTTAAACCTTTGATAAGTTACCTCCTTGGTTGCCATGTTTCGGAATAAAAGATCTTCCATTTTTAAATTACACGACAGATGAGTTTACTATGTAATTTATTGGCCGCTAAACCACGATAGATATGGATTTTCATACAACTTTTGCCGGCCGCTGCTCGCATGTATTTGGTCAGTCCAGCAATTTCGATTTATCTCGAAGAATGTTGTCAAAATAATGCTCAAATTTCCAAGTATGTTTGAGAAAAAAAAATTGAATATGTTCAGACAGAGGCGGTGGCGGTCAGTTGTAATGTATTGTACCGCGTGTGTTTGTCTGAAGAAACTGTTATAGAAAGGTTCCGAAATAATACAGGATTTAATACTACAGAAACCTTATCCCTTTGTTTGCCTAAGTCAGTTCAAATGTTCAATATCAATAAAGGTTTTCAGTATATATTTGATGCCCTTGAGTATTTATATAATAATAATGATACCATGATAAGCAGGGTGTAAAAAATATAGCAGAATTATTTACCTGATGATAAGAATCCTCAAAGAGCGACTGTCGAGACAATGTTATTTTAATATGACTGGGTAGGGCATTGCTCTGACAAAGATATCTGAACTGACTAAGTTTCCAGCGGAAGGAGCGCTCATAGGCGCGCGGCACGCCGTAGGCGCCCTGCGGGCCCTTGGGCGCGCCGGGCCGCGGGTCCTGGAACGTCGTGGTGCGCGTGTTGTGGTCCACGAAGTAGCGCGTGCCTTCCTCCGTGAATCTTATCTCCCATCCTGGCGGCAGAGCTTCTTCCAGAGCGCTCATTTCCTGTCCCTGTGCACACAAACAGCTATCGTGGTTTATACAGTCTACATGTGGCCATTTCAGAAGGCAGAGATAAATTACTTCAGAAGGCGCCCAGCCTTCGGGGATTCGTACCACTCCAAAAATACAAATGTTCACGCAGCATTAACGTTTCTGCTTATAGGTACTCCTGATATATTGACAGTAATGGCTTCAATATCATGGATAATAGCACGTTGCAATTAAGTTCATATCCCTATAACGGAATATCGTCAATCCAGGAACTACTGATGGGTAGGTAGGAAAAGGGTAGGACGTCATCAGTGTGCCGCTACACAAAATAACGCTAACTAGCCCCACTGACTAACAGTCCGGCGGCAGATATTCGTCTGTCAGTTACCGTAATAGCCCACACAATAAAGCCGTGTTCACTCCAAACGTCAGTCAGTCATTTCCGCTTACGAAATTTAGAAATATAACTTATATGTATGACAATAAAATTTTAATTTCTATGCTGATGCCTAAGGACGTTGCGGCATGCCTATGGATACCCACGGCATCGTTGCCGTTGAAATTTTAATTTTATTGTCGTTATATTTCTGTTCGTCGCATAAAATATCTTGCCGTGTCGTGCCGGCAGTGTGGACGCAGGCCCTTAAGAGGTCAGTTTTTTTTAGAGATGCGCCGAATAGTGGTTTCACCGAATAACCGAATACCGAATAATAATCGGTTAAGTTCTTAGCGAACCGAATATACTGCCGGATAATTCGGTTCACCGTTCCATAATTTTGCCGCGCAAACTAGTTTATACACGCTAGATTTCAAAACGCGCCGCGCGCGAACGGAGTGAGTGGTACCTCGCCTCCCGCTACCCGCTGCACCCCGCCACTGTCATCGCGTACGAAAACACAATACGGGCGCCAGATTTCAGTTCAGTTCATGACTATTTGATTAAAATTTTGGTGTTTTGGGGGTTTTGAAAGATGATAAGTAGACGGAAAAAGTCGCGTGTGTAGGAGATCTTCAAAGAAATCGAAGATGATAATAAAAAAAGTGCGATGTACGTTGTGCAACGCATTGCTTTCTCGCGGGAGCACTGGGCGGAATCCTTCTACAAGTGTTATGAATAATCATATAATGTTAAAGCATAAAAGTCATTTTCAACAAGTTGCTTCGACATCGTCAAGTAGCAACAGCGCAGCGGATATGGTTCCGGCACCAGTAGCTGAGCCATCATCGGTTTCGACTGTGCAGCAAACTTTGCAGGATTCATTTCTTACAAAGTGGGATATTAAAGACCCGAGAGCAAAACAAATCCATGGAACCATCACTGAAATGATTGCCATCGATAATCAACCTATTTCAATTTTGGAAGCAGGTTGTTCCAAGTCATAAAGCCAAAATATAAAACACCCGGACGGAAATATATGAGTGAAGTAATTATACCAGAGATTTATGAAATCAAACCGCCGGCCGAATACGAATACCTAAAAATTCTGCTGAATAGCGAATATAAAACGAATATTCGGCGCATCTCTAGTTTTTTTTTAATTGAAGTATGGAACCAAAAATAAATAAAATAACGTAGTGATGGTGTGCTACTGACCTGAGTTCTCGGGTCTTCCCACTGCGTGGTGCGATTTTTGTGGTTGACGTAGTAGACCCGGCCGTCGGGCTGCACGCGGCGCTCCCAGCCCGCCGGCAGCGCGCCCAGCGAGTCGTCGGGCGCGGGCGAGCTGCCGGCGCCCGCGGGGCCCGGAAGCGCGGGCGCGGGGCCGCCGGGGCCCGGGGGTACGGGGCCCGGAGCCGCGGGGGCCGCCAGCGAGCCGCCCGGGCTCGCCACCACCACGCTACTGCCTGTCACTCCACTGCTCCCTGAAATCATTAGGCAGACATTTTAGTTCAGTCATGATTTGATGCCACCAACTGCATCAGAATGTTTGAAAATAGGTTTTCTGATTTTTCATTATTTTTATTATATTAAAGCTTTGTCTTGTATTTTTGGAATCGTCTCCTCATGTCGTTTTTTTTCTAGCAAGTACTTATTGATGTCTAAAATCCGTAAATCCGTTGATATTATACAAACAAAACCTAGCCTATAACCATCAGGCGAGCCAGAAGAGTCGATAGACACCTTATGTATTAACCACCATTCAGCCGTTAGGATGCTTCGAGGGTATAAAGAATCCCACATACAAAGATATACATACATATACATGAAAAATATAACCCTGTCGTTGCTGTCGCGCAGTTGGGTAAAAATATAACAGTCCTGTGTTAGACAGACGGCATAGTTTAGGCCCTTTTCACACAGGGTTTCCGTTTATATGGCGACCGTCCACACGGCTGTAGAGCTTCTAAACGTACAAGGTTGCCGGTGGGCAGAATACGCGGGACGTTCAGATGAATATTGCGAAATGACTCGTATGCCATGCCGCTTACGTGTGAAAGGTGCAATACTTCACAATCGTCCACTTCGTACGCCTTTGAAAAGTCAGTCAGAACGGCTGCATAGCATCAAGCCACGGCCGCGGTGACATGTGAGAGCATAAGAATGCCTACTTCACTGAACAGTCCCGGTACCGATACGAGAACAGTGTGTGTGTGTGAAAAAGGCTTTAGTAATAGGATTTCGTAGATGCGATGAACAGAGGCTAGCATGCAAATCCATGTGCTTGATATAAATTTAGTTTTTAATGTTAAAAGGAAAATGAGATGTTAAGGTTCTCGAAATAAACAGGTAAGTAAGTAATTAATTTTGTTACTAGGACTTATCATACTCTTTACTGTAAGTCTACATTGGTAGAATGGTATTAAGGTGATAAGATTGTTCTACTTAGCTAGTATGATAACGTAAATATGCATGATTGTATGTATATAGAGATATCACTAAGAGAACCAAATAAGTCATTAAAACATAATACATATGTGATATGTATGACTTATTTGGGTCTCTGATATTATCATGAATACAAAAAAAAAAATACGAGGCATATTACGTTTTATGAGGTTACATAACATACATACATAATCAGCCTATAATGTTCCCACTGCTGGGACATAGGCCTTCTCTCTGTGATAGGGAGTGGGCCGTAATCCACCACACGGGCCCAGTGCGGGTTGGTGGATGTCACATGTCTTCGAATTACAGGAACATAAAGAAAAAATCCTTAAAGCGAGCAGCTTTTTTGAATAATACTCTTTTACCTCATTGTTTTCGCGATGCCGATAGCCAGAATAAGTGAAATTATTTCCGAATTTTTTGTCGAATAAGGAAGGAGATACGATTATGTAGGTAAACAAGCAACATACCGGTAGCGTTGAGATCGTGTTCGGAATCCGTCTGGTGCGGCGGCTGCGGGTGCGGGTACAGGAAGCGCTGGTTGCCCTGCGCGACCACGTGGCGCCGCTCGCCGCGCCAGTGTTGGAAGCGCGCCAGGCGCTCCGTATCGGGGCGCTGCCACGTCGTGGTGCGTGTGTTATGGTCTACGTAGTACACGCGGCCGCGCGCGTCGCGCCGCACCTCCCAGCCCGGCGGCAGCGGCTGCGGCCGCTCCCACGACGTCGACCGCGTGTTGTGGTCCACATAGTATCTGGCGGTTGAAATGTCCACTTCTATCTCTGACCAAGAATATTTACCGCTTGCCTTGGAAGTAGCCAGGCTGTTTTTAAGCGTTTTAGTAACAGTGATATCTTTAATCGAATATTATTTTAGAATCCGGAAAACTCACTAGGGCCTAGGGGTCCGAGTGCTCATATTATTATATTGTATTGAATTTTCATATTTCGCAGGCTGAGAACGGCATTAGATATACACAGTTTAATGTATTGACATCGCCGACTTGTAAAATATTATAGTATGGAGTGTGGATATTAGTATGGATGACACTGCTACAACCCCACAAATTTTCAGGTATTCAGTGCATGAGCACAGAAAACATTCAGTAAAGTGAATTTGTTATCAAACAACGGGTTAAAACTATAAGGAAATAAGTACTTGCCAAATTTAAAAAACAAAAATCTGCGACCATCACATCTACCTTGCCTAGCAATATTCACCATGAGTCACAACAATATATTATTTATATCATTGAATACAATGAGTGTGAAAACCATAAGTTGCTTGCTTTGAACGAGTGGAATTATTGGTCTACGATTCAAAAACCTGACATCCTCTAACCAAACACCTTCCTGCCTACGATAATTTACACCGGCTGTCTATTCACTACTCTTCTAGATCAATCCATGGGACCAAACTCGTTTGGTCTACGATTTATAAGGCCGAGATCCTGTGACCAACTTCCTGCTCCATCATCAGACTGTGTTCACCATCTCTAAGTCAACTACGCATCAAGACCAATTGAATAAGCAACCCAAACACGATATGTCTGCTGTAGGTTGTTCAGCAGTTGGTTATTCCGCAGACTTTTCTGACGGCAGCATCAGATCAAGGTTACCATGTAAATGCAGCATATCAGCCTAATATGCTCCCAACTTTCCACTGTTGGGTCACAGGCCTCCTCTCGGTGAAAGAGATTCGGCCGTAATCCACCACGAGGGCCCAGTGCGGGTTGGTAGATGTAACATGTCTTCGAATGTTTTATTTTAGAATGAAACACTCGAAGACATGAAAGAAAAACTTTTTTTCTTCACCATTTTGAGAGCAGTGGTGATGATGACGGTCTAGGTTCGAACCTACAACCTACAATTCGTCGCGAACGAAGAAGCGGCCGTTACCACTGGGCCACTAGCTCTTAATAAATGTAGTGTTAACAAAATATTATAGTTATACTTTGACTCGTCCGATCAACTTGAAATATGGTATATATTTCAAGTTGATTGGACGAGTCAAAGTGAAATAAATTATTGTGTGGGTGAGATCCCTACACAAAACAGAAAAGACCAGAGAGGCAAATCTCGTAATTTTATGAACGATCACAGTCTGTTCTGTCTGAATCTGTCAAAATTACCTCCTAATTTCCCTACATTTTTGACAAGATCTTGACCCTACATTTGTTTGTCGCCGAGGTGAGACTGCGACTAGATTTTGAACATTTTAAATTACGAGGCCTCTGAGATCTTTAAAATGACTGAACAGACTTTCGTGAAACGTAGCTAAGAACCAGACCGACTATACCAGCTTTCTAATAAAAAACGGCATTGAAATCGGAACCGTTCGGGAGCGACGATGCCAGACACACAGATACACAGAACGACAGAGCCATCAAACGTATAACACCTCTCTTTATATGTCGTCGGGGGTTAATAAAGACAAGTCATCGGTACCTGCGGCCGTACACGTCGTAGCGCATCTCCCAGCCGGCGGGTAGCGGCTCCTCAGCAGGGTTGGCGTACACCACGGCGGCGCCGGGCGCGGCCGGCTCCGCGTCCGCGTGAGACGGGCCCGCGCCGCCGTCCGGCAGCGCGACCGGCACACCCGCGCTTCCTGGCCCTACCGCGCCGCCCGCCACACCCGCGCCGCTCGGACCTCCGTGCTGCAGTGTGCCGTTGCTGAGCGGCGGCGGGCCCGGTGGAGGCTGGATATTTACGAGTTAATTTATTCATAGATATTCAAGCCAAATAAGTAATCACACTTAAGTGCATCTAATTATAAATTATCACAACACTTACTCTTAGGTTTTGTGATCGAATAATAGATCGCATAGCAGATTCCGCATTGCTCCGTAACCTAATCCGAGCCCGAACTCCGTCATTAAGTGGACCACTGCTGTTAGTAGATTCTCCGAGTAACTCATGTGACTGACTTAAAACTGATGGATCGACTCTTAGTCCGTCCAGAAGTATCACCAATTCAGCGGCTTTTACTTCCCCACTTACACTAGACGAGTTTTCTTGGGACACGGTTTTCATCAAATCTGAAAAAATTGGTTTCCATTTACTTGTATTACCTAGTGTAAAACTAAGTTGCTTCTCCGCAATTGTCGTCATATTTGCCCGCATTCGGTTTGAGTGTCAAATACAATCGTAATACATTTTTAGTTTAAGGGTTTTGTAATCTTGCTATGAAAATCGATCTTATGGTGACGCTGACTAAAGCACTTAGGTTAGTAACGCTACCGTACGGGCGCGATATGACGCACGACCTGCGTTGCGATGTGACTGAGACATCGCGAGTCCTTCTTGTTGCGTCGTACGGCTGTCGAGTCCCACGCTTGTTAATAGAAAATGTAGGTACTACCGTGCTAGAGATAGGTCTCCAAGAGATTTTTAACATAAAAATATAAATAATGTCCTACAGCACTGTAGCTCTCGAAAAGGTCTACAGAAAACGCGGCGAAAGAAACGCAGAAGATATAAAATAATATAAATCGGTCCCATATGAAACCCGTATGTAATTACATTATGAGATGAGGAAAAAAAGTAGTTAAAATAATAATAGAAGCTTCGTCATCATTCATTTGTTATTACTTTAATATACCATGAAACTAGCCTGCAAAGGACTAGAACTTCATCTGCTAATTACAAGTTATTCCTAAAGCCGATGTTAATAAGCATTATGGGCCATACATAATATTTGAACTTTCTTACCTACTCTTTTATTTGCCATTGATACACTAAGAAGAAGTAGATATGTATGTATAAACCAAACAAACAAACTTGTGTAAGTTAATGTTTTGCCAGTCAAATGATATGGTGCTGGTATTATCATAATTTCGGTAGTGGTGTAAGTAGAACTTTATATTTACCTATGATCAGCTCCACATTATCACATTTTCCATTGCAGTAAAGCAAAACTTTCAACAAATTTACTCGTTTTTCACCAATCACATTATCTTTCCTGAAACTATGATAATCTGCAAGCCGGAACAATAACTGAGACTGTGGTGTTACAAGCACTGTAAGATCTTCTTTCCATTTTGGGTGCAAGGTATTCTTTATAACTTCAGTGCGTCTTGAAATTTTGTCATCGATTATCACTTGTAAATATGGATTTGGTTTGAAGAGCCCCGAATTCTTGATGTTTGCTGATTCAACTAATGGAAAATAATATAGGTCTTGTTAGGTATAAAAAAACCTAGAGCAGCAGACATTACAATTCAAAGTGTGGCACAAAGGTCTTGCTAGTGAAACTTAATATTGAAGTAAAAAAAAATATATATATATGTTGGAGATGGTTGTTAATTACATTTGTGAGTAGTCAACAGAATTTGTTATGATTTATTTTCTTATTATTAATTTAAGAGATTTTACTATCAACTATTGTCTGATAAATCGAAACTTAATTTATTGAGTACTCGGTGTACGCGCTAATTGATTTTTAGCAACATATTTTGATAATTGTAACCGATGGTTTTGTTCAAAACAATTGATGACATGTTACTTTGATTTGAAATGATTTACTTTGTGAAATCACTATTGTTTATTTAAAACTCTTGTTGTATTATTCAATTACTTTATAATGTAAGTCTTATTAGATTTAGCATATTTTAGTATTTTGTATCAAGTAAACACGATGACGTATTTCCGTACGCCATTGGACAGAGTTGTCGTGGGGCGAGTGTGTGGTGGGGACAAACCCTTTATAACTGAGTGCTCTCGTTTGTGCTGGCAGAGAGTCAGTCAGTCTTTGGACTCGACTCCTGACAGAGCACTAGCTCCCGAAAAACCTGTCAGTTTACTAAAGTTCATTTGGGTGGCTCTGTCACTATACGTACAGTAATCGATCCTACGATTTGTTCACAATTACTTTGTTACTATACATAATTATTTTACTGTGTATCTAGTTGTGTCGTGTACCTACAGTGTGTGATTTGCTAGTGTGATTAATTTGTTCAATATACAATTCAATGGACCATTACACACGTCAAATATTTATTTCATATTCCCTTGTATTGTATGGCGAGCGATATTGTATCTTAAAATAAAATATTATAGTATCTTAGCAGTGTGTAGCGCCCTTTGCTGCGATAGGAAATATTTTTTCTGTTGGTTAGGGTAACAATTATTATTATAGGTGAGTCAAGTATGAAAGTGACTTTCTAACTAAAATTAAAATATCTTTAAATACATTAAAGTATCTTTTCAGCATACAAAAACATGAAATTTAAAGCAACTGTCAAGTTGTCATAAGAATGAGATGAGAATAAAACAGTATGGGTTAGTAATACTGTAATAGTAATAATGTTTGATTCAGAAAGAGATACTTCTGGACACAGCTCGTATTGTTAGGAGGTTCCTCTTCAATCTACAATTTTTAAGTTCAATTATTTTAATGAAAATATTAACGGTTCCCCAGCTATTTGATCTAAGCAACATTTTTTGCGAAATTGAGTTATATACATCATTGCAATCAGCGAATTTTTCTGATTATTCGAATATTTAATGGATAAAGGAGATAATAATAAAGTGAAAGTCAGAAAATACCTGTAAGACTCAGTTGATGATATGTTGACAAAGAGATTGGAGTTGTTAAAGTTGGGACAGTTTCAGTCATTGTGATGTATTTTTCAGTTCATATTATGATAGGAATAGCATTCCAGTTTACAATCTGTTCACCTAAAATAAAAATAAACCAATATGAATACCTAAATATATTTACATATCATATTCAATTAAATATGTATATCATTAGAAAATAGTAGGTGCATGACAGCCTGTTCTGAGTCAAACCTCAATCTTGTGATTGTAATGATCTCCCTTCTCTGAGGGTTATGATACATTTGCATACATACTGTTATCAATAAACAATACCCTTTTAATATACTTAGTATCAAAAATATTTTTGAAGCTGTAAAACCTCAATGAGTTAGCAAAAGCAAGGCTTTTGATGATCATCTCAAAACAACACATGGAAAAAACTAGTAGGTACTAATTACTTATGACTAGCTTAGATAAAAAAGATAGGTAATTTCTGCCTTGATAAGGCAGGGTCTTTGATAGGATTACAATAATGGAAAGGAAATACATTTTCCTCAGAAACTGCTACAGTATTTGCAACTTGTAAGACTAACTTACGCAAACATGTTTTAATTTGTTTAATTACTAACTATTGATTTGGAGAGTATAGTTCAGCCAGAAATATAAATCGAGTTCAGCAGTGTATTGATTGACGACTATTGCAAAATAAACAAATTGAAAGTATGAAATGAGCGACGTAAAAGTAATAATGATAATAAAGCATTTTTATAGAATATATTATCACAAAATACCATTAATGAAGCGATCCAAAGGACAGAAATCCTTCAAATTATCTCATATCGTTGTTCTTATCTCACTGAAAGGAAATACACAAATAATGTTGTATCGTCACGGAACATTCATAACGCGGATTTAAAGTCAATAAATAATTATTCACAGTAATATCACAAGGAAATAGTTGGAAAACTTGAAATGTCTATCACGAAAATATGCTTCCAAGAACTAATAATAAAAATTTAAATTGATTAGAAATACAAAATTCCTGAAATTAGTCACTGCACTGTTGAATCTTGAGTGTTGTGTCTTTCCTTTTCCTTCTTTTGTCCGCCGTCCATCCTTGTCTAGCGTAGTGATGCCCATCTGATACGGCAATCAGTTTACTCTTCTTTTGTCTATGCAACTTTTAGTAGAGTGAGTAATATCTGGTTTGAATTAAAGTTCAATCAGGTTACAGAAATTCAGACTGCCCAAAGTAGACTCACCATTCAAGGAGTACTGTTTAAAAAGTCCCCCAAGTATAATAAAAATTGGGAGATTACATCGCTGCTAAAAATACTTGGCTCAACCAACGCTGGTCCTGCATTGCTATTCACAAAGCTACGATACGGTTTGGTACCGTATCGAACGTCAATGTTATCGACGAAGTCCTTAAATCGCTATTCACAAATCTGCAACCGTACAATTTTGACAGTTCATATACGGTATGAAGACATCAATATTGTTTATAAAAAAATAATCTAAGCATTAAATGTAGTTTATCCACATAATTTATGTGTGTAAAGTTATAATATTGTTTTGACCGCTGCATATCAAAGTACAACTTTATCGCTAAAGTTTAAGGTTCAAGTTGACACTTGACAGTTTCGGGTAGCTTGATGTGCTGGCGTCTGGTATATTTATAGTATTATAATTTTTTAAGTGGTTACATACCACGGTGGTTACGTACACATAAACTCGTTCTAGACTTTGTTTTAAAATAATTATTTGAGTAGATGGAGTACGTGATTTTGCGATCTAGAGACCATGCATCAGCATATCAACAGAGGCAGGAGACATTGTCTCTTCATCGGACCCTAAGGGACGCGGCGGATCCGTTTGCCGATCCGCGCGTCCAGTCTGTGTATAGGCTAACACCTGACATGGCACATAGCCTGCCATATCAGCGAAATAAATCCCTACTTTGGTAACACGCACTTAGCAGCCGCAATCCTAATAGAACTAAAAGTAAGTACTCAAGTAAAATGACTTCTCTTGTCATCATCATAACATCACTCTCGAGAAGAGTTACGAAGTGGTGGTTTTTCTAATTAATTTAATTGTGAAGTGAAAAACTAATTTTTCACTTCATAATTATCTTTTTAAACCCAAAAGAAAGTTCGAAAAAATAGAAATTATTATTCCAGGTTTGACAGAAAGAGTTTAATCAGGTAAGTTTTATTTATTAATAAAAATCATTGTTTACTGTATTTTATTTGATACCAGTTACTCAATGCATAATCTATAGTCGACCAATGAAATACTCGATAAAAATCATTTATGTACAGACGCCAGCACATCAACCTACCCGAAACTGTCAGATTTTCCCAATCAACTTTGAACCTTATGGTTTAGTGATAAAGTTGAAAATCTATTAAAGAAATTTGACAGATTGTAGTAGGCTGATGTGCTGGCGTCTGTACTACTTTAAACTTACTACCATTTTGTAGCGTTCCCCGTACACACACCTATAATCGGTTGGAAATAAAACCCTGCCACACGGATCTGTGAGTAGCGTTTAGTCAGTCCTTCGGTTCAGAAATCAGGTTATCGAACAAGTGTCATTGTCGATACGACAGTGAATCGTATGTTTGTGAATAGGTATGTTGTTCAGTTTTCTCTCTGAAGATTGAATCGGTGCTTAGCTTGGATCAATAATAATACTATCGAACGAAGCTTGTAAGCATTCGTTATACTAATACTAAATAGTACATACTTATTCCATGGCCATCAGTGACAGTGACATGAAGTATGATTTTGTCAGTGACATTTAGAATTTTATACATCAAACCAGTGTTTTGTATTGATTTTTCGATAAAATAAATATTTCTCCTCAGATCTAATACTTACAGCAGGATTTTAGATAAATTCAATACGTCAGGTAAGTAAAAAGCCATTTTCATGCTTTAACGCCAAATTATTTACAACAAGGGCAGATTTATTGAAGTAGAAGAGCAAAGATTCTGATGTCATTTTTTATTTTCTGAATTATATTTCGCCAGAATCTGGTATAGATTTATACTTTACAATGATCAAAATTCTTCTTTAGGAAACAAGTTAATTTGATTTTGAAAAGTAATTAAACCTAAGCTGACCCTTTGACCGTAATAATGAACTAATAACGTCTTGTATTTTGTTTTAAATCCTGAGTTACCTATTTGCTTACCTTGACGTTGACGGATTTACTTTCTAAATGATATTTTATACTTTATAAAATACGCAATAGTGGTAGAAGTAAAGATGTTTCTATCTTTTTTAATATTATTGTTGTTTTTGCTGTATGGTGGGTTTAAGTTTGATAGGAACATAGAATAGAATAGAACATACTAAGGTTTAAAAACATTGGTTAAATTTAAGTAATGATTATGGTCTGCTTAACCATGTGTGGGAGGCCTTTGCCTTGCAGTGGTACAATACAGGCTAGTTAAAGTAGATAATCATATGTTTTTAATATTGAAATGTTTCTTAACTATAAGCAAAGTTTAAATAATCCCCACTAAGTGTGAGATGCATGTATGAAAAAAAATAAGAACTAGGCATGTTGTGGTTGGTGGACATGATGAAAGAAATGAGATAATAATATTATGCAATTGTTGCTGAAGTTAATTAAAATTCAAGATGTTACATAACCAATTTACCTTTTAAAGATTGCCTGGGGAAAACAATTGGATTCTTCCAAGGATGAGTCCAGTAGAGAGTGTTCCAGTTGCGGTATTAAATTGCATTGATGACTATGTGGAATTACTTTATGATGATATCCCAGAAAAAATAAAAGGATCTGCTCTAATACTGCAACTTGCTAGAAATCCTGATAATTTAATAGAGCTAGCACGAAATGGTAAGTTGATTAGTTATCTGTTAGTCGACACTTCACGTGACCAGAGGGCTGGCCTATACCTTGGCCAAAGAATTAGCATTGCCATACAACGTGGCAATGCTGCCAGCCTTTTGGGCACTGTTCCTGTTGACAGCGATGCGGATGAATTCTTTGATGCCCCATAATGATTGTTTATTTTTTCATATAATTGTACATATTATTATAGTTTATATTTTAGCTTATATTATGTAAATATTTAATTTAAATTTAGCCTAAACTGCTGGGTCTAGAAGCATGAAATTTTGCCCAAAAGCTCCTTATATTTATCTGAGGAAGGTTTTATGAAAATGTGTATTTAAAGGCGTTCCCTTTCTTTTCAAAAAACTTCACCCCCTATTTAACCAAATAGGGGCTAATAGCCGCACTTCGGCTATTAGCCATGACATTATATACATATAATCGTACATATAACAGAGATAATAATGTAGTTTGAGACAAATTTGAGAAAAGAGCCATATTACTGTCCCAATTATTATTTGTGGGGAAATAGTATTTTTGATCTTTATTGAAATTTCAGAGGCATTATTAAGTGCACTTTCAAGGGTTCTGAGAGAAGAATGGAAAAGGAGCATCGAACTAAGCACAAACATAGTCTACACATTTTTTTGTTTCTCTACTTATAATGAATTTCATCCTGTCATTATTCAGTATAAAATTGGATCTCTGTGTATGGATGTTATTGATTATGAATTAAAGAGATATGATCAATGGAAGGAGAAAGTTGAAGGAAAAAAGCAGGTGGTCACACCGGATAAGGTGAGAATTCAATGTTAGTAAATCTCAAAATAAATACTGGTTGTCCTTAGTAATACAAGTGTAATTTATTATTTTAGAATGAGCCACCAAAAAGTCGTATTCCTGAACCGAAGCGTCGCCCCAAATCAGGAACATGGGCTGTCGCCGATGTGAATATGCAAAAATCTAGGTCACTAGTATCCAGCTACCATGAAGACCTTTGCAGTGCATCTGATGAGTTTTTATCAAAAAGCGATGAAGAACAAATGAAACGAAAATTAAAAACACTATCAAAGCGACAGGAGCAATTACTGAGGGTCGCCTTTTACATGCTACTTAATATAGCAGATAACATAAAAGTGGAAGAGAAAATGCACAAGAAAGATATTGTTGGCCTGCTTATTGGTGCGATGGAGAGACATACAAATATAGATCTCCTCATTCTTATAGTCTCATTTTTACAAAAACTCTCTATTTTCATAGAAAATAAAACAAGTATGGCATCGAGAGGAATTGTTGAAAAATTAGCGCCATTGATGAATTCTACTAATGCTGATCTAGTAAATGTTACTTTGAAATTGTTGTTTAATTTAACTTTTGATACAAAACTACGTAACAAGATGATAAAATTGGGATTACTGCCAAAGTTTATACAATTTACAAGTATGGTGCTTCTATAAGTTTTATATTATTTGTTGCTTGACGTTTGTAATATTTAATGTATATAAAATTACAGGTGACGACAAGCATATTAATTTGGCAATGAAAATTTTATACCATTTGAGCATGGACGATAGAGTCAAATTGATGTTTACGCAATCTGACTGCGTCAAATTGGTAAGTACTTACTACTTACGTACTATCATCATATCACTGAACTGATTGTAGTCCGCGCGGAACTAGCTGGCCACGCCTTAGGTATGTGATCGGTGGGACGGAGAGGCGGGGGCGCATTACTCAGTACGTGTGTTGCGAACCGCCGCCTTACCCCTGTCCCCACCTCGGCGGCTAACTAGTTCCGCGCGGACTATAATCTGGTGAATAGGCTGCAACTGAATTTAATTTCATTGCCTAAATAATAAACGTTAAGTAATATTTTCACAGCTCACAGACATGTTGCTGCTGAACGTGAACGGGGAGAGTGTCGGCACGAAGGGCGGCGGCGGAAGCGCGGGCACGACGGACGTCCTGCTAGCGCTGTGCATCAACCTGGCGTGGTGCGAGCGCGCCGCCAACCAGATGGCCGCCGAAGGACGCCTGCGCGACCTACTAGCGCGTGCCTTCCGACACCGCAATGCTATGCTCATGAAACTCGTGCGCAATCTATCACACCATCCGCAGAATAAAGCGCTCTTTGTTGTAAGTTTTACTACACCTGTATCTTATTTCTTGCTGTTGGTCATCATAAAGTGCTAAACAGGATATTTTTGATCTGAACGAGGTGTCTCATTCTCCTGAATGTAACTGAGTAGGCAGAAATTTATAACGCAAGATAATTATGTCCGATATTATTTAATTCTAAGAAGTGACACATTGATTTGAAGCCGATGCAGCATCCTATATTTTGACATTGCATGTCTTGTCATATAGTTTTGGATGTTCGATGTCACATATTTGTGCTGCCACATTATATATATGTCTTCCACACTTAACCTTGACATTGTCAGATCATCGTTAAAACGATGGAGCCACTACACTAAAAAAAAAAAAATTATCAAATATATTTGCAGTCATCATGACAACAGATATTAATGGATGAATCATGAAATCGGATAGTATTGCCGAGCTGTCCATAGTTATGTTCATGACTGTACATACCTACTTTTTGTATGTTAGTAAATATGAAAAACAACTGTAACGATTTGATATTAATATACTGTATTGGTTGGAGCATCAATATGGCACATTGAGTTTAAGAAAGACCCTATCACAAAGGTACCTATGAGGGACCGAGCGAGACGACACTTTACATAGCCGAACTTTTTCATAAACTGCTGTTAATATATGCTACACTAGCTGCGCCCCGCGGTTTCACCCGCATAAGTTTCGATCCCGTGGGAATATCGGGATAAAAACTATCCTATGTCCTTTCCCGGGGCTCAAACTATATCTATACCAAATTTCATCTAAATCGGTTTAGTGGTTTAGGTGTGAAAAGGTAACATACAGACAGACAGACAGAGTTACTTTCGAATTTATAATATTAGTATGGATTAACGCCTGCACTGCCACACACTGTACATACAATGATATTATAAAGCTGAAAACAAATTATCGGACGCGGCTGACGGACGCGGCCGACAGACACGACTTATAGGTATTTAGACAATGAATGTACACTGAGCTGTGCAAACTATCGGATGTAAGTCGTGGACGTAACCTTGGGCTGACCTTGAGCGTTCGGACGTCCGACAGAAATCTGGCGCGCTGGATGTTTTTATCAGCCGAAAACGTCCGCGGACGGTATGTACGGGGTGCGGGACGCGTCCGTGCTCCGTGCGCCAGAAGGACGCGGACTACGCGAGAGCTTGCACATGTGTATCTAGGTAAAAATGGACGAACGAATTATCGAGTGTGTTCGCAACAGGGAATTACTGTATAATCATAATAAATTAAAGAAATACAAACATGCTTCAAAAAAATAAATTCGCCGCTAATTCGAGAAAATTATCCTCACTTTCACTAGACGAAAAAACATGTCGAGTACCTACATGTTTTTTTTCGTCTACAGTTCTTTGTGGAATGGGCGTTGGAACGCGTCCGCAAGTTACGTCTCAAAAAACTGTGCACACGTATCTGTCGCGGCTGTCAGCCGCGTCCGACAATAGTTTGTCCGAAATAATTTGTTTTCAGCTTAAGTGTAGGTATACAATGATATTATAAGTGTATACTTATAATATCATTGTTAACATTACTATTGTGTACATACATAATAATGTCTGAAACACAGATATGGATAGCCCTAGATAACGCAAGTATCACGATCTATATGAAAACCAAGCGTGCCATTTTTTGACTATCTACTATGACGTCACAAGCACTATTTAGTGATGAGAAAATCAAATTGAGTCAAAGACTCCGCCGCGTGCGGCACCCGTCTCTCCCTACCCCCAGGGCCTAGTGCCAGCGCTCACGCTCACCCAGCTAGCAGTACACAGGATTGAGCGCGAAAGTGGCGGCTTACGATATTCGAACGTAAGCTGATGCGATATTTGGCACGCGAAGTAGTTGCTCTTGCGTTATCTAGGTGTAACTATCGATATCTGTGGTCTGAAACAATATTAAAACAACAGAACAACAACACACACAAGAGCAAGACAACATACAGATGAAATAGTAGTTTGAAAACGTTTAATTTGCAGGAATTTGTTGGAGATATAGCAGGAGCTGTCACGAATGGTGATGCCACTGAAGAATTCATGGTGGAATGTTTGGGAACTCTCAATAATATACTGAACACTAATAACAACATCGATATATTCGCAGTTGTCGAACGATACAATTTGATTCCCTGCATCATGAAGATTTTAGATCCAGGTAATTAAATGATAATAATCAAGCAAATGTTAATTGCAACCTAAAAACAGAAAACGATAAATAGGTAATCAATTCACAATATTTCTGTAACAGAATATTTTTATGGGTATGCTACATATAGGTTCAAAATACGCTGATGCCTAAACTAGCCCGGAGGCCGTCGACCATAACCAGTACATTAGGCATCATTGTTTCGGTTTTCACCATTTGTATGGAAAACGGAAGAGACGTTTTGTTTTCCACATTTGGGGGTAACTGTACACTTAACGCAGGTTCATCAGTTCTGCAATTAAACTGCTCTAAACTTGAATTCAGAATTTAAGATGATTATCATGCATATTATGATGACAAAACTCAAATTACATTACAACCAAAAGAGGGTGAGCTACTATATGAAATCTGCTTAAGCTAACCAGCAAAATCAAAATGAGTAATAACGGAATCTCCCAAACATTCAATTTTTTTTTTAAATAATTCATTTAAAACAGTAGATACTTCTTTAATTTAATATTTAGAACTTTACGATATGCAAGTAGATAACAATGGTTAAATGTGGATCATTAAAAAAATCCGTGCTAGCAATGCTGGTTTGATGCGTGTGGTATCGTGTGCAGACAGCTCGGTGGACCCCGAGTTGGTGCTGGAGGGCGTGGTGGGCACGGGTGTGCTGAGCGGCGACGAGCGCTCGGCGGCGGCGCTGCTGCGCGCGGGCGCAGCGCACGCGCTGGTGGCGCTGCTGCGCCTGCGCCAGGCCGACGACGACCACGTGCTGCAGACCGTGTTCGCCTTTCGACAGCTACTGTCGCACCCGCGCGCCGCCGATTACCTGGTTTCACGCACAGGTACGAGATAAAGATTCTTTTGATCTAGACGTAGCTTTCCTTTGCAGGATTTAATCTATACCAGCAACAGTGCGAGTTGGCGCATAAATTAACTGAAATAATTTAGAGGACACTTAAGAAACAAAAATATTGTTTAGGAATATACTTAGTACCCTAAAGTCTTACGTTGGCGAGATATCTGAGTTTAAAGTCTCTTACAGCGATCTTTACCTGCAAATATCTTCGCAAGTTCGATGAAATAAAATGGCGATGGGGTGACTATGCCAGCTTCCATAGAAAAATGTTCAACCCCCTTTCATGATTTTAGTTTAACGGGAAGTGGGTACTCTATAGATTTGGCGAGTATCAACATGTGACATAAAATGTCTGTATATTATGGTTGCGTTGACTTAGATGCATGAATAATTGAATACACTTCCTACCTTTCAGACCTTTGTATTTGATACTAACTTCAACTTAATGCCTTTACCTGCGTCTGAGGAAAAGGGTATTTACAGACAGACAGCAATGTGAGCCTAAAAGGGTTCCGCTTTTTAACCGACTTTAAAAAAAAGGAGGTTCTGTATTCGACCCGTATGTGTGTATGTTTGTATGTCCGCGATTATCTCAAAAACTGCTGAACCGATTTTGATACTTAATTCTTTCATTTGTGTAATCTACATACTTTCAGGAAGGTTTTAGTATATAATACATTAGGTAATTATTCTTATGTACGAAGTTATATGCATAAATGTACTGCATCTCCGGCATTTCTATGCGAATTTTGATGATTCTTCGACTTGTGTCTTCAATTCTTCAATGCACTAGTGTTAATTGAATTTGTGTGGGGTAGGTACAACTAAAAAGTGAAAAATAAAAACTTTTTTACAAAAAAAAACAACCGACTTCAAAAAAAAAACACTACAAAGTGAAAAATAACTTTAATTTCGGAAGTCGGTGTCAAAAAACGAAAATGCGGAACCAAAGACACCGACTTCCGAAATTAAAGTTATTTTTCACTTTGTAGTGTTTTTTTTTTTGAAGTCGGTTGTTTTTTTTGTAAAATAGTTTTTTACTTCTAAGGTATGAAACCCCTTAAAAAGATACAGTACCCATACATTTCTTCAAAGCTGAGCGCATGGTTTCTTTAAACACTTTATTTATCATAGCTCAGGACTTTCGCCGTGAAGTCTTAATTTTGTGCACAAATCCTACTTTGACACTGAGATGCATAACTAGATACTCTCAAGATCAATACCTCAATACCCTTCTTCAATCTTCTGCCTCTGCAGTGAATGAAAGCGAGGTAGTTCATTTAGATATTTTGTGTTGCAGAAGCTCCAGCCTATCTTATTGACCTGATGCAAGATAAGAATGCGGAGATAAGGAAGATGTGCGACAATTGCCTTGACATCATATCACAGATGCAAAATGAGTGGGCAGTCAGAATTAAGGTACGGAACTTTTAAATATAGTCTCTTTGTGAACAAATGTAGTATTTATATAATCGGTCATGTACAGTCAAAAATGTAACAATAGTAACATTCAACTAGAAAAACGTAACTTGTTTTTTTTATTGATGCGAATCGATGTCTTTCGTATAATGATTTAAAAGAATTCTAGACCAACTGAGATCGTGGAATACGTAGATAGGCTGACAGATTACTGAGAAATGTATGTGGAAAGTTTTTGCGATTTGTGGTAATGAATTAAATGAATGAGTGAAAGTTGCTCATATTCCTTCGTAAGTTCTATAAAAAATTTACAGTTGTAACAGTCGACAACCGGACACGCTGTATTGTATTATATTGTCTACTAGCAGCGCCCCGCGGTTTCACCCGCTTGTTTTCATAATTATGACAATAACTTTAGTTCGTACTTTGTCATCGTTATTACATAGCTCCAATAAATTTATTTTAAAACGTTGTTCAATCAATCAATCAATGAATAAATTAATACCACAGAATACTTAAAGTACTACGTACAGAAAGGACACTCCCTTCCCCGCACTAACATCAGTTACCGCACCTCACCCCGCACTTTGGCATATTCGTCGCCCGTTCTTTAACAATGGCGCTCGCAAACACAAGAACCGCAGCGCTGTACCTACCTACTGCTGACACGAACACATTATTTTTTTAAAGTTTTATATTTTGTGTTAATCACGATGGTTGTATATTGTGCATTATTTGGATGCTTTTCTTCATCGAGGAACGATAAAGACAGGAGTTTCTTTCGGTTCCCGAAACATGAAAGAAGGTAGGTAAGGAACAGCAACTCAAATATCCTTTAAACCCATAAAAAATAAAAGCTAGTATACTACAGACAAACAAGTTAAGCCAGTGTTGTGATAATTTATTTTCGTAATTTTAACTATTATTCATTTATTTTCCAAGTTTTCTTCGTTTTAGAACAATTAAAACTTCCGTAACATTAACATACCAACTATTAAATTATTGCTCTCTCTCTTTACTGTCTTAGTTATGTCTATTGATATTGGTGTGTATTGATTATTCAATCAATAATAAACCTCTTTAACATAATAACTATTATAATATTATTTTTATTTCATTACGAACACGACTTTATAAATAAATAATTGAACGCCGCTCGTAAAAGCTCACTTCATTATAATGCACACGTTCGGGCAGCGCCGCCGCCTACGCACTACTGCCAGTGCAGCCCTACTAGATTTCACGCACACATTCATACGTATACAAACGTCATTAGTTAATGTAGTAGTAGTAGGTAATTATTTTGCGAGCGTTGTATGGAGTGTACGGGGTGTGTTAATACGTAATATTTATGTGTTATGATTTATTTTCGATAATTTTCTTTGTACAAAAATAAACATTATTATATCGTCACCTTTATGGTAAACTTACGAAACTGAAAAAAACACATTTTACAGGGGAACGTTTTGAAACATTAAATTGCCAATAACTTTTTTCAAGAGACAGATGTAATAAACTCTGCGATACATTTGATTTTCAAAATTCCTCTGCTTTTATATACCATGAATGTATTATTTTTATATTACAAAAATAACAAATAAATGCATATTCGTTACTTTTCACCTTCATACATGAGAGTTCATAGGTATTATATTACACCGTAGCAAACTTACGGAAGTGGCAATTTCGTAAGTTACTTATGAAAAGTATCAAATATATACTTTGGTAAACTAACGAAAGTGCCACTTTCGTTAGTTTACTATGAGATATATCACGTCTTTTCAAGGAAAATAAGTTCCTAAATCAAAATGTTTTAGAAATAATTCAAGTGAAATCACAAAATTATGTTTGGAGTAGGAACACAAAATAAAATAATAAAATACGTATTCAAATGAATGTATTTATTTAAGAAAAAAATCAACTAATCTGCTTTTATGAGTAAAACAACAAAATAAAAGATAATAAGTAACAACAATTTTCCAAATAAATATTTCCTTACGGTTTTACTCACGTCATTTGTGGAGTTGCGACTTTCACACAAGAGCTCATGACTAAGATCTCCGTATGAGATGGACACTAGTCGGACAAACCCGAAGTAATGACGCGAATAGAACCGTAAGCAAACGTTTTATGTTGTATGAAAACATTTGCTTACGATAGAAGACACAAAATCAAAACTTACAAACTAATACAGTCTTACAATAAAAGTAAGAGTAAATGGAAGTACTTGAAAATTGTAATTTTCAATTACCTACAATTCCTCTTCGTCTTCAGCATCTGGTTCAGGCAAGCGATCTTGAATTGCTTCCGAATCGGGTAGGTTTTCATAAAAAGAATGGTAATATTTTGGTATCTGATTATCTCTACATAGTTTTAATAAATCTCTTTTTTTTGCTTTGGAAATCGGTATTCTTTCAGCATAAATATTACTTGGTACTATTGCTGTACTCTTTCCTCTTTTTGATTTTATAAACTTCACCTTTCAAACGTTTGGACCTTTCAATACGTCTTTTCCAGTTATTAGGATCAGAAACATGTTTTTTCTTCGGAGAGCTAGACTTTGGCTTAATTTTTGATAATAATATAGCACCGGATATAGAAGCACGCCTTCCTAATATTTTTGCAGGTGGTTGCTTCTGTTGCAAGTCATTTTCTGAGCATCGCCTCTCTAGTAGTTTCGAGGAAACTTTAAATTGTGTAGCTTTAATACGCTTATGGTCCTTGTTAGGTCTGCCGGTTTCCAAAGTAGATCGTAAATCTTCGTCTTCCGTAGGTAGAATAAGTTCCGTTGATATTTCATGATTTTCGTTATCATTAAAAGATGAACAAGACGTTGTGGACTCGTCTATATGTATTCCGTTGCTATGTGAGATGTAATTCGGATCCTTAACGCTGTCATCACTATCGCAATAATCAAGTCCCTCTACATGTATTGAAACATCATTATTTTCGTAGATTGCTTCATGCTCAGTTAATACATTAAATAGTTCGCGTGTTTCTGGTGACATTTCTGGAACAGGTGATGATAATGGCGAAACGTTGTTCATCGTTGTTAACAATCGAGACGGTGAGCATAGTGTACGAGAAAAATCATCTTGTATTTCTTGCAAAATGACAGGATCACAAATATCTAAAACAATGCACATTTATTTACTTTAGTTGCCTATCCATAACTTGAACTACTTTACATTACTTGGCAACATCTATACAAATACAATACATAATCTTGGATTAGCCATTTAAGCGTGAAGAAGTAACAAACGTACAATCACACACACACTCAGCGATTGGATGGACATGTTGTGTGGATTTAAAAAAAATTACGGGTATAATATTTATACTAGCTGCCGCCCGCGTCTTCGCCCCCGTGTACAAAAAGAAAAAAATGGAGCCTATGTTTTAAGTAAGACCTGTAGCAATACATTGGTGAAAACTGCATTTAATTCCATGCAGTAGTTTTACGTGATGCACGCACAAATTATATACAGACATAAGACATACAGATAAACAGAAAAATAGACAAAAAATCTAGAAACTGTTGTTTTGGTTTCTGTTGCTCTTATAAAGACCCCCCATATAAGTTTTTTTTCAATATCTATAATGTACAGAAATCGATCTATTCCATTTTTATTATACCTATGTATATAGATAGAATCATCTCACCTGATAATTTTTTATCATTACTTTTTTTATTCATATTTAGTGGAGTTAGGGGAGAATATGGTGGTGGAGAAACTGAAGGCTGCGTGTTAGAATATGGCGTACCTGGATTGGAGTCAGCTGAAAAAAAAACAATGTATACAAACTGACATGCGGTTTCCGCTATTAATTGCAATATTTCGATAATTTTTCATATCACATTATAACCATTAATAAATCGAGCAGGCATGAGTAAGTCGTGTATTCATTGGAATTAATAAAATTGTTTTTAATATTTGTGATAGCCCCGCCGAAAACTAGAATCATGCTCGTTAACAAAGCAAAGCACCCACAAAACATTCACACATGCAGAATATTGTATGATTCATATTGCAATATGTAATCCAAACTGATCTCTGACACGAGACGCGATTCATTCCTTCGCGGAGCATTTTCAATGTTGACTCGTCGACCGCTCGCATGAATAAGATGCATTGGAATAAACCTATCAAATTAAGATAATATAAAAAGTTAACACGCCCTAAGATTTCTAAAAATATTACGCAATTATAACAAAATTCTAACATACCTCTTGAGTTCTCAAAATCAACCATTTGTCCTTGATAGATTATTTTTTTTTTTATATCCATTAATCGCCGTTTTTTAGCCAACAACTGTTCTAATGACAAAATCTGTAAAATTAAATAACAATTACTTCTTAAATTTGTCGTCTTTCGATAAAACTAATGACTATAAATAGAAATGTTATTCAATCATTTAATACTCACGTCTTCATTAACTTCCATTTTTAAGGTTATTAGCAAACAAAGACGACGATAAGTACGTCTTCTACGACGTTTGTTTCAATAATGACTAGCCACTAGCCAGTATACTATAGTAGTCTTTGAAAATGACCGTTGCCCAATTCTGTTCAATTCAATGACAATAATAAAATACTATATCTCGCTTGCACCAGTACACAGTACCACAGTTGCGTTCCCGGTTATGCATAACTTCGAACTAATAGCATTAGTTTTTTTTGTGTACCTATAATAATATGATTTCATTGTAGTAATACTTATAACTTTGAATATTAAGAAGTTACTATGGGATATATTTTGACCCTCTTTGTTAAACAAGCTACCAATGTAAAATTACGAAAATGCCCGATTCGTAAGTTTGCTATGGGATATTAGACCCTCTTTGTAAAAAGCTCCCAATGCGAATTTACGAAAATGCCCGATTCAGAAGTTTGCTATGGGATATTTAAGCCTGTTTGTCAAACAAGCTACCAACGTAAATTAACTAAAATGCCCGATTCGTAAGTTTGCTATGGGTTACTTGAGTCCCATGAAGAATGTATTCTACCAATGTGAACTTACGAATCTTCCATATTCGTATGTTTGCCGTGAGTTGCTAAATCGATTTACTAAAGTGTGGTACGATGTAAATTCACGAATATGACAGATTCGTAGGTTGACCGTGGTGCATTTTTCTTGGACTTCATATATTCGACTACGCCAAAACAACTGATATCAATTTCGTAAGTTTAATTTGGGCGTATCAACAAAAAATGGAGATTCGTACTATTGGATTTCTATAACCGTTAGAGACAGAAATTTGAAAATTTTACACCTTATGTAGTACAACATAAGGTGCAGTTTTTTATAGAAATGTCAAATTTACAAAAACTGCAGATTCGTTCGTTTGCCGTGGAGGTGACGATATATGCAAAACTTCTTTTAGGTGTAACTTATTTTTGGCTTATCGAAATAATCTGAGAAAAACATATGTAGAGGTTCCAATGAGGTACTAAATTTTAATGAAAAGATAAACTAGTTATAATTATAACGCCTACAACTAGGTGAAACCGGGTTGGTCCAGCCATTCTGAAGTCAGAATGGCTGGCCACTTTCCTCGTAATAATTTGCCCTCTTTAGCAAGGTACCAATTATTTAATGTCTGGTACCAAATAGGTACTAAAACTTGGTATTGCTAAAACTTCCAAAATTTCTCTTGGTCCAGTCATCCTGACACAGACCCAGTGGCGTAGCGTGCCTTGGCGGGGCCCCGTATAAAATTTTGTTTAGGGGCCCTTAGGAAGGGTAAAGATTTCCCTCAAAAGAAAAAAAATGTTTGCATCCTGGCTTTTGTGGACTATGCCAAGGCATTCGACAGTATAGACCATCAGTCAGTTATTAATGCCTTGGAGTCCCAAAATGTCACGCACACCTACATTGACCTCATTGACACCATTTATAGAAGTAGCTCTGCGAACATCAAGCTGCATGTTTCTGGCCCAAATTTTAAAATAGAAAAAGGTGTCAAACAAGGCGATCCACTCTCACCTAAGCTGTTCACAAGTGCATTGCAGGAGGTTTTTAACAAGTTGCCTGATTCGTGGAAGTCACGAGGCATACATGTTAGCGGCCACCAGCTAACAAACCTCCGTTTTGCAGATGACATAGTGTTATTCTCCACATCACCTTCAGAACTTGAGGAAATGCTCCAAGATCTGAGCACGGCAAGTCTTGAGGTTGGACTTTCAATGAACAGATCCAAGACACAGGTCATGACTAACAGCACGAAACGTAGGGTCGAGGTAGACGGACATGGGTTGCAATATGTCGATGAGTACACATACTTGGGCCAGATAGTGTCTTTCAAAAACAGACAGGATAAGGAAGTCGAAAGACGAGTCCAAAATGCTTGGAAGACCTACTGGGCCCTTAAAGAACACATGAAAGGCAGTCTTCCTATATCTCTAAAAAAATTAAATTTAAAAAATCTAAAAACCCGACTGCGGTAAAAAACATAAGTTAAAAAAAACTGAAAAGCTAAAAACAAGCCCATTTTAAATTAAATAAAAGTTGCAAGCAGGCGGGACCCATACCATTTTTATATTTTCAAACTCAAATGGGTCCCGCCTGCTTCCAACTTTTATTTAATTTAAAATGGGCTTGTTTTTAGCTTTTCAGTTTTTTTTAACTTATGTTTTTTACCGCAGTCGGGTTTTTAGATTTTTTAAATTTAATTTTTTTATTTTTTTCTTTTTAGTTATGAGTTGTAAATCCCACTTAAGTGTGATAGTCTTCCTTTAAACTTCGTAATATATAGGTGCTACTGCCGTAACATTTAAATTTCTAATTACACCGTTTAGTTGGTAGAGGGGGGACGGGTAAGTAATATATGATATAATTACAAAACCTCTAATATTTACAAGATATAAGAACTGAACCTATAATTTTATTTGATACTAGCTTCTACCCGCGACTTCGTTCGCGTGAAATTTCTTATTCCCTCGACCCATCTCGTCGTATTGCATCACTTGCCCGCGTCTCCTGCTCTATCACTTCGTTTCCCCATAGCGCTTTTGCTCGGCTCCTAAGGGCCATAGTGTGACGTTAAATAGCCTATAGCCTTCCTCAAGAATTGGGCTATCAAATGCAAGAAGAATTTTTCAAATCCGACTAGTAGTTCCAGAAATTAACCCCTACATAAAAACTTACAAACAAATTTTACCTCTTTATAATATTAGTATAGATAATGATCAGTTAATATAATAAACGACTGATATAATTTTAATGTAACTAATTTCTATAAGAATAACAGACAATTAATATAAAATCATTTGATATACCACTCAATAGACATAAAACCTATTTAGTCTAATATGATAAAAACTTTTTTTTCATCCTATGTCATCCTATGTCGACGGAGGCGGGGCCCCTATTTCTGTGTAAAGGGTTTAAAGTAACCTAACCAAACCGAACCTCGGGGTGCCCTTCGCTCGCCCTTGCATCCTATGTCGACGGAGCCCCGCTTCGCGGGGCCCCTATTTTTGTGTAAAGGGTTTAAAGTAACCTAACTAAACCTCGGGGTGCCCTTCGCCCGCTCTTGCATCCTACGTCGTCTATTGCGTTCGTTGAGTTCGGGTGCGGTAACGGTAACGGAAATAATTCGGAAGCCACGAAGCCACGAAGGCTTTCTACCCTAAGCTGTCCGAGTCGGATCGCTCTGAATCGGGGTGTTAACCATAACGACGGTATCAATATATATTTTAAACGATAGACCTAATGATTTTCGATTAAGTAAACGTTATGTCCAATAACGTTATACGAAGTAAGTTTTAGAGTAGGTATATAAATGTTATATGTAAAGAAATTATATCAACAGTTGGTATAACTCACGTTTATTATATCTTGTGAACGTTATTGAAATGAAAATATACCAAATAACTCTATACCTAAGATATGAGACGCGCCCGGGGGGGACACTTGATTCTAACGAAAATTGGTACTTTAAAGCTTGATAAGTCACGAACGGTTTACTTAATCAAAAAACGGTCTTCCCAAACCACTAATATTTTTGAAAGACCTATTCAACGATACCCCACTTGACATAGTTTGTTGACTTTCATTTTTTTCATTTTCACAATATGGCGTCCAGTAGTCGCCATATTGAATTTTCATTAACGTCATGTCTTTAGTGACACTCGCCGGAGTAAGAGGAATCGATTGACGTGTGAATCATAAAAATCGGCCCAGGCGTTTGGTCTGTATAGTGCTTCAAAGGAACATACAAACATACATACATACATACATACATACATACATACATACATACTTACATACATACATACATACATACATAGGCTGATAAACACATTACCACTCCTTTGCGTCGCGCAGTCGGGTAAAAAGGAAACTCATCGACATGTGCATCCTGCCCGTCCTAACCTACGGTGCGCAAAGTTGGTCACTTACTGAACAACAGAAGTCCAAACTCAAGATTTGCCAACGGGCAATGGAGCGCAGCATGTTAGGTTTTAAGCGTACAGACCGAGTTAGAAACACCACGCTGCGCTCCATAACTCAAGTAGCGGATGTTGGAGAAAAAACAGCCAGGCTGAAGTGGGAATGGGCCGGACACGTCTCACGAATGCACCCGGAGATATGGGCAAAGATCGTCACTCACTGGACGCCTGAGGCAGGACATCGCCGTCGAGGTAGACCAAGAAGAAGGTGGCGTGACGATCTAATATCATTCGCAGGGCCAACATGGCCAGAGATCGCACAAGACAGGGAGGTTTGGAAGAAAAAAGGGGAGGCTTTTGCCCAGCAGTGGGACACAATATAGGCTGACAAAAAAAAAAAAAAAAAAATTAAAAGAAATATTTATTCATCATAATTATCTGTCACTTTTTCCAAAATTTTTACAAACAATTCAAATTTTATATAAGTACACTCTCCTTGCCTTTTTTCGGTAAACTAATTTATTAAATCATTTATAGCTGATTTGCTTTTTTTGACTTTCGTCATTTGTGAAAAAAAAAATATGGGAAGTTTTTATTTATTTTTGCTTACGCACGTTGGGGGCCCCCGCGGCCCGGGGGCCCCGTATAATTGATACGGCAGATACGGCGGTAGCTACGCCCCTGCAGACCATAAGTTTCGATCCCGTGGGAATCCATACTAACACATTATAATAAATGCGAAAGTGTGTCTGTCTGTTACCTCTTCACACTTAAACCGCTGAACCGATTTAGATGAAATTTGGTATAGAGATAGTTTGAGTCCTGGGAAAGGACATAGGATAGTTTTATCCCGATATTCCCACGGGATCGACACATATGCGGGTGGAACCGCGGGGCGCTGCTAGTATCGGGTAAAAAAAATCTATACCAAATTTCATCTAAATCGGTTCAGCGGTTTAAGCGTGAAAAGGTAACAGACAGACAGACACACTTTCGCATCTATAATATTACTAGCAGCGCCCCGCGGTTTCACCCGCATAAGTTTCGATCCCGTGGGAATATCGCGATAAAAACTATCCTATGTCCTTCCCCAAACTGTCTATACCAAATTTCATTCAAATCGGTTCAGCGGTTTAAGCGTGAAGAAGTAACACTTTCGCATTTATAATATTAGTATGGATATAGTATAGTATGGATTTGGATGACAAGTTTAGTTGAGTAAATGGTTTTTCAACACATTTGCTCGAACACTGCCTGTTATTACACCGCTTTTACGTTCACAATGCAGTGTATTGAGCACGTGTGCCTTTTACTTTGCATTCTCGCCCCAGGGCTGGAAAGTACACCACAAATTACTATAAACTGGTTAGAGATGTGCGATATACTGTGTAAATAAATAATATGTACCTGTCACCTTTAAAACTACAGAGTCTGGCAGAGAGTTCACTCCATAGCTAAACGCATAATGATCCTTTTCCTAAAAAGTTTAATAAAACAGTGTAATACTTTATTTCATTATAGGTGGAAAGATTTCGCTGTCATAACGGCCAGTGGCTATCGGTAGTAGAGACACTTGGCGCTGAGGGTGGAACAGGCGATGCGACTGACGACTTGCCTCCATATTTGTCCGCCGAGTACCTAACCACTCATCGCCTTACTACTTCAGGTATTTATGACAGATTACATGAGATTTAAAAGTAACTAGATAAAAGGTGGGTGTACTATGGTACACCTCTGTCCTCTGCCTAATCCGTCGGGGAAAACAGCAGTCAATCCCAATCTGTATTCGCAGTCTTTGGCGGCTACTTGTGAGTCGCCCTCTCAAAGACTCAGATTGGCAAACTCAGCCGATGATTAGTTACAGACAAAGACCGATATATTATTAATTTCGGGCGTAATTCCATTATTTATTTTAAAAGACACTGCTAGCCGTGCGAACCTTAGCGTACTGTAAGTACTGTAACAGGCGTTTTGCATGCCATGGTCCTTTTTAGGGTTCTGTAGTTAACTTTGGAAAATGAGGTGAGAAATAAAGTTGAAACCTTCTAGATGCAGAAGTGTTACTTTTTCCATAGACAACAAGGGTTGTTTACACTTTCATTAGATACTTTTAAAACAGACTTTATGTAACTTTATGAAAATGATCCCGTAAAAGAGAAACCATCAAAGATACAATGTCGATAATAGAACTCAAAAAATTAAACCGACTTCAAAAGGAAATTCGCTCAAAATTATGAAACAACTTTAATTCCGGAAGTTGGTGTCTTAGGATCTGTATTTTAGTTTTTTAACACCGACTTCCGGAAGAGTTATTTCATAATTTTGAGTGAATTTCCTTTTGAAGTCAGTTTAATATTTTTTTTAATTACTTTTTGTTTCGTAATTATTAGTTTTAAATAAAAACGAATATTTTTTTGTAATACTTAAGTAGGTTTGGGGGGTTTTTAACCGACTTAAAAAAAGGAGGAGGTTCTCAATTCGACGGTATGTTTTTTTTTGTGTGTGTTTGTTACGCGATTACTCCGTCAATTGTGGACCGATTTTCAAAATTATTTTTTTGTTCGAAAGGAGATACTTCTGAAGTGGTCCCATAGTCACCAAGTCAGGATCTGATGATTGGATCCTGGAGAAATCGAAGGAACTCTTCAAATATTATAGGCACATCTATAGCGATTTGGGTATTTTTTATAGTAACTCTTGCATTTGCTCTCGGAAAGCACCATTTGGTGAAGTGGAACTGATGATGAAGACCACAGATGGCCACTGGAACTACACAATAATATCTAAGTATTTCACGGGTTGCGATTCGATTACTTTAATATGGTTGCTAAGCAATTTATGCTCGCCACGATGTGAATGGTGATATGGAGCTGATGGTGGACCAGGAGAACTAAACAATTAACTTCCCTGCATCGGGAAAAGCAATATTTTGTAAAAGGCGAAGAGCAAGTTGACACTAGGCTATTGTAACTTAGATAAATTATAAGCAGACCCACTAAAAAGCGTGAAATAAAAACTTTTTAACAAAAATACAACCGACTTCCCAAAGAAACACTACAAAGTGAAAAACAACTTTAATTTCGGAAGTCGGTGGCAAAAAACGTAAATAAAAAACCAAAGACACCGACTTCCGAAATTAAAGTTATTTTCCACTTTGTAGTGTTTCTTTGGGAAGTCGGCTGTATTTTTGTTAAAAAGTTTTTTGTTGTAAATATTGCACTAAAATTTGACAAAGGTTTTGAGATGTTTTCCCTTTGACACTACACTCGTAGCTCGTATCAATGCCAGGCCGTCACACTTACACGTATTAGCATATCTTGCAAATTACCGAATCGATTTTGATGAAACTTGCACTGTTCCCTAAGTAAATGTAAGCCAATAAAAAAATGGTCACGATCCGATTAATAGCTGCGGAGAAATGCGTGGACAAACATACATACATACGTCTATAAAATTTTTATATTTGTGTGGAAGCCCTAATAGATTGTCATGTGAATATCTTGCAGTTCCAATAATATTACATAAATACGTGTCGAATTGATAACCTACTTTTTTTTAAGTCGGTAAAAAACACAAACTGAAATTATTTTAAAGAAGATACGTCGTGCAGTTTATGAGAAATGGGACATTTTCTGTTACAACGGCAGATAACTTTGTTTACAGTTTCTTTGAGAAATAGGTACCTACTATGAAATACAAACTGATTCTTGCTATCTATCTATAATCAATATTGTGCATGTGCAAATATTTTTAGTCTGTTTGGTCATTTCTTTGATTTATTCTATGCCAAAAATCCATAATGTGACAAACATCGAATTTAGATTTTTGAAATACGGATCAAACGATTTTTTGATGATGTTATTTTGGATTTGAACATGAATAATTATCTAATCACTGATTTTTTTTATAATTATAGATTCTCAAACATCGTTAAATGACGACTCCGATAGCTTTTCTGGAGATGTCAGTTTGCATCGCGTTAATAGCAGGTAAGTCGTGAGTGATGTTTACTCCTGAGCATTTTTTAAATTACTTTTGGACTCGAAAGCACTTGCATTTCGGTTTACGTGTTATGAGGGCTGTGACTAGTCAGACTACCCAGAAAGACAGAAAGTTACAAAGTTTACAACACATTGAATCTTGTCCTAGCCTATATAAGAAAAGGCTTACAACTGAACAGGTCCATGTCGCTTACCTATATCAAAGAAAGAAATCAAATTTTGACCAAATTGACAACATTTCATATTGTTGTTACAATGAACACTGGTGTTAAAGATGTTTATGTAATTATTAACAAAAATGGATTGTATGAACTGAATGAAATGATTATTATCTATTATTATAATTTGAAATGAAATAGCATTGGGAAATTTAATTAAACATCAACATTGTGCCGTTCATTCACATTTCATTTTCATTCTGCAGAAAAGAGCTCTGAGCCATATAATCTTTAAGAGTTAACATCAACATGAAAAAATAAGGTAAAAAATAAAATGTACCGTGGCCGTGTGGGGTATCAAAATAAAGGGGCGTAAGGGAGACGATTCCAAAAGTTCAAAACACTAAAAGGTTGAAAAAAAATATAATCCAACTGCAATTCAAAATATATATTGAACATTAGAGTAGAACTGTAGGTCAAAATAAAGGTATATGCAAAAATTCAGAATATTGTCTCTCATTCTGAGATCCCTATTATTAACAAGTTACCCGAAGTAGGTATTATTTTGAACTAAAACCTCTATCTTTTTTTTCAGAAATACTTTGGATGATCGTGCAGATGACTTTTATGGCGGAACAGAAAATTCTTTAGTCAAGTCTACTGAGAATGACGCTTTTTCAAAGGATATTAATATTTTTGCCTAATTTGCATCTCACTTTCAATATAATGCCTACCTATGTAATATGTATAATATTATAAAATGGATTGTACACACACCAATATAATATAAACCTAATAAAAAAATGTTTACGTTTTATCATGCAAGTATTGTGTATAACCATATTGGGTACCTTGTAGTGTAGGTAGTACAGTAAGGGCTCGTTTATTCTTCACGCCTGAAGAAACCATCTTTACATTAACTGAGCCACTTACTGATTGGAGCGGGTGGGGAGGAGAATTAAATGTGCGAGCAACTATAAATACTTTTGTGCGGTCACCGTGCGGGTGATTCCGAGGAAATTCAATAGTTATCTATTAAATAGAATTTATACTTGATTATTGGCAGATACCTACGGACGCCGCACAAGTGTTTTCGTCTACGTCTAAAGTTTCAGTTCATTATCGCATGAATCAATGAAAATTTCTCAAAAGCATCTCGCCGCTCAGTCTGCGCCGATTCGCTGACCAAATTAGACTAAGAATCAGCAATTTTCGAACGTCAAAATTATATAAGACAAACACCCGCCCTTCACCATTTCCTAGTGCTTTCGCTGGGAAGAAGTGGCGCAAAAAATCCCCAGCAGCACGCTGTCTGTTTTGATAAACTTGCTTCTATACAATAGTATGCAAAGTAATTAACATTACGAGACACGGGACATTATAATTATTTGCCATATTATATCGCACCTTCGGTGCAACAAAGTCACAACAGCTCATTTTTTAATTTTACAGGAGAGGACATAATTTTTTTTTCGCATTTATTTCCTCAATTTTTCGCATTTATTTCCTCATTTTTTCGCATTTATAACCACAAAGGCACCTGCGCCATCTTGTAGAATTTTGAGATACTTTCGCGGATGTTTTTGTTGCCCCAAGGCCCCAAGTATATGGTTCAGAGACAATTTGGCATACTTACCTCAATTTTGCAGTTTTGGCTATTTGTGACTGTTGCACCGAAGGTGTGATATGACAGCTAGCCACGCCAATATAACTATACATACATACTTACAAATAAATAAAATTGGAGTGTCTGTTTGTAATATTAAAATAACCGCTTTTTACTAAATGCATAGGTATGGATGTATACCTACACGGTACATATACCAAAATAACATATGTAATAAGGAGTAACATGGGCTACATTTATTTTAGAAATAAATAAAAAAAATAGGGTCCCACGAAAAAAAATCCACGCGGACGAAGTGGCGGGTAACAGCTAGTATACCAATAAATACAATGAAAACACAAATATAACTAAAAATATTAATGTAAACAAGGGGGTTTGAAGATCCGTGGCATATTTTGCTTGTTTTTTTTTTTTTTCATAATGGCGGCCTCGCTTGATACATACAGGGTGAATTTGAATTAATGCGACAAAAAGAAATGGGAGCTTCAGTTACAGTAACATAGTAATTATAAACTGTTTTTTCTACAATCTAAATCGTTAAAAAAAATTACGTGATTATCGTTTTCAAAAGGTCCACTGATGTTATTATCTTTATTTAAATACGAATTATCGGTATTCCAGCAAAATAATTAATATGCAAAATAAATAAGAAAAATTAAAGTATCAAAAAATCTCATCGCAGTGCTCAAATCGTCGTGGAGTACTCATGTCATTAAACGTTGCCGTTCATAGCGGTCATTTACCTAATTTTGCCTATTTTCTAGTGTAAGTATGCGACGTTGCCAAACCTCGCATGACATTCCTTCCCGGCTCAGACTAAGGAAATTCCCGGCGACCGCCCCGCCGCCCACCACCCTTCCTTCGTTCATTAGTCGTCCTAAAACGTTTGTAGGTCATGGTCGCGCGCGCATTCCGCAAATCCTACTTTACGTATTGCGAATAATTTGTGTTGTTGTCTTGTGTTTGTGTCATAACAATGCCTAGGACGAGACGAAAGAAAGAATCTACGTGAAACGCAGCGAAGATTTCGATTAACCTAACACCGTTGGACTTTTATTTGTTGGGAGAAATTAAAAGACTCGTTTACGAACGCGAATCCGAAACTTTAGACGAACTAAAAAACAAAATCATTAGTGCATTCGAAACTGTAAAATCACAGACTTTTTGCGGCGCCGTGCTCAATTGTGTTTACAAAACGGAGGTGGACATTTTGAACAATTACTAAAATACACGTAAGTGTACTGATTTCATAATAATTATTGTAAATACTGTGATTCCAACTTTTTAAATACGCCAAAAATACGATAATTGATTTGTTGTTGTAACAAACATTATTCAGGTTATACCTCATACTAAAACATTTTTTCACTATTACTTTTATTGTATTTTTGATCGTCCTAAGCCGACAAAAGTATGAAGGAAAATTTGGTTTCACAAAACTTTTATTTAATCGTGCGCGCGGGAAAGAGATGCGCGGGCGGACGGGGGCGGCGCGATTCATTCATAGCGATAATGTACCTAAATCGTGCTACACGAAAACGGTAGTACGCGAAATTCTTTGATACTTTAATTATTTTAACGCTTTTCGTAACACTGATCAATTATTTTTTAATTTTACATTTGATATGTTCTACATTTTCTTGAAAACACGTATTATTGTATATTTAAATTTGTCGCATCTATTCAATTTCACCCTGTATATGGATCAATCAATCAACTCAGCCTATCGCAGTCCACTGCTGGACATAGGCCTCTCCCAGACTGCGCCACAGCACCCTGTCCTCCGCCTTCCGCATCCAGTCTACCCCAGCCACCTTCTTTAGGTCGTCTGTCCATCTAGCTGGGGGGCGTCCCACACTACGCTTGCCGGTACGCGGTCTCCACTCCAGGACTCGTCTGCTCCACCGGCCATCAGTCCTTCGACAGACATGGCCAGCCCACTGCCACTTCAGTTTGCTTACTCTGCAAGCTATGTCGGTAACTCCGGTTCTTTTCCGGATAATTTCATTCCTGATTTTATCCTTCAAAGAGACTCCGAGCATAGCTCGCTCCATAGCGCGCTGAGCGACCTTGAATTTGTGGACCAGCCCGACCGTCAGTATCCACGTTTCAGCACCGTATGTCATGACGGGCAGGACGCACTGGTTGAAGACCTTAGTCTTCAAACACTGCGGCATAGGCGACGAGAAGACTTGACGGAGTTTCCATATGCTGCCCAACCCAACTGGATCCTTCTGTTAGTTTCCTTCTCAAAGTCTACCGAGCTGGATGACTTGCCCTAGGTAGACATACTCCTTCACAACTTCGAGAAGCGACCCTTCGCTGTGGATTGGTCTCGACAAGACGTGCGAATTGTACATGACTTTTGTCTTGTCCAAATTCATGCCGAGGCCAACCCGCCGGGAGGCTCCATTTAGGCTGTGCAGCATTTGATCTAGCTGTTCCAACGTCTCTGCCATTATGACGATGTCATCGGCAAATCGAAGATGTGAGATGTACTCGCCGTTAATGTTGATACCCTGTCCAGTCCAGCGTCTTGAAAACGTCTTCCAACGCGTTGGTAAACAATTTAGGGGATATTACATCCCCCTGTCGCACCCCCCTGAGCAGTTGGATGGGGCTGGTTTTCTGATTCTGGATCTGGACAGTCATCGTTGCAGCGTCATACAAACATCTCAACACTTCGATGTAGCGCCAGTCAATTCGACATCGTTGCAGAGAGGCCAGAACTGCCCATATTTCGATGGAGTCGAAGGCTTTCTCGTAGTCCACAAATTCCATACACAGCGGCTGATTGTACTCCTCGGTCTTCTGCACAATTTGTCGAACAGTATGGATGTGGTCTACGGTACTGAAGCCTTTCCGAAAACCGACTTGTTCTGGCGGCTGGAACTCGTCAAGTCTCCTGGCGAGACGGTTCGTGACAACCCTCGAGAACAGCTTGTATACGTGGCTCAGAAGTGAGATGGGTCTATAGTTCTTCAGTAAGGATTTATCACCTTTTTTGAAGAACAGAACCACCGCACCTCTGCTCCACGCCTCGGGCGTTGTACCCTCTTGGATAACGTAATTAAAGAGACTCGCTAGCTCCTTCAGGACTGGAGCCCCGCCCGCTTTAAGGAGCTCTGTCGTTATTCCGTCATCCCAAGGTGCCTTGTTGTTCTTTAGCTGCTCGGGAGCCGCCCTAATCTCGCATTGGTCGATATCCGCGGTGTCCTCCGTGTAGTGGCGCGTTAATTCGGCTCGATGGTCATCTGCACTATGCCCCGCCGGTTTCATCGTCCGCGTTGAGTATAGGTGCCCATAAAAATCTCGAGTATCTCGGACTTCGAAGTCACGATTCTGCCATCCGCAGTTCTTAGTTTCGTCAGATGGGACCTCCCTAATTGCTGAGCGAACACTTTCGATCCTCGGTTCTGCTCAATCGCGTCCTTAATGTCACGGGTGCTGGCGCACCGAAGGTCTCGTCGCGTCAGCTTCCTAATTTTTAGGTTTAAGGCCCTCTTATCTGACGAAGACGGCTGCATAGATGGCAACTCTCGTCTTTCCCTCATAAGTCCGAGAGTTTCCGAGGAAAGTTTAGACACCTTACTTTTTCGCTGCGACGGGAAAAACCTGCGGGACACGTCGCGTAGTGCTTTGACCACCTCGTCAGCTTTCTCGTCAATATTGCCTGTGGTTTCCAACAGGGCGAATCGATTTTGAAGTTCCAGCTGGAACTTTTCGGATCCTAGAGCGGCTTGGAGCTGCGTAGGTCGGAGTGTAGGCTTCATCATGCGGAGTCTCTCAGCTCTGAAATTGATATTTAAAGTGCCTCAGACAAGCCTGTGATCGCTTCCGGTATTAAACCTACTAATCACGGAGACATCTCTAAATATATGCTTCCGATCCGTCATATTGAAGTCTATCTCATTCCTTGTCGCGTTATCGGGGCTTTGCCAGGTCCACTTCCTTTGGGGTTTCTTTTCGAAAAACGAATTCGTTAAGAAGAGCCCCTGCGACTCTAAAAAGTTGACCAACATTTGCCCCCTGTGATTCCTGCGTCCCAAACCGAACGGTCCGACTTTAGATTCACCGCGTTCTTGTAATCCCACTTTGGCATTGAAGTCCCCCATAACAACGTTGTAGTGGGACTTTGTCGTAGTGTGCATTGCTTTGGCAATATCCTCGTACATGGCCTCGGCTGTTTCGTCAGAGCATGTCGAAGTCGGCGCATATACCTATCATGCGCGGTCCGAGGGGGGGGGGGGGTCGTGGGGGTCATGACCCCCCCCCCCCCCCCCCAAATCATACAAGCTGTCGAGGGTCTGAATGATTTACTTGCCTTACTAACTTAAAACTGTACGTACTTGAGCCACGAAAACCCCGATTGGCATATTCAAAAACATTAAGAACATCGGCCGACATGGAGACTGTCGACTGAAGTAAAAACTTAAAACTATGAAATGACAGTGGGTTTTTTAACGCGCCTAAAAATATTTTCCTTTAATAAGCCTGTTATAAAAATATAGAATCTAGGATTCAAGAACGAGTAAGCGAGGCAAACTCGGGATATTGGGCACCCCGCTCGTACGTAAGGTTGAAAGGTAAGCTTAGGTAAGGCCAGATTCCAAAACCTAAACTGCTGCTTTTCGTCATAATTCGATAAAGTTCTTTTTTATCAAATCAAATCAAAATCGTTTATTTGCATAAAATGTGGTACAAAAGATGATAACGTAATATTGTAGTGCTAAGACACATTCCCAACTAGCAAAAAGTGGTTTTTATACTATCCTAGAACCATCATTTATCGACGACTATATGAGACTTATATCCACATACTTATAAGTCGCGAAAAGGGCCCACTTTATAAGTCTACTTTTACTTATAACGTATTTATATTAGACCGCTGAAATGCCATATACGCCTATATTGCTCCTGTAATTGAATTACGTCAATGCAAATACTCCTGTTAATCTCAATATAAGTAAGTTATCGTAAAAAATTAGATTAATACGCGCCTAGAAATGCTTCCATAAGCTCATAAATATTGTGAACAGTCGAAGTGTGCATCGGACATTGTTGTGCTATGTAAAAAAATTTTTTAACATCTTGAAAGTCGTAATTATATGAATCAGAATTTATTAATGTCAACCATAGTAGATTAACAAAATGTTATTGTTGTCAAATTGTTAGTCTTATAGCTTGTTCGTATGGGAACACGAATTTTCTGTGAAATCTATCATGGTTTTGATAACAATTTTAAAGCGCCTCTTGAAATTTGCTTATTTACATTGTAGTATTAATTAATATTAAATTAATATTATGAAGGCAGCTGACATTTTCTTAGTACCTAAGCATTTCCAAGTGTGGCATAGTGCTAAAATAAGTATTTTTAGCATTTCCAAGTGTGACATAGTACCGATATACCTAAGTATTATTGGTTCTATATTGGGTTATCTCAAAACCTAGGAAGATTCGCCATTGTTACCGATTAGGGTTCCGCAATGCCCAGATGAAAATCGATTGATATTTATAGATATGTTAAAAAAACATTTTAAGGTTTGTTCTACGTGCTAGATTAAACATTGACATTTATTTGACTTAATTTTATAACAGGTTGCCGACGATTTAAACAAGACTATGCCGATGTTCCTGGATATCGATCGATTTTTAACCAAAAAAGATTTCCGATCTTTAAAGAACTTAAAATGGCCTTGGAATGTTACACATTTCTTGTTATCTGAGATCCCGGTTGTCACAGCGTGGTGTCTATTAACACTAGAGATTTACATTTCACTATGAATCAAGAACACATTAGATCATTGCTATACCAAGATTGATTTTGGTGTGAGAATTGTTCTACTTACGAAATTTATGATCACTTCCCAAGAGACCAATGTGAAATATGTAACTAGTACCTAACTGAATATGTACCTAACTACGTAACACAATATTTATTATTACCTACTTCTGTGTGAGTAAAAGTGAAAATCCCTATAGTTGCCTATATTTAAACTAACTTACTTAGATATCAGTTGGAAAAGATTTAAGTACTACATAAATGTTTATGGATCTCCTACAATAACACAATAGGTACGGGCACAGCCTTCTCTATTTTCTTTCAAGCCATGCTGTTAAATCAGGCAACGTTGTCGGTGAACAGGTTGGGCAGTCCTGTGAGTAATGTGCTGTCGATTTGAGATGGTCCAAAAAGTACCAAACTCCTAGTAAAAGACTTTTTAATTTGTCGTAGTTGTTACCATAGACGTATAGCTAGCATAGACATACAGCCATCTAAAGTAGTAATACAGTTATCTTGTCCGGAACCCTCGCTAGAATTCGCGATACGGTCTTCACCAGTTAAATTAAAAAAATCGGTGCTCACTGCGGTTAACATTTCTTTATATGTTTTTTTAACTTTTCTTTTATAAGATCCACTTTTTTTAAACCGCTTCCACTTATTTAAATCTATTTTTCAATATTTGTAGACAAAAACTATTGTAGTCAAAATGGCTGATGTCAAATCCTACAATAGAATTTGCAAAACTATATAAAGCGTGTTTTCGCCTGTACTGGTCGTTACAAGCAAAAGTGGCTTCTTAAGAGTTTTAACCAGGATTGTTTGAGATTACTTAGACAATAACACTACTGTGGAATGCCTATATAAATATGTCTAGGTTTAAAACAGCATACAATAAATCTAAAAAAATATATATATAGAAAACATTTTATCCTACCGAGTGCTGTTATAATCTTGGTGATTTATTATTTTTAAAACGTGGATATGAAATTCATTTAACCAGTTACTTCTAAGCTTATGTTAAACCAAACCAGATACATAAATGATAAAATGACTAACAGTAATTTAACTTTAACCGTTAGATCCCCAGCGTCTCCATTTGTCACATACCGGCGCGCACCCGTCAGGCACCACCGTCTCCATTTGTCACCACCCGATTCACGCGGCTTCAACCTCTATTATTACTGTTAAATACGGTCTAATATCCTGTGCAACAGTTTGAGTCTATGGTCCGGTAGATAAACTAATCGACTAAATGATTCAAAACGAAAAATATGGGTTGGCAATATTGGAAAAAAAAAGTTAAAAATAGACTTTACGATTCTTAATGGCAGCTGCAGTGCGTGCTGTTTTGTTATGATGCTATGTTGTTTATTTTAATAGTTTTTGTGTAAAATCGACGTTAAGTGGATGAATATTCGTTTATAACATATTATACGTCCTTGTAGATAATATTGTAGATAATATTTTCACGAAATAACATCACAATCAATCAATAATCTTTTTTTTTGGTCAAACAAAATTTTACGTAAGTACTTCAAGAAAATCTTATGATTTTATAATTATAGTGGTATATTTTTACAAGATATAGGTAGTTATCAGTTAATAAAGGTTTGTGTAGTATCCTAGTAACACTTTTTTAATTAGAAACAACTCAATATGACTAGGATTGGGCGATTACAGTCATTGCGTTGTAATACGAATTGAACGGCTCGGCGCACAGTGGGCCCATACTGAAAATTTGTGGACTTAGGCAACAAAGTTCCAATATCGATGCGATTTTTTTTTATATGACGTGTTATGATATTCCTAACAACTTTTATTCTTATAAAATTTCGTCTAAAGTTGATAGTTTGTCTTGAAAAAAATTTATTAGTTTTTTTTGTATGGAGCGAATCACGTTTCATTTTTTTTCTTCAATTGTACTAATATGTTGAGTGTGTGGCGGTGAGTAAAAAAATCAGCGCCGGCTATCTGCGGCATCGCGAGTAATCATTCGGTAAAAAAAAAAATATTTTGTATGAAATTTTTTGCCATTTAAAATAAATTCAAAGTATATTTTTTGTCTCATTTGGCTGTTTTGACCTTCTTTTTAGTTAAATATATAGTTTTAATAGCGCATAGTTACATATAACTAGTAATTCTGGTAGAGATTTAGTTATTATTGCATGTTATCGGTAGCACCTGCATTGTGATTGATGACTCATTTGTTTGTGCGCTCGGCTAAGCGCATAACTAATGAGTTTTCAAAAATGCTCGTCTCTGATTGGCTGAATAATTTTCACTCACTGTTATGTCCACTACTTGAGTAATTAACACTGACTATAAATATAAAGACATTCATTAAGTCCATCTAGTTTCGCTCTTGTCGCTTATTTGTGAACACAGTGAAATACTTTTATTTTTATATTTACATTAGAACTATGGCTGGATTTTGTACCAACCTAGATCTTTTTGTGAAATTAAGAAGTGGCGGTGATCTGAAAAATCATATGTTTCTATATGAAAGTATCATTTCTGTCTTGACTACCGAAGTTTCTGAAGAAGACAAGAACCGAATCAAGGAGTTCTGTCGACTTTTTTGTGTAAATCTAAATAAAAAGTGGATAGAGTCATGTAGACATCAAAAAACTTTTATGAACCGTGAAAGTAATCGCAAGTGGTTGGAAAAAAACATCAAATGGCCTGTTTGTGACACTGTTGACCTGAGAAGTGAGATGGGCTTTTCAGACGCAGCCTTATCTGAGCCTGTGGATATAGATTCCCATGTTCCTACTCTTGCAGTATGTACTGAGGAAGCGGGAACATCTACAGAAAAGGAGCACAGAAAACCGTTCGAAGACTTAAGTAATAAGCAAAAAAAAAGACGTTCTACTTCCATAGTAGAAGAAAATTCCGAGGAAGAGTTGCAGCACTGGTACATAACAAAATTGAAAGACAACGGCAAAACGAATCTGGCAAAAGTGGTCGAATACCTTTCCAGTAATCCAGATGCGCTATCCGAAGTAGATGAGCGACTATTCAAGAAGTAGAGCTTAAGTACTGTCTCTGAAGATAAGTGTTTAGCTCTTTATACATCACTTGCGCTCTCGAAATGGAAATACTTAGCTCTTCGACAATTTCTGAAAGAAGAAAACTGTGCTGCCTTTCCATCTTATCCAAATCTTGTAAATGCCAAGAAAAGATGTTACCCACCACAAGAGAGTATGGAGATTACTGAAAAAGGAGCTCACATTAAATTGCAAGCGCTATTGGACCACACTGTGAAGAGGATTTTACTAGATATGAATTCTGTTGATAGGTCTCAAAATGAAGAACTCAAGTTAACCTGGAAATGGGGACTTGATGGTTCTTCGTCGCAGAGTAATTATAAACAGAAAACGTCAAACACTGCTACAGAGTTCGATGATTCATCAGTAGTCATGATAAGTATCGTCCCTCTTCAGCTAGTGTCTACAAGCCCATCATCTGGGAATGAAAATATAGTTTGGGAGAACCCCACACCTTGCTCAACTCTTTACTGTCGACCAGTGAAGTTTACTTTCACTTCAGAGACAGCTGATTTTATAAAGTCTGAAGAGTCTGAGATGAAAAAACAAATTGATGAACGAATATCTACACAGTTTGGAAATATTATTGTATCACATGAATTGCATATGACCATGATTGATGGAAAAGTGGCCAATATTATTGCTGAAGTACCATCATTTGCAACGTGTCCCATTTGCTTGGCAACACCGAGCGAAATGAATAATTTAGACGCTTTGGCTTCCAAACCACTTCGTGAAGAAATTTACAAACAAGGAATTTCTTCACTGCATATGAAGATTCGGTGTATGGAATGTCTTCTCCATATATCTTATAATCTGGATTTTCAGCGATGGACTGCTCGAGGCGAACATAAGGCTTTGAAACAAGCTAAAAAAAATACCACGCAACAAGAATTTCGTGAGCAAACTGGAATGCTGATTGATATAGTCAAACAGGTATGTATTTAATTTTCGCTCTTTTTATGTTGTTTGTGTATTATATCTCTATATATTGTATATTACAGTATTGTTTTCCCATTTTAGGGTTTTGGAACTACAAATGACGGGAATACTGCGAGGCGCTTTTTCCAAGATTACAAAAGATCTTCCAGAATAACGGGAATTGACGAAAATCTGATTTTCAGATTTTCCGTTATTCTACAAGCCATATCATCAGGCAAAAACATTGACTGTGAAAAATTTAGAAGGTACTGTAGAGAAACAGCTGATGTGTACGTGCAACACTATTCGTGGTACTACATGCCAGTTAGTGTACATAAACATCTAATGCACGGTGCAGACATCTGTAACCACTTTGGTGTTTTGCCAATCGGTAAGTAAAAAATAAATATAGTATGATGTATTATTTGACTCGATTGCGTTTTGAAATTAAAATGTACATAACTTATTCGTTTTAGGTACCTTATCTGAAGAAGCTTCGGAAGCCCGTAATAAGGATTTCAGAAACGTCAGGGAGAGGCACACTCGGAAAACAGGGAGAATAGCAACAAACGAAGACATCCTTCATGGACTTCTAATAAGCTCTGATCCCCACATATCCTACATAAGGCCTAAAATAACGAAGAAGGTTCATAATGAGTTGTTGCCTGAAGCAATTCAGTTGTTACAGACTACTGAGCCTCCCTGTGGCAGTGAGATTATGGAGGAAGAAGAATGCCTCATAGCAGAGTCCGAAAATTTGCCAGACCCACTAGCACTTCTGGAACAAGAAATAATGTGATCCGGCTCTAGATTATTCCCACAAAAGCCCATCAGGGCTAGGAATATGACAAACAGCCCTTTTCAGGGCTACAATTACTTCACAGTTTCATATTGGTCATACGTACGATAACTTATACTATAATATACATACGCTTGATTATGTAGGTAATTATCAATGACTTGCCCGTACAGATTTAAATTATTTCACCTATCATTAACAAAATTAGTATAACCTGAAACTTATTACGATATTTATTCAACAATAGATAACGTGCAGTTAAAAAAATAACACAGCCAATCAAAGACGAGCATTTTTGAAAACTCATTAGTTATAAGCATAGCCGAGCGCACAAACAAATGAGTCATCAATCACAATGCAGGTGCTACCGATAACATGCAATAATAACTAAATCTCTACCAGAATTACTAGTTATATGTAACTATGCGCTATTAAAACTATATATTTAACTAAAAAGAAGGTCAAAACAGCCAAATGAGACAAAAAAATATACTTTGAATTTATTTTAAATGGCAAAAAATTTCATACAAAATAAATTTTTTTTACCGAATGATTACTCGCGATGCCGCAGATAGCCGGCGCTGATTTTTTTTTCATGGATAGAGAATGACCCTAGCTATCATATACTCACCGCCACACACTCAACATATTAGTACGATTGAAGAAAAAAAATGAAACGTGATTCGCTCCATACAAAAAAAACTAATAAATTTTTTTCAAGACAAACTATCAACTTTAGACGAAATTTTATAAGAATAAAAGTTGTTAGGAATATCATAACACGTCATATAAAAAAAAATCGCATCGATATTGGAACTTTGTTGCCTAAGTCCACAAATTTTCAGTATGGGCCCACTGTGCGGCGCACTGAAATTTGAGTTTCAATATTATTAAAATGTAAGGTAGGACTTTCAAAAAAACGCTGTTGTTAGATTACTTGTCTATTCATAATGTAACTTGCAAAGTTTCGTGTAAATTCATATAGTAGTTTTATCAGAAATCGACATAACACGGGAACGAACACACTTTCAACCTATTTTCTGATGACGTCATTTGTTTATAAATACAATACTCGTAATACGAGTATTGTTTGCATTTTATATTATGGTCTGTTTATTCAAGAACCCAAAACAGTTTACATTAAGTGGCTTGAGCCCATATAAGCATCAGTAGACCATTTTTTGTGAGCAGGGTAATAAATCACGCGCTGAGCGGGTGACATCTGGAATTTGACAGGAGTTTTTTTGATGTTACGTCATAATGACGTCTGGGGATCTAACGGTTTTTACACAAAATATTAGCTTATATGAGGCTATAAGTAAAAATAGCAAGAGTAATTGCTCCTCAGTGCATATCTTCCTGGTACATGCTCCTACAGGAGTATTAAGATTTAAATGGCCCGCAGATGTTATCTTATAGGCGCATTTAAGTCTGACTTAACGGAGTAATTACTCTTGAGTGTAATTACCCTTATTTCATGCTTTTATAGGAGTCTTGATCCTATATTTGTCAGGAAATATGATCCTATATACGGATATAAGTACAAATTATAGGATACAACGTACTTGAGTAAAAACAGCATGTATTTATGCTGTTAAAAGCGTAGTAGCAACCACCAAAACCTTCATCGGAGCTTTATAAGTCCATGTAGCATTATAAAATCGCATTCCAGGACTAGGTATTTTGCTAGTTGGGTTCAGCCATGTAATGATGGCATGCAAATATTTAATACATGAAGTAGGTATTAACAACATGCAGTAACATAATAATAACGTACAGATAATTAAATTAGCAAATTAAGGTGAATGGGTAGTTGTAGCCCGCGAAATTCAATTTTTCTTACGTTTTTTGCAATTTTCAGGTCAGTGTCAGGTTGTATCTTGATCAAAATATGATTCGCGACAATAACAGGTAGGTACGTATTTACAGAATTATAATAATTAGAATCATTAATACATCTTTCGAAGTTAGATTTCTACCGTTAAGAACAAATCTCGTATGGAAAAGTGTTGGTGGTAGAAATCTAACTTAAACAGATGTATTAATGATTCTGATGATTATAATTCTGTGAATACGTACCTGTTATAGTCGCGAATCAAATTTTCATCAAGATACAACCTGACACTGACCTGAAAATTGCAAAAAACGTGAGAAAAATTGAATTTCGCGGGCTACAACTACCCATTCACCTTAACATAAATAATTAAAAAAATATTACAATGCATTTCTGAAGTGGTAGGACTGACAAGATTTTTTGTTCAGAAATTCGCCGACAGAATAAAAACTATGTGATATCAACCACTTTTTCAAAACCACACAGAACTTTTTGTAAGGTAGTTCTGTTATCCAGATAGGTAATGAATTATATATGAGTGGCGCCATATACAGGGTGTTACAGAAAGGGTATATCAATACAAACGGGTTGAAGAGTGTATCTGGTCTAGAACCTCTGTACAAAATTTCAGCTCAAAAGCATTAACTTTGAAAATTCTTAATATTTTTTTATTTCAACATCACGGCGCTGCACTGGCGCGCGGCGGCGTGATGTGCGTGTACTAGGCGCACAGACACACTACAGATAATGGATAATGACTCTCGTAGTGCGGTGACACCTTTGTTATGATTTCAATTTAATAAACTATCGAAATAAAAAAATATTAAGCATTTTCAAAGTTACTGCTTTTGAGCTGAAATTTTGTACGGAGATTCTAGACCAGATACACTCTTCAACCCGTTTGTATTGATATACCCTTTCTGTAACACCCTGTATACGCAGCTGCGCCTGAATAGTTCTATCCTTGGTACAGGGATTTTCAATAAATACTGTGTGATTTTTCGTTTGTTTAAATTATTTTTTTTGTACGAGTAAACGAAAACAAAGACTATTCAAGGTGGGGTGCTAAAATTTTCAGGCTCGCTACGCTCGTTCTTGCATTTTACATTGGTTCTTGAGCTTTTCTTCAAAAGTGGACAAAGCAAGTAATTCCTAGTCCTTTTGGAATGATCGAAAGAAAATCGAACCTATTCGAGAGTGTGCAAAATTTTCGAGCTCGCTTCGCTCGCTCTTGCATTTTAGTTTCTGATAGCTGCTTGAGCTTGCCTGCATAAGTCGACAATGTATCTCCTATTTCTACTTGAAAATATAAAACAAAACCTAATCAAACAGAGGCAGGTGGTTAAAATTTTCGAGCTCGCTTCGCTCGCTCTCCCCACCCTGCGCAATCTACCGTTCTAATACATACGGCCAATTTGGCAGCATTTAACACCCCCCTATGTAAAAGCTCTGCGTCCCTGAATAGCATAGGTAATGTGGACCTGGAGATGTACGTGAACCTTAACATATCATCACGCCTTTAATCCCCAAAGGGTAGGGCAGGGGTGTACCTTCATATAGTACTTACACCCACATTTCGCCAGTTATTAAGTGAAATGTCATAGAGGGCGAGCCTACTGCCGCCAACCGGGCACAAATCCAGACTCCAGGCTGCTTCTGTGAAATTTCTGATGGAAAAACCCTCTTAACACTTTATCCGACCTAAGAATTGAACCCAGCTACGACCTCATGCTCAGACGCTTGCGACCACTAGACCAACAGAGGAGATGTACCTCCCTTAAAATATTCGTCGGCACCCATGATGACCCCCCCCCCCCCAATCTTGGGCTGCGACCGCGCCTGAAGCCCGGTTTCCACCGCGAGCGGAGTGGACCCATTAATGACTTCTTTTACCTCTCAAGAGAAAACTGCTTGCATGTGTTTCCACCAACAAAGAGTCTAGCGGAAATGACCCAGCGGGCAAAAAGAGTAAAAATGAGCTCGCTCATTTCTAGAGAGAATCAGACGACTAAACTCTTTCTTGGTGGAAACGCAAACCTATTTCATAAAAACGAAGTCCGCTCCGCTTAGCCATTTCCGGCTCATTACTCTTTCGCGGTGGAAACAGGGCTTGATACCTGTATCACTTTCAGGTAGTACCTGTCACTGTCAGTGAGTTTCAGTACAAAGTGCGCTACCCGTGTTGACACACTACTGATTTCTACAACGCTGCTAGTGAGTTCCTTGTTGACTAGAAAGCCGACCCCGCCTTGGGAGAGGTGATCACCTTCACGGAAGTAGAATAAGTGGCCTGACTCCAGGGTTATCGTGTCCTCCCCCTGTCTTCGGACTTCAGATAACCCCAGTACATGCCTGTTAATGCGACCTAACTCTACCTCAAGTTTGGCAAGGTGATGGTCCAGCCTCATCGAACGTCCATTATACGTAGCCATATATTATAGTCGTCGTTGGTAGCCTGCCGTAACCCGGGGATTCTTCGCACCCCCGGTCCCGCCGTTACCGTGACCGCTACCTTGACCAGGAATAGCGGGACCACCGGAAACTGGGAGCCTTTGTTTTGGCACTTTTTTCATGTGGGAGGTTTTATGCCCGCATATATGGATAGCTGACATCAATGCAAACAGAAAACACGATAAAACCAAACCCCGTAGTGTCATGTAATCATGTTTCTATAAAACGTAAATGGATTTTGATTTGTAAAGTTGTTATTAACATTAATGAGCTGCATTAATGTTAATAACAATTAGAAAACCGGTCAAGAGTGAGTCGGACTCGCGCACCGAGGCGAGGGTTCCGTACAAATTTGTAGGTATGTAAAGATGCTCACGGTCACGTGACATCCATAATATCTAAACATGATCATATAAAAAATAATAATGAGTTTTATTTTAGGGTCATCAAACGCAGGAATAGGCCGATGGCCGACCGCTTAACCGAGACGTTGCCTGAGGCAGCAGCGCGGTGCGGGAGAGGTGTGTGATGCGGTGATTCGTCAACTTGTGACAACTATCACCCCCCTCCCGCACCGCGCGGCTACCTCAAGCAACGTCTCAGCACAGAATACTTAAAGTACGTCTCAGTTAAGCGGTCGGTTGTTAAAACTGCCGGCCGTGACCATAGATCAACATACTAATGCCGTGACTGCAGTTTCAAGCACCTCTTTATCTAAGATGATGTTAGGTCCTAGATTTCTAACATTGTGTAAAGCAAACTTTTTTGCATGCTTATAGGTACTATGCTATGCCATGCTGCACAATATAGCATGCCTATCATAGCATGCGTATCAAATGCTACATGTAAGAATACAGTACATTCACATGGCATTCCAGTTTTACTATAATTTATTTATACTAATTCCATGCTGACCTAAGGGTCCGTTCACACAGACCGGCTCGGAGAGCATCGGCGCGCATTTTTCTTTTCACACAGACCGGATCGTATACGCTTGGAGTTGGTCGGAGCGGAGCCGCCAACTATTTCACATAGACCGGCTGGAAGCTATCAGAAAGCGGATGCGCTCGGAGCCGGTCGGATGCGCTCGCAGCCGGTCGGATGCACTCGCAGCCGGTCGGATGCGATTGGAGCCGGTCGGATGCACTCGCAGCCGGTCGGATACGCTTGGAGCCGGTCGGATGCGCTCGGAGCCGGGTGGATACACTACAAAGTCAGTACCAGTATTCCACGTGCTATCAAAATGGCGGTCGGCGTGGGGCGGCGTGCACGCAATCGGAGCCGATTGGCTGCGCGAGCGAGAATGAGCACGCAATCGGAGCCGATCGGCTGCGCGAGCGAGAAAGAGCACGCAATCGGAGCCGATCTGCTGCGCGAGCGAGAAAGAGCACGCAATCAGAGCCGATCGGCTGCGCGAGCGAGAAAGAGCATGCAATCGGAGTCGAACAGCTGCGCGAACGAGAAAAAGTACGCGATCGGAGCCGGTCAGCTCCTCTTATTATTTCACACCAAGCGCGTTCAAGCATTCTTATGACAAAAGCAGTGCACATGCAAAAATAAACTTTACTACAAATACTAAAAACTCTCGTTTTCAACGTCATAAGAATCTGCTCTTCTCTCCGAGCCGGTCTGTGTGAACGGACCCTTACAGTGCCTGACACTTGACAGTGACACATATGACATGACACTGACATCAGTCTACAAATAGTATTTTTTGAGAATTTGTGGGTTATTGAAACTGTGCATAACTGCAAGTGCACACTAGAAAACTTAAAGTAATTCAACATAAATTGCAATTATGAATAATACGGTATCACGATTTCCTGTGAAACAATGTGTTATGTTGAGAACACATGTTACTCGCCGTTGTATGGCTTCTAAAATTCAAGATGTTCCCACTCATACTGGCCAAGTACTTATTATCTTCTTTTATAAACTTATATTAACGAGATTCCTAATTAATAACACTTAATGGCATTAGTATATATTGTGAATAATATGAAGTATATTGTTTTTGTATTGAGGTGAAGAAAACTTAAATCTGTTCTTACATAATAGTAAACATTGGAATAAATGCATCATCAATGTAAAATAATTTTTTGTCACTATCCTGATGACGCAAAATTATTGTTGATTATTTGCGTCGTTTAGAATGTCGCACATCCTCAATCAATAATTGTGATCACCGAGTATATGTATAATCTAATCTAACTCGCCTGTATTATCCCACTGCAGGGCAAAGGCCTATATATATTAATGCTTAAAAATTCAGTTGATATTGTGAATTAATCAAATAGTATCTAAACGTCTTCGTCTTCTGTATCACCTCCTGCTTTCAATTCTTAATAAATTTATATTGCCTAGTATAATGAAAGTCCAAATTTTTTTCCTTTACAGAAATGGCAATCTGATGACTACCGGCTGGCACGATTCATGAATGCTCCTAAGCAAGTCAATCCCAACTGGGCAGTTAATTTGATAGCAGAAGTGCCACCAAAACAAGTTACGGAGAGGGTAGTGTGGTGTGATGGAGGCAGTGGCCCTGAAGGACACCCACGTGTTTACATCAATTTGGTATGATTCCAGTTATTAAAATTTATCAACCCAGCACATGGCCATATCGTCGACCGTAGGTTCAATTGAGGTAAGGGACAAAATACCCAAAATGAGTTGAGTATACAGTTTTGTTCAGAATTTTTCGCTCTATTGAATGGTGAATATGAAAAAATTCTACCCTAATGATTTTTGGATCCAAATTTCGAATCAGCCCCATAATAACGTCTGAAAAAAACTTTGTTGACCTCTCCTGAAAAATCGTATTTTGTCCCTTACCTCAATTGAACCTATGGTCGACGATATGGTGAAATAACAATGTCCATTTTGCATTTGCATTTGCCACTTGAAAATTTTTTTTTTTTTATTGAGATGGCACTATTACCATAATGAAGTACAGGCGCCAGCACATCTGGCTACCCCAATCTGTCAAATTTCTTTGATAGATTTTCAACTTTACGACAAAGTAATAAGGTTCACATTCAATTGGGAAAATTTGACAGATTGGGGTAGCTTGATGTGCTGGCATCTGTACATTGTGGATGCAATCATTAGATTTCATTAAATTATTTTTAAAAGCAAGGGAAGTAATTATTATCAGCTTCGAAAGTACAACTTTTGCATAACAGATTGCAGGTTAATTTCTCTTATTAACCAACTTGGAGCAGTGGTGGCCAAGTGGTAACAGCCGCGACTTACGAGTTGTAGGTCGTAGGTTCGAATCCAGACAGGCGCTTTACTTTGTGTAAATTATTTCATCACCACTGCTCTCAAAACGGTGAAGGAAAACATCGTGAGGAAACCGGCATGTCCTAGAACCAAAAATTCGAAGACATGTGACATCTGCCAATCCGCACTGGGCTCGCGTGGTGGATTAAGGCCCACTCCCTCTCACTGAGAGGAGGCCTGTGTCCCAGCAGTGGGAACATTATAGGCTGATTATGTAACCAACTTAAAAAAAAAAAGCATGCAGTAAGTTTTTCTTTTCATGGATGTAGGTACTCCAATGTCCATGATTGCTAAGCCAATTTACGTGATTCTTTTCCATTTGGTAGTGGAAGCTTGTTTAGTGGTCCCAGAATAACTTTTTTTGGGTAGTTTTTAAGTTTATTTCAATATTCCGTGTTTTGACGATGTTATAATAACTTCCCGTCACTATAATTTTTATTACTCCCGAAATTCGAAAAAGGCGTAAAATAATTCGTTTACTTTGTGTAATTAATTAAGAGCAAGTAGTGGTATACGAATTTTTGTAGGATAGGTACAACAATTAAAAAGTGAAAAATAAAAAACACTTATTACAAAAAAAGAAACCTAAGTACTTACCTACTTAATAAAAAAAATAAAGAATCACCACAAAGTAAAAAATTATTTTAGGAAGCCAGTGGCAAAAAATGGAAATAGTAAACCAGACTGATTACGAACAATAGTGTGTTTTCTTGATGTGCTGGGATGCGCTCTGTTAGATTCTTAAAGCTCGCTGTAGACGGAGAGTTGAAAAAAATATCGCCCGTGCATACTGGGGCTTAGGCTGGCCGCATACGTCCGGTTTCCTGATTCGGAATTCAGACCCCAGATTTGGTCCGGGTCCAACCCGGACACACTTACTGTGTTAGGAGAAATCTGACTTTAAATGATTTGCAATAAATAAATGAAAGCATAAATCGTAGTTAAAAATTAGCAGCGCGGCAAAAATACCCGTGCGCTCGTGAAAATTCATGATTTGCTTTTGATTTAATTTTTTTTAAATTTTCATTGATTCCAAAAAGAAGGAACTGCGTTCCTAATTATTACCGACTCACAGTGTGTTAGAAAGCCCGATTTTGTTGCATGCCCTTTTTATTACAGAAATCGATACTATTTATCATTTTAAGCACTACAGTCAAAGTCCGGCATCGATACGACTTGTAGATGTTTTTTAAAAAAATCTCAAAGTTGCTGTATAACCGGGTCATGAAAATAATAAAAAAAATTATATAAAAAAAACCAGCCTACATATTTAAATTTCCATTATAATTACTAATCAAACTTATAATACCTAACTATCTGACAAGTTTTCGTGTCTGTATTACAAATAGATCGCGAAATATGAATATTTTTATGTTTTTTACTTTTTATTTAATTTCTTGGCAATAATGCGGTATTAGATGGAGATATTTGACCAGACGATTGTCAACATGTATGTCTATCGACATTATTAAAACCACAATCTAATTCAGCGTTATTTAGAAGTTATGAGAATTTTTCTATTTTAGCCAGGGTTGTCACATTCGAAAATGTCAAGTTTTATCCGGGTTGTAAAAACTAAAAATATTTACAAAAAACTGAAAAATTATAAATCTTGGTTTTCATTTTGAATAATTAAAGTATCTTCATCATGTTCAGTGAATGACGAATGATCATCCACTAATGGAAAAAAAAGACCTAAATAATGTTCGTTTGATGTTTAGTAAACATTTTCAACAAATCTTGACAAGATTTTAATTAGTATCACCGTCAAATCTCCAACTTTGACCTTTTAGCATGAATGTGTTTTTTATTGCAAGGTCATAGTTTTATTTACACTAATTATATGGATAAACAAGTAGACGAGCCACCTGGTTATAAGCGGTTATCGTCGCCTATACCACCTATCGTCCCTCTAGACATGTCGCGCAAGTATAAATGAGACGGCAGTTACCCACCCTGAGACTTTAAGGTGTGTTCTGTCTCACGTGCCTATAATTTTGCTGGCTAACTGTCCTTCAAACCGAAACACAATAGTCCAACACTACTGCTTGGCGGCAGAAATAGACGAGTCGGTGGTACCCACCCAGGCGGACTAAGCGAAAGAATCAAAGAATAAGAGTGCCCATGGGTATAGTTTCAGTTATTGGTAAATGCACATATAAAGATAATTAATCGATAATATATACGACTTCTTTCAGCTAAACTCAAAATTATAAAAAATATTAAATTTAAAATTCTGGTTAAAGTGACAACCCTAGTACAAAAAAATCCGGATATAACTGAAAATTCTCATAACTTCTAAATAACGCTGAATTAGATTGTGGTTTTAATAATGTCGATAGACATACATGTTGACAATCGTCTGGTCAAATATCTCCATCTAATACCGTATTATTGCCAAGAAATTAAATAAAAAGTAAAAAACATAAAAATATTAATATTTCGCGATCTATTTGCAATACAGACACGAAAACTTGTCAGATAGTTAGGTATTATAAGTTTGATTAGTAATTATAATGGAAATTTAAATATGTAGGCTGTTTTTTTTTAAATAATTTTTTTTATTATTTTCATGACCCGGTTATACAGCAATTTTGAGATTTTTTTAAAAAACATCTACAAGTCGTATCGACTTTGACTGTAGTGCTTAAAATGATAAATACTATCGATTTCTGTAATAAAAAGGGCATGCAACAAAATCGGGCTTTCTAACACACTGTGCGACTTCAAAAAAAGGAGGTTATCGGACATGTATGTATGTAATATTATTGGAACTGCAAGATATTCACATAAAATATTATGACAATCTACTATGGCTTCCAAACAAATACAAAATTTTATAGACGTATGTAAGTATGTTTGTCCACGCATTTCTCCGCAACTATTAATCGGATCGTGACTATTTTTTTTATTAGCTTACATTTACTTCAACTTAGGCAACAGTGCAAGTTTCATTGAAATCGATTCAGTAATTTTCAAGATATGGACTAATACGTGTAAGTGTGACGGCCTGGCTTATTGATACGAGCTATGGGTGTAGTGTCAAAGGGAAAACATCTCAAACCTTGGTCAAATTCCAGTGAAATATTTACAACAAAACTATTACCTACATATTAAAAACAAATGTTCCAGTTTTTACTTAAAACTAAAAAATACGAAATAAAAAAGCACTTTTAATTAAAAAAAATAACTTAAGATTATGAAATAACTTTAATTTCGGAAGTCGGTGGCAAAAAACTAAAATACAGATACCAAGACACCGACTTCCGAAATTGAAGTTATTTCATAATTTTTAGTTAAGTAATATCTTTATGAAGTCGATTTAATTTTTTTAATTTACCCTTTTTTATTTTTGTTACCACCTCTCACATAGAGAAGAGTGTATAATTGATTAGTAAAATACGCGTTTTCTTTTTGTAATGTTGAGGTTTAAGTTTATATTGTATGTATAAATAAGAAAAAAAATAGATGTTTTATTTTATGGTAATATTTTTTTTGGGAGTGGGGATTTTTTTTTTATTTCACCTACACGTCCAAGGTTTTGAAGTTTTTATCCTGGGTCCGTAATTTAGGTCATGGCAGCCCTACCTACCCTAAACGTATTTCTATCATAATGTGTGAACATTTATTTCAGGACAAGCCAGGTGATCATTCTTGTGGATACTGTGGTCTGCGATTTGTCAAAAAGGATAGCCACTGAATATGTTGATATTCTAAATACACCTTTTAGAAGTTTTCACAACCATTTGTTGTCCAAAGAATTGTTTTGTTGAAGTAGATGTTGAAAATAAAGAAATAAGTAATGCAAGAAATGCAGTTGTTTCATTATAAATCTGTACATCATCATCATCCACCTGCCCTTATCATAAATCTATGCATATTAGCTGTTATAAATACATAAAATCGCTTTTCTTCTCTGTTTGTGTGACCGCGTTGTTCTAAACTAAACAACGTATTTTGATAGAACGTACGGCTTTCACAATCATTTAGTTATTTTTAACCGACTTCTAAAAAGGAGGAGGTTCTCAATTAAGATGTTTGTAATTTTTTTTATGTTTGTTCGCGCATAACTCCGTGGCTTGCCAACCGATTTGAAAAATTCTTTTTTTGTTGGAAAGGGTATACTTTCCAAATGGTCCCATGAAAATTTTATCGAAATCGGACAAGTGGTTTTTGAAAAATAAACAAAAATTTAAAAATTTATCTACATTGTCTACATAACGATCTTTTCGTTTACTTTTTTGTGGGGTAGGTACAACTAAAAAGTGAAAAATAAAAACTTTTTTACAAAAAAAAAATCGACTTAAAAAAATACACTACAAAGTGATAAATAACTTTAATATCGGAAGTCGGTGTCAAAAAACGAATATGCGAAACCAACGACACCGACTTCCGAAATTAAAGTTATTTATCACTTTCTAGTGTTTTTTTTTTTAAGTCGGTTGTTTTTTTTTTTTTTTTTGTGAAAAAGTTTTATTTTGCTAGGTTTATCTGTATCTACAAAAAATTTATATAAATTCCAGAAATAACGATAAAACTCTAGGCAAACTAACAAAATTCATGAATTTGACCTTTTTAGGGTTCTGTACCAAAAAAAATTATGGTGGGCGTGCGACTCGAGTCTGTCTGTGTGTTGTCACAGCTGAATAGGTATCTCAAGAAGTACTAACGCTATCAACTTGTGGAATAGTTTTAGATGACGTTTGCCCAACTATTTTGCAAATAAGAAAAAAAAAATTTCTACTGAAATGGTGTCTGAAAAATTTTAAGCGGGGCTACTAGGGCATGTCATATGAAAGAGCGTAGTTTGCACATTCTCAAACATTTTTCTTTTCTTTTAGGCCACATAGTTTTCGACTTTTGCTGAAAAATGTAAAAAAAAATACCGTTCCCCCCCACTTATCTGCGATGTTTGCATAGACAAAAATCAGAAATTATTCTATGTGATAGAAGTTTATGTAAAGATTACAGGAAAATAAAACGATATCTCTAATAGCACACTTTCAAAAATCATCAACAAAGTTACATTAGTTCCACTATCGGTCAAGAGATGGCGCTGACCTAAAACTGCAATATTCTACACCGCAGCGCGCAGTGTTAAAATTCTCTGACGAAAATAGGCTTCGCCGATGAAAATTTCAAATCATATTATTATGATGGTACGGAACCCTCGGTGCGCGAGTCCGACTCGCTCTTGACCGGTTTTTTACTTGTCGAAATCGTCATGGGAATCCTCCATCATCCGAGGGCGGGCGGTCAAAGGGATCGGTGAAATGAAACTCTAATCCCGCATCCTAACCAAAATATTATCGTTCGCACGAATACGCGATCGTCGCGTTCCGTTCGTATCACGCGTCCTAACCGCCCGGCCACGACTTTGGCTTAGCGGCAAGCGGCGCGGTTTCTTTTGTCTAGCGTTGACGCTGCGAGCGGTGCGTCGTGGCATGATTCATACATTTTGGCATTATATTTGTTTTTACTGCTCGCCGCCCCGCGCTAAGCTGTCGCTGATAGTGGCGAGTTCGTGGCCACGCCGTAAGCGAAATAATCGTTTGCGCGTATACGCGATCGATCGTAATAATTATGATTGTCACTTTTTGTTTGGAAAACCGGCAAGCGCCCTCTGTCGGACCTTGCATTCGGGTTTGCCGGAGGTCGCGTCCTAATCCTAACCAACAAGATCATTGCGTTCATTTATAGCCCAGTCAAAATAGGCATTCAAGGTTACATTTTAATTCGCATAAAGCTGAAAATTGGTACAAATGTTAGGAACACCATCTATACTTATAATAAATCTGTAGAGAGGTCAATTCTGTACATGAAATATATTTTCAAAATAACTATCAGGGGGTGATTAGTGATCGATACTGATGCCAAAAATGCAATCAGTAAAATTTTTGTCTGTCTGTCTGTCTGTCTGTCGGTCTGTATGTTCCTTATAGAAACAAAAACTACTGGACGGATTTTAACGAAACTTGGTACAATTATTCTTCATACTCCTGGGCAGGTTATAGTATACTTTTCATCACGCTACAATCAATAGGAGCAGAGTAGTGAAGGGAAATGTTGGTAAAACGGGAGAAGTTACTCCATTTTTTAAGCTTCCGTCGCGTGTGCAGCCTTAATGGTTAAAGTTACATAGAAATCATGTATGACGGAAATATTCTAGATAAAATTGTCTAAAAAATATCCCGCAACAGCATATGTCTATCTTTTATGGTTGACTCACAATAACACGTGTAACTCCTGATAGCTTAGCAGTTCGGAGCATTCTGATTATATTTGTTTACTCTTACGTTTATAATACTCTCACTCATCCCTAATTTAAAAAAGTTAACATTATTACCTATTCAATAAAAAAAGAATCATAGAAATCGGTATAGAAACACCAAACTTATACATGAAATAAGCCATCGCGCCGTCACACGTCTGAATCATGCTATAAGGATTATATTTGTGTAACGGTTGCCGCGCTCGACACTGGTCGCGGTAGTGTATAAAAAGGCGGGAGGTCCGAGAGTGTCAGAGCGAGCTTCATTCAATATTTGGCTGTTGATGCGTTCAGAGCGTTCGACCTTATTGACAGACAATAATTGATATTGAGAAACCGTGCTTATCAACGCGACTTTTAGTCTTTAAATTGTTTATTTGAATTTCTTTTGTTGTTATTTTGTAAAATAGGTATGAGTTGTTTTGGTAGTGTTTAAATATTCGTTCAAATTAAAAATTATTAAGCGTAGGTACTTTTATTAATTAAAGTAGGTAGTTATAGGTATTTATTTTGAAATTTTACACAATGGTTCCCTTTATAATGTAGACAAGGAATTAGGAAGGATTTTTTAAATTCAACCCCTAAGGGAGTTAAATAGGGGATGAAAGTTTTTATGAAAGTCCGTCAGTTTTAAAGTTAGGATCTTCAAATTTTGTGTTTAGGCTGACGACTAAAAATTAATTTATACGTGTCTCAGCGTTTTTGATAATTCCAACCCCAAAGGGTTAAAAAGGGGGATAAAGTTGTGTATGAAAGTCCGTCAGTTTAAAAGTTAGGGTCTTCAAATTTTGTATTTAGGCTAACGATTGAAAATTAATTTATACGTGTCTCAGCGTTTTTGATAATTTCTCCCCCAAAGGAGGATGAACGAACTGACTGAAATATCAACGCACAGTTTAAACTGCTGGTCCTAGGGACATGAGTTTTGGAGGTTGTGTTCTTCGTGCAGAGTAGGTATCGAATAAGAAGGGGTTTTTGGAAATTCAACCTTTAAGAGGGTGAAAAGGGGGGATTTTGTTTGTATGAAAAATCTTATTTATTGAGTTAATAACCTTGAAACTTGGCACGAATACTTATCTAAGTAAATTATGAAATTTGGAATTTTTCGTTTTTCTAAAATACCCCCTAAAGAGGTAATGGGGGGGTGTTAAAATAAGTATGGAAGAATTTTAACGCCCTGTCCGATTAACTTGGAACTCAATATTTATACTAAGGACTAAAAATAATAACGTGTATCAGGGTTTTTCGAAAATCTACCCCTAACTGTATGAAAAGAGGTAGTTAATTTTAAAGGGGAGGATTTTACTGCGTGGCTTGATTAGCTCGAAAATTGGTATAAATAAACTTTGAGTCAAGTTATGAACACATATTAAACGATTTTTCAAAATTCTACCCCTGTGGGGGTGAAAAGCGGGGATAGTTTCTTTGAAAAATCTGATTCCTTTGTTCTATAAACTTAAAAATTGGCCCGAATACTTATTTATTTAAGTTAATTATAAAGATCATACCAACATTCATTTTCGAAACTTTTAGAGGAAAGTACGAATTTCACGCGGACGAAGTCGCGGGCAGAAGCTAGTTACAAATAAATTGTCAAGTCCCCATCGATCCGACGTGTGCAAAAAAAAATATTCAAGGTCAATTGTTGCAAAAGTCGGTTTTTCGCATTTTTCAGCTAAACGGTAAGTTTGATCATAAAAATATGTGAGACAAAATTGTTCATCATGCAATTTTGTACAAATATTGTTTATACACTTTTTTCCTAAGAATCACCATTTCGGAGATGCGTATTTCCCTTTCCGTGTTCAACTGGCGACACCGGTCTCGCGAAATCAACACGCTTTTGTTTTACTACGGAATTCTACGAGCCCGTGTTCAATTCGCGTGAACTGAGCACGCTTTTGCGATCAAGCAACGTTAAAAGAAGTTTTACAAAATAGTGTGCAATTGAATGGAACACGGTTTTTTAACCTGTGATATACCACTCAATAGACATAAAACCTATTTAGTCTAATATGATAAACACTTTTTTTTTCATCCTATGTCGACGGAGCCCGGCGCCCCTATTTCTGTGTAAAGGGTTTAAAGTAACCTAACCAAACCGAACCTCGGGGTGCCCTTCGCTTGCCCTTGCATTCTATGGCGTTAAACCTTACCCAGCGCCACTTGATCACAAAGGCGTGCTCAGTTAACGCGAATTGAACACGGACTCGTAGGATTCCGTAGTAAAACAAAAGCGTGTGGATTTCGCGAGACCGATGTCGCCAGTTGAACACGGAAAGGGAAATACGCTTCGGAGATATAGCGATGCAAAAAGTTGAAAAAGTTGTGTTCTTCATAGTACAGACGCCAGCACATCAACCTACTACAATCTGTCAAATTTCTTTAACAGATTTTCAACTTTATCACTTAATTATAAGGTTCAAAGTTGATTGGGAAAATCTGACAGTTTCGGGTAGGTTGATGTGCTGGCGTCTGTACATATGTATGTCAATTACCTTAATATACGTTACAGAGCCGTAATACAAGTAAAATATTAGTTTTTGTGGCGTATACATACATATTATACAATTCTAAGAATATAAACTTTCTTTGAATATAAACTTTTCTTTGAAAAATTTACTTGTACCCAGCAGGAAGAAGAAGAAGAAGACAGTATGCTTGAAGTTCTATTAGATGATTATCAATCAGACGGATAATTTTTCCCTTACACCGCTTTCATCATTCCTCTTCCCCCTGGACCGCCGTACGGCGTTAACGTGCCCTAATAGCTGTATTGTTTTATTTAAAATATTTAAACTCAATTTTAAATAAATTAAATCCATCGAATAAAATAGGATCACATAAAACCGAGGAGGTTAAAAACCGCGAGTGTCTGCGCAAGAGTACTACGCGTGAGCGCACTCCTACTCTACCACCACCGCTACTTCGTGAGACCTGCGGACCTGCCCCCAAGCACGTAAGAAGACTCACACTAATTAATTAAAAGCGTGTATGGTGCTTTCAAAGTGGGCGGTTACAATAAGAACTCGCCTTCCTTACGCTACTGGACGACAACAGTTACACTAGCTCCGCCCAAAAGTGAAAGGAATTCCAAGGACGCCCAATCTCGAGCGCACACTGCGAAGTCATTAGCTAATTAGTTTGCGAAAGACGTCCCCCGTCGCTTGCGCATTACGTGTACGTTTAACTCCTTATACGCTCTTACCTCCTGGTAGTAATGGACTCATCTATGGACAAATCTGTATCGGACACAGAAATTCACTTAGCGGGAACTGTAAAAACACCACCAAACTATGTTTTCCAAAGAGTAAAGAGAGGCAGGGATGAGATGGAGGACTCTGTTACTACACAATTAAGCGAATTTAAAGAGGAGATAAAGAAAATGCTAACAATTTTCTCGGAAAAACAGGGAAATGAGATTGAAAAAATGAACTCAACATTAAAGGAGATTCACCAGTCCAACATTACCATTCAACATTCAATTGAATTTTTATCAGCTCAAAATGAAGAACTTAAAGCGAAGATAATACACCTTGAGAAGCAGTCTGTGGAAGATAAGAAATGTATCGCTATGCTGGAAAATAAGATTGAGGAAACACAGATGGGAGCTCGAAAAAGTAATTTAGTTATAAAAAATGTGCCAAGAAAAAAAGATGAAACTAAAGAGGATCTTCTTGAAATGACTATGTGTCTCTTTCAAAACCTTCAATGCAGCGTAAAGAAATACGACATCAGGGATATCTACAGAGTACGTGGAAAAACAGCTGAAAAACAAAACACCCCAATCGTCGTAGAAACTGGCTCCACAATCATGAAAACAGAGATCCTAAAAATGGCCAAAGCATTCAATATAAAACACCAAAACAAATTACGCTGTATTCATATGGGAATGAAAATTCAAGAAGACACCCCAGTCTTTGTATCTGAGCATTTAACGCCTAAGGGCACTCGTTTACACTTCCTGGCAAGAGACCTAACTAAATCTGGATTGTACAAGTTTTGCTGGACTGCATACGGAAAAGTCTATGTGAAAAAGAATGAATCAAGTCAAACTATTCACATTACATCTGAAGAACAGGTACAAAAACTTTTACTAGATCAATGACTATATTTTCATTATTTTTTAGATTTCCTTAATTTAACAGTTAAAACCCTAAACCTATGTTTTATCGTGTGGGATTTTCAAACTGTCTCTGATGTATTTTTTTTTTCCACTCTGTATCATTGTATTTTATTACTCGTTATAAAATTAAGTTATTTGCATATTATACTAACCTACTCTCGCACACACAGCTCAGTCATTTACCCTCTCACATTTTCATATTATAGACAACATTATCACATACTCAATTTCACTTACACTTCCGTACTTATGCTAAAAATCCACAAAATACAGTCTTCCAATATAAGCCTGATTACAAATAAACTATATACAGTTCTAAAACCTATTCACCTTGATATACGCACCTACTTATTTGCGACGACATTTCTACCAATTTACTATTTAAATGGATAATACACATCAAACCATATCTGACATCGACAGCATTAACATAGCCCGAACTATTGAATGCGATTCTTCAGAATTACACAAGCATTTAAAAATTAATAAAAGCGATCTTACTATCGTATCACAAAATATTCGTAGTATATACTGTAATTTTGATAGCCTGCTAATCACTTTATCTTCTATTAATTTCGATCCGGATATAATAATTCTAACAGAATGTAGATTAAATATCAATAAAGCTATTCCCCAAATTAATAACTATCAGTCTTATACAACGTCTCGACAGCTTAATCAAAATGACGGAGTGGTTGTATATGTCAAAAGTTCCCTAAAACCTAAAGTAGAGGAAATACAGCTTACCCAGGCATCCTGCCTACAACTGGATGTATTGGGCAACATGGTGTTCTGTATCTACCGCTCTCCATCTAATACAAATACTGACAGTTTTATTGACTCACTAAGTTCACACCTAGAGACTCAAAAATCGCAGAAAAACATTATTATAGCTGGCGATATAAATATTAATATCAAGCCAGGTCACAATGAATCGTCCCAAGATTATAAAAATAGAGTCAACTACCTTAATATGCTTTCATTATTTGGCATACTTCCCGGACATTTACTGGCAACTAGAGAACGCAACTGTCTTGACCATTTTATGTTGAAGTTACACAAAGCCAAGTTCTCGGCAGCTATCGCCATTTTACACACTTCGATCTCTGACCACTATACTACTCTTCTTTCCTTATCTAAGTTAAAAAATGTTCAGATACCTATTAAAACAACTACTACAATAAATTTCGAACAAGCTCTGAAAGATCTTCAGGAAAAAAACTTATCAAATCTATTGTTCTGTGATGATCCTAATTTATTAATTAATTGTTTCGTTAACATTCTAACCAGTGTAATAAATGACAACACTTGTTCAAAAAATATCCCAAACAGTGAACGTATCATCAAACCTTGGATGACCACCGGCATCCTTCGGTGCATCAGAAACCGCAATAAAATGCAAAGGCAATGTCGTAATGAACCGCACAATGAAGTTCTAAAAATTACCTATACGAGATACAGAAACTTTTGTACGAAATTGATAAAAAAATTAAAAAGGAAATATGAAAGAGAATTAATTAAAAACTCTATATCAAATAATAAATTACTTTGGAAAAATATTAAAAATATCACCTATACTAGTAAATCAAAAAGCCAAAATTTAGATCTATTAAATATTAAATCAACCCCTATGGAATCTATTAATTATATAAATGATTATTTTGCTAAAATTGGTATGCACTTAGCTCAACAAATTCAACCAGGAACTAATAACAATGACTCTACTAGACATTCAAATAGAATAGGACATCAACTTAATACTTTCGTGCTATTTGATACAGACGATTCTGAGGTCTATAAAATTTTAATGAACTTGAAATCGGATAGTGCTGCTGGTTGGGACAATATATCTACGAAATTCCTAAAACTAATCAGTCATGAAGCTGTCCCTATATTAACTCACCTCACTAATCTTTGCTTCCAAAATGGTACATTCCCAGCATTGTTAAAACAGTCTGTTATAATCCCAGTTCACAAGGGTGGAGACGGAGATGACGTCAATAATTATAGGCCCATTTCGATTCTACCATCCATATCCAAAGTTTTAGAGAAAATTATTAATATTAGATTGATGAAGTATTTTAATAAATTCAAGTTATTGTCTCAGTCTCAATTTGGCTTCAGACAAGGCTTAAGTACCGAGGACGCAGTTACTGCATTAAGTTCTCATGTAATTGAACAATTGGATGGTGGAAGCACATGCTTAACAGTATTCTTAGACCTTAAAAAGGCGTTTGACACCGTCTCCATCCCAATCCTTGTCAACAAGCTTGAACAAGCTGGAATAAGAGGTAATGCGCTCAGCTTGCTCAGTGATTATCTCACTAATAGGAAACAGAGGGTAAAGATAGGATGCTACATTAGTGATGAAATGGATGTGTCATACGGCGTCCCGCAGGGTAGCGTACTTGGACCTACACTCTTCCTGCTTTACATTAATGACCTTTGTAACATTCAATTAAAAAACGCCAAAGTCTTTGCGTACGCCGATGACACAGCTATTGTTTTTTCTGGTAGCTCCTGGGCAGATATCAAGCAAACTGCTGAAATAGGAATGGCTCAAATAGCTAATTGGCTTAAAAAGAACTTGTTGTCCTTTAATGTACTAAAAACTAATTTCATCTGTTTTACTGTAAGTAACCGCACACAACCAGCCGAAGATTTTAAAATAATAATACACGAGTGTGGTAACACACAAAACGATACTTGCAACTGCCCATGTCTTAAAAAAGTTCCACAAACTAAATATTTAGGAGTTATTTTAGATCAAAATTTGTCCTGGTATCCCCATCTTGAACAAGTCAGCAATAGAATCAGGAAACTCAGCTGGATGTTTATAACATTAAGATTTGTGGTCCCAACTAAACTTTTAGTAGAAGGCAAAAATCGTACCAGGAATCTTCTTAATGAAGTATATACTGCTCTTGTGCAATCAGTCCTCACTTATTGTATCCCAGTGTGGGGAGGAGCGGCTAAAACTAAATTTTTAACTCTGGAACGAGCTCAGCGAAGTTTAATCAAAATTATGTATTTTAAAAAAAGACGATTCTCTACGGAAAGCTTGTATCAAATTAGTAATTTACTCTCTGTAAGGAAATTGTACATTGTTCAAGTCGTTCTCAGGAAACATAAGTCTCTACCATATAATAGTGCTCAATCAAAAAGAAGAAAAGATATCGTCGCAGATATTCCCCGAACTAAATTGAAATTCACTAGCAGACAACTACACAAACGTTCTGCTCAATTATATAATAAAATAAACAAATACGTGTACGTTCATAATAAAAATAGGTACAATTGTAAAACAAGCTTAGTAAATTGGATTAAAACACTTTCCTATGATAAAACGGAGGCTTTGTTACAACAGATTGAGTAATCAGACATATCACACATTTTTCATCCAACTCATTCTATTTATTATCATATTCACATCAAATCACAAACACCACATTCACATCACAACATACATCACATTCATATCACAACACACAATACTGTAACTTCACACACACCACTTCACGTCACAACACACACCTCACATCACGCTACACGTCACGCTTAAATTAGTTACCTATACCATTGTTATGGAAGAGCGGAGCCTTCTAACACAGGCATTATCTGCCTAAAAGGAGACTTCGAATACAAATTTGTAACTATTTGCTGATTTGTGACAATAAACAATTTTTTATTTTATTTATTTTTTAATCATTTCCAATAGTAAGTACTATTTTTTATTTGATACAATATTTTAACTCAACAGGACCACAATAGATCGTGGAATAGGCCTACCGGGGAAACCACGTTAAAAAAATGCGCCAAGTACACTACCTCACGGGTGGCGCGGGAACATGCATAATAAGAAGAGCACAACTTTTTCAACTTTTTACATCGCTGTATCTCCGAAATGGTGATTCTTAGGAAAAGTGTCAAAACAATTTTTGTAGATAATTGCATGATGAACAATTTTGTCTTACCTACTTTTATGATAAAACTTACCGTTTAGCTAAATAATGCAAAAAACCGATTTTTGCAACATTTGACCTTGAATTTTTTTTTTGCACACGTCTGATCGATGGGGACTTTTGACGATTTGTTTGTAATGGTGTTCCCAACATTTGTACCAATTTTCACCTTTATGCGAATTAATGTAACTTTACCCCTATTTTTGAAGCTAACTTGACCGGACTATTATGGATACACAAGACACACAAGCGACACGCGTCGACGACAGAGGCAACTTCGTAAGCGTCGATGTGTGTCGTCGGTTGTTTATGCCATATGCCCTTTTAGGTACCTACTTATTTGAAGTTATTTGTTCTGTGGTTTATGCACACTTAATTCGGCCGCGTCGTCGTCGTCGCGACGGCCTACAGGCAGTGTTGGGTCAATCAACTAATTTTTTCAATCAATTGATTGATTAGTCATGACTAATTTAGTCACAACTAATTTAGTCATGATTGATTTAATCATGACTAAAATAGTTAATCATAATCATAACTAAATAAATTAGTCATTGGTCATTCAATCATTATTTTTGATTGATGACTAAACTAAAAATGCTAAGCTGGCTAACTCCATTTTTTGTTTCATTAGAGACATCTATCGCGCTATTTAAATTATTCATCACTCTCATAAGTTGATTGATAGCATTTTCCATTTTTGTATTTGTACAGACGCCAGCACATCATCCTACACCTAACTGTCACATTTTTCCAATCAACTTTGAACCTTATGCTTCAGTGATAAAGTTGAAAATCTATTAAAGAAATTTGACAGATTGTAGTAGGTTGATGTGCTGGCGTCTGTACCTACATGATTTTTTTTTTTATTATAACTGCTACTACTGTAAAAAGTTAAAAGTAGATAAAAGGCAAAAAAGGGGAAATGGAGCTGATATTTTAATGACGAATTTCTTTTCGGAAGAAAGTAAAGATGTAGACCTTTTACACCGTTACCCATTAATAAAAAAAATATTTTTGGAGCACAATACACCAATGCCATCTTCTGGATCTGTAGAAAGGATGTTTTCATATGCAACAATGACCAGTCTACCAAAATCACAGAGATTGTCTGATGAACAATTTGAAAACCGTGTGGTTATGAAAACCAATTTAAATAATTTTAAACAAAATTAACCCGTAGTTTGTTGTTGTAATTGTATAACGTGCTACTGCCTACATGTTAATTAAAAAATTAAACTGATTCTGTTGTAAAGATTGTGTGTTATTTTATTATGACAAAAGCTTTTATTAAAACTTGTGAATAACGAATCAACATTCTGTGAGTGTTAACTTGGCAACGGCGTAATTTTCGATATTAAATTAGTCATGAGAAATTTAGTCATGATTAAATAACTAAGACTAACACTAATCAATCATCATACATGATTGAATTTTTTTAGTCATTACTCATTAGTCATGATTAAATAATTTAATCTTAGATATCAATCATCAATCAAACTAAATTTTGCCCAACACTGCCTACAGGCCACACTGGCAGATCGTGTCGTCTGTTCCGGTTTAGGAGAGGATGTAACCTCTTTAATTTCTAATGCCTCCTTTATGTCATCACTACCTCGTAGAAGCAGGCGACTGGAGCGCAGGAGTGAATCAGGATAAGGGGGCGAGAACAGCTTCACCTCTCGTTAGAGAGTAGTAGGTATATTCCTTGAGCTTCATTCACTACAACTATAGATGCTGGCGGGAAAAATTCCGAATCATTCCCGTCGAATACTTCGGAAGTATTCCGAAATATTCTGAAACTGGGAATATTTCAATTGTCAAAAAAAAACTGTACTCGATTGAGTACAGCGTAACAAAGTAAAATAATAAGGTGTATCACTTAAAATATCAACATAATATATTATACTTAATCAATCATATTTGTAATAAAATAAACATTTATATTTTACTTATGTGCCACTGAAAAATAAATTCACCCACCACACAACAAATAAACACGTTTATTCCTGAATAATTCGGGCGAAATATTCCACGGAAACATTCGATTGCGGGGTATGAATCTTTCTCCGCGGGCGAAAACTTCTCCGGGGAGCATCTCCCCTCTTACCGCACCGCGCACCGCTAACAGTGTTTCAAATAAATGACACTAGATGGCACGACATTTATTGATTAATGGTTGAAGTGTAATTTTCAAGTTTTTATTGACTTTTATAAGGTTTATTCATACATAATCAACTCTTATACACACCAAATTATGTAACAATAAGCTCTTATTTCAAATTTCAAAGATGATTGGAATGCACAATTAATATTTATACCAGTAGATGGCGCTGTATTAAATTTCAAAGGTTAACATCTCGATTTTTTAAATTTTGTTTTGTTTAATAATATCACTGATAATAGGAGTTCGTAGCAGCAGTACAAAAGTACAGTGTGCTTTTAACGTCATCTATTCGGAATAAAAGTATAATGTAACCCTTCTTGCAAAGTCGCTACTAACACTATCTACTGGGAACGAACGCGATTAATGACAAAAATAGCTAGAATTGCCAGATGAAATCTGCTCTTTACGTCGGGACATTTCTTTGTATGGGATGAGGCATCTGTATGCTATATCGATGCAAAATACGATATTTCAGCAAAAAAAAATAAAAGGGGTTTGAAGGTTTTGGCCCTAAAATCAGCCGCCATTAGTATTTTTTTTGAGAATCGCGGTGCACAACAAAAGTTATATATTTAGATAGAGGACACTTATACAAACAAAAAATGTTATATAACATAATATCCTAAAGCGTCAGGTTTCGGAGTTATTCACCGAAATATAAGTCGAAAACAACAAGGATATTTTTGTTTTTTTTTCCCTCTAGGTAAGCATATTAAACTATTGAGGTAATAGAAACGTTATGAAACCTTTATGGAGAAGAAACAAATGAAGAATAGACATTTTTTAAATAAATAATTAAACACGGCTATTTATAGTTCGTTTTTTAATCCCAGAGACTAATCTGACAAGTGTAATGTTAAACTTCTATACCTACTAAAAAAAAACGAAAACACAAGACTTAAATGTCAGATTAGTCTCTTTTTTTTTTTTTTTTACCCCTATAGTTCAATATCCTTACCTGGAGGGCAAAAAAACAAAAAAATCCTTGTTGTTTTCGACTTATATTTTGGTGAATAACTCCAAAACCTGACGCTTTAGGATATTATGTTACGTAACATTTTTTGTTTGTATAAGCGTCCTCTATCTAAATATATAACTTTTGTTGTGCACCGCGATTCTGAAAAAAAATCAAAATGGCGGCCGACCTTAGGGCCACCCTCCATACAAAAATCTTCTAACCCCTTTCAATAAAATTCATTTTGAATAATTCTGATTTAAAGAAACTTTCCCAGAAGTATTCCGGAATTATTCAGAATTTTTCAGAAGTTTTGCAACTATAACTACAACCAGTATTCTCGAATGTGTGGACTTTCATTTCTAGAAACGTTTACAGAACAATACTTTCACGCAAATTCTGGTTCTAGTAACCGGTTGAATGCCGTAATTACTGACACAATTAAAAAGCCATTGTGTCTCGCGTGGATCCACGTTTCAGCATACGAAGGGTTAAAAATAGCAAAACTATTTCTTTGTTGATCGTGTTTTGGGAATTTCAATAATTTTACACAAGTTAACGACAAACTATGTTTTATTTTATATTACTAAAGATTAAATACACAAACAAATAAATTAGGTACAGACGCCAGCACATCAAGCTACCCGAAACTGTCAAATTTTCCCAAACAACTTTGAACCTTACGCTTTAGCGATGTTGAAAATCTATAATTAAAGACATTTTACAGATTGTAGTAGCTTGATGTGCTGGCGTCTGTACATTTGATTAATACATCTGTAAATTTTAACTTCTTAACATTACGAAAACAAATTATTGAAATCTTGACTTATTTGAATTAATTATTTCCAGTTGGTTCTGCATTTTCGTTGCGTAGTTCATGCCTGATATCGATATTCGACTGCAGCAGCTCCTTCAACCTTTCGTGTATATTATCATTTTTTTGCTCCAAATAGTCCAATGCAGAATTTAACTCATCCAATTTAGAATCCAACATGACGTATTCTGAAATTGAAAAAAGAAAGTAAGTAAATAGGTAAGCACCTATTTAGTATCTCACAGTGAAAACCATGGAGGTCAATACTGTTAATTGGTCAAACCCAGTTTTGACTTATTATATTTATAATTTTCTAAAAATATATGGAATTATATATAATTGAGCGCAAGATCCGAGATTAAATGTTCTTATTAATTTATTAAAACTGTTTCGTTTTAGATGATGACATCAGCAATGAAGAATCATATGATGACGAAGAAAGTAATGATGACATATCAGATGAAGAAGATTAATTTAAAAGTCTTATGTACATTATGTTACAACAAATAAAATACATTTTAGCCATAATTTCTTTTTTTATTTAATGTAATTTACATCAATGATATGAGCTTTCACGCTACGCCTCTTACCCGCACTCACGTAGAATCTTTCCCCTCGCCTGTCAAGGACTTGTGTTAGCCAGAACCGCCTGTCATTGTACCAACTTACTTTAAATTGTTTAAAGAAACACGTCTATAAATTTCAACTTTACAGAATAAAGTTTATTTTAATTTATAAGTACATAATACACCTTTAGGTTCACCTGTCAGGTACTTGTGCTAATCGAAAACGCCTGTCAATTTTTATTTCAAACTCTATAACAAATAAACAAAATGGTATAAAAATTTCAAGCTTACAGGAACAAGTTTTTTTTTCAAAAGTTTCCTACACTTTCAAAAATATAGGGGTTGATGATGTGCAGGGCTGAGGCTTGCCAGGTGATGGTTATTGTACTTAGCATGCTATGACTCATCACCATAAGAATTTCTAGCCTTACAGACATACCGTTACTCGGACGGTCCACTAGCTCTCCTACTATTATGGCAAATCAATTATGTCTAATAATATTTTGCGTAGTGATCATTATGCTGAATTTCGTTATGCCAATGAAAATTATGACTATATATTTTATGTTTATCATTAGTAAACCGTTTGCCCTACCCTGTGATTTTTTTTAGTGCCACAGGCGCGCATGGGGCTTCCTTGACGTGTTTTTTAAGGAATTTTTCACTTTATGTATGGATAATATGAAAAATGATTACCTACACGCTGAGTTTTAGGGGTTTACGTGTTTCATAAAGGGTGTCGAAATCTTCATAATTTTTGCGATAGGACACCATTTTCTAAGCAAAAGAAAAAAAAAGATACAGTAAGTACTGTTTTTGCACCTGAAGTCGAGGTGTTGGTGTGAATTTCTATTCATGACAACTAATTTTATTCCACACCTTTTTAATTGTGATTAAAAATAGTCAGATTTAGTTAGACAATCAAAATTTTATGTGAAAAACATGATATTCAGAATAGCAAAATTGGCATTTTCAATAGATTAATAACTCCGTGCTATCTTAGTGCTGTCAAACTAAAAATATAGTTAAGTTGTGTCAAAGTGACACAACTATATTTTTAGTCAATTTCAGAATGGGAAATCGTCATTTGACAGGAATAAACTACATTGTAAATTTGAGTGATTTTTAGTCTAGTTTAGAGGCATTTGTGACAAGAGAATCGTCACTATTGTGCATTAGAAGATCATAATGTATTAATTGTATATATGATTATAAAGGAAAAACAAAATTTGATAAAAATAATCTCTCCATCCTTCTGAAAAGGGTTTGTTTACACACTCATCAGATACATTTGGAACATAGAAATGATATAATTTAAGTCAGCCAATGTTACCATCACTAGGGGGGCCCCTGCCCCATGCAAGACTCAGTGAGAAGCTATTATTACGAATAATTTTTTATACAAATATCCAGGATGGTATGAAGCCTATGTTCTTCTCCAGGTTCCAGGCTAGCTACTTGTTATATTGCATAACGATCGGTTCAATAGTTTAGATACAGGCATACAAACAACGTACGTAGATACCTTTGAACAATGCTTACCTTCAACGACATTTTCTTCAGTCTGCTCAGTAGGTTCAATCTCATTGTTATCTATAATGCCATTTTGGTCACTGTTGTTCTGATCTTGGCCAGCCATGGTAAAGTAATTAGGTGTTTTGGTTGAAACTTGTTAAATTGCGTATTTGCGTTTACTACTGCTCGACTGGTTCACTTATTCCAACTTATTCACTGGCTGAGCACGGGCTCGGTGTTCCCTTATTTATCCCTATTAAAATTTTTCTCTATGGATTTCATCATAGGACATGTGACAGAACAGGAGAATGTTGCCTTATCCAAAATTTCTATTCAGTAAAAAAGTCCCCTGTGATTTCATGATTTGCTTATCCAACTGTTTAAGGACATATTCAGTGCTCTCCACAGAGTACATTTATATATAGGAGAGTGCTCACCTGACGGTCGAAACTGACGGTCAGTGCGTACGCACGCACTGACCGTCAGTCAGCTTCCGCTACGCACTGAATGCTCCGAAGCATTGCATAGCGCGTCAGTCGCTCACTCTTTGCCTGACGTACGCAGTACCGACGCGCTCAACTGACCGTCTCTGTCAGTATTGCGTATGCGGACGCGGTCAGTGCTGCTCTGAATGCATGCATAGTTTCTGTGGCGATAGCTACGGCAGACCGACATCAGTCCTGCTCCTGAGTTCCTGACCGTCAGGAGAGCACTGAATACGGCCTTGGTAATGGAGACTGCGCCCGCAAACACAGCATTTGGCCATTGTCGGTGACGGAAACGGAAGGCTACACGTCAGTCGCGGTCGGCGATTAGCCGTGTGATCAGACAGACCTATAGACGTAAAACAACCGATTTAAAACGTTTTAAACCCCAAATAAATCGTTTTAAACGGTTGAAAACTCGCCTACAAAAATAAAAGAGCTGTGGTTTATACACTTCATTGTGGGCAATTCTTGGTCACCTGACGTCATGTTTCGTTTTAATTTGTTTAGAGAACATCAATAGAAAGTACCGACCTACATTACCTACTAGGTACACGAAAACTTAAGTATGTAGCCTACCTGTACTTATTATATTATATTACACACACTAGATTAGAAGACATCATTAAAACAATGCCGTCCGTTTTACTTGCGCAAGAAAGAGACAACGTTATGTCTTCAAGGCCATCGCGCCGGTGCCGCGCCGCCGCACAGTGGGCCCATACTGAAAATTTGTGGACTTAGGCAACAAAGTTCCAATATCGATGCGATTTTTTTTTATATGACGTGTTATGATATTCCTAACAACTTTTATTCTTATAAAATTTCGTCTAAAGTTGATAGTTTGTCTTGAAAAAAATTTATTAGTTTTTTTTGTATGGAGCGAATCACGTTTCATTTTTTTTCTTCAATTGTACTAATATGTTGAGTGTGTGGCGGTGAGTATATGATAGCTAGGGTCATTCTCTATCCATGAAAAAAAAATCAGCGCCGGCTATCTGCGGCATCGCGAGTAATCATTCGGTAAAAAAAAATTATTTTGTATGAAATTTTTTGCCATTTAAAATAAATTCAAAGTATATTTTTTGTCTCATTTGGCTGTTTTGACCTTCTTTTTAGTTAAATATATAGTTTTAATAGCGCATAATTACATATAACTAGTAATTCTGGTAGAGATTTAGTTATTATTGCATGTTATCGGTAGCACCTGCATTGTGATTGATGACTCATTTGTTTGTGCGCTCGGCTAAGCGCATAACTAATGAGTTTTCAAAAATGCTCGTCTCTGATTGGCTGTGTTATTTTTTTAACTGCACGTTATCTATTGTTGAATAAATATCGTAATAAGTTTCAGGTTATACTAATTTTGTTAATGATAGGTGAAATAATTTAAATCTGTACGGGCAAGTCATTGATAATTACCTACATAATCAAGCGTATGTATATTATAGTATAAGTTATCGTACGTATGACCATGACCAATATGAAACTGTGAAGTAATTGTAGCCCTGAAAAGGGCTGTTTGTCATATTCCTAGCCCTGATGGGCTTTTGTGGGAATAATCTAGAGCCGGATCACATTATTTCTTGTTCCAGAAGTGCTAGTGGGTCTGGCAAATTTTCGGACTCTGCTATGAGGCATTCTTCTTCCTCCATAATCTCACTGCCACAGGGAGGCTCAGTAGTCTGTAACAACTGAATTGCTTCAGGCAACAACTCATTATGAACCTTCTTCGTTATTTTAGGCCTTATGTAGGATATGTGGGGATCAGAGCTTATTAGAAGTCCATGAAGGATGTCCTCGTTTGTTGCTATTCTCCCTGTTTTCCGAGTGTGCCTCTCCCTGACGTTTCTGAAGTCCTTATTACGGGCTTCCGAAGCTTCTTCAGATAAGGTACCTAAAACGAATAAGTTATGTACATTTTAATTTCAAAACGCAATCGAGTCAAATATAATACATCATACTATGTATATTTATTTTTTACTTACCGATTGGCAAAACACCAAAGTGGTTACAGATGTCTGCACCGTGCATTAGAAGTTTATGTACACTAACTGGCATGTAGTACCACGAATAGTGTTGCACGTACACATCAGCTGTTTCTCTACAGTACCTTCTAAATTTTTCACAGTCAATGTTTTTGCCTGATGATATGGCTTGTAGAATAACGGAAAATCTGAAAATCAGATTTTCGTCAATTCCCGTTATTCTGGAAGATCTTTTGTAATCTTGGAAAAAGCGCCTCGCAGTATTCCCGTCATTTGTAGTTCCAAAACCCTAAAATGGGAAAACAATACTGTAATATACAATATATAGAGATATAATACACAAACAACATAAAAAGAGCGAAAATTAAATACATACCTGTTTGACTATATCAATCAGCATTCCAGTTTGCTCACGAAATTCTTGTTGCGTGGTATTTTTTTAAGCTTGTTTCAAAGCCTTATGTTCGCCTCGAGCAGTCCATCGCTGAAAATCCAGATTATAAGTTATATGGAGAAGACATTCCATACACCGAATCTTCATATGCAGTGAAGAAATTCCTTGTTTGTAAATTTCTTCACGAAGTGGTTTGGAAGCCAAAGCGTCTAAATTATTCATTTCGCTCGGTTTTGCCAAGCAAATGGGACACGTTGCAAATGATGGTACTTCAGCAATAATATTGGCCACTTTTCCATCAATCATGGTCATATGCAATTCATGTGATACAATAATATTTCCAAACTGTGTAGATATTCGTTCATCAATTTGTTTTTTCATCTCAGACTCTTCAGACTTTATAAAATCAGCTGTCTCTGAAGTGAAAGTAAACTTCACTGGTCGACAGTAAAGAGTTGAGCAAGGTGTGGGGTTCTCCCAAACTATATTTTCATTCCCAGATGATGGGCTAGTAGACACTAGCCGAAGAGGGACGATACTTATCATGACTACTGATGAATCATCGAACTCTGTAGCTGTGTTTGACGTTTTCTGTTTATAATTACTCTGCGACGAAGAACCATCAAGTCCCCATTTCCAGGTTAACTTGAGTTCTTCATTTTGAGACCTATCAACAGAATTCATATCTAGTAAAATCCTCTTCACAGTGTGGTCCAATAGCGCTTGCAATTTAATGTGAGCTCCTTTTTCAGTAATCTCCATACTCTCTTGTGGTGGGTAACATCTTTTCTTGGCATTTACAAGATTTGGATAAGATGGAAAGGCAGCACAGTTTTCTTCTTTCAGAAATTGTCGAAGAGCTAAGTATTTCCATTTCGAGAGCGCAAGTGATGTATAAAGAGCTAAACACTTATCTTCAGAGACAGTACTTAAGCTCTGCTTCTTGAATAGTCGCTCATCTACTTCGGATAGCGCATCTGGATTACTGGAAAGGTATTCGACCACTTTTGCCAGATTCGTTTTGCCGTTGTCTTTCAATTTTGTTATGTACCAGTGCTGCAACTCTTCCTCGGAATTTTCCTCTACTATGGAAGTAGAACGTCTTTTTTTTTGCTTATTACTTAAGTCTTCGAACGGTTTTCTGTGCTCCTTTTCTGTAGATGTTCCCGCTTCCTCAGTACATACTGCAAGAGTAGGAACATGGGAATCTATATCCACAGGCTCAGATAAGGCTGCGTCTGAAAAGCCCATCTCACTTCTCAGGTCAACAGTGTCACAAACAGGCCATTTGATGTTTTTTTCCAACCACTTGCGATTACTTTCACGGTTCATAAAAGTTTTTTGATGTCTACATGACTCTATCCACTTTTTATTTAGATTTACACAAAAAAGTCGACAGAACTCCTTGATTCGGTTCTTGTCTTCTTCAGAAACTTCGGTAGTCAAGACAGAAATGATACTTTCATATAGAAACATATGATTTTTCAGATCACCGCCACTTCTTAATTTCACAAAAAGATCTAGGTTGGTACAAAATCCAGCCATAGTTCTAATGTAAATATAAAAATAAAAGTATTTCACTGTGTTCACAAATAAGCGACAAGAGCGAAACTAGATGGACTTAATGAATGTCTTTATATTTATAGTCAGTGTTAATTACTCAAGTAGTGGACATAACAGTGAGTGAAAATTATTCAGCCAATCAGAGACGAGCATTTTTGAAAACTCATTAGTTATGCGCTTAGCCGAGCGCACAAACAAATGAGTCATCAATCACAATGCAGGTGCTACCGATAACATGCAATAATAACTAAATCTCTACCAGAATTACTAGTTATATGTAATTATGCGCTATTAAAACTATATATTTAACTAAAAAGAAGGTCAAAACAGCCAAATGAGACAAAAAATATACTTTGAATTTATTTTAAATGGCAAAATATTTCATACAAAATATTTTTTTTTTTACCGAATGATTACTCGCGATGCCGCAGATAGCCGGCGCTGATTTTTTTTTCATGGATAGAGAATGACCCTAGCTATCATATACTCACCGCCACACACTCAACATATTAGTACAATTGAAGAAAAAAAATGAAACGTGATTCGCTCCATACAAAAAAAACTAATAAATTTTTTTCAAGACAAACTATCAACTTTAGACGAAATTTTATAAGAATAAAAGTTGTTAGGAATATCATAACACGTCATATAAAAAAAAATCGCATCGATATTGGAACTTTGTTGCCTAAGTCCACAAATTTTCAGTATGGGCCCACTGTGCGCCGTTCGGATATACTCACCAGTGTTACTTGGTTTAAGTATTTGTTGGTGAAACGCTTCTTCGCGGAAAAGTAATTGTTTGCGTCTAAATGATTGTTAGCTTGTATTTTTTTATTTGAAATGGGGTACTCTTGACGCTAGTCTAGGTCACAGGTGACAGAGACAAAGTCGACGATGTATTAGTCGATCGTGTACCTACTATTTATTTCCTAATTCATGTTACGTATCGGTATTTTGTAGGAACCTTTGTTTCGTTTTTATTATTATAAAATAAATTATCAGTGGAAACTTGTAAATGACCATCAACTTCATAAATAAGTTAGCTGTAAGTTTTCCGAATAGAATATATTAAAATATATGCGATATCTTGCTATTGTTTATTGGTAAATATAAAAAATGAATTGGTAACTAACTGTAGTCAACTACTCAACCTGCTCATAATGTTAGCGGTGAGGCCTGTGGGGCCTTCACCGGCGCACGGTGGGCTGAAAATCGGCTTTCATAGACTTAGGCATTTTATTTTGCAAGTGCCAGTTTTTATGCCGGATATCACTTCTATTAGTTATAACAATATACAAAAATGACACCAGAATTGATTCTGCACAAAAACGAAGGAATTATAATTTTTTTACGAAAATTTTGTATGGAGCTAGTATGAAAAATCGAAATATCTCTAAAACGGCAGGGATAACCGTAATATCCTTATAGGAGGTTATAGTACTAATTATTTATGATTTTTTGACATACGTTACATAATGGTTGTAGATGCCGTTTTTTTTTAAAAATCGTCAAAATATTTTTATTTATTTTTACATATGAAACTGTTCAAAACGATCCGTGAACTGTGTCAAAGTTAAGAACATCGTTAGGAAGCATGCTTTTTCCCCAAATATTAAGAATATGTGACAAAAAATAGACTGTAAATATACATATACTTTTATTGATAGGTAATTTAAATAAAACAAAAGTAACAAAAATAATATCTAAGTGCTATAAATTCAATTATACAAAATATTTGAAACAATAATCTATGAAATTATTAACTAAACATATTGGTACAATAAACTAACATAACAAATAATTAAATTTTACAAATTTTCTTTACAACTTTCGTTGTCGGACTCCAATTCCGAGTCAGAATCCAGATTGGATATACCTACAAACTCGAACTCAGTTTCCGGAAACTGTATTAGGTCGAGAGTTTCAGCAAAAAAGGTTGTCTTTCTTTTAAACCGACTTCAAAAAAAGGAGGAGGTTGTCAATTCGACGGTATGTTTATTTTTTTTTTTTTGTATGTTTGTTACGCGATTACTCCGTCAATTGTAGACCGATTTTCAAAATTATTTTTTTGTTCGAAAGGAGATACTTCTGAAGTGGTCCCATAGTCACCAAGCCAGGATCTGATGATTGGATCCTGGAGAAATCGAAGGAACTCTTCAAATATTATAGGCACACCTATAGCGATTTGGGTATTTTTTATAGTAATTCGTGCATTTGCTCTCGGAAAGTACCATTTGGTGAAGTGGAACTGATGATGAAGACCCAGATGGACACCGGAACTACTCAATAATATTTAAGTATTTCACGAGTTGCGATTCGATTACTTTAATATGATTGCTAAGCAATTTATGCTCGCCACGATGTGAATGGTAATATGGAGCTGATGGTGGACCAGGAGAACTCCACCACCACCAGCACCATCAAATCCCCACTTCGATATCAGCTTTAACTGCTTATTTTCCACATTATCAGAAAGACTTTGAAGAATCCGCTTCACCGTGATGTCAAGTAAAGCTTGAAGTGTAATTCTAGCTGATGAATCCGTAACTGACACTGATTGATTAGGAGGGTAGCATGCAAGCTTAGTTTGTTGCAGTTGATAGTAGGATGGGTAAATATCCTTAGCACCTTCCCGAATGGCAGTCTCTCGCAACGTAATATTTTGCCACTTTGAAAGCTTAAGTGATAGAAGCAATCCAAGTGCTTTCTCTGGTGTAAATATTACTGTTTTCACTGGTTTCTTAATGCTTTCATAGATTTTAACGGCAGCTTCTGGATTTTTGATCATATATTCGATTACAGATGCGATATCTTCATACCCTTCATCTTTTAAACGTGCCGCAGCTGCATATGCCAATTCAAAGGAATCCTCGCCTATGTGCTCACTAGATCTTCTCTTTTTCTGTTTGCTTCCCAGATCTTTGAATGGTTTTCGGGACCTTTTTGTCATTGTTCCAACAGTCGATGATGTCGAAGGTTCTGGAGAGACTGAGCGTGCTCTTGGTATCTCATCAATAGTTCGTTCTTGATTTATTAAAGTTTGCACGCAACTTGGCCAATCAATATTTGCTTGCAGCCACTCTCCGTACGCATTTCACATTCAACAACAAACAATTTTATTCCCCTATCTTTCAAAAAGAAGCATGGGCACTTTGACACTGATATTTAACTATTTGGTATTGTTGGAAATCTTACAAGATCAACAAGATACTACACACCTCTGTCTAGTCCTTCAGGTCTATAGGGGTGATGCTATTTTATGTTAAGAGTTGTTAAAGCTCTGAATTCTTCAACTTAAACACTAAAATGAACGTTTCATATGTAAATATAAATAAAAATATTTTGTCGATTTTTAAAAAAAAAACGGCATCTACAACCATTATGTTACGTATGTCAAAAAATCATAAATAATTAGTACTATAACCTCCTATAAGGATATTACGGTTATCCCTGCCGTTTTAGAGATATTTCGATTTTTCATACTAGCTCCATAAAAATTTTTCGTAAAAAAATTATAATTCCTTCGTTTTTGTGCAGAATCCATTCTGGTGTCATTTTTGTATATTGTTATAACTAATAGAAGTGATATCCGGCATAAAAACTGGCACTTGCAAAATAAAATGCCTAAGTCTATGAAAGCCGATTTTCAGCCCACCGTGCGCCGCCACGAGTTGCGCCACGAAAGATAAAACTTGACCCCGTTTCCCGCGCCCTTTCCGCCGCCCCTATGAACGTCCGGTCCCGTCCTGCGCTCAGACCTCATACCGCTAAAAGAGACCTAAAATCGTGTACTGCGCAAGTCAAACCACGTGGTGTGTCAAGTCTCATCTTTCGTAGCACGTATTAGTCAGTGATTGCGCGCGTGCAGACGATAGTTAAAACGGCAACGTCGTATTTCTGGGAATATAGGTAGTTATAATTAAGAAAAAAATAGTTCACACCAACGGTTTTAAATCGAAAAAAAAAAATGGTTTATTTCGGTTTTAAACGGTTTTTTTTTCGTGTTAAACGGGTCGTTTAAGGTGAATGTGCCATGGTAGACCGCGAAATTTAAAGGGGTTTGAAGGTTTTGGCCCTAAAATCAGTCGCCATTTTGATTTTTTTTCAGAATCGCGGTGCACAACAAAAGTTATATATTTAGATAGAGGACACTTTTACAAACAAAAAATGTAAATAACATAATATCCTAAAGCGTCAGGTTTCGGAGTTATTTACCGAAATATAAGTCGAAAACAACAAGGATTTTTTTGTTTTATTCCCTCCTGGTAAGCATATTGAACTAATGAGGTAATAGAAACGTTATGAAACCTTCATGGAGAAGAAACAAATGAAGAATAGACATTTTTTTTATAAATAATTAAACACGACAATTTATAAGTAGTTCGTTTTTAATCCCAGAGACTAATCTGGCAAGTGTAATGTCAAACTTCTATAAGTACTAAAAAAACGAAAACACAAAAGTCTCTGGGATTAAAAAACGAACTATAAATTGCCGTGTTTAATTATTTATTTAAAAAATGTCTATTCTTCATTTGTTTCTTCTCCATAAAGGTTTCATAACCTTTTTATTACCTCAATAGTTCAATATGCTTACCGGAGGAAAAAAAAACAAAAAAAATCCTTGTTGTTTTCGACTTACATTTCGGTGAACAACTCCGAAACCTGACGCTTTAGGATATTATGTCATATACATTTTTTGTTTGTATAAATGTCCTCTATCTAAATATATAACTTTTGTTGTGCACCGCGATTCTGAAAAAAAATCAAAATGGCGGCTGACCTTAGGGCCACCCTCCATACAAAAATCTTCAAACCCCTTTCTTACGTTTTTTGCAATTTGCAGATCAGTGTCAGGTTGTATTTTGATCAAAATATGATTCACGTTTGCATTTATTTCAATCAAGCTTGTCAGTTGAAAACGTTAATCATAAAACTAGTTGTCCGTTCCCAAACTAGGTCATCATGAAGAAGGAAGGACAAGCAAACTTCATGGCAGCTTGTTTTATAAAGTATTGTATCAACACATTGTACAGACGCCAGCACATCAACCTACCCGAAACTGTCACATTTTCCCAATCATTTTTGAACCTTATGCTTTAGTGATAAAGTTGAAAATCTATTAAAGAAATTTGACAGATTGTAGTAGGTTGATGTGCTGGCGTCTGTACATACTAATTCCATAATCTAAGAAGATTGTATTCTGTATAACTCTACATATTCCGACACGTGCGTGGCTTTGCAGTAATGGCTTTGCAGCCATGGATTTCTTTTTCAAAAAAGGTGGAAGATATTTAATATGGCAACAACCGATTGAAATACGTCATATTTGACGAAGGAGGAAGCCTTTGTTTTGCATTGCGAAAAAGATTAAGATTCACTTAATTTTATACGTTGCATTGTGGTTATTAACAAAGTAAGATATCGATTGTGCATTGATTTTATTAATACTAGACTGTTTGTATATTGATCTACAAGTGTTTTTGATACTCCTAAAGCAGAGGGACGTAATTGAACGCAAATAACTGCGTGCATACTTACAAAATAAACTCCCCAGTTTTTCCTATAAACATTGCTACGTACGTACCTAATGACTTTGATATTTCGTGTGAATATGTATTTTATTAGATAAACATTATATACTGTTATGTTTTTTTACATAGATTCGTTGAAATCAATGTGTGATGACTCATACATCAATATTAAACGGAAAGTAAAAATCTTTTCAGCAAACCTCATCAAGGTTGCAGATATTTGGACATCTTTAGACACTATTTAATGTTGTATTACAAATATATTGACTTGCCTTACCATGTAGCTAAGATAACTGTTATCAGACAATAAAGTGACAATTGCCTAATTATTTTCTGGATTAGATTTATATGAAATAAGGTTAAAATACATTCAAAACAGCTTAGCTTCCTAAAGTATTTACAATTGCTTGCTTAGTAGTATTTATTGATTAAATTGTTATGACAATTAACAATTGCATGTTTTATGAAAGCAGGTTTGCTAAATAATGCATTAAGTTATTGCAATGACTTGGTATTATGTTGGTTGTAATGAGTAGTTAGTAGTCTGAGAGCCTGATAACCAGTCTCACCAATGGGCATCATCACATCATGATACCCAGCAACTTGGTTGTGGAGATCACTAGGCAGTTGCTCTATGTGAAATATTGGTGCATCTGGTTAGTCCCAACATAGTTGGGAAAAGGCTAGGCAGATGATGATGTTATAAGCTAATTATTTATTTACTCAATAGTACAGCAAAGCTATTCATACCCATTTAATTCAGTATTGGATTAATTTCTTAAGGTTCATTTAGGGGAATGGTATAAAATGTTTAAATGGTAAATAAAATATTATTAGGCCTTTCTTAACTTTAAAGGGCTACTATAAAATATACATTGAGTGAATAATTAAAAAACATGTTATGTTATTTTGCTTTGTAAATAATACACTGTGAAATTTTAATCATCATTTTTAAAATTTCACAGTGTATATTGAAGGAGTCCTATTTACAAATCGAAAATTGTAAATTTTAAAGTTCATGCTAAGAAGACATAAATACTACCAACAGCTATTTTCTGTTGAGAGCAAGTTGGATGTCTGAAACTTGTACTTTGGCTCCTAAAAGCCCTGAAACTGTGTTTTGATAGAAATCATGCAAGCAAAAGACAGTGACCAAATTGTGTGAAGCAGTGCCTATTTCTTTGGCCTAAAAATCATCCCGTTTGTTTTGGCTTTTTTGCATTACATATATAAAAAAAAGGCCAAGTGCGAGAGCCTGTATTGCACACAATGGGTTCTGTTCCACGATACAATATTTAACACTACATATTTTTTTTTCAAACATGTTTTCTGTGTGGGCCCCACTTAATTTTTTTTCTTTATTTTATTTTTATTATTTGTTATAGCGGGCATAGTAGTACACACTGTAAAAATGTCAAGTGTATACCTATTACAATTCAAAAGATAGAGCTATGACAGACGGACGTACAGACAGCAGAGCCTTAGTAATAGGGTCCCCTTGGGTGCGGAACCCTAAAAATATGTAGTGTTAATAATATTGTACGGTGGTATGGAATCTTTCGCCCGACTCGCGCTTGGCCGTTTTTTAGCTTTACCCCCATATAAAATTTCATTTCTACATTTTACAATCAAAAAGGCCCTACTTATGGTCATTGCATTGTTAAGTGAATGCAAATCTGAAGGGCTGACGATCACATTCTGGCCATGATTATTCTATTATTACTATTACTTATCATGAAAAGACGCCCTCAGAAGCTCCTTATATTTTTGACAGGTCTTTCTGCACTACCACTCCTTGATTATTGTACAATTAACAGCAATTCCATAGTTACTATAGTGTTTCAATTGAAAAACTTTAATAAATTGAGTACATGTCCACACTAATCCACACTTCATAATAATTCTATAAATACTAAAATATATTAAAACATTGTTATTATGCCAACGGGACCCTATTACTATGCCACCACTGTCCGTCTGACTGGCTGTCTGTCAGCGGGCTGTATCTCATAAACCGTAATAAGTAGACAGTTAAATATTTTACAGTGTGTATTTCTATTGCTGCTGTAAAAACAAATAATAAATTAAAGGGAGACCCCCTTTAATTTATTATTTGTCGTTAGATACAAGAAACGTGTTTTTCCGGCGTATTTTCCCCTGTGGTACGGAACCCTTCGTGTGGAGTCCGCCTCGCACTGTTTTTCATGTTGATTGTATATTGATGTGATATACACAATATTTTAAATTGATTATAATCCATGTGATTTGTTGAATTTCTGTATTTTATTACTTTCAGAATCAAAATGACGTCAGGACCATACAACTACTCCTACATATTTAAATATATTATCATTGGTGATATGGGAGTTGGGAAATCATGCCTATTGCACCAGTTTACGGACAAGAAATGTTAGTATATTCTTAAGCCTTGTACGGACTACGCGTTCCAATGTACGCGTAGTCGGTTACGCGTACACAGGAACTATAGTCCGTACCTGCATTACGCGTATACAATCGTATACAATTTGCTACTATAACTTGCAACTACACCTGTACGCGTATTCAACATACCTAGATTACGCGTACATTAGAACGCTTAGTCTGTACAAGCCTTTATTGTTTATTAAATTGCCTCTATCATTGGCATATCAGAAGTAGGTATGTTGAGTCATCTGTGCAACTTACTAGTTGAATTCATCCTATATTTTAATAGAATATGACAAAGGCCTCCCTGCAGTAGGCCAATACAAGCTACAAAGATAGATAATTAAGACAAAAGCCCTGATTGTAAAAAGTATCCTATGTCCTAATCCAGGTCATGGTCTACCCGTGTGCTAAATTTCAGCCAAATCCGTTCAGCCGTTTTAGCGTGAAAGCGTAACAAACATACAAAAAATCAAAACTTTTCTCTTTATTGAAAATATTATAATACTAGCTGCGCCCCGCGGTTTCACCCGCATAAGTTCCGCTCCCATGGGAATCTCGGGATAAAAAGTATCCTGTGTTAATCCTGGTTATAAGCTATCTGTGTGCCAAATTTCATTCAAATCCGTTGAGTTGTTTTTGCTTGAAGAAGTAACAAACATACAAACACACTCACAAATTTTGGCCTTTATAATATTAGTGTGATTAGTTTAGATTTAGAAAATGCAGGTGTGATCTATTGTAGCCATATGGCTAAAGTCTTTAAACTTTTTTAACCACAATGTACTTCGGTCTTCCCCACATATGTGGGGAAGACCGAAGTACATTGTGGTTAAAAAAGTTTAAAGACTTTTATGAGATTACCTTTACTAAGGCATTGCTTGCCTTTCTTGAGGAGCAACATCTACGCTTATACGTGGAGTTGGGGCAGCCCGAAATTGAACTAAATACGTGGCCGGTAGTTGTAATTTAAAACGACTGTGTACTAAGAACTGATTTTGCTAAAACTTTCTTGAAGGGGCTGAAAAGGGGGGAATTCGTTTCTATGAGAAGGATGTTATAAACTTTATAATGGATAAGTTCTCGCGAACTTGCCATGGTCGCGTGATCACGTTCTATTATGACATCGCATGACACAATATCGGGCCCAATGGCATAGTAAAATGTGACAGCCTGGCTGGACAAATCTTCAAAATAGCTCGCATTTAACTAGGTCAGTAGGGCACTTTATGTGACGGCTAAACACCCTTATTTCAGAACTAGCTTCTGCCCGCGACTTCGTCCGCGTGAAATTCGTACTTTCCTCTAAAAGTTTCGAAAATGTATTTTGGTATGATCTTTATAATTAATTTAGATTAGATAAATAAGTATTCGGGCCAATTTTTAAGTTTATAGAACAAAGGAATCAGATTTTTAAACTCAAACTCAAACCATTTATTTCAATTAAACCATTTACAGGCACTTTTGAATTGTCAAGAAGTCAGTCAGTCAGAAAAAAAAAATGAAGCTAGTTGCCCATTCCAAAGCGTAGGTACCTATGGAGAAGAACGGGCAAGAAACTCCATGGACACTCTTTTAAATCAAAATAATGTGGTTACAAAGTCTTGGTTACATCATTCATGTTAAAAATTATACATGTGAGAACGATGCAGAACGTTAAAAGCGTCCATAATGAAAAGATGAGAAAAAACAACAATTCAAATAATAAATTAAAATAAGCCATGGCAGCAAAGAGATGACCAGTCCCTACTGACGGCGCCCGTTCACGAACATGACGCATGCATCAGCACCATTCAGCTCAACCATTTTGAAGGGAGCTAAATGATCCAACACATGCGCCACCCTCAGCGAGACATTTGAGTGAGCATGACATATTCTCAGCCGCCAGAGCACATTCAAGTCAATGAAAGACGTACCCAGTAAATGGTAGCTTTATAGTGTGTACATAGTACTCACACATGTGTTATGCAATTATACAATACTAGGAGATTGAATTTATACAAAGCAAAGATAGACTTACAATCTTCAGCAGCTCCAACAGTATTTTCAAGTGTTAATCAATTAGTTGTGGTTGTGGAGCAGGACCAGCATTGAGCCAGGCATTTTTATCCGCGATGTAATCCCCTAACTTATAATATGCCTGCCTGCATAGTGTGCGTTTAATACAAGACTTGAATTTTGTCTCATTCAGTTGAAGAATGTGGGGAGGTATTTTATTATAACATTTTAAACAGTACCCCATAAAAGATGAGTCTACTTTAGCTAGTCTGAAACCTGGTTGAACTAATAGGTCCCTATTTCTAGTACTATAATTATGTCTTTCACCTCTTTTACTAAAAAGATGTACATTTTTCCTTACATACATGATGTTTTCATAGATATATTGACAAGGTACCGTCATGATGTTAATTTCCTTAAACCGTTCCCTTAGAGAATCGCGCCTGCGAAGATTATATATGGCTCTGATGGCTCTTTTCTGCAGAATAAAAATAGAATCGATGTCTGCAGCCCGTCCCCAAAGTAAAATACCGTAAGACATGATACTATGAAAGTAACTAAAATAGACCAGTCTCGCGGTATCTACATCAGTAAACTGACGGATTTTTCTGACAGCATAAGCAGCTGAACTTAGCCGTCCTGCAAGAGATGTTAAATGAGGACCCCATTGTAGCCTTGAGTCGAGCGTGATCCCTAGGAAAACAGTTGTATCGACGAATTCTAGTTTCTCTTGATTCAATATTATCTCGCAATCACTACCTTTGACATTTGGTAAAGAAAATCTTAGGCACTTAGTTTTTTTTTCCATTTAATACTAAATTATTAGCAGTGAACCAATTTTGGACCTGCAGTAGGGCGTTATTCACGTCGTCAAAATTTATAGCACGTCTATTTACCTTAAAAATTAAAGAAGTGTCATCAGCAAATAACACCATTTGTGGTTGGTTTTTTAATAAATGGAGTAGATCATTAATATACACTAAAAAGAGGAAAGGACCCAAAATCGAGCCTTGTGGCACACCCATTTTTACTGTTAAACCATGTGAATTGACACCATTTATTTGAACTTGCTGTTGTCTATCATTTAAATAAGAACTAACTAAACTGAACGCAAGTTTTCTAAGTCCGTAATGCTCAAGTTTCAAAAGCAAGGTTTCGTGATCGACGCAATCAAATGCCTTGGAGAGGTCACAAAAGATCCCTATGGTGTCTTGAGCCTCTTCCCACGCGTTAAAAATGTGTTTTAATAAGGTTACACTGGCGTCGGTCGTACAACGTCCTTTGATAAAACCATACTGTTGATCGTGAAGGATTTTATTCGTGTTAAAATGATTGAGCATCTGATTAAGCATTATCTTTTCAAACACCTTGCTGAAAACCGGCAACACGGATACGGGTCTATAATAAATTATTGGTGTCTTACTGTCCCCGGATTTGTAAAGCGGTATTACCTTACTATATTTCATTAGATCGGGGAAGACTCCTTGATCTACACAATAATTAAATACTAAGGCTAAGTAAGGCGCAATAGTCTCAATTATGGAGGTACACACTTTAATGGACATTCCCCAAAGATCTTCGATCAATTTGATCTTAATTTGCTTAAAAGCTTTTATTACTACTACAGGGTTAATATGTTTAAATTGAAATTCAACCGGGCAGGCTTGAACGTTCGCTCTTAATAAATCAATTGATACGTCGGGTGAGGAATTTAAGGCTTCCGTCGTTTTTGATGGTATATTAGTAAAGAAATTTACAAATTCTTGAGCTACTTCTAAGTTAGAGCTTATGGCACCACGTGAAGTCTCCAACGTGTAATCCGTGTTTCGTTTTTTATTCCTACTAGTTTCGTTATTTATAATTTTCCAAACCGTTTTTATTCTATTTTCTGCCGATTCGATTTTGTTGCTAATGAAAAATCGTTTAAGATGTGTTCATAACTTGACTCAAAGTGTATTTATACCAATTTTCGAGCTAATTAAGCCACGCAGTAAAATCCTCCCCTTTAAAATGAACTACCTCTTTTCACACATTTTGGGGTAGATTTTCGAAAAACCCTGATACACATTATTAATTATTTTAAGTCCTTAGTATAAATACTGAGTTTCAAGTTAATCGGACAGGGCGTTAAAATTCTTCCATACAAAGAACAATGGGTAAAGTTGTATGGGCCCCGTATCCAAAAAAAAAGATGACTGTAGCATTATGAGCTATATCGGTATTCGTTGCCCTCATGGAGTAGTTTAATTAATCCTAAGACAGCATGTCTGAATTCACTTGGAGAAAAAAGATATTTAAGGAAGTTAAATTGGTTTTGAGAAGACCATACCCAGAGACAAGGTTAATTGTAGCATTATGGACTATGTCGGTATTTGTTGACCTCATGGAGTAGTTTAATTAATCCTAAGACAGCATGTCTGAATTCACTTGGAGAAAAAAGATATTTAAGGAAGTTAAATTGGTTTTGAGAAGACGGTACCTACCCAGAGACAAGGTTAATTGTAGCATTATGAACTATGTCGGAATTTGTTGACCTCATGGAGTAGTTTAATTAATCCTAAGACAGCATGTCTGAATTCACTTGGAGAAAAAAGATATTTAAGGAAATTAAATTGTTTTAATAAAATAATAGGAAAGTTCATTATCTTTACTCATTATTGTAATTACCATGCTTATGTTGGTTCTTATTCAATACTAGCTGACCCGGCGAACTTCGTACCGCCTATATTTTTTTTTTGTTTATTTTTTCCCATGTTTTAATAGCTATTCTGCTATTTGGGGCAGAGATTATGAGCTATGTCGGTATTCGTTGCCCTCATGGAGTAGTTTAATTAATCCTTAGTCAGCATGTCTGCTGGCAACCGACAATACAGCATAAAATGAGATACAAAAAAGAAATAAAAACATAACACAATACAAGTTCTAAATCAATTTTAATTAATTTTTAATCAAGTTCTGTTAATTTTCTAAATCGTAGTCTTAGGGTTAATACCGTTCGATCCCTGGCGTCTCCATTTGTCACATACCGGCGCGCACCCGTCAGGCACCACCGTCTCCATTTGTCACCACCCGATTCACGCGGTTTCAACCTCTATTATTACTGTTAAATACGGTCTAATATCCTGTGCAACAGTTTGAGTCTATGGTCCGGTAGATAAACTAATCGACGAAATGATTCAAAACGAAAAATATGGGTTGGCAATATTGGAAAAAAAAAGTTAAAAATAGACTTTACGATTCTTAATGGCAGCTGCAGTGCGTGCTGTTTTGTTATGATGCTATGTTGTTTATTTTAATAGTTTTTGTGTAAAATCGACGTTAAGTGGATGAATATTCGTTTATAACATATTATACGTCCTTGTAGATAATATTGTAGATAATATTTGCACGAAATAACATCACAATCAATCAATAATCCTTTTTTTTGGTCAAACAAAATTTTACGTAAGTACAGTCTGTTATAGCAATTAGCTGACCCCTTAAAAATTAAACGAATTTGAACCTTCTGCTTGTTAGCAGTAAGCTTATCGAACTAGAACAGTTCAACGTCTACGATTAATAAAACAGTTATTCGAATTTGATATTTAACACGCAGTGTTAAGGTAGGTATGATCTTGAATATTGTTCTAACTTGTAATATATTATTGCTAATTTCAACGACAATCACCATGTTCGTGTGGTCTAGTGGTAGCTGCAGTGAGCTGACAAGAGCGTGGTTGCGAGTTCGAAACCAACATATTTTCTGCTGCGCATTTTGTTTTATAATATTTTTTTTTAAGTTATAAATAATAAATTATAACTTTAGCAACAAAAAAAAAAGGTGAACGAAAATAAAAAAACGATAATGATGGTAATAACGATTTTATTTTATAAAAAAAAAATATTATAAGAATAACGTAAATGATATAACAGTTACTAATAACGTTGTTACATACTTCACAGAGTTTAATGTAGTGAATCAACATGTTATAATATTTAGAAATATATAGGTATGTATTTCTATTTCATAACAATAACATCACCACATTAAATATCGTTGAACTAAATAAAATAGCATTATACGTTGATGTTTTACCTACTAGGTATACTATATATCAATTTGTTTTGTAAGTATGTAGTTATGTTTAGTTATAAATAAGGTTTTGACAAAGACTTCTCGTCGGTAAATATGACAACATAATCTTCCCAATTAAAATTGAGATATTCTCGGGCAAAGCGGACCCTTGCTTGGCGATGTGCAGCAGTCAGTTAAATTTTACGTGCTGGCTTGTATTGTTTCAGTCCAGCAACATGCAAATGTTTTCTGACCGTCTGAACAGAAACATTATACTGCATTGAGTAGGCAAAAATGGGTGTTCAGTATGCCTTCTAACAATTGCTTGATGATGTTCTGACACAGGAGTAACATTGCAGGTTTTGGTTCAGGATGATCCTTTTGAATATTCCCTGTCTCTTCAAAACGTCTTAGCCACAGTCTGACTGTATTTCTCTGAAACAACACAATAAGCATAATTTTAATAACCCGGTAATCATAATTTTTCGAATAAGTTTGCAAAAATACCTTTAGATAAACCACATTAGACCTATAAATGATCTCATAATGAAACAGTTAATTTTCTATTATTCTATACAGACGTTTTTAAGCCAACTAACGAATTAAGGAAGTATAAAAAAGAATACACCTTACCGCTATATTAAGTTTCCTAGCAATCGCTTTAATACCAACATTCTCCTTATGCAAATACAATATTTTGTATTTTAAATAATCACTCAACTGAGACATGACGATTAAACTATCAAAACCGATAGTAATAATTAATAAAAAGGCGTGAATTTTCGCAACTTAGTAAGGCAATATAAAAATGTTCGTGCGTATTCACTGCTATTTGTGCATAGAATGTCTTGTTCAATTTATTCTTCTACCCCATATTCCTAAAATCATTTCAATAGCAGTTTTTGTTGAATACGCATATTGACGTCGAACTACCCACTTATTGAAAAAGGTGAAACGTTTATCGTTTATCAACTTAATTGATATGCTTGTTCTTTACAATAATGCAAGAAATACTTAACGAACAATTTATATATTGAAAACAAAATTAAACATGAGACTAGATTTGAACTCGCATCTTGCACGTCTCAGCCTTACGCATGAACCACGACACCAGATTAACTTGAGTAAGATAGATGAAATAAGGTATTAGTAGCAATGACACAAATTATCACAACATTAACCTAACCTTTAAGTCTTGCTGATTAAAAATGAAAATTGCGTAACAAATACCCATACATAGTAAATGATCTAACACCAACATCTTAAAGCTCAAATTTGCGTATCAAAATTATTTATTGTTTCTGTTCATCGAGTAGTGTTAGTCCGATTAACTCATACATATTGAATAACCTTTAATGTTATGAGAGGAGGGTGCAAAATCGAGTAATTTTTAGGGGGGTCAGCTAATTGATATAAGCCAGTGTACTTCAAGAAAATCTTATGATTTTATAATTATAGTGGTATATTTTTACAAGATATAGGTAGTTATCAGTTAATAAAGGTTTGTGTAGTATCCTAGTAACACTTTTTTAAGAGCGTTATCGCTTAGCGCGGATCGTCAAGTTTAGGTAATTCTTTGCAAATTTCACTCACACAGACGCGTGCGCAACTGTGTGCGTAGGGTTAGCGCGTTCGCTCTGCTTATAGTCAGACGTACTCACTTTGATCCGTTCGCTTTAGGGCAATAATTGTTTTAGCATTATTTTAATTTGAATTTAAATCCAACTTCAATTTTTTGTCATACTTATGATTTATAATAAATCTGAAATCCTCTACACATAAAATTAAGTTATTTAGGAGAAAAAATAATATTAATAGTCCTCGATATGACTTTAAACTGTCGTGCATTTAGTATTGAACTAAATGTAGAACGCCACCTGTAGGCTATGGGATAAATACACCCAAATAGGCTCGGATGGAACAGTCGATATTAGTGCAGGATATCAACTCAGGGCGGCGGCTGATGAACATCTAGCACGTCAAAGGCGGCGCCCACGGACCCAGTCAGGCGGTCCACTGTACACCCACCAACTCGCACTAGACAAGCGCGGTGGGTTAATTTGCCTAAACCTCTACTCTCTCATGAGAGAGTAGGGAGGGAGGCCTTTGCCCTGCAGTGGGACGTTACAGGCTAATAAGAAATAAGAAGATTACTCAAGTGTTGGTGACTAGTTTCAGTTGGTTGTAAATAGCTTTTTTAATATTTATGCACTAGATGAGTAGGTGGGAAATTAAATAAAGGTTTAAAATCAAAATATTTTATTTCACATAAACCTACATGGGCACTTATGAAACGTCAGAAGCTAGGTGCACAGTTCCAATTGGTCGTTTCCTATGGAGAAGAACTGGCAAGAAACTTCACGGTTACTCTTTTAAAAATAATTGGCTTTTACAATGTATTCAAATTACAGTAGGTATTGGAGGACAGCGTAGGCCTGTATCAGGTACTTGATAAAATAAAAAATGGTCTAAAGGTCTAAAGTCTACAAGGCTTACAAAGTCCCCACATTTACAAAATAAGAATCTATCAAAAGGATAAATAAAATATAAAAGTCTACTAAAACCAAGTGATATGATTTCCATTACAACCACTATTAAAGAGGTGAAAAATTAAAATTGTCTGTATATAATGTCAAATAATAAAAAGAGTATGTCAAAGAAGTATGTAAAAAGAAATAAAAAATAAATATCGTAATTTGAGAGCAGTTAAACATTTACGTAGTTATGCCGTTAATGAGGTCCTAGGGAAGCCACATGTGCAGAAGGAATTATTGCCAAAGTACCTTGTCTTTAACATAGTCTTTAATCTTATAATATTATCTTATTATTATGCTTTTTTGATAAGGACTCGTTTGATGAGGGTTTTGAACTTTTCATCGCTAAGTTCTGTAACCGGCTTTGGCAACTTGTTATAAAAATGGATGCAGTTTACAAGAAATGACTTACTAGTTTTAGTAAATCTAAATTTAGTTAACACAATTTCATTTTTCTACGTTTATCATGTTATGCTGTTTACATTATAAAATAGTTTCCCTCAGTGGCATTGATCGGCTTTTTGTGGGATCAATTATTTCAGGAAGAACGCACATATAATAAAATTTTGTCAAACGAGGAATCATTTTTCTTTCCAAAATTGATCGTCTTTATAAATCTTCAGAACATTTATTGGAAATTCAGGACCAGTGTACACCGCAAACAAACATAAATTTTTATTTTCAATATTTAGTTGGCCCTGAACTTGGTAATACCAGCCATGGTTGACGTTGATAATGACGTTATCGCCATCAAATAAAAAACATTTCAATTGTTTTTTGACGGATTGCTGCTCCACTGTCACCACAATACAATTTACTTTTTCGGCCCATCACCTAAAACATAAAAGGAATAATAGACCACACACACCTAGTTGACACTACACTATTACGTTTATGATTCGAATGTACAAAATAAATTTTATGAAAAAAAAATACTTACGGATCAAAACGTGTCAGGCGTAGTATATACCGCCGGCAACTACGTATCTGTGTATAGTCGATCGATGGCAGCGCGAGCGACATAGGTCCTACCTCGGAGAGCGCCACAGCGCGACTGGCCGACACCGCTCGGCGCCGCGTAATTTATTAGTAACTTTGAAATATTATACTGTCGATAAAATATCTTTATGTAAGTTTTTTTTTTACTGATTTTTGTTTGCCTGAACTCCTCTTACAAACAGTGTATTTTTTTTAAATAATTTCAGCCTTAATATGACATAAAAATGATGTTTTATTTTGCCAAATTTATATTAAGAAAATATTTTTTTTGAGATACTTAATGAATTAAAATTTCTTTTTTATTTTATACAAAAACAATAACGGTATCTTTCCTTTTTCCACGTATTTTTTCCAGACTTCCACGACTCATTGTTGATTCATAATTTCATTCCGAAATTCAGTCTTCCCGTATAGTCTCAAAAATATGAGTTCAAAATAAGCTTTTATTTTGATATTTAAGAATATTTTTCAATTTTTATTCTATACAAATACAATATAAAGATATGCTTAATGCGGTACTCAAATTAGTTTTTAATAATTTCATGCCATTTAGTAGTAATTTAACCTTAAAAAACCCCGATTTTATGTTTATTGTCATTTTTTAACGATAACACTCTTAATTAGAAACAACTCAATATGACTAGGATTGGGCGTTTACAGTCATTGCGTTGTAATAGGAATTGAACGGCTCGGCGCACTGAAATTTGAGTTTCAATATTATTAAAATGTAAGGTAGGACTTTCAAAAAAACGCTGTTGTTAGATTACTTGTCTATTCATAATGTAACTTGCAAAGTTTCGTGTAAATTCATATAGTAGTTTTATCAGAAATCGACATAACACGGGAACGAACACACTTTCAACCTATTTTCTGATGACGTCATTTGTTTATAAATACAATTCTCATATTACGAGTATTGTTTGCATTTTATATTATGGTCTGTTTATTCAAGAACCCAAAACAGTTTACATTAAGTGGCTTGAGCCCATATAAGCATCAGTAGACCATTTTTTGTGAGCAGGGTAATAAATCACGCGCTGAGCGGGTGACATCTGGAATTTGACAGGAGTTTTTTTGATGTTACGTCAAAATGACGTCTGATGAGGTGAACAAATACCGACATAGTTAATATTGCTACAATTAACTTTGTCTCTGGGTACTTACGGTCTTCTCAAAAACAATTTAACTTCCTTAAATATCTTTTTTCTCCAAGTGAATTCAGACATGCTGTCTTAGGATTAATTAAACTACTCCACAAGGTCAACAAATACCGACATAGTTTATAATGCTACAATTAACCTTGTCTCTGGGTACTGTCTTTTCAAAACCAATTTAACTTCCTAAAATATCTTTTTTCTCCAAGTGAATTCAGACATGCTGCCTTAGGATTAATTAAACTACTCTATGAGGTCAACAAATACCGACATAGTTCATAATGCTACAATTAACCTTGTCTCTGGGTACCGTCTTCTCAAAACCAATTTAACTTCCTTAAATATCTTTTTTCTCCAAGTGAATTCAGACATGCTGTCTTAGGATTAATTAAACTACTCCATGAGGTCAACAAATACCGACATAGTTCATAATGCTACAATTAACCTTGTCTCTGGGTACCGTCTTCTCAAAACCAATTTAACTTCCTTAAATATCTTTTTTCTCCAAGTGAATTCAGACATGCTGTCTTAGGATTAATTAAACTACTCCATGAGGTCAACAAATACCGACATAGTTCATAATGCTACAATTAACCTTGTCTCTGGGTACCGTCTTCTCAAAACCAATTTAACTTCCTTAAATATCTTTTTTCTCCAAGTGAATTCAGACATGCTGTCTTAGGATTAATTAAACTACTCCATGAGGTCAACAAATACCGACATAGTTCATAATGCTACAATTAACCTTGTCTCTGGGTACCGTCTTTTCAAAACCAATTTAACTTCCTTAAATATCTTTTTTCTCCAAGTGAATTCAGACATGCTGTCTTAAGATTAATTAAACTACTCCATGAGGTCAACAAATACCGACATAGTCCATAATGCTACAATTAACTTTGTCTCTGGGTACGGTCTTACTCGTTCTCCTTTTGACTATTTTAGAAAAACGAAAAATTCCAAACTTCATAATTTAAAGACAGTACCCAGACTGTCTTTTCAAAACCAATTTAACTTCCTAAAATATCTTTTTTCTCCAAGTGAATTCAGACATGCTGCCTTAGGATTAATTAAACTACTCTATGAGGTCAACAAATACCGACATAGTTCATAATGCTACAATTAACCTTGTCTCTGGGTACCGTCTTCTCAAAACCAATTTAACTTCCTTAAATATCTTTTTTCTCCAAGTGAATTCAGACATGCTGTCTTAGGATTAATTAAACTACTCCATGAGGTCAACAAATACCGACATAGTTCATAATGCTACAATTAACCTTGTCTCTGGGTACCGTCTTTTCAAAACCAATTTAACTTCCTTAAATATCTTTTTTCTCCAAGTGAATTCAGACATGCTGTCTTAAGATTAATTAAACTACTCCATGAGGTCAACAAATACCGACATAGTCCATAATGCTACAATTAACTTTGTCTCTGGGTACGGTCTTACTCGTTCTCCTTTTGACTATTTTAGAAAAACGAAAAATTTCAAACTTCATAATTTACTTTGATAAGTATTCGTGCCAAGTTTCAAGGTTATTAACTCAAGAAATAAGATTTTTCATACAAACAAAATCCCCCCTTTTCACCCCTTTAAAGGTTGAATTTTCAAAAACCCCTTCTTATTCGATACCTACTCTTCACAAAGAACACACCCTCCAAAATTCATGTCCCTAGGACCAGCGGTTTAGACTGTGCGTTGATATTTCTGTCAGGTCGTTCATCCCCCTTTGGGGGAGAAATTATCAAAAACGCTGAGACACGTATAAATTAATTTTCAATCGTTAGCCTAAATACAAAATTTGAAGATCCTAACTTTTAAACTGACGGACTTTCATACACAACTTCATCCCCCTTTTTAACCCTTTGGGGGTGGAATTATCAAAAACGCTGAGACACGTATAAATTAATTTTTAGTCGTCAGCCTAAACACAAAATTTGAAGATCCTAACTTTAAAACTGACGGACTTTCATACAAACTTTCATCCCCTATTTAACTCCCTTCGGGGTTGAATTTCAAAAAATCCTTCCTTATTCCTTGTCTACATTATAAAGGGAACCATTGTGTAAAATTTCAGCTTTCTAGATCCAAGGGTTTGGGCTGGGCGTTGATGAGTCAGTCAGTCAGTCAGGCCTTTTGTTTTTATTTATATAGATAGATAGATAGATACTTTTCCGGGATAAAAAGTACCCAGTGTGGTGCCCAGGATATTAAAGAATAATTATACCAAAACCAATGTCAATGAAATTCCGATTCGAAAGTGACCACCCTAGCAAAAACAGTTGATATGGAATAACTTCTAGATTCCACGCAATTAGGATGTGCTATTTTTGTGGTATGTAGAGAAGATAAAGGGCATAATTTCAGTATAAATATTTTCTCCAAAAACGACGGAATTACCGAGAAAAAAATTTAAAACTGAAAACCTCGTATAAGTCTGGATCTATCGAAGTTCCTAAGTTTATTTGTACTCTAAAATATGCAGCATAAAAAACGCCGTCGATGTTTCTAAGGTCATAATTGCTTATCATATTTAGTTTCAGAGAAATTATTTTTTTTCTAAATACCCGGATGAAAAAAAGACGATTTTCAAAATAATCAATTTAAAAAACTAAACATGCTAGTGAAATGGGGATTCAAAATATTGCTTTTAAATAACTTAAACTATCAGATTTTTACATAAAAAAGCAATGTCCGAAAAATGGTCTTCATAAAACACTGTGCGCTACGAATTTTAGATAATCGATGGAACACGTGTCCAGCCATGCTTGAAAAGCCACTTTTCGCTGGTCTCTCAATCTTGGTAACGGAAGTGATTTTGACGACTTTTTGCATGTCAACGGGTGTCACATTGTAACAGGCATCGAGCTAAAAGTTTTGTGATACGTACAGCGGATTAGTAGAAAAATACAAAAATATGTGTCCAGCCAGCTTGAATTTACGTATAAAACTTCTAGCTGGCATTTCCGAATCTCAATAACGGGAGCGTTTTCGAAGATGGTTCCTTTACCAACATTTAGTGACGCAATGTGTGACAGTAATAACCTTTAGTAAATGGCGTCACATGTAAGGATTTACGAGAAATCAATAAAAACATAATGTCCAGCCAGCCTGAGTTCAAGCTGGCTGGACACATGCTCCACTGCCTGATGATCTACGGCCTTCGAAATATGTTCAAAATTTTGTGACAGGGACGATAATGATGACCTGAATTTGTGACGGAGAAACTTTGCGTAGTTTCAAAGATATTGATCATTTAAATTTTCCCATACAAACATCCATTAATATAGTGAGGTGACCATATTTTTTACATAAATAAATTATTTCTTATTAATCGACTAATCGGCCGGTAGCAGCCACGCCTGCTTTGTATTTGATTTTCCCGTGGGAATAAAAGGTATTTTTTATGTGTTACTTCAAAATAATAATTGACTACCAGCGCTGCAAAAGAGAGCCCACTTGTATTTCACTTGCGCTCACTTACAAACCGGGTTCGGTGCGTATGTAGAAGATACCCTACTTATTTGTATTTACTCTGCCAATGGTCAATAGTAGTTGTTGCGATTCTCAAACGGTTCGTAAGGTGAACATCCTTGCCTTGAATGTTTTATTTTCATTTAAGAAATGAACTGCTCTAATATACAGCATGTATAAAAAAGGTGTGTTCATAGTTACGGGTGTGGACATTTACATACACACCATTCAACTGAACAACTTTCTCCATGGGACTAACATCGTATTCGCGAAAATGTTATCAACTGTCCATTTCCAAAGCTACTCGACCTAAATGTATGGAACGGCAGATAATTTTTCTGATACATGCTGTAGTAGTGCCAAAAAGTGGTTTTGTTATTATTTTAGAAATTATAGGTGAATAAGAAAAGTAAAAGTCGAGCTAGGACCGCAAACGTAGCTTCCGCGGGCCCTGTGTTAGGGACCTTTTATTACCGACTTCATTTTATTGTTTGGGTGGCTTACAGCTAACAACACAGAAGTAAAAATGAGGAAATTCACGTCAAGCCATTTGCAAGCCTCCACAGATAGTAATAGAGTTTTTCCTAGGATATAAGATCTGTATATTTTCTTTTGCTTTAAAACTGTAATTGGTTGTTTTCAGTCATGGCTGATTGTCCACACACAATTGGTGTAGAGTTCGGGACCCGCATTATCGAAGTTGCGGGGCAAAAAATCAAACTGCAGATATGGGACACAGCAGGACAAGAGAGATTTAGAGCTGTTACTCGGTCTTACTATAGAGGTGCTGCTGGAGCTCTTATGGTATACGATATAACTAGAAGGTGATTATTCCATCATTTAAATTTCTACTACGTATAAGTTCTCACAGAAGACACACCTATTGCACATGCAACATACCGTCTTATTACAAAATATTATCTAGCGTTGGTTCTAGCCCTAAACCTTTGAGCCAGTATTTACATTTCGAACTTTATTTCGATTTAGGCAAAATTCTTAATAAGTACTAAAATGACAACTTAGCACTCAACTAAGCTGTCATTTTTACCGACTTAAAAAAAAAGGCTATCAATTCGACACGTATGTATTAGGGAATGGTGCCGGGAAATCCCGGTCCCGAAAATCCCGGGAATTCCCGGGATTTTTGTATAGACTAAAGAACCGGGACGATCACACCTCGTCCCGGGACTTTCGGGACCTTCGGGACTTAGTTGAAAAGTACAGGGTGAAATTGAGAACATGCGACAAATCGAAATGGGAGATTGTACTCATCATTATAAACAACTTTTACTATGGGACCAAACCTGATATCGCAAAAAAAAAATTGCATTTATGTTCGCATAACTTGTCAAAATGTAGGGAACAGCTGATTTTTTTTTCGCGATTTCCGGTTTGGTCCCTATACAATAGGCCTATTGTTGTACCTACTTAGTGTCGCTCCTCGAACGCGTCGCTCTCGTGGTGTCCATGTTTTAACCTTTTTTAAATATTTTTGGGCCAAAATATAACATGGGGTAAAAATTATTGGAATCGATTCAGTTACTTATTCTGAACAAACTATATTCAGGTTTCGCATATACTAAAAATAATGTTGTATAATAGTACTACGTACAGAAGTTGCACTCCTTTGATCTCGAAGAAAGCCGCCATTTTAATAGGCTACAAAATTTCCAACGGACCTGGTGCATTCGAAATCGCACCTTACCAATACGCTCACAAGAGCGCAATTCCTTTGTGTTCAGAATTTACCTACACCACAGCTCAAGCGTCAGGGTTGTACAAGCAAAGTAAAATAAATAACAACATAATTTTAAGAATAACTTATTGTATTTTCAATTGTTTAACTTTAATGGAGTGTTGTATGTATTTCTTACAATCTCTAAAGTACCTATTATCAAACTTCAGCGTTGCGAAAATTCGAATTCGAACAAACAATTTTAAAAGATTATAGTAAAATATTATATTATACGTTTTAGTTTATTACGATTCTCCATTATAAAGAAGAGTACAGTGCTGTTGGAGCAATAAACCTTGCGTTGCAAAGATGATCGACTGATTGTCGTCGTCGTATAGGCACGCGTGTACTCACAAGCGCGCGACGGCCCCGACCGATTTGCAACTTCAATTTGTCGCGCGCTGTAGGCACTTATCGCGGTAGGTATAGTCGAATGACGGAGGCCTGTTAAAACTAAAAATTACGAAACAAATTAAAAAAAATTAAATCGACTTCAAAAAGAAAAATTCCGGAAGTCTGTAGCAAAAAACTAAAATGCAGATCCCAAGACACCGACTTCCGGAATTAAAGTTATTTCATAATTTTGAGTTAATTTCTTTTTGGAGTAGATTAAATTTTTTTTTAATTGCTTTTTTTTTGTATAAAGAACTGCATTTCTATAACAGTTACGTTCTTAAAGCCGGATTTACATTACGAAACAAGTGTCATGCATGATAAAACTAGTTTCGTGAAACTAATTTTAGCACATTTGAAACTTCTTTCGTTTAAATTATAGTGTCGTGAAATTATCAGTATCGCGGAGATAATGGCCCTGTCAAAATCAAAGCTGTATTTTATGATGCAAAACGTCGTTGTGGAACAGATAAAATAAAAAAAAGTTTATCTCGGAAGAAAAGACGTTGGTGGATTCGAGGATGGGTTGAAAAAAAGCATCTGGGTGCAACACAGTTAATCTCTGAATTGGCAGATGAAGATCCTGAAAGCTATGCAAACTACTTTCGAATGAGTGAAAATCATTTTAATTTCTTATTAACTAAAGTGTCCAACAAAATCTGCAATCCAACAAAAAACCACACGTCCACTCAGCGCAGGTGCTGTCGCGACACTAGTTTCGCGTCACATTTACATGATGAAAGTAGTTGCATGACATTAGTTTTACAAAAAATATGCGCATAGCACGTTCAGTTTCACATTCTTCTCCATACGAAAACTACCTTTTGGAATGGGCGACTAGAATCAATTCTATTTTAAGATAATTTTTGACGTTCAAAAGTGCCTTTTATGTGCCTATTTGAAATAAATGCTTTGACTTTGAATGCATGCATTGTGAAACTGAACGTTTACACGTGAAATAACTGGTCAAATTAGTGTTATAAAACTAATTTCAAGCCACTAATTTCGTAAAGCCGGATTTACATTACGAAACAAGTGTCATGCATGATAAAACTAGTTTCGTGAAACTAATTTTAGCACATGTGAAACTTCTTTCGTTTAAATTATAGTGTCGTGAAATTATCAGTATCGCGGAGATAATGGCCCTGTCAAAATCAAAGCTGTATTTTATGATGCAAAACGTCGTTTTAGAAATGATAAAATAAAAAAGGTTATCTCTGAAGAAAAGACGTTGATGGATTCGAGGATGGGTTGAAAAAAAGCATCTGGGTGCAACACAGTTAATCTCTGAATTGGCAGATGAAGATCCTGAACGGTGTGCAAACTACTTTCGAATGAGTGAAAATCATTTTAATTTCTTATTAACTAAAGTGTCCAACAAAATCTGCAATCCAACAAAAAACCACACGTCCACTCTGCGCAGGTGCTGTCGCGACACTAGTTTCGCGTCGCATTTACATGATGAAATTAGTTGCATGACATTAGTTTTACAAAAAATATGCGCATAGCACGAAACTATTCCAGTGTCACAAAAGTAATGTATGCATTGTGAAACTGAACGTTTACACGTGAAATTACTGGTCAAATTAGTGTTATAAAACTAATTTCAAGCCACTAATTTCGTAATGTAAATCCGGCTTAATTCAATTACTGGTTTGGTGGTTTAAACCTGATCTAAAGATAAACCTTGTTTTGTATTAAGGGGGATAGTATCTAAGCGGTCGTTACACAAGGGGGGGAGGGGGGGGGTAGAGCTTTACTTTCAAAATTCAAATTCTTACCTTGCATAGATCTCGAAGAAAACCGCTATAGATTCTCTGTTTTTTTGCTAGTCCATTGGACATTGTTCTTTAAGTATTAGGTATGACGTTGTGCTTTTTATATATGTCGTAGGATAATTTGATACTTCGAATCTTCGCGGAAATCCTAGGGGTTTTGCGAAAACGCGGATAATTAGACATAGGCGAAAAATTATCAAATCTTACTGGACAAAGTCAGGATTTTTGCGAAAATACTCGTTACTATAGTAAGATTTGATGTGCTCAACACTGATTGGCTACAATTTTGCTGGCTGACTTCTAATTGGTTCCTAGTTTGCCGATGATTAACTTCAAGTAGGGTATCATTTAAGCTATCACCAATTTAATTAGTTTTGTGTTTCTTAAATAATAGGGTTTGTCCTCCAAATAGTAGATCTGTCACCAAAACGTAGTCACCAAACAATGCAAGTGACCTAACCAAACCGAACCTCGGGGTGCCCTTCACTCGCTCTTGCATCCTATGTCGACGGAGCCCCGCTTCGCGGGGCCCCTATTTCTGTGTAAAGGGTTTAAAGTACCTAACCTAACCAAACCGAACCTCGGGGTGCCCTTCGCTCGTTCTTGCATCCTATGTCGACGGAGCCCCGCTATCTGAGAACGAAAATATTTCGTGGCGATAGATCTATTTATTAGGTGATACAAATATTTCGTGGCGATAGATCTATTTATTAGGTGATACAACTTGATGACAAATATAAATTTTGGTGATAGAAAATATAGTTCCCGTACACTATTGACGATAAAAAACAAAACACTTCTGCAATTTAACTCAGACACAAACGTAAACAAATAACGTGCGGCAACAAATGATTGACATTTAAGACGTCAACCAATCAGAGACGATCTCTTATTGAACGCGCTGACCGACCAATCAGCGTTCTTATTTCATAACAGCCAGCGTTTCGTTTCGCAATATTGCTATAATAACGAGTATTTTCGCAAAAATCCTGACTTTGTCCAGTAAGATTTGATAATTTTTCGCCTATGTCTAATTATCCGCGTTTTCGCAAAACCCCTAGGATTTCCGCGAAGATTCGAAGTATCAAATTATCCTACGACATATATATATTTTTTTAAGTTGGCCTTCACTCGCTCACTTGCTCAGTATTTAAGTAGGTAGGTAGGTACTGTAGTGGGGGTCTTTTATTCACACCATTCGAATATCCAAGCCCTAGTGGGGGTCGTAGCAATGGATGTGCTGACGACATATAACTAAAAGGCGTTAAGCTTTATATAAGCATTTATTGTTGAAGAGAAGCTTATCGTACAACACACACAACAACAACACAAAAAACACACTGACAGAATATTTGACACACACTTGAACGTTCGAATGGAACATGCCTTCAAATATAACCAGCCTGTCCCACAAAGAAGTGTGGCTTTATAATATTTTAGTGTAGCCCCTACAGTACCTATCTACTCAAATACAGAGCAAGTGAGCAAAGTGATCAGCAGGTGCAAATACTACTGCTGATCATTACCGACTTCACAAAAAACTTTTTAAGGAAAAAATCCGACTTCCAAAAAACACTACAAAGTGAAAAATAACTTTAATTTCGGAAGTCGGTGTCTTTGGATCTGTATTTTAGTTTTTTGCCACCGACTTCCGAAATTAAAGTTATTTTTCACTTTGTAGTGTTTTTTGGAAGTCGGTTTTTTTTTTCTTAAAAAGTTTTTATTTGACGTTTTTTAGTGGGTCTGCTTATAATTTATCTAAGTTACAATAGCCCAGTGCTCATCGCTTTTTACAAACAAAATATTGCTTTTCCCGATGCAGGGAAGTTAATTGTTGATGAGTTCTCCAGCTCCACCATCAGCTCCATATCACCATTCACATTGTGACGAGCATAAATTGCTTAGCAACCATATTAAAGTAATCGAATCGCAACCCGTGAAATACTTAGATATTATTGAGTAGTTCCGGTGGCCATCTGTGGTCTTCATCATCAGTTCCACTTCACCGAATGGTGCTTTCCGAGAGCAAATGCACGAGTTACTGCAAAAAATACCCAAATCGCTATAGGTGTGCCTATAATATTGAAAGAGTTCCTTAGATTTCTCCAGGATCCCATCATCAAATCCTGACCCGATGTTTTTAGACTAGATGCTGATAAACCTGGTTGCAGCATCAGGCCAGACTTATGTCAACATTGCATTGAACTTAAAATTTAGTCCTGTTTAAAATGAGCCCAAACACGACTACGGTGCTGTAATTTCAAGGTTTATACTTTTTCTGATGCTCCTGGCTTCAGCATCAGGTCTCTATGTACTTCGGTGCTCCTCATTAACAGTACGTTTATCCACACATCGAGCCCTTTTCAATGAGCCTAAACACGATATATCTGCTGTTAGTTGTCGAGGAGTTAGGTACTCTGCAGACTATCCTGACTGCAGCATCAGGGCATGACTTGATGATTATGAGACCGAATGTGGCAAATGCCCAATCAAACATCAAAACAATTTACTAAAAGAGTCCTTGCCTGTTCGAGTAACTTCTTACTGTTAAGGAGTTGTACCTTCCATCATCAGCCCAGCTACCTGAGATGGTGACAAACATACGCAAATACACAAGATACTTCATAAAATATGCGAAAAACAATAAGTGAACCTATAAAATTTGAGGGTTGCCCTCGATTTCTCTAAGATCCCATCATCAGATCCTAACTTGGTGACAGTGGGACCACCTCAGAACTATCTACTTTCGAACAATAAAAGAATTTTGAAACTCCGTCGACAATTGGCGGAGTAAACATACAATCAGCCGAACATAGTACCTCCTCCTTTTTGTGAAGTCGGTAAAAAGGAGGAGGTACTATGTTCGGATGAATAACTTTAATTTCGGAAGTCGGTGTCATTGGTCCCGTATTTTCGTTTTATGTAACCGACTTCCGAAATTAAAGTTATTTTTCACTTTATAGTGTTTTTTTTTTAAGTCAGTTGGTTTTTTTTTTGCAAAAAAGTTTTTATTTTTTAGTTGTACCTACCCCACACAAATTATAACACTACTTGCTATATAAATATCAGTGATAGGAAGCTATTAAAACATCTTCAATATAAACTTAAGTGGAAAAAATTATAAGTAAGTTTTCTATATTTATATCTGTAATTTATGTGTGTGTGTGTTTATATATAATAAAGAGTACCTATTCTATTCTATTCTATTGAAGCTAACTCAAAAATACCCAATAAAAAAAATTATATTGGACCACCTCTGAGGCATACCTTATCCATTTAAAAATGAGAGAATTTTGCAAATCCGTCATGATATGACCGGGTTATGCCCGAATATACATTAATTTTTTTTTTTAACCAAATTGAGAACCTCCTTTTTTTGAAGTCGGTTAATTTAATCCATTCATAAACAAAAAAGTTATGCCCGAATTTACTTGCAAGATTAGAGGTATCCCAATAACAACTTTGACAGAAATGTGGGTGTACCGTGGTATACTGAACACATCTGCGTACCCCTTTAGAGGGTACAGGCGTGATGTTATGTTGTGTGATTGCGTAAACAATGCATACGTATGCGATAGCAGCAATCGCGGTTGATTTGCTGGCAGTTATTGAAGATTTCTGTTGTCTGTCTCCGAAATCATCATCAGATCTTTACGAAATTTAAATGGGACCATTTCGGAATAAACCTCTGTCGAACAAAAAAAGAAATTTGCAAATCCGTCTATATATCGTGACCATATCGTAGATTTGCTCACTTCATGAAATGCTCGAGAATTTCATGAAATGGTCGCATTTCATGAAATGTATCACTGTCTATTGGCCACATCATGATGTGGCCTGGCCAGATCAATGATTTTGATTACTCAACATTTGACGATATGAACAGTTAAACGCACGACTACTTCATGATGTGGCCAAACATTAGGGATCACATCCTAAAATAATTAGAATATCCGCCGGTAGAGGTGTTGATGTCGGTTTCCTCTGTGGGTTTCCCTATCCATTTGCATAAACTTGTAAGACCTTGTATAACTTGGCATACTTTTGTTTCTCCTAATTATATTTTCGCATAACAGCTTACGCATAATTTCTCTAATCATAATAATGATTGAGCATAATATTCTAAAGCATAAATTTAGCATGCTCGTTTTATTTCTCACGATGTCAGGTCGACGGAGCCCCGCTGGGCGGGGTTCCTATTTCTGTCTGCAGGGCTTAAAGGAACCTAACCAAACCGAACCTCGGGGTGCCCCTGACGTCGTTTAGTATTATGCGAAACCTAAATTCATGATATGGCCAAACGTCGAATGATGTATCATTAAACGTTGACTTTTAAACGATATGGTCAATCTTAGCTGGCCATTTCATGATACACAACCATTTCATGAAATGACCAAACACTTCATGAAACGATCAATTCTATGATCAGCTGGCCACGACATATACACCGTGTTCCGGACGATATACATAAACTTCGATCAGATGTTCAGACCATGGAAATAAGCATTTTTCATTATAGACACATCAATGAATTATTATTTTTTATTTTTTGTTAATTTTCGTATAAACTAAATACCTTGACGTAAATCGCCCGATATGCATGCCTCTTTATCCGAATTGGCAACGATGACTTATTTTTATTCATAAGATTTGGCGGGCTGCAACTTGTCAAAACTGAGTTAAGACCCTTAATTTCTTACTGCATGCTCAATTAAATTTCACTAAATGAAATTAAAAATATCTTTGTAACGAAGCCTTTTTTATGTACTAATTCCTTTGTTAGATTTAATTTGTAAAAGCTATAGAAGCCTTTGACAAAGTTTATGGATATCGTAAAGAACACGGTGTATATGACGGAGTTAAGCCCGAATATACATAAAAAAATATAAACATCCGAATTGAGAACCTCCTCCTTTTTTGAAGTCGGTTAAAAATACATGTTGTTTTGTACCCGACTACGGCAAAGCCAAAAGGAAGGGTTATGTTTTTACCCGACTACGGTAAAGCCAAAGGAGGGTTATAATTTGAACAGGCTATGTATGTTCGTCTCACATCTGTTCCCTTATAACTTCTAAACTACTCGTCGTATTTTGACAAACAACGTATCGTTGGAAGCGTCACGATGTCCCGCGGATCATAAGCTATATGGCCTTTTATAAAACGTCTTGTTTTTTGAAGTGAAAACTTCTTTAGCGGCGTTGTACACTTTTTTTGTAATGGGTAAAAAATTCGTAAGACGGATGGAGAGTAGACAGCCGGCGCGGCGTAGGAGAGGAAGTATCCCCCTCTCTTTCTACGGCGCGGCGAAAATATATGCCTGCTGTTTCGTTTAGGCGGCGCAGGGCGCTTGCGCGAATGTTCGTGTGTGTTTATGACAGCGTGGCACGCGCATCCATGGATGGTGACAGCTGATGGCTCGATCGTCTGTGTAGTGGCCACACTGCTGTGTATTCGTAAAATTCGTGTATATTACACTATTTGCGCTGTAGCATGGTGCGGGTGACAGTTTCAGTAACATTTCGTTTCACTCTTGAAAGTTGCCGCGATTTACAATTTATGACTTAGTATTTCAGTTGTACCACATTCGTAATATATTAAATAATTAATAACTGTAGTAAATTAAATTAAACCCAACCAGAATGTTCTAATCAAGAAATAAAATCAAATTGAATGAAAAATTAAGCAAAGTGTTATGCGTATAACGTAACGCCATAGACGTATTTAGTGATGGGATGTACTGCTACGATGGATAGTCGATATTTTTTATAATAAAAAACGTATATTGTGCGTAGGTCAATTTTTATTTTTAAAAGGTCTAATTATACAACAGAACATTTATAGGGTAAGGTTGCTTAAAAGGTTGCTAAAAAAAATACATGTTATTCGTCTAAACCCATATCAGAGTCAGGAACATCTGAATTGTCACTCAATTCATCATCTGAATCTGTGACGGATATTATTAACGATGACTCAATTATGTTGTCAATATGTATGTCACGATCCCAATCAGACATAATGTCCCTTTTTGTTTTATTCACGACCTTCGACCAGTCTTCAGGTTGAACATTGTTGATGGCCTCTTGTAATAGGGCCAACATCTTATTTGCCGTAAATGGCGGCGAAGTATTATTTCTTGCGGCGTAACCTAAAAATAAACGAACTTATAAAAAAAAGTATTCAAATAATCATCAATCAGCCTAATCTAGTATCTGGTAATGTTTTTAAACTAGGTACATGCTACGATCGGAAAGCTGATTTTTTTATAAAGCTTCAAAATGGGAATTGAAATTAAAAGCATACCTTTTATTTGGGCCCAAATCAGCTCAATAGCGTTATACTGGCAATGGTAGGGTGGTAGTCGAAGGACCTGGTGGCCTTTTTCTTTTGCCATCTCGTCCAGAGCATAGGTAGGAGTTGGTGGCTTATGGCGTCGGACTAAGGCAATAAGCTCCGTCTTTAACATTTTTATATCTGCTGTAACTCCGTTTTCACTCAGCCACTTCACCAACTCGCTTTTGCGGTTGGATTGGTTTGGGGGTTTATTAACTTGCACCGAATGGTAGGGTGCGTTGTCCATTATTATGGTCATAGGCTCTTTTAAATTGTTTAATAGACCTATGAACCAATCTTTAAATTTTTCGTAATTCATCTCCTCATGATACTCCGTAGTTTTTTTTTACTTAAAAGCCAGCAAACAATCAGGGACGAATCCACTTGCTGTACCTGCGTGACAAATAATAAGGCGTTCGCCTTTGCCTTCCGGCACTTTGGTACACGATTGTGCCGTATCGTCGGTCCAACTTTTACCCACTGTGTGGTTGGCGTTTAGCCACGTTTCATCCAAAAAGACAACTTTGCTCCAATCACTTATGTTTTTGGCCTTCCTTAAAAATCTACATCTTGCTAGGGCAATGTCAGTCCTCTCCATAATAATCTTTCTTTTGTTAACTTTTTTGTAAACAAAGCCAATATCTTTTATAACTTGCCGTAGCGAAGTAATACCTCCTTTGAACAAGTCAGCTTCTTTTAATGATTTTAGAAGCTTGAGCAATGTGGGTAGCTCCATTCTTCTATAATAATCATAAATATGATTTCTAATAGCAACCTTAGCAAAATCATCCAAATCTGTGATTGGCTTCACCTTGGTCCGCTTTTTGTTGGGTGTCGATAATTTATTTTCAAACATCCCATCTTGGCCAATTTTCTCACGTGTTATACGCGAAACAGTATTGCGGCCAATATCAAGAGCTTCGGCTACTCGTTCTACAATATGATTCAATGGTAACAACGGTCCATTATTTTGTTGTTCTCTTTCAAAGTAGTCTCGGAGGCGAACAACAAGCTCCCTGGCCTGACTACCCAAAACAGTTTTTTTTGTATGCTTAGGCATGGTAATAACAACAAACTCAACAAACTTATAACAAATAACAATTTAACAAAAATGAAAACAAACAATGAAATCGTAATACGTGTCACATTAAGTCACAATATAACGCGCTTGCACTCGTACTCGCACTCACAGCATCGCACGGGTAAACAACATGGCCGCCGCGCCGATGCACCATAGAGCAAAAATGTTGTTACGAAAAAAAAAACATAAACCCGATTTTGATTATTTTATATAAGTACAAAGATAATTATGTAGCCATAAAACATTTATATTGACAAGTTTATACACGTAGCACACACGTAGTTACACTGCACAACTGAATAATACACTAATTTTCATAACAATATTAAAGAGAACTAGATTCACGCTGCGAGTATCGTTAGCGATAAAAATGAATTGCATAACCTCACATCCCTAGTCATGTGGTACTGACAAATGTCAACGTCATACGGGCAACTGTCACCCGCACCATGCTACAGCGCAAATAGTGTAGGTCCTTACATATGAAATTGGCGTTTTTCGTACTGGCCACTTTAATCACGAATTTCTCCTCTTTGGTAAGGAATTCCAAATTCAAATTTGTACAGCTATTTACTCATGTATTTGTGCTTCGATGACCGTCATTCATTTGTTTTTTTTCTTCTGTTTTTTCTGTTTGCGTCACTCATTTTACAAAATGGAAAATTTAAAATATCGCATTATTTACGAGTACGAGTTCCGCCGTGGCACTAGTGCTGCGGAAACGACTCGAAGGGTGAATGATGTGTATGGCGGTCATGTTGCAAAAGAAAACACAGTTCGTTTTTGGTTCCAACGTTTTCGTTCTGGAAATTTCGACCTGCAGAACAAGCCCCGTGGACGGCCTGAGACCCAAGTTGATAATGGAGAATTGAAGGCTATTGTGGAAGCGGACCCATCGCAAACCACGTCCGAGTTAGCTGCAGGCTTCGATGTTAGTGATAAAACTGTTTTAATTCACTTGAAGCAAATTGGGAAGATTAAAAAGCTTGAAAGCACGACAACGCCAGACCACACACTGCGCAACAGACGGCTACCAAATTAGAAGAGCTTGAATTGGAATGTCTTAGACATCCTCCGTACTCCCCGGACCTTGCTCCAACAGATTACCATTTTTTTCGCAATTTGGATAACTTTTTGCAAGGGAAAAAATTCAACTCCGATGGGGCAGTCCAAATCGCCTTCAAAGATTTTATTGATTCCCGTCCGACTGGTTTTTTTAGTAAAGGGATCAATGAACTACCTATAAGATGGCAAAAGTGCATTGAAAACAATGGTTCATACTTTGATTAATTAAATATATTATATTAAAAAATATTCGACTTTTTGTTCCTTCCATACAAAACGCCAATTTCATATGTAAGGACCTAATATAAAGTGTTTAAAATATGGAAATTGAACAAAGTGCATCTATTAATGAAAAAAGTGAAGAAGAAATTGCGAAAGAAAATGAGTTATATTAATTAAATTAATAGTTGATTTATTTCAACGATAATATTCAAGTTTTCACTTCTGCCGGCACTCCCGGAGTGCAACCCGTCTTTTTTTACCGACTTCACAAAAAGGAGGAGGTACTATGTTCGGCTGTTTGTATGTTTTTTTTTTTTTGTACGTTTGTTCATCAAATACTCCGCCAATTGTCGACGGATTTTCAAAATTCTTTTTTTGTTCGAAAGTAGATAGTTCTGAGGTGGTCCTATTGTCACCAAATTAGGATCTGATGATGGGATCTTAGAGAAATCGAGGGCAACCCTCAAATTTTATAGGCTCACTTATTGTTTTTCGCATATTTTATGAAGTATCTTGTTTATTTGCGTATAGTTGTCACCATCTCAGGTAGCTGGGCTGATGATGGAAGGTACAACTCCTTAACAGTAAGAAGTTACTCAAACAGGCAAGGACTGTTTTAGTAAATTGTTTTGATGTTTGATAGGGCATTTGCCACATTTGGTCTCATGATAATCAAGTCATGACCTGATGCTACAGTCAGGATAGTCTGCAGAGTACCTAACTCCTCGACAACTAACAGCAGATATATCGTGTTTAGGCTCATTGAAAAGGGCTCGATGTGTGGATAAACGTACTGTTAATGAGGAACACCGAAGTACATAAAGACCTGATGCTGAAGCCAGGAGCATCAGAAAAAGTACCAACCTTGAAATTACGGCACCGTAGTCGTGTTTGGGCTCATTTTAAACAGGACTAAATTTTAAGTTCAATGCAATGTTGACATAAGTCTGGCCTGATGCTGCAGCCAGGATTATCAGCATCTAGTCTAAAAATATCAGGTCAGGATTTGATGATGGAATCCTGGAGAAATCGAAGAAACTCTTCAAATATTATAGGCACACCTATAGCGATTTGGGGATTTTTTATAGTAACTCGTGCACTTGCTCTCGGAAAGCACCATTTGGTGAAGTGGAACTGATGATGAAGACCACAGATGGCCACCGGAACTACTCAATAATATCTAAGTATTTCACGGGTTGCGATTCGATTACTTTAATATGGTTGCTAAGCAATTTATGCTCGTCACAATGTGAATGGTGATATGGAGCTGATGGTGGACCTGGAGAATTCCTCAACAATTAACTTCCCTGCATCGAGAAAAGCAATAATTTGTTTGTAAAAGGCGATGAGCACTAAGCTATTGTAACTTAGATAAATTATAAGCAGACCCACTAAAAAGCGTGAAATAAAAACTTTAAAAAGAAAAAATAAAACCGACTTCCAAAAAAACACTACAAAGTGAAAAATAACTTTAATTTCGGAAGTCGGTGGCAAAAAACTAAAATACAGATCCAAAGACACCGACTTCCGAAATTAAAGTTATTTTTCACTTTGTAGTGTTTTTTTGGAAGTCGGTTTTTTTTTTCTTAAAAAGTTTTTTTTATACCATTTTAGTTTGCGTTTTCGTTGTAGTTGGGTTTTAACTTTTAACTTTCTTGTTTTCTGTTTTACATTTTTGCATTTGAGTTGGTTCGACACCCGGTTCAGGCAGACGTTCAAAAAAAAAAAAAATTGGATGCTGAAAACACTTTTTTTTTTAATTGAATTTTTCCTTGGAGTAAAAATTTGTTGCATCAATATTTAGGGTAGTTTCCCCTCTTAGGCCCGCTTTTACGTTCAACCCTGTTTACTATGTCTCATCTTATTGTAAATACCTTCATCCTAGGCAAATAAAAAATATTCTGCTCTTTTAAGTATTTATAGAAGCCGTGTACACTAAAAAGATTTCGGTTTTGATTGTCCGTAATTCTCATTATTTAAAACGTTGCTTAAAGTTAAGTTACAATAATTATTTATTTATTTTCTCTTCATGACATAAACATCAGTGTAGGTTTGGCACTTGTACTAGGAGTTCCTGTATCACAAGAGCCATTGTTATATATTCATAGAATTACTGACGTTTAACCTTGTCTATGCCCCCTATTATATGCCTATTATAGGCTTGCCCCCTATTGTATGGGACTTAAACATAACTAGTGAATAGTGACTGTACTATTACGTACACTTTTGTCAAACCCTTTGGAGGAACAAGACGTGATGTTATGAGTTTATGTTTTGCTGTTTCAGATCCACTTACAATCATCTAAGTAGCTGGCTTACAGACACACGTAACTTGACTAACCCCAGCACTGTGATATTCTTAATTGGCAACAAATCAGATTTAGACGGCCAAAGAGATGTTACATATGAAGAAGCAAAACAATTTGCTGATGAAAATGGACTTATGTTTGTTGAAGCTAGCGCCAAGACGTAAGTGTTTTAGACTTTTCTGAACGGTATTTTTAGTGATAACCAACGCGACACACAGGTACAGCATATTTTGACCGCAGCTGTATAAAATAAAACCATTGAATTAGATATTCGTAGGACACCCATTATTATTTATTTATTTAAACATCGCACAAAAAGGTACAAAGGCGGACTTAATGCCTTAGGCATTCTCTACCAGTCAACTAAGGGTGGTGAAGAGCATATTGCTTTTGATTGTGTGGGCAAGCATGATTTAAAACTATTCGGAAATTTCATGTTAATAGCATAAGTAGTTGCTGAAATAAGTAACTGTGACAGACAGACTAAACGCACCATAAAGATAAGATAAGATAAGTCTTTATTTGCCTTAAACATGGTATAATGGTGTTAGTCTTATTTAAATACAATGTTCACATGTTTAGCTACACAGAATATGTGTCAATTGCATGCAAAATAATAATTATTAGGTCAAAACAACATTATTTCAAATTAATAGGTCAATATAATATTATAATTTTATGTCAAAGAAATCATTAATGTCATAGAAATTATGTCCATTCAGCCATTTATACAGTTTGTTCTTAAATGAATTTACATTATTTAAACATTTTAATTCTTTCGGGATTTTGTTGTAAATGCGTACACACATCACAAAGCAGCTTTTAGCATACTTGGCTGATTTTGGAGTATCCTTTATTACAAGTCTGTGTGGATCCTTTGGACGAGGGATTATTTCATAAGCTTTCTTGAACAATCCCTTATTACTGTAGACAAAGTTACAGATTGCGTATATATAAAGGTTCCTTTTTACCATTTTTATATAGAAACTTAATTTTTTAAAAGTAACCATGACCATAACTTAAATAAACATTTTTCTCTTGATTGATATCTTTGATCACTCGAATTAATGTTTATTAGAGTTACCTATAGCTATTTTTTTATAAGTAATTTTGTAAACGATCCACGTCGCACACGTTTGTAGTTAAAACTAAACATTAATAGAAACACAATGACAACTTAATGACAGTAAATAACACACAACAGTGCTGCCATCGCATGGAGAACCTTTCAGTTCTTAACCCTACTGGAAATGTTCGTACAATAATTTTGTGATAATGACAGTTCACATTGATAGTATTTATCGTCACGGTTTTTAATTCCAGTGGTCAAAATGTGGAGGAAGCCTTTCTTGAGACAGCTAAGAAAATATATCAGAGCATTCAAGATGGGCGACTGGACCTGAACGCTGCGGAGTCCGGCGTGCAGCACAAGCCGGCGTCGCCGGGACGCCCGCTCGCCGCGCCTCCGGCCGCGCGGGATAATTGCGCTTGCTAACCGATCTCGCGATAAATAGAGTTAAACAGAAATCATACTTATGGTTAAGAATTATTATCCTAGTAATAAATTTAATTGTCATAAATTTTGTTTTGTTTTGACATAATTTATATTAGTGTACATTCCACGTTATATTTGTGTTTAGAATGTTATGGGTGTCCCATGGGGAGCGCACACGCTTCAATAAAACTTTTCTTCATTTTATATAAGTGATAGTACTTTTATTTCAAAGCAATGGTTATATCATGCGTTATTGTCGAACAGTATATCCGTTAATATATCCTCATCGACTGTCTCTTGAACTTGTGTCACTTTCAAGAAACCCCAGGCTTGGAGTTCTAGAATTCTTTGTTTGTTGCCTGCTTCACATTTTGTGGTAACGATTCATTTATGTCGCTTGATCGTTGGGAAATCCCATTCATTAAAGTAAAGCATTTTCAATTTTCTGCATTTCCGCAGGTGGACCACACGAATACCGGTTCCTCTATATATGAGAAAATTTAAGAGATACTGACCGATTTGTCACCCTTTGCCGATTTAAATATAAGATGTATTTAGGGTTCCTTACATCAAAAGGAAAAAATACGGAACACTTCCCAATAAGATCACTTTGTTGTCCGTCTTTCATGAGCCTGATCCTTTTTCTCAAAATTAATCTATACAGGCTTATTTTTTTATCACCATCCAAATTTTTACAGGGTATTCTACCCATGAATATGAACAACTTTCTCTATGGGACCAACTCTGAAATCACGAAAAAAAAGACAGCTGTTTCATACATTTCGGTCAAGTAGGTATTGAACTTTTGTATAAAACAGCTGTTTTTTTTTCGTGATTGCAGAGTTGGTCCCATAGTGAAAGTTGTTTATATTCGTGGGTAGAACACCCTGTAAAAATTTGGATGGTGATAAAAAATAAGCCTGTATATGTAAAACAAAGTCGGGTTAGTTACACCATTTATAACTCAAGAACGGCTGGACCGCTTTTTATGATCTTTTATGTGTTAGATTTGTCTTCGCCCCGAATAGCATAATAATTATTAATACGTGGGAAAAATTAACAAACAAAAAAATCTAAGGCGGTACGAAGTTCAGCTAGTAAATATTTAAAATCTATTTATTGTCAACGCCGTAAAGACATAAGATTAATAATGTCACATATTTATTTATTCAAATTAAAATATAAAAAATAAGCTTACTTTGATAGTTATCTCTCTTTTTGAAACCTATAGGGTAGTTCTCGCTAAGCTACCAGCTTGCCGGGCACAATGTTGAGACGGAACCCTTAGGGTGCGAATCCTCGCACTTGTCTGTTTTTTTTTTTATTTACTGATTACGATAGAGATATTATTTTGTCATGCATAGAGGAACTGGAGTATATATCTACCAAGTTTTGACTAATGAGACACAGTAAATTATCTAATGTTGTTATCCCCGGGAGTTACACGTGCATATATAGATAAATAGCAACAAATATTAGATTTAAGATAGATAAGATTTGACTCTCGCCAATTTATAAGAAATGTAGCGGTTTTTAACGTGCGCTCCTATTGGAAAACCTTTACATGCGCTAAGGCGTAAAATGTAATAACTGTAATAAGTCATTTGGCAATGACTAGGTCTGTTTGACAAATGTATTTGCTGCAAACTTATTACGAATATTGGGTTTATCCTTATTGTAAATGTATTATTATTTATGATCTATGTTAGTAAAGTTTTATAAGTAGCTATATTTTTGAACACTACAGAAGAATTAAAGGCATTTTATTAATCACAAGAGAAGACAATTATTATAAGAAGAAAAACTAAGGATAGACTTTATTCAAAGAAGTGAAAGAAAGGTACAATGTTAACAAAATACTACTTAATCTGCGTACGCGATTTATTTGCCAAACATGTAAAAAAATATGAGTTCATGGAAAAATAACTTTAATAAAGATAAAATTCAGTTTACTCAAACTTAACAGTTAAACTGTCAACTTTCAAAAAATTTTATATTTTTTTCAATGGTGCTAGTCACTCTGAAATCAACTTAATTACCACTAAAATAAAGTTCATATTTGTTCAACTTGAAATAACATCAATTAGAAACATACATTTTAATAGACTATCGTTTTTACGGTTTTTGTAATACACCAGCAACGATCGCGATGTATCGAAACTGATGGCTATTGTTATTTCGGCCAATCTATCACCGCAATAGTATTGCGTATTTTATTTAATGACATAATTATTAAAAGGCAATAATGTAAAACCTATTGTATTAATATCAATTTCACTTTTATATTAGTAGCCTAATTGCGTAAGTATTCGGTAAGGTAACACATAAAATTGCAAAGTTTTGGTAATTTAACAATATTCATTGCGTTAACGTTTTCGAGCAGACAAATCATTCAAACTAAGCAGTGAATTATGAATATCCTTCTTGTATGTTGCGCAATTTTGGTGCCGATCAGTTAATCCGCTCATAACCTTTTAAGCGCTTGGCTAAATATCAATTGCCGTGCCCCTAGCGCGCGGCTACAAATCGATAAAATAATACCTACAGTAAATAAGGAGGAGCAATCGTTGTATCGATTAAAAAGTAGTCAAAAAGTTTTCATCTCTATTTAACCTCTTAACCGCCTACGTCGGATTAATACGACAAATATTTTCGTGCCCATTCCGCCAGAGTCGTATACATACGACCGAATAACACATCTCGTTTAATCTGTATTATTATTATATCATCACAGCTCGTTTCATCGGTATTTATTTTTCGTTTTTTTATTTTTTTCTCGGGCGCTGGGGGCACGACAACTGATATAAAGTCGGGCGGTTAAAAGGTTAATAATGGTTTTAATTGTACCACGCAGTTAATAGTATGAAAATAGAACTAAAAAATTATGCGTTTCTCTGTCGCAGAAATACGACACGAGCGGTAGAGGCACGGAAATATGTGTTGCATAAATGCGACACAAGCGGTCAAAGGTTAATGAAGTTAAATCTCATGTTAGCCAAAAATAAATCATTAAAAAAAATAGAAGATAATCATTGTTTCCGAATTACGGCTATTTTAAGTTAAGGCTTACAGTGGATAATGTGACAGTTTCTTCTTATCAAAGGCAATATTTGAAAAATAGTCGTTGTTTGTTTACATAATAGCCCTTTATTACCGTATATATCCGAAATAAAGTTATGCTTATCTTAGACCTTGAAGAATGTATGTTTAAAAATTTTAAACTCAATACTGGTTTTACCTTGAAAAATGTATGGTTAAACATTTTAAACTCAATACTGGTTTTAACTTTACTTCGCATTTATTAACAAGGAGTTTAGAGTTTTTCTTCTCTGAATAAGGTATATCTAAAGATTTCATTTATAACCTGTTTTCTGCCGGGACAATTATGTTACGAGTTAATAACAATGTGTACAATAATTATTGTTCTTTTTACACAACTACACAAGACATCAAGTCGACAATAAAAAAAAACTGTAAAATAGAATGTACCTTTGCATTTTTAAGCTTTTTGCTTTATTGTCATTCCTGCGTGCAATATATTATGTGAAATCTGTTTTTGTTTTTAGTTAGTGGTTTGTGTCAGTACGGCGAGTTGACATTAATATCACATTTTTATTAAACTTCTGCTACACCTTTAGGGCGCGTTCACACGAACTCAATTCACTCGATTCTCTCAGCGCGACACCATGCATGTTTCGCACATTCGCCGCACTCTCCTCAGAGACTGGAATTCATTCTTTACGTCTCTTGTCATTACGTACATATTATGTTTAGTGAAAAAGCATGCCGCGCACGCTCGGCGCCCGAATAGCAACCGCGTTGCCATCGCGATGCGTGTGCTTGGTCATTAAGAATACATATACAGGGTGTCCCTGAAAGTATGGATCAAATTGAATAGGGGCGTGGGCAACTTCATTTCCAAAGGTTTTAACAAAAAAAAAAAAAAAAAAAAACTAAAAAAGAAGAGAAGAGAAATCAAATCGTTTTAAAAAAATCTTAACAAAAAACTATCAGGGCTATCAATTTAATTTTTTTAGATAGCTCTGATAGTGTTTTTTTATTATCATTTTCTTTGAGCACAATGCGAAGTGATTGAAAAAAAAAATTGGTCATAACTTTTAAACTGTAAAAAAAATCACCTACATTCTCAGGGTTAGAAAATTTGGAAATGACCTTGCCCACGCCCCTATTTGATTTGATCCATACTTCCAGGGACACCTTGCATACCTGTACGTTATGACAAAAGGCATAAAGGCGACTGCAGTGCTCAGTGCGTGCACGATTCAAAAGCGATTCGAAAGCGATCAGCGCGCGCGGTTGTTGTGTCATATGAACGCGCCCTATAGAGGCATCATTCACTGCACTGCTCATTAAATTTTATGACCATTATGTTTTTGTTTTGACTGGCAATCAAAAATGTTCATTCCTAAAATACACGCTGTAATAAATTGTTGACAATTTCAGTGTAACCAGTCTCCATGGTGTGAAGATTCACAAACATACTATTATTGAACTGGAGCTGTTTAATTTACATTGTTATTATACGAGCGATTTAATGGCACTGTCAACAGACGCTAGGGTTTTGAAGCTGCATAAACGTAAATTGTTTCTTGTTAAAATAAAATAATTTACTAACCTCGCGCAGGTAAGGTTTGCAGCATAATCACCCTAGAACAGTCGCTCCATGTAAAATACTGGTATTCAGCTGCATCCGGCTAGACTGGAAGCCGACCACAACATATTTGGGAAAAGTCTAGGCTGCGAGGTATGAATCAGCCTAAAACTTTCCCTGCTGTCACAGGCCTCTTGTCCGTGATAGGGAATTCACCACGCGGGCCCAGTGCGCGTTGTGGAAGTCACAAATCTTCGAATTTCTTCGGTATTAAGACATGCCTGTCTTCTCACGCGATTAATACTTCAAAAACGTAAGCGTCAGGACCCCTGGGCCAATAAAGATATTTGACCGTATTAAATATACATGTAGCGCCCCGTGGTTTCACCCGCATAAGTGTCGATCCCGTGGAAATATCGGAAAAAAACCATCCTTTGTCCTTTCCCGGGACTCGAAACTATATTATACCAAATTTCATCTAAATCGGTTCAGCGGTTTAAGCATGAAGAGGTAACAGACAGAAAAAAAAAGACTAGTTTCGATATCTTGTAAAAGTTAGCTTGCAACATACTGTTGCAAATTGCAATTCAGTGAAGGGATAGAGATACAGATAAATGTTGATTTATTGCCCATATACGATTTATTGAATATAACATTTAACATACGTAAGGTGTAAATGACAAACATCTATTGATCTGTACCTACTTATACCTATCAATCTTACTATTTATTTTACGTAAATAAGCTTTCATTGAAAGTAGAATGCGATTGTAGAGAACTGGCTTCTTGGATTCGATCTTCTTTAACTTTAATAACGTTATGATATTAATCAACAGCCGATCGATTCTGCAAAATCTCTCACCGTGACAACCTAGGTGAAGTAATCTTGAAGTGTTTCAAGTTTATCGTTTAAAACTGGTATTGGTGTAATTAATAAGATCTATGTGCCTTAAACAAAAATATACGAAAAAAATAATGTTTATACCTACAAGCTTTTGAGCTATTGAACTAAAATGGACACCTTCCAATTCCACTAGCAGACCCTGGACTCCATTGAGTGCTTAAGTACTTGTCAAAACAAATCAAACTAGTCCAAACACGAAGGAGTTATCGTGTATAGTTGAGAAATTCCTATGGCCACCTTCCAGCTGCATCATCAGATGGCTCTACCGTGGGCGTTAGTTTTTGTCGAGGTCTCTAATAAGACCAAACACGACGGGGCCAATGACAATAATAAAACGTTATGACATGCGATTATTGCTCTTGAACGTTTTGACATAAAAAGAGGGCTAACTTTTACAAGATATCGAAACTAGTCTTTTTTTAGGGTTCCGTAGCCAAATGGCAAAAAACGGAACCCTTATGGATTCGTCATGTCTGTCTGTCCGTCCGTCCGTATGTCACAGCCACTTTTTTCCGAAACTATAAGAACTATACTGTTGAAACTTGGTAAGTAGATGTATTCTGTGAACCGCAGTAAGATTTTCACACAAAAATAGAAAAAAAACAATAAATTTTGGGGTTCCCCATACTTACAACTGAAACTCCAAAAATTTTTTTTCATCAAACCTGTACGTGTGGGGTATCTATGGATAGGTCTTCAAAAATGATATTGAGGTTTCTAATATCATTTTTTTCTGAACTGAAACTGTGCGAGAGACACTTCCAAAGTGGTAAAATGTGTGTCCCCCCCCCTCTAACTTCTAAAATAAGAGAATGATAAAATTAAAAAAATATATATAATGTACATTACCATGTAAACTTCCACCGAAAATTGGTTTGAACGAGATCTAGTCCGACTCGCACTTGGCCGGTTTTTTAAATATCTAACAATGCCAATCGGCACGGGCCGAATGTGTGTACACTCAAGGGCACATTTAACCGGCCACCTATATTTTGTAGATTTCTTCAAAATTCTATGGTAATTTAATTAATTTTGTTATAATGTCACATTGGGTGAACCTCCACGAAAATAAATGAAACATGTGTATGTTGTGAAATGGTTTAATTAAGACAAAATTAAAAAAAAATAGAATATGCACTTTTCTTACAAAAAATAAAAATTAGCAAAATGTCAATTTAAAAAAAAAGTGTGCTCTAAATTACCGGATTAATAATGTGTATTTCCTCCTCTGGCCCTAATGACCTCCTGCAATCGATTAGAAAGCCCGTCAATTATGTCTTGGATGTCGCTTTGGGGAATGTTCTGCCACTCCTCAACAGCTGCAGTTTTTAGCTCACTGATGGTGGTAGGAGCTGGTGTACGACCCCGAATTCGTCTTTTTAGGTTGTCCCATACATGCTCTATTGGGTTCAGGTCAGGGCTGCGAGCTGGCCATGGTAATCGCTGAATATCGACGGCGTCCAAGTAATCGCTGACAATTCTCGCGGTGTGTGCCAGTGTGCACGAGCATTATCGTGCATTAAAACAAAATTATCGCCAATGAATGGGGCAAAAGGCATCACGTGTGGTTCTAAAACTTCTGTCACGTACCTGTGAGCATTAACGCTGCCTCTATCGAAGATGACCAATTCTGTACGGGCGTCATAACAAATGCCACCCCACACCATTATAGAGCCTCCCTCGTAGCCTACTGTTTCAACCACAGCACATTCAGCAAACCTTTCACCACGGCGTCTATACACGCGCTGACGTCCATCAGGACCTCGTAAAGCTATTCTTGATTCATCCGAGAAGAGAACTGCCTTCCATTGTTCCGAAGTCCAATTTAAATGTTCTCGAGCAAATGCAAGTCTCGCTCTTCTGTGAGTTGCGGTCAGCGCTGGGACTCGAACTGGTCGAAATGCTCTCAGATCCCTCTCAGCTAACCTTCTTCTTATTGTTCTTAGGCTCACACTTACATTTCGTACCTCAAACAAGCGGTTACGAGCCTCAGGAGCAGTTGTAAACCGATTCCGAAGAACGTTCGAGACGATGTAACGATCATCTCTCTCTGATGTACACCTTCTACGACCTTGCCCTGGCCTTCTTGTGTAGGAACCAGTCTCTCTGTAACGCCGGATAGCATCTTGAATTGTGGATCGTGGATATCCAAGCATCCGTCCAATCCGACGCTGGCTAAACCCAGCGTCTGCAAGTGCTACAGCCCTAGCTGCCCCAGCTGCGTCCAGTGGCATTTTTTTGGTGTAAATGAAATCACGGCAGGCCAATACCTAGGTTTTATTCGAAGAAATGGTATCACAACGTTTTAAATCAAATGTATCCGTCACATAAAACATGGGGCGAGACTGTCAAATTACGATTAAACTGATTATTGTTGAATAAAAACCACAAAAGTAAACAAAACGCGGGTATGATTGATTTATTTATTTCAGATATACCCACTTAAGAAGTAACGCCTAGTACGCAAAGCGTAAGTTAACATAAACAAACGTTAAGCAGTTCGAGATGAGTGGACGGTTAAATGTGCCCCTGAGTGTAGTAATTGCTTCTTGGATTTTTATAAACAAATAAGGCCGAATGAAATGTGAAGGAGCAGATTTTTTTTTTAATGTTCGTATCCGTAGGTAGGTACCTATGCACGTCATATTAAAAATCGTCAAAACCCACCGCGGCCATGGATATCGTCAGTTGAAAAATTCCTACGAACTTACAGATTTTCGAAATAAGGCACAAAAAATGAAAACGTTACATACCAGTCGTTATTAAAATACGAGTGTGTGTATTTAAAAATACTCAGACGTGCAGTTTCCTGATTACCTACCAAGTTAGTTTAGGAAACCTGAATTCTGAACCATGGTTCTGAGTACATGTGTGTACCTAATTGATATTTATCAGGGTGTGTCCCAATATAAGCGATCCTCGCATAACTTGCGCGGATGCCGATTGTCGCATTCAATTTATTCGAACAAACCGAACGCTTAGTCGCAGTCGTGCCAACTAAGGGTGCGTTTTAGTTTTCCGATCGCTTTATATTAGTACACGGGGTTATATAGATCCTCATATTGACAAATTATGATGAAATGAAATGTAAGTCAAATATAAGTAACTTTTTTTATTAAAAAAGCAGAATACATTTAAGTAGCCTTACAATAAATTACAAAAACGGAAACTGTAAAAATCTTCCTCTTGATAATAAGTAGGTATATACGTTCCAAAATCTGATAAAAATGTAAACAAATCAAAAACGTATGCGCCTCTACATGACAATTTGTAGTACCCCTTAAAAATGAGTGCTTTTTTTCTAATTATTTGAACTCTAATTTTCCTCAATTTTAGTCGACGCTTTTTATTCAATAATAATAATTTATTAATAGGTAATGTCATTCAAACAATAATAGGTTGACCAAGTGGTAAGATAATACAGAACCAAAAACCAAAACCCGACCCTTCCCCCCTCCTCCTTTCATTACGAAAGCTTTTAGTCAGGATTGCGTTGAACAGGGTTTGTTTTCACTTTCATCAAATACTTTGAGAATAAGAATACTAAAAATATTTCGATCCGTCACCTTTTAGTATAAAACTTATTAAAATTTTAGTCCCACAACCATAGACACTAATTCTTTGTAGTAGGTTAGGTATGCATGGCTACTCATCAAGCTATACATTTCCAATCTTACTTGACCTCGCCTGTGTAAGCTTACTTCTACCCGTAATAAAGGTCATTAGAAAACCAGCGTCAGACAGCATCTGTCTGGCATGAACCTTTTGACGCAGCCGTGAGGCACACACTATTGTTGTTTGAAACAAAATATTTTTATTTTGTTAATTTTGTGTTTCACGACCTGTGTCCAATAAACTTTTTGCTTTCCTTCTTTACTTCTGATTGTACGAATAACCTATACAATGATTTTTCGTACAATCAGAGGCACAGAATACTAATAGTACTACGTAATCAGAGGTCAACTTTAAATAGCTTGATGTGTAGTCGTGCATACATAACATAAACAGTTGGGTTCGCACCATAAGGGTTTCTTTAAAAAGGCTTGGTTATTCTCTACCATTTCACCAAAGGTGGTGGAGAGGTACCTAACATGGCAGGTGCATTGTTTTGTAAATGGAAAATAAAAAAATATAATTTTAAATAAAATAGGTCCAGAGCCCTGATTCACAACCATACGACAGGCTATCGTATCGAAAACCTGACTTTTCAATAACCTGATTTGACTTCCCCTCAACAGCAAATAGCTGTTGGAAGAATAGCGGGCGTCTATTTGATCTAAACTGACAAAATTTTCTGGTTTTGGACTTGTGAACAGCGTTGAGAAGACTCCTACGATAACAATGATCAATGTTCGATACGATACGGAAGCATATCGAGTGTTTGTGAATCCTTATGCCCAAGGGGGCAGGGCCAAGTTTATACGCAGGCCTATTTTGTAGAAAAAGCGGAAGCGGAAAAAAATGTAAACTTTTTAGTTATTTGTTAAAACATGATCTACTTAATAGTTTTTACACAGTCATTTAATTCCGAAGTTTTTGCATTATCAATCTCGTAATTGCTTTACCACCCTAAGATTGAATATCATAAAACGTTAGGGTCTCTTGCTATAAAACACCAATATAACATTTAGACAGTTTCAACCTGAGTGAAGTTTCAATTTTGTCAATAGTGAAGCAATTACGAGGTCGACCATACTTTAAAAGCCAAAATGGCTGGGCTAATTGGACAAAGTCTGAAATATGAAAAAAAAACAATCAGCTGTTGCATACGAAACAATCAAATATATACATAGAACAGCTGATTTCATAGTTGATCCCACATCAAAAGTCGTTCATGTTCATGAGTAGGTACTACGCTCCATAAAAGTGTGACCCTTCTTCTGCCTGCCATACGGCCATACTGTGTATATTCTCATAGGAAAATAAAAACCAAAGCCAGTTCGCCTTAGTTCCACGCGACCACAATATAGTATCGCCATATTATTATAATTATGATTATTATAGATGAGTAATACGATTATAGATCAATACACAAAGGTGAGTATACAAATGATTTAAAGTTTCGAAGGAACATTCTTTAAAAGAACATCATGCATGTCTTGAAGGGATTGTTCCAAAGCATTTCTGTATTTGTTACAATCTGTGTCTGGATGTTCGACGAATGCGGAGGTGGCGAAATTGATATCGTTATCTCTGGGATTGTAACATGTTGCATACCCATCAGGCACTAATGGTCCGTAACACATAAATCCATCACACTTGCAGGCGACCTGAAATAAACATAGTAATAGAAATTAGTCAGAACTCAGAAAAGGATACTTTCAAGAAGACTTTTAGAGTTCCGTAGCCAAATGGCAAAAACTGAACCCAATTAATTTCGTCATGTCCATCCGGAAGTCACACAGCCATTTTACTTGGAGACTTTTTGCACTACACACTACTACACTTTTTTATATACTTACACATTGACATTCATGAATTTTATATACAGGGTGTTACAGAAAGGGTATATCAATACAAACGGGTTGAAGAGTGTATCTGGTCTAGAATCTCTGTACAAAATTTCAGCTCAAAAGCAGTAACTTTGAAAATGCTTAATATTTTTTATTTCGATAGTTTATTAAATTGAAATCAGAACAAACGTGTCACCGCACTACGAGGGTCATTATCCATTATCTGTAGTGTGTCTGTGCGCCTAGTACACGCACATCACGCCGCCGCGCGCCAGTGCAGCGCCGTGATGTCGAAATAAAAAAATATTAAGCATTTTCAAAGTTAATGCTTTTGAGCTGAAAGGAGAATGGCAGAAGTTCATAGAACGCTGGCATTAAACTTTTTTAGTTTCCACAGAAATAAAAGTGGCATGGTTTGATAGGGAATATTATGAGCTTTTGTTAAAAAAAAAAATAAAAAATAATAACAATGGGGTTAAAGAGAAATCTTAATTTTTGTAAAAGTGAGGTTAAGTGCATTAATGTTTGTACTTTAATAGGTTATTTTACCTCTATTACTATTTGAACGCATAAATGTTTATTGTATGCATAACATATTGCTAATTATGCTTTGTAATGACTTCAAAAAGCATGAGAAGTGAAAAGTTAATGAATTTTTATTTCTTTATAATTAACAAAAATAACAAAATTAAAACCTAACTTAACTAAAACTACACAAAAACTAAAATATAGCGTCGAAAAATTCATCCGCATCGCTGTCGACTGGTAATGTACCCAAGAGACTGGCGGCATTGCCACGTTGTATGGCAATGCTTAGCCTTTGGCCAAGGTAAAAGCCAGCCCTTGGGTCACGGGAAGTGTCAACCAGCCGTTTTGAAATTTCTTTAAAAAGACCATGAGCACTCGGACCCCACGGCCCGAGGGTTTCAACCCCAAACGGCTCGAAAATATAATTTCCGATAAGGTTATTATATTTTCGCCGCTTGAGGTTTTCCGCAGCCGCAGCAGCAGCGCCAGCACAGCATGCCGATCCAGGAAGGTGGGATGGCGCAAGAGTATCGACACAAGTTGCGTCCCACACTAAAGGCCTACCCACCTTCCAAGGAAATAGAGACATACCGTCCGGTCTCTTGCCATCGTCGCGTACCAAGCCATTGGGTTCTAATACAGCAGGAACGCCGACGGTAACAAGAGCTCGTCAGATGATGTCATTAATGTTCGCGTGGCGCGCTAAGCGACCCGCACTTCGGCTGCAAGACAGGCCGTGGTGTCCGAGGCTGTTGACATCTTCGCCACAGTGACAGCGATGAGGGGAACAGCAAGGAGTGCCTAGTCGCAGGGAAGCAGCGAGGCGAAAAGTAGTGTCGTCGAACAAAGTGCCTATGTTCGACGAAGGTAGTGCATGAAGCCAAAGTCCCGACTCCCATCTACCCAAAGCCAGCAGGTGCGCACGTTCCGCAGAAGTAGCAGACGAGTCAAGTAAATTGTTCTGTACTACTCTGCAGAGCGGCTCATCCCACCGTCTCTGGGAAGATGGATTGTCGGGTGGATCTGTATTCGGGCAAGCGAGTCTCCAGGCATCCATAGCCTCGGTGAAACACGGCACATCAGAATGAAATTATAAAAAACTACTTGTTGAAGTTTGTTTAGTTCAATGATTTACCCACTGATCATAGACCTAATGACAGTTTCAAGTGTAGGTACTCGGTCAGTTTTAATTAAACTCAGTAGTCACAGAAAACTCAGGAGACTAGAGACTCACTTATCGGAATCTAAGCATATAATAGGAATAATAATAATCAATAAGAATAATAATAAAATAATAATCTAAGCATATAGGAAACGTCGAGGTCTAAGTCTAGCAACAGTCGTTCAGAAAGGTAGGAGTCCTCGAAATCCAAAAGCAAGCCAGGTCGTTGTAAAAATCCACGTAAAACTTTGGGCGCACAAAACATTCACACCAGCAGCACAAAATAGTAGTGAGCGAGCGAATGTGACTTGTGAAGTTTTGTGTGTCATCTTACGGCCGAAATTAATATCGAATCCATGATCCAAGATATAAATCGATCGTCGATATATACCAATCTATGGATCGATCTCCAACCCGCGTCCTAATATCAAAAAATGATGATCCTGCTGTCGCTCAATCCGCAGATATCTTGAAATCCTTTCCCTCCGTCATTCCGTTTTAAGAAAAATTTACAAAAATAGACATGGTTCGTTTGTTTGTAATAAAAAAAGCTAAAATCGTAAACAGGTTTTATAATTTTATTTTATGGATGTTTAATAATATATTTACCGAACGACGTAACAATTCTATTAATACGAACAAAATTGTAATAAATTCAATACGTATTAGGTAAAAAGGAATGTCACGACACGGCTAAAGCCAGGACGCGTTTTATTGTCTATGGCGTGGTGCCCGAGTAGCAGCGTTGCCAATTTGTAAGAATTTTCCCAAACTGCGGGAAAACTCAACTCCATTAGGTATTTTGTGGGGAGATCATAACATACATGTGAATATTTGATAGGTAATAATATTGTTCGTTTTTGGTATATAATGAAATATTTTTTTTTAACTATTTACACGGACGAGAGGCGTAATTTCAGTCAGCAGTAAATTTACTGCTAATTTTGATAGCCTAAACCTAAAGGTAAACTCCTCATCATCCAGACTTTGCATGTAGTTCACCCTTTTAATTCTCCGCGCAGAAGCACGTTGACGTCTCATTTCTTCACCAGCGTCACTATCGGTATTATCCCAATCCGATAATTGAGCCAGAATTTCCATATCACTATCACTGGTGAATATTGACAGTGCCATTTTTCAAATGAAATCCGTGAAGTCAATCTTATATCCAAGGAAATTCTAAGATTAAGATTTGGATTGTTTACACCGATCAAAACAAACGTCAAATTCAACGGATAGGTTATTGACACACTCAAACTGTCATTTTCGAACAGAGGTCAATCTGTAATCTGTGATCCGTCCTCTCAAAGATAGATTGGTTGAAAAGATTGCAATTGCAATCCGCGGATCGTTTTTTGCTACACTTTACTACAAATCTGGATTGAATTTTCGATCTTTAATCTAGAGATATTGGATTAGATTGGTTATTAATTTCGGCCGTAAGTCTATCAAAAAGTACTCTGTGGTATCTTCTAAAGAGTCATGTTTGTTTGTTTGCCATGACAACACTGTCATATAGTATAACAAGTCCAAAAAGCCTTGTTTCCGGCTGCTCAACTTACTCATATTTAACGAGATTTAATCCCAATTCTCAATAATAAAGTTAATCTGGCTATCAATACATAAAAATAAGCGCTTTTTTTTTTAAATAGCTTTGAATTCTGTACCTTTCCAAAATTAGCAATGCCAAAAACTGCCATCTCCTTTTGTACAGAGATTCTAGACCAGATACACTCTTCAACCCTTTTGTATTGATATACCCTTTCCGTAACACCCTGTATACAATGACATGAATATTTACTTTGTAAAATATTTTTATTTTATTTAATTATTGTGAATGTGAGGACTGTGTGGGTCATTTTCTTTTTCTGTATTTCTTTTTTTCTCCTTAGTTAGTTTTAATCATGATCTGGCAGTTTGAGTAATTTACGCGGCCTACTCAAATGTCCTTTCTTTGGTTTTGTTCGTCGAATCGTTGAGCTCCTCAAGTTCTGAGTTGAGCTGCACGATTTTTGACAAATGCGTGCACTGACTGGACAGGTCCACTCAATCTGTGTGGTTCTTTCCTCAAAAGACCATTTCAGACACCAATCTACATGGTCTTCACATGACCTGACCAAGATTTTGTCTGGACTTTAAAAGAGACTGTGACCTCTGAGTTTGTTTCGGCCTTTCTTCTCAGAGTAGTCAGATAGGAAACGCCGACCTCATCTAGCTTTAAAAAAATATGATTGACGTGTAAAAGTGTTTGTACAAACCTACTTGCTGAAATAAAATCATTTATCACTATATCGATGAAAATTTAAAGGAAGGTGTATTCTCCGTTTATTGCCCGTGGTCCGATCGAGAAGTTCTACTAGTAGGACCATGGGTATATTTTTTCTCGACTTGACATCATTGCAGAGACTTCAAAACGGACCAGCTTGATAGCTTGTCAAAAGCTTTCTCATAGTCTACAAAGGCAAGACGTAGGGCCCGATTATACTCTTCGGACTTCTGTATAATTTGTCGCACAGTTTGGATGTGGCTAAAGTATATTTTATTTGTTCAAAAATATACAAAAAAATAATTAGTTTGGTATTTATATATACACTTTATGACACTTGTTTCGAACATCTGTGTCTGAACTATTTATAGTAGGTATTTCAGACATCAGCGCTCGTCCCCTTTTGTAGGCGAAACTTAGCAAATAACTGAATGACCTCTATACACATCTATAAACACAACATTCGATCAAAGAGAAAGAATAAGATAATAATAATAATAATAATAATATTAATAATGAAGTCGGTTAAAAACAAGTGACAAAATGTAGGACAGTACCTATGTGTCCGTATTTAATTAAATTTACCTGACTAGTAGAAATCCTCATATGGGCGCTTTTTGTAAATCCAGGATCAGAATACAATTTTGGTATTTCAACGCCATTTTCGATTGCAGTTAATTTCAATCCTAGTAAATGTCTGTCTACACCGAATCCTTGGAGTGCCTGTAATAAAAATATAACGACATAAAATAGTAGTAGGTAGTTATAGTATTTTTCTGTATAGTGTTATACTTAATTATTCATATTTAAAGCGGAAGCTAGGGTAGCCCGCGAAATTAATATTTTTTTATTTCGCACATCACGGCGCTGCACTGGCGCGCGGCGGCGTGATGTGCGTGTACTAGGCGCACAGACACACTACAGATAATGGATAATGACCCTCGTAGTGCGGTGACACGTTTGTTATGATAAACTATCGAAATAAAAAAATATTAAGCATTTTCAAAGTTACTGCTTTTGAGCTGAAATTTTGTACAGAGATTCTAGACCAGAGCCCTGATTCACAACCATACGACAGGCTATCGTATCGAAAACCTGACATTTCGATAACCTGATTTGACTTCCCCTCAACAGCAAATAGCTGTTGGAAGAATAGCGGGCGTCTATTTGATTTAAACTGACAAATTTTCGGGTTTTGGACTTGTGAACAGCATTGAGAAGACTCCTATGATAACAATAATTAATGTTCGATACGATACGGAAGCATATCGAGTGCTTGTGAATAAGGGGGCAGATACACGCTTCAACCCGTTTGTATGGATATACCCTTTCCGTAACACGCTGTATACACAATAATAATCATTAAAATCAACAATAGACAGGACCATGCCATACGCAAACTTCATCCTCTCATGGAATTAACATACAATTTAGTTGGTCCTTTTCTAACTTTCTGAGCTGTACTTATTGATGATTTAAGGCGCTGACAAGATACCAAGAGCTACATTCTCCAAAAGCTCTTAGAGATTTTATTTTTATCACCAAATCTATAGTTTGTGACAGCGGAAAAAATATGTGTTCAAAAACATATTCCTGAGAACTTGGTTGGAAAATCGATTTTTTTTAAACGTGTCATACGTATATAAGGCTGGCTTCACAGCTATCCGGGAGACCCGTACGGGCTGTCAGTACGGGCGCCCGGAGCGGGAGCACATGTGAGGCGCTAGAACATCGTTTCACAGCGACGCGGCTTGATCCGTACACGACCCGCTCCGGGTTGAGCCCGTACAGCGCATGTGTCTCTTACTAGCAACCGTATCGTACTGAATCATCGTTTCAGAGCACTGCGGGTACTACCCGTACGGGTCTCCCGTGTACGGTCGGCCCGTACGGGTCTCCCGGATAGCTGTGAAGCCAGCCTTAAACAAACCTCTTACCTTGACTCTAAAACACCTATCTGTATTAGGTACTACACAACGCACCTACGTATAGTTAATAACAATAACGCATTACAAGTTGAATGCAGGACTTTGTCATTTTTGAAGTGAAAACTTTAGGCGCGTTGGGCATTTTTTGAGATGAGAATTAACCATTGAATTAGCGCCACTGTTACCGTAACCGACACCGCTTCGGATGTATTCGGCTGGCTTCGGGATGTACTCGGTTTTAATGAATATCCGATATGTCAGTGAGTGATGGCAAAGCATTCTGTTTGTGTTTTGTTTTGACTTCTGTCGGCACTCCCGGAGTGTTTTTTATTTTTATTTTAGATAACTCATTTTTGAGTAAATAGCGAGCTAAGTAATTGCTTTGTCAAATGAAACGACATATTATGTATCTTCAAGTTACGTTTAATTTTATAAGATTTTAGTGTTAGGAGAGTGACATTTTTGCTTTGCAAAACAGTTAAGAAAAATTTAATTTGCTAACCTGCACTCTAGTTGCGTAACACACTATCAATCTGAATCATTTTGAAGGATATTACTAATCCATTGCTTCATATGTTCGAAAAATGTGTCTGCTTCGCTATATAATAATATAATATAATAACGCAATTTGTTGAACTGTCAAAATGAAAGCCATTCCTACTGTAAGTGTGTTACGTAATTACCCCGCTGGCTAGCTCTTTTGCCTTAAAAAGTACTAAACTTAATATTGAGCAGTGGTAGCCCAGTGATAACGGTTGCGACTTACAAGTTGCGGTTTTAGGTTCGAACCCTAAACGGCGCTTTACTTGATGTAGGTACATTTTTTCATCACCACTGCTCCTTAAAGGAAAACATCGAGAGGAAACCGGCATGTCCTAGGACCAAAAATTCGAAATCATGTGACATCTACCAACCCGCCCGCGTGGTGGATTACGGCCCACTTCCTCTCACCTAGAGGATGACTTCACCCAAGCAGTGGGAGTATTATGGGCTGATTATGCTTATGCTAAACTTAATATTATTTTACCTGGACCGTGTAGTTTTTATGAGAATTGATAGCGCCTTTTAATGAAGCAATTTTCTCTTTTGGGCTGCTTTGAGAATTCAACATCGTTTTTGCGAATTCTATGGATTCGATTGAGCATGATCGTATGGTTTCTGTTCGCCCTCCGACGTACATCCTTGTTGCTGCAGATTCATAATGAGCTCCAGGTACTTTGTGTAACCTTAAAAAAAGTCTAAAGTTGGAGCAGAAACATAATAGCGTACCTACTTGTAATTAGCTTTCAACCTATATGAGAAATATTATGTCTATATGTCTATATATTATGTTATAGGTACGTACGATTTTACGAAACGGACATGTTTTGAGTGGAATGAAGTAAAGGAACTGTTACATTTTACTTAAGATGTGTGGCTTAACCTTCGGTTGACCCGTGCGTTTGTTTTTATATTTAGGCCTCTATACCTTTCTATCTCTCAAAAGTGCAATTCACTAGAGCGAGAAGTCCCACAGGCGCACGTAAAAGTGCTTTTGATAAATGTGTGCGGATGCTTGCCAGCGAAGACTTTCTATACAAGGCCAGAACGCAGCCATAGGAAACTGCTCGCGTATACTTTGTATTGCTATTTTTAAATCTGCGATTACAATGTTTACCCGAATTTGCCTACTGCTTGTGTATAGTTTGTAACGTGTACGCGCGCATCCTGGTTCCAAACTATACTACATCACTTACGCCTGACAAGAGTTGAGATAAAATAATATTTTGTTATTGTCTCTCGTTTTCTGTCAGCCATGTCGCCGCTCGCACTATCCTGCGCTCGCTCCTTTGTGTCAGTTAGGTTCTTCATACCCTGGGTGGCCTCTCGCTTACGCTCGGGGTTAATTTGCTGTGCAGTCAGTATTTATGATATGATTGTCGTATTTTTATGTAAAAAAAGTATAAATGATGGAAATAAATTGATAGGTGATTGTTTATTTGCTATACAATTAATAATATCCCGTTTATTTTTACCGCAAAAAATACTAAGAAATAAGACTATGTTTGATATGACCTAATCTTTTACGAAGGTTATAGTATACGGAGTATATAATATATACGGAGGTCAACAAATCAAAATGGCGAGCACGCAACTGTTCGCGTAGGTATGTATACACGATTAGTCCGTATGCGTACTGGCACTGTAAAATAGATAGTTAGTTGGGTAACTAGCACTACGAAGTATACGCGAGTATTTGCGTAGGTACTACTCTTATATAGATTGGAAGACCTTAGTAAAAAGTGATTTCCAATCCATATGCGATTAGTTTCACACCCTTGCGTTCTGGCCTTATATAGAATGGAAATACGCGCCAGCAAACGTCCCGTTTTAGCAAATAACGCAATGTAAAGGCACCGAAAAATACTGATACCTGCGTGTAAGTATGGTTTTCTCTTAATATTGAAAAAATATTGTAAATGTAGCATAGATGTTTTATACCTGTAGAATGCTAGTTGCATAGCCATCTGTAGATAGCTATCTGGGCTTAACTTCTGCGATTTGATGAAGTTCTTTCCATACTTGTCGTACTGGAAGCAGTTCAACTCTAAGTTTTGAACTAACCTGAAACATATTTAAATGCACATTAGGGTTAAAACTTTCAGTTCTTGATAATGGGGTTTGTAACTATCGGTTTCTTCAATGTAAACTAGTTTTTTTTTCTGATGGATGTGCGCGTCTGTACTATCTAAAATTCAAAGTCCTGACTGACTGACTGATATATCAACGCACAGCCTAAACCGCTAGTCCTAGAGACATTAAATTTGGAGGGTGTGTTCTTTGTGAAGAGTAGGTATCCACTAAGAAAGGGTATTTCGAAATACCACCCCTAAGAGGGTGAATGGGGGGAGGGTGAAATTTCACGCCGACGAAGTCGCGGGCAAAAGCTAGTTACCCTATAAGATGACACTGTATTGGAGCCATGGTTAGGCTTACGCGTAATACAGCTATATTATAGGCAAACAAACACAATCCATACCGTTATACACAATTCGTTGAGACTTGAGGAGTCATTCAGTCTTAACATCCGGGAAATGGACTACTAATAAGCATTTGCATTTCTAATTTTTCCAACTTCCTACATGCATAAACAAATCACAGAAAAAAATAAAATAATAAGAGTTACTAACAATAATATACCGGCTGATATTAATATAATAACGATGCTGCCGCTTCGTTTGAGTCGACAGTGTTGTTCATTCGGTTTCACGATGGTCTCTGACGATGAAACATAAATGCTACCTGAACAAAGAGAACGTGCGCACCGTCAGTAGGCGATAGACGACCGACATGACTTGTCTTCATGACAAATAAAATGCAACGACACTTCCCGTGCTACAAGGAAAGGAAACTCAGGTAATAATAAGTAATTGGCTTATGTTCAGACGGCAGGCGACAAGCCCAATGCGCGTTTAAAACTGGCACGTGTTTAATAATTAATAGCCGTAGGCAGTCACACGCTGATGCGCGTCCTGACTGGAGGCCCTAATTTATTGACGTACAGGAGGACAGGCAGCAGCGAGATGCAATTACAAAAAAAGAAAAACTGCTGATGTAGGCTTAAAAAAAAGACACTCACCCGTCTAAATTCTTTTTGGCATTTCCAATCATGCCACTAACATCTGCGGTCACATTAAATTTCAACTGAGTCGGTTGTTTAGGACTCGATGACGAGGTTTCGGAAGCTTTATTTTGTTCACTGAAAAAACGAAAAGATGGCAAAAACTTAACAAAACCTAAGATTCAATGTGTAAGTACAGTCGACTTCTTAATTCGTTTACCACTTTTAACTACAATATTGAAACTTAACTTAGGTTGCAATTATCTAATGGTAACACAAATAGACTTTATCGTTTTATGGCGTGCAACTGCCATTCAATCTTAGGATGATAAATCAATTACGAGAAGAGCAACTACAGCACACAACAGGGAATATGCAAGTACCTCATTCAAAACTTGTCCATTATTTAAATAATTTTGAATATGCCTTGTATTGGAATCAAGAAACAATTCGGTATTTGTATTTCGGTTTTTAATACATTCCATTATTGAATACATATTATACTTAATGATAATTATTATTTTACAATAATTTATTTTATGTTGCGGTTATACAGGGTGTTACGGAAAGGGTATATCAATACAAACGGGTTGAAGAGTGTATCTGGTCTAGAATCTCCGTACAAAATTTCAGCTCAAAAGCAGTAACTTTGAAAATGCTTAATATTTTTTTATTTCGATAGTTTATTAAATTGAAATCATAACAAACGTGTCACCGCACTACGAGGGTCATTATCCATTATCTGTAGTGTGTCTGAGCGCCTAGTACACGCACATCACGCCGCCGCGCGCCAGTGCAGCGCCGTGATGTCGAAATAAAAAAATATTAAGCATTTTCAAAGTTAATGCTTTTGAGCTGAAATTTTGTACAGAGATTCTAGACCAGATACACTCTTCAACCCGTTTGTATTGATATACCCTTTCCGTAACACCCTGTATAGGGATACGGAACGCAAACTTAAAACGCGACATCCTCAAACTGGAAGCCGACCCCAACGAGTTGGGGTGATGCAGCTGAATACCAGTATTTTACATGGAGACTGCCTATCTGACCTCCACAACCCAATTAATGGGCAACACAATACACAATACCCCTTTTGTCAGACTTTCCGGCTTCTGACTACCCGCAACGACTGTCAAAGAACTCTAAATGACGGCCGGGACCAATGGCTTAACGAGCTTTCCGAGGCACGGAATCTCGATATGTAATGGATGGTCACCCATCCACGGACCGACCTCGGCAAGCGTAGCTTAAAATTTCGATCGACCTGTGCGGCTGTAATCATTTAGCCACGAGCCTCTCGCCATGATGATAAGAAAAAAAAAACTTATTTACAAAAAAAAAAAAAACCAACCGACTTCCAAAAAAAAACTACAGTGAAAAATAACTTTAATGTCGGAAGACGGTGTCGTTGGGTTCGCATTTTCGTGTTTTGACACCGACTTTCGAAATTAAAGTTATTTTTCACTTTGTACTTAGTGTTTTTTTAGATGTCGGTTGTTTTTTTTTTTGTAAAAAAGATTCTTATTTTGCACTTTTTAGTTGTACCTATCCCACACAAATTCATATAACACTACTTGCTATTATTATTATTAGTGACAGGAAGCTATTAAAACATCATCAATATAAATAAGGTGGAAAAAAATTGTATTGTTGAAGCTAACTCAAAAACTGCCCAAGCAAAGTTAATAAAAATTTATATGGGACCACCCCTGAGGCATACGCCATCCATTAAAAAAATAATTTTTGAAATCAATTTACAAATTGTCGGAGATATCGCGTAACATACATACAAAAACAATGTCGTTTACTTGAATTTTACCAGTAATTTTGGTTTAAAAACCAAACTGCTGAACCGATTTTGATAAAATTTCCATGGGACCAATCTGAAAGTATATAATATCCTTTCACATAAAAAAAGAATTTTGCAAATCGGCTTGTAAATAACTGAGTTCTGAGGTAACACATTAAAAATACAAATAAATCCACCGAATTGATAATCTCCTCCTTTTTTTAAAGTCGGTTAATAATACCTACTGACTTGTTAATTTAAAAAATACATACATATTTATTTATTTATTAAAACTTTATGCACAAGTAAAAACTGTACAAAGGCGGACTTAATGCCTTAGGCATTTTCTACCAGTCTACCTTAGGGTGATGCAGAGAGAATACACAGTAGGTGCAATAACAGAAAGAAAAGATAAGAAAATATTTATAACTAAGATATAAGAATAGATATAATAATAAATACATATATACATACATATGCATAACAATATACAGGGTGTCCCAAAACTCAACGTCAAGCCGAAACGGGGTGACAGGATTGATCATAACCATCACGAGAAAAATCTGAAAAAAAATCTATCCCATGCAGTTTGAAAATTATGGGCATTTTAAGAAAAACCTAGAAATTTGATCAAACTGTACCATTTTTCGGTTATTGTGGTTATTATTTTTTATTTTTGTTCATTTGAACTTTAGAAACGTAATCCTAAATAACATTTCTAGAATCCCAATAAAAAATAATGACACAATTGCCTTAAGTTCCCGAGAATTGAGACTATTTGTTAAACTACGAATTTAAAATTTTCAAGATTCGTCGACTTTGACAGGCCCTCCTATAAAAAAAATGTACTAGAGTGCCTTGGCAAGTAGCATTAAAAGTTGGCGCATTTAATCAGAATTCTAAAATGGTACAATACTTGTTAGTTCCATACAATAGAAAAGAGTAAAAAAATTAAAACCTCAAGTAACCCGATTTTTGCTATCAGATTTTACTCAGTTAAAATGTTTTTAATTCGCACAAGCTCTAGGTAGGTTCTTAATTTTAAGGCAAAATGATGAGAGAGATGGATAATGGGTATGTTTGCCATGAGTGAGCGAGACAGATAGTGACGCCACGCATTGAGACGGAGATGCGTCGTTTAAACGAGTGCGAATGAAACAGATAGATGCTATGGCATCTATCTGTTTCATTCGCACTAGTTTCAGCCAAGCAAATGGCTACGCTACCAGTCCGACACCAACCAGTTAGTACGTTTCGCTCATTCGTCTACTGCGCACGTTCGTATTCCCTTGTGTTGATTTAGTACTGACAACTTTGGCTTCTCTTTTTGGACTTGAATCTTTGTGAATTGGACTTGTTGATAACATACCGGCAACTTTGGCTTCTCTCTGGACTTTTGTGTTGGCATCCTTTTTATCTACCATGCCTACGCGCTACACTTCACAAGAATATGCGAACATGCACCTCATTTATGGGGAATGCAGATGCAACGCAAGTGCTGCCGCTAGACTTTATCGTGAAAGATATCCAAATTTAGAGCGCTACCCGGATCACCGCGTGTTTGTTAATGTGCACCGTTCACTCACAGAGGGCGGCCATTTCCCGAATCAAATACAGGCTGGAGGTAGACCTGTGTTTCCTTTCCAGGAAGAAGTATTGCAAGAGGTCGCACGTGACCGAAGTATTTCCGTACGTGGAATTGAAGAAAGAACGGGAATACCGAAAAGCACTGCTCATCGTATTTTACAAAGAGCCGAAATGCATCCGTTTCACGTACAACGAGTTCAAAGTCTTCTACCTCGAGATTATCAGGAAAGGATTTCTTTTTGTAGAACAATGCTACAGAGGCATAATGAGAATCCCCAATTCATCCAAAAAATTCTCTGGTCAGATGAATCGACATTGAAAAAAGATGGTTACATGAACTTGCACAATTATCACGAGTGGCATGTGGAGAATCCACATTTAATGCGAGAAGATAGATCCCAGTATCGTTTTAAAGTAAACCTGTGGACCGGAATTTTAAACGGTAAAATTATTGGGCCTATTGAACTGCCTGAGAACTTGAATGGAACTAATTACCTACATTTTTTAAGAGAAGATTTACCAACCCTGTTAGAGGACGTACCACTAGCAGATCTTCGCGACATGTGGTTTCAACAAGATGGCTGCCCAGCGCATTTCGCAGTGCAAGTAAGAGATTTCCTTGACCAGGAATATCCGGGAAGGTGGATTGGACGTTCGGGCACTATCTCGTGGCCCGCCCGTTCACCAGATTTAAATCCCCTGGATTTTTTCTATTGGGGAGTTCTCAAAGAAAAAGTTTACTCAAAGCCCATTGAGAACGTAGCCGACCTGCGTGAACGCATTTCTCAAGCAGCTGAGGCGATCAACTCTCGAAGATATGCCCGACTAATAAGTAGATCTTTTTTAAGAAGATGTAGGGCTTGTATTGAGGCTGATGGTAAACAATTTGAACATTTATTGTAATAAAAAACGTTATTTCTCTATCATCAGACTTTTATTCCAACAAACCTAATTATTTTACTAATTTTACTAACTTTTTTTCACTTTGGTAAAAGTGGCGTCACTATCTGTCTCGCTCACTCATGGCGAACATACCCATTATCCATCTCTCTCATCATTTTGTCTTAAAATTAAGAACCTACCTAGAGCTTGTGTGAATTAAAAACATTTTAACTGAGTAAAATGAGATAGCAAAAATCGGGTTACTTGAGGTTTTAATTTTTTTACTCTTTTCTATTGTATGGAACTAACAAGTATTGTACCATTTTAGAATTCTGATTAAATGCGCCAACTTTTAATGCCACTTGCCAAGGCACTCTAGTACATTTTTTTTATAGGAGGGCCTGTCAAAGTCGACGAATCTTGAAAATTTTAAATTCGTAGTTTAACAAATAGTCTCAATTCTCGGAAACTTGAGGCAATTGTGTCATTATTTTTTATTGGGATTCTAGAAATGTTATTTAGGATTACGTTTCTAAAGTTCAAATGAACAAAAATAAAAAATAATAACCACAATAACCGAAAAATGGTACAGTTTGATCAAATTTCTAGGTTTTTCTTAAAATGCCCATAATTTTTAAACTGCATGGGATAGATTTTTTTTCAGATTTTTCTCGTGATGGTTATGATCAATCCTGTCACCCCGTTTCGGCTTGACGTTGAGTTTTGGGACACCCTGTATATATATATATATAAAAATAGTTATGAGATATAAATAAGAAACCCTACAACAACTTAATTCTGAGACGAATCTGCCAACTTCTTGTGTATGTGTTCTCGAGCTTTCACTTTAAATGTGAACCGATTGGTTACCGTGAGCGCATTCCAAAGGAAAACCGCCTGGACAAACAAAGACGACTTTATAAAACCAGAGCGATGAGAAGGACAACGAAGAAGACGATTATTCTCGGACCGAAGATTCTTGCTGTGTGCAGAGCATAAATATTGACAAAGAAAAGTCAGATAAGAAGGAGAAGCGGGATTATGAAGAAGAGAAAACAGGGTTGTCAAAGCCCTCAACGCTCTGCGCTGCCGGATAGGTAACCACTTTAAAAGCGCTCGATGTGCGGATACATGATCGTACTTGCGAAGATTGAAAACGAATCGAATGCAGCTATTAAGAAGTCGGTCAAGTTTATTGAGGAGATCTGAATTCAGGTCATAGTAGCACACATCACCATAGTCAACTATAGGGAAGATAAGAGACTGTACAAGCATTGCCTTAATGTGGGATGGGAGAATATTTTTCAACCGATAGAGCGACCGCAACGTTCCAATGACCTTCTTGCTCACAATCGCGACCTGCTTACGCCAGTCAAGGCAAGTGTCAACATGCAAACCCAGATCCTTGACGTCAGAGCTAAACGGAATCACTGTGCCATCAAAGATAACCGGTGGCACCGTTGAACCATTCAGCCTCTTCAAGCTATGGGGGCTCCCTACAATGATAGCCTGACACTTGGTTGGGTTAACCGCCACCCCAAAGCGATCAGACCAGTTTTTGACAACTCGTAAATCCCGATTTAGCTCCTCGATCGCACCGGATAAGCTGTCAACACCTGCCTGACAGTAGAGCTGTAAGTCGTCAGCGTAAAGATGATACGCACACTGAAGTTCGGAAGTTATGAGATCTATAGATAGAGAACAAAAGTGGAGATAAAATGCCGCCTTGAGGGACGCCAGTTTCAAGGTCACACCAGCTGGAGCTAGAGTCACCAGCAAGAACTGATTGCTGACGCCCCCGAAGATAGGAAGAAAACAATTCCAGAACCTCGTGAGAGACCATGCGATAGGAGAGGATGGATAAAAGGACTTCGTGACTGACGGTATTGAAAGCATTTAAAAAATCGATCAACACTAAAGCCGTCACTTTAGTGTCTTCCATTCCTCGCCTTATATCGTCAGTCACTTTAAGGAGAGCAGAAACAGTACTGTGCCCGGGCCTGAACCCGGATTGGAATGGACTGATGAGGGAGTTTTTGTGAATGAAGTTGGAGAATTGCTTATGTACACAGGCCTCGAGTACTTTGGATAAAAAGGGAAGGATGGAAATTGGACGAAAGTGACTGAGAAGAGTGGGATTAGGGATTTTAGGTAGTGGACGAACATGGGCTTTCCGCCACAGGGAAGGGAAAACACCAGAGTAAAGGGAGAAGTTTACTTTATGGGAAATTGCAGGAAGGAGCTGATCAACCGCTGTCACGATCATGTGTCGACTGATGTTATCACAACCAACGGCTTTGGATTTTATGGACAGAATAATCTTTTTGATCTCTCCCGGGTCGACTGGGGTGAAGGCAAAGGGGGTAATATTGGGTCGCGTCAGACCAGCAAGGTAGTCAAGGGTTTGACATTTGGTTGGATTATCAAGGGTAGGAACAGTGGAGAAATGCCGATTTAGATCGTCCAAGCCAAATGCGTTAGGAAGGTCTGAATGCCGCGATTTGCCGATACCTAGAGTTCCAAGGAATTTCCAGATATCAGCAGGAGAAGCAGAAGTGATGTTATCAAGAATATGGCGACGTTTAGCGTTGCGTATCATCTGATTACAACTATAGATGCTGGGGGGAAAAATTCCGAATCATTCCCGTCGAATACTTCGGAAGTATTCCGAAATATTCCGAAACTTTGGGAATATTTCCCATTGAATTATTCGGGCGAAATATTCGGCGGAAACATTCGATTGCGGGGTACGAATCTTTCTCGCGGGGGGAAAACTTCTCCAGGGAGCATCTCCCCTCTTACCGCACCTCGCACCGCCATCGCCTGCACGCACGACTCGTGCCTCGTGCAGTCGGGCGCGCACAGAGGGGTAGCGTCTTATATTATATATATTAGTCTATGGGTAGCGCGGCGGCGATCGACGTGCGATGCAAAATACGATTTTCAGGAAAAAAAAATAAAAATCTTAATTAAATTCATTTTGAATAATTCTGATTTAAAGAAACTTTCCCAGAAGTATTCCGGAATTATTCAGAATTTTTCAGAAGTTTTGCAACTATAATTACAACGATTGCGAGCAATTTTGAAGAGGGTCCAATTATCATCCGACCGATCCCTTTTGAACTTCCGAAACACGCGGTCCCTTCGTCGCATCGCCATCCGAACTCCCACATTCATCCATATTCATACATACATATTCCCAATTGCATAATTATAATTTAAATTCAAGAACTTACATATATTTAATGATGAAATCCGTTAAAACAGCTATGGGCTGCCCTTCTGCTGGTGAATGTTCGTAAGTAAGGCCCGTTACTCCGTCAGCACCAACAATGAACTGGAATAAGCAATTAGAAAATCGAGCTTTTATTAAAATGCTGCAAGTAACTATAAAGCTCCGGATATACTGAAAACAATGTGAGCAACCAGCCCGTAACTTGTGATGTAGCGAGTTCGTTTGTTTACTCATTAGCTATTTTCAGCAATCTGCAACATTCCATTTAGCGAGCAACATTGATTCCCGCATGTTTATCATGTTACCTACTTAAACAATATGGCGCAATTTTGTTTGCGAGGGAAACAAGTATCAAAATTTTATCTATCATGTCGCCAGCAAAGCACGTTGCAGAAACATTGTTGTGTAACTTTTGTTTCCAATAATACGGGCGTTTATGATTAAGTACGTTTTGCTATGCAATATCAACGTGTGCCTGAAAATTGCATACTGATGACGATTTTAAATCGATGAGTTTTGTTTGTCACTTCTCGAAGTTGATAGGAAACTCTTCCCTTCCAACTCGAGTAAAATCTCCATACGTTCAGTATCAACAAGAATTCATTTTTGTTTACCGCTGTCGGAGAACGTACTCTCTGTCGAACATACGTGTCTTTCCTGTGTGTGATAGTCTTTTTTATAAAACATAATAGCTGTGTTAACGCCCGGGTACCTATTCTAAAATTGCTCGATAAGTTTAGTTTATGTACTAACATACAATGTTCGCACGCTCATGAGGGATGAGCGCCTCATTGAACTAGAAAATGCTCTTAAAGACGTCAACTGGGATATCATAGGTTTGGCAGAAGTTAGGAGACAAGGAGAACATACAGAAGAACGAGAAGATTCCATCTTTTTCTACTTCGGAGAAACTAATGGACTACATGGCGTGGGATTTATGGTAGCTAGAAGATGGAAGAACAACATTATCGAGTTCATTGGGTACTCGGAACGGATAGCAGTTCTCAAATTCCGCATCACATCCAAGCAGACACTAACAATCATCCAGGTGTATGCGCCTACGTCAGCATATCCAGACGAGGATGTCGAAGACTTCTACGATCTCCTAAATAAAGCCTGCGAAGAAAATCGCGGAACGTGGAATATGATTATTGGCGATTTTAATGCAAAAGTCGGACCAATACAAGAGCAAGACGACGAAGCTATTTTAGGTCCGCATGGATCAGGAATACGCAACGCACGTGGTGCTCGGCTATTACAATTCGCCTTTGGACAGTGTTTTTGTTGCCAATAGTCTATTCAATAAAAAACCCCAGCGCCGATGGACATGGATATCACCCAATAATTTGGTTAAGAACGAAATAGACTATGTATTAACTTCCGACAAGCAAATTATAAAAGACATAGGAATCATTAATAAGATTAAATATAGCTCAGACCACAGACCATTACGCGCAAAAATCAAATTTAATTTTAAAATCTACCGCGCAAAAACCTTTAGGATGCCTATCAAAAAACTAAATAAAGATACCCTTATTAACAATTACGAATCCTTCAATTTAGAACTATCAAACCACTATGAAAGCCTAGACATAAATGTCCCAGATGTGGACGAGCAATATGATAGAATAGTTACTGGAATAAGAAAAAGCAGCAATAGCATAAAAATGAAGGGGAAGAAGAATACAAAGCTTACAATAAGTACACGTTGCTTGCTTGAGCAGAGAAACATGCATGAAATAGGGTCAGAACAGCATAGATTAATAGATAAGCAGGTTAAGAAAGCTATAAGAACAGATATAAGAAACTTGAATACCCATTTAGTTAAAGTGGCCTTACAAAAACACCGTTCTTTAAGAGTAGCAAAACAGGGAATCTCCGGAACCAAACCTTGGATTAATAGTTTACTGGACACACATGGAACCAAACATCACAATAGGCAGAAAATTATAGAAATTTGCACAGAATTCTACAGCTCTCTTTATTCAGACAATTCAAAATTACTAACAGAAAATAGATACAGTTGTCAAGAGGATATCCCTCCCATAACGGGATATGAAGTAGACAAAGTACTAAAAACAATGCACTAACATAAGAGCCCTGGCGAAGATGGCGTTACAACTGAAGCTTTGAAACTAGGATCTGCCACACTACTCCCACACCTCACAAACCTATTTAATGCAATTTTACAGTCAGGTAAGCTCCCAACCCAGATGTGCCACTCAAACGTTGTTCTTCTTCATAAGAAAGGAGACAAGTCCAATATAAACAACTACAGGCCCATTAGCTTAGTCTCACATATTTATAAAGCATTCATCAAGGTCATTCACAATCGCATAGATGCAAAATTAGACTCGCATCAACAACCGGAACAAGCAGGATTTCGCTCAAGTTTTTCTACCACAGACCATCTTCAAACTTTAAATCAGTTAATAGAAAAACACACAGAACTTTTGACAGCATTAAACACAGCGCAATATTTTCAGCCTTACGAAGTCAAGATATAGAGGAAACCTACATAGATCTTCTAAAGGTTATTTATAATAATAGCACGGCCAACGTTAAACTGGATTCCATAGGCACAACATTCAAAATAGACAAAGGGGTAAAACAGGGTGATCCGCTCTCTCCTAAACTATTTACGAGCACTTTGGAAGAGATATTCAAAAAACTCGCAGACACATGGGCAACGAAGGGTATTCCAATCGGCGATAAAATGCTGTCAAACCTTCGTTTTGCAGACGATATCGTTCTTTTTGCATCTACAGCAGATCGACTGCAACAAATGCTGGAGCATTTGTTGCAGTCGATCTGCTGTAGATGCTGCAAGCCTTGAAGTTGGACTGACGATGAATCAATCAAAGACTAAAGTCATGACCAATGCCACCAACTATAAGGTCGAGGTCGATGGGCAGGAAATACATTATGTCGACGAATATATCTACCTGGGCCAGCTAGTTTCCTTCCACAACAGAGAGGACAAAGAGATCGACCGTCGAGTCGAAAATGCGTGGAGGAGCTATTGGTCCATGAAGGCGCTAATGAAGGGCGACCTTCGCTTCCTATTTCACTAAAGCGTAAGCTCGTCGACATGTGTATCCTGCATATCCTAACCTATGGCGCTCAGACTTGGTCTTTGACAGAGGCTCAGAAGTCCAAACTCAAGGTTTGCCAAAGAGCGATGGAGCGTAGTATCTTAAAGATTAAACTCACCGACCAAATTCGCAACACCACAATACGCTCCAAGACAGGTATCGCTGATGTTGGTGGCAAGTCTGAGAAGCTGAAGTGGGACTGGGCGGGTCACACTTATAGGATGCATCCAGACAGATGGGCCAAAGTCGTCACACAGTGGGTGCCTGAAGACGGGCGTCGTCACCGAGGCAGGCCTAAGAAACGCTGGCGTGACGACTTAGACTCATTCCTAACCAACTGGACGGAGAAAGCACAGCACAAGGAGAAGTGGAAGAAAATGGGGGAGGCCTTTGCTCAGCAGTGGGACAGTACAGGCTAACGGAAAAAAAAAAAAATTTAGTTTGCCCTACATGAAACACATTTCCCTCACCAAAACGGTGATTTTTCCACACTTCATTCATTTGCGACTGCCTTGTTGGTCTAGTGGTCACAAGCGCTACTTCTGAGAATGAGGTCCTAGGTTTCGATTCCTGGGACGGGTAAAGTGTGATTGGATTTTTCTGGAATTTCTCAGTAGCAGCCCGGAGTATGGATTAATGCCCGGTTGATGGAAATGAATAGGCTCGCCCACTATTACATGGGACTTAAACATAACTGGCGAAATGTGACTGTACTACAGATACAGCTCTGTTTACACCTTCGGGGAATACAGGGGTAGCCGCGTGATGTTATGTTATTTGTACTTACTTGTACTGTTTTGTCAAACCAACGATTGGCGCCGTTACTTCGCGAGCCACCGCCATGTATTGTCTGTGCTCCGGCAAGGTTTCTACGGGCGTTTGCATCCTTACACTTCCACAAGCCAACAGCTTCATCCAAACAAAGAACAACTAGACTTTTCTCTACGTCTGCTAAAGAATCTCTGTTTGTTTTGTCTGAAATAATGATTAAGACATTTTTATATTTTTAACCGACTTTAAAAAAAGAAGGAGGTTCTATATTCATCTTTATGTTCCTACTTTTTTTTACGCTCATCGATATTTTCATCAATTGTGGACCGACTTTGAAAAACCTTTTTTTGTTCGAAAGGGGTAGGTAGGTACTACCTCCTGGGTGGCGGCCACGCATGAGGCTATATAAATCGATAACTGACATCAATGCAAACAGAAAACATAATAAGATCAAACCCCGTAGTGTCACGTTCAAAGTTGATCACGTGACTCTATCATCAACTTTACGGGGTTTGGTCTTATTAAATTATTAGTGCGGTAACATAAAGTAAAAAGCACGCGTGTTTAATACACTGCGTTATGAACCTAAAAGCGGTTCATTAAGAGCCACTTTACGAGCAAGTGTGTTGAAAACGAAAATACAGAACCAAAGACACCGACACGGGACACCGTTAGCAAATCGGCACAGATTAGTGATACAGTATAGCAATTGTATGAATAAATATTATATTGTCCCACTTCTGCGGTCCCGAATTTTTTTTTTTCGATACAATAAAATCCAACGTTTATTTGCTAAAAATACATTGTTACCTACAAAAGTTAGAAAAGGTCCTTGATTGAAACAGTAGAAACGCATTCCAAACATTTTGTAATTTTTATAATTTTTGTGTAAAACACATTGTACCAGTAGCCTAGTACCTATATGTCAAAACTGTTTTCATTAAAAAAGAACTCGGTCTTAGGACTGTTCCTCGTATCCTTTCTGAGCCTTTCTCATATATGTAAAATTGGATTTCTCCATATTGTTTCGGTTACAAAAACACAATGTATACAATATTTGCAAACCTTTCGCCAGGAGTTGATAAGCTTTTGCCCAAGAGTCACGATTTTCAGAAGTAAGAATTCCAATGCCCTCATTATTTGGCGAGCTAGAAAGATCAACAACTTTTTTCAATTGGTGAGCAATTTGGTCTTCATTCAGCAATACGTTGTCTTCGCCCCAGAGGTCAACATGAAATATCTAACAGAAAAAAACAAATAAGTACCTACAAAGCAATGCTAATGAACGCATGATCAGAATCGAGGTGAAGAAAAATTAGCACTGTTGTAATCACACTAATGTTATAAAGGCGAAAGTTTGTGTGTGTGTGTTTATATGTTTGTTACTTCTTCACGCTCAAACGGCTGGACCAATTTTGATAAAATTTTGTATAGAGGTAGCTGACACCCTGGATTAACATATAGGCTACTTTTTATCCCGATATTCCCAAGGGATCGACATTTACGCGAGTGAAACCGCGGGGCGCAGCTAGTAATAAATATAATATAAGTATATAAATGCCTGTGAACTATTCGACAAGGCCAACATGAAATGGTACAAAAAGGTCAACAACTATCACGGATGACGGAAGTATTTCTGCCAATACAATGTGTTTCAAGTCCATGTACTTAATTTTGTTTAAGATTTAAAAAAATTAATTTGACAAAAAATGAGTAGGTATTCCACAATTGGACTGAAAGTGGACAGAATTGGTGCCTTTTAGTCAAACACATACTTAATCATCCATACTAATATTAAAAATTCGAAAGTAACTCTGTCTGTCTGTATGTTACCTTTTCACGCCTAAACCGCTGAACCGATTTAGATAAAATTTGGTATAGAGTATAGAGAGTCCCGGAAAAGGACATAGGATACTTTTTATCCCGATATTCCCACGGGATCGAGACTTACGCGGGTGAAACCGCGGTGCGCAGCTAGTTATTCATAAATGCTTTCACTTCATTTGTAGCACATACATGTTGCGTCATACCATACCATGATGCGTCGCCACAAACTTGTGGCGATGCATCTATATAGTGAAGATTGCAAATTGATTTTAAATGATTAGGTAAATATGTATAAAGTTTTGAAAAAATCTTACATGGTTGTTATGGATGACGGTGACGTGCTTACTATTATTAAATGATAACTTGTCTCGTTTCTCGTGTGGTATTCTACATGTTCCAAATACCTTTTTGTATTGTACCATATCCAGTGGATTCTTACCCATCATTTCAACCGGGATTTTGTTGCTAAAAACAAAAAAGATATCATATAAGTACAAAAACAAAAGATAAAGTAGGTAGGTATAATAATAATTAATTTGATAGAGAATTAATTTGATACCCGAAATCGCGAAAAAAAAAAAAGCTGATTTATGTTCGTATAACTCGTCAAAATGTAGGGAACAGCAGATTTTTTCTTCGCGATTTCAGGTTTAGTCATAGTAAAAGTTGTTCATAATGATGAGTACAATGACCTCTTCAGAGGTTGTTGGTGTTTTCCCAATAACCCTGTTTTATTATTATACTTAATAGGTATTAAAAATCTGTGCCGTTTTTGAAGGTCGAATATTGTATAGGTAACCTAACGTTCTACGTATTTTTACTAATGGGTATATGATTGGTAGAAACTTACTTATCTATTAAGCTCTTGTAATCCATTGCAGCCAGTAAAGTCTTAGCAGCATACTTTAGTTGATCGTTTTGGCTTTCAAACTTTCTGAAAGGAAAAACCAGGCCAGGGCTGGAATACACGACAACTGGATCACGGTATTCTAGATATGCTGTATTTAACCACCAATCCTCAAGCCAGTTCAGATGTTCCTGTGCCCTCTTTTCTAACAACATCTGAAAAAATAGTATATTATGACTAGCTTCTGCCCACGACATCGCCCGCGTGAAATTTCACGCTCTTAGGGGTGGAATTTCGAAAAACCCTTTCTTAGTGGACACCTACTCTTCACAAAGAACACACCCTTAGGACCAGCGGTTTATGCTGTGCGTTGACATAACAGTCAGTCAGGACTGAATTTTATATACATATATCATCGATCACTAAAGATGACATAATATAGGTAATAGGTAAAATGGGCTGGTGTCCGCAACTCCACGTCAATGCGCGTATTTTGCGTACGGGTGGGAAAATGGATTATTCGATCCACCCCAGCACCTCAAGGAAGGCCAGCAACGCCTTGATGTTACTCACCGTCTCACGTAGTGGATACCTACCTACTCTTCACAAAGAACACACCCTCCAAATTTCTTGTCTCTAGGACCAGCGGTTTAAGCTGTGCGTGGACATATCAGTCAGGACTTTGAATTTTATATACATATATCTATCATCTATCACTAAAGATGACATAATATGTAGATGCAAGTGTGCAAAGTCATTGCACTCGAGGCGGGATAGCTTGCTCGAACAAAATTTGGCTGATGCCATTTTGTGAGGCCTTCAGAAGCCTCCGCTCGTTCGGCAGGGACAAATTTGCTTCCACCTTAAGGCCTAAGTATATGCCTAAGCCGGAAGCCCTAGCTAGTATATAGCTCCTCATCATATAACCTTATTATAACTTTAATGGCATAACAATGCAGATTCATCGTCACAACATTACACAGTCAATCTTGATTTCTTCAGTCCGTGTATCGTAACTGCCGCGTTAACATCTGTCGTCACGGATTTAAATAAAGTTAAAGCAGTAGTGTCCCTTGTTTTGGCCTTAACGGTCAAGAAAGGGATTCGAAAAAGGCGCTGGGTTAAACAGTGGTTACTTTAAAGAGAATTGTACAGAGGCCAGCACATCAAGCTACCCCAATCTGTAAAAGGAGAATGGGCGCTATTATATGAGTTGCGTCCCAACCCTTGTAACAAGTTGCGACTAGTATAAACATGTTCATTTAGGCTTTTTTATGAATAATAATCCAAGTTGTTATTACACTTGCGTGCAGGTCAAAAGTAATTGGGCTTCAAGTGAAAAAAAGGTTTTTGTATTAAATAATGCTTTAGTAAATAGATAATAGGTACAGGCTGGTGTCCGCAACTCCACGTCAATGCGCATATTTTGCGTACTAAATAATGCTTTAATCATAATATCAATCAATACCTTTTTTACATTTTGTGTTACATATCCACATAATTATTACATTTATAATAATTGTATATTAATCACAGGCAGTAACAGTTACTTTTAGTCAGTTATAAACGCACATTTGAAAATACATAAACAAAAAAAAAAAAGATACAATTATCACTGAATAATTCCCTTATGTAGGAGTATGCCTCAAACAAATGCACATTATACACATATTGGTACTTGTGATATAATAATAGATTAATTAAGTAGTCTCTATATTCTATCGAAAATAAAAAAATTCAAACCTAAGTTAACTAAAATTATATACAAACTAAAATATAGCGTCGAAAAATTCATCCGCATCGCTGACCCGGAACAACTACCTGTAGGCAATACAAATATTTGTTCCGTGCAGAAATCGAACCCGCGACACGCAGCGCAGTAGTCGATCGCTCAGCCACTGCGCCTACCGTGTCGTCATTTATAATATAAGTATGGAAGTATAATGTCTCCCCAGTTACCTCTAAGAAACCGATTGATTCATTGTTTCGTTGCGACACGGCGACGTGAAAAAAGCACAAACATAGTTCAGAAGCCAACAAGCACATAACAGACCTGTTCTATTCTCATATGCTCTGAAATATATTCAGCAAAACGCGGTCTTGCTTCTAATATGGTTCTTGAAACTACATGTCGCACTCGCTGTTGAGTCAAAGACCGGGCACAGGTGACACACAAATGTTCCATAGTTCGTAATCGTAACAAACCAATCAAAAAACAATATCAAGTCCACAAAGTAAGCCGAAGTCGATAGTTGCAAACGTAGAAACACCAGAGGTCCTTTAGGAATGCGTAAGTCGTCAGTAAATAAACAGAGGAGCAACAATTTAAAATACGGTAGTACAGCACAGCTATAAAAAATTGAAAGCATAAGGGCATATATACCACTAGATAAATAATGGCATCTAAAAGCACCATAGATCAATGAAATTACGAATCGCTGACACAACTGACTTTTATTTTGACATGTAAAAAAGAGTAAAAAACTATAAATATAAAAAAGATAAAAACCTTAATAAAAATAAAACTTAATAAAACTCATAAATATATATACTTATTACAAAAAGATGCAACAACCATCTCTTTCCAACATATAGCCTGTCTCTTAAAATATTTTTCGCTGCTCCTGCGCTTACAATAAAAAAAAAGACGGGTTGCACTCCGGGAGTGCCGGTAGAAGTGAAAACTTGAATATTAACGTTGAAATAAATCAATTATTAAGTAATTGAATTAATATAACTCATTTTTTTTCACTATTTCTGCGTCCCTTTTTTCATTAATAGATGCACTTTGTTACCAATACACGAATGTTACGAATACACAGCAGTGTGTCCACGTCCACGTCCACTTCCACTTCGACTTCGACTTCGACTTCCACTTCGACTTTCACTTCGACTTCCACTTCGACTTCCACTTCCACTTCCACTTCGACTTCGACTTCCACTTCGACTTCCACTTCGACTTCCACTTCGACTTCGACTTCCTGTTCGACTTCCACTTCCACTTCGACTTCGACTTCCACTTCGACTTCGACTTCCACTTCGAAATTCACTTCGACTTCCACTTCGACTTCCACTTCGACTTCCACTTCGACTTCGACTTCCACTTCGACTTCCACTTCGACTTCCATTTCGACTTCCACTTCGACTTCCACTTCCACTTCGACTTCCACTTCCACTTCGACTTCCACTTCCACTTCCACTTCCATCCATCCATCTATCCATCCATCCATCCATCCATTGTCGTGTGTCACTAAACTTGGTTCACTTCGGTTGGCGCCGCCGCCGCCGTAGAAATAGAGGGGGGGGGGAATCTCTCCTGACGGTCACGTGTCCTGACGCGATGCCCTGACGCGAGTTTAACATTTTTTACCCATTACAAAAAGTGTTCAACGCCGCTAAAGAAGTTTTCACTTCAAAAAACAATGTGCGCGGCGCAGGGTAGTAGAGGGGGTGCTGGGCGTGTTACGTCAGAGTAGGAGTAGGTAGTTATAAATAGCTTTAGTCTTTTTGTCATTAAAAGACTAATTAATTAAGTTGTATTTAATATTTTATTAAATAAATGAAACTACTATAACACTTTCCCTGCACGAGATACAGAGTTATGCCAATACAAAAAAAAATAACACTCACTGAGATATTCCATATGATATAGGTAGAAACATGTTACAACACTTGGGACGAAACCGCCCATTCTTCTTTTCCCAATTGAATATGAACCTTATTGCTTTGTAGTAAAGTTGAAAATCTATCAAAGAAATTTGACAGATTGGGGTAGCTTGATGTGCTGGCGTCTGTACACTTATTTAAATCTATTAAATGAAATCCAACTAACAGCTGAAGTTGACAATTATAAAAACTACTTCAGGATGGGGGAAAAATGTTTCGATGAGTTACTACAAATGATAACTCCATATACAGAATGTCCCTGGAAGTATGGATATTTTTTTAGATAGCCCTGATAGTATTTTTTTATGATTATTTTCTTTGAGCACTACCTATGCAAAGTGATTGAAAATAAAAAAAAATGGTCATAAGTAACTTTTGAACCGTAAAAAAATTCACCGACATTCTCAGGGTTAAAAAGTTTAGAAATGACCTTTCCCACGCCCCTATTCGATTTGATCCATACTTCCAGGGACATCCTGTATAACCATACAAGATACTTGTATGAGGAAAAGTATAACACCTGAAGAAAAACTAGCAGTAACATTACGTTATCTTGCTACTGGAAGAAATATTGAAGATTTCCTTTATTTCATTATTAACATATAAATTATATTTTTAAATATTAGGATATAAAAAATATATAAAAACATTTAAATGTATAAAAAGATTTTTTGAAGATTTAATTATTATTTTATTATTACTATTAGACGAGAGGCGCGTGTCATCATCGTCCATTTTCAAAGAGCGCACAGCGTGTACTGACGCGATCTTGCGCTTACAACACGTTCAATCTTGATCATGATCAGCGGATCGCAATCTGGATTTCAAAATATCTAGATATCAAGATCGCGTCAGTACACGCTGTGCGCTCTTTGAAAATGGACGATGATGACACGCGCCCCTCGTCTAATAGTAATAATAAAATAATAATAAAATCTTCAAAAAATCATGTTTTTATATATTTTTTATATCCTAATATTTAAAAATATAAATTATATGTAAATAATGAAATAAAGGAAATCTTCAATATTTCTTCCAGTAGCAAGATAACGTAATGTTACTGCAAGTTTTTCTTCAAGTGTTATACTTTTCCTCATACAAGTATCTTGTAGGTTATACAGGGTGTCCCTGGAAGTATGGATCAAATCGAATAGGGGCGTGGGCAAGGTCATTTCCCAACTTTTTAACCCTGAGAATGTCGGTGAATTTTTTTATGGTTCAAAAGTTATGGCCAATTTTTATTCTATTTTCAATCACTTTGCATAGTGCTCAAAGAAAATAATCATAAAAAAGCATCAGGGCTATCTAAAAAATGATCCATACGTCCAGGGACATTCTGTATATGGAGTTATCATTTGTAGTAACTCATCGAAACATTTTTCCCCCATCCTGAAGTAGTTTTTATAATCGTCAACTTCAGCAGTTAGTTGGATTTCATTTAATAGATTTAAATGAGTGTACAGACGCCAGCACATCAAGCTACCCCAATCTGTCAAATTTCTTTGATAGATTTTCAACTTTACTACAAAGCAATAAGGGGCATATTCAATTGGGAAAATTTGACAGATTGGAGTAGCTTGATGTGCTGGCCTCTGTACAATTCTCTTTAAAGTAACCACTGTTTAACCCAGCGCCTTTTTCGAATCCCTTTCTTGACCGTTAAGGCCAAAACAAGGGACACTACTGCTTTAACTTTATTTAAATCCATGACGACAGATGTTAACACGGCAGTTACGATACACGGACTGAAGAAATCAAGATTGACTGTGTAATGTTGTGACGAGATCCTGTGATCCGAGATCACGATCAAAGCTCAACGATCACGATCGAGATTGACTGTGTACGGGCCGCCTAAGCCAGAGCCGTCCATCAATCTTAACCAGGCCGTCGGTCCCCCTCATCGGCTGTCTGCCCACACTTCTACTACTAGGTCTCGGTCTCGAGTCCAGCACTGTTCTACCCATCTGCCATCTGTTCAACGCCCTATGTGGCCCACCTATTTTACCCATCATACAAAAAGAGAACTTACTTTATCGAATTATGAACTCGTTTTACAGCAGTTTAGGTTTTGGAATCTGGCCTTACCTAACCCTTTCAACCTTACGTACGAGCGGGATGCCCAATATCCCGAGTTTGCTTCGCTCGCTCTTGAATCCTAGATTCTATTTATTTATTTATCCTCACACTGGAACGCCATACGGCAATTACACTAACGGAGTAAAATATCACTTCATCTGCTGCTTTCCATCCATGCTGCGCGCGGTGTACATCGAACGAGTGGCAATGGATCACGCACGCTCACGCAGCGTCAAGACATTTCTCCATAATCCCATCACTCCTTCCACATATTGCACACATATATTTTTATAACAGGCTTCATAAGGAAAAAATTCTTTAGGTGCGTTAATAAACCCACTGTCATTTCATAATTTTAAGTTTTTACTTCAGTCGGCAGTTCTCATGTCTGCCGATGTTCTAAATGTTTTTGAATATGCCAATCGGGGTTTTCGTGGCTTAATTACAGTTTTAAGTTAGTAAGGCAAGTAAATCATTCAGACTCTCGAAAGTTTGATGATTTTGGGGGGGTCATGCATGACCCCTACGACCCCCCCCCCCCCTTGGACCGCGCATGACAGCAACACTTCTGCTGACTACAAGCCGAGCCCCTTGTGCAATACAAACAATATTAGGTATAAACACATTTCTTACTTGTAGTTTTTGTCCTGATCCTTTCTCAAAGTCTTTTACGAGGGCTGTAGTCCTCGCGAACTCTTCATCATTTAGAATTGGTCGGACGGTGAGAAGGTACCTCGTCAAAGTATCATTTAGTTTTGGTACCGGTAATCTTGGCAGCTGCTGGACATTTTTTTGCGGATTTGCAGTGGTATAATTGCACGATATGTGCATGGACGTGACATAGGGTTCTAATAAATAGCCCTTGTGTCCAAACTGAAATTTTAAAATCAAGTTATATATTTTAAGTGTTTTTTTTTTTGTAATTTTTGTACTTAAATTCAACTCTTGATATTACAAACTTATGCTTTAAAACTAAAAGCTGAAAATATAATTACATAATTTTTCGACAATGCAATTGCTTGAAAAGCAGCCTTTATTGTGTTATAATTTATTGTTGGTTATTTCTTTTAAATCGGTTTCCTCCAAAATGTATGAAATACTTTTTTTTTAAATAGCCAATGAAAAATTTCAACGCATAGCGGTCCAGAATCATGTACTAAATCTATGGCAACAAGTTGTGTGTCAATGTCCTTTGCCACCCTGTATAATATATTTACCCGATGTGGACAAGTTTGGGCTAATGGGGATGACGGGTTTGGACTGTTAAAGATGGAGCATTAGACCATTTAACGGAAGACTAGCAACGGCCTTAGTTCTACAAATAAAAAGTCAATAAGAACTATTGATATTTTATGTTGCTTCCTTTACCCATAGAAAGAAGAGATTTTTTATAAACATATCTAAGGGCCATTTGCCTAACCAACCGAATCATAGTTGGAAAAAGGCTTTCCCAACTATGTTTTGGTCAGATTACAGTTAACCAGGTGCAGTCATGCCCTTAGCCCCAACTTGTCAGTATCAGGGCATCCTATCGCTCTGGCTAGCTCACTTAAATCAAAGCATTATACAAAAAAAAAACAGTTTTTAGTTTTTACTTATTAGAGAAAAGTTGGAGTAGCGATAATCCTCTATCATGCAGGAGGCTAATGACACAGTTTCAGCCCAAAATCAGCTATTAAAACTAGACTTTATAATTGGTTATTCATGGGCATCTCAAAGGTCATGAACTCATGACTGAATTTTAAATTCTATCAACCAAATTAAAGTGACTTTGGCTATGAATAATCTTCACACACTAAAACACACTAAGCCCCATCCACTATCACTAGGAATAACAAAAAATAAACAGCACTTACAACTTTATTAATCCCACGTAACATTTTATTATTTTCCTGAAAAGTAATCCATTTATCAAGATGATGTTATTATTAACTATATTATTATGTATTAGGAGGTATTAGTTGTAGGTGTAGACTGACAATGAATGAAACTTTAATGTAAATAATACCAACCTCAACATTAACTTATTAATTATTAGAAATTTTAATTATAGATATAGGTACTTCAATAATTTAATTTAAAATCCACTCTACCATGCAATCTACTTGCATAAAGTTTTATTTTACTTTCAAAGTTTAACAAGTAGAAATGAACTTTTATGAATAAACTTACTTCACAATCTTGATAATTAATCTCTTGTACTTTGACACTACTCAACATCTGTTTAACTATCATCGATAACAAGTCACAGTAGAATGTAGATATACGAAGAAAGCTAATTACTACCACTTTATAAATATAATCAACAGTGACACACAGTATGTATAGTATAATGTGTAATATACTGTGTCAGTAGAACTTACAGTCTGTCTGTGTGTATTGTGTGCACAGAACATATATACCCTAAAGGGATTGTGTGAGCACAAAAGTACTACGTAGTGTGAGTCTGCTGCGGTCACTTTTGTATCGGACTTGACATTTATTTTTTGGGCGGTACACGTTTGCGTTTTATTGCCCTTAGCATGGAATTAGCAGGTACTTTTAAGGTCTAGTCTCTACTGTCTCACTGCTCACACATAAAAATAAAATTGATCCTGAAAAATTGATAAATCTGCAAGTGATAGAATTATAGCAGGAATATATTATTTTGATACTTGACAAGAAATAATAATATCAAGTTTTTAAACATAATCAAGGTTGGGGAGAAGAGGTCTAAACATTTATTTATAAACGTTGCTTAAATGTTGCTTGTATTACAAGCAACATTGCGCTTCTCTTTCTTTTCTATGCAGTTCGACAGTGACCGCGCTTTAGGTCATGTAGTCGCCTTAATAAAGAACAAACTCGCTTGACAGCCCTACCATATGACAGTAAGGGGGTGATTATTGGCGGACTAAGGGAGGGGGCGGCCCGCATCGGGCCCCTGGTCTAGTAGGGGCCCCAAAGGAACCACTGTGCTACCTCACCCGGCGCATTTTTATAGTAGGTATTTTTTTTATAAAATAGACCCTTTTTATTATAATTTGAAAACCGCAAATTGTGAAAAATCATAGGGGCTGAGAAACAAAATTCCCAAAGGAGATGTTCTAAAAATGTATGGAGCCTGGGCTGCTAAATGTAAATATCGCTGTACAATATAGTAACCGTTTTTTAATGTCAATTTTCTATAATTTGACTTCGTTTTAATGCATTTAAATTCACTCGGTGAAGGAGAGCAACATAAAATAAATATGGTGGATCAGCAATATGCGAAATGTCACTATGACAATGACGTTTAACTGATGGTGTTTATATCATTACATGCTCTGTGGTCGATATAATATCTGCGAAAAAAAAAAAACAAAACACGAATTCCGAAAATACTTTAGTTAATAAAATAGGACTACAGAATATTCTACTCGATTGCTTCAGTACAAGTTATATTACCTATTTAAACTATTGGTCATATCGGTGTCAAGAGGAGCAAGAAACGAAGGCTTGAACGTTGTTTTGTTGATCAAACTGTCCTGGTGTTTCATTCTTTAATGCCTATTAATATACCCTGGACTTTTATAATTCATAGGAGAGTAGTGAGCTGTGCAGTACCTGACAACTGCAAGTTATTGTAAGAATGGTGGACTATTCCTATTACACAGAAACAGCTGGGAAGAAACCAACTATATTACAGCGACAGCCAACCAACCAACCAACTAGGGAGTAACAATGATACGTCATTGGGGAGTAACAGTTTTTCCACACAAGTTCTATGATATTTAGTTCCTAGTATTAGTATCGAAATCACAGGCGAATCAGAAACCATTTAACAAAGCTGAGGTCAACAGGGAAGCAACCAATCAATGTCCGTAGTAGCAAACTGTTGTCGCAAAACAAAAAAAAAACATTAAAAACACCGAAACACATCCAATACAACACGCGCGAACACAAAGATTCTTCAACGTTTCAAAGACAGACCATTGTATAATAGTAGATTGTACAACTAAGGCATAAAAGAAGCTATTTTACCCCGAGACGTTTATATCCACCCGAGCCGCAGGCGAGGGTGGATAGTTAAGTCGAGGGGTAAAATGGCTTGTTTATGCCTGAGTTATACACTCTGCTTTTCACTTCGATTGCGAGAAAATGAAACAGGCATAAAGTATACAGTACATAATTAATCAAAAATGTTGCATCCATAGCTAATTGACAACATTTCATATTTTTAACCTGCATGTATTATTACGTTATATAAAAGTAAATTCAAATCTAGGGCACCCATATTTTTTCGTTTTTCGAAATTATGTACTTTTCATTCATAATTTTAACTTTGAAATTCGGTGTATTCTAAAAAGACGTAAGTGCCAGATGACGGTAGAATGGCGATATTACCTTTGCTTTATTGTGACCCGTCAAAAAAACTGTTAGATGTCACTTGTCTCAGTCGTTGTTTTGGTTCCGTCATTGGCGTATATTTTTCATTGGAATCCATTTTATTGGCGAAATATCAATCAAAAATTGATAATATTAACAGTAAGTAGCGTGTCGAGTTGATAGGAAAAAATATTGTTGAATTCAATTCAGTTTTTTAATTGTTTTCTAGTTACACTTCTTAGGTGACATTGACATGTCTTGTTTGATATAATGTTTTCAATCAAAGACATTGGAATGCGCAAAGGTAACTACCTCATTCCGCCGTTTATGTGACGTCATCACATGTTTTTTGATTTTTATTTTTTTTTCTCAGAAATTTTGAAATAAAAAAATAAAATAAAAATATATTTGAACTCAGGATACGAAAATAAAGAAATAGTATTTTTGTTTTAAGGTCGTGTCAGGTTTGAAATGTTGTCAATTCCCGCCACCACAGATAATACCGCCACGAAACTTTTTAAAAGTTTTTTTTTTTTAATTTTCTTCATTTGTCATTCAACTTGGGTACTTCTGCCAAAAAATGAAAACGTTTCTTTGTCTTTTTAAATAATAAACGACAACTATTTTACCTGATTTTATTAAATTAACGATAGAAAACACGTAAGTGGTATAAATTAAAGAAAATGAAATAAATTCTGCGAAGTTTTATTGTGCCTGTGGCTGTTGGGCCTGATTACTTTAGTCTTAGAAAAAAAATTTACTTTATGCACTAGAACCATGGAATTATTATGTACTACGTACAACCGTAGTACATAATAATTCCATGACTAGAACATAAAAAGCGATTTTATGTCGCCTAAGCACAACATAAAGACGGACTTTTAGAGCATGAGAAGTGAAAAGTATATAATTGTACCATGAGACAGACAAAGTCAAACTGTCTAAGTCGTCAAACGTCTTGCTTGTCAAACAACTGTCATGGCTACCATAAAAATAGGGTTATCCTATTAAAAAACTTCCCAATAATTATTTACTGTACACCTGTACTTTACTTCAAATGAATTTCTTTGTATTTTTATGAAAATCCCCTATTTTTTTCCTATTTATCTATGTAGTGTACATGGTGGTAGCCCAAAATCAAACATCTCCAATGTTTTTTTCTGAAAACCTGCGATTTTTACACTAGCTATTTTTTTTTTAGATAGAATAGACCCTTTTTAGTGTAAAGTTGAAAACCGCGAAGTTTGCAAAACCATAGTGGCCGAGAAAAAAATTCCCAATGTTTTTTGTAACCTAACCTCAAAACACTTAAAAGTTGCTGGCGGAGTAGTAGCCCCGCTTCGCGGGGCTCTATGGTCTAAAAAAAAATAACCACAAAGGGGATGGCGGGGTCTGTTCGCTCGCTGCGCTCGCTCACTAGACCCCGCCATCCCCTTCTACCCTATCCTGTCCGAGTCGGGATGCCCCAAGTCCCGAGCTCGCTTCGCTCGCTCTTGCATCCTAAGTTGTCATTACAGATGTGTTATTTTTGTATATTATGTTGAAAATTGTGAAGCTTCGAATAAACGGGTGAGGAGGTATAGTGGAGCCGCCCCAAATCCTAAGAAATACTTTTGAATCAATCCCAAACAATGTATTTTAAAAATATGTTCAGTAAGCAGTAGTTCGAGTTGGAGGCCCCGTACGTACCTACCTATGCAAAACATAAATGTCGGGTGCTAAAAATTTTCGAGCTCGCTTTGGCCGCTCTCTTATTTCTAAGACTTTTTGCAGAAATAAATCGACAAAGCAACTGTTTTTTCCGTACGAATACAAATGTTCAAAAGAAACTTGAGCGAACCTATTCAGAGTTTTTTTTTTTGTTAGACTGCTGGGCAAAGGCCTCCCCTTTTCTTCCAAACCTCCCTGTCTTGTGCGATCCCTGGCCATGTTGGCCCTGCAAATTATATTAGATCGTCACGCCATCGCCAGGCCATTAAAATCCCGTGCCGTGCCGGACGGCGCATATGTGTTCCACGCGCGCCTCAAAGAGACATTGGCGTATCTAGGGCTTTTTTCCAGGGGTGGCCTGGCCCCTAACCCATTTTTTTTGTGGGGAAATCCTCATGGATACCCTCCGTCTGGGAAGAATGGAGGGGTATGTCGGACTCCTACCGACTAAAACTCCACTGTTCCTTCTACTACCATAAGTCGGGGGCCCGGGAGATACTTGTACATTCGTCGCACCCCCGGCTCCCGACTGGTATCAGCTATCAGCCCGCCATGCCTAGCGGGCCCTATCCCCAAGTGCGGGCGATCTCATGACCGCATGTCCTTCCATTATATAAGGCGCGCATATTGCTTGCCACTTCTTTGAGCCCGACTGCTCGAGCAACGACACGGTCCCAATTTCGCCGCCCTCAGGCCCCTTCTTATGGTGGCCGGAAATCGTTAATAGATAGATAGATAAACTATTTATTTGGCGCACACAAAAGACAGCACAACACACAAAAGTACATCATTAGATGATAACCAATCGCCCCTCGACGCCCGGCTACTCTTCTGGTGCGGGTGGAATGAGAGGTATGCTCTCTCTCCCTCTCTGCCGCCTCCTTTGCATGCATCACCTCCTCGCAAAAAGAAGCCACAGCATCCCACGCGTTTTCGCTTCCGACCATAGACTAAACCACCGCCGAAAATGACAGATCACCCGCACCAAGTGTCGCGACGCGACGAGGGCACAGCGCTGTTGGGCCATGGTTGGGCCCAAGCTGTACTCCTCCAACGTATGTTGCGCCCTGACCTCGTGGCAGTCCACACAGTGATGACAAGCAGGCGTCCGCTCCCGACTTATGCGACGCAGGTATTTCGCGAAACATCTGTGTCCAGTAAGCACCTGCGTCAACCGGAAACTCAGGGCGTCATGCTGCCTCTCCAGCCATTCTTTCATAACAGGCCTTACCTGGCGCTGGTGGCCTGTATGGCCGATTGCCGATGCGTTTGCTCCCGGGCCGTCTAATCATAATAATTTATTTCGTTGCTTATTAGTAGATTCAATTATTTTTGTGATTTCAAAAGTACAAAAAAAAAACTATACCCCATTTATTATAACACTAGCTTCAGCCCGCGACTTCGTTCGCGTGAAACTTCTTGTAATAAATTTTGTATGTGCTTTTTTTGTAAGTAACAAGTTATGGCATACAGTAAAGCATATTCTATTTATCTACTCGTCACGTGCTAGGATAGGTACAGACGCCAGCACATCAACCTACCCGAAACTGTCAGATTTTCCCAATCAACTTTGAACCTTAAGGTTTGGTGATAAAGTTGAAAATCTATTAAATAAATTTGACAGATTGTAGTAGGTTGATGTGCTGGCGTCTGTACATGAAATGAAACAATTTTTAGTAACAATCAGTTTATTGAAAACAATTTTATATAAACCGACAAAATAAAAAAACACGTGCTGCCACAACTTATGAAGGAAATAGGTAACATTTTAGATTTGGTAGAGATATAGTATAGTGACATGAAAAAAGGTTCCCGGTACTGTCCTGCTTCTTTTAGATTTTAAAGATTGACACGACAATATTTTATGTAAAAACTAATTAATATTAAATGAAAGCCTTGTAATTTCAGAAGGTAGATAGGTTAAATAACTACAATTATTTAACTCCACATCAATCTTGACTGTAATAATGTTTGTTGTACATACCTACTTTTATTACAAAGTGTGCCCCTAAAAGAGCCTTTTTTACTTCTGTCTAATGCTATAGTAAATGGAGTATAAATGGAATGTATTATGCAGCGGCGGCCCTAGAATAAATTTTAGGTGGTGCAAAATCTTAATCTTATCCCCTCCATGTTCCTATGATATTGTGCAGTTGCTTACACGGATTAATCGGATATTACATAGACTAGCTGTGTCCGCGATTTCCTCTGCGTGGACTTAGACTACATTTCTAGCGTTTGCGCTAGCAAATTTCTGAATTAATTCAGAATAATTTAGCTTTTGCGCAATTGTATTTTCTATATGGACAAGATTCCAAGGTCCGACAGTCTTTCCTGAAATCCTGAGTATTCCTGACACATAGTGGAACTGGGGAATGCAGAACCGGGATTTTTGGGACCTTCTGGCTAAAGAAGCGGGATTCCCGGTACTTTCGGGAAATGATACTTCGCGTTTAGAATATTTCTAATTTGGCGTGGAATACACTTGCTACGTAGTAGTAGAGTTGAAAGTGTTGAAACGGACAAAGTAAGAGAAAGACGAAATGACAGTGCAAAATAAAAACTTTCGCGATTTCCCGGTACTTTCGGTTCCCGAATTTCCCGGGACTATTCACTAAGTGGAACGTAAAGAAGTTTTCTCCAATATGGACCTTTCCGCGCAGCCCGCTCCGTTTGCGCTGTTGATTTTTTTTATAACTCACCGTTCAACCTGAGGTTGTCGTCTGCTTGCCTGTTGATGCCTCAATAAAATAAGGCCTCCAACCGGGGCTTAAAATACTTGAAAACTAAGCGACTACACGCTAAGGGCACCCCCTGTGGGGTACGGACCTGGGCTTAGGGCGTCGCTGGGAAAGGGCGGCAAGGGACAGGTAGTACTACTTTCCTGTAGGAGGGTCGTGGCGTCGTCGGGGATGGTAAGGGTATGCCTCGGTCGGCGAATCCTACTTATGCGGGAGGGAGTGTATCGGGCGGCCGCCGCAATTAGGGGATTGGGGTGCTTTATAGTAGTGTCAAAGAAACACTTGGAGAGACGTTTCATGAACTGCTGGACGGTGGGCATCCTGAGATCTAAGTGTAGACTCTTATTGCGGATATAGAAGGGGACTCCCGTGACCTTTCTGAGGACACGGTTCTGGAGGGTCTGCATTCTATGCAGATGGTGAGGCTTGGCGTGAGAAAAGACGACGCAAGCATAGGTCATGAAAGGACGGATGGACGCGGTGTACAGGCGCAATTTGCAATTGAGTGACAATTTGCTGCGGGCGGTCTGTATGAAGTGGAGAGCGGAAGAGGCGCGCAAACGAGCTGTCTTTATGTACTCACTGAAAGTGAGATGGTGCTTTCCCCAAGAGATCAGCTTGCCATACATAGTGATCGGACTGGAGTCTCGGTCCATGCTCCGCGTCCGCGCTTTATAGTAAGTTACTATCATCTGACCGGTGCCCGGTGGTCGCATTTCGGTTTATTTCAGCGCCTACGCCTACCTATGACGGCGCCCGGTGCCGTCGCACCGCCCTAGGGCCGCTACTGGTACGGAACCCTAAAAACAAGTGATTTTATTTTGACCTAAAATCTAGTAGTACGTAGTACTTTAAGTATTCTGTGCTAAAATAATAAATTGCCGGCACATTTGTGTATTTTCGTTAGCTGGTTATTTTTCCTGTGGGGCTAATCGCGCACTACGAATTTTAATCGTTGCGAAGAAAATTCGTTAATCTGTGAACAATAAAAATGTACAGACGCCAGCACATCAACCTAACCGAAACTGTCAAATTTTCCTAATCAACTTTGAACCTTATGATTTAGTGATAAAGTTGAAAATCTATTAAAGAAATTTGACAGATTGTAGTAGGTTGATGTGCTGGCGTCTGTACTAGAGTCCGCGCGCTGCGGAAAAAATCGCTTGAGAATTCTTATAAATCCAATGATATTTTAATTTAATCTCATTGACTAAATCGCAACGATTAAAATCGTACTGCGCGCCTAGCCTAAGTATCTAATGCGTTTTTCTTATTATATTTTTTTACCATCGTCTATAATTTGGTGGCCTGAATGATTTCTAAAAGTTTGTCCACCTATTTTAATGGGACCTTACATTATACCAAAGGGTGGCGTTTTTACCTTTTGGCTACGGAACCCTAAAAACTAAAGTGTTGGTCGTCTTTTTACCCGACTGCGGCGAAGCAAAAAGGAGGGTTATGATTTTGACCGGTATGTATGTATGTTTATCTGTTCCCTCATAACTTCTAAACTCCTTGTCATAATTGGACAAATGAGGTACAATCGTTGGAAGCGTCTTGATCGTCCGCTGGTGCTATGTGGCGTCACATTAAATTGATTACGGCGCCCTCTAGCGGACATAAAGTCATGATCAAAACAAAAAAAAAAATTGTGCCATTTTGGGTATCAAATGAAAGGGCTTAACTAGCACATTTCAAAAATATAAATATTACTGAAATAAGCCCCAAAATAATTACGTAAATAAAAAATAAGTTTAAAAACTAAAACCAGACTACTGAAAAGGATGAAACAAGGAAGTACAGTTAGTGTAGTATGATGTATGTGTATGTAACAGGGCCGCATTTTTTAAAGAAAGTCATTATAGGTATTAAAACAGTTTTTAATAGTGTTCTAACACTTCTAACTGATTTAGTTAGGAATGTGTTCAAAAATTGACATGCACAGAATATAAATCTTTTATTAAAATGATAGCAAGACATTTAGTAGTATGTACTGTAGAGTAAACATTTAGGTGACAAAGTAGGATTTAGATTTTACCTACAATTTATAGGCGAATATTAAATTGGAATGAAAACTATTTACTTAAATGCATTATACTAGGGTTCTAATACACATAATGTACTGATGTATTACTTATGATAAAACTATCATTTACACTAAATAGGTACTTATACCAATTGATCAAAAACCTGAATAAGTATTCAGTCACAATTATTATTTATACAATAAAATTAATCATAGTTACATTTACACAAATAGAAATAAAACATGAACTCATCTTCATGCTATTTTCAACAGTATTCTCACCAAGGATTGAAATGCACTCCAAATGTATAACTCACTCACAATCCCCTTCATTTTGAAAGAATTCATTACAAATGGTTGAATAAAAAAAAAATTGCTTGCTCTTCAATGTAAATAAAACAATGAATAATGCTAAATTAACAAAAAAAAAGGATTGTGATTGTTGGTGTGTTATGCAATTAGAACATACAACTAAATACATGAACCACTTTTAATTTTTTCTTTATTTTATTATCTTTAGCAAATAAAGTCTGTCCATTTTATGGTGATTGATATTGGTTCAGATGCTTAATATTATTATAATTATGGACACACAACATGTAGAGGGGACTTACTGCCTGTTTATTAATATGGATCTAATTAAGAATTCCCCCTAACCCTACCCCTTCCCTTTCTGTGTGTCACTCTTTGGGGATTACAGGCGTGATGTTATTTTGTGTAAATAAAGAAATATTATTGTCCACCCACTGAACATTATTTTCTGTTAAAAATTGTAAAACATAATATTTTTTTTTATTAGTATAGTATTGTGTCATGTCAATCATCATAAAACTAACAGAGTATAATAAGATTCTTTTATTAATTCCTTCAGTTTTAAACTTTGCAAGTACTTTATCATTGATGATAATACTTTTTTTAGAATTGTTGATACTAGGAAACATAATATTAAACATCATCTAATGTAGGTAACCAAAATGCCATGTTGGTGCAAGCAGAGGCGAGCATCATAAACTTAGGGTTGAATTGTACACATTGTATTGGAGCAGGATGATCACCATTCAAGACACACACTTTATATCCAGTATCAGCATTCCAGACATGAACTCTTCCATCTGTTGAGCCACTAAAGATATATTGGGAGTCAGGACTAAATGATGCTTCTATAGGTATGCCTTTATTATTAAGATGACCAGTAAATGTCTGCAATGGAGTGCCGTGGTATGCATCAACTAATCTAATAATGGATCCATTTGTACTAATCAGCATTGTTTTGCCATCACGGGAAAATTTTAATCCAGTCCAGTCACATTCCTTTTCTTGATTCAACTTGAATGTGACGAAGGGACCTTTGTCAAATGATCTTAAATCATACAGTTTGATACTTTCTGAGTTGACCCCAGCTGCGAATATGAGACCTTCAGGATCATAAGCTGCTACTGGTCTTCCTGACAAGTGCATTAAACCTTGGCAATTGGGTGAACGCAAGTCCCATAAACGCAATGTTTTGTCTAAAGATCCAGAAAGAAATGTGTCTTCAACAGGTGACAAACAAAGAGTCACAACTTTCTTTGTATGTCCAGGAAAGTATCTTATATATTTGTTGTCATGAAGTGATAAATATCTTATGGTATCATCAACTTTGGTAGAACTGTGGATAGCAGTGTTCTTGGCATGTGTGAAATGTATAAGATCGACACCATATTTTTTACTGTTCACTGTGATCATCTGTGTGCCTTTTTCACAATCATAAATTACGATTTGATCATCTTCACTGCAAGATATTAACGTTTCCCCGCTAGGGGAAAAGTCTATACTGTTTATTTTGTCCGTGTTTTCTCGAAACACTTTTGCCACTTTGAAACTTCGAACAACTGGGTCGACTAATTTCATCATTTGTAATATTTTATTTAAACGTTTGCCTCAAAGTTTAAAGGTATTCTTCTTGTAAAAACATACAAAACAAAATGTAAATTTTAATCACAATAAATTCTAAAGAACGAAGCTCAGCGCACACCGCTGTCACCGCAAGAGTTGCCAACTTTTAGATACAGCTAACTAATGCCATCGCACACACACACAGCCAGATCGGATGTCAAAAGCTGTGTGTGGATGTGGACGCGCGTGTGGTTTGCAATCGGATGTACGGTGTATAACTGGCATTACAACAACTGGCGGCTTAGTGCCGGCGGGTTAACCCGGCGGCTTCAGAATGTCCAAGCCGAACGACTTTGCCGGCGGCAATGCCGGCGGCACGACAGCCGCGGCATGTGGTGTTCTAGTAATTGTCACTACTCTATGAAAGCCGGCGGGCAACTGACTGAGTGAGTGGAGAGGGATGCCGTCGGCATCGGCATGCTGCCCCGCCGGCTTGCCCGCGCGGGCGCAAGCCGGCGGCATGATTATACAAATTAAGGCCGGCGGGTTGGGCCGGCGATCCGTGCCGCCGGGTCAGCGGCTTTGGTGTGTAGACCGCTTTCAATATTTTTCTTTGTTTACCAGTATTACGAGAATAAAATAAAATAAACCAATAAATAGTAATAATTAAAAACTAAAGATACATTTTATATTAGCTATTCCTGATTATCATGACGTAATTCGCAACACCCCGTCGAGTCAGCTGGTGTGTCATATGCATTGACATTATATACATGGAATTATTATGTACTACGTACAACCGTAGTACATAATAATTCCATGCATATATATCAATGGTCATATGTCAAAATTTTGTCAAAATTTGTACGTTGTACCTACTTATTTCTTTATTTTTGTTTGGCTAGTTTAAAATAAACTTTATCGTAAGAAATTTTGCACGATTAGAAGGTAGTAAATAGGTATTAAATATGTATCCTTCGAAGATCGAAAATAAACTGACCATTTACCAGTTGCACTAAACAATTGAATCGTCAATTTGGAGGGACCAACTTATATAATCGATATCTTTAAAACGATATATATTTCGGGCAGCCAAAATCAATAATATTAAGGTAGAATTAAGGTACTATAACATTAAGTAGGTAGAATATTCCAGGGAGTAGTCTATCAGTTTGGTCCCTCCATCTTGATATCATGATGGAGGGACCAAGCATTTTGTTAAAATATTATGTATATGATGAGGTAGCTAAAATTATAGCAAAGGTAGCAAATAGTAGATTAATGGTATTAATTTTTCAGATATGTAGGACAGACATTGGAGGTTTGGTCCCTCCATCTTGATGCTCACTATATTTTCTATAATAAAATAACAGTCTGACCAGTCTTGTCTTGACCGGTGTTTCTTGATATAGGTAGTCTAGCCTGTTGTTTGTTCATAAATTTTGATTGATTTATTCATATAGCAACATTTATCGAAAGCGCACATGTAAAAAAACTCATTTTGGAAACAAAATGGACGGTGCCTAAATGGCGTTTCTTGTATTTGTTAGTGATGTGAGATATTATGCTGAATTGGGCATTTAATCTCAGTAATCCAGAAGATATACGGTAAAAATCTTCTCCACCGTTATATTATTCTCAAAACTGTGACCGTCTTTCATTGATCATTTTATGGACCTAAATTTTTGGAGTATGGTATCCATTTTGTGAACAACTTGTTGTGTGGCGTTTATAGTAAGTATTGTCTACATTATTTTATTGTGTGATTTATTTGCTAGTAATTTACGTGTATTTCATTCTTCCTCTTTAAATGTGAATTATATGATTGACTATCATATTTTATCTCCACTGTCCTAAAAGGTATTTTTCGTATGTATTGTATACATACCTAGTATTGGTGTTTCTACTTGGTATCGTCGCGCAGATATTAAGCATTTACTTAGTGGATGTTCATGTACCTAATTTAGTTACGATGCATAATTTTTCTGTTTTAACACCAATCTTCAGAGGTATAGAGTTATGGCTTTCCTTCTTACGTCGGGAATCAAGGACGTCCTCAGCACTGCTTAATTTGGATTCTGGATAGGTAATTGGAGAAAATCTGTAAATATCTATTAAATTTCGTCGGTCAACGACGAAAGTCGAATAACATTGGTAGCTTATCTTATAGATTGACTTAAAATATTTGATGCACCCACTGTTTTTTCAATATTTCATGTAACGTATTAAAGCTCCTGCCCGCGAATTCGTCCGCGTAAATTTTCTTGTGTTATCGTCAAATATATCATAAGACACTCGGTTATTGTGTAGCTTTCTGTCAGTGAAAAATGAAATCGTTATCAGCATTTTTTTTTTAAACATAACATATTAAAAACAAACAAATTTACCTCTACTATGACATAGTTTAAGTATTGTATTTTGATTAATAAACTAAAGTGTTAGTCGGGTCAGATGGCCATTTTAGGGGCTGACTGAAGGTAATTGAAATTTAAAAATACTGATACCCTGCATTAAAGTCGGCTAATGCAAGTTTTCACTTACATTATGCTTTCGCTTTAGGTGTTGCCTAGTATTAGCGAGAACAGGGCTAAGTCAGAATTTCATAGGAACTACAAAGCTCTTAATCCAGTAACTTGTCTGCCTGCATGCTACAACCTTGCCAACTGGCCAATATTTTAGAACAGTGGTGATCCAGTGGAAACCCGCCTTGGTGGTCATAGGCTCGAACTCAGACAGGCTCTTTATCATCAGTACTGCTCTCAAAATAGTGAAGGAAAGCATTGGGATAAAACTGGCATGTCTTAAAACTAAAAATTCAAAGACATGTGACATCCACCAACCCGCACCCAGGGTGTGGTGGCCCATTCCCTTTCACATAGAGACCTGTGTCCTAGCAGTGGGAACATTATAGGCTGATTATGCTGATAGACAAGTTATTATTAGTATGTCACCCAGCCCAACACTTCAAACAAACTGAATATTTTTGTGGGTCATAACCAGTAGGGTTTTGACCTTAAGGGAAACTGAAGCTTTTAGATTACTATTTTTCTTTCTATCACAGATGTTTTTCGAGATCTAAGCAATGTTGGAATTGATTTTTAGCATAATGTTGGGGCACGATGACAAAGATCAGCCGACAAAAACAAAAACAAGCTATTTATTTGGGGGGTCAATTTGAAAAATATGGGCTAAGTGCTTTTCATCCAGGGGCACAGTGAAGGGATCCGTAGGTTGTAGGATTGTGTGAGGCGAGTTTTATGAGAAATACTATGAAATACAAACTTATTTTTGCGGCCGGTAGAATTAATACTGTTCATACGTAAATATTTATTCTGACTACGGAATTCTTCACTGTGCATGGTCTGCACGGAGATCGCCTTTTTTTTTTCTAAATATCTTTTTTTCCTACTTGCTTAGGGGCATTTGCCTTTTCTTTTTCATGCCTTGGTTCACAGTTGGGGAGTGCCACCCCTAATTCTAGTGATCAAAAAATTACCAACCCCCCTCTCACCTTATTTCCTAGCTAACATTTTAATTTGAATGGGGTGAAAAGGCCTTTTAACCTATGTAGTATTAATCTTAACCAAATAAAAAAAGGTTCGTTAGTAAATAGTGGGTACCTAGTTAAATAGTGCAAATGGATTCTTGCCGAAATACTATGTTATTTAGATGTATAATTTAGGAGCTTAAGCTCACGTTTATTTATTACGCGCAATACAGTAATTACGGCAATCCAGTGCGTCTAGCACGAATGCGCGGACTAAACGTAACGTAATGTCGAACAATTTAAGAATTGAAAACACATTGTGTGGTTGCACATTTTCTTAAAGATTAAGGCCGTTTGTCCACCGCCACGTCAACGAGTACTTGATGACGGCGGCGGCGGGCAGCGGCGCGGCGCCTAAGCAGCGATACATACATTTATTATGGCCGCGTGTCCACCGCACGCCGAAACGGTGGCCGGGTGGACAAACGATGTAACATGTTCGGGTCGGCACATTCGACTGCACTATTTGTTGAACAACAAAGCCGACTCGATGCAATTACTACACATATTCGGGTTCGGGTCGGCTCCGCACGAGTTAAGCTAAGCCTAAGAGCGGTTTCGCACTAGATCCGATCCGAATCCGAGAAATGCCGGTCCGAAGTGACCATTGTCCTATTTGTATGAGGGGTTGCGCACTAGATCAATAGGACTATGGACTATTTCTCGGATTCGGATCTGACGTAGTGCGAAACCGCCCTAAGCCGGTTTTTTCCCGAAGAATCTACATAAGCTGCCTGGCTGTGCCGAATCGTGCCGACCCGAACATGCTTCGCCTCTAACTGACCACAGTTACTGAGATAACCTAATATGTATATTGGTGAATTAATTGGAAGTTTTTGTAATTTTTAAATACATCACACTTGAATATGTTACTTACTTATCTTTTTTTATTTGCTAGAATATAGCAACTTTTTGTTACATTTCAATAAAGTGTTAGCAATGTTTAGTTTGAAAGGTGAAAAATTGTTATCATCCTTTTGAAGATTGCTGTGTAACTAGACGGGATAAGTTGTACTGCTATATGTTAATAATAATGTCATAAGCGTATAGCTTTTCCCCTTGGTTATGCAAGCCGGAAACATCGCCAGGAAGATATGGAAGATTTGAAAATTGGAAGAGACCTTTTTGCGCGCTTACTGCAGTTAGCTTCGGTAACGGTTTTATTATTAGATGTAATTAGCTACGTAGTTGTAAGATTATTGTTAGTTTCTTATGGATTATTCCACTCTGCTACCAATTTGTCCCGACAGTGGGGCAAAGTGGAATGTTCCCAATTTTGAGTTCACTTTTTACCACTGGGACTGGCACTGATGGATTTATAAACAATAATGGCGAAAATAAAGCAGTTTTACAGAAAAAAAATTAAATGTTGTTGGTAAATTACCTTATTTTATTTTTTGACGATAGATACACAGTTTTAGGTATGTCATTAAAAAAACTGTCAATGTTTAGCACAATAGTGCCTATAGTTGCAAAACTTCTGAAAAATTCTGAATAATTCCGGAATACTTCTGGGAAAGTTTCTTTAAATCAGAATTATTCAAAATGTATTTAATTACGATTTTTATTTTTTTTGCTGAAGAGCCTGTACTACCTCAGCTAAAATTCACTCTTTATCTCGCTCATACGATACTGCTCGCGGACTGAGTGAGAGCGAGAAAGAGTGCGGTGCTGGGCGGCAGGCAGCGCCAATAGTTTAGGTATTTGCATTTTTACAGTGAAATAATGGTAATTATAAAAAAGTAAATAACATAAGACCTGCTTTAAAGTAAGTTCAGTTAGTATGCAAAGTTTCATGATCTAATTTGAAGTATTTTTTGAATACCAGTGGTTTATTGTTCGGGTTAGAGGTAACTTTGGATTTTTTTTTATATCGAGAAAATTTTATGGAATCGTGTTTTCGTCTAACATAAGACTTAGCATTAATCCTCAACTTTACCATATATTTATTTCAAAATTAATGGTGCAGTATTTTCGACATAACGGAGGATCACGCTAAGCCATTTGAGGTAGTATAGGCTCTGAAAAATCGTATTTTGCATCGCTCGTCGATCGCCGCCGCGCTGCCACTCTGTGCGCGCCCGACTGCACGAGTCGTGCGTGCAGGCGATGGCGGTGCGAGGTGCGGTAAGAGGGGAGATGCTCCCTGGATAAGTTTTCCCCCCGCGAGAAAGATTCGTACCCCGCAATCGAATGTTTCCGCCGAATAATTCAATGGGAAATATTCCCAAAGCTTCGGAATATTTCGGAATACTTCCGAAGTATTCGACGGGAATGATTCGGAATTTTTCCCGCCAGCATCTATAATAGTGCCGGACGGGTGTCGTGAACATAGGTTATGGTTAACAATCTTATTGCGTAATTTATTTTAATTGTTCATTTTTTTTAAGTGAAATTACTTAATTTTAGGCTTTTTTATTATTATTATTGTATCGTATTTGGGGGCATTTTAAAAATCGTAAGTATTTTATAGAATATTATTAGTTATCTGAACTTTTTGTACCCACATTAAACTAAATCGCATGTATTGAAACTACTAATACTTCGCACGTACCTACTTACTTAATAATAGTTATTAAGTAAGTACGTGTGAAGTATTAGTAGTACAAAATGTTTAGATAACTGTATACTTATATATTATGATACTTCGATAGGTGAATAAGTACTTGGTGATAGGTTTTTTGATGCCTCACGATCTAAGTAGGCAAACGTCCAACTACCCGAAACGCAAATTAGCAAGTCGTCTTATATCTCATTAAGGCTGATTTAGACAGGGTAAGTAACTGACTCCAAAATTGAGACAAGTCAGTGCTGACCTGATAATTACCTAGTGTAAATTGAATTTGGAGTCGTACTACTGAGTCAGACCAGTCAGTCTGAGTCTACTGAGTGAGTCAGTGTATTGAGCAAAGAGTAACAAGCATCTAAATATATAAACGTTCACGTTTATAATGACACTATAACACTAATTATAAAGGCGAAAGTTTGTGAGTGGTTTGTATGTTTGTTACTTCTTCACGCACAAACGGCTGAACAGATTTCGATGAATTGTGGCTCACAGATAGTTTATAACTTGAATTAACACATATGATACTTTTATCCCGATATTCCTACGGTATCTACATTTATGCGGGTGAAACCGCGGGGCGCAGCTTGTTTATAATATTAGTAGGATTGCTTAGATTTTTTTTTATATATCTATAAAGAAAAAAAATAGAGACCCACTGTTGTCGGGAGCATGCCCCCAATCTACCGGTTGTTAGGGCTCCAGAGACGGAAAACCTCACAATAAGATCTGTATCGTGGAGTCCTGCTTCCTGAATCAGGTCCTAGATCCCGCTGTCTAACGAGAGTATCAAGATTTATGTTGGTAGAGACTTTCGACCATTACGCCATTGGCCGTTACGACAATCGGCACAGTGACAGCCGACAATCTCGTGCTAAGCCATGTGCTAGTCGAGAATTTTTTGTTTCTCTTTTTCACGCTTTCATTGTATCAAAGATATTGGCGACAATAATAGTCCAGTGGTGATTGGGTAGTGGAAGTCAGATAGGTAGTCGCTCCATGTAGCTGCATCCGGTTAGACTGGAAGCGAATCCCAACATAATTGGGAAAGGGGAATTATAAAACGATCGAATAAAAAAAACTTAGCGACTGATGATAAGATACTGTTTTAATAGCTTGAGCGGTATGTATTTGAGTAAGCGAAAAATTAACTAATTAACGACGAATATTGATTAATCTGTCAAGCTCCGCTAATGAGACACAATTGATTTTCTATTGTTTCGTCGCCGATCGGCGAACCGGTTAATAATACAATCCAGAACGTGCTTACAAAAAGTGGGTTGTGATTAATCCATTTCAGATATTAAAATTCTAGCCGTGTGACTAAATTACTAAGTGAGCGACTAGAAATACAGAGAAATAGGGGTAGTACTTTACACAGAAATAGGGGCCCTGCAAAGCCGTCGACGTAGGATGCAAGAGCGAGCGAAGGGCACCCCGAAGTTAAATAAAATATCGCTCAGTATAAATAAATCATTTGCCAAGTATTGAAAAAAATGCAGGACGTAACGTTAACACTCAAACAAATATTAGGTCGCTCAAATATTATGAAGCTTCTCATTTTTTATTTTAAGTAACTCAAATTAATGTTTGTAAGTTGCTGTTCTGTTGATTTCTTGTCACTCGCAGTCAGTCGCTCACTTATTAATACTATAACGTAAATTAATTATTTTTGTCACTTTACACTTTAATTTACAATCACTCGTTTAAATACTACCCATTGGGAAAAAGCTAGGCAGATAATGATGGGTCCAATGATGACCGATCCCAGTACAAAGTGGGTCATTTCTGAGAATTGGATCGGACACTTGTAATAAGGATCCTCAGAATTCACAAGTTTACATTTTAAAGCAAGTTACTGGTGGATAATCCTGGCCACTTGGTTTTTCTTTTATAGGTTATCAAAATATATTTTACTTATTTAATATACTACTGGGCCCGCGTGGTGGATTACGGCCCACTCCCTCTCACAGAGAGGAGGCCTGAGTCCCAGCAGTGGGAACATTATAGGCTGATTATGTTATGTTAATATACTATTTAGTGACGTAGTTTTGTCGTTAGTGTCGGACATTTGGACCAAGCCCCATACTTTTTGTCGAATGCCCTTTTAACGAAACTTATTTTATTCAAATTAATTATTTTAGGCTAAAATAACACGCCAATGGAATAACCACAGCCGCGATACAAAACAAAAACATACCGTTCTATTCTCACTCCCACTATTAAAGGAGACAATGACACCACATTTAAAATCCATCATGCCGTTTAGGTTGCAGAGCATGCCAAAGAAATAGACATGCAAATATATATACTCGAAAAACTTAACCCTCCTTCTGTCTCAGTCGGGAATTAACGTAAGTTAGTAAAATTCCTCTTTTTATTTTGCAGGATAAAATGGACGTACCCAATATTCATTGGATACTTCTTAAAAGTAAAGAAACCATAATTCACTCTTAATAGAGTGATGGACTCGTATAATTTATTTGATGATGGAAGCGGTATGTTGGAAGGACTTACTGATCTTGGTGGATCAGACAGCTTTGCTGGTGGCGCGTCGGGTGGAGTAGCTGGAGATAGCAAAGATACTCCTGATAATAGGTGACTACAAACAGCACAACTAATTAAATTGTTAATACTGATAAATGTTTTACCAAACTTTCTTTTTTAGTTACAGGCAGCCTTACAGTCAAAATACTGTACCACAAGAAGGATCAATTCAGAAACTGGCTTCGTTTGGAGGGCCCCCAGCTGGCAGTGCTCAACCAGTGCCTAATCCAGGTACAGGTCCTCCTGCGCCCGATTACCATGACTATGGAAGCTACCCGCCGCGTCCTCGCTTGCCTCAGCCGCCTCATGGCCCGCTACATCCACCACATCATGTGCATCCTTCACATGCATATCCAGGGTATCATCCTGGTCCAGAGCCTATGTATGCCATGCCTGAACAACCAGGTAAATAGTACACAGTTTGTTTAATGTTCGTAGTTCAAATATTTTTAAGGTTTCAATATGTTAATTGACAGTTTTTAAGAAACCACTTCAATTTATTTTTAATTCGTTATGATAACTTCTGATCTATCTATTTTTACTGAAACTACAAATAATTCAATACAACTTAACATTAGCAGCAAAAAAAATCTAGGCCAATGGTCTCAAAACTATAGTCTGACTTTTAATTAGCTGCAGTAAAATGACACTTCTTACTGTAATTTCGATAGATTATGTTGCCACATTATCTTTACTAGTGATGTGAATGGAACGCAATTGACCAATTTTGATTTATCAGACATTGTTCAAACTATACTAATCTTAATTAAGTGGGCTATATAGCCTTAATTTATTAGTTATTTTAGTGCATCCAGGTACCCTAGACTAAGACCTAGACCTGGACCTAAAGTTGAGATATGTAGTCTTCGAGAAAAGCCTATTTAATTGAGTTTATTTGTTGTAATGAGTATTACAACATATACAATTAAATAGGACAAACCGTGAGTATAGTTAGCGCCACGAAAGATGAGACTTGACCCCGCATCCCGCGCTCTTTCCACCGCCCGTGTGTCAAGTCTCATCTATCGTGGCACGCATTGTACAGTTTGTAAATTTTGTAAATATGGTTTTACCAACATGTTTTCAGAAGCGCGTCACGCCCTAGAAAACACAAGCTACTGACTGACCTGACCAAAAATATACTATCCTCAATTATAAAATCAATTGGAGATTGATCGATTTTGAATTGAATGTTAATTGAATGAATCAATTCTTTTGTCACATCACTTCTTAAATTTCGTTAAAAAGTGTAACACATAAGCTGACATTTTACTGCAGCTAATTAAAAGTCATAGTATATGCATTTTTATCCCACGAAGCGGCTCGCGCTTCACTTGTGGTAACCAAGCGTACAGGAACGCTGTGAATGTGTGTGTAACGCAGGAGGTCAATCTAAAAAAAAAATACTCTTGTCCATTACTTGAGGTAGACATTTTTCGTAAATTATCTAATCGGTAAAATATTTCTGAATCTATGGTTTAATTTTCCTAAAAAAGAGGCATAAGTATGAAGCCGCCATACAGCCCAATATTAAACATTTTAAAACTGAATATTTTTGTAATAATAATTTGTGTACAAAAGTGAATAATGTTTTTTTTTACAAAGTATTTAAATTTACAAAGAAATTAAGCGTTATAATAGGGTAGTTTCCTGGGTAAAAAAATAAAAATTATAATTAGTCCGTCAGTTAGATTATCGAAAAATAATGGACCCATATTTTTTCTTTTGTCAATCAAACAAAAAATGACAAAGATAAAGCGCGTCAAAATTTGGGAGTTGGGGGTCGTGACGTCACGCCGTGCGACAATTTTTAGCACGGCGTGATTTGTTTGATTGATAATCTAACTGACGGACTAATTATAATTTTTTAGGAAACTAGCCTATTATGAAGGTCACTTGCTGAGATTTAATAAAAATATCGCACGTCTCTGACTAGTAGTCTATTGTTATCGGTGGCGTACTTTCAAGCCGTTGAGCGAAAATGCAAAGTAAAAGGCACGCGTGTTCTCTGTTAATTAAAAGCGGTGCAAAAACAGCCAGTTTTTTAGCAAGTGTGTTGAATAAATATTGTTGTAATATATTAAATTGCATTTTTTTAAATAATCTGAGCCTGTGAATTTTTCTTTCCAAATTAAAAGTTCAATCCAATGTTAATTATTATAATATTTAGTGCAATATTTTTCAATAGGTAGTATTATGTGCTGGTGCTGATAACTAATATTTTATAACAATTTTTAGGTATTGGAGAAATGGGTGTATGGTCTGGTCCCCCAGGTGCGAATAGATATACACCTATCACACCAAGCTACAGACATAGCTATGAGCACCAACAAAAAATGCATCAATACCCTCCTCAACAGGTTGGTAGTTTTTAATGTATATTGAATACCATAAAATGGGATCATCGTCATCATCATCATTTCAGCCGAAAGACGTCCACTGCTGGACATAGGCCTCCCCCAAGCACTTCCACTTCGACCGGTTTTGTGCTTCTCGCATCCAACGAGTTCCTGCGGCCTTCACAAGGTCGTCGGTCCACCTTGTGGGAGGCCTTCCAACGCTACGTCTTCCGGTACGCGGTCGCCACTCCAGAACCTTTCGGCCCCATCGACCATCTGTTCTGCAAGCAATGTGCCCTGCCCACTGCCACTTAAGTTTGGCAATTCTTCGGGCTACGTCGGTTATCTGGGTTCTCCTGCGGATCTCTTCATTTCTGATTCGATCACGCAGAGAAACTCCAAGCATAGCCCTCTCCATTGCCCTTTGGGTGACTTTCAGCCTTCTAATAAAATGGGATAAATTTATCAATTTTGAAATAGATATCCGTGTAGGAAACCCGTTAAATAAATTGTTATTGATTGCCATTTAAAGTCCCCCCTGTCCAGAACGCATTTTCACGAAAATTGAGGTTAAACTTTGTTTTGTCCACTCAGAACTCACTTTTACTCAATAATACGTTGGCAAAATATAGCCTGATACTTTTAAATCCTGATAGAAGAAACAAATAATCGTCTGCGTTAATTTTATGGGTAAAATTGAGCAACACATTTTTCCATTTCGGATAATTATCAAAGTCGCCCAAGCTTTTCGGAGAGTCACCTCGTTTTACGAGAAGATAATAGAGAGTACATCCCTAGTGGAAGCACACCCTGCCTTTGGACCAGAGATGTGTGATAGTGCGAGGATGCGTGGTAAGGGATGAGCGTGAAACTTACCAATTAGGATCGCTTCTTTTTCATAAATGAGGAGCAATCATTCAATTAGTGTTTTGTCCATAAATTAACGAAATACAACTGAGTATGGAGAAATCATAATTACTGTAATTATGATATTTCTCCATACTCAGTTGTATTTCGTTAATTTATGGACAAAACACTAATTGAATGATTGCTCCTCAAATATAATTTTAAACTATGAAAATTAAGCAATATTATTGTTTAGCTTTTTTTTAATTACTCGCTACTTGTCCTGCCACATCTTTGGTGGTTTAAAGAGGATAAATTGATTTATTTGTCTCAGAAATACGTGCATGTAAAATAGATAGGTTTACTTGAGTGAAAAAAAATAAAAAAATACAAAGCTGATACTTGTTATAATAACTTGCCAGCAACTGCACGTAGTTACAGTCAAACTGTTTTGTTGTTATTAAAATATCTAGCGATTATAAAGCAATTATTTGGCTGTATTGCTTATAGGTAATACAAACTCTTTTGCAAAAAAAAAACGGGCACTTTAGATTTTTTTCTCTACTTCAATGAAGAAGAACAAAATAGAGGTTTTATTAATTTGACGATGCTGGTATGTTATTTGAAGCATCCTGGCATGATTCTTTACGTCCCAAATTTAAATTTTGAAATTAACAAAAGAAAAATAATGATTATTGTGGATTATTGTAAAATTGCTTTACTAATGGCGCGAATTGCTGAAACGATTTTTTTACTGATTACTAAAATTTTAAAACTTTTTGGATATTTTCTACAAATTAAACAATTTAATCTTTCTTTTTACATTAAATACCACTTTTTGATATGAGTGATAAAGCGATAAGGGCCGGTAAAATTATAGCCCTACTTGAAGAAGGTTGATCGTGATCAGATACTTTTGTCCTAGTGGTCAAAAGCCTCTCAGTCTAGTTTGGTACGCCTGCGTGTCAAGTCGCATTCGTGTCCACCAGAAGAAAAATATTTTCTAAGGAAATATGCCAAGTTGGATTAAGATTTTGCAAATCTCATTATGGTAAAACGACTGTACCTAACTTCGGTTTATTTTCGTATGAATTATTTATATTTACTCAGTAATTAAAATTAAATAGTTTTCATATATAGATCTAATTTTGTAATAAACGCCCTCTATGGCTGAGTAGCTTTACTACTGCCTTGCAGAGATGTGATGTTGTTTATCGATAATATTTATTATGGTAAATAATAAATAACACTTAAAATATAATACTGTTTGAACATAATCATTTTATTTTATTTAAATACCAATAAATGAACAAGTACTATTCGTTCATGTAAGTTTCTATTATTTTAAGTTTCCGAATGTTAATAAAGTAGAACGTGAAAGTGCTTCGACAAAATTATGTCCTAATTTACTTAATTTACGTCCTAATTTTTTGGCACTTGTTTCAATCAATTCAAATGCGAAAAAGATAGTCTTAGTAACTTTTTTCAATATTATCGATACCTTTTTATCTTTATGGTAAAATCCCTAGCACAGGTTTTAGTTTCTACTTAGCTTCATCGTCACCCCGTATGGCTAGACCTACGGATTTATCCATAGATCTACGGATTTTGGACCTCGCCTGGGATATACGTATATAAGATTTACAAATATTTGCAAACAAAAGTGTAAAAAAAATAATTTTGCTAAAAACGAAACGCAGCCGCCACAAATTGCAAAAAAAAAAAATGTTCTTTGTCTTCTTCTTAGCGTGTCGATAGGAATCTAAATGTACTCGGCCCAGAATTCGGCTACTTGTTTGGCGCCATCACTAACGTCGTAGCGTGCGCTTTATGACATAATAGGTCGACTTTACACAAAAAGCGTAATAAACTGGGTGGTATAATAATTCGGAGGCAAAGCAGGCACATTTAAAATTATTATATTTTAAAATGTAAGTACAGACGCCAGCACATCATGCTACTACAATCTGTCAAAGGAGATGGCAGTTTTTGGCATTGCTAATTTTGGAAAGGTACAGAATTCAAAGCTATTTAAAAAAAAAGCGCTTATTTTTATGTATTGATAGCCAGATTAACTTTATTATTGAGAATTGGGATTAAATCTCGTTAAATATGAGTAAGTTGAGCAGCCGGAAACAAGGCTTTTTGGACTTGTTATACTATATGACAGTGCTGTCATGGCAAACAAACAAACATGACTCTTTAGAAGATGACCACAGAGTAGGTACTTTTTGATAGACTTAAGATGACACACAAAACTTCACAAGTCACATTCGCTATCTCGCTACTACTTTGTGCTGGTGTGAATGTTTTGTGCGCCCAAAGTTTTACGTGGATTTTTAGAACGACCTGGCTTGCTTTTGGATTTCGAAGACGCCTACCTTTCTGAACGACTGTTGCGAGACTTGGACCTCGACGTTTCCTATATGCTTAGATTATGGGTATCATTTAAGCTATCACCAATTTAATTAGTTTTGTGTTTCTTAAATAATAGGGTTTGTCCTCCAAATAGTAGATCTGTCACCAAAATGTAGTCACCAAACAATGCAAGTGACCTAACCAAACCGAACCTCGGGGTGCCCTTCGCTCGCTCTTGCATCCTATGTCGACGGAGCCCCGCTTCGCGGGGCCCCTATTTCTGTGTAAAGGGTTTAAAGTAACCTAACCAAACCGAACCTCGGGGTGCCCTTCGCTCGTTCTTGCATCCTATGTCGACGGAGCCCCGCTATCTGAGAACGAAAATATTTCGTGGCGATAGATCTATTTATTAGGTGATACAAATATTTCGTGGCGATAGATCTATTTATTAGGTGATACAACTTGATGACAAATATAAATTTTGGTGATAGAAAATATAGTTCCCTTAGATTATTACTTTATTATTATTCTTATTGATTATTATTATTCCTATTATATGCTTAGATTCCGATAAGTGAGTCTCTAGAGTCTCCTGAGTTTTCTGTGACTACTGAGTTTAATTAAAACTCACCGAGTATCTACACTTGAAACTGTCATTAGGTCTATGATCAGTGGGTAAATCATTGAACTAAACAAACTTCAACAAGTAGTTATTTATCATTTTTGAAGTCATTACAAAGCATAATTAGCAATATGTTATGCATACAATAAACATTTATGCGTTAAAATAGTAATAGAGGTAAAATAACCTATTAAAGTACAAACATTAATGCACTTAACCTCACTTTTACAAAAATTAAGATTTCTCTTTAACCCCATTGTTATTATTTTTTATTTATTTTTTAACAAAAGCTCATAATATTCCCTATCAAACCATGCCACTTTTATTTCTGTGGAAACTAAAAAAGTTTAATGCCAGCGTTCTATGAACTTCTGCCATTCTCCTTTCTTTAATAGATTTTCAACTTTATTGCTAAAGCGTAAGGTTCAAAGTTGATTGGGAAAATTTTACAGTTTCGGGTAGCTTGATGTGCTGGCGTCTGTACATAAAAACACATACTGAAACTTATTAGTTTCAGTAGTTCTGCCTGAAATTGATTGATTATGATTAAGCAATGAATTCAAAATATAATTTATTACATTAAAAACATAAGTTAACAGCCAAATAACTACTGCTATAGTGCAAATGAACAAATCACTTACATTCTAGATACTTAAAAACTGTTACTATCTTAAAATAATTGCTTTTTGTTAAAAATGCGCCCTTTACTGTACTTTGTCGTATATCATTTCGTTCCAGAATTTGATCCTTATTAGCGACACCATCGGAGGGTATACGACAAAGTAAAGGGCGCATTTTTAACAAAAAACAATTATTTTAAGATAGTAGCAGTTTTTAACCGACTTCTAAAAAGGAGGAGGTTCTCAATTCGGATGTTTGTATTTTTTTTTTATGTTTGTTCGCGCATAACTCCGTCGCTTGCCAACCGAATTGAAAAATTCTTTTTTTGTTCGAAAGGGTATACTTCTCAAATGGTCCCATGAATATTTTATCGAAATCGGACAAGCGGTTTTTGAAAAATCAACAAAAATCTAAAAATGTATCTATATTGTCTACATTAAGAGCCTATACTACCTCAAATGGCTTAGCGTGATCCTCCGTTATGTCGAAAATACTGCACCATTAATTTTGAAATAAATACACACATCAAAAGTGTCTAGGGATCAAGCATTTTTATGCGGATTTCTTGAGATTGAGATGTGGCTTTGTAATAAATTTATGATTTTATAAATTTATATGGATCCTTTTTGGTGCATTTCATAATTTGAATCAGGAACTGTGAATCAAATTCGAGTAAAAGATGAAAATCAGCTGTCAATATTTTCCCTATAAAAACATACAACGCATTGAAGACATTATTAGTGCTACTGTTTCCCTACTACTGATTAAAACCAACGTTATTATGGAGCGGCGACGTCATTTAAGCAGGGAAGAAATGCTCAGAGCCGTGGGAATGATAGAAGCTGGTTCCCGGCAACGTACTGTGGCTTTAGCTCTGAATACAAGTCAGAGTGTTATCAGTCGACTTTGGACACGTTACCGAAGCACTGGTACCGTGGCTGAGCGCCATGGAGGACGGTATCGCTGCACCACACGGAGACAAGACCGATACATTCAAATCTTAACTCGAAGAGCTCCAACAATAACCGCCATGATGTTAGCCGTGAGGCTTCATCACTCTTCAGGGAACTTAATTAGCGACCAAACAGTCAGAAACCGCTTGCATGAAGTGAACCTTCATTCCCGAAGACCGCTACGGGTACCACCTATAGCAATGCACAATCGTAGGATTCGATATCAATGGGCTCTTGAACACAGAAATTGGGCAGAAGAACAATGGCGTTTCGTGTGCTTTTCTGATGAGTCTCGTTTTGGTATGAGACCGGATACAAGACGTATACGACACTGGAGAACCCCTGGACGCCAACAGCGATTAAAATTCTGCCAGGAAGTCCATCCTTATAGTGGTGGAACCATCATGGTATGGGCGGGTATTTGGATCGGCGGAAGAACTGAGTTAATTTGGATCAGAGGCAACCTCAACGCTCAAATTTATGCTGAGACGATTGTATCAGACGTCATCGTTCCTCTACAAGTGCAAATCGGTCCCTTATTTCAGTTAATGCATGATAATGCACGACCGCACACCGCAAGAGTTGTAAGACAGACTCTCGCCGCAGCTAACATCAATGTCCTGCCCTGGCCTGCTCAGTCGCCAGACTTGAACCCGATTGAGCATGCATGGGATATGCTACAGAGAAGAGCTCTGCCGAATATGGAGGGTATCCAGTCGCAAGAAGACCTTTTTTTGTTGTTGCAACGAACATGGGCGGCCATTCCACAGCGTGATTTGGATGAACTCATTTTGAGTATGCCAAACCGATGTTCTTGTGTTGTTAGTGTTCGCGGTAGAAACACGGATTATTAATTGTTTAAGTTACCCAATAAAATTTTAAAGAAAACTGTTATTTCAGTCTTTTTTTCGAACTTTTGTGTTAGTGGTTCAAATGTCAAAAATCCTTTTATTAGGAAAATGGCAAATTTCTTTATTAATGCAAAGGTGACTTGGTTTATCGTTACTGTGACAAACGAAAACACTTTATTTGATGAATCCTTAAAGAAAATTTTAATTAATATCAATCAGGAGAAAAGTTATTGCAAAAATATATGTTGATCCCTAGACACTTTTGATGTGTGTATATGGTAAAGTTGAGGATTAATGCTAAGTCTTATGTTAGACGAAAACACGATTCCATAAAATTTTCGCGATAGAAAATAAACCCAAAGTTACCTCTAACCCGAACAATAAACCGCTGGTATTCAAAAAATACTTCAAATTAGATCATAAAACTTTGCATACTAACTGAACTTTTAAAGCAGGTCTTATGTTATTTACTTTTTTATAATTACCATTATTTTCACTGTAAAAAGCAAATACCTAAACTATTGGCGCTGCCTGCCGCCCAGCACCGCACTCTGTCTCGCTCTCACTCAGTCAGCGAGCAGTATCGTATGAGCGAGATAAAGAGTGAATTTTAGCTGAGGTAGTATAGGCTCTTAACGATCTTTTCGTTTACTTTTTTGTTGGGTAGGTACAACTAAAAAGTGAAAAATATTTTTTTTTTTACAAAAAAAAAAAAAAACAACCGACTTCATAACACTACAAAGTGATAAATAACTTTAATTTCGGAAGTCGGTGTCAAAAAACGAAAATGCGGAACAAACGACACCGACTTCCAAAATTAAAGTTATTTATTATGTATCTAGAATGTAAGTGATTTGTTCATTTGCACTGTAGCAGTAGTTATTTGGCTGTTAACTTATGTTTTTAATATAATAAATTATATTTTGAATTCATTGCTTAATCATAATTAATCAATTTGCTGATCTGATTTTAGTTAATGTTAAAAATGTCCACTTTCCTTTACATTGCCGTGTATCATTTCTTTTCAGAATTTGATCCTTATTAACGACACCGTTGGAAAGTGCAATAAAACAGGCGGTGTTTTTTTTTTTTTTCAAAATCTACGTGTTCGATACCTAACTAGAGCAATTGATTTTTCAAAAATTTTATGATGCAGTTTTAATATTCATCCAAATCGACCCCGTGACTGCCTTAAGAATTTTTCGGTATTACTTATAGTTTCGGATTTGGTCATCCACATGCTGACCTGAAACGTTCATTCTGTATACAGTGTGAATTTTCCAAGTGGGCGTGGACGGCCAAATTCTAAACTATGAGGAATAGCGAAAAGTACTGAAAGGAGTCGCGGGCTCGATTTTGATGAAAACTAAAACTGCATTATTGGATTTTTGAAAAATCAATATTTGTAGCCAGGAATCGAACCTGTTGATTTTGAAAAAAAAAACACACTGTATTATTACACTATTCGATAGTGTCCCTAATAAGGATCAAATTCTGGGAAGTAATGACATACGGCAAACTTAAGGAACATTTTGAATTTTAATAAACTTTTTCTAATTTTATAAAGTATTCATACCTACGAGTACATTACGTACCTTGTTCGAAATGATGCTCAATATTTTTATTAACACACCCGCAGCGCAGTCACCTTCACCACATTTTGTTCTAAATTCAAATTTCTATTACGATCTTTGGAAAATATTCTGATGAAATCAATAGTATTGTAATGCTGAATGCAGTACAATCCTTGAGACGTCGAATCCAGCTAGGTATGTATTGAAAACAATGGTCATCATTTTGAACAATTAATCAGTTAAGGTTTATTAGGTAGGTATAACATACATAACCCGGGCCTGGCTAAATAATAACAGCTGCACAGGTCAATCCATCAAGTTAAGCTACGCTTGCCGCGGTTGGTATTTGGATGGTTGACCATCTTTACATACCGAGACTCCATGCCTCGGAAATCACGTTAAGCCGTTGGTCCCGGCTGTCATTCCTGGATCTTTGACAGTCGTTACGGGTAGTCAGAAGCTCGAAGGTCTGACAATCAGTCTTACCAAGGAGAAGGGGTATCGTATGACCCAGTAACTGAGTTGTGGAGGTCAGATAGGCAGTCGCTCCATGTAAAATAATAGTATTCATCTGCATCCGGTCAGACTGGAAGCCGACCTCAACATAGTTGGAAAAAGGCTAGGCAGATGATGATGAGGTAGGTAACATAATAAAAATAAAGTATTTTGTTAAAAATGAGCTCCTTCCTTTAGTTTGCCGTATGTCATTACTTCCCAGAATTCGATCCTTATTAGCGACACTATCGAATGGTGTAATAATACAGTATGTGTTTTTTTTTCAAAACGACAGGTTCGATTCCTGGCTAGAAATATTGATTTTTCAAAAATCCAATGATGCAGTTTTAGTTTTCATCAAAATCGAGCCCGCGACTCCTTTGAGTACTTTTCGCTAGTCCTCATAGTTTTGGATTTGGCCATCCACGCCCACTTGAAAAATTCACCCTGTGTACAGACGAACTGATAACCTCCCTCTTTTAGAAATCGGTTAGAAATAAATTTCAATCTCATGATCTTTGATTTAATCTAGTTAAATAGCAGCTGGCGGCCTAAGCAGAAGTGTTGGGACTTAACAAAACTCTCATAACGAACTATCACTGAGAATTAGAGACGATTTCAGTAACGATATCGAGCGCAGAGGTTCGTAGTTACATTAAAACCTCGAATAGAAATGTATTACGACGTAAACAAGTCGTTATTTTAATGTTTTTGTTAATTTTAGTAAGTACGGCTTTCCACCTTTGCCAGCTTAATCAAACAATTGACGGGCATCTGTCAATATTTTTTAAAACGTTGCTAGTTCGTTAGATAGCCCATAAAATGAGGATGTTTTTCAAATATATCGTAAACTTAGCGTCATAGTAAAATTTTGAAATAATTGACCATGTTCAGGGTGTACTTTGACGATGCCCCAATTTTCTTACTTAACTTTTAATCATTACGTTCAATTGAAAAATTTTCAAACTTCTGAATATCGAGAAATCTTCATAAACGTGTCACCTTCCAATGCAAACAGTAATCGAAGCTATTAGGTTCCTTGATTTAGGGATAAATGCAAAAATATGGCCACTTTTGGGTAATTTTCTGAATTGACAATATTTCAAACCTGACACGACCTTAAAACAAAAATACTATTTCTTTATTTTCGTATCCTGAGTTCAAATATATTTTTATTTTATTTTTTTATTGCTAAATTTCTGAGAAAAAAAATAAAAATCAAAAATCATGTGATGACGTCACATAAACGGCGGAATGAGGTAGTTACCTTTGCGCATTCCAATGTCTTTGATTGAAAACATTATATCAAACAAGACATGTCAATGTCACCTAAGAAGTGTAACTAGAAAACAACTAAAAAACTGAATTGAATTCAACAATATTTTTTCCTATCAACTCGACACGCTGCTTACTGTTAATATTATCAATTTTTGATTGATATTTCGCCAATAAAATGGATCCCAATGAAAAATATACGCCAATGACGGAACCAAAACAACGACTGAGACAAGTGACATCTAACAGTTTTTTTGACGGGTCACAATAAAGCAAAGGTAATATCGCCATTCTACCGTCATCTGGCACTTACGTCTTTTTAGAATGGTGTATTCTAAAAAGACGTAAGGTCAACAAATACCGACATAGTTCATAATGCTACAATTAACCTTGTCTCTGGGTACGGTCTTCTCAAAACCAATTTAACTTCCTTAAATATCTTTTTTCTCCAAGTGAATTCAGACATGCTGTCTTAGGATTAATTAAACTACTCCATGAGGTCAACAAATTCCGACATAGTTCATAATGCTACAATTAACCTTGTCTCTGGGTAGGTACCGTCTTCTCGAAACCAATTTAATTTTCTTAAATATCTTTTTTCTCCAATTGAATTCACACATGCTGTCTTAGGATTAATTAAACTACTCCATGAGGTCAACAAATATTAACATAGTTCATAATGCTACAATTAACCTTGTCTCTGGGTACCGTCTTCTCAAAACCAATTTAACTTCCTTAAATATCTTTTTTCTCCAAGTGAATTCAGACATGCTGTCTTAGGATTAATTAAACTACTCCATGAGGGCAACGAATACCGATATAGCTCATAATGCTACAGTCATCTTTTTTTTTGGGTACGGGGCCCATACAACTTTACCCATTGTTCTTTCCTCATATTTGCCAAAAGGCTCCGTCAGATATTTATATATTCACTATCAGGACATGTTACACTATTGCACAGAATAACTTTCATTCGCCCTGAATATCCTTTTAGAAATGGCCCAAATCTGAGTTTTCAAAGTCGTCAGATTTGGGGAAAGCCCACAATTTCTCCGTCAGACTTGCCGATTTAAGTCAGAGTCCTATCAGAAACTTTAAATATATTTTCGGTGTTCTCTCCTCATGCCAGACCTACTCAGCTTTCAACTTCTCGCCCTGAATATGCTTGCTCAAAAACCCTCTGGGCTCCCCTACCAATAGCCTCTCTATTGTACCTATCTTAAATCTCTTTGTTTTTCGCAAACTTACGTGTCTCAGCGGCTAAATGTGAGTCGTTCAACTGTCCAGAGGACTTGGCAACTGTATCAAGAGACCCGTTCGGTCGAAAGAAGACCCAGTTCGCGAAGAAAACGATGCACAGAACCAAGAGATGACCGCTTTTTGGTGAGTCAGGCGTTGCGGAATCGTAAGGCGTCAAGTGTGGACCTGAAGAAGAGCCTTGAAGAAGTAAGAGGAGTAGGAGTTAGCTTGTGGACGGTCAGGAGGAGGCTTTTGGCTGCCAATATCAGGAGTTACCGCCCGGCTCGGGGCCCTAAATTACTCCGTGAGCACCGTGTTGCTCGACTTCAGTTTGCTCGAAACTATGCTTCATGGGCTCTGGAGGACTGGAATATAGTATCGTTTTCTAATGAAGCTAGAATCTCTTTGTGTGTAGAGGACCGACGCCGGCGAGTGCTGCGAAGACCACGGGAACGCTATGCGGAAGTGTGTTTCGAAGAAATCACTCCTTATGGCGGAAGCTCCGTTATGTTTTGGGCAGCAATTAATTCGACGGAGCGTACGGAGTTAATTTTCATAGAAAATGTAACATTAAATGGACACCGGCACATAATGGAAGTCCTAATTCCATACGCACAACCCGCATTGACTGCACTTGGGGAAGATTCCATTTTTATGGACGACAATGCTCGCCCGCACTGTGCTGGCGACGTGGAAGCGTACATGCAAGAAGTTGGGATCCGTCGTTTAGATTGGCCAGCTCGAAGTCCTGACCTCAATCCAATTTAGCATGTCTGGGATGTCCTAAAGAGACGGGTTAGATCAGTGCAACCTGCTCTACAAAACATCAGGGAGCTAAAAAGAGTTATTGCAGAAGAGTGGAAACGTATTCCTCAAAACGTTATTAAAAACATCGTGGAAAGTATTTTTACATTTGTAACTTTATTTAATTAAAAAAAGTAAAAAAATCTTCTTGTCTTTATTGCCGACCACTTCTTATTGTTTTGCTGTGTACATCGGTTTTAAAGAATTCATCGAATATTTAAAAAAAAATTGCTAGGATTCACTTCACGCGTATTAATTTACACGATTATAAGTATACAAACTACGTCAAACAATTAAATTTCATTTAATTAACTCAAATCGACCGTAGAACGTAAATTTCCTTAGGTGCCCGTTTTTTTTCTTTCAAAAGAGTGTATATGGATATTAACGAGAAAAGCAACATTTACGAATTTAACTAAATAAATAAATACAAATATTGCATTTTATGGGTAGGTATTATTCACATATCGGTGTCACTGGTCCTATGACAATAATGCTTTGAATTTCTTGTTTGTCTTTATACAGGGCGCTAATTTAGGAAGTCTACAAGCACAGAATGGATCTTACTTACCAAGACAACCTCATTTTTCGCAACCAACATCACAGCAGATATATGGGCAACAGCAGGTAAATATAATGATGTATTATATTCAATTATACATATCACCCCTTAAATTTAACTCCGGGTAACACAAAAAATAGATTTACGCATGTCATTCCAAAGGGAATAAAAAAAGGAATCATTTGGCCCTTCGATAATAGATTTAGAGCTAGCGCCTCAAAAACGGCTTATTCCACTTTGCTGCACCAATCCTTCCCACCATTGAGACAAGATGGAATAAGTATTCACAATTGAATCAAATATTATGGCGAAAATAGTAAAATAATAATGAGACTGACTGACGTTGTTTTGCGCCACGATAACTTTTATAGTTACATTGAAACTGTCTTAAGTGGTTCTTTTTTTCGTGAACAGTGACGTACCCTTTGGCATTCATGCTAAAGCACTTTTGTGGGAGAGTGAGTTGATTTCGGCGCCAGGCGTGGCGGTTCAGAATATGTATGGCCATATGCACTCTGCGGCAGTAAAAGTGGTCTCAACCCTAAGCGTAAATTTGTTATCAAACAACCGGTTTTTTATGAGAATAGATGCAAAATAGCTTCTTTAGTTGGTTTCCGTGAATAATAGTTGGTCAAATATGTTTTTACAGAAAAGTGTAGTTATTTTTTTACAGCTTTTAACAGCTAATCTTTTGCCTTTTTAAGGTGCAATGAGAATTACAGCCTCCTGACACTTAGTTCTTACACTTAGTTCTACGTCCTTCGACGATTAACTAGCAGGCCTAAGTGGCCTATGGCACACCGCGGACACTCCATAGAACGCTCGCAAAATAATTACCTACTACTACTACATAAACAAATGACGTTTGTATACGTGCAAATGTGTGCGTGAAATCTAGTAGGGTTGGATGTCGTGCGTAGCGTAAAAAAAAATGGCGCGGAAACGGAAAGCAATTTGTGTCGGGGAACCGAACGACGACGGCGCTGCCCGAACGTGTGCACTATTATGAAGTGACCTTTTAGTTCAATTGTTTATTTATATAGTCGGGTTCGTAATGAAATAAAAACACTAAAATAGTTTAGTTTAAATGACTTATCTGTAAATAATCGGTTATTAAATCGCATGGTAATAAAAATGCGAAATCTTACAGTTTATGTAAATACGAATTCGGAAAAGCATCACAATATCCAACCATCGTGATTAAAATTCAAATAAAACTTTTAAATCGCAAAATTGTGTGTTCGTGTCAGCAGTGCAGCGCTGCGGTTTGCGAGCGCCCTTGCTAAAGAGTCGGCGACGAATACCTCGAAGTGCGGGGTGAGGTGCGGTATCTGATATGAGCGCGGGGAAGGGAGTGTCCTTTCTGTACGTAGTACTATTAAGCCCCTGTTCCACATTTCCCTACTGACGTATCGTATCTAGTATGGTAGGGATACTTGGAGATTTTTTCCTATTATCGCTACCGGTAGGGACATATGGAATGTTGTGCTCCATATATCCCTACTGATCCGCACTGGTTGGGATAGTTGGATTTTTTTTTCCGTTTATCGCTACCAGTAGGGATAAAAAGTTTTCAAGGGTGTCTTTATGATTAATTATAAAATTTTTATAAATGTGAGGCAATTTGAATGTGACATTGACTCAAAAAAATGTATTCTTGACATTCTCAATTTTCTTTTTGTAATAAATACAATTTATTTTCCTCTTGTATGTCGCAACTTTGCAATAATGACTGACTTAATATTTATAAAACGGGGTCGAGGTATTTTTTCACTTAACGATGGGTATCAATATCATAGTAAAAAAACATATGCAATTATATATTTATACAGGGTGTTACAGAAAGGGTATATCAATACAAACGGGTTGAAGAGTGCATCTGGTCTAGAATCTCTGTACAAAATTTCAGCTCAAAAGCAGTAACTTTGAAAATGCTTAATATTTTTTATTTCGATAGTTTATTAAATTGAAATCATAACAAACGTGTCACCGCACTACGAGGGTCATTAATCATTCATGTTTCGCTTTCTTTCCCACTCACGACGTGTGGGCGTGGCCTGCCCATAAGGCCCGTGCGAGTCTGCAGCGAGATTTTAACTATACTATAGTACATGCACAACACGCCGCCGCGCGCCGGTGCAGCGCCGTGATGTCGAAATAAAAAAATATTAAGCAATTTCAAAGTTAATGCTTTTGAGCTGAAATTTTGTACAGAGGTTCTAGACCAGATACACTCTTCAACCCGTTTGTATTGATATACCCTGTCCGTAACACCCTGTATACTTATACAACGTGTAACGTTAAATGCGCAAAACCTGAACATAGTTTGATCAGAATAACGAGCAGAATCAATTGAACCACTTTTTTATATAGGTCACATTTTTCAAAAAATCTTCATTAAAAACGTTGCCGTGTCTATTTATTAATAAGTCAAGCCATCACATGCGCAAACCCGCCAAAATAGGTAAACAAACACAAGTTGTTGTCGACCAATTAAAATTTTCCCATACGCGGGATAATAATAGCTCTTATTTCAATGCAAATTGCAAATACGAATCTTCCGTACAATAAGTACCATGAATAAGACAATTTGAAATAAACAATAATGCTATCTATCTTATTTTAACATAAACTTAACCTAAGGGTTAGAAAGAGAAATGACGATCTGCACGGGGGCGGGGCGTGCGAAATACGTGACAGCGCCACAGCGGCCGTGTTTACTTCAGTCTGAGCGGCGCCGGCACATGCGTCGCAGGTGTAATTGTTCTATCCCGTTACCCCGGCGAGGCGGCGCGTGCGCGTGAATTTCGCAACGTTTTTGTACACAAACATTCAATATTGTGAAATGGTGAGAATGTTGGCGTATTGTAATGACAACGTTAATTTGGCCAAAGCCTGGAAAAGTGTGATGGAAACATTTAAGTCACTGTTCAAAGATAACCTAAGTTTTTTAGGAGCGTAGATGGTACATAATGCGCGGCGCGGCGGCGCGGGCGCAGCGGCCCGGTGACGACTCCTCCCTCAATAGAGCGTCGTCGCAGACGCAGTAAACGATTAGAATTGCCAGTAAAACTAAAACAGCACATAAAACCTTAACAATTTTTTTAATTATTTTTTTCTCTCTGAAATAGGTCAATTGAGTAAAAAATCAGTTGGGGTGTCTGAGGTTTTGCGCATTTAACGTTACACGTTGTATATATATTTTTTTATTTTCGCAATAACTTTCTTGAGTGTCCCACGTATATTGTACTGTACAATGTTTTTACGTTATTACCATAACTTATTAATTGTTATAATTTTATATTTTACGTTGTCTCAAACGAAATTATTTTTTTTATGGTAGGTAATTAAGTACGGGTTTGTGTAAATTTAAATTGTTTTCATTATTGTTTTTTTTATATTTGTAATCACAAGTAATAATTCTGATTCTGAGTAATTCTGGAACACCTTATTAATCATAAAGAAACCCTTGAAATCTTCTTATCCCTACTGGTAGCGCTAAACGGAAAAAAAATCCAACTATCCCAACCAGTGCGGATACATCAGTAGGGATATATGGAACAGGGGCTATTAAGTATTCTGTGCCTATGGTGCGTTACGTGACAAGTAATTTTTTTTTCGCAATTGGCAATTCCTACAAATTAATAAAAAGTAAAAAAAGAAATATTTTATATCATAAAAAAAAAATTGTTTAACCTGCATTCATTAGGAACTTTAAGACAGCTCTGGCATAATGTCTTACACAAATAAATTTTAAACTACCCAATTGTGAACGTATTTACTTAAACTGTTACTACTTGGCATGTAATCTCATTAAAAAATACCGTAGAATAGGTTTACTTTGTTCACAAATTTGCGTTTAGTACTTGGGCTACATTTACTAGCTGAATGAAGTTGTTCCTGGTCTGGATGCTTTTGTATGAGAGATTTGTGTTTGTAAACGTAAAATAATTACGGGTGGCGCACATTGTATCCTCTAAGTCGAAACATAATGTTTCTAATTTATTTTTTTATTAAGGTCAATACTTTCTAAGATATTGACTATTTTGGTTGCTACCGCAAATATAACTTTGTTTTTCAGTTTTTTTTGAGCTATACCATAAAATAATTTTTTGTTTGTTGTCGATATAATTAATATTGTGCATGCGTAAATATTCATCACAATTACATTACGCTGTGCGTGGTCCGACACACACTTTACCGGATTTTTATAAGCTGGCATGTCAATCAATCGTTTAGTCAGGTCAAGGAATTCTTTTATAATCTACACTTCTACACTATACAACGTGTAACGTTAAATGCGCAAAACCTCAGACACCCCAACTGATTTTTTACTCAATTGACCTATTTCAGAGAGAAAAAAATAATTAAAAAAATTGTAAAGGTTTTATGTGCTGTTTTAGTTTTACTGGCAATTCTAATCGTTTACTGCGTCTGCGACGACGCTCTATTGAGGGAGGAGTCGTCACCGGGCCGCTGCGCCGCCGCGCCGCGCTGCGCCGCGCATTATTTACCATCTACGCTCCTAAAAAACTTAGGTTATCTTTGAACAGTGACTTAAATGTTTCCATCACACTTTTCCAGGCTTTGGCCAAATTAACGTTGTCATTACAATGTGCCAACATTCTCACCATTTCACAATATTGAATGTTTGTGTACAAAAACGTTGCGAAATTCACGCGCACGCGCCGCTTCGCCGGGGTAACGGGATAGAACAATTACACCTGTGACGCATGTGCCGGCGCCGCTCAGACTGAAGTAAACACGGCCGCTGTGGCGCTGTCACGTATTTCGCACGCCCCGCCCCCGTGCAGATCGTCATTTCTCTTTCTAACCCTTAGGTTAAGTTTATGTTAAAATAAGATAGATAGCATTATTGTTTATTTCAAATTGTCTTATTCATGGTACTTACTGTACGGAAGATTCGTATTTGCAATTTGCATTGAAATAGAGCTATTATTATCCCGTGTATGGGAAAATTTTAATTGGTCGACAACAACTTGTATTTGTTTACCTATTTTGGCGGGTTTGCGCATGTGGTGGCTTGACTTATTAATAAATAGACACGGCAACGTTTTTAATGAAGATTTTTTGAAAAATGTGACCTATATTAAAAAGTGGTTCAATTGATTGTGCTCGTTATTCTGATCAAACTATTTTCAGGTTTTGCGCATTTAACGTTACACGTTGTATATATTATATATAATATTATAAAGAGGAAAGATTTGTATTTTTGTATGTTACGAATAAACGTAAAAACTACTGGACCGATTTCAAAAATTCTTTTACCATTAGAAAGCTACATTATCACTGACTAACATAGGCTATATTTATTACTAAAAAAAATTAGGGATCCTTAGAAATTCCTACTAAAACCAACCCAAGGTGTAAAAAAATAGCCATAAAATGTCTTTCATCGCATGCTTTGCGGAAAGTATTGATGATAGAACAAAAAAATGTTCTACAATATCATAGAACATATCAATATCTACAAAAAACTTCGCGAGACCATATTATGTCCAACTATTGTAGTTATGTCACTATAACTACTTTTTTACATTTTAAAAGTTGATAGAAATGCCGATCAAAATCAGACCATGTTATCCATACCTTTGTATTAATTCTTATCCAAATAAATTATTTTGTATTCAAGACTATATCAATACCTGTTGATTACTTTTTGAATGATTGAAATCGGACATTCCATTCAAAAGATATTACGAAATTAAAAATGTCAGTAGAAACAAAAAATACACGCCGGCGACGCGCCGCGCCGCTGCTGTGGCTCCACGCAGCGCAGCGATAAAATTCTCGTGTCCACAGTGTTAGTAACAAAACTCCTCTGAAACGGCTTGACCGATTCTTATGAAATTTTGTTTGTATATTCAGTAGGTCTAAGTAGTATAGGACGTAAACTATTTTTTATTTTATTTTAACCACTACTATTGATCGTGTAGAGTAGGGGTAGGGTAGGAGTAAGGTCGGGGTAGGGTAGGAGTAGGGTAGAAGTACGGTAGGAGGAGGGTAGGAGTAGGGTTGGGGTAGAGTAGGAGTAGGGGTAGGGTAAGATAAGGGTAGGGGTACGGTAGGAGTCGGGAAGGGGTAGCGTACGAGTAAGGTAGGAGAAGGGTAGGGGTAGGATTAGGGTGGGAGTAAGGTAGGAGTAGGACACCACGCGAACGAAGTTGCGCCGGGCAGCTAGTTATGTATAGTTTTATTTAGGAGCGAAAATATTTGTGTGGTGATGTTTTTTTTTTATTCTTTCAGAACTATCCTAATTACACACAGATGCATCCTCCGACTGCATCGAGAATTAGTCAACATCCTACTTATCATCAGCAAATGGATGTAAATCCACATCAGTATGGTATACCTCATGGTCAGCAAAGCCATGCACCAATTCCACAACACCAATCTCATCAAAGTATGGGTGGTCATTCAGGTGGTATGACACCAGGAATTCAAAACCACCCTAATGTGCATCTTCATCACCCCGTTGCGCCACCTCTACATCATGTACCTCGTCAGTCACCAGTGCCACCATCCTCAGTAGCGCCGTCGCATTCCTCAGTACCGGCACAAATGCCTTACGCGTCACCTCATCACTCAGTATCAATGAATTACCAATCTCATCAAATACAACATCCCTTAGATGTCAACGTTTCAAATCAGTATGGTGCTGTCAAACCATCAGGGTTAGAAACTGGGAGTCCACAGTATCGCCCTCCGTTTCCTCAGCTTTCTCCTCAAATGTCGCCTAGGGCCCAAATATCACCCAGACAGCAATCACAATCTCAACTATCTCCTCGGCCTGTAATGTCGCCGGTTAAGGGTCCTAGTGCATCACCACATGGCGCTCGCAATATGGTGCAGTCACCAGTTTCTACAGGCACACCACCTACTCCAGGATCTTTTCCTTCGCAGAATACTCTACAAGCATTAGAACAAATGGTTTTACCATCTGGAACCGAATACCCATACCAACGTAACCCATCGTCTCCAGCTGTGGCACATGTTGTTTCTTCACCATCTCAATGGAACCAAAACAAATTAACACCAGCAAGTAGCATGACACAAATTGAGAACAGCGAACAACCACCCAAGGTTTCTGAGCCTACGGCAATAGTCCCACCGCTGAAATCAGACTTAGCAAAAAATATACCTTTGTCTAACACAAATACCGATACGAAACCAATCGATAAAATTGAAACTGACAGTGTCCGGCCAGCTGAAAATGTTAATGCACCTCGAAGTTTTCTACCTCCGTCTAATGGAACCAGCGCTCTTAAAGAAAGTGTACCTATCATTGCATCAGCAAGTAATAGTTCTTTAGTAAGCTGTAACGATTCAACTGCTAATGTAGAAACTGTCGATAATCATGAAAAATTGTCTGGATCTCGTCAATCTGTAGATAATAAAATAGATACTGCTTTGGTGAAGGAAGATGAAAATGTTGATATTAGTTTTCAAAAAACATATAACATTGACCAAAAGTTAGAACCTAAACAGAAATCATCTGAAAATACTATTACACAGGAAAGCAAAACTGTTCACGCATCGGCATTATCTCTGTCTACAATGACAAACACAAATTCTTCAATTGGTGATATTTCACAAACAAGAGCATCTCAACAAATGCAAGTACCATCAATGGCAAATGCTAACACAACTAGCCAATACGAAAGTATGCCAAGCATTAATGTAAGTAGAAATCCGGGATATTCAGCAAGCAACCTTCAAAATGTTTCAGCAAATATGCCTAATGTAACACAAGGTTTGTCAGCAAATCTACCAACTAGTATATCATCTTCTGTTAACACCAGTGCTGCTCATAATGTATCTTCTACTTACCAAAGTGTTCCCACATCTGTTACGCAAGCAGTACCTAACGTACAAGCAAATTTACCATCCAATCATACAATGCAACATACAAACCTTCCTAATACTGTAACATCTAGTATACCTGTTCATAATCAGCAGAGTAGTATACCACTAATTCCTTCAATCCCAAGTAATATTCACACAAATATGCCTAACATACCCAGTAATATGCCACCAATTGCTCAGTCAAATGTAGCAACAAATATTCCTAATGTTCCAGTGGGCTTACCAATAAGTGTTCCAAATTTGCATGCACCAATACCACCAAACCCACCAAGCATTATCTCAAATATGTCTCACAACATTAATCCAACTATGTTAATGTTAGGACCAAATTCAATGCCTCACCCTAATATCCCAAACATATACCCAGCATCTCATCAACAAGAGAGGATGTCATTACAACAACAAATACAAGATATCTACTGTTTGCCGCCTTCTAATGAAAACCAAGAAAAAGTTAGGTGCTTACAAGAACGATTAGCCTTAATTCAGCAGCATGAATCTAACGATAAGTGTAATGGGGGCCCAAATTGTACTTTACAAAATCCTGTATATGGAACAAAAATGGTAGAAAGTCCTCAAGTTACCAGTACAACTGGACGAGGTCGTGGCAAAGGACCTGCTAAACCCAGAAAGCCAAGAGCCAAGAAGGAGAAATTTGCTGCTACGGCGCAACCATTAGATCAGTTACCTGTTTCTGAAGATTGTGTAACAGCTGGGACTGGATTACAAAATACTTCAGAACTTGATTTAGAATTGAATGAAGATATTACTAACTTAGATAGCAGTGCAATATCTATAGATGATATAAATGGTGGTAAAGTAAGAAAACAAAGAGGACCTCGGAAAAACAAAGAGCGAAAGCCCCGAACCCCTAAAGAACCTAAAGTTAAAGAATTAGGTGACAAACCAGTGAAAGAGCGTAAAAAACGTGAACCGAAAGATCCAAGCGCACCTAGAAAGAAAAGAACTTCAAAGAAGGATGCTTTGGAAATACAGGCGGACACTACGACGTCTTATGAATTATTAGAAACTGACAAGGATACTACCCCAAGTGAACTATCAATGACTCAAAATATTTCTAACATTGATACTCCCAATGTTTCGAAAATTATGCCAGAACTTTCCTTAGATGAATCCAACGTAACGGATTTTGATGACATTCCTGTTTCAAAAATAGCAATCAAAGATTTGTTAGAAGAGGCTGAAGCTAAACGGGAGCAAGACGATGATATGGATTCAATAACTCAGAAAAGAAGGTCTTCAAAAAAACGGACGTCTGCTGGGGGAAGTTGCAAGAAACTAACTCTTAGAAAATCTTTAGGCGGAAGAAGAAAGAAACGGGGTGGGCTAATTCCTGATTCTGATGGTGAACCTGATGATATGATGTCAACACCTCCACCGTCACCGCCACCGGAAGGTGACGATAGTTTAAAAAGAAGATCTGCTAGAAACACGCAACGTAAAAAATACACAGATGATGTCATGATACGTTTATCCGATGATGAATTTTCAATAGCCACTCCCAAGGTCGAAAAAGAATTTAAGTCTGAAGACTTAGATACCAAAGAAAACAGCAGATCTGAAGGTGTACCTAAACCTAATTATATTTACGTAAATACAACGGAAGAAGATGCCATGATAGTCCAACATGTGTTAGCTTGTCGAATGGGAAAAAGAGAATTTAAAATTGAACCATCAACTAGTGAAGTTACACCAAAACTAGAAATTGGTGATAGTGAACCGTCAGCTAATACTTCTAACAACGAAACGGAAACGGTTGTTTCTTGTAAGGGTACCAATGATGATATTGAACCGATAATGAGCAATGAATCCAAAAAGGAAATTAAGGAAGAGAACATTTGTGACAAAATCGAGCTCAGTCAAGAAGTTACTAAAGCAGAAATAACTGCGGATATCAATAAAGAAGATCAAGAAGTCAAAAACATTAAGCCGGTTATGGTTGATGTAGAGGAATATTTTGTAAAGTACAGGAACTTTTCATATTTACATTGTGAATGGAAAACTGAAGAAGAACTTTACAAAGGCGATAAACGAATATTTTCAAAAATAAAACGATTTAAGCAGAAACAGGCTCAACAAATGAATATATTTGAGTTGTTAGATGACGAACCTTTCAATCCTGACTATGTAGAGGTGGAAAGAATTCTAGATATGTCAGAAAATCAAGACCCTGCAAATAATACTGTTGTAAAACATTATTTAGTCAAATGGAAAAGCTTACAATATGAAGATAGTACATGGGAATTGGAAGAGGACATTGATGTCGATAAGATAAGGCAGTATAAGACTTTTAGTGAAATACCCCCAAAAGAAAAGTGGAAGTTTAAGAAGCGACCGTCTGCAGATCAGTGGGTCCAGTTAAAAGAATCACCTTTGTATAAAGGAGGAAACACATTAAGGCCTTATCAACTCGAAGGGCTTAACTGGTTGTTATTCTCTTGGCATAATAATCGCAACTGCATATTAGCGGATGAAATGGGATTAGGAAAAACTATACAGAGTCTAACATTTGTAAATTCTGTTTGGGAATATGGTGTAAGAGGACCTTTCTTAATTATAGCTCCTCTATCTACTATCCCTAATTGGCAGAGAGAATTTGAAGGATGGACAGAAATGAACGTTGTCGTTTATCATGGTTCACAACAGAGTAAGAGTATGCTGCAGGAATATGAATTTTATTACAAAAATGAACAAGGCGAACCTATCAAAGAAATTACTAAATTCAACGTTCTCATAACAACATTCGAAATAATTGTAACAGACTTCCAGGAATTAAAATCATTTAACTGGCGAATATGTGTCATTGATGAGGCTCACAGACTGAAAAATCGGAATTGTAAGTTGTTGGAGGGATTACGTCAGCTTCATTTGGAGCATAGGGTTTTATTATCTGGCACCCCACTGCAGAACAATGTCAATGAACTGTTCTCTCTGCTTAATTTTCTTGAACCATCACAGTTTTCTAGTAGTGATGCATTCTTAAATGAATTTGGTCAACTTAAGAGTGAATCGGAAGTTGTCAAGTTGCAAGCACTTTTAAAACCTATGATGCTAAGAAGATTAAAAGAAGATGTGGAAAAAACGTTGGCTCCAAAAGAAGAAACGATAATTGAAGTTGAATTAACCAACATACAGAAAAAGTATTATAGAGCAATACTTGAGAGAAATTTCAGTTTTTTACAAAAAGGTACTGCTTCGGCAGCTAATATTCCTAATTTGATGAATACTATGATGGAACTGAGGAAGTGTTGCATTCATCCATATCTGCTAAATGGAGCAGAAGACCAAATACAATTTGACTATAAACAAGCTAATGGGGAAGATAAACAAGCTTATTATAAAGCACTCATTGACTCATCTGGTAAAATGGTACTGGTTGATAAATTACTTCCAAAATTAAAAGCAGGTGGTCACCGAGTTTTGATATTTAGCCAAATGGTTAGATGCTTAGACATTTTAGAAGATTACCTTCTATTTAAAAAATATCCCTTTGAAAGGATTGATGGACGTATACGGGGTAATTTGAGACAAGAAGCAATCGATAGATTTTCTAAACCGGACTCTGATAGGTTTGTATTTTTGTTGTGTACGAAAGCAGGTGGTTTGGGCATAAATCTAACAGCTGCGGATACGGTTATAATTTATGACAGCGATTGGAATCCACAGAATGACTTACAAGCACAAGCTCGATGCCATCGTATAGGTCAACAAAAAATGGTTAAAATATATCGATTAATTTGCCGCAATTCGTACGAAAGAGAGATGTTTGATAAAGCATCACTAAAGCTTGGTCTAGATAAAGCAATATTACAGAGTATGAATACAATCCAAGGAAAAGAAACAGGCGTAAAGCAACTTTCTAAAAAAGAAATTGAAGATTTGCTTAAAAAAGGTGCATATGGCGCTGTAATGGACGAAGATAATGCTGGTGATAAATTTTGTGAGGAAGATATTGAAATGATATTAGCACGCAGAACTCAAGTTATCCAGATGGAGTCAGAAAAAGGATCAACATTTTCTAAAGCTAGTTTTTCTGCAGCAGACCAACGTTCAGATATTGACATTAGAGATCCTGATTTCTGGAATAAATGGGCCAAAAAAGCAGAAATTGATACTACAGAAAAAAAAGAAGACGAAGATTTGATTGTTACAGAACCCAGGAAACGGACAGTCATTAAGAGATACGGCCATGATGATGGTCCCATGGAAATGTCTGATATGGAGGTCACTCCAGATTCTGACGAGGATGAGGAAGGTGAGAATATTTACTGATCGTTATATCAAATAAATGTTTTGATTCGGTTGTTACTTACCTATATCTTTTAAATATAGAATTTGTAATTATGTGTATTATACTAATGTCCCCGCCTGAGCTTCATATGGTTTTTACGACATAAAAAAACTAAAAAGACTCTTCACGAAGCGTCTTTTATGTTGTCCCTTCTATTGAACACTTTAGTTGGATGGTAACTGAAAAACTTACATAGGCGCAATACTCATCATCACGTTTCTAATATCAACAAATTGTGTTGAATAACGCATGTGTGACCAATAATTTTGATATTTTAAAATAAATAAAAAAATCATTTTGATTGATGATTTTGTTTGTGGGTTTTCATATTTTCTTTTAGGGATGCCTAAATAGTATACCTTTTTTGTTTATGGTCGTCGGATGGGGCTGAAAGGACGATAGCAATGTGTAGACAAATTAGTTTTTTTTTTTTTTTCAGGAATAAGCCTAAGGAGTAAAAGAAAGAAAGACAAACTTGGTAAAAAGGGACGCAGATATGCAAGCGATGATTATATACCCCGTCATGAAGGTGTTCCTGTGGATGAAGAGGTTGTATATGGGTCATGGACAAGATCTGAATGTTTTAAAATAGAAAGAGGTCTACTTACATTTGGGTGAGTTGGAACTTAGTTATAATATTGGGAAAGTGGTAAGTTGCTTTAAGGGCCCGATCACACGTACCACAAGGACACTTTGTGTCGTCGGGCGCTAATTTGTATGAAATTGAATAGTCTATTCACACGGTCCACATTTAGCCGTCAAAATCAATCGTGTGGGCGATACCGACCACATCAAGGCGACGTCACAGCCACAACGCGATGACACTTACGCCGGAAGTCGATTTGCCTGCAAACGCTAACCACATCGCAACTACTAGCGACAACGCAACTTCAAAAAGGATACAGCGACACTATTCACACGTAACCACTGTTTATCCATATTTTGTCGCTGCGATGTGGCGTGGTTGTGTTACGTCTGAATGACTCTAAATTATGAGGACGACACAATGTGATGTTTGGCGCCCAACACGTATCCAAATGGCGAGTGTGCTCGTGCTCCACACTTACATCATACATGTTGGAACGAGACAACGAGGGTTGTTTGGTTGTGATTTTATCGACCCGTTGATAAATATTATAGACATCCAAGAAGACGAAGTTGCAGACACAACCGGCTTTAATAGTAGCGTCCTTAGTAGTAGATGTCCAGATGCGTAAATGCTGGGCTCCCCTACCAACACTTCACCATGCAGAAGGTGAAGTGTTGGTAGGGGAGCCCAGAGGGTTTTTGAGCAATCATATTCAGGGCGAGAAGTTGATAGCTGAGTAGTTTTGGCATGAGAGAACACCGAAAATATATTTAAAAAGTTTCTGATAGGAGCCCCGTGGTCAGGAGTCCACTTTCAGATTAAAAAAAGGGGCCAAAAATAAAATGATCTTCAGAGGCGTTGATTTTGGCATGATCGGGTCTGGCGTAACCCAATATGACAACACATTCAGTGCCGGGAGCCCTCCTGGAGGGTTCACTCAAATCACTTATGGGACGCCGGGCCCTCGCGCAGGGCTCATTTTAAATATACGTTTTTCTTAGTAAATACAGTATTGTAACTATGAAAAAAAAAATTGTCGTATATTTTATCAGGATTTATTATTATATTCGTTGGTTTTCAAATACCAGCATTTTTATTTGATTACATAAAAATCTACTAATATTGCATAATGTAACTGTTTGTTGTTCAGTATCTAATAAAATAAAATAAAAATTATTACATTGCATGAAAATTTCAGAAGAGGTTTGATACCCCATTCTCGGAATCAAAGCGAGTGATTATACTTTTTCTTAATTTTTTTATTTTTGAATATTTCACGTCTCCACCCCACTAGTACATGTAAATACCCCCAGAGATACTAAATATAGCAACAATACGTTCTGAAAACACTATTTTACTTCTTTTTACAGTGTTTCATAATACGGTTTCAAACCTAATGCCGACGACCCTCCTCGAGGGTTCACTTTAGCGCAAACGTAATACCAGTGACCCTCCTGGAGGGTCCATTTGCAATATGTATGGCGGCATGGCGTATGAACTCTATGAAAATTGGGTGGAGTCGAAAGTGTTAAATAGCGAAATCTGACGAAGAAATTGTGGGCTTTCCCCAAATCTGACGACTTTGAAAACTCAGATTTGGGCCATTTCTATAAGGACATTCAGGGCGAATGAAAGTTATTCTGTGCAATAGTGTTACATATCCTGATAGTGAATATATAAATATCTGACGGATTGATGGAGCCTTTTGGCAAATATGAGGAAATTTTATCAAATAATTAAATTACCCAAAAGTGGTCATAATTTTGCATTTATCCCTAAATCAAGGAACCCAATAGCTTCGATTACTGTTTGAATTGGAAGGTGACACGTTTGTGAAAATTTCTCGATATTCAGAAATTTGAAAATACTTTGCTATATTTTGCTGCTAAATCTAGAATTCGTGCCGCAAAATCAGCTACATTGCTGCTAAATACTGGTGAGATCAGATTAAAAAAAAACCGGCCAAGAGCGTGTCGGGCCACGCTCAGTGTAGGGTTCCGTAGTTTCCCGTCCGTCACAATAAGTGTTCCCACGTACAATTCGATAATACCCGACCCAATGTAATAAGTACCTACAGCGCCATCTCTCGGGGAATTGGGTTACTAATTAATACATAGACGTGCCAGAAGTTTTCGGTGGTAATTTTGGATTGCGAGAACCGATTTTAATAATTCTTTTTTTGTTTAAAAAAAAATACGTTCAGGATAATAAAATATGTAAACGAAGTTAAAAAAAAATGCTTGCATATACGATCATACTACGAACTTAGTCCAGAAATGATTTTGTACAACTTTTTGTCTTTTTTGTACAAAAACTGTTGTTTCTATCAAGTTCAAAATAATTTTCCTAGAAAGTCCTTATAAAGTTCTACTTTTCAGATTTTTTTCATATTTTCTAAACTTATGGTTCAAAAGTTAGAGGGGGGGGGACACATTGTTTTTTACTTTTGGAGCGATTATTTCCGAAATTATTGACATTATCAAAAAGTGATTTTAGTAAACCCCTATTCATTTTTAAATACCTTTCCAACAATATATCACACGTTAGGGTTGAAATTAAAAAAAAAAATCACTTCCCACTTTACATATAGGGGGGCTACCCTAATAAAACATTTTTTTCCAATTTTTATTTTACCACTTTGTCGGCGTGATTGATATACATATTGGTACCAAATTTCAGCTTTCTAGTGCTAACGGTCACAGAGATTAAGCGAGGTCGGACAGACGGACGGACAGACAGACATGGCGAAACTATAAGGGTTCCTAGTTGACTACGGAACCCTAAAAATCTGATGTGGCTCCTCAATCCATACGGACATTTTTTTTTAAATCTGGAAGTGGACTCCTGACCACGGGGCTGCTATCAGAAACTTTTTAAATATATTTTCGGTGTTCTCTCCTCATGCCAGACCTACTCAGCTATCAACTTCTTGCCCTGAATATGCTTGCTCAAAAACCCTCTGGGCTCCCCTACCACGTGTTTTTGCATCCTGTACACGTCGCCATGTCAGTTGAAATATAACTGAATATGAACAATATTTCAAATTCATAGGCTGAATAAAATTCTACCTGAATAAAAACCTGGTGGATAACACTGAGCTTGCATTAGCAAGTCATAACACTTTCTTGCTCTACTTAACGTTTGCCAGTTACTTGCGAACCAGTGTGAAAGAGATAGATGTATGTTCTTTGTTCATATTGCTTAGTGGTTTCAAAGCTACGGCCTCCTAACTGAAGTGGCACCTTTTTGTGTCGCGTGATGATGAAGTTTGTTACTATGAATATCTCAATTCGCGCACTGCGCGGCCACAATCACAGTCAGTGGCTGCCGCACCCAAGTAATGTATCTTCACCCAATACGCATCGCGCACTTGGCGCACGACGTGCCTTCCGACTAGCTCAGCAAACTTCGTGATCTTTACTATGAACGTCCGCATCTTGGTCGGAACTAATGCGGCCAAAGTTGTAAAATGGGCGCGTAGTGCGCGACGTCTTTTTAATTACGGTAATTTACCTCCTTAAATAAAGTAAAGAAAACCATACAAAATTGATCGCTATATTTTTATGTTTTAAGGTTACTGCTGCTTCACATGTTGATTCCTTGACTTGTTATTGCAGGTGGGCGCGGTGGGAAGAAATCGTAGAGAAAAATCAGTTTAGAAAAGGTTGGACAATTCCTGTTATAGAAGACTGCGCGAGAATAATAGTGAGTTTAATTTTTTTAAAGATGATAAACAATTTTGGTTATTTGCGGTTAGCTAGAAGTAAGGTTCAGTTCAAGTACTTATAGGAAAAATCCGAATATTACTAATTTGTAGTTATCTCGCATAAAATACTAGTTATTGTGATTACTAACTTGCATTTGCAGTTGGAGCATCAACCGTGATGTGGAGATGTATGGGAGAACATTTATTTTCAACCGTTAAGTTTGTCCTTCAATCCGGAATAGAAAATTTATTGATTGTATCTTGAAGTACTTACATTTTGTTTTTGTTGCGTTCTAATCAGTCCACTCTATCAAAAGTTTTTTGTCAACTGCAATAGTAGTTTGTCCTTCAATCTAAAATTGCAAATTAATAGGGGTGAAGCCGCGGGCAGCCGGGCACAGCACTTGTCTGGTTTTTATTTTGAGGTGAATACGTTTTTAAAATTGCTGGGAGGCAAGTCAAATAAAACCAATGATAACAAAATCGGGGGATACAGTTTGGTTTGCAGCTTCATATCTATCATTTCCATCCTAAATTCAATTACACCATTGGATAGCTAAAGGATCAAAGCGCTCCGTCGCTGTATATCATATTCTCAAAAGACCACATTCGTAAAACATCACATTCGTAAAACACGATATTCGCAAAACATCATATACTCATAATATCATATTCTGAAAATATCATAATCTTCTAAGACCATTTTCGCAAAACACAATATTCTTGTGTTACCACATTCACAGTACAGTTCAGTACAGTAAAGTTCAGTCTCTGACAGTCTCTGATGTTTTATTTTTTTAATTAAAAACGAAATTGGTAACAAAATAAAAAATGAAATTATTTTGATAGACTGAAAGATGACATGTCATTATCACTCATAAGAGGAAATAATTTGCCGGCCAGTATGAATCAAAGAGGTTACGTATGTACATAGGTTATATTCAGCGACGACGGAACGTTTAACACATTTTGATACATAAAGCCGCAAAGTTTTTGAACACCAGTGTACTTTTTCACCTTTTTTGAAAATATAATGTTTAGAGAATGTTGTGTTTTGCGAAAATGGTCTTAGAAGATTATGATGTTTTCAGAATATGATATTATGAGTATATGATGTTTTGCGAATATCGTGTTTTACGAATGTGATGTTTTACGAATGTGGTCTTTTGAGAATATGATATACAGCGACGGAGCGGATCAAAGAATTAATTACGCCAAGTGAGGACTTTTGTGCATTGCGCGCGGTGGAAGCGCCGCCATTTTGAGGTCATTTTGCTGCGTATCGAGATTTCCACTCAGTATAACTTTTGACTCGGAAAAGCTACGATGTTCATTTAAGGTTAAATCGTCAGCTCTCGTCAAAATCTATCGATTGTATACAAAATATTAGGTAAAATAGTGACAATGAATATAATGTGTTAAAATAAAAAGAAAAAAGATATATAATATCTGCCTAGACGCATTGATATATAAAAAACCCAAGATGCACAGTCTCGAATAAAAGTATTGCTCGAAACTGTCACCAATTATACCTACGTAGTTATAGTTATGCTCTACGCATATATTTGTACAAAATCGACCTTACGCAAATTTTGTAAAGTTGGTTTTACAACGCAGTGTTCGAAAAGCAATAAAATTTTACGACCGACGGTGGTCGGTAGGACAAGGCATTGAGTGGAGACGAACATTTTTATATTTTTTTTTTTCATAAGAAATTTATTTAGTTTTTTAAGAGTTTGTTAAATTGTGTTCTAAACACATAATTATACTTTTATTTGAGCGTAAATATGTTTTTGGGTAGGACCTGGGTATATCAATAAAACAAATATTAACTGTTAAAATCGTTTATTTTAATTGAGGGTATTAAATTATTAAAACAGATTTGTTTATAAGTTTAAACGCAAAATAACTTAAAATCAACGGCACGAAACACATTAATTTACGAACATTAAAAAAAAAAGTCAAATTGACTACCTTTTCTCCGATATTAAATTATTTATAACGTAAACATATTCGTCAAAAACGAAATACAAAAAAGTTCAAAAGTACATAAACTTATTAATTAAAAAAATAAACAGAGCAAAAACAAATCGACTCCATTGAACAAGAACAGGGTCATTTTTATTATGCGACTAAAATAAGAAGGAGGTTAAAATGCATCGTTCTTACACTGAAAAAGCGGCTATTGAAATTTGCCGTATCATACTTTGATAGTTGAATGAAGTTTTCAGAAAAAATAAATCAAAATCTCATGTTTACTTCCTATATTCAGTCATAAAAACAACAAAAACTAATCAATAACTCTTTTACTTCCCGAAAATATGATATCCCATCCTTTTTTAACCTTTTTGACGTAATATTTCTACAATTTGTCAGAGAACACTTCGGCATTTTTAACGAGTGCACCTAGACGCGAGCGACGCAAGACTATTTGAAATAAGCGCACAATTTAGAATGTTGCGCTTATTTTATGCGGACGGTTTTGAGACGTTGACTGTGCATCTTGGGTTTTTATATATCAATGCCTAGACGCGTCAAAAGCCAAATCCGAATACAGAGATCGTATTCGGTTGGAAAGGGCTTCTCATATTATGACCGAGTCAAGCTGTGCCGGAAACGTAAAAGAATGAATGAGGCCGAGCGGATCAACCCCGTTACGTAAATGTATTCACGCACAACACACGGCCGTGTCCATGACACAGCCACCCCCCTTTTTTTTGTTTATTATTATTTATTCTCTCTCTTTGAACAGAGAGAGGTGGAAAGAGAGTAGAGAGGCCTTTGCCCTGCAGTGGGACGTCACAGGCTAATAATAATAATATTATTATTTATTCGACTCAAGCTTCTAATATGTCTATGTTGTAAGCAATCAGTCCTATGATTAAACATCTAAGATTTCGTCTAGCAGCGCGTGTCTTTGTGAGTGTGTTGATTTTAGCCATTTGTTCCTTGTCGTTGAAATAATAATAATATTATAGCTGGTGTGGTTAAGAGGAAATGCGGTCGGAGAAATTTTTGTAAAACCCTAAGTAAACGGTCATAATTCGAGGTTTGACTCTCGCCTATTTCAAAACCGCTAATGGTTTTACAAAACAGGTCCATTATGTAAAACAACTGAACAACTTTCAGCGGTTATTACTGAACTTGAACAAGCAGAATTGCATAAACGTTTTGCATTTATCAATGCAGCGTTAATGATTAGCGGTTTTGTAAAACAGCGTGAAATGAAACGTCAAATTGTGGATTATAGTTCTAAATTTTGTCGCTCGTGGCTCTGTGTGTCGTAGCAATAATGGTGTCCGAAACAGAAATAAATGAAACTAGTAATACGAGTAAAAATTACCTTAATTAAATTAAAAACAGTGATTTTAAGGACAATATTAATTAAAGTTATCAGAGTTTTATGACGCTCATTGTGACTGCAGATAAGCCATTCTGCATTAACGTCTAAACGTCGGTAGCAGTTTCGTAAAACGTAGGGCAATGACAATCCAGCCGAACGTTGTTCAGTTGTTTTACATAACGGAGCTGTTTTGTAAAATAACTAGCGGTTTAGTAAAACAGCAGATTCTTCAATACGTCTGCGACATATACCTACATACATACAAATAAAAATTTAAGTGTCTGTAATGTCAAAACAACAACTTTTTACTAAATGTATATGAAGGTATATACGGAATTTATAACAAAAGAGAATGTATACAATTTTTGTCTATCTGTCTGTTTTTCCGGCTAATCTCCGAAACGGCTGGATCCTTTGCTTACTGTATACAGGGTGACTGGAAATTAGTGGCGGAGCCGTTAAGGGGAGGTAGTCTAGGGTTTTTCCGACAGATATCACTATGAGACCTACCGTCCTTACTTAACCCTTTCCAAGATATTCCTACTTAAAGAGATAGTAATAAATCCTAAAAAAAAGTGATTTTGGCCTACTTTTTTTTGTTTTGCAACAAAGATATTCTAAATAAGTAATATTAATTGTAAAATTTCCGCTACTGTCATTATTTTATGCAAAAACTGCTAAACAAAAAGTAGGAATATCTTGGAAAGGGTTAAGTAAGGACGGTAGGTCTCATAGTGATATCTGTCGGAATAACCCTAGACTACCTCCCCTTAACGGCTCCGCCACTAATTTCCAGTCACCCTGTATTTTAAGAGGATTTACTGGTTCTTGATGTTTCGTTTTCTTATGATGATTTGCCATGCTAATACCGAAAAAGTTTAAGACTTTGACTGAGTTGAAATTTATGCTGATAATTTTACGTAATGTCTGCAACACCAAAGATGCATTGGTTGGTTTGGTTAAGTGTGTCGTTTCAATTTCAGGTTTTATATTGTTTACGCCATTATAAAGGCGATGAGAAGATAAGAAATTTTATATGGGATCTAATAGAACCTTGTGAAAACGGAGAAGTTACCATCTCTAGAAATCATAGTGGACTACATAATCCTGTGCCTCGAGGAAGAAACGCAAAAAAGAAAAACAGACCAAAGGATTTGCCTAAATCCAATGATCCTCAAAAATGGGAAGATCCGATTCATTGGAGTTCGACAGAAAAATATGACTGTGAATTGTACCTGGAAAACAGTTATAAAAAGCATTTATTTAGACATGCCAATAAGTAAGTACATTTTTTTTTTACAAGACTGCCAAGAATGTTAGGTTATATTTTTCGAGCGTATTTTTGTATATAATTATGATTATGGATTTTTTATTAGCTCGTAGAACCAAAACATCTGGATGTATTTTAATTAATGACAAGGCGTTAGATTTGGCGTGTTCCCAGCGAGCTAACACGCGCAGCGCGACAAGGCTCTCTCACGTTTTGATGAGATTTGTCTTCAAATCTGAGGTCATCCTATTGGTTAATCACTAAAATGTACGCAAAGCTCGAGAAGGCTCGAAAAAGAAAAGAACTGACTTAATTTTCTCGCGAAGTGAGACCGATGTAGCAACTAATTCCAAATATTAATGTTATCACTTATCACACAAAAAATCATTTTTATCATAGTCATCTGCAAAATCGGTAATAAGGTCCCATGTCATTCATCTCAATAATTTTTAGGGTTCTATACCTCAAAAGGAAAAACGGAACCCTTATAAGATCACTTCGTTGTCCGTCTGTCAAGACCCTTTTTCTCAGGAACGCGTGGAGTTATCAAGTTGAAATTAATATCAAATACTCAGGGGCAACAATCCCTTTGAATCAATGAAAGAATAAAACTTGTAAGTATAGGAAGTCAAAAGATTCGGGTGTTTATGTTCCGTTTATGCCGCATATTTTGACACTCGCACGGGAATCAAAACCTATAGGGTTCTTCCAGTTGACCTAGAATCATGAAATTTGGCAAGAAGCAGTCATGTAGCACAATTAAAGGAAAAATTCCGAAAACCGTAAATTTGTAGTTACATACCTACAAAGGAGAATGCCATTAAATGTTGGTCAGGGCGCCCTACATTTAATATCACCGATACCGTACCAAACGAAAAGTCCGCTGTCACAACTAAACCTAGTGTATTTGGAGGAGAATTTAATGCCCTTCCTATAGGAAGAAGGAAGGATAGCTATTTTTTTACATAGATTCCCGCAATTCGTATTGATTTGCCATTTACCTACATTTTGAGGTTGCGTTTGAGAAAATGACAAATGAACGATGACGATGAATGATGGAGGCATCGCTAAGGATTATCACAAAAAGACTCCGGTATGGAAAAGCACCTGCCCCTTTATTCACAAACACTCGATATGCTTCCGTATCGTATCGAACATTAATCATTGTTATCGTAGGCGTCTTCTTAACGCTGTTCACAAGTCCAAAACCCGAAAATTTTGTCAGTTTAAATCAAGTAGGCGCCCGCTATTCTTCCAACAGCTATTTGCTGTTGAGGGGAAGTCAAATCAGGTTATCGATACGATAGCCTGTCGTTTGGTTGTGATTCAGGGCTCTGAACAGTTTCGTTAATAATGATTTTAATTATATTTAAATACATAGTTCAGATGAAACCAATGTTGGAAGTAATGTCATCCGTGACGGTGCAACAGAACAAAAATGTATTACGTCACAATTAAAACGATTTCTTTTTTTTTATCGGTTCTCTTTAAATGCTTAAGATGTATTCCGAAATAATAATTTAAATTCATACGACGCAACGCGCAACGCGTGACCTAAAGATTTTTTGACACACATAAAAATATACCTAAGTAATATAATAGTAAATAGCAAATCGGTAGGTACAAATTATTTTCTTCATTTAAATGTTTGTTGGCTGGTATTATATTTTTTAACCGACTTTAAAAAACGAGGTTTTGTATTCGACCCGTATGAATGTATGTATGTATGTTTGTATGTCCGCGATTATCTCAAAAACTGCTGAACCGATTTTGATAATTCTTTCATTAGTGTGATCCAAATACTTTCAGGAAGGTTTTAGTATACAATACACTAAGTAATTATTCTTATGTACGAAGTTATATGCATAAATGTATTGTATCTCCGGCATTTCTATGTGAATTTTGATGATTCTTCGAGTCGTGTCTTCAATTCTTCAATGCACTAGTGTTGATTGAATTTGTGTGAGGTAGGTACAACTAAAAAGTGAAAAATAAAAACTTTTTTTACAAAAAAAAAAAAACAACCGACTTCAAAAAAAAAAACTATAAAGTGAAAAATTACTTTCATTTCGGAAGTCGGTGTCAAAAACGAAAATGCGGAACCAACGACACCGACTTCTTTCTTCGAAGTTATTTTTCACTTTGTAGTTTTTTTTTTTTAAGTCAGTTGTTTTTATTGTAAAATTTTTTTTTACGTAGTAGCTACATTCGGAAATGAAGTGCAATGGCAGTGATATTTAAGAGAAAATATGTAAAAAAGTAAATAAAAGTACTTTTATTTTTGATGTCCGAAATCCGGGAATCTTTCATAACAAAAACGAAATTTAATAAAATAAATAGGAGTAATTTTATGAACAACATTTGGTAATAAATAGGAGTAATTTTATGAACAACATTTGGTGGTGAGGGTGACCCGCTCTATCGCAAGTTGGTACGGTCCCATGGCATTCACGGAACCCTCGGTGCGCGAGTCCGAAACGCACTTGACCGGTTTTATTTTTGTGTAATCAACTTTATAGTACGAGAGCCCTCGACCAAATCCATGTCGCATCGTTTTACGGCCAAAATCTTTATAATTTAGTTTGATGATTTAAACTACTCTGTGAGCAGTACCGGTCATAAACTTCGCAGTTTTATGGGTGCCAATTTTCGCCATGTCAGAAAAAAAATTGTCTGTAGTCTGATATAATTTTTTTCTGCATCTGGGCAAATTTTTTCATCATGTTGCAACAGTTTTTAGACATAATGCTATGTTACCGATCGGTAAAATAAAGAAATAAATTATTGCAACACGTTCAAAGTGGTTTTAAACTACGCACACACTCACTATACATATGTATGATGCTCCCACTTTCTTCTTAAGTATGATTTATTGGCATCAACTGACGAAAATTCACTTAAAAAACAAGATTTTCAGACGGAATGCTGTGAATTTTTTATTTTGCCACATTTTTAATTTTCTCAAATAGTCTCCTGGGTGGGTACGTGCGAAGCTACTGGTATCTAAAACCTGTGTTTTCTATATCTATAATCTATTGTTCCATTCACCTACATTTTGAAAATCAGACAGATTGCTATGAAACAGTTCGGTAATTTTTTTGACATATATGAAAATGCATCTAACAACCCGCACTAGGCCCGCGTGGTGGATTACGGCCTATTCCGTCTCACAGAGAGGAGGCCTGTGTCCCAGCAGTGGGAACGTTATAGGTTGATTATGCTTATGCTTTATGAAAATGCGAACAGGTCAGACGTGACGTAAAAAAATCGGAAATTAGGTTTTTAGATTCGGAATAACCAAATCTGTCGATTTTATACGGTTTTGGTCGCAAAAGGATGAGACAAAAAATTTGGTCATAATATGCTCTCATACTATTATTAAAATGTTTTTCTTGATATTGACATAAGCCTGACCAGGCAGCGTAGCATAGAAATAGGAGCATAATGTACTCTGTGAATAGGATGGTTTGTCAAAATAAGAGCCACCATGTATTTTGTGTATTCTAATAAATGTATTGGGTTTGAGGGTAGATAAATAATTAAATTGAATTAGCTAGCTAATTTTTAATGCAAAAACCTTAAAATTAAATTTATTGATAGATAAAAGAACATTTGATTAGGTTTTTTGTAAAAAATGCAATTTCAGCAAAAAAAATTCATTTGTCGTTCATTATGTAAGGGTTGATTTGTGTCCCGGACACTTCTTTTTAACAAATCCCACATGTGTTCGATGGGGTTGAGGTCCGGACTGTTGGCAGGTCACGGCAAGACACGTATACCAGCATCGTCTAGGGCTTCCCTAGTGGCTCTAGCTGTATGAGCGCGGGCATTGTCGTGCATTAATGTGAATCTTGCACCAATTCTTTGTGCAAATGGCTTCACATGAGGTTTTATTATCACCTCAATTTATCGCACAGCCGTTACCGTGCCTCCGCTGAGTATTGCGAGTTCGGTTCGACCTCATAGAGAGATTCCTCCCCATACCATGACATTGGGACCCCCAAATCTGTCACTTTCATGGATACAAACATCCGAAAATCGCTCACCTTCTCGTCTCCATACTCTAATGCGACGATCATCACAAAAAAAATCACTTTACACTCATCAGTGAACAATACTAAGCTCCATTCACTTATGTCCCAGTCCAGGTGCAGCCTTGCGAATGATAATCGGTTTGCACGGTGTACACTAGTCAATGGAATCCGCACTACGCGTCTCCTAGAAAACTGCTGGTCTTCATGTAATCGATTTCTAATCATTTGGTAACTCACGCGGGTACCGGTCGCCTGGCGTAAGCGATTTTGTAAGGCGCGGGCGGTGACGACGCGCTCTCTTTGCGCAGTTAAACGTATGTAGCGGTCTTCCTGCGAGGTGGTTGCTCGATTCCTGCCAGATACCCGTCTTCTGGTTACACTCCCAGTCTCTTGAAATCGATTCCAAGCATTCTGGATCGCTCGCCTTGAAAAGTCAAACTGTAAAGCTACAGAACACTGCGAATCTCCCTCTTCGATCAATGTGATGGCTCTAGTTGCGGTTTGCAGGTCCATATGTCTTCGGATCCTCGGCATAGCGCTTTCAAAATGTTTAACAAGGTTGTAAATTAGCAAATGTGAGACTGTTCCTAAAAGAATCCACAATTTAAATGACTTAAGTATTCGTCTTAGAATAGGGTAAATTCAAGTGGTTACAAAACAAAAGTATCAAAGTACCCACTTTAAAAATTATGCAAGTGGTATCCTCACATTATGTTTTTTAATACTCCAGAATATACCAGACAAAAGCTATATCGTTTAAGAACGCTTTAAAATAATTTAATCAGACCGGCTGTTAAAATTCACAAGTTGCTCTTATTTTGTTTTGAGTAGTATATTTAATTGATATACACATCTATTATATAATCTTAGAAACCAGAAGTGAGGACAGTTTTTTTTTTAAATAACGCACAAGTATTTCCTAAAATTATTTAATTAACAATCGGAATTTAATAACCGAAATTACAACAAATGATAACTTAAAACTATGACATCCGAAACTCTAATTACTGCAAATCATATAAATTAGTTAAGTACCAAAATAACAATATTACGACGGAATATAAAAGTACAAGCGATGTTCAACCGTTGTCGACCGATAACCGAATGAACCCGTTGCTAACGCGGTGTCCTACGTGAGCGACGAATACGACGTGACGCAACGCTGCGAACGCGACGAACGCGATCAACTCAACGGCATACCCTGCTTGCGGCCTATGTGACAGTCTGCGACGAGACGCGACGTAACGCGTACTTGTTTTGAGAGCGACCAGACGCGACACCACGAACTACATATGAACTTTCCGTCTGTTTCCGTTGTCCCCATTTGGAACTCAATAAAAATAATTAAAATGTACGAGGGCTGCACTAAAAGTATCGGGAATGGAATATTTCCACTGTTCCTGTCATATTAAAATCTTTTTAATTGAAAACTCCTTGGTTTTAAAAATCGAATACCATTTATTTATTTAAAAAAAGATTCTCGGCCTTGTCACAAGGTTTTGTCAAACTTGTTTAGTCGTTGAGAAAATGGAATTGACTCGAGAAAATTCAAGAGCGATGATTCATTATGACTTTCGAAGTGGTTTGACACAAAAACAGTGTGTTGACCGGATGATTTCTGCATTTGGTGATGAAGCCTCATCCAAAACCACAATTTATCGCTGGTTTGCTGAATTTTAACGTGGACGTGTCAAGCTCAGTGATGATCCCCGTCAAGGTCGTCCAAAAACTGCAGTCACCCAAGAAAACGTTGATGCTGTGCGTAAGCTGCTTGAGGAAGATCGACATGTGACATACCGCGAAATTCAGGCAACTTTAGACATTGGCATGAGTCAAATACAAATAATTTTGCATGAACAATTAGGAGTAAAAAAGTTGTTTTCCCGATGGATACCGCATTCGCTCTGTGAAGAGCAAAAAGCGGCTCGCGTTACTTGGTGCGTCAGAACTCTCGAAAGATTCCACGCCGGATCCTCAAATGTTGTAGTATCAGGTGAAGAATCCTGGATATACGCGTACGAACCCGAAACAAAAAACCAGTCAGGAGTTTGGGTGTTCGAAAATGAGTTAAAGCCAACAAAAATTGTTCGTTCACGGAGTGTTGCAAAAAAAATGGTGGCAATAAATACATTTTTAAATAGTAATGTTGTGTCAGTTCCTTGATTCCCGAAATTTTCAGTGCCGCCCTCGTATTCCTGTTGTCACCATTGACGGTTTCCTGTTAAAATTGTACTGTACTTCTTGATGATTCGAGAAGTAATGACCAAAATCACGTAGGACATTTGTCGCGTGTAGCATCGCGTCGCATTACGTCGCGTCGTGTTGCGTCGCGTCGTATTCGTCGCTCACGCAGGACACCGCCTAAGCGCGCGCCGTCTTTTATAGCGCACCGCTTGGGCCAGGTCTTGGAGAGGAGGGTTCTGCTAAGAATAATTATATTGAAATTGAACATGGCTATATTTTTCAGGGTTTTACTACGAGTACGTATGATGTATTACATCAAACATGAGGTCATAGGTGACTACGCGACACAAATCGAAAGTGGAGTTCATGCCAGGTAAAAATTATAGTTATATCATTTTATATCAGTAGTGGCCCGCCCCAGCTTCACACGGGTGCAATTTTTTTTCAAATATCCGAAATTTTCTTTCATACAAACCTTGTCCTGGCAATACCGAACACAACAAAAAAAAAAAATACCCAATTTCGTGCAGTCGTTCGAAAGTTATGCGCGTACAGACATTTCGGTGACTTTGCTTTAAACTATGTAAGGAAGTTTGCCAATTACACAATGCAAATTGCAGTATTGCCTGTTGCATACCATAAATTGAAGCAATAATCGACTAGCACCATGTAAACATTACGTATTATTCTTGCGCAACACGGGCAAGTTACCGTTCGAACCTGGTATTGGCGAAAACAGCTCGTAGCTCAGTGGTAAAAGTTCGACCTTGAGCTGGCCTGGTTTAGTACGGAGTTTCAATAGAATAAGAGGTCTGCTTATCCAGCTTTGTTACCAATGACAAAAATTGACTTCTCTTCACAATTATATTATTTTCAAACATGTGTGCGGTGAGTGAGGGTAGGTTGAACTTTAGCTATTGCTTCTTCATTATTTTTGCACGACTATTGGTCACTCTTCACATTGGCAGACATTAATGATCCTGATCCAGCCTTTCCAATCACAACTGAAGTGGTCGTTATATTTTCATGTAAAACACCCTTAAGATTAGTGTTGTGATTCCTGACCCGACCACGACATGGAACGGAGATTTTGCTATGGCACAAATTGGTTATTTTAATTGTGTTTTATTGTGCCACTTATCCCAGGAATTTGTGCCTTGTACTTTTTGAGTAAAAAGAGTACGATTGTGGTCGGGCTGGGGATCACGGTTCCTGACCCGACCACAACCAGATCTAATAAAATATCAATAGTGGGAAGTTACTGATTATGCCAAAAATATGTGTCAAATTGTGCCTATGGCACACGAAATTCTTTTACTATTTATATCACAGAATATATCTTGATTCGGATAAAATTGAATAATCAAGAAATAAAGTGTCAATCACACGCTATGCAATTTTACTACGAGTTTGCAAGCAGTTTTATTTTGTGAAATTATGCTATATATAAAGCACTTTATTATTTTATTATACTGGATGTGTTCACGACTTCGTACGCGTATATATGTATTTATAACAAAAAAAAATTACAACCACTATGTTTTGTAGCATAATATTAGTCTCTTAAGCTTGTATAAAAAACCGGTCAAATGCGAGTCGGGTTCATATCCTGAGGGTTCCGTAACCCACATCATAACGATAAGTTGAAATTTAAACATAAATTAACTCGTTTAAACAGTAGGTAAAATAACCAATTTGTGCCATAGTAAAATCTCCGTTCCATGTCGTGGTCGGGTCAGGAATCACAACACTAAGATTATTGACCATAACGACTACCGTAACAATGTGTGCCTAATCCACATCCCAAAAGTTGACAATGTCGTGTGCTAAGATAATTTTTTGTTGTTTTTGCAGTTCCTTGGGAATGCGCGTACCTCGTGGTGTGGACAGCACACCTCCACGTCTGTGGTGGGATAGTGAGTGTGACGTGTCCTTGCTTGTAGGAACATACGTCCATGGTTACGAAAATTATTTGGCTATGCGTTCAGATCCACAACTTTGCTTTGTAGACAAACTGGGGCCACCAGATGATGCTGAATGTACAGATATCAAGTGAGTACATAGGATATTTTTTTCTTTTTTTATGAGAATTTCGCACCCAACCGGGCTTATTTATTTATTTATTAAAACTTTATGCACAAGTAAAAAAAATACTGTACAAAGGCGGACTTAATGCCTGAGGCATTTTCTACCAGTCAACCTTAGGGTGATGCAGAGACAAATCATGGCAGGCTTATGTGTGATTAAATAAAACAAAAAGTAGCAAAGTAATCAATCATTCATCAAAATAATACTGTCTGCATTTATTTATTGCAATAATATCCAGCAGGGTGATTGCGTAACACACTTTTTGACAATCCAACAACATTCATTGCATCGAGTCTACGAAAAAAATTGTTGGGAAAAGGCTAGGCAGACGCGAATAAGCAATGGATTTGTAATTGAATGTGTATTACGCAATTGGGATACAGAACTCGTTATCGGCCATTATGGCCATCGCACACCCAACTACTCGACACCAACTCGTCTCATAATAAAGCTAAATTTTCAAAATTCAAATGAAAGCATCATACAGGATTATTTTTTAATCACTATCCAAATTTTATGTAAACTCAGAAATGGAATTCGAGATCAAAAATGTAAACAAAGAAACGTCATTGTCAAAGTGACGTTTCAGGGGTAGTCAACATTTCCCTAGTCATTAAATTATTTGATTTTATTTTTCGTGCTTTTGAAAGTACGCTGAAGCGGTGTGTCAAAATTAAACATACTATTTCTCGCCATAAACTAATGAAAATAAAAGATTTCTATTCTTATAAACAAATTGCTCATGTTTATTTATTTGATATAATATACTGTCACTGCAGAAATGCCCAAAATCTCGGCGCAGTCCCCTAAAGGCCAATTTCGATCTTCAAACACAGACATAGCAATGCATTGTCTCTTTTTAGGTGGTGAATGTGGTGATAGAATATCCTTTTTGGCTGACGGCCCTGGCCAAGCATCCATAGTAGGTATGTCTGTTTTATTACGCGTAAACACGATTTTACGCGACAACAAAATAAACAAAAACGCAAAATACAACAAAGAAAAACTTAACAACAAATAAAAACTCACCAAGGACACATTCAATCACGACAAACTTCAAAAACGAATGACTGCGAATGACCAAAACAAAATGGCGACCAGTAGGGATTTATAAATAGAAAATAATAAATGAAAGACCAAATGTGTAGATCTTCTGCCTTATTGCCAGTTTCATAAAAATAATTTGTACGATTTTATTTGTAACAGTTATATTTTTTCTTGGATAGTAAAAGCTAAAAACTGTGTGCAATATTATATTACTAGCTGCGCCCCGCGGTTCCACACGCGTAAGTGTCGATCCCGTGGGAATATCGGGATAAAAACTATCCTATGTCCTTTTCCGGGACTCAAACTATCTCTATACCAAATTTCATCTAAATCGGTTCAGTGGTTTAGGCGTGAAGAAGTAACAAACATATAAACACACACACTCACTAACTTTCGCCTTTATAATATTAGTGTGATACCTGTTGAAGATATGCTACAATTGACAACATTTCATATTTTTAACCTGCATGTATTATTACGTTATATAAAAGTAAATTCAAATCTAGGGCACCCTATTTTTTCGTTTTTCGAAATTATGTACTTTTCATTCATAATTTTAACTTTGAAATTCGGTGTATTCTAAAAAGAGGTAAGTGCCAGATGACGGTAGAATGGCGATATTACCTTTGCTTTATTGTGACCCGTCAAAAAAACTGTAACGGCCGAAATTAATATCGAATCCATGAGCCAAGATATAAATCGATCGTCGATATATACCAATCTATGGATCGATCTCCAACCCGCGTCCTAATATCGAAAAATGACGATCCTGCTGTCGCTCAATCCGCAGATATCTTGAAATCCTTTCCCTCTCCGTCATTCCGTTTTAAGAAAAATTTATAAAAAATAGACATGGTTCGTTTGTTTGTAATAAAAAAAGCTAAGCATAAACAGGTTTTATAATTTTATTTTATGGATGTTTAATACATATATTTACCGAACGACGTAACAATTCTATTAATACGAAAAAATTGTAATAAATTCAAAACGTATTAGGTAAAAAGGAATGTCACGACACGGCTAAAGCCAGGACGCGTTTTATTGTCTATGGCGTGTTGCCCGAGTAGCAGCGTTGCCAATTTGTAAGAATTTTCCCAAACTGCGGGAAAACTCAACACCATTAGGTATTTTGTGGGGAGATCATAACATACATGTGAATATTTGATAGGTAATAATATTGTTCATTTTTGGTATAGAATGAAATAATTTTTTTTAACTATTTACACGGACGAGAGGCGTAATTTCAGTCAGCAGTAAATTTACTGCTAATTTTGGTAGCCTAAAGGTAAACTCCTCATCATCCAGACTTTGCATGTAGTTCACCCTCTTAATTCTCCGCGCAGAAGCACGTTGACGTCTCATTTCTTCACCAGCGTCACTATCGGTATTATCCCAATCCAATAATTGAGCCAGAATTTCCATATCACTATCACTAGAGAATATTGACAGTGCCATTTTTCAAATGAAATCCGTGAAGTCAATCTTATATCCAAGGAAATTCTAAGATTAAGATTTGGATTGTTTACACCGATCAAAACAAACGTCAAATTCAACGGATAGGTTATTGACACACTCAAACTGTCATTTTCGAACAGAGGTCAATCTGTAATCTGTGATCCGTCCTCTCAAAGATCGATTGGTTGAAAAGATTGCAATTGCAATCCGCGGATCGTTTTTTGCTACACTTTACTACAAATCTGGATTGAATTTTCGATCTTTAATCTAGAGATATTGGATTAGATTGGTTATTAATTTCGGCCGTTAGATGTCACTTGTCTCAGTCGTTGTTTCGGTTCCGTCATTGGCGTATATTTTTCATTGGGATCCATTTTATTGGCGAAATATCAATCAAAAATTGATAATATTAACAGTAAGCAGCGTGTCGAGTTGATAAGAAAAAATATTGTTGAATTCAATTCAGTTTTTTAGTTGTTTTCTAGTTACACTTCTTAGGTGACATTGACATGTCTTGTTTGATATAATGTTTTCAATCAAAGACATTGGAATGCGCAAAGGTAACTACCTCATTCCGCCGTTTATGTTACGTCATCACATGTTTTTTTATTTTTATTTTTTTTCTCAGAAATTTAGAAATAAAAAAATAAAATAAAAATATATTTGAACTCAGGATACGAAAATAAAGAAATAGTATTTTTGTTTTAAGGTCGTGTCAGGTTTGAAATGTTGTCAATTTTAGCACTATATTATAGTAATTTTCTACAAACTATACCATGTAGGTTATTATTAACCGACGAAAAAACGGAGGAGGTTCTCAATTCGACGCGTATATATACACTCACAGGCACAATTAACCGCCCACCTTGTATTTCTTTCAATTTGCAGAAATCTTCAAACTTAGACCACATTTGATGAAAGGTACGTTGAAAGCGGCCTTTAAGGTATTAAAAAAAAACATAAAAGTTAAAAAAAGTCGTTTAGTAAAGGATTCATACCAAAAATCGATTTTGTGAAAATCTTTGATGAAAATTTAACAATTTTAATATTGAAAAAAGTCATCCAATAAAAGATAAAAAAAACAATTCATAATGGGTGTTGCCGCCTCGGGCTCTAATGACTTCTTGGAGCCGGTTTGGCAATCCATCCATTACATCTTGGATATCCGACTGGGGGATATTGTGCCACTTCTCTACTACAGCCGTTTTGAGCTCTCCTAGGGTCGTAGGGGCTGGTACTCTTGCTCGGACACGTCTTTTGAGGTTGTCCCAAATGTGCTCAATTGGGTTAAGATCGGGACTGTCTGCTGGGCATGGTAAAACTTGAATCACGACCTTATTAAGGTACTCAGTGACGGATTTTGCGGTATGGCAACGTGCATTGTCATGCATTAAACTAAAGTTGTCACCAATGATTGGTGCGAAAGGCATGACATGGTCTTGAACAACTTCCTCCACGTATCTTTGAGCGTTCACACTGCCTCTATCGTACACAACAAGATCGGTACGAGCCTCGTAAGAGATACCTCCCCAAACCATTACGGACCCTCTCTGGTAACCCACTGTTTCGGTTATAGCGCATGGATCAAATCTTTCGTTTGGGCGCCTGTAGACACGCTGACGTCCATCTGGACCTCTTAAGCCTATTCTGCTCTCATCTGAGAACAGCAAGTCCTTCCATTCCTACACAGCCCAGTCAGCATATTCTCGCACACGAGCAAGTCTAGCTCTACGGTGTTGTGGGAGCACTTGTGGGGCGCGAGCTGGATGAAATGTCCTCAGATTTCTTTCTGCCAGTCTTCTTCTAAACGTACGTTCACTTACACTGACATTTCTCACCTCAAAAAGACGCGTACGAGCTTCAGTAGCGGTGCAAAAGCGATTTCTCAGCACGTTGTTGACAACGAAACCGTCATCTCGGGTTGAGGTGCATCGATGTCGGCCTTTACCTGGCCTGCGGGTGTATGAGCTTGTCTCCCGAAATCATCTGATGGCATCCCGTACCGTGTTTCGAGGTACAACGAGTGTACGAGCGATGCGACGTTGGCTATACCCAGCGTCAACTAAAACCACTGCCCTACCTACACCAGTTGCATCGAGTAGCATTTTTTAGAGTCCCAAACAATAAGTGAACACTACAAAATCAAATTAAAGAATATTCACACATTATGGCAGAAAAGAACAGGAAATGTTAACACGATAACGCAACGGCAACAATGTCAAACAACGACTAAATTCGAAAAATCCTTCGGTGATACAAATTTACTAAACGAAATAAGGGTATAAGTGTTTAGTTAACTGCTACAGTATCCACTTGATAAAAAATAAAACAGTGGATAAGCCATAGTTAACATAAACAAACAGGGTGACGAATGATAGAGGTGGGCGGTTAATTGTGCCTGTGAGTGTATATATATATTTTTTTTTTAATGTATGATCACGCATAACTTTTTACAGAGCAGTCCGATTTTGATCATCCTTTTTTTATTGGAAAGGGTCTACCCCGAAGTTGGTCCCATATAAATTTGGAAAAAAAAATCCAACCCTAAGGGTAGGAAAACAGGGGATGATTGATTGTTCACTCACTGATTGTAATGTATGACCACGCATAACGTTTTACAGAGTAGTCCGATTTTCATAATTCTTTTTTTATTGGATAGGACATACCTCGAAGTTGGTCCCATGTAAATTGGGAAAAAAAATTCCTACCCTAAGGGTGGGAAAATAGGGGTGATTTATTGTTCATTCACAGATTTTAATGCTGAGCTGTGTATTAAAATAAAAGGCCTATCTATGTTGGTATATAAAGCCTGTTTTATTAAGTATTTTATTATACAAAAAAATAATAGTTAAAGTAGGATTATATAAGAGTTAATATCTGAAGTAAGGTAGGTAGTTATTTTAAAAGTAATAAAAATTAAGCATGTAGTAATTAGTAAATTATAGCCTCAAAAAATTATAAAATACAAACTTTAAAAAAAAAATGAAACCTCCGAAAAAACTGAAAAGCAAAAAATAAAAACCTTTTTTATTTTACCTTAATAAATAAGTTCTTAAACTAATGCAAGTATACCTAAGAAATTTTGAGTCGGCGCCAAACAATCAATGAACAAAGATCACTAAATTACCTTAAATTTAAAGAAATAACCAAATCAAATTAATGCAACGTGAAATCTCCAGCGATAAATATTAACATTCCAAACAAAAAATGCGCTCTCCGCACGACCACACGCAACGATATTAAGTTGCTTGTTTGGCGCCGACTCAAAATTTCTTAGGTATACTTGCATTAGTTTAAGAACTTATTTATTAAGGTAAAATAAAAAAGGTTTTTATTTTTTGCTTTTCAGGTTTTTCGAAGGTTTAATTTTTTTTTAAATTGGCAACACCTTTGCTTACATTTTTGATCTCAAATTCCATTTCCGAGTTTAGGCACTATCGGCACTATTCAAAGACTACATTCTAGAATTTATTACAATAAAATGTTTTTCGCGAAAGCATAATCAATTCAGCGTGGTTACGAAGTTAAAACGTTGACTACTATGCTTGCCGCATATACTATGCTAAATAAAAGTAGCGAAATGCGTGTGCAGCGGGGTGGTATCCACAAACGCAATATCTCAATACTATTTAAGTAGACAGTGATATTCAAAGCAAAAGGATTTTTTTATTTTCACCTTCATTTAATTTTAGATAGTAATTAAAAATTCTTTCTGTATGACGCTTGAACCACTCATTGCCCATCCGTCGCTCAATTCAGACAAACTAAGGCTCTACGGTAGTACCATCCGTGAGCCCCGCGTTGAAGACTCACCGCCAACGCGTCGTTGTAAAGCTAAGATGTATTGTGTAGGTCTGATAGTGACGACACGTTGTACACTGGTCTGGTAGCCGACTAGTGTGTGACATGACGATTAGTTGACGTAGAACTGAAATTTGGAGTTGAGACGTTTAAAACATTAGTTGTCTACATATCTTTTTATCACGAGAAACTGTAACAGTACATATTTGATCCCTTGAATCATTCAAAAACCTCGGTCACTTTTAGTTAGATCCATTAAATTCTTTTTTGTCAGCGCACACAGCTGCAAAATACACATATTAAGTATGGTCATGGTGCTCATGGGCTGACTACTGCGCAGTAGAAATATTTTTAAAACGTGTGTAGTAGTCCTGGCCTATCCGCGCTGTCCACTGCTGCGTAGCATAAGTTCTGTAATGTACGGTGTACGGTATCCTGTATGTACCGCTATGCGGTGCGCGCACGTTAGCCGATATTAAATATGGTTTATATAATGTCGGCTGATGTGCGGGCACTGCATTATTAGGCTTCACTGTGACTGCACGCATTTTAAGAGGGGGTGCGTTTTGAAGATGCCAATGTTGTAAATAACTGTCAAATATTTCGCTGGTTTAATTATTTGATTAATAAATAAAATTATGAAATATCGCTATGGTATTAAAATATTGATAATGAATTCCATCATTAATAATAATAATAAGGGGCCTCCGTGAGTTGGCTTCGGCCCCTCTTAGGCCTTCCAAAGGACCGGGACCCCATGATCCCGAGATATGTAAAAAAATGGTAATAGCCTTCCGACCGATTTCAGTCACAGTGACCACTCTCAACGAAGATTAGCCAGGTACGGTACCCGGCGATAAATATTGCACATCGATCTTTGGAAAGAGACAATGGGCTAATTTCGGCTTCGTAGAGCGTTATCTCTGTCGCACGAAATACAAACAGTCCGGTATCTATTAGGAGCTGTTAAAACAATTATGATTTGCTTCTTTTGATATTTCTTTTTATTCTTTGTATAAAATACACCAATTTTTCTATAAATGATTGCTTTAGGTTGGGGTAAAATAAAAAGGTTCCCCTATTTTTCCTAAAGATGCCAATAGTACAACTTTAAATTAATTAAATTTGGGGGTGTTAACAACTCTAGATATATATTTTGAACTGGACGCGACCGCACTCTATCGCACTTGAACAACGACTGACAAAACGTCAGTTAACGTCACATAGGTAGTGTGCGACAGAGATAACGCACTACGAAGCCGAAATTAGCCGATTGTTTCTTTCCAAAGGTCGATGTGCAATATTTATCGCCGGGTACTGTAAGCAGGAGATATTATAGTGCACAAGTGTGTGCGTAAACACAGGTGCACTCTCTGTTCCACTCTCATAGCCCGATGGGACGGCGATCCGACACGACCGGAGAGAGATCAGGCGCGGCACCAACGGCTTTACGGGCTTTCCGAGGCACGGGGGTATTAAACCGCCAACTTCCAAACTCCGAGCTGCTAAAAAAAAAACCAATAACACTTCAACCCGACCTAGGAATCGAACCCAGGACCCCACGCTCAGCAGTCGCGCTTGCAACCACGAGACCAACGGGACAGTCAATAATTATATAAATAATAACACTGAATTAGGCGTTGGAAAAATTTACAAAATTTATTATTGCAATACATGATCAATATTTTAGTACTTTACAGAGCGATATTTGATTGAGATTTTTTTTGAGCGTTTTGTGGTTTTTATTTGATTTAGTAACATTGCCAAATTAATCAAAACTGCGAAATAGACTCAGCGGCGGCTTAGTGCGTTGACGATCTTAACTCGCTTTTTCGTTAAGTTGGAGCTAGCTTTTCATCGTTCTATTTGGACTACAAAATCTGATTTCTTATATTAAAAATGAGGTCTGGCTGACTGACATGTATGATGTGTAACAGGAGTGAAGAAAGGAAGGTGAGAGGTAGTGTAGTAGGAGACGAAGATTGTACAGACGACGTATCTAGTGGAGCTGGAGCAACATCCCCCGCGGCTTCTCCTCGGCCTGATGATGACAGTACTCAAAGCAGTAGTGGTGGACATTTATGGCCCTCGATGCAAGATTTGAATACGAGACTCCGGAGGCTAATCACTGCATATCAAAGAAATTACAAAAGAGAGGAGCTTAAAATGCAACAAAGAGCTAAGGTGCGTAATATAAAAGCATATTTTTTGTATTTTAAAACAAACACATAAAAAAACAATTACAACACAAATTGTGAAATTTTAGAGCACTGTGTGACCTACACCCGCACTTAAGTCACGATTTTCTGTGACTTCAGCAGTCCATTATTGCACGGCGTACGCCCGAAAATTACTTTTAAATACAAATTTATTTTTGCTGTCGACAAAATCAATATTGTGCATGCGTAAATATTTATATAACGGAGATGGCATGTGTGTCTCGTTATTATCAGCCATATTTTAACTACTGTGGGCGAACTATGGGTATGTGTTGGTTAGCACAAAAGAAAAACGGTTTGCAGTTCAAATCAGATTATAATTTCACGAAGAATTTAATCACACACTATAGGTACACGATATAACCAGATACGGAACGCGGGACAGTTTCTGAGCACATGTTTTTCGTATGATGTCCGATGTCCAAGAGAGCCGCCCCATCACGCTCTCTTGTACTTCCCACGAACTCAGGCTAGACTCTGTCGAGCGCCGCCAGATGGCACTGGCGTTCCGAATAGTCAAACGAATGACCGGATGCGACATATACACACATCAACAGAATCTAGGGATATTTTATATTTCATCAAATATCTAAAAATCTATGAAGAATTTTCTGTTATAGTAAATGGAAGAATGAGATTATTTTAAGGTCTTTAATAAAAAATAAAAATCCTTCCGTGATTTTTTTGTTTTAAATAAAAATATATTTTTTTTAATCGCCGTAGAAAATTAGTATAATAAAAAACTTCATTTCTTCCTATAACACTATTAATTATAATTAAAATTGAAAAAATCTTATAAAATCTAATTATTAATAAATCAGTCTTGCCACCTCTTACATTAATTATACATCGACATCGATTGTTCATACTTAAAATTAAATTGTCAATGTCTTGCTGCGGTATGAGGTCCCATGTTCTTTGCAAGTGTTCGTAAAGTTGTTGTTCCGTCGTCAAATTTGGCGGGAAATCTCTCAAAGCTTTTCGTTGTAACATGTCCCAGGCATGCTCGATAGGATTTAAGTTGTGTGACTGTGCAGGCCAATCCAAAACTTGAATATCGTGGTCTCGGAGAGCGGCCGACACCAGCCGCGCCGTATGGGAAGGAGCATTATCGTGCATGAGTAGAAATTCCTGGCCCATTTGGATTCTTTGTGGGACAATAACAGGCTCTACTACCTCCTCGTGGTATTTTTGTGCAGTCGAAAGAACCCAGGGGTTCTTCCGCCAAGGGGAATTCCTGCCCACACCATGATTGTTTCGCCTTGGTTATGAGTGGACTTCCTGAGGGTGCCGTAGACGGCTAACTCTCCCTGGAGTTCTCCAAACGCGTGTTCTTCGCGAATCCGGATGAAACCCAAACCGGGACTCATCGGTGAACAGCACCAAAGACTATTGTTCGTCACTCCATGGTAAATGCTCCCGAGCCCACGAAAGCCGCCGACCGCAATTACCACGTCGCAATGCTGGAACACGTAACGGTCTTCGAGCATATAGACCAACTTCATGCAACCTCCTTCGCACAGTTTGGTCGCTTACCAGCAGCTGGTAGTCCTCCTGGAGCCTTTGTACTAGTTGCATCGCTGTGATATTGGGTTGTCTTCTGGCGGTCATTTGGAGTAATCGATCCTGTCTCTGCGTAGTAACACGATATCTTCCGGTGTGCCGTTCAGCCACATCCCCAGTACTGCGATAACGTGACCACAACCTTGATATCACGTTTTGGCTGGTGTGTAGGGCATCAGCAACGACCCGTTGAATAGCACCATTTTCTAACATGCCCACGGCTCGTATCATTTCATCTCGACTCAAATGACGACGTGACATGACTTTCAAAGCTCTCACGGCACGTTAAATTAAAAAAGAAAAACAATCTAATCCCTTTTCATTAATTAATATTAATAAAACATTTTTAATTTTCCTTAACGTAACGAATTACAGTACCCGGCGATCAATATTGCACATCGACCTTTGGAAAGAAACAATCGGCTAATTTCGGCTTCGTAGTGCGTTATCTCTGTCGCACACTACCTATTGTGACGTTAACTGACGTTTTGTCAGTCGTTGTTCAAGTACGATAGAGTGCGGTCGCGTCCAGTTCAAAATATATATCTAGAGTTGTTAATACCCCCAAATTTAAATAATTTATAGTTGTACTGTGGCATTTTTAGGAAAAATAGGGGAACCTTTTTATTTTACCCCAACCTAAAGCAATCATTTATAGAAAAATTGGTGTATTTTATACAAAGAATAAAAATAATTATCAAAAGAAGCAAATCATAATTGTTTTAACAGCTCCTAACAGATACCGGACTGTTTGTATTTCGTGCGACAGAGATAACGCTCTACGAAGCCGAAATTAGCCGATTGTCTCTTTCCAAAGATCAATGTGCAATATTTATCGCCGGGTACTGTACTAACAATTTTGCCGCCGTATTTTGTTTTTTCTTTTGTTTTATTTACATTTTCAAATTTTGAAAATAGAATAAAAGAGGTTTCAATCTGTATATAAACTTTTTATGGAAACTTAAAAGATTTTAAACGTAAATAATTTAGGATTAAGGTATCCCTAGATTCTGTTGATGTGTGTATATCCCGATTATGGAACCCTCCGCTGTACAGACGCCAGCACATCAACCTACTACAATCTGTCAAATTTCTTTAATAGATTTTCAATTTTATCACTAAATCATAAGGTTCAATGTTGATTGGGAAAATCTGACAGTTTCGGGTAGGTTGATGTGCTGGCGTCTGTACGTGATTGGACACGCAGCAGTTGGCCGTTCTTTTAAATTCAATTATTAAATGCTAATACTCCGCCTTTATTTTCAAATGTTGCTTTTTGTTGTTCGTTGTTTCAAGTCCGCTTAAACATTAAAAAATGCCTTCCGCATTATAAAGTCCTCAAAGTGAATGTTCTTGTCAGTTTAGGAAAATGTCCTATTAGCAAATCATTGTACAAGCAAATGGTCGTAAAAACAAAACAACGGAAATGGTACAGTCATACAACACATAAATATATATTTTTTTAAAAGGATTACTTTTATACAGGCTTATTTTTTATCACCATCCAAATTTTTACAGGGTGTTCTACCCATGAATATGAACAACTTTCACTATGGGACCAACAAATCACGAAAAAAAAAATCTGCTGTTTCATACATTTTGGTCAAGTAGGTACTGAACTTTTGTATGGTGCGTTTGTCCGTTCTTTTTACTTTAAGAAAAATCAAAACTGAACTTCAAATGATTAAAGTCTGTTTTTTAATCTCGGAGACTAAAGAAGATTGGCAAAACCCCATGTACTTTGAGTGTCGCCTTTATACTTCGCGTGCATAAGTGAAAACACTCGAAAGAGATGGATCTAAGGCCTAGTAACATAAAGTGTAATCATAGCATATTTTTTTGTAATGGGGTTTAGACAGAAAAGCATTTTAAAGATTTACCATTTAGGTTAGGTTATGTATGTTGTGAAATGTGTATTGATATGATTGATTATTGAGCAGATTAATTCATTTTAGAATACAATGCACATACTTACATGTTTTAAGTATAATAATAGTATAATAACGCTTTTCCTTTGATGCGAAAAGTATAGGATGTACAGTAGGCTGCAAAAGTGCATGGGTAGTACAGAAACAAAATCGTATGAAGCGAGAAATGACGCCATCTAGCGTAAAACCAGTTAACGACTAACAAAATTTACTTATGCTGTTATTAGATGGCGTTGCTTTGCTTTATATGATAAAATATTTTTGCAGTTTCTTTTTGTCTCTTAAAACATTCAAACAATTTATAATTAATAGTTTCTTTTAAAGAAAATTGATCCTAATTATTAACCTACTATGTTAAAATTGAATATCAATTTATAAGTAGGTAGGTATCTGATTTTCTAAGTTTTAGTTTTCAAACTTGAGAGGGTAGGTTAAATATGGATTTATAAATAATTGGTAGGTGGTATGAATAATACTTAGATCGAAGATTTATGACAGCTCAATTGATCGTTCGCTAAGTTCATTTCGATTACCTCGTTCGAGTGCCTTTTGTTCAGTTTTTATTTATGATCAGGCGGATTACTTATTTTACCAAAACGAGCACGAGTTATAATATTGATTTCGTTACAAGAGCTCAAATAATTGCTTTGAATAATCAAGCCAAAAACTTGTCAGAAATAGCCAGAGACCGGTGTAAACGTAAGTAGTTTTATTTTTACACTTTTATATTAAAAACTGCATTATTTTTTTTGTTACTATACTACATAATAATCATTATTGGTTATTATATATTTCTGTTTTATTGTTGCAGAGAAAAACAGTTGTTCTTTGAGTACGACGATTTGAAGAGGAGGGTTCTTTGAAACACCATCAAAGAACTGGTAGACCACGACTTATAAAACACATTGCAGCATCAAACCATGATAAGGCAGTATGAAGAAAATGGATTTCTGCCGCCGAACCACTATGCTGGTTTATTTGACACAAGTTTTGACACGGAGCCGCGTCAAAACTTGTGCCGCTGAGGCATGCTGTGAAACCCTTGCTCACGGAAAACCATAAAAGGGCAAGATTACTGTTCACTTTGGATCACATAAACTTCGATTGGAGTAATATCATCTTTACAGATGAAAAAACTTTTAAGTCCAGTGAACACGGACGCTTATGTTTGTGGCGTCGAAATAATACGCGATACACAAGTGGTTACGTAGCTACGAGCTAAATAATTATACTTAGATAATATTATTTATATTGACTGGAGACCTGGTTATGTGTGTATAAACTATAACTTACGTATTTTTAATAATTTAAAAAGTTATGAACACTTTAAGTTTAAACAACATAGTTTTTAGTTTTTTATGTTGCCTACTAACCATTTGATATGTTTTTGTGCAATTTTGTAGTTATTAGCCTACTTATTTAGTATCCATTTAATCCGTTTGACCTTTGTAATAAAATAACTTGGTCTCCTGTTTGTTTTTATTGAGGTTACATAAGCTTCAATCCTCTTTCCGATTTTGGAAACGAATACTTAAGCTATCGCCTCAATAACTTCATAATATTATAATGTTATACCTATAATATTTAATAAACTGACTATTAAATTTGAATAATAAACTGTAAGAAATAAACCTCTATAATTTTTTATAGTGCCTTTTTTTGCGAGCCCATAAGGCGAGCCTGTTTACCTGCGATGAATCTGCTCTTTTTTCCTGTTGCTAAGTAACTACCTACCAATTCGAATATTAAATTAATTATTAAAATACCCACTCGTTAGCTTAATAAATATATAAGGTCCCATTAAAATAGGTGGACAAACTTTTAGAAATCATTCAGACCACCAAAATAAGGACGATGGCAAAAAAATATATAAGAAAAACACATTAGATACTTTACAAGAAAAATAATCAGCTAACGAAAATACACTAATGTGCCGGCAATTTATTATTTTAGGTCAAAATAAAATCACTTTAATCATTGTTTTTTTTTTGTTGGATATCTTTGGTTAGACGTACTGAGTGCTGTGTTAAAATTTGTCCACCTATTTTAATGGGACCCTGTATTCCTATCGGTTTCTATTATTATTTTTATCATTTAAGCTACGTATGCTGGTAATTGTAATGTAATAATTAGATAAATGTATTAGCCTTGTAATTCCTTCGTTTCTTCCTAACACCTTACTTACGTTTCGTAAATTAGTCATAGTTGTGAAGAAACCAACGCCATCTAGTTTATTTTCGAAAACTTGAATTCAAACGTTCACGGGAAAATAGACACTAAGGTACCCATGCAATTTTGCTGGCGACTGTACGTGTAAGGAGGTTGTTACCAACACGAAAAGGTTATGCCTTTGAATGTTGCTGAGTCATCAGGCGAACCTAACCGTAAATATAGTTGTTTGCCATCTCTATATATTATATAATATACATAGGCTTCTCCTAAAGCACGGCATTTATACATAGGTAATAGGTAATACGGGCTGGTGTCCGCAACTCCACGTCAATGCGCGTATTTTGCGTACGGGCATTTATACATAATATGTATCCCTATTCCCTAGCAATGTATGCCAAGTCCAGCAATAAGGTAGGTAGGTAAGGTAATAAGTATGTTATTTTATAAAATGAAACAAAGACTTTTTACAAACATTTAATAGGTAGGTACCTATTTATTATTTACCAATTATGTATCTAGCCTGAGTAAAACTTGGTCAAGGAATTGTGCTGGTGGAGTTATATTATCCTGGTGACGCGCGTAGCCCAGCTACCATACTACATTATTATCGACGAGTCGTTAGTAGTGGCAGGATATGGCCCTGTAACATCCAGGATGTATCCATTGCAACATACAATCAAGAATGGCTTTATGAGATTTCGATACTTATGGAGGGAATAAGTCTCTTTTTGAAATGAATAATTTGAGCTTTTTTGGGCATAAACATAGGTGCCATCACAGATGACAATTGCATTTTGTCTTTCCAGAGGGAGATCAGGTCTGCCATATAAACTATTAGCTATATATACGCCTATTTTCTGCAGACCGCAGCTGTATGTCACAATTCACACAGCAATCTCCAATTTCCTCATGTTGAGGAGCCATATCCTCTGAAGCACCACTGTTAAATTGGGTGTTTTGGGTGTTAGTGCTGCGACGCAATATTCTTTGAGCTTGTAGCCAACATTGTCCACATGCTTCATCAGTAGGAGTAAGCTAAAACAATAATTAATACAATCAATATTTATAACAACAGAAGTAATAAGAAAATATTTTTATAAAGACAAAATATATATTTACTTGAATATATCCACTGTGAAATGTTTGCAGCAAGTTGTTGTTCTTCATCAGTACTGTTTTCTCTCAGTACTAAACGACTTCTGCTTCTTAGAATGGAACGGCCACATCAAACACAAACATTTTGATGTCCAACTTGTCTTTCAGGTGCAACTTGGTTATTTGCATGACTTGCTAATTCCCAACAAGCCTGAACGCGGAATAAACAATGCAAGTAAACACTAATGAGTTGGAAAGTAAACAAATAACAGACGGCAAACAGATCGCAAGGATACGTACGACGACTGTGACAGATCACAGGATGACAGTAATTGTTAGAAATGCGAATTGTTTAATGTTGCCAGGTACAAACTGTAAAAACTAACGATTATGTTATTTTTTCTTTAATTATTTTAGAATACAGTTTATAGTTGAGATTGGAATATTGCAATCGCATTAATATCTATTAATATAAAAAGAAAAAAATGTGTTCATAATGTTATTATAAAACGATTGTTAGTTTATAACCATCCAGCCAACACTCATATTCTACTAATAAGTATTATTCTACTGAAAAGGGCAATGATTACTTTCAACACCGCTGTTTTCGTTTAGTTATTGCTACTTTTACTTCTGATTTAACAAAATATTTATTTATGATTTTTTTCTCTTTTCCCACAAAATAAAAAAAAACTTTAATCAGGAAAATAAACTATTTTACTTAATCTACAAAATGCATATAATTTAGTTTAGGCTCGTTTCTGAAATAGAGCGACACTGATACTGCCGATCTTCTTTGACACATGCAAATGTCAAACTTACAAATAATGTTGCCAGCTCTTTGGTGTAGTGTTGTACCTACGATACCGGTTTGTTGAATCGTAACTTTTTATATTTACTAGACGATTAGAAAAAAAAATTACAGATGCCATCAGTGTTGTTCTCGTAAACGCCGTGCGCACTTTTTGAAACACTTTCGCGCGTCTAAAATTTAAAATGGATGTCGTAAAATGTATCAATTTGGTTTACGGATAACCCCTACCGTGAAACATGCCAACTTTGCCCCCTTTTTTAGAATAATTACAATTTTAATACGATTTTTCTATGGAGGCGTAAGTATTTTCCTTTATCAGCTACAACTTTAAGATCATGCGCATGTGTGAGTATTGCTAAATTTACTATTATTTAACATTTAATTCAATATTTGTTCGATTTTGTTGGCGGGCAAAGTTATCTGGACCTTTAGCCAACTTTGCCCACATTGATTTTTGACGCAAATACAACCTCTAAGCAGATGACATAAAAACCAGTACAAGAATTTTGGTAAAGATGGCGCTTACTTTAGGAAAGTAAACGACACTATGAAAAGTTTCTTATTAAAATGACGGGGCAATGTTACCCTGGCATTTTTTACCTTTTTCATACAATTCACATTTCGCCTTTTAAAAGTGCTAGGGTTGGCACATGGTGAAAAATATTCTGTTTTTTTTCCTTTCTACAAAGAATATGTGTTCAGGTAAATAAAAAGAAAAACGTTTCCCACTTATTAGTATTTAATAAAAACTGAAAATACAATTAACACTTTTATGGATAAAATAAGTAGGTACTACTAATAGAGATCAATTCAAGTAACTCGTATGTGGTAGGTAAATTAAATAGACTTGAACAGACATTTTGTTTAGTAATTATATAAAAAATTATATATTTATTTAGTTTCATTTGCATAAAGTTATAAAATAATGAAATATTTTATGGATATTTTTATTAGTGGCCAATAATAATTGATGTTTTAATTATTGTTTTTTAACAATTTACTGATTCACAAATTAAAGTTTGAACTTAAATAACTGGAGAAGACATAAAATTGGTTTATAATGATGATTATGACTCCAATCATATCATGTCTATTATTTCTAAATTTAAACACATAGGTACACTTACCCTAACCATAATTATGTAGACATCTATAAAAAATCAGTAGGAGTTTCTTACTCTTAATGTTTATCCTCAGGTAAAGTTATATCAGAAATCAAGGTTTTTGAATCTACCCCGCAATAACAACATTTATCACATATTTTTTATATCACAATTTTATTGTTCATTACTATTAACGTCTCACTGATTCACATATTATGGATGTTTGCGCTGGGCGGGATTGGAACCCGCGATCCTGTGTTTCGGAGGCAGGCATACTACCAACAAGGCTACGGGATCGACAAGTATAAGAATAACAAAAAAAAAACAAATTATAATGTAGTGTGGAGCAGGTACCTAAAGTAATCTTTGAATTTTATTAATTAAATATCTAATATAAGTATGTTGTAAATTAAATAACCTCAGCAGTAGCCATAAATTAAAAACGGAAAAAATACAAGGTTTCGTAATGTGCCAACCCTAAGCCTTTTTTGATGGCGGGCAATGTTGTCAATCGTAGGTTGGAACATTACTAGATAACTTTACCCATCATCATAACTTTATTTATAAAAGACTCTGAGCAATGAACCTTACATTAATATACTCTACAAATAATTTTAAAGGACATGATACAAAGTCAACTAACCTGTGTTTTCGCCATTCCGCAGAATTTACTTCGAAATGTACACTAAAATTTGCCCGCAAAAACACGCACCTCACTCGACGAGTTCCAACAAGTTACTAAACAAAGTTAGCGACAAACACGATAGTTAGTGTTGCCATACATATAACCTATTTTCCACTAAAGTCAATCAATGTTGCCAGAATATTAAGATATTTTTGCACAACAAAGAAATGCTTATAAATTGTTCTTTGGGCAAAGTTTCCCTTAGGGGCAATGTTGGCGTATTTCACGGTATATAATCGTAAACGTTACGTTTGAACTTTATTTAAATCGTCCATCGTTAAGGTGAATGCTTCAGGTAGCCCGCGAAATTCAAATATTCTTAAATTTTTTGCAATTTGCAAGTCAGTATTAGGTTATATGGTGATCAAAATTTATATAGCTTGCTACATATTAGTAATCTATGCATTGCATACGAACCTCTATAGTTCGTTTTTTAATCTCAGAGACTAATCTGACATTTAAGTCTTTTGTGTTTGCGTTATTTTATTATAGAAGTTTGACATTACACTTGTCAGATTTGTCTCTGGGATTAAAAAAAACGAATTAATTTTCGTTGAGTTTGATTCTGTTACTTTTTTGTGTTAAATTTTGTGATTTTGTTGCGTTTTTGTTTTGGCTGAACATTTTATATCATTTAGCCAAACGGAAAAAGATATGATCATGAACGCTTACAAATATATGTACCTACTGAAAAGAAAACCGAATCTTCAACCGAGACGCCGATAATAAACGAATGTGTTTTATAAACTGCCGAAATCCTGACCATATCCAGAGCTACAATCTACAGGGTGCTGAAGGAGCACAAAGAGATTGAAAATTTTAGCTCTCCGAAAATACCTGGCCCTAAATTAAATTTCAATGATAAATTGGACAATTTCACTCTTTCGGCTATACGTTGAAAAATCCATCAATTCTTTTATAGAAACGAATCACCATCCTTGAACAAGTTGCATTAATAGTTTATAATATACATAGATTTAAAGTAAAATGACATACATGATTAATGAATACCTGTAACTAACTAATTAAAAATGTAGGTTTCACATATATCGCACGCCCAGATCAACACTGCACTAAGTCAAAATAGCTTATTTTTCAGAATGGATGGAAAAACCATTATTTCATGTTATGTCAAAGGTATTGCGAATGTCCTGAATATTGCATGTGAAGAATCCAATGCGTATCAGTATTATATAAATACGCCTGTCTTCGTGGTTAGCGCGGAAAATTTTTGGATATTCTTTTAAATAAAAAACTCGGTTTTAAGATTTTTCGACATAATACAGTGTTGTTCTGGGTGTGCGATATATCTATACCTTATTACTTTTGTATTATTTCGTTTTAAATAACTACCTACACCTTTTATTCAGGATAACTTATTATTAAAAAAAAAAAAACGATACTACTTGATTTTATTGACGGCAATTTGCGGTGTGGCACATCACTATTTAAGAATTGCAAAAAACTGACAACCCACGTAATGTCAGTTTAGTCTCCGAGATTAAAAAACAGACTTTAGAGATGATTTACAACAATTAAGTACACTAACAACCGACTTAAAATTAAACAAAACAACAGACAAAAAAAAAACTACAAAGTGATAAATAGCTTTTATTTCGGAAGTCGGTGTCGTTGGTTCCGCATTTTCTTATTTTGACACCGACTTCCGAAATTTAAGTTACTTATCATAGTTTTTTTTTTGAAGTCTGTTGTTATTTTTTGTAAAAAAAGTTTTTATTTTTCACTTTCTAACCTACCCTACACAAATTCAATTAACACTAGTGCATTGAAGAATTGAAGACACCGACTAGAAGAATCATCAAAAATTCACATAGAAATGCCGGACATGCAGTACATTTACGCATATAACTTCATACATAAGAATAAGTACCTAATGTATTATATACTAAAACCTTCCTGAAAGTATATAGATCACATTAGTGAAAGAATGATCAAAATTGGTTCATTAGTTTTTGAGAAAATCGCGGACATATAAACATATACAACATTATTTTTAGTATAATGCGAAACCCGAAACACGTGTCTAGTATTTTTATGTAAAGAATCTATGTACAAAATTTCAAAACTGTATCATGAATAGTCACAAACTTATAAGCTTGTTATGTTACCTGTTTGTCCGTACAAAAACATGCTCACCCGCGCCGCCGCCGCGTGCCGTTCGGGCGATTGTATTGTAATTAACTGGTGATAACATTTTCCATCACACTTGCAGGCTTTGGACTGTCGTAATGGTCAAGTGTAGGTAGTTATTATAATGTACTTTATTCGTAAATAAATGCAGCCGTAAGCTACGAATAAGTAATTACTTATTCGTAAGCTGTAAGTGATACAATGAAGTCAATGCGATTTGTTGCACCTTATGTCAACCACTTAAAGTTCAAAGTGGATGAAAAGTGTTAAACATCGCATTACTTAACCACAGCAGGCTGTAGGTACAAATATAATAACTTTCTACAATTAACCATCTTGGCGTGTTTAAAAATGTTAATCATCACGGCAAAGCATTGTTTTCCACGATACTCTGATGCCGAATTGCTCCTCGTACCGCCGCACTGCCAGGGATACGTTATCACCACAAACCGGTAGTGTACGTACCGTTTCTGTGTACTGTGTAACACTGGCCCGTGCGTAGTTTACAGAAATTAATTGGAAACAAGCTGATGATGGTTTCTATTTGAACTATACTACTCACCACCGTGCTAAAGTAAATTTATAGGGTATATACTGCTAGGGAAAGATTCAATTAAACAAGTACCTTCTTACACAATACAAGTTTATTGGAATTAATACAAAATTAAGGCACACATACAAACAAAGTGGCGAGCCACTAAAATAATGCCTCTTTCCCTGCTACTATGGCATTCACCCACACAACTAGTCTCCGTACCTAGTAGTATGGGTGAAAACCTGCATGAGACAATAGCAGTTTCTCAGAGTCGCTATGCGAGTCCGCGAGGGAATAGATCAATAACCTTACTAGCTCACGTACATGTGTCGACCTATTTGGACTGTGCTCATATGGGGAAAATAACTAATATGCTAAGCAAACCCGAGACACTATCTTACAACAACTGGTCTTAACACCTAGCCTTTTTACAAAAGGCCTAACTCTCTCATAGGTTAAATTATACTCTTACACAATAACCTCTCAGTTTTGATCTCAGTCAGTTGACGGATCGTCGGTCCTTGGCTTCGCTCACAGGAGGTTCCTGTGAGCACACGCGAACGCGGCCTACGGACGAGATGGTGACGCTTTCGTTACCTGGAGTGGCGTACTTCCCTCATAACCGGGAACCGGCTAAGTAAGGCCTTCCTGAACGTCGGATGACCACACCGCAAGGGATAACCTTAAAGCCGCCTGCGCTCTGATGAATTCCAAATCATCACACAACGGCGCAACATCCAGGCATCAATTTAGCTGCGCATAGCACCAATCAAAATGAAGGCTAGCATAACAAGCCAGACCTGTAACAACGTCCTCGTGTCAGAACATACATGCAAGAGACCTGGGCTATAGGCTGTCCAGCAAGAATAAAGCAAATGGTTTAATACTCACAGGATTCTGCTCTTACTGGATTATATTAAAACCCCATCGGGTTATTTGGGCACATCCCGTTCCTCTCAGGATATAAAGTCCCTCTCAAACAGCCCCCAGGCTCGTGTTCTTGGTCGTAAAAGACCGGACACGGAACACCGTTTTCTCCAAACCAATCTGACAGTTTCTCGAATAATCTTCCACAGACTATATAAGATTATTATCGATTTTTATCTTTAATACAATCGACTATGTTTTTAATTAAAAATATGGTGAATTATGTATGTTTGTTTATTTGTTTTAATTAACTGTTAAACTGCAATTCATTTACTAAACACAAAAAACCGTCTTTGCGTAACGTAAACCACCATGTCAATCGCTATTCCACGACAGGTGTCGCTAGTATTAGTTTTGCAACGTCACAATGCCCCTCTTCCCACAATAAGGTTTTTGTGTACGCAAAAACCAACACCGCCCTCGGTGTTACAACACTGGAGTGGGTAAACAAATTCTCATAGAAAGCTAAGTGGAAGAGTACAAATCTTTATAATCTGATGATTCTGAAACGACAGATATAATAATTTTTAAGATGGAATATAAATAATTTCCTTAATTTCTCCTACTGTAAGTAAATGACCAACCTTATAAAATCCAAACTGCCAGGAAACTTATTCTGCTTACAAATCTTCCTACATTCCGGGCATAACCCCCCCATTCTTTCATACATCCCTAAATTTTCCTCTCTTTCAATCCTGTATCAACCTGCATTCATATCGCAGGAAGCCACCTCTTGCATACTCCCGAATTCCGTCTGTATACCAGTGGAACTCTGCATTGTTTAATACAAATCTAAACGATCCTCCTGGTGAATATGTTCAGCGAGCTGATACATATATAGGGCAACCAATGTGCATAACTCACCAGGCAAGACGTATACAGCGTTCCCAGAAATAAAACTTCTGAAAACATAATGGTGGTTTGGCTTATTTTAAGAGTCACCGGCCGCTCGTAACTAGATAAGCACTAGTGCTATGTAAAGTCTCACCGAAGCAACAATGCTTTCTCGGCAAAACAAAACATTAGTGAAGGCCTATTTTAGAAGTCACAATCCGCTTCATAAAAAAAATACAACCAAGCAAACTTGGCTATAAACAATGTGTAGGCTTATTTTAGAAGTCACTATCCGCTTCAGTCAAGGCCTATTTTAGGAGTTACTACCCGCTCCATATGAGAAACCAACCAAGCTTGATTACAAAAGTTATGGACCGAGCCATAAAATAAGTTTGTTACTAAACGCATGGCATGCAAACGTATGCATGCAAAACGGCATAGTTCCCGTATAAATTTTAAACAAAACCCTAAACTCGCGTTCATAATTTAATATAATAAACAAAACAATGTAAATACCATGTGCAGCATTATAGTTACGTTACGCCTCGTCGTCGTTATTCGAATAGACCTCAAAACAACACGTGAAAACACGGACTACGGCTAATATATTGTAAACTGCTACATCATATAAATTGACATGGCAAAAAGCAAACTAAGCCATTTAATTATATAAAAAAAGAAAATTAAAAAAATATATATATTTATATCAATTATGGCTGAATATATCCCTGTCTGGCTTGAATAGTGTTGAGTCTGACGTGTTGAGTTTGTTATAATCAGAAACACTTAAAAAAAAAACTATTTACCCATTTCGACCGGTTCTGGTGGTTGTTGACTGACTGTATCCAGTTTTTTTAGAATATTTGGTACAATTTTATGTTCTGGAATTAATTAATATTAAAATTAATAAGCAAAAAAAAATTCTAAATAAATAATCTATTTTTTCTTTTATAAGACGATAAAACTGATTTTGCTGTTTAAATGTCCCTTTCCACCATGTTAGTGTGTGGTGCGCCCATAGTGAACTTGAGGTACGTTAAACTTCTATAGTAGCCTATGAAACTCTGATCCCGTGAATTTAACCTCATAAATGGTAATTACGGTTTCAGGAATCCCGTGAGCAAGAAGAACATACATAATTTATTCTCAAAGTTCCGGCTACCAAATCACTAGTTGTGTAATGGTATCAGTAACATTTTTTTTTTTTTTATAACAGCTAAAAAACTACAAGTAAAAGTACGAGTCGCACACAAATAATGCATAAACCGCAACCTCATACGTCAATTCGTCCTCAAGATGGGAATGTCAATATACTGTCTCCAAATCCAATATTATTATAATTATTATTTTTAATTTGTAACGTTATTATTTCGATATAATAAATGCAAAATTAATAACAAGAAACTAAACGCAAAACGTGTACAACTTCAATCTTGTTTCCGAACGCACCGTAATATTTCAAAACGTTAAACATCAAATGTCACCAATGACTTGCGTTTTATAGGTTAAGTATCCATGAATGAAAACGAATGTTGATATCCAGAACCTCAAAAATAGAATAGAATGTTGATACAAACAATGCTGTTTTATGGAATGCGTGGTTGTATTTCTAAATCTGGGTTTAATGATGAGTGTTTTAACGTTAAACGTCTAAGTGACCGACCAGTTGTCATAAAAATTCCAAGTGTTTCGTTTCAATGAAAGTTGACTGTTATTGTTCAATAAATTCGACAAATTTCAGCTCCCTGTATTAATAGTAAAACTCGCCTGTAGTGTTATTATCTTACCATTGAAATCTTCCATAACAAAGAAAAGACCGCTAGAACACCACTGAGAACTGCGTCATAGAAACTTTACAATTTTTAAGTTTACCCCCAAATTATTTTATTACTGCTACAGAAATTTATATTGGGTTTATTGAGTTATAATACAATGTTTCACTATATAAATGCAATACAGTTTATCTGAACATGAACTGAAACAAACACATGAACATAAACAAGAACTGTTATGTTTTATATTGTAAACAAATTATCTTCCAATTATAATAATTATTACTTGTACCTGTGTGTTGCAATAAATAAACTTTTCCACAAATGCAAACTAGTATGTTACAAAAACTTCCAAAATATAGGTAATATTAAGTCATCAACCTTTAAACAAACATTTGGTACATACATAGTCCCAAAATAATTAACAGAATGCAACTTGTTCAACTTGTGAGTTGAGCATACATACAAATAAGGAAATGACCTTTATCAACACTCTGCACCTTACCGGTCTTACAAAGAAATGGTTAGATTGTGGTGCGTTGACCACTTTCAGTTTAAAACTTATAAACTAGCCTTAAACTAAAACGAATATCCGCCAACTGAAAGGACTGAGAGAACTGAGAGAGAGAGAGAGATACCGTTATCAATCTGTTCACCTTATACAATTAAATAATTATATACCGTTGGGCGCCAACTGTATCACTAACATATTGTCAATTGGGTCGACCTAATTAGGTCTGACGCTCATATGGGTAAAATAACTAATATGCTAAGCAAACCCGAGACACTATCTTACAACAACTGGTCTTAACACCTAGCCTTTTTACAAAAGGCCTAACTCTCTCATAGGTTAAATTATACTCTTACACAATAACCTCTCAGTTTTGATCTCAGTCAGTTGACGGATCGTCGGTCCTTGGCTTCGCTCACAGGAGGTTCCTGTGAGCACACGCGAACGCGGCCTACGGACGAGATGGTGACGCTTTCGTTACCTGGAGTGGCGTACTTCCCTCATAACCGGGAACCGGCTAAGTAAGGCCTTCCTGAACGTCGGATGACCACACCGCAAGGGATAACCTTAAAGCCGCCTGCGCTCTGATGAATTCCAAATCATCACACAACGGCGCAACATCCAGGCATCAATTTAGCTGCGCATAGCACCAATCAAAATGAAGGCTAGCATAACAAGCCAGACCTGTAACAACGTCCTCGTGTCAGAACATACATGCAAGAGACCTGGGCTATAGGCTGTCCAGCAAGAATAAAGCAAATGGTTTAATACTCACAGGATTCTGCTCTTACTGGATTATATTAAAACCCCATCGGGTTATTTGGGCACATCCCGTTCCTCTCAGGATATAAAGTCCCTCTCAAACAGCCCCCAGGCTCGTGTTCTTGGTCGTAAAAGACCGGACACGGAACACCGTTTTCTCCAAACCAATCTGACAGTTTCTCGAATAATCTTCCACAGACTATATAAGATTATTATCGATTTTTATCTTTAATACAATCGACTATGTTTTTAATTAAAAATATGGTGAATTATGTATGTTTGTTTATTTGTTTTAATTAACTGTTAAACTGCAATTAATTTACTAAACACAAAAAACCGTCTTTGCGTAACGTAAACCACCATGTCAATCGCTATTCCACGACAGGTGTCGCTAGTATTAGTTTTGCAACGTCACAACTGGACGTTTGTGTATGAGAAAGTCATGGTTACACGACACTTTTTACATACGATAGGTAAGTACACGATCAACCGAAACACAACTGTAAGGCCCGCGGCGGCCGCGCGCTCGCGATTATGCAGTTGGACGGGAACGCGACACGTGCGCGCCAACCCCGTAGTACCCGGGCGACTGAAGGGGTTGCTGCACCCCCGCCCCGGTCGCCCCGCTCGCTGTGCGCCCGCGCCGCGCCTATTCTGCGCGTATGGTAGATAACTACCTACTTAGTGTCGCTCCTCGGGTGTCCAACTTTTAACTTTTTTTAAATATTTTTGGGCCAAAATATAACATGGGGTAAAAATTATTGGAATCGATTCAGTTACTTATTCTGAACAAACTATATTCAGGTTTCGCATATACTAAAAATAATGTTGTATACATACGGGTCGAATACAGAACCTCCTTTTTTGAAGTCGGTTAAAAATATTATAATATAGTCTATCTATTCACATTGACATAGCAAATAAATTGAGAGCCAAACAATTTGGAACGAAGTTCTTTAAAGGAGCTTGCTGTAGGAGTAAACTTGGAGGAATCGTCACGTAACGAAAAAGCGTTATGCCTCTTCCATGCGACTTTTTATTACATATTCAAATAAACAAATAATTAAAAACATTCAAATCATAAATCAAATTAAATTTAGTTCTGACCACAGACCTGTACGCGCAATAATTAAACTAGACGCCAAAATTAATCGGAAAAAATATATGAAAAATCAAATAAGAAAATTAAACAAACAATCACTCGTACTAGGAAGTAAACAATTTAAACTAGAGCTACGAAACAGTTTTGATATGCTTGATTCAAAAATTGAAGAAAAAGGTGTCCAGCAACAATACGACGAAATAATACAAATTTTAACTAAAGCCAGCAAAATAGTAACACAAATCAAAAACAAAAGCAAAAAACTATCAAACGAAACTGTAATATTAATAGATCAAATGCAGACTTTGTATACAAGCAGAGATTTACAATATAGACTTAAAGATAAAGAGGTTAAACGTAGTATTAGAAAAGATATTAGAAATTACAACAATAGACTAGTTCAGGATGCTCTAGAAAATAACTGCTCTCTGAAAATAGCAAAACAAGATATTTCAAATCACAAGTCATGGATCACATATTTAAAAGATGGCAATGGTAAGAAGCAAATGAATAGATCAAAAGTATTAGATATATGTACAACATTTTATAAATCCCTCTACTCCGACAACACTCAACCACCCTCAACACCCGATTATTTCTGCCCTGACAGTATTCCACCTATAACCGGATACGAGGTTCATGTAGCCCTAGTATGTTTTTGTAGTAATGAAACGCAACCGTCTTGCTCCCAAGCTAGTTTATTACTGCCGGTGCCCTCACACCACAGATTACTAATATCGCTGACAACATGTAGATAATAAAGAATTATGCACATACATGACATCTCCCTCCAACATTAATTTGAAAACCTGTAACAATAACAACTAACATTCTTACCAACAAGTCCACACAAAATTACTTAATGTTCTTATAAATACTTAACCTACTTAAAATATTTCTTATAACAAACATGTTTCCTTAACCTCTTAGAACGTCCGACCGGGGTAGTGTTTACAACATTTGAGTTAATATCCTCATTTGGATCGACACACTGTTCATCCGATCGGATACTGTCTTCCATCACTTCACAAGCCTCCACCCAATCCTCATCGTCTGAAACTCTCTGATCCCTCACGTTATCAGCACTTATTGCTTTGGTATTCCTATCACGGTCAGCCGTGACCTGCCCCTCCCTTTTCTCCATAGTGCTAGCCGATGGAGCTGGAGACATTAGTGACGGCAAGGTCGCGGAAGATCGTTCATTAGATGGCGATGCGAAGGTTGGAGACTGCAGTGGTGATGGCGATGGAGCGTCCAACGCCGACACAGTCAGTGGATTGCCATCTGGTACATTGTGGACACTGGACGCTCCCTCTGACGACGGACTAACAGCTGCTACATCACTGTTATGCACAATTATATATTTTCTCATTTGATCTATGTGTCTGTTACTGCTGATTCCATAATCGTTAAAATATATTTCATACAGTCTATTACCTATTATCTTCTTAACGACACCTATACTCCAAATACATTTTCTAGCGATAAACCATTTCGCCCATACCGTTTCTCCTACTTGAAAACACCTCTTACATTTCATTGCTGTTTGTTCAGTGTGTTTATCTATATTTTTGTTTTGTGGTAAAATCAAATCCAACCTACATCTTAAATTCCGTCCTAACATTAACATAGCTGGCGTGACACCAGTCGCGCAATGAACAGTATTCCTAAAATCAAAGAGTAAACCCTGTAATTTTTCCTGAATATCTTTCTGACATAATCTATCTTCTGCGAACATGCACTTTATCATCTTCTTACAAGTTTTAACAGAATTTTCTGCCTGCCCGTTACTGGCAGGATGATAAATAGGTGAATTTAGATAATCAATTCCATTAGCTCGGCAAAATGTATGAAATTCCGCTGAGCTAATTTTAACATCATTATCTGACACAATAACATGAGGCACACCGAACCTTGAAAACATATCTTTCAATTTTTGAATAAGAGCATTGGTAGAAGTGCCACGATCCATATGTACACACTCCAGCCATTTGGAATACGCATCCACAACAATAAGATACACTGCCTGCCCTATAGACATATAGTCAATATGTATGCGGTGCCAGGCGGTCGGGGGGCGCGGCCAGGGCGCGGGCGGCGCGCGCGGCGGCGCACTGCGCACGCTGGCGCACGCGGCGCACGCCCCCACCCATCGCTCGATATCGGCATCGATCCCCGGCCACCACATTCGACTACGAGCCGCACTCTTGGTCTTTACGATTCCAAAATGTGCTGAATGCAATTCTTTTAACATTTTGTCCTTGTAAATAGTCGGAATTACTATCCTATGACCGCGAAACAAACAACCATCGATAACTTCTAAATCCGTTTTGCAATGAAAGTACGGCGATATAGATTTACATCGTATTTTCCTAGGCCAACCATTATTCATATACTTTATAACTGTTTTCAATACATGGTCGGCAGCAGTAGCCCGTCTAATATCATCGAACAAAACCGGTTGTACGCTGGCGTCTAAGAAAAGAAAGTACTTTGAGGAACCGTCCTCTTGCTTATCACTCTTATCAGTATCACTGACCGCTACCGTTAACGGCGACCGAGAAAAATAATCTGCTATTTGATTGTTTTTAGCGTCTACGTACTGTACTGTATAGTTGTATGCGCCTAAAATTATTGCATACCTCTGTAGACGCAGAGCGGCCGTCACCGATATAAGATTTCGTTTGCCAAAAATTGTTAACAGAGGCTTATGGTCTGTTTTTAAAATAAAAGGCTCCTGGCGGCCATAAAGATATTGGTGGAAATGTTTTACCCCGAATATAATAGCAGTCGCCTCTTTATGAATTTGGCTATAATTCTTTTCACTTGCCGTCAGTGATCGTGATGCGAACGCGATTGGCCGCTCCCGGCCATCTGCGTCCCGGTGCGCGAGGACGGCGCCGAGCCCGCACGGCCCCGCGTCTACCGTCAGTACCAGCGGTGCCTCCGCCTGGAAATGCGCCAGCACCCGCTCACTGGCCAACTCGCTTTTAACACTATTGAATGCCGCTTGCTGTCGCTCGCCCCACTGCCACTCTGCGCCCGTGCGCAGCAATTCGTTCAGCGGACTCAGTACAGTAGAAGCACTCGGAATAAAATTCCTGTAATAATTTACTACACCTAGAAATCGTTTCACTCCTAAAACGTTGGTAGGCGCAGGTGCATCTAGCATTGCCTCGACTTTAGTTGGGCACGTTCTCAACCCATTCTTATCGATGACGTAACCTAGATAAGTCACACTACTCTTAAAAAACACACATTTGTCCTTTTGAAGACGCAATCCTGCATCTTGTATTCTCCTTAATACCTCTCGTAATCTAGACAAATGAATTTCTCTTGTTTTGCCCGTGATACAGATACATTGCCCGTGATACAAATAAATGCTATAATGAGCCATGATGATAAAAGCCGATAGTGATTTTTCAGTATTACTGTACTATTATAAATAGGATTTGCTAATAGGACATTTTGTTTAAGTGTCGTTTTAATTTAAGTCGTTTTGCTATTATGATGACCATTTGTTTTTAGGACTTTTTGATGCGGAGAGAAAAAATGTATGTTCACATTGACGTTTAATCATAAATTAACTCTAAGCAATATTTATCAGTAAGGGGTAAACATGTATAAGATTATTAAGTAAGAATTTCATTCAGAAGATGGAGCGACGAGAACGGATGGATCAGTTGGCCAGAGATGAGGTGTCACAATGGCGTTGGACGCGCGCAGACGAAGAAGCATTCCGTCGTACCGTTGCTTCCTATGGAGTGGAGTTCGACCCAACCACTAAAAGTCTTCGCTGGAGTCGTTTTAGAACACTTGCACGATTGGACACTAAAAGTGATGATGCTTTAACGGATTATTTAAAGGCATTTATGGCCATGTGCAAACGTCAGTGTGGACTTTCTGTGGGAGAAGCTGAGCTACCGACAAGAGCAGATTTAAAAGCAGAGCCTATAGGAGAAGAGAGAGCTATTGCTACTCTTGAAAGGTAATGTTATCATATTACTTATCTATACTTATAATAAATCTGTATTCTGTAGAAGTGAAAATTCTGTACATTGAAAATATCACTGTGTTACTAGACCGACACCGAACCCAACAATGTGATTAAAAAAATTTTGTCTGTCTGTTTGTTCAGGCATCACGCAAAAACTACCGGTTCGATTACGATGAAACTTGGTATAATTATTTTTTAATATCCTGGGCACCACACTGGGTACTTTTTATCCCGGAAAAGTATATACAATAAAAAACCAAACTTAATTTTGCGGTTCGATCCCTAGACCCGATTACTGTACCAACCGCAAATAATAAGTTTGTCGTAGGCTACATCACCCGCAGTGGAGTTCACTAAGGGGCGCTGCACACGACTAAGATACTATAATATTTTATCTTAAGATACAATATCGCTCGCCATACAATTCAATGGACTATCACACATGACGAACATAATAATCTAAAATAATATTATAAAGAGGTGAAATTTGTTTGTTTGTATGTATGTAGGATATAAGCAAGGATATAGGCTATTTAACATCACGCTGCGACTCTTCGGAGCCGAGCAGAAAGAAAAAAAAGTCAGAAAGAACGCCAAGCGAAAACGAAGTAATAGCGCGGGCAGGCGATGCAATGCGATGTGTCGGGGGTACCAAACATTCCACGCGGACGAAGTCGCGGGCAGAAGCTAGTTTCGAATAAAGTTGCTTGGTAAACTGTTTCGAAAGAGTCCACTAAACGTTACCCACAGATCGAAAACTGTAAAGTTTTGACAGTTCGATTCGGTATGAAGACATAAAGTCTGAAACTTTGTACTTTGACAGCTAAAAACAACCTAAATACAGTAATCATAATTATGGCCAATAAATTAAAAATACTGTTAACTAATTTAAGCGTTGTTTGAAGTAAAAATGTAAAGTTTTTTATAATGTTTTCATTGCTGCCTATAACCAAATATTGCACGACTCATAATACGAAGAATTAGAGAGTGCTTTACGATCGAAACATTTTATTTGTTTCCTCTCTGCAACTGTTTCTATTCGAAGTATTCTCCGCGAAATTTGACACATTTTTCCATACGATGGAAGTGATGGAACCAATCATTGAAGCAACCATTCCATTCGGAAGTTGGGTCTCCAAAATGGCCGTTTTGTAGGCGTCCACAGCTTCTTCAGGTGATGAAAATCTCTGTCCACGCAATTTATTCTTTACCTAAAACCTTGTGACAAGACCGAGAATCTTTTTTAAATAAATAAATGGTATTCGATTTTTAAAACCAAGGAGTTTTCAATTAAAAAGATTTTAATATGACAGGAGCATTGGAAATATTCCATTCTCGATACTTTTAGTGCAGCCCTCGTACACAACGGAAGCTCTCAAAAGGAATAATTTTTCCCGTTTTTGCAACATTTTCCATTGATGGTACTCTCCTATTGGACGTAGCGTCATGCCTATATAGTCTATATAGCCCACAGGCTATATAGACTATATAGGCATCACGCTCTCACGCTACTTCCATTTATCGAGGAAGGCTATAGCCTTCCTCGATAAATGGACTATCCAACACAAAAATAATTTTTCAATTCGAACCAGTAGTTCCTGAGATTAGCGCGTTCAACCAAACAAACTCTTCATCTTTATAATATTAGTATAAATTTAATGGAGATTAATTCTGTGCTTTTCAAAAATTGATTTGATGCAGTAGAAACGAAAAACATATCTCTAAAAAAATTCCCGTCAATCAAGTGTAAAACCTGAAAACATTGTAGCTTGCGAAAAAATCAATTAATTGAGTAATTTTTTTTTTAATAAATACTTTTCCCATATTATAGAAGGAACCATATTGAAAATGGCTCTTTTATTCAACGTGTTATAATTAATAAAAATAAAAAGTAACAGGTAGAATGTATTCTAAAATCTACTCTTTTTTTATTATTATGTTATGATTTTTTTTTTATACGAACAAATGAGCATTATGAGTCGTGCACTTTTGGATTATCCAAATTTTTTATTTGGAATATTTTAGGTGGTTTGTCAAATTCACGTTTCACATAAAGTAACAAGCGAAATTGTTCTACGTAAACTAACAACCGAAATCGTACTAGGTAAACCAACAACCGAAATAAAACAAAATCTTCCTCCTCCTAATCTTCTTCGTGTGTGTCAACGGGACAACAGCATTTCAAATTTTGTTTTTCACTTAGCCACTTCCACAGCGTCGTCGGTGGCAGAGCAGAGGTCACTGACTGCATGTTTTGAGACACAAGTTCCCTTCATACTGTTTAAGCGGAACGGCGCTGATCTTAGAAAAAGGAGTTTTTCGTTTTTTTCTCCAAAATCAAGTTAATGGTTCCTTTGACCACTATACTGTTTAAATTGATTTAACTTACTTCCGACTTATTTTACGGCTTTACCGTCGTGCAAATTTCGCTTTTTATGTAATCTTCTACATAATTTATTATAGAGTTTATGACCGCCGAAAAAATTGTCGTTTTTTAAAGCAATAAAAAAAAACCGGAAGTTTTTCGAATCAAACTCTTTTCAACCGGACGTTTTGCGAATCTGACCTTCTGCGCCAAGACCGTATTTAATTTCTAATCTAATACCTTTTTACAGGATTGATCTTCTGCGAGTTTTACGTGAAGAAGTCGCTCCACACCCTGCACTGGATACTCGATTGGCTTTATGTGAGCGATCACCGGACACTCCACCGTGGTGGCAACCGGCTCGACACGACAAACTGTTGGTTTTAGGTGTCTGCAAGTAAGTTTTATTTGCATTGCTTTTAATACAATTCACTTTTGCTGTGTTTTTCGCAAAGTAGGACGAAGGCAAACACGTTTATTCGTAGGATAAGGTACACTCGCCAGCAAAATTGCACGGATACCTTAGTGTCTATTTTCCCGAGAACGTTTGAGTGCAAGTTTTCGAAAATAAACTAGATGGCGTTAGTTTCTGCACAACTATTTTATTTATTATTTATTTATTTCAAAAATCTGATAACAGAGATCCGTAGTGTTAGTAAAGTGCCTTATACCTAGTGTTAGTATACAGGGTGAATTTTCCAAGTGGGCGTGGATGGCCAAATTCTAAACTATGAGGAATAGCGAAAAGTACTCAAAGGAGTCGCGGGCTCGATTTTGATGAAAACTAAAACTGCATCATTGGATTTTTGAAAATTCAATATTTCTAGCCAGGAATCGAACCTGTTGATTTTGAAAAAAAAAACACACACTGTATTATTACACCATTCGATAGTGTCCCTAATAAGGATCAAATTCTGGGAAGTAATGACATACGGCAAACTTAAGGAAAATGTTGAATTTTAATAAACTGCTTCTTTTTTCATACCTTGTTCGAAATGATGCTCAATATTTTTACACCCGAAATACTCGTAGCGCAGTCACCTTCACAAAATTATGTTCTAAATTCAAATTTTAAATTGCAGTACAATCCTTGAGACGTCGAATCCAGCTATGTATTCAAAAACAATTGTCATAATTTTGAACAATTAATCATTAATTTTGAACAATTAATCAGTTAAGGTTTAATAGGTAGGTAGCATAAGAAAATAAAAAAGTATTTTGATAAAAATGAGCTCTTTCCTTTAGTTTGCCGTATGTCATTACTTCCCAGAATTTGATCCTTATTAGCGACACTATCGAATGGTGTAATAATACAGCGTGTGTTTTTTTTTTTGTCAAAATCAACAGGTTCGATTCCTGGCCAGAAATATTGATTTTTCAAAAATCCAATGATGCAGTTTTAGTTTTCATCAAAATCGAGCCCGCGACTCCTTTGAGTACTTTTCGCTATTCCTCATAGTTTCGGATTTGGCCATCCACGCCCACTTGAAAAATTCACCCTGTATATGTTACCGGCCAAACCCGATTTTAGGATGAACTAGTTTTGCCTAGGCCAAACCAGTTCTCTTTCGCTCGCTCTTGCATCCTATGTCGACGGAGCCCCGCTTTGCGGGGCTCCTATTTCTGTGTAAAGGGTTTAATGTAACCTAACCAAACCTAACCTCTGGGTGCCCTTCGCTCGCTCTTGCATCCTACGTCGCCTATCGACCGACCGCAAGCTTGCAACACATGTAGGGAGAACTGGTTTGGCCTAGGCGAAACTAGTTCATCCTAACACCGGGTTTGGCCGGTAACATATACATAAATTAAAATAACAATTTGGGTATGAGCCACCTAGTAAAGAAGACGAAATCAGTTTCTCAACCGGTCATCTTCTCCACAAAATGCCTCATAAAAGGCGAAAACACATTCTCAGTTACTGTTTTTAGAATGCTGTTGCCACTGGCCCGGGTTCTAGCTGCCACAGACGCTATTTTCTTCCGCACAACTGACTAATTGACTAACTATGACTAATTTACGAAACGTAAGTAAGGAGTTAGGAAGAAACGTATTAAGTAGGATTGAGCAAGGAGTTACAAGGCTAATACATTTATCTAATTATTACATTACATTTACCAGCATACGTAGCATAAATGTGACAAATAATAAAAGAAACAGATAGGAATATATTTATTACGCTAACGAGTGGGTATTTTAATAATTTAATATTCGAGTTGGTAGTTACTTAGCAACAGGAAAAAAGACAATATTCATCGCAGGTAAACAGGCTCGCCTTGTGGGCGCGCAAAAAAAAGCACTGTAAAAAATTATAGAGGTTTATTTCTTACAGTTTATTATTCTTTAACAGTCACTTTATTAATTATTGTAGGTTATTATAATATTATGAAGTTATTGAGGCGAGAGCTTAAGTATTTGTTTCCAAAATCGGAAAGAGGATTGAAGCTTATGTAACCTCAATAAAATCAAACAGGAGACCAGGTTATTTTATTACAAAGGTCAAACGGATTAAGTGGATATTAAAAAAGTAGGCTAAAAACTAAAAAACTGTACAAAAACATATCAAATGGTTAGTAGGCAACATAAAACACTAAAATCTATGTTGGTTGAACTTGAAGTGTTCATAAGTTTTTAAGTTATTAAAAATAAGTAATAGGTTATTATTAGAGATCGGATATTCCGTTTATGCTCACTAGTTCCTTCGCGTAGTTTCTTTGAAGGAACTACTGAGAATTTTTGGATCAGTAGTTCCTTTGCAAAAGCTGAAGGAACTACTGAGACTAGATAATTCCTTTAGCAGTTCCTTTGAAGGAACTACTGAGAACTTTTTGATCAGTAGTTCCTTTGCAAAAGCTGAAGGAACTACTGAGACTAGATAGTTCCTTTGAAGGAAATAAACATATATAATGCTGCCCGCTGCTGCCGCATGCAGGACCGTAGGTTCGCTCGATGTACTAAGTAGTTAAATATAATTCTTTTTAAGGCAAATTGCATATTAAATACATTTTCCAATTTCGCTTCTTCCGAACAGAATATTAAAATTTTTATGTCCCCATCATAATAGTCGGTCATAATAGTCAAAAAGTTCGATAAATTCTTGCTTGCCGACTATTATACATAAAAATTTTAATATTCTGTTCGGAAGAAGCGAAATTGGAAAATGTATTTAATATGCAATATGCCCTAAAAAGAATTATATTTAATTACTTATTACATCGAGCGAACCTACTGTCCTGCATGCGGCAGCAGCGGGCAGCATTATATATATTTATTTCCTTCAAAGGAACTATCTAGTCTCAGTAGTTCCTTCAGCTTTTGCAAAGGAACTACTGATCAAAAAGTTCTCAGTAGTTCCTTCAAAGGAACCACGCGAAGGAACTAGTGAGCATAAACGGGATATTCGGATGCATATTCACCTAAAGTTGAGATGTTGGCTAATATGGAATGCGCTTTTGTGTCAAAAAAATCCCGCGATTCCGGGATCGTCAAAAGGTTTTTGATTATAGAATCGGATGTATATTTACTTACCTTCAAATGTTGGCTTATATGGTATGCACTTTTGTATCGATCGTAAAAACCCCGCGATTCTGGAATTTTGTGTTAACTATACTTATAATCGGATGCATACCTACCTAATATTGTAAATTAGGTAGGTAGATACCAAACTGCAATAGCAAACAATGTCAAGATAAGATAACGTACTACATATTATATTTAAACTAATTTTATTTACCAGGTCTCCAGTTAATATAAATAATAAGTACTAAGTAAAATAATATTAACTAAGTATAATTATTTATTAATAGCTCGTAGCTACGCAACGACCATACAGCCCATAGACGCCTAATAACAGGCGACCGATGTCTGTCAACACATCAGACTGACCACTTGTGTATCGCGTATTATTTGGACGTGGCAGGTGCAACATACAGGATAACTAGCTAGGAAATGACTATAAAATACAAGAATATATACATAGATACATACATACATATAAACAAAATGAACTCTCAGGGGAAAAATGATGATGAGGAATGATGATAAATATGTAGTATAATAAAATAAAAAAAATGCAGTGTTTAATATAAAGGGAATAGATCATCTTTATCAGAAGAGGCCATGTTGCGTGGGTTTGCGGGCGAGGAGTTGAAAGTATTATGAATGTCTTTATGAACAATCACAGGATGTCTAATCCAATTATTTAATTAACGATAATGCATGAATGACATTCCACCATGTACGTGGGGCGCGAGCGCAATTAATTTACACACTATTGGATATCATAGCACAATTTCTCAAATCAATATCGTCTTTTACGATCAACCCATGTGAATGTATCCCTCACTTCTCAATGTTCTTATAATGGCGGGCCGCCTCCCCAGTCCATGGTGTTACGTCAAATTGACAGTTGACATATCTTCTAAAAAAAAAACAATATTAACCAAAGAAGTTGGCATCACCGAACCAATTCTCTAGACGCGCCGACAAATATAAAAGTGTAAAAATAAAACTACTTATGTTTACACCGGTCTCTGGCTATTTCTGACAAGTTTTTGCCTTCATTTTTCAAAGCAATTATTTGAGCTCTTGTAACGAAATCAATATTACAACTCATGCTCATTTTGGTAAAATAAGTTATTTGCCTGATTATAAATAAAAACTGAACAAAAGGCACTCGAACGAGATAATCGAAATGAACTTAGCGAACAATCAATTGAGCTGTCATAACTCTTCGATCTAAGTATTATTTATACTACCTACCAATTATTTATAAATCCACATTAAACCTACCCTCTCAAGTTTGAAAACTATACTTAGAAAATCAGATACCTACCTACTTATAAATTGTTTGAATGTTTGAAGAGACAAAAAGAAACTACAAAAATATTTTATCATATAAAGCAAAGCAACGCCATCTAATAACAGCATAATTAAATTTTGTTAGTCGTTAACTGGTTGTATTTTAGATGGTGTCATTTCTCGCTTCATACTATTTTACTTCTGTACTGTCCATGGACTTTTGCAGCCCACTGTACATACGAAGTTGTTGAGTATAACTATAATAGTTCAAGACACATCCGCCGCTGAAATCTGCTTTCCAAGGTACACCTACTGGTTTTGTTACCACTGACGTGAGGCCTGTGTATGATATTTCAAATGTTTGAAACCTCAAACCCCTTTATAATTAACGCGACGTAAAGTTGCAACTAGTATTGAGTTCAGTTTGATTATATCTCTCTCTAGGTTTAAAATTGGCATACCTTTATTCTGGGTTAATTAATGAGGGGTTTATGTGACCAAAGAACAACCTACTTTTCAAATATTATTATGAGGAACGTTGGCAGTAACGCCCGGTTTCTGAAACGAAAATTATCGACGTGTCTGTTGATAATTAATTCAACCAATCACAGCAGGATACGTGTGCTTCACCTTTTTGTTAGCAAATTTTTGTTTGATTTTTGTTCCTGAAATCGGGCGTAAGTCTTTTATAGAAATGTTAATTATTAATTTTCTGGTTTCCAATTATAACTATCATCATCATCATTTCAGCCGAAAGACGTCCACTGCTGGACATAGGCCTCCTATTATAATTATAACTAACATTAGATTTATCTTCATTAACCAATATTTTCTTTTTTCTAACCTTGAATATATTTTTCAGGCACGGATTGGGTGATACATATAGTAAGCTGTTCTGTGATCCCAAAATGCCATTCGCTGATTGCGCTAGCAAGTGGTATGCAAGTCACAAGAGCGCAACTAGAAGCGAAACACAGAAGATATCTTCTGACGAGGAAGACGCTGCCGTCTCTGAAGAGGCTGCCGGCGAAACGCGCATGTCGCTGAGACGAAGCAAGAGAACATCCAACAATTGCGATCGGAACATCGAGGATGACACAGACGCCCTCTCTGAACTAGAAACGCTAGCCAAGCTCGGGCGGATCGAGGAGACACTGCCTCCGGAGCGCTGGTTCTCAGAGCGGGCGCTCGAAACGCGCCTGCACCACATTGCACACGCCGTTCAGAACCGCGAGTGGCCCGCCGCCGCCAAACAGGACGCGCGCGTCGCGCCCGACGCGCACGACGAGCGCAAGCTGGGGTCTAAGCGTCACATCGCCATCGACGTTGAGACCGACCGCGCTAAGCTGCACGCGCTGCTGTCCGTGCCGCAGGCCGCGCACACGGGTGGCGGGGCCAGCGCGGCGCCGGGCGACAGCAGCGCGCCGCCGCCGGCGCACCAGCGGGCGCAAGCGGCTCCGGCGCCTTCGGCCGCGCCCGTTGACCTATCCGCGCCGCTGGACCTCAGCGACGTGCACGACTTCTCTGTGGCTCGCCGCACGCAGAGCCCCGACGCGGCGCCCTCCTCCGTGCCTTCGCGCAGCCGACTCGACGACACTCTATCCAGGCTTATGAAAAGAAAGAATGTGGTGAGTTGAAACTCGACTTTTTTGTTGTGATTAAAAGTTACGCCTGCAATTGACCTACTTTGTGGGCGTAATGAAGTTTATAAGGCACAGGTGTGGTAGATTGATAGAAAGGGGTTTGAAGGTTTTGGCCCTAAAATCAGCCGCCGTTTTGATTTTTTTTTTCAGAATCGCAGTGCACAACAAAAGTTATATATTTAGATAGAGGACACTTATACAAACAAAAAATGTAATATAACATAATATCCTAAAGCGTCAGGTTTCGGAGTTATTCACCGAAATATAAGTAGAAAACAAGGATTTTTTTGTTTTTTTTCTCTCCTGGGAAGCATATTGAACTATTGAGGTAATAGAAACGTTATGAAACCTTTATGGAGAAGAAACAAATGAAGAATAGACATTTTTTAAATAAATAATTAAACACGGCAATTTATAGTTCGTTTTTTAATCCCAGAGACTAATTTGACAAGTGTAATGTCAAACTTCTATACTAAAAAAACGAAAACACAAAAGACTTACATGTCAGATATTAGTCCCTGGGATTAAAAAACGAACAATAAATTGCCGTGTTTAATCATTTATTTAAAAAATGTCTATTCTTGTTTCTTCTCCATAAAGGTTTCATAACATTTCTATTAAGTACCTCAATAGTTCAATATGCTTACCTGGAGGGAAAAAAAAACAAAAAAATCCTTGTTGTTTTCCACTTATATTTCGGTGAATAACTCCGAAACCTGACGCTTTAGGATATTATGTTATGTAACATTTTTTGTTTGTATAAGTGTCCTCTATCTAAATATATAACTTTTGTTGTGCACCGCGATTCTGAAAAAAAATCAAAATGGCGGCCGACCTTAGGGCCACCCTCCATACAAAAATCTTCAAACCCCTTTCATGCTTCTAGGCCCTAAATCTCATTGTTTTTTTTTTGTACTGCAATCAGTGACTTTGACTATGAGTGATGTATTGGCGTGTAGAGTGTGCTCCTCAGTAAAAGCAACCCCTCATTAAATAAATCTCATTTGGAGGGATTGTTTGTACCCATCATTCTGATCAACACAATGGAAACAAACACGAAATCGCGAAAAAAATCAGCTGTTCAATCAATACATAAACTAACGAAACAGCTGATTAATGTAACTTTCCGGAATAAAATCTCAAAAAAAAAATTAAAATCGTGTATTTGAAAGAACTAAGCGGTCACAGACAAAACATGGAAAGCGACGTGGCAATACGTATTGTATATTATATACGTATTTGTACCTACATTTTTAGGATTCCTCAAAAGCAAAAAACGTAACCCTTATAGGCTCACGCGTTGTCAGTCTGTCTGTTAAGACAAATGGTGTATGGGGGAATATATTTTTCTCATTTGCAAAGGCAAATTTGTCCTTCAATCCGAAATCAGAAAGATATAAGCCTTTATTTTAAAGTATTATCAAATCTTTATTTCACTCAAATTGGTTGCTATGTACACTCAATCAGAGGTTTTTTTTTTTCAAGTTAATTTTGTCCTTTAATCCGACTTTCCTTTTCTATAGTTACTTAAAGCCAAGTTTGATGACTTATCTCCCTAGGTAAGCACATACTTTTCGTCGCAACAATGAGACGGAACCCTCGGTGCGCGAGTCAGATTAGCACTTGTCTGGTTTTTTTTACAAAATATCTATCATTAACCAACATCACAATCACTGGTAGCTTCGTCTCGGTAAAAGAACAATATTGAGGATTATATGAAAATCTAGCTTTTATTTTAATTTTACAGCCCGCACCCGAACAAATTGTTGGAAAAGAAAAGAAAAGAAAGAAGCTAGACGAAATAGTACTAGGCTTATCAGCGGCTAAATGTAAGAGCCCCACTACTTCGTCAGAGAGCCTACGCGGACGTAGTGCCAACGTGCTGCCCGACGTAACGGTGACTCCAGCAGCACCTCCTACTTCATCCGCGGCTTCTTCAATCCAGAAACCATTTTCAGTTACGGTGACGAATGTGCCGTCTCCACAGGCTTCTTCCAAGGAGTTGTCTTCATTTCTGCAACAATCTTTAGAACAAGCTAAGATACCTAAAGCTCCGGTTGTACCTCCGATGAAATCGTATTCTCATGAAGCAAAGGTAAACAAGTGGTTAGCTGAACAGGCTAGCGTGGATACGCGTCGCCGAGGTGTAGCACCACGGCTTGCTCCTGAAGAGCACGTACCAGTAGTACACCGCGTAACTGGAAAGCGAATAGCTGGCCCGAAAGCACCTCAACTTAAGCATCTAGCCCAATGGATTGCTGAAAATCCTATGTATGACATAGATTCTAAATGGACTGAAGGTATAAAAGAGCACATTAAGTTGCCTCAGGATGTTCGCAGTCAAAGACATTCCCCAATGCAATCCAGCAGTGGAATGAATGAACGCAAAAAAGGACGACCACCCACACTTGATTCTCCATCTCCCAATGTAATGTCATCGAATTCTCATATGAATCAAAGTTTGGCTGGTTTAAATCCCGCTATTTTGGCAAGTCTGTCTAGCCTTAGTGCATTTGATCCGAAAACACTAGCTGCAACTCTTTCTAATTTAACAGGATTTGATCCAAAATTGTTGAACACCTTCGACCCAAAGCTACTTTCAAGCTTGGGAAGTTTTGATCCCAAAAATAATCCTCTGTTAAACTCATTCAATAGTATGCCAAATTTGTTAGGTAATATAGCCGGTGGAAATATATTTGCGAATTTAGCCGGATTGGGACTTCCTGGATTCTCGTCTTTAGACTTAAATAATCTTAGTGGGTCCAGCGTTTCAAGTGAAAGTAAATCAAAATCTCGAAAAACTACAGAGAGTGTAAATCCCTCCAGTTCTAAATCATCCAACTCACAGTTTCCATTTGTTTTTCCTAATCCAAATATGTTGTATCCTCAATTAGGCCTAAGTGGTCTAAATCCATTTGGTATGCATTCTGGTATGTCTTCAGCATATGATGCATTAGGGTTATTGAGTAACAATATAGCAGCAAGTTCAGGTGCTTCTACATTACAAGGTTCAAGCCATAGCGCTTCACGTAGTACTGCGAAAACCACTACACCGCGGTCGTCAACTATTGTTACTAATTCATCCACCTCCCGACAGCAAAAAGTGTCTGACAGACAGCAATCAAGTCAACTCTCACAAATACATTTGCCACCAGATCCCTATCTCTTAGAATCTTTATCAAAACAATCTTTAAATTACGAATCGATCATGAGGCCAGAAAAGAGACCGCGGGATAATGATAACCACGAAACCATAGCAACTGATCTCTCTAAGACCGATAAAAAGAAACTGCCTTTTGATGCAATGAGGTCACAAGTGCCTCCGGAATTTGCGGCTGTCCAGGAAAAGCTATTAAAGGGTGATAAAAAAGATATTGATATAAGTAAAATGTTATTAGAACAAATGGCTTCTGGTGCTCTTAGTGCTAGCCTTGTGAGTTCTGCAGAGTCTAAAAAGGGTAAAGATGACAAGGACGTTTCCGAAAAATCAATAAAAAATTCTTCAGAATATATTTCTAGGACATTAATGTCTGAAGATGGAGCATTAGGTACTTCTTTGGCTCACAAAAGACCCCATGAAGAAGTTATGAATGAACCAGAAAATTTAGCACTATCATCAACAGAATTAAATCCCTCTAAAAAAGTAAAAGAGAATTCTGCTTCAGAGAAAAAAACACCCATGGAAAAGCAACCTGATCACTCGACGCACACTGGCGAAATGGACCTTGAAGACTTAATAGCTCCTTCAACTGTAATTAAAACTGGTATGAAACCTGATTTCGATACTACTGTTCCTAAATTGACTGCTACCGAAATGACAACTTCAACATCTGGTTTAGGTAAGGATGAAAAATCACCATCAAAGCTACCAAGTTCTTATCCAGATGATTCTACCATTCTAAATCAAGACATTGCATTGGGTGAAGACTGCAATGCAAAAATAGAAAATGAAAAAGACAACTGCTCCAATGACGATGATACTAATATTGGAGATTTGTCTTCTCATGATGGAGGACGCAGATGCAATAAAAAGAAAAGCCGAAAGTCATCTGAAGAAATGTCATCGACATGCCCGCGACGTGAATTAAGATCAAGCTCTGGACGCCAATCGACGGAGTCAATTAATGCAAACCATTAAAATGTAATACGGCTCGATCGATGTTATTAACAATCACCGTGATCCAATATATATTCAAAGTATAACTGTGTTTGTTAGGGCCTATTTCCTATGTTGCTGATTTGTGTCCGCGTGTGTATCTAGGGGTCTACTCTCTTAAGTCCGTTAACGAACGTACGAACCCGTCCGAAAGTAGACGATACGTCAAAACAATTTGTCAAATTAATTTTCCGGACGGAAAAAAGACATCAGGAGTAGGGACACACTGTCAAATAGTGTTGTCATTCTTTCTTAGTTTGGGCCCCGAAGTAACCATATGTCCGTAAGTGATACGGAGTAGTAAATGACGGGCGTTTACTAAACAACTTCGCCAAAACTACGGATTTCGAGCTTAGATAGTAAACAACCTCGGCCGTATGCGCGCCGCTCACATCCAATCTTTCTTAAATACTTTTCCTGTCATGTATGGGTGCATTGCTTACGCATGCGGGTGAGGCACGCACGCGGGCGCAAACCCGGGGCAGGAAAAAGGACCGTAAGAATGTAACCGCCAGTGGCCGTTACTTAACAAATAATATCCATGAGGGTTTATATTACATGCTTCAATCATTTGTTTTGGATAGATTAATCTATTTTACATGTTTTTCGAATTCCAGCTGTTTCTACATTATGAATTAATAAATTAGATTAGTTATAAGAATAATATTCTTATTTATAACTTGTATTGTATTGTATAATAACAGAAGACTGGATATTCCACATACACAGATCCACAGTTATACTAAAATTTCTTCGACATTACATTATTGTATTAGATAAGAAGGATTCTAATGTAATTGGAACAAAGTAAATTATACGGCGTTAGCAAACACTTCCGGAATGGATAACAATAATATAGAAATGTGGTTTAGAATTTCATAATGTAGTTTATACGATAAACTATTGACACTTTAGAGATCTCTTGCAAATACTGTAGCTCAGTTTCCTTTTGACTACTATTTGTTTTAAAAGTAAGTTAGAAATGTCGAGTAAATATTAAATCATAAATGACGAGTGAAATTGTGTTAAATGTATTCCTGGTTTTATTATTATTCTCATTTTTTATTTAGTTATTATTGTAAGATTTAAGTCAAACACTGAATGTGATAAAATTATTTATTACATGTATTCTTATTATTTTACACTGCTATATTGATGAAATGTATTATATAATTATGTGACAAATCATAAATAAACATAGAACTAATACTTTAGTTTTATTTTAATTATCCAAAGTAAAAAAGAGCAGGTTTATACATGTTTCCTCTAGCTGCCCCCGTCTGAACCAGTGTGCTTCGTTGGGGCCCACTTTTAAGGGTCAGTTCACACCGAGACGCGACGCGACGATACTGGAAGAGGCCAGTGATTTCGCGCTGCGCCGCGCGCCGCCGCGAGACGCATCGCAACGTCGCAAGGCGCATCGTAAAATCGTTGGCAACACGACGCAGCAAGACGCCTCGCTGCGCAGCAAGACGCCGCGCGGCGCAGTGGGACGTGTCTACATTCGCTACGTGCTCCCGCTCCGCCCCGCGTACACCCGCACCCCGCAGTCTACCACCATTTGCAAGTGCATGAGAACGACATGTACATTTGCCCCGCACGGCCCCCCCAGAATTTTGCGATTTAGGTTTGCACCAAAGAGATTTAAGATAGGTACAAAATTTTAATGTCTTTGGTTTGCACCAATGCAATGTACTCGCCGCTAGGAGTATATGATGTATATCCACAGATATAGATCTACATAGATAACGCAAATGCATGCACTTCGCGTGTCTGAACCCCCGTTTATTCCCATCTGCCCCCTTCGAGCTTGCCACCGGGGTGGTGGCTGGCACTAAATAGTGGCGTTTACCACCCCGTGGCAGATGACACTTATTTAGTGTCATCTGCCCCCTTCATGGTGATTGTAAGGTGGTCGATTCTCATATTACGTACTAGACATTATCACTAGAAATTTAAATAAAACCACTGGATATCATTAGCAATAAAAATTAATCCCTCCACCGCCACAAACCGCTACAGTACTGTGGAGGCTTGTGTGTTCCTGCCTTTAGCAGAAAGCTCTGGCCGGAGATAATATCCTATTCTAACATTCAAACGTGTGTCAAATATATTTTATAGTGTTGTTATTAAAAATAATGTGTCAGATCTAGTATGACGTTTGAATTGTGAATTTGTCTAAGAAATAATATATTAGTTCCAAGTCCTCCGCGTTTCAATATAATTCCCCCTATTTCTAGAGGTCCCCTCTGGTAGAGATCCAGAGGGGACCTCTAGAAATAGGGAGAATACCTAGTACCAGTACCTACTTAGTGCTGTACAGTATTTTTCCATAGATTACGGAAATTCCTTGTACGTCACAATTTGCAATAGATAATCAGGGACTGCGTGGTGCCGGGTGCGCGCGCGCAAATATACCTACCAATATGGCGGAACCACTAGCAAGTGGAAGTTCCCAAGAGTCTGATACGATTTTTTATATTAATAAAAACAATGGTAAAGTGCTGTTACTTGCGGGACATCAATATATTATAAAAAAAACAATATAAAACCACTGGTTACGTGGTATGGGAGTGCTCAGGCAGAAGAAAAAATAAGTGTCGCGGTCTTTTAAGAATGAAAGTAAGTAGAAGTTTTTTTTATTACAGTTTAGTAAGCTTTTTAATCTGGTCTAGTTTAACAATTTATAACACTTATAATATTATAAAGAGGAAAGATTTGTTTGTTTGTTTCTTTGTATTGAATAAACTCAAAAACTACTGAACCGATTTTCAAAATACTTTAACTGACAGAAAGCTACATTATCAGTGCGTAACATAGGCTATATTTTATTTTCAAAAAATGCTCTGCTATCGGGCTCCGGAATGGGTCGCTAGTTAGGTATAAGGTCAAAAATGGGTCGCTATAGTTAGGTATAAGGTCATACATAACAGAGTTAGACATGAGTAACATAAGACATGTTGATCTAAACTGATCCAACGCGAGTCACAAACTAATATGCCAATCTGTGCAAAAGCTACATATCTTTGACTTGCGTTGCAACAGAATATTCACTTAATATGTGTTTCTTTTTATAGGGGAAGAATATTGTAGATGAGAAGCCCCACAACTGTACACCAGATTTCGCAAAAAATGAGACTGCAATATTATTGCAAAGAATAAAGGAGAAAATAACAGAGCCAAACTTTCCCGCCGTGCCAACTATCTACAACAAAGCAATGGCAGAGATGAATAATTCCGACGTGAGTAATATTGTGCAACGTCCTCTATTCAATAACATCAAATCATCATTATATAGGCATAGAAATAAGACAGCAGAATTGCCAAAAATATCATGCTGTGAAGCTGAAGAGGTGGAAATCCCAGTTAGATACCAAGAATTTTTGATGGCCGACTACAGACATGAAGGAGTACGTATCATTATATTCTGCTCCAAAAAATCCAGAGAATTAATTAGAAAGGTCACGGACTTCTTCAGCGATGGTACCTACTTTTAAAAGTTGCCCAACATGTTTCAAACAATTGTACGTAATTCATGGAGATTTGGGGAGCGATAGAGAAGCCACTAACATCGTGCCGTTGTTGTACTGTCTTATGAATAAAATGACATGTAAAGCCTACGTCACTCTATTCGATTTAATAAAATCGCAGATTTCTGAGTGGGAACCATTGAAATTTAAGACAGACTTTGAAAATGCTGCGATCAAAGCTATAAAAAAAGCTTTCCCAAATACAGAAATTTCCGGCTGTTATTATCATTATAATAAAAGTATTTGGAAGAAAGCAAAAGAACTTGGACTGACACAAAGATACGAAAAAATTAAGAGACGAGAAATAGAACTTAGCGCAGTATTACCTTTATTGCCTCGTAATGAGTTATTAAATGGCTGGAAATATATAACGCGTCATGATACTGAAGACCCTGAATTACTGAAATTCAGGTCCTATATGAAAAAACAGTGGATAAAGTCTGATTCGCTAGAAATTTTGTCAGTGTATGGCCAACGCCACCGAACCAACAATTTTTTGGAAGGTTGGCACAGCAAGCTAAACAAAGCTATGGGAAAAAAGAATCCAAATATTATGCATTTTTTGAATATCATTGAAGAAGACGCTTCGTTAGTCAACGTTAAAGAAACTCTAATACAAAACAAAATATTTAAAAAAGGGGATCAAAAATCTATGTCCAATGACGACTTCATTCAAGACGCTCAATTAGCGTTATTGGATGAACAAATAACAGTAGGCCACTTTTTGGAAATGGTGCGTACTTAATTTAAACTTTTCTTGTATTAATATGATTACATAAGCTTACAACTGTGATTTGAATCATTATTACTATTTTTTGTTACTAATGGGTACATTATTCTAATTTTAATTATATTGTGATTAAAACTGTAATCTTAGTTGGTACTTAATTTAAAAAAACTTAATTTTTTAAATAATCTTGGTTAAGTTTTCGTTAGTGTCGTTAGTTAAATCACTAGAAATCGCTTACTTATGTTTTTTTTTGTACAAAAACTAGTCAATTATTGTAAATTATACTGTGATTAAAACTGTGATTGTGGCAATATTACATTATTTAAAATTAAAAGATTATTTTTATGTAGCATAAGTTTTTGCTGATTATTCCATTTTGTGAAAATATTCATCACTTGTGTAAAAAAACTGTGACTATACCCAATAAAGAAACAGAAATGTATAAATATTGTTAAAATAATGTAATGATTTTACACCCATCTTAAATTGTTGTAAGAGTCATTGAGTTAAATAACTAGAGAAGCAAACCTCAATAAAATGTGTCAAAAAAGTGTAACCACTATTTAAACGTGACGACGTAGCTTTGAAACCACTAAACATTTAAAAGTAAACATATATCTGTCTCACTTACATAAGTCGCAAGAATAATACCGTCACTTAGATTAGACAAAGACCGCAATATAAACATGCAATTTTTTTTTTTTTTTTTTAAACTTTATTCATGACCATGGATACATGTCCTTCAGTCGTAGTCACTAAACATACTACTCTTATCTAAATAAGTACTAAAACAATAACAAGTTAATCATTAGTTTTTACCGCTCTGAATACGAGCTAAGTACATCTGAGTGACAATGAAATTATCTAAAGTTAAGTAAGAATTAAGAAAGTAAACATAAAAATAAATAAGTAACAAAAAAAAAAAACAATTCAATTAACTCCGAAACTATTAAATTTTTTCTACAGTATTCAATATATATCTAAATAATGGATTAAAATAAACAGTTTTGGAAAGTAATTCCTGAACGTGGCGGGGAACACTTAAACAGTTTTGTTCTGCAATGTCACTAATTTCACTCACAAGTATTAGTCTTTGCATGGCAAACGATTCACATTCAAATATAACGTGTTTTATATCTGCATTTTCCTCAGAGCAAAAGGTACACTTGCTTTCACTGATGATTCTCATCCTGTAGAGATGTGCTGGGACTAAACAATGACCAAAACGCAAGCGATTAATGACGGTTATAAACTTTCTGCTGGAGTATTTGAATTTATTGTACCACGGCATTGTTGGTAAGTCTTGCTGTAATTCTGCATACCATTTTCCTTTTGTTTCAGTTGTCGCGTCCCAATAATCCTTCCATATCTTCTTAAATAGTCTTTTAAATTGATGATAATAATCCGTGAAAGGGACCTTGAAAGATTCTGTAAGATCCTCGTCGTGATCCTGACGAGTCGCCAGATCTACAACCTCATTACCAGCTATGCCACTGTGAGATGGAACCCACAAAAATTCTACATGTTTTCCCAACTTTTGTAGAGTGTACTTAATTTTATGTACAATATAATTTTGCTTATAACTGAAGTTACAATTACTTAAACTAGATAAAACGCTCTTAGAATCACTAACAATTAATATATTATTTACATTTTGGCTTACACTATGTTCATTGGTATTTACAATACTATTTACATATGTTAAAGCAGCTAGTATAGCCCAACCTTCTGCAGTGAATATACTACAATTATTTGGCATTTTAAAGCATTTGGTTACTCTCCTTTGTGGGTCATAATAAGCTGCTTTAACATAATCATCAGTTTTAGATCCATCTGTGTAAATGACATAGAAATGTGTTTTGTCATTCAAAAATTCTAAGAATTCATATTTATTTTTAACAGTATCTAAAAAACACTTGATATCAAAATAAGCTAGTAAATTATTGTATGGGAATTCATATACTGGCCACTTATTTTTGATGTACATGTCTCTTGTCAGGTTCTTTACTTTAACTAGAATGGTTGAAATTTCAGGCAGTGAACCAGAAATAAAAGTATTTGCTGAGATAGAGGATGTTACAGCTGACTGTGTGACCTCTAGAGGATAGTCAATATTATCAAGAACTGTACCATTACTGCAGGATAACTCTTTGAGACAAAATCTCTCAGCCAGCTGTAAACGACGCAGGGATAAGGGAGGTATAACATTTTCAATTTCCATAGAATTTATAGGGGTGGTGCGCATTGCTCCACTAATTATTCTTAAAGCCATATTTTGTATTACATCCAATTTTCTTAACAAAGTAGTAGTTGCATTCATATAAGCTAAGCAACTATAATCAAAATGACTTCTGACTATGCTTTTATACAACATGCCAAGTGTTTTTGGGTCAGAACCCCAAAATGTTCCTGCTAAACTCCGAAGGACATTAATGCTCTTCATGGCGTTTTGACAGATGTAGTCAATGTGCTTATCAAATTTCAGTTTATCATCTATTATAACACCTAAAAATTTATGATGATTAACAATAGGAATCACATTGTTATTATATACAATATTTACAGAGGACTGTGCCAATGAATCTTTACTGAATAATAACACTGAACTTTTTTCAGGACTTATATCTAGTTTTAAAGTATTATTGTAATAATATTGTAATTGAGCCAATGCAGTATTCATATTGTTAACAGCCATATTTAAATTTTGATTTATTGTGTATAAAAGCAAGTCATCAGCAAATTGTAATATTTTGACTTGAGAAGTATTCACATATTTAAGAATCTGAGATGTATAAAAGTTATACAACAGAGGTGAAAGCGTTGCTCCCTGCATTGTGCCTTTACTAACCAACCTAGGGCCATGTAGCTTATTATTAAATTTAACATACAAGGTTCTCTGGTACAAAAATTTAAAAATCCAATTCAAGATCTTACTTGGTAAGCCCAATTCATGTAAAACACGAATAAGGCATTCAATATCAACATTATCAAAAGCACCTTTGACATCTAAAAAAACACATATGACATTAGAATGACTGAGTTTAGCCTTTTTAAGGTCTGATATGAATGATACAAAGCTTTCAGAGCAACTTCTGCCCTTTCTGAATCCATACTGTATATCTGGTAACTTGTCTTGAGTTTCAGCAAAGTAATCCAAACGTAACTTAAGCATGTTTTCAAATAGCTTACCTAAACAAGATGATAAAGATATAGGTCTATAGGATGAAGGACTATTTACAGATTTATTGGGCTTTAAAATTGGAATGACACATTGAGTTTTCCATGAGTCTGGTATAAGTAGATTATTCCAAAGTTTATTATAAACATTTAATAAAATTTGTAAGGCATTAGGGTGTAGCTTTTTAACTAAGATGTATGGTATGTCATCTAGACCTGGGGTTGTATCTTTTCTACTCTTAAGTGCTATGTGCAATTCATTTATTGTTAATGGACTATTAAGAAAGCAGTTAGTCTCAGATTCAACAGACTCTTTTAAAATATTTTTAATATTATTTTCATTCAATAGTGATGAGTCAGATAAGTTTTCTAAGAATTCAGGAACAAAATCATCATTTAAATATTTGTTAGAAGAAGAGCCTATCCGTTTAAACTTTTTAATATAACCCCATATTCTTGCAATCGGTGTCATTCTATTAAAACTACTGCATAAGTCATGCCATGAATTAATATTCTCCTCTTTTAATGTTCTTTTCTTTAGAGCATCAAGCTTTTTGTATTTTATGAAGTTTGGGATACTTGGTGATGTTCTATATTCTAACAGAGCTTCCTTAGATTTTTGAACTGCCTCATTACAGGTTTGGTTCCACCAAGGAGCTGGTTTTCTTAAAATTTGCATAGTTTGGTTTGATTTCTGTTTTGGGACTGTAATTATTCTTATATCATGTAAAGTATTTACAAAATTATCATATAGATTAAGAGGTTCCATATTATCTATGTCTAAATGTGAGAAACAGGTTTCTGATAATTCATAATATTTAGACCAATCTGCTTTACTATAAATATATTTTTCTTCCACAGGCCGGACTTCATATGTTGATGGCTTTACATTTAAAACTACCTGGGTTGGGTAGTGATAACTGCCCATAGGATCGTCATGAACCTGCCATTCACAAAGAGGAGCTATTGCTGAACTAACCAGAGCTAGATCAATAGCTGATGCATTCCTGTTTGGGTACTGTACAGTGGTTGCTCTACCATCATTTAAAATGCACATGTCAAATTCATCAATAAGATTATATAAACTGTTACCCCTATTATTGTTTGTATGACATCCAAATAATATATGATGTGCATTAAAATCGCCCATGATAAGACATGGCTTGGGAATTTCAAGAAGCACCTTTTTCATTTTATTAGTATCAAATCTGTTGCTACTGGGAGGACAATAAACACATAGAATATGCAATCTACCCATGGATGTTTCTATGGAAATACATATATTTTGGACTGACTCATAAAAAGTTGTTTCTATAACATTATAAGCAAAATTTTGTTTTATCAAAATACCTACTCCATTGTGTGCATTAACAGAATTTTTATATATAAAGTTGTATGATGTAAAATGAGGAATTACACTACTACTTTTAAGCCAAGTCTCATTCAACAGGCATATATCTATTTTTTGTTCAAAGAGAAATGTGTTTAATAAGGCCTTCTTACTCTGTAAGCTTTGTACATTGAATTGTGCTATATTTAAAAATGTATCCATTAATTGATAATTAAATTTGTTAATAACATGTCTTTTATTCTTTTATTTGTTATAGGAATATTATCTTTATTATTACCTAGACTAATTAGTGATTTTACAATCGCATTTATAATTATTTCATTATTTACAATTTCTTCAGCAATTGACTTTGAGTTCTCACCCAAAGTCCTTTCATTTGGTTTTTTGAGAGCTGGGAAAACATTTGTATCGGACATAGTTGGAGGAGGTGTACTCACCACACTGGCATACGACTGGTTTCGATTGAGGAACTTTTTCTTCTTTTCTTCCATTTTTTGCTTCTTGATGGGGCAATCCCTTGAAATTGCTAAGTGATTGCCACTGCAATTTATACAAATAATTTCTTCAACATCACATTCTTTGTATGAGTGCCGACCAGCACAAGAAGAGCACATTTGCTCACCACGGCAAGCTCTCGCAGAGTGGTTATATTTTAGGCATTTATAGCACTGTAGCAAAGGTGGTATATAAATATGTACAGGGTACCTAAACATTTGAATATATGCGTACTGTGGCAATGCCGTTGCAGCAAATGTAACTGCTATGGTACCCAATGGCGTAAGTTTTCCATCAACTTTCCTCATAAATCTTTTGATAGAGATGACTTCAACATCACTCTGTATGTTTTTGTAGACTTCTTCATTAGACATAGTTTTCGGTACATAACGGATAACTCCAGTTGTTTCCGTCATGTGTGCAGGAACAAAGGCTTTTAATTTATTTTTTCCTAAGAAATGGTCCATTTTGAGAAAGCTATTCGCCGGTGCAGGTTTTTTAAAAGTTATTCCGACTTTGTAGGCATTTACGCGATGTACACCTATGATACCTTTTACATTCTCAGTAAATAATTTTGTAAGTCCAATTGGGTTTTTGTTGCCCAGTTTTTCATTATCTGATGCTTCTACGAAGACTACACAATCACCACTATGGCATTCGGGAAATTGTCTCTTGTAATTTGGTTTCATGTAGATTTTGTAAGCTGCAGACTGTGACGAATCCATGAGAGCCAATTTTCGCTTTTTTGGCTCTTTATCGATGGGGGCATCGCCCCCATCGCTTTCCGTTCCCATTTTACTATATACACAGAGATTATATAGAACTATTTAACAAATAAATACAAAAATTACAAATTTTTTAAGTAGGAGAAAATTTTAAGCACCCGCGCAATTTGATTTCCCGCCAAGAAAAACATAAACATGCAATGGCGGGATGGGGTTGCCTACCCATGCAAAATTTTACCCAACTTTTTAAACCATAAATGACGTTCAAAAAAAAACGTTAGGCCAAATTATTTAAAAAAAATTTGAATTATGTATTTCTTATTCGATGTGTATTAGAAGTTTATAACTAATGACATGTAATTAAGACATTTTCTTTTTAAATATTTTTTATTTATTCAGTTAGTCGCTTTTCTGAGCAATCTGATTATTTCCACCCATTTATCACGGCGTGCTGCATCTTTAGGCACCCTGCAACGTTCTTATTATTTAAAAAATATTTAAAATGACTTATTCCAATAAATTAAAAACTCCCATAAATGTGGGAAACTAAAACTAAGTTTTTAGTGGTAACACTGAACCTAATTTACAAAATTCTGCAATTTATTTATTTTACGTTGATATAAACACAGAAACAATAAAATTACGTGTGGAAAGTAATTCTGATTAATTTATTATGTTTTTATGATCTTGAATCGCACTCTTTCACTACGAATTTACCCATTTTGGCGATATTTTTGTCGTGTGTCACTTGTTTCACTTCGGCTGGCGCCACACAGAGCACTGAAGTGACATTAGCTACGCATACGGCTGTGGCCTTATGACAAGTGGCAACGCCTTGGCGCGGTAATTACTGATCTAGTGTAACATATATATCAATGGTAAGAGTACTGTTATACTAATAAAGAAATAGAGCATTTTAATAGTAGATTGTACAACTAAGGCATAAAAGAAGCTATTTTACCCCGAGACGTTTATATCCACGCGAGCCGCAGGCGAGGGTGGATAGTTGAGTCGAGGGGTAAAATGGCTCGTTTATGCCTGAGTTATACACTCTGCTTTTCACTTCGATTGCGAGAAAATGAAACAGGCATAAAGTATACAGTACATAATTAATCAAAAATGTTGCAAAGCATAGCTAATTCCCGCCACCACAGATAATGCCGCCATGATGCTTTTTAAAAGTTTTTTTTTTAATTTCAACATTTGTCATTCGACTTGGGTACTTCATACTGCCAAGTCATAAAAACGTTTCTTTGCGTTTTTAAATAATAAATGACAACTATTTTACCTGATTTTATTAAATTAACGATAGAAAACACGAAAGTGGTATAAATTAAAGAAAATGAAATAAATTACGACTTTAATCTGCGAAGTTTTATTGTGCGTGTGGCTGTTGGGCCTGATTACCTTAGTCTCAGAAAAAAAAATTACTTTATGCACTAGAACATAAAAAGCGATTTTATGTCGCCTAAGCACAACATAAAGACGAACGTGAAAAGCAGAGTGTATAACTCAGGCATAAACGAGCCATTTTACCCCTCGACTTAACTATCCACCCTCGCCTGCGGCTCGCGTGGATATAAACGTCTCGGGGTAAAATAGCTTCTTTTATGCCTTAGTTGTACAATCTACTATTATACAACATGTAAATTGTTTTTATAAATTATAGAAAAGTTTAATGATATCCAGTGGTTTTATTTAAATTTCTATTGATAATGTCCAGTACGTAATATGAGAATCGACCACCTTACAATCATCATGAAGGGGGCAGATGACACTAAATAAGTGATGTATATCAGAACCGCGGGTGTACTTTTCAGATCTGCCTAAATTTATTGCAATTATTTGGTACCTTCTGTGTACTTTTACGTACCTCTCTTGAAAATCTGTGTACCTACACCCATACAGTGATATTTAAAAACTTAGGTACACCCGCCATCCTGATGTCAGAACCGCGGGTGTACTGCTAACCCATATATGTGGCTAAGTACACTCTATAAGTAGATTTGGTACCTCTTGTGTACCTGCAGAAACAAGTATTAAATAAACAAATTACTGTCAGGTTGCTGCGAAAAGTTAAAAAAATAATTTTCTTTCTATGACGTTGTTATTATTAAAAAAAAAAAACAATCTTCAGTATTAATAACTTAAGTTAAATATTTAAAAAACTTATTAGAAAAACAAACAACAGTTTGCTTATTTCAGAATTGTGAAGGATTTATAGAATTAGGATGTTTGTCAGTGTTTTCAGAATCAAAATGAAACAAGAGAGAGTTTAACTCGGCCAAATAATTTGTTACAAGACTTATATAAATTAATCTTCATATATTAATGACAGCGCCTAACGCGCAAGCACTTCACGCCATCCACATCAAAATAATCTCCAATGTGATAATGACAGTGACTAACGTGCAAGCGTGACGTGAAGGTTCATTTCACTCGATTCACGACATTAAATGTCGGGAATCGGGTGAAGTGAACTGTACAGTCTTAAACTGTACATGTTTTGCTGACCCGGCGGCTTGCACCAGACGTGCGTCATTTTATTACTATAAATACACATACATTACAATAAATCAACAAGTGCAATTACTGCTACGCGGTGACTAACATTAGAGAAAGGAAACGTCAACAGTTTTACTTGTAAACACTATTTATACGTAATAAACCTAACGGGAACGAAGTGATCTTTTCTCTACGCGCTTCAACCATAACCACAACCTCAACAACAACAAGTCTACAAGTGTACGAACCGTACATGAACACTTCACGCGATCCACATCAAAGCTCGCGTCTCAGGCTGTATTGACTAGTCAGTCTAGGAAAAAAATAAAAAAAAAACAACATTAGAGTTTCTGGCTAAGTTTCTGTTTTGCTATTTTATTGTAAAACCCCACAAAATATGAATGCTTTGACTACTAAAATACCGACTAGCTTTGAAATTATATAAAATGATCAATAGAATTAGCATAAAAAATATTATTAAAATCTCGATTATGATTGTAAATGTATGCTTGGTCAATCCCTCGTATCAGGTGGGATCATGGGATGACACTGATAGTTCACTCCACGCTCACTTCGCCTAAGTTTTCACGGTGAGACGGTTACAGAATCGCACGGCAGCATTAGAAAATAGTGAGAAACGATAAGCCAAGTATGTCAACAACAAAATTATATGCATCTATTATCTATATGTAAATACTGGTATGTATCTATTTCGGTCTTGGAACTGAATGGAAATAATTTCATATTTTATTATTATTGATATCAGGATAATCAGAAAGGAAACAGAGGCAACAAGGAAATATAATGACTGCGTCCTTACACCAGAGTTATACAAATGCAACCAAAAAAAAATTAGTTTTGACTGCCTCGGTGGTTCAGTGGTCGTAATACGACTGCTGAACACGATGTTGTGGGTTTGATCCCCACAGAGAACAACAATTTGCGGATCACACAAAGTATTGTCCTGAGTCTGTGTATAATTTGTGTCCGTTAATTTCATGTTTTGATTCCCGGTATAGGCACACAATCACACTCACACTAATATTATAAAGGCGAAAGGTTGTGAACCGCGGGACGCAGCTAGTAGTGACTAAATGTTATGCGGAGGTTCTGGATTCGGGATTCCTGGTATGGCCACAATACATGCTTAACGTGGTGGTTCTGGGTTCGATTACCGAAGATTGTTATTTATTCTCTGACGTCGTTACTATATTTTTTTATAAAATATTAAGAACGTCAAAGAAAGAAAATTGTTTCTTTTTTACTTTTCGCAGCAACCTGACAGTATTTTGTTTATTTATTACTTGTTTCTGCAGGTACACAAGAGGTACCAAATCTACGTATAGAGTGTACTTAGCTACATATATGGGTTAGCAGTACACCCGCGGTTCTGACATCAGGATGGCGGGTGTACCTACCTAATTTTTTAAATATCACTGTACGGGTGTAGGTACACAGATTTTCAAGAGAGGTACGTAAAGGTACACAGAAGGTACCAAATAATTGCAATACATTTAGGCAGATCTGAAAAGTACACCCGCGGTTCTGATATACATAAATAAGTGCCATTGACCACCGCGGTGGTAAACGCCACTACTTAGTGCCAGCCACCACCCCGGTGGCAAGTTCGAAGGGGGCAGATGGGAATAAAGGTGAACCCCGACCAAGCGTCGAGGTTGGTCGCCGCTAACTTCAATCCCCGCGCGTCCGTTGTTGCAGCCGAACGTCCGCAAAAAACTAAAAAAATGCCTCGTTGCGTGATAATTAACTGCAATAGCCCAAAAATTTCGAGCACCCAAAGGCAGGAACATATTTCCTATCACAGGTAAGTTATTTTAAAATTATATTATGCGTTTATAAATTCATAGTATTCCAAGCTGCGTGTCGTTCCAGAATATACCTAACTATAAATATGTATATCAGAACGTTCGGCCAGTCGAGATAGGGAGCTGGCTGCTACTCCAGTTTTTAGTGACGATTATGTGACGCTTAAAGATGCCAGTCAAAGAATTTGTGACGGAACAGTTCGAAAGTTAGAAGCATTTATTTATGGCCGAACGGCCTGATATCAGGTCGTTCGGCCAACCTGAATCTCCATAACTGAGGACCTTAGAGAAACTGTTACTGAATAAAGATTTAGTGACGATTTGGTGACAAACAACCAATAAGTTACTTTTACTCGTAATGCCACCGGTTAAAAGTAAAATGAATTTTGCTTCCTGGAACATCAGGACGTTCGGCCAACGTAATCTCCATAACTGAGGACCTGAGAGAAACCGTTCATGAATAAAGATTTAGTGACGAGACTGAAACGAATTTTTATTGCTTTATTTTTTTTTGTGACGGCCCCTTTAAATAGTAAATTGAAAATTTAACATATATAACCTCAAAACATTGGGATTATCGATTCCTCCACAACGAAGAAGCCCAGAGAAACCGTTAATGAATAAAGATTTAGTGACGGCACTGAAACGAACTTTTAGTGTTTTATTTTTTTTTGTGACGGCCCCTTTATATAGTAAATTGAAAATTTAACATATATAACCTCAAAACATTGGGATTATCGATTCCTCCACAACGAAGAAGCCCAGAGAAACCGTTAATCAATAAAGATTTAGTGACTGCACTGAAACGAACTTTTAGTGTTTTATTTTTTTTTGTGACGGCCCCTTTATATAGTAAATTGAAAATTTAACATATATAACCTCAAAACATTGGGATTATCGATTCCTCCACAACGAAGAAGCCCAGAGAAACCGTTAATCAATAAAGATTTAGTGACGGCACTGAAACGAACTTTTAGTGTTTTATTTTTTTTTGTGACGGCCCCTTTATATAGTAAATTGAAAATTTAACATAATATTATATAACCTCAAAACATTTGGATTATCGATTCCTCCAAAACGAATAAGCCTAGAAGACTCGTAAAACCCCTGATGTGTTATAGGTTTTCAGTGCAATGACTGCAATGGTGTCAGTATTTTTGTTGATTCACTATTCCGCAATATGGCGGATGGCGACTGAAATAGGGTGACCATGTATTCCAACGAAACAAGTATTTATCAAGTACTTAATTACCTACCCTACCTAAATAATGAAGCAACACACGTCGTAATATTAAATTATATAAGTACAAGCAACGTTGAGCAGTTGAGCTGATGCCTGCATACCAGTGTCCACTTGTGAGGTTTTGTTATATTACTTGAGTCTATTTTGGCTAAAAGCAAACGAAAGTGGAAAGGTGACTGACATTGGAGATTGGGAAATTTGACTAAGTACAAGAATACTTAAATAAATAGGTACACAAATTAAAAAATGCTTTATTTGTAATCAATCTTCCAAAAATAGCGGTAGGTTGTTAGGTACATAATAATTTGTACTTTTTAGAATTACAGTTAAATTGGTTCACCACGAGAGAAATTTGACAGCTTCTTGTGTTTACTGCTAGGTGATTGACTTGAAACTTGTCAAATCGGATTTCTTTCGGTGGTGGCCCGACAATCATTTTACAATTAAATAACAGTTCTATAGATAAATCACAGTAAGATAACTACACCGATTCTATTTTTATTCTGCAGAAAAGAGCCATATATATTATAATCTCCGCAGGCGCGATTCTCTAAAGGAACGGTTTAAGGAAATTAATATAGTATTTTTCAGCGCTATTTAAAAGGTTAATGGACCTTTTAAATAGCGCTATCTACCTAACAACCTACCGCTATTTTTGGATGATTGATTACAAATAAAGCATTTTTTAATTTGTGTACCTATTTATTTTAAGTATTCTTGTACTTAGTCAAATTTCCCAATCTCCAATGTCAGTCACCTTTCCACTTTCGTTTGCTTTTAGCCAAAATAGACTCAAGTAATATAACAAAACCTCACAAGTGGACACTGGTATGCAGGCATCAGCTCAACGTTGCTTGTACTTATATAATTTAATATTACGACGTGTGTTGCTTCATTATTTAGGTAGGGTAGGTAATTAAGTACTTGATAAATACTTGTTTCGTTGGAATACATGGTCACCCTATTTCAGTCACCATCCGCCATATTGCGGAATAGTGAATCAACAAAAATACTGACACCATTGCAGTCATTGCACTGAAAACCTATAACACATCAGGGGTTTTACGAGTCTTCTAGGCTTATTCGTTTTGGAGGAATCGATAATCCCAATGTTTTGAGGTTATATAATGTTACGCGCCACACTTGATGGCGACATTAGCTACTACTAGCGCCATCTAGTATCGAGTAGCAGAACTAATAATTATTCGGGTCCCTTCTAGAAACTTCGATGCTAGAACTTTCCAGAACTATCGATGCCTGGTCGGACGGGACCGATATGTACTCGAACATTCTAGATGTTTCTACGATAGAAGGTTCTGGAACTATCCGAGGCCTATATAAGACCGGTGTCGCCGCGTCCCGGGATCAGTGTTGGATAAGCGATACAAGCGAAAACATCGAAGCGATCTTCAAGTGCGACTTTCAAGTGATCTGTAGTGCGATTGTGATTTATTGTTAGCGTGTTTACAGTTGTAATTGGTGTTTATAAATAAAGTGTCTATTTTTGGTTGTTAAATCGGCAGTTTTAATTGTCACGAACCCCAAGCTCGTAACAATTGGTGTCAGAAGCAAGGATTATGCCGATTTTACCGAAGGACGACACGGAGGGTATCCGTACCCGGAGTCAACGCCAGCAAGAGACGGACCAGAGGCGATTCGGTGGAGCAACGCCACAGACGTCAGAGGGCCAAATACCAATCACGGAGACCGGCCCGTCCACAGCTGCTCCAGCATCATCAGCACCAGATTTTGCTGCACTGATGGTGATGCTGCAGGAGCAGTCCCGCCGTCAGGAGGAACAGGCTCGTCGGTTGGAACAACAGCTCCAGCGCGACAAGGAGGAACAGGCCCGCCGTCAGGAGGAACAGGCTCGTCGGCTGGAAGAACAGCTTCAGCGAGATAAGGAGGAACAGGCCCGCTGTCAGCAGGAGCAGTCCCGCCGACAGGAGGAACAGGCCCGCCGCCAGGAAGAGCAGATGCTCCTTCTGAAGGACCTTCACGCTACCTTCGGGAAAGACATGAAGGAGGTGAAGGATAAGGTTGCTCAACATGACAACCGCCTGTTGGAAGCTGAAACCCGAATCGACCAAGTGAATAATCGGGTTGACAACGTGATGGCTGATGTGAAGGAAACTGTGATGGCTGATGTGAAGGAAACCGTGATGGCTGACGTGAAGAAAACCGTAATGGCTGATGTGAAGAAAACGCTGGATTACCTTAAACTTGAGGACGGAATCGCAGCCCCCGTAGCTACAACACCTTCGCTACGTGGATTTAAAGTGCCACCGTTCGACGGAACTTCTTCCTGGTCAGCCTACAAAGTTCAGTTTGAGGCTGTTATGAAGGCGAACGGGTGGAATAAGAATCAGGCCATGACTGCCCTCATCCTAGGCCTGCGCGATCAGGCCTTAACTGTGCTGGAAGCTCTCAGCAAAGAAGTGACTTACGAGCAGCTCCTTGAGGCATTGGAGGCTCGGTATGGTGACGCTCACCTGGAACACGTGTATCGTGCGCAGCTCAAGGATCGTGTGCAACGCAGTAACGAAACCCTGCAGCAGTGGGCCCTTGAAGTGGAGAAGCTGGTTCGTAAAGCTTACCAGTCCTTGCCTGCGCTTATTGATGGGAACCTGGTGCAGGTATTTATCGACGGCATCCGCGACCTTGAAGTTAGAGCTGCTGTGAGGCTCGGTCACCACGGGACGCTTAAAGACGCCTTGGCCCATGCACTGGAGGTGGAAGCTGTGCGGCAGGATCATCGTTCCCATCGCGTCAGGGAGGTTGCAGCGGCTACAGTTCGCGACCGCAATAAAGGATACAGCCCTAGGTGCTACGGCTGTGGGGAAAGGGGCCACCTTCGATCCAGTTGCCCTAAGCGAACTGCAGAAAGAGAAGACCGAGCTCCAGAGGGTAGTGCGGTTAACAGCACCGCCCAGCACCAGCAGCAGGGAAACGAGTAATAGCCAGGACTGCGGGGCGGGTGCTGGCTGATGCTCAAAGAGCCCCAAGGATTTCGATCACACAAACCCTTGACGGGAACAGCTTAATCATCAAGGGCGAGGTCAACGGAACGCCGTGTAAGCTGACCATAGATACTGGAGCCTCTCGTACGGTCGTCAGTTCCCAACTTATAAGTCGGTTCCTTGGGGACTCCGCATACAACCGAGAACGCATTAATTTGGTAACAGCCACCGGTCAGCGCATACCCGTCCATGGAGAGAAGAAGATGGAGTTGAAGCTAGGCAACAGAATCTACCTGCATAATGTCATCGTGGCTGATATAATGGACGACTGCATCTTGGGCCTTGACTTTATGAGGAAGAATTGTTGCGAGATTGACGTCAAGCAAGGTGTTTTGAAATGTGGACAAGAGGAACTTTTTATGGAAGGGGCATTACCAGGGAATGTGTACAGCCTTAAAAAGATTGTTCTTCCGCCGAGATCAGAAACGATTGTGCCAGTTAGTCTTCCTCGGAATCCTGGGCAAACTAATCGTTGTGTACTCGTGGAAAGGGTAGACAATGACCTTCCATGGAAAGTGGCACGAACTTTGGTCAGAGCCACCGACATCTCAGGGGTACGTGTGCTGAACCTTTGTGATCAGGAACAGATTGTAGAAAAAGGCACACTAGTTGGTACTTGCGAGGAAGTGGATTGGTTGCGTCGATGCCAATATCTATCGACTGGGACCCTCAGCAAGGATGCACAAACGAAAGTGTCCACACTTTTAGAAGACTGCCGTAGCGCTCTGTCCCAAAATGAAATGGTCAAGGCGAAGAAGATGTTACTCAAGTACGCCGATGTTTTCTCGTCAAACGATGCTGACATCGGGAAGACTGGCTTAGTTCAACACAAAATAAACACAGGAGAAGAGTTGCCTATCCGTCAGCGGCCAAGGAGATTGCCGGTAGCACGTGAAAAGGAAGTGGAAACCATGATTGAAGGAATGGTGAAGGATGGTGTTATTGAACCTTCATCTAGTCCATGGTGTTCACCTGTTGTGCTGGTAAGGAAGAAGGACGGCAGCATGCGGTTTTGTGTTGACTATCGTCGTCTAAACGACGTTACGAAGAAGGACAGCTATCCTTTGCCAAGAATTGATGACACGCTGGACATGCTTACTGGAGTAAAGTGGTTTAGCACGCTGGACCTGAAAAGTGGCTACTGGCAAGTTGAAATCGATCCCAAGGACAAGGAGAAAACTGCTTTCTCGACAGGAAAGGGTCTTTGGCAATTTAAAGTTATGCCGTTTGGATTGTGCAATGCTCCGGCAACGTTTGAAAGGTTGATGGAACTTGTACTTACCGGGCTAATTGGCGATGCCTGTCTGGTCTACTTGGATGACATCATCATCGTAGGCCGTACGTTTGAAGAACATCTTCAAAACCTGGAACGTGTGCTCATGAAGATCCTGAGTGCCAACCTCAAGTTGAGTCCAAAGAAGTGTTCACTATTCAAACGACAAGTTAGCTTTTTGGGGTATGTAGTGTCGGAAGAAGGTATCCGCACGGATCCAGAGAAAATCGCCGCTGTCAAGGATTGGCCAGTCCCAAAAGACAAGACGCAGGTCAGAGCATTTTTGGGTTTGTGCTCTTATTATCGGCGATTTGTTAAGAACTTTGCGGATATAGCCAAACCCCTGCACAAGCTAACCGAGGAGAAGCGACATTTCTGCTGGGATGAAAGTTGCAACATCGCATTCCAGGAGTTAAAGGACCGACTGTGCAAAACACCTATTTTGGGGTACCCTGATGCAGGCAAGGAATTTATAGTTGACACAGACGCAAGTGACATAGGACTTGGTGGTGTATTGTCTCAACGGAAAGGTGATCAAGAGGTTGTAATAGCGTACTTCAGCAAGTCGTTGTCAAAGCCGGAAAGGAACTATTGTGTCACGAGACGGGAATTGCTTGCTGTGGTAAAGTCATTGCAGCATTTTAGCAAATATCTTCTGGGGCGGAAATTCCACTTACGCACCGACCATGCTGCACTGAAATGGCTATTGCAGTTCAAAAATCCGGAAGGACAAGTTGCGAGATGGATTGAGCTACTGCAGGAATACGACTTCGTGGTCGAACATCGCAGCGGAAAATCTCATGGCAACGCGGATGCATTGTCAAGAAGACCTTGTCCTGAAGACTGCAAGCATTGTACTAGGCAAGAAAGTAAAGAAGTCGTACCTGTGAGAATGCTCAAGACAGACCTCAGCAACGAGTGGAAGGAAAGCCTACAACGTGCACAACAGGAAGATTCAGACCTCAAGCCGATTCTCGAGTGGATGAAGGCCAGTGCACCTAAGCCCACGTGGAGCGACGTCTCAGCGATGAGTTCGATCACAAAAAGCTATTGGGCCCAATGGGACAGCTTGGTGATTCAGGATGGAGTCCTGTGCCGTAAATGGGAAAATGCTCGGGGAGACAGCTGTCATTTGCAAATGGTTGTCCCTAAAGCTCAAGTACCGGATGTTCTACAGCTGTACCATAATGGTTGTTCAGGAGGCCATCTGGGAGTTAAACGGACCCTACTGAAGATACGAGAACGCTTTTACTGGGTCCACTGTCGGGACGATGTCGAGGACTGGTGCCGCAAATGTACGAGTTGTGCAGCTGTAAAGGGACCTCAGACTCGTAGTAGAGGTGCATTGAAATTGTACAATGTTGGTGCACCATGGGAGAGGATAGCCCTAGATGTTGCGGGGCCGTTTCCGGAAAGTGAAAGTGGTAACAAGTATTTCATGGTTGTAATGGATTACTTCACTAAGTGGCCGGAAGTCTTCGCCATACCAAATCAAGAAGCTTCGACAGTTGCAGATAAATTAGTCCATGAAGTCTTCTGTCGTTTTGGAGTACCTTTAGAGATTCACAGTGATCAAGGAAGGAATTTTGAGTCCCAAATATTCCAGGAAACTTGTCGAGTTATGGGTACTCATAAAACGAGAACAACTTCTTACCACCCACAATCGGATGGAATGGTGGAACGATTTAATCAGACATTGGAGAGATACCTGGCGAAAGTTGTGGAAAATCGGCAACGAGATTGGGACAAGCACATACAACCGTTTTTGTTGTCATATCGAAGTGCTGTTCACGAAAGTACATCGGTAACACCAGCTTTCGCAAACTTTGGAAGGGAATTACGGCTGCCTGCAGACCTGATCACCGGAATACCACCTGATGCCCCACGCAGTATAACCGATTATGCGAATGACTTGCGGAACAAAATGAATGACATCTATGAGCACGTCAGACAATCGGGCCAGCAAATGTCTGAGAAGATGAAAACCCGTTATGACCGCAAAATGAACAATAAAGGGTTCGACGAAGGATCACTAGTGTGGTTGCACAATCCAGTCCGCAGCAAAGGGAAATCTCCTAAGCTTCAAGCTAAATGGGACGGACCGTATCGGATTGTGACAAGGATCAATGACGTAACCTACCGGATACAGAAAGGTGCAAGAGGTACTCCTAAGATCGTCCATGTGGATCGACTGGCGCGTTATTATGGGGCCAATAATGCTCGGGACGAGCATGTCTTAGGAGGGGGCAGTGTTACGCGCCACACTTGATGGCGACATTAGCTACTACTAGCGCCATCTAGTATCGAGTAGCAGAACTAATAATTATTCGGGTCCCTTCTAGAAACTTCGATGCTAGAACTTTCCAGAACTATCGATGCCTGGTCGGACGGGACCGATATGTACTCGAACATTCTAGATGTTTCTACGATAGAAGGTTCTGGAACTATCCGAGGCCTATATAAGACCGGTGTCGCCGCGTCCCGGGATCAGTGTTGGATAAGCGATACAAGCGAAAACATCGAAGCGATCTTCAAGTGCGACTTTCAAGTGATCTGTAGTGCGATTGTGATTTATTGTTAGCGTGTTTACAGTTGTAATTGGTGTTTATAAATAAAGTGTCTATTTTTGGTTGTTAAATCGGCAGTTTTAATTGTCACGAACCCCAAGCTCGTAACAATAATATTATGTTAAATTTTCAATTTACTATATAAAGGGGCCGTCACAAAAAAAAATAAAACACTAAAAGTTCGTTTCAGTGCAGTCACTAAATCTTTATTGATTAACGGTTTCTCTGGGCTTCTTCGTTGTGGAGGAATCGATAATCCCAATGTTTTGAGGTTATATATGTTAAATTTTCAATTTACTATACAAAGGGGCCGTCACAAAAAAAAATAAAACACTAAATGTTCGTTTCAGTGCCGTCACTAAATCTTTATTCATTAACGGTTTCTCTGGGCTTCTTCGTTGTGGAGGAATCGATAATCCCAATGTTTTGAGGTTATATATGTTAAATTTTCAATTTACTATTTAAAGGGGCCGTCACAAAAAAAAATAAAGCAATAAAAATTCGTTTCAGTCTCGTCACTAAATCTTTATTCATGAACGGTTTCTCTCAGGTCCTCAGTTATGGAGATTACGTTGGCCGAACGTCCTGATGTTCCAGGAAGCAAAATTCATTTTACTTTTAACCGGTGGCATTACGAGTAAAAGTAAAGCATTGGTTGTTTGTCACCAAATCGTCACTAAATCTTTATTCAGTAACAGTTTCTCTAAGGTCCTCAGTTATGGAGATTCATGTTGGCCGAACGACCTGATATCAGGTCGTTCGGCCATAAATAAATGCTTCTAACTTTCGAACTGTTCCGTCACAAATTCTTTGACTGGCATCTTTAAGCGTCACATAATCGTCACTAAAAACTGGAGTAGCAGTCAGCTCCATATCTCGACTGGCCGAACGTTCTGATATACATCTATAAATTACCGTTAAGTAAACTTTATTCACATTACGTTGCCGCGTTTGCTTTGGACGTTTGATCTGACGTTGTGTGTTAGGAGACGATGAATATCGGAACAAGCGATACTGTCGCTCATCGCTTCGACTTCGTGATACAGGCAATTTGTCATTCGTCTGTCAATTGTAGCAACTAGTGCTGTTCGTTCTACAACATATATCAATAATCGATTTTAATCGATATCGGACAGACGAATGATATAAAAAAGCCAATTTAGTAGATATAACAAGCTCATATGCATGACCTCGTCACACCCCGACGATGAGGTGGAGACCATGTATGAGGATATTTCCAGAGCCATGCATGGCTCTAAAACTCATTTCACCGTTGTCATGGGGGACTTTAACGCGAAACTGGGTAAACGAAGCGATGATGAGCTGCGAATGGGGCAATTTGGAGTTGGACGACGGAATCACCGGGGCCACCTACTGGCTAGTTTTATGGAGAAGGAAGGCCTCTTTATGATGAATTCCTTCTTCAGAAAACGTGAGCACAGAAGGTGGACCTGGCAGAGCCCGGATGGTGCAACTAAAAATGAGATTGACTTCATTATGTCGACGAAGAAGCAAATATTCAATGATGTCTCTGTGATCAACGCGGTGAAAACCGGAAGTGATCACCGCATGGTAAGAGGCACATTGAACTTAAATATAAAGCTAGAAAGGTCTCGACTAATGAGGTCTACGCTCCGCCCAGCGCCGATCCAGGTCCAAAACCCCGAGAGCTTTCAGCTCGAACTTCAGAATCGTTTCGAGTGCCTGGGGAGCTCCGTGGACGAATATAACGATGGGTTCGTGGAAGCTGTCCATACGGTCGGGGCTAAGATCTTCAAGACCCGTCGTACGAATACGAAAAAGAAGCTCTCTGATCCTACTTTGCGGCTCATGAAGGAGAGGCGCGAGATGATCCTGCAATCTTCAGATGATGTTCTAAAGTACCGGCGGCTCAACAGACAGATCTCTAAGTCCTTGAAAAGCGACCTTCGCCGCTTCTATACAGACCGTATTGAGGAAGCGATAGAGCAAAATAGAGGCTCCAAGGTTTTTGCTGGAGATCTGTCTATTGGGCAGAGCCAGCTTATGAAACTGAAGACTGATGATGGCAGGATCGTTTCCGCCAAACCTGAGCTGTTGAGAGAGATCGAGAGGTTCTATGGGCAGTTATACACGTCAACAAGCAACCCCGTTACGAGTCTGGCAAACGACCCAAGAGCTAGATTGACCCGACACTATACCGAAGACATCCCGGACGTCAGCCTGTACGAGATTAGGATGGCTCTGAAGCAGCTTAAAAACAACAAGGCACCGGGTGATGACGGAATTACGGCCGAGCTCCTGAAGGCCGGCGGAAAACCCGTTCTTAAGGCCCTTCAGAGGCTGTTTGATTCCGTCATACTCGAGGGTAAAACACCACAGGCATGGAACAGAGGTGTGGTGATACTTTTCTTTAAGAAGGGTGACAACGCCCTTCTTAAGAATTATAGGCCCATCTCACTTCTGAGCCATGTCTACAAGCTGTTTTCGAGAGTCATCACGAACCGTCTCGCGCGCAGGTTTGACGACTTCCAGCCTCCCGAACAAGCCGGATTCCGTAAAGGCTTTAGCACCGTAGACCACATACATACGCTGCGACAGGTTATACAGAAGACCGAAGAGTATAACCTGCCTCTCTGCTTGGCGTTTGTGGACTACGAGAAAGCCTTTGATTCGATCGAGACATGGGCTGTACTGCAGTCTCTTCAACGGTGCCAGATCGGCTATCGGTACATCGAGGTGCTGAAGTGTCTGTACGAAAACGCCACTATGTCAGTCCGACTCCAGGACCAGACCTCGAAACCTATCCTTCTGCAGCGAGGTGTGAGACAGGGAGACGTTATCTCTCCGAAACTGTTCACCGCTGCTCTGGAGGATGTCTTCAAGGTTCTGAACTGGAAAGGAGCTGGCATTAATATCAATGGCGAGTACATAACTCACCTTCGGTTTGCCGACGATATAGTAGTCATGGCTGAGACTATGGAGGACCTCAGTACAATGCTCGATGACCTCAGTAGAGCCTCTGAAAGAGTGGGTCTGAAAATGAACATGGACAAAACGAAGGTCATGTCAAATGCCCATGTAACACCCACTCTCATGAAGATCGGAGACGCTACACTCGAAGTCGTGGACGAGTATATTTACCTAGGACAAACTGTCCAGTTAGGTAGGTCCAACTTCGAGAAAGAGGTCAATCGTCGAATCCGACTCGGCTGGGCAGCGTTCGGGAAGCTTCGCAATATCTTCTCGTCCCACATACCGCAGTGTCTCAAGACGAAAGTCTTTGACCAGTGCGTGTTGCCAGTGATGACATATGGCACTGAAACGTGGTCGCTCACAATGGGTCTTATTAGAAGGCTGAAAGTCACCCAAAGGGCAATGGAGAGGGCTATGCTTGGAGTTTCCCTGCGGGATCGAATCAGAAATGAAGAGATCCGCAGGAGAACCAAGGTAACCGACATAGCCCGAAGAATTGCCAAACTTAAGTGGCAGTGGGCAGGGCACATTGCTCGCAGAACAGATGGCCGATGGGGCCGAAAGGTTCCGGAGTGGCGACCGCGTACCGGAAGGCGTAGCGTTGGAAGGCCTCCCACAAGGTGGACCGACGACCTTGTGAAGGCCGCAGGAACTCGTTGGATGCGAGAAGCACAAAGCCGGTCGAAGTGGAGGTGCTTGGGGGAGGCCTATGTCCAGCAGTGGACGTCTTTCGGCTGAAATGATGATGATGATGATGATGCATGACCTAATTTTACACTACAGCTATAAAAAGGAAGATACAATTTTTTAGGGTTAATGTATTTAATGTGTTTTTGTTTATCCTTTCAACATTATACGACTATTTTTATATATTTATTGTGTTTATTTTCTATTGCATTTAAAAATATTTTTTTTTAGTTTCCCACATAATCCAATCATAAAAGAAAAATGGATTGCGAGGTGAGAGCGAGCGGGACAACAGATATAAAATATATGAGTATGAGCGAGACGATCACGGCGGCGGCTTCAGTTGAATCGTAGCGGGGCGAAGGGGCATCGGCGGCATCGATGGCTTTGAATCGGTTTGGATGTCCCGTCACTAAATTGCGGCTGTGACGTCACAGTAGGTATTAAAAAGTCGGCACGCTTGGTTTCAATACAAATCGTGATAGTTGCGTTATCTATGTAGATCTATATCTGTGTGTACCTATATCAGAACGTTCGGCCAGTCGAGATAGGGAGCTGGCTGCTACTCCAGTTTTTAGTGACGATTATGTGACGCATTAAGATGCCAGTCAAAGAATTTGTGACGGAACAGTTCGAAAGTTAGAAGCATTTATTTATGGCCGAACGACCTGATATCAGGTCGTTCGGCCAACCTGAATCTCCATAACTGAGGACCTTAGAGAAACTGTTACTGAATAAAGATTTAGTGACGATTTGGTGACAAACAACCAATGCTTTACTTTTACTCGTAATGCCACCGGTTAAAAGTAAAATGAATTTTGCTTCCTGGAACATCAGGACGTTCGGCCAACGTAATCTCCATAACTGAGGACCTGAGAGAAACCGTTAATGAATAAAGATTTAGTGACGAGACTGAAACGAATTATTATTGCTTTATTTTTTTTTTGTGACGGCCCCTTTAAATAGTAAATTGAAAATTTAACATATATAACCTCAAAACGTTGGGATTATCGATTCCTCCACAACGAAGAAGCCCAGAGAAACCGTTAATGAATAAAGATTTAGTGACGAGACTGAAACGAATTATTATTGCTTTATTTTTTTTTTGTGACGGCCCCTTTAAATAGTAAATTGAAAATTTAACATATATAACCTCAAAACATTGGGATTATCGATTCCTCCACAACGAAGAAGCCCAGAGAAACCGTTAATCAATAAAGATTTAGTGACGGCACTGAAACGAACTTTTAGTGTTTTATTTTTTTTTGTGACGGCCCCTTTATATAGTAAATTGAAAATTTAACATAATATTATATAACCTCAAAACATTGGGATTATCGATTCCTCCAAAACGAATAAGCCTAGAAGACTCGTAAAACCCCTGATGTGTTATAGGTTTTCAGTGCAATGGTGTCAGTATTTTTGTTGATTCACTATTCCGCAATATGGCGGATGGCGACTGAAATAGGGTGACCATGTATTCCAACGAAACAAGTATTTATCAAGTACTTAATTACCTACCCTACCTAAATAATGAAGCAACACACGTCGTAATATTAAATTATATAAGTACAAGCAACGTTGAGCTGATGCCTGCATACCAGTGTCCACTTGTGAGGTTTTGTTATTTACTTGAGTCTATTTTGGCTAAAAGCAAACGAAAGTGGAAAGGTGACTGACATTGGAGATTGGGAAATTTGACTAAGTACAAGAATACTTAAATAAATAGGTACACAAATTAAAAAATGCTTTATTTGTAATCAATCATCCAAAAATAACGGTAGGTTGTTAGGTACATAATAATTTGTACTTTTTAGAATTACAGTTAAATTGGTTCACCACGAGAGAAATTTGACAGCTTCTTGTGTTTACTGCTAGGTGATTGACTTGAAACTTGTCAAATCGGATTTCTTTCGGTGGTGGCCCATTTACAATGTGGGTCATTTACAATATAAGTATGGAAGTATAATGTCTCCCCAGCATAGCTATTCACAAACACTCGATACGCTTCCGTATCGTATCGAACATTAATCATTGTTATCGTAGGAGTCTTCTAAACGCTGTTCACAAGTCCAAAACCCGAAAATTTTGTCAGTTTAAATCAAATAGACGCCCGCTAGTCTTCCAACAGCTATTTGCTGTTGAGGGCAAGTCAAATCAGGTTATCGAAATGTCAGGTTTTCGATACGATAGCCTGTCGTATGGTTGTGAATAGCTATGCTGTTACCTCTAAGAAATCGATTGATTCGTTGTTTCGTTGCGACGGCGATGTGAAAAAAGCACAAACATAGTTCAGAAGAAAAAAAGCACATAACAGATCTGTTCTATTCTCATAATTATGCTCTGAAATATATTCAGCAAAACGCGGTCTTGCTTCTAATATAGTTCTTGAAACTACATGTCGCACTCGCTGTCGAGTTAAAGACCGGGCACAGGTGACACACAAATGTTCCATAGTTCGTAATCGTAACAAACCAATTAAAAAAACAATATCAAGTCCACAAATAAGCCGAAGTCGATAGTTGCAAACGTAGAAACACCAGAGGTCCTTTAGGAATGCGTAAGTCGTCAGAAAAAAACAGAGGAGTAACAATTTAAAATACGATAGTACAGCACAGCTATAAAAAACTGAAAGCATAAGTGCATATACATATACCACTAGATAAATAATGGCATGGCATCTAGAAGCACCATAGATCAATGAAATTACGAATCGCTGACACAAACACAACTGACTTTTATTTTGACATGTAAAAAAGAGTTAAAAACTAACCCCCTTATTCATAAAACTTATCAAACCTATTTTAGTTAAAATGGGGTTTGCCTCTTTCTTACACACAGAAATGACAACGTGACAGATAAAGACAAACGTTCTATAAACCTATTTTAGCTAAAATAGAGATAAAATAGGATTATGAATAAGGGGGTATAAGTATAAAAAGGATAAAAACCTTAATAAAATAAAACTCATAAATAATATATACTTATTACAAAAAGGTTGCAACAAACGAAAACCATCTTTTTTCCAAAATATAGCCTGTCTCTCAAAATATTTTTCGCTGTTCCTGCGCTTACAATAAAAAAAACAATGGCAGTGCGCGGCCCAGGGTAGTGGAGGGGGTGCTGGGGGTGTTGGGTCAGAGTAGGAGTAGGTAGTTATAAATAGCTTTAGTCCTTTTGTCATTAAAAGACTAATTAATTAAGTTGTATTTAATATTTTATTAAATAAATGAAACTACTATAACACTTTCCCTGCACGAGATACAGAGTTATGCCGTTGAAACGTTGCCGCTTGAACACCCACTTCTAATATTTCTCATTGACACTATGAAAAAAAAAAATATTTCGGATATGTATATTGGATACTCGAAATTTACATTCATTTAATTTTTTTTTTACCTACATGATTTAGTTTGGATAGGACAACATTGGATTTATAACTCTGAAGATAGTAACGAGCACTTTTTTAGTTTGCAGTTCAGCTACATTTGATAGTATAAGTTTACACGCTACGTATCCGAAACAAAGTAATGTTCAGTAATTTTTGTTATTTATGATGTTAAGTTATTTTTGAACTTTGCCGCGAATACACTAGATAACCAAAACAAGCATTTTATATTGTTCCGTGACTTTTGTAAAACTGAATGTCATGATGTTTTCGGATATTATAACGAGCAGCAATTTTTGACAAAATGGTGTTCAGTGACCTTTGACGAGTAGTGTTCAGTTAATTTTGAACTTTAATTATGTTCATTCAATACTGGCGCCCTGTCTTGTTGAGCGATTTATGGGTGATATAGTGTACAGTGATTTTGAAAAACTGAATGTGATCATCGACTTTTGATGCTGACTGTACGAGTGGGGTGCCCAATATCCCGGGTTTGCTTCGCTCGCTCTTGAATCCAAGATTCTATATTTTATAACAGGCTTTTTAAGAAAAACTTTTTTAGGCGCGTTAGTTAAAAAACCCACTGTCATTTCATAGTTTTAAGTTTTTACTTCAGTCGGCAGTCCCCATGTCTGCCTATGTTGTGGTTCAAGTATCTACAGTTTTAACTTAGTAAGGCAAGTAAATCATTCAGACTCTCGACAGCTTGAATGATTTTGGGGGGGTCATGAGTCATGACCCCCACGACCTTCCCCCTCGGATCGCGCCTGAATTCATGCCTGTATAAAATAAATACCTACTGTGCAGGCGCAATATGGTTGTCTATAAAGTACATACTAATTCTATGCATGAGAGATTGACATGTGACAGAGTTGGCACTTTGGCAGTGGAACTGACGGTTGTATCATAGAATGTCAAGCAAGACATCAAGAATGTGGCGATGTGGCCCATAGAGGAGAAATTTTAGATGTGGCTACTGGCAGTGGCGACTGGCGGTGAATGAAAATACGATATTGAAATTGAGTCTGACACGTACTGTCATCATAATATTCCAAAGTAACTCGATAACTACATTACATTTCACCAAAGACTACATTTCACTTCAGAGCGTTTTTACGGTTGTGTGTAATGTTTCTCCTGTTGGATATCAGTTAAAAGTATTCAGCTATCACTACAATGGAAGACCGAGCAGCCAAATTAGCGCTAGCACGAAAGAAGGTAACAAATAATATTCTATTCCAGAATATACTTGATTTAACGACTTGATAAATTGTAATTTCGTCCAGTCATATAAGTTATTTATTAGATATTTCTTTATCATTACATTATCTTCTCCATATGACACGTCATACCATCATTGTTGAGTTGGTACCGAGCACCGAGCCGAGTGCGAATGTATTGTATTGGTATACAATTCGTCCGCACGGCTCGGTGCTCGGTGTTTCTATCATGTTTGCCACAGAGATTTTGTTTGTGTAGGTCGTTATTGGTGCGTGTATATATTTTTATAACAGTAAAATAATAGGTAAATATTTGATGTTTTATCTGAAACATCATTACGTAGTATAAAACAAAGTCGCTTCCCGGTGTCTGTCTGTCCCTATGTATGCTTAGATCTGTATAACAACGCAACAGCTTTTGATGTTTTTAGGTTTTTTTTAATAGTAAATAAACACATTTTTTTACGCTTACATTGCAAAGCTGTTTGAACCCTACGAGACAGATCAAAATAATGTACTACAGTAATGTACACCTTAAAAAGGTCTACAAAAAAGTCCGCAATGGTATATGTCTATCTCTTAGGAATAACCCACAATCCAATGGTCGGTGGGCGGGGGTTGTGCCTATCTAAATTGCTCCCGTGCGAAGCCAGGGCGGGTCACTAGTGTAATAATAAGATAGTGTAGCTATCTCTTTTACATGAAGACAATTAACACTCTTTTATATTCGAACAGTTTTGTTGTACTGAACCACTAATTCATATGATAAACATTAACATCAGATAATTATAAGAAGAAAGCTCTTTTCATATTATTGCAATTTCTTATGGCAGTCAGTTTCAAAATATTTTTTGTGGGGAAAATGTAATACATAGATATAGTATAATTGGCTCCACTGTACTTCCTCACCCGTTTATTCGAAGCTTCACAATTTTAATAGTTCTACATTTCGTTATGTTAAACACTTTCGCAAAATCCCGCATTGTGAAAGCTTATAGTTTTTGAGAAAAAAAATCTTAAAGTTACGGAAAATGTATCATGTGTACATAAATGTAACATGTTTATGTTTTTTTTTGTGTTCCTGATTACACTACACACTAAACCAACATAATATACAAAAATAACACATTTGTAATGACAACTTAGGATGCAAGAGCGAGCGAAGCGAGCTCGGGACTTGGGGCACCCCGACTTGGACAGGTTAGGTTAGAAGGGGATGGCGGGGTCTAGTGAGCGAGCGCAGCGAGCGAACAGACCCCGCCATCCCCTTCGTGGTTATTTTTTTTTAGACCATAGAGCCCCGCGAAGCGGGGCTCCTACTACGCCTTTTAAGCAACTTTTAAGTGTTTTGAGGTTAGGTTACAAAAATCATTGGGAATTTTTTTCTCGGCCACTATGGTTTTGCGAACTTTTCGGTTTTCAAATTTACACTAAAAAGGGTCTATTCTATCTAAAAAAAAATAGTTACTATAAAATCGCAGGTTTTCAGAAAAAAAAAAAACTTTGGGAAATTTTTTCTCGGCCCCTATGGTTTTTCACAATTTGCGGTTTTCAAATTACACTAAAAAGGGTCTATTCTATTAAAAAAAAACTACCTACTATCAAAATGCGCCGGGTGAGGAAGTACAGTGGTTCCGTATAATTTTATATTAGTAAGTGGTGGCACAAACAATTTGGCAGGGCATAAACAAATGGTTTGGTCACCAAGTGAATGAATGGGATATTCAGTAATTGAAACATTCAACATTCATTCAGAATTGCATACTATTTCCTGTCATGTCATACCTGCTCCTAGCTGGTATTTTCCGGCACTGGATCATTCAGTAATCTGACAGCTAGTGATAGATGAGGGCTGGTTGTTTGTAGGACCAGAAAAATATTGATTAAACAAAAATTGTAATGTCTGTTGACTATTTATTCATATACATGCATGTGTGGTTGAAGCTATAGGCAGTGACTGTTCTTATATTATGATTGCCATGTTTCAGCTGAAAGATCATCAGGAAAGGAAGCAAGTTTCTGGACAAAAGGATGATATTATTTACAAATCAGAAGGTTTTTTAATCAATGATAGAAATAATCCTATGCATTCAGAATCGAATTGTAATGACGGTTTTGTCACTGAAAGCACAAAAGATATCCAGTACAATCAACACAGTGATGTTTTTGAAACAAGCAATGTGACATCACCTGTAAGCAATACAAACTATTTAAAAAATAGTGATGTTACAGAAGATATTTCAATTCCAGTCATTCCAGAAGCAGATGTAAACATAACAGAAATCTTGATTTCAAATAAAAGAAATCTGGAATTGCAAGTACATCATTTACAGACAAAATTGGACCAACTAGAACAGCAACATGCTTTAGTAGTCAGTGATTATACAAAACGCAACCAAAAAGTCAATGAACTAGAAATTGAAATTGAACATTTAAACAACAAATACGTGAATGCTACTCAAGAAATTATGATAAAAGATTCCAAACTCAATGAACTTAATTCAGTAAACTTATCATTATCAGAACAAAATGGTAATTTGGCTGAACAACTAGAATTTACAAAAAGTGTTTTAAATGCTAAAGAGGCAGAAAGTGATTCCCTTCAAAATCAAATATTTAATCTCCAAAACCAATATGATCTTGTAGTCTTGCAGTTGCAACAACTAACAAATGGTTCCCCTGCTAGTCCAGCAACTGCTACAGTCATTAACAGTGATAAAACAGAAGCCATATTACAAAAGAATTCTAATTTAGAGCAGCAACTAAATTCATTACAAAAAGAAAGAGATCAGATTAACCTACATTATGAACACTATGTTGCTGAATTGAATGAACAATTAAGATCAGTAATTAAGAAAAATGAAGAACTTACTCGAGAAGTTGATAATCTATCAAATAGAGAAAACAGTTTAATTGAGCAAATAGGTGACATGGAGATCAGAATACAGAATTATAACCAAGATAAAAAAAGATTTGAAGTGGATCGTAACACAACCATTGTGAAAGACATGCAAGATGATTTAAGAAAAGCTCTGGTAAATATGAAATGGTTTTTAATTTGTAATGTATTTCTACTAGAAGAGTAAGTCCATGAATTTAAAATTGTTGTAATGGCATAAGTGTGGTAATTACACTAGTGTACAGTCACATCTATAAATATGTATACACTTGGCTTTATTCAAAGGCGATTTTCTCCTTTGAATGAAATTTTATGTTATTACGAACATAGTATTTTCGAACCCATAGGTTTATGTTAAGTGTCGTATTGTAACGTTGCATTCGTTATTTCACGAAAGAATCGCAATTGAAAATGGCCAAGTGTTGACATATTAATAATAATATAATAATAATATTCCACAACTATCACACAACGCCATCTAGTCCCAAGCTAAGCAGAGCTTGTGTTATGGGTACTAGACAACTGATAAACATACTTATATATTTCTAAATACATACATATTATAGATAAATTACACCCAGACACAGAACAAATGATCGTGCTCATCACACAAACATTTGTCCTGGGTGGGAATCGAACCCACGACCTCCGGCATAGCAGTCAGGGTCACTAACCACTAGACCATCAGGCCTGTCGTGTATTGGTGCTCGTGACTGTATTACTTTGTGTGACTACTGTAGTACGATACCTCAAATTCAACCTGTATGTACCTGTGTGTGTGTGTGTGTGTATTTTACTAGAATATTGTTTTTTAGGATGATTTGGGCGAATTGCGGAGCAAGCATGAAGAACTTCAAAACCAATATGCAGAAAGTGTTGCTAAAGTTAAGGAACTATCAGAAGTAAAAGAAGCAGAATGTAATCATGACAATATCAGTCTGTCCAAATTAAATGCTGATATGACAAGTGATAAAGTTGCTGCACAAAGGGCTACCGAACAAAACAAGAAATTAAAACAAGATGTCCAGGGATTGGAAGATGCATTTGTGAAAATGGTATATAGCATTACAATTCTTAGGAGTCAAATTCTTTTCAAAACTGGTTTAAACTATAAAACTTTCGAAGACATGTGACATCCACCAACCCGCTCTGGGCCCGCGTGGTGGATTACGGCCCACTCCCTCTCACAGAGAGGAGGCCTGTGTCCCAGCAGTGGGAACGTTATTGGCTGATTATGTATTGGTTCTTTCCAATAATTTCCCTAATAAGTACAATTCCGAAGGCTACGGGAAACCACAGCCGGCAGCGGCTTTGCGGTTGACAATAAACGCAGGCGACAGAGCTGGTGCAATTTTGATTCTGATCGTAACGTCAAATTACTTCGGTAGCGGCACATTTCTCAATTTCGCGAAACACATTTGTCAAACAAAAAAATACCGTCTTTTCACTCTGTTACTGACAGCCGCATCACTACTGGTAGACCGCAGCAGCATGCGGCACTGTCGCCATCTACGGAAGGTGGAACCACTGTAGTACCTCCTCACCCGGCGCATTTTGATAGTAGGTATATGTTTTGGATAGATTAGACCCTTTTTAGTGTAATTTGAAAACCGCAAATTGTGAAAAACCGTAGGGGCCGAGAAAAAAATCCCAAGGTTTGTTTTTTTCTGAAAACCTGCGTTTTTATAGTAGCAATTTTTTTTTTTGATAGAATAGACCCTTTTTAGTGTAAATTTGAAAACCGCAAAGTTCGCAAAACCATAGTGGCCGAGAAAAAAAAAATCCCAATGTTTTTTGTAACCTAACCTCAAAACACTTAAAAGTTGCTTAAAAGGCGTAGTAGGTCAAAAAAAAAAATAACCACGAAGGGGATGGCGGGGTCTGTTCGCTCGCTGCGCTCGCTCACTAGACCCCGCCATCCCCTTCTAGCCTAACCTGTCCGAGTCGGGGTGCCCCAAGTCCCGAGCTCGCTTCGCTCGCTCTTGCATCCTAAGTTGTCATTACAAATGTGTTATTTTTGTATATTATGTTGGTTTAGTGTGTAGTAATATCGGGAACAAAAAAAAAATCGTTACATTTTCCGTAACTAAGATTTTTTTCTCAAGTTTTCACAATGCGGGATTTTGCGAAAGTGTTTAACATAACGAAATGTAGAACTATTAAAATTGTGAAGCTTCGAATAAACGGGTGAGGAAGTACAGTGGAGCCCTGCTGCTTCGTGCAGTCTGCGGTCTGGCGTCGCTTTTGGAATTGTACCTGTGTAATTCAATTTGAAATACCGTTAAACGCAACTAAAAACTTGTGTTCGACAATCATAAGATCGAACTATGTATATCTACTACCTGAGGGTACGTATCAATTATGCGCGTCGGTCCCGTGTCGTATTCGTCTGCGGCAAACCATTCATTTATTTACTCCATTTATTATAACATTAGAAAAAAGAGGTTCGCAGAAGCAAGAGTACGGTGAAACCTTTTATTTTCATGTTAAGTTCAAACAATTTTAATAAATAATGTATTGTGCTTTTTTTGTAAGTAACAATGTACACACATCAACAGAATCTAGGGATATTTTATATTTCATCAAATATCTAAAAACTAGTTGCCCGGCGCGACTTCGTTCGCGTGGTGTCCTACTCCTGCCCTAATCCTACCCCTACCCTTCTCCTACCCTACCCCTTCCCTACTCCTACTGTACCCCTCTCCTACGCCTTCCCTACTCCTACCCTACTCCCACTGTACCCCTCTCCTACCATACTCCTACCCTACTCTTACCGTACCCCTCTCCTACCTTACTCAGTTACTCCTACTCTACTGCTACCCTACTCCTACCGTACCCCTACCCTACTCCTATGCTACCCCGACCATGCTCCTACCGATCCCCTACCCTACTCCTACTCCTTCTTCTTCTCTTCTTCTTCTGGCGGTCATCCTGTCTCTGCGTAGTAACACGATATCTTCCTGTGTGCCGTTCAGCCACATCCTCAGTACTGCGATAACGTGACCACAACCTTGATATCACGTTTTGGCTGGTGTGTAGGGCCTCAGCAACGACGCGTTGAATAGCACCATTTTCTAACATGCCTACGGCTTGTAACATTTCATCTCGACTCAAATGACGACGTGACATGACTTTTAAAGCTCTCACGGCACGTTAAATTAAAAACGAAAATCAATCTAATCCCTTTTCATTAATTAATATTAACAAAACAATTTTAATTTTCCTTAACGTAACGAATTACTAAAAATTTTGCCGCCGTATTTTGTTTTTTCTTTTGTTTTTTTATTTACATTTTCAAATTTTGAAAATAGAATAAAAGAGGTTTCAATCTGTATATAAACTATTATGTTTATTGTAATTATGTTATTGTTTATGGAAACTTAAAAGATTTTAAACTATAAATACGTAAATAATTTAGGATTAAGGTATCCCTAGATTCTGTTGATGTGTGTATGGCATACAATAAAGCATATAATTCTATCTATCTACTCGTCACGATGCTAGGATAGGTACATGAAATGAAACAATTTTTAGTAACAATCAGTTTATTAAAAACAACTTTATATAAACCGACAAAATAAAAAAAACACGTACTGCCACAACTTATGAAGGGAATAGGGTAACATTTTAGATTTGGTAGAGTTATGAAACATGAAAAACGTTCCCGGTACTGTCCGCCCCTGCTTCTTTTAGATTTTAAACATTGACACGACAATATTTTATGTAAAAACTAAATAATATTAAATAAAAGCCTTGTAATTTCAGAAGGTAGATAGGTTAAATAAGTACAATTAAGTGTGACTGTTATTATTTAAATTGATTATATTTAACTCCACGTCAATCTTGACTGTTATAATGTTTTTTGTACTTTTATTACAAAGTGTGCCCCTAAAAGAGCCTTTTTTAACTTCTGTGTAATGGAGTATAGGTATCAAAATGGTAAAATATTTTTTCTGTAATATTTAAGTCGCGAACACCTTTCTGATTCTGATCAGCGGGGCAATTGCGTAACTCATTATCAATCGGAATCGGTTTCATTTTGACAGATCAACAACATTCATTGCGTTATTTACGTATTTATTCAGATATCGACTGATAGTGGCGCCGATTCCCTTGTTCACAAACTAAACTAAATTTGATTTCAGTGCATCCTTTTCTTTCTATTTCATTAAGAAAAGGACAGAAGATAAATATTAGTTTAGACCTGTCAAATTAGTCAGTGCCTGACGTAAATTGACGTATTTTTAATAGCCAATTTTTTAATCACGTCTAAATTGCCTATGGAGTATCTTAATTTGACAGGACTAAACTGATATTTATCTCCTGTCCTTTTCTTAATGAAATAGAAAGAAAAAGATGCACTGAACTTAAATTTAGTTTAGTTTGTGAACAAGAGAATCGGCGCCATTGTTACGCATTACGCAATTAGGGTGCGTGTTCGGTTGCTAATTTGCTATTCGCACTGTGCGGCTATTTGCGGCTGCCCGCCATTGAGTGAAATTGTGTCTTGCTTCGTTATAATTGTTTTTAAAATGTTCAATAATCTTCAAACGTGTTTATGCTCATTCTAGTGAATCCGAAAAACTTATGAACTCATATTTTTTTAGTTCTTCGAAAAATATTTCAAAATGCTTGCTCTCATCTCGTGTTTGCAAATAACTTCCACGTCCATCTTTGAAATGGTTCGATATGACCTCAAATCGCAACGGTTCTTCAACCTTACGTTGCGGTTGCGAATGCGGCTGCCCGCAACCAGGTTGGCCGTATTCGCAACCGCATCCTGCCATCAGCCGGACCCGGACGGCTAGCCGCATTGCGTTTACCCGCGTAGTGCGTATGACCCCTTACAGTTAGCCACGAATAATTGATACGCACCTTTTATATATAAATTTATTTGTAAATTTAATATCAACCATCATGTAAAAAGTGACTAAATCAATTATAAAATATTTCAGACTAAAGATAAATTGGAATTAACAGAAAAAATATCAGCTGAGAAGTATCTTAATAGGGAACTTACAATTAAACTATCTGAAGTAGAAGAAAAGGTAAAAGATATGCAAATTAAATTGAAAGCCAAGGATGAAGAGATGATGAGATTACAATCAAATTATCGAGAAATCGAAAAACAGTGTGAAGAGTTAATGACTCAGGAGAGAAACGGAAACGTAATAGTCCCAGAAGATAACGTTAATGTAATAGATCCAAATACGGAAATTAATGATGGCGTTGTAGTCGAGTCGGCTAAACATTCGGAAACCGAATACAAACCTTTAATGGAGGAAGTAGGTGAGAAAATCAGCCATAGCGATAGTCTGCAGAGGGCTGATGCAATGATGAAACTTCAGGACCGTTTCCTAAAAATAATGGGGGAAGTTGCTGATTTATCTGATGAAAAGCACAGGCTAGAACACATAATTTTACAGCTTCAGAACGAAACTGATACCATTTGTGAATATGTTGCATTGTACCAGCAGCAACGAAGTTTGCTGAAACGGCGAGATGAGGAAAGAAGTGCTCAGCTAAAAGTTTTCCAACAAGAATGTGGAAAGCTCAAACGTGAGTTGGAAGAATTAGGTGGACTTCTCGCTCGATTTGCTGAAGATAAAGAATTAGCATTTTATTTTGAAACCGAGTCAAAGCGAATCGACATGGAGAATATTATGACCTTACTTTCCAATCTTAAGAATAATTCTTTAATTGATACTAACAAGAAAAATATTGAGTTCAAAAACTTTTATCCTTGTAACTGTTGCTCTGGTAAACTAATTGATGTATAGGTATGTAGTATTGTAACGCTATTATACTTGATAACAGTCTGCAAATTAGATTTTTCACTATACACGGGCTGTGGGGCAGAGAGTAATATTGTTTACCTTGCAATATGTCCGATAGTCGCTACCGGTAGTCGTAGTATTTTGGCCATGGGGGCCAATCTCAACGGAGACTAGCTTTCGGCGCGGGTGATATAATAGAGCAAAAGTAGGTGCACTCCTTCCCTCTCTCATAGTCCGACGGGACGGCACGCAATCCGACACAACCGGAGAAATCAGGCGTAGGACCACCAGCTTAACGTACTTTCCTAGCCACGGGGGCATCAACCCCACTGTCTGCGTTCAAACAAACTCCGGGTGTCGATTCGACTTGCACCCCAATTGCGTTACTCACACGCAATCCTCTGCATTTTGACAATTATTTCATTAGTTATACAAATGAGAATTTTCTGCAAAGTAAAATTTTTAATTCAAGTTATATTTAACTACAAGAATATACTTTGCAGGTGCGATTCGGGCCAGGTGCATTTGTGAAAGAGAGTGCCTTACAGTTAGGGTTACCATCCGTCCAGATTTGTCCGGAGTTCTAGACTTTGGTCTGGGCTTTGTCCGGTTCTTTAATTTGTCTAGATTTTTTGGCTTAGATGGAATACGAGTCATCATCTGCCTAGCCTTTTCCCAACTAGTATGTTGGGGTTGGCTTCCAGTCTAACCGGATGTAGCTGAATACCAGTATTTTACATGGAGCGACTGCCTTATCAGACCTCCACAACCCAGTCCAGTCCTTAGATGGAATACGAGTAATAAAACTTATATAAGTAATACCAGATAAGTCTTTAATATTTATTAACTTCTCATTCATCTAAAAACAAAATATACTTCTTTATCCATCAACTTAACGAGATCAAAAAATCATTTACTTAGTTCAAACATAAAATATTTTTCTTCAAAATAAAAATAGTTTTACGTAAAATAATCAAACTTAACGCTAGTTTTTGGTATAGGTATTAATTTTTAATATTTTTCAGCGCACTTTTGTTTTTTTTTCCTACATCCTGCAACCTCCCACCCCTCGCGAGCGCTTGCTACCATGCCTACCATACCACTGTAATTAAGTAGGTTATGTTTGGATTTTGTAACTAAAATGTCCGGACTTTTACTGAAATGTCAGGCTTTTTGTCAGGACTTTTAAAATTTCTAAATAGTAAAGTTTACTTAAAGTTCATATAGATGTTTCTTTGCTTTCATAGCAGGGAATAGACTAATCTTAATTATAGAAATCGTTTGTTCTTTCACAGCACGAAGCAGGAATGAAACAATATTGCTTTGTTGAGGTCGTGATACGAATACGAGTAATATTATAAGCCTGAAACACAACTTTCCTGCAACAAGACTGTTTTGTTAAAGATGGTGGTATGTAGGACCTCTGGAAAGTAAGCCACAGATAACTCAATCCGCCCAACGTTTTTCCAACAATGTATATTGGGGTTGGCTTCCAGTCTAACCGGATGCAGCTGAGTATCAATATTTTACATGGAGTGACTGCTTATCTGACTGAGTTACTGGGTAACACGATACCCCTTGTTAAGACTGGTTGTCAGACTTTTGGGTTTCTGATTAGGTACCCACCCATATCGATTTCTGAACAATAATAAGACAAAAAAAAAAAAACGCACTTCCTACTCCAAGTGCTTTCGTACACCAGCGGTCGTTGACCCAATATAACAAATGAACATGAACACGTTTTGCATTTATCAATGCAGCGTGTCAACGTTTAGCGGTTTTGTAAAAAAGCGTGAAATGAAACGCCAGATTGTAGATTTTAGTTCTGAACATAGAGTAAGGTTCTAAATTTTGTCGCTCGTGGCTCGATGTGTCGTAACAACAATAATGGCGTCCGAAACAGAAATAAATAAAACGAGTAAAAATGACCTTAACTTAAGGGGCTTACACGAGCTAAACGCAAAAAAACGGTAGTTTTCGAAACAATAAAAGTATATGATGGCCTACAGTAAACAAAATCAGAAAAATATATGATATTCTTCAGGATATATGCCATAGACTATACACTTATAAACTGAGATAGATGCGCATCTCTATGTAAGGAAATGCCAAATTGTTTGAGGCCCCGGATCGTCAGGTGGCGCTTTTAGTTCCCCTAAAATCCTGCAGATCGCGCTAATACGCCTGCCTCTTTATTCATACATTTTATTTTTTATTATTATGGAGAAATTTGTAGATCGTAGAGAGCTTAACAAAAGAATAAGTAAATAACATTTAATATTGTTAAGCAGTTAGCATTTCGACCTAATAATTTCCCCATTATGCAGCTTTTTTTCTCAAATAAAATAACTAGGTAGCTGATTAGATCAAATTAATAATTTATTGCAAAATTTCAATTTCAACATACTTCCTAATAATTTATTTTCTTCTTCTTTTTACATAATACTCGAAAGCCTGTTGTTTTATCTGGTCATTCTTATCAAATCTTGTAAGTTTTCCATCTAAAATTCTATTAACCCCTTTACACCAACTGTGGATAATCAAATTTATTGCAAGACTATTAATTAAACCAATCAAATCATCTTTGTGTTTTTTACATGAAATAACATTATAATCACATGCACAATTTAGTAATAGCTTAATTTTTTTCTTTATAAATAATGATTCAGGGCAATCACGTAAACATGCAACAGTTACATAAAAAATATCTGTCATTAAATCAATGAATCTTTCACTTGGATGAAATAAAGATTGTTTTGTATAATCGATTTCATAATTAAATGATTGCAAATCAACTTCAAATCTACATAAATCACGCATGCAATGTTTACAATTTCTAAAAATCTTTGATTTGCATTTCTTAATCACATAGCCAGTAACATATTTTTTTGCTTCAGCATACACCAATGTATCATTAGTCTTAATATTACTCATCACTTTCAGTAAACAATCTATATCACATGCAAAATCATTACTGGCCGAATCATTTTGTTTTTTATTTAATAGATTCGCCATTGATTGGAATGAATTATTATTATCATTTTCACAATTGGCTCGCGGGGAGTGCGACGAGTTAAAATTGTTAATAATCAAAGTTTTAAATGCATTACAAAATTGATTACAAGTCGGATTAACATTTCTGATTCCATTACTTCTTATACCACTAAAGAAATTTTCTAAAGGATCTTGATTGAAATTACGGGTTATTAAATTTTTCACATCATGATTAGTAATCAAATATTGCCACATTTCTTTAAAAGTTTTTATGTTATGGATCCAATTTTTAACAGAAGGAATTGATTCATACTTAATTGATTCACATCTATTTTTCTTAACTACTGATTTAAATTTAATTGATTCTAAAATTGGAATCAAATCATCCCACAGTTGGAAATGAGGAGAGTTATTTTTTACACATTGCTTGTATGGCTTATCTGCTAATTTATAAGAATGACCATTAAAACTATCAAATAATTTATCAAAAATTAATAAGAAATCTGCAGTCCCCTTGCATTCTTCTGGAAGTACTTTGTGTCCTGAAACAAAAACAATATTTGATATTAGTCATACTTGATCATTTCAAATTTTCAATCAAGTCACTCTAATATTATAAAGGTTACTATAAAGTGGAAAAAAAAAACTAATATTATAAAGGCGAAAGTTTGTGTGTGTGTTTATGTTTATAACTTCTTCACACTCAAACGGCTGGACCAATTTTGATAAAATTATGTACGGAAGTAGCCGACACCCTGGATTAACATATACTTAGGCTACTTTTTATCCCGATATTCCCACGGGATCGACATTTACGCGAATGAAACCGCGGGGCGCAGCTAGTTCATTATATATTAAAATAGTTTTCAAGTATGGTAATGACAACCTTTCTAGTTATTATTGTTAGAATATATTTTTTTATTTGCTTATTCGTGAACTTATGTGTCATTTTCTTTATAAAATGATATAGATCACATTATTATCCAAGTGATTATTAACATCAGTATAATATTTAACACTAAAACGGTTTTGACATTAGAAACTAATATACATTATACTACATACAGGTATTATAATTCAAGATGTTACTAACATCAGCATAAGCATATAAAAATATCTACTTACTTGCTAGGAATCTCAATGCACTGGAAACCCTCTGGCTGAACACTTGTGCCGCATATTTGACTTTCATCTTGGGTATTTTTTCTTTAATGACATGCATTTCTGTTAGTTTGTTAAGTAATCTTATTTCATCGTCTCCATCGTCTAAATCAAGTAACAGCTTTAAATGTTTCCTGGAACCTGAAATTAAAATTTCCAATTTTATTATCACTACCTTCTGCCAGCGGCTTCGCCCACGTGGTATGTTGATAAAAAGTAGCCTATGTCCTTCGCCAAGGTCTAATCTATCTCTATACCAAATTTCATCAGAATTGCTTTAGCGGTTTAGGTGTGAAAGCAACGACTAACAGCCAGAGTTGCTTTCGCATTTATAATATTAGTAGGGATTGAATTATGTACGGTTCTCCTATGAATAAATAAATAAATAAACTTCAGCTATATCTGACAATCCTGCATACTTATCTCTTTTGTTGACTGTACCTAACAGCGTTACATTTATTTGAATATATTCTGTAATATTAAAATGAAGTGATTCAGAACCACTCCAAGCACAGAAGTGTTAAATAGGTATAATAATAAAAACAGTTTTAATTAGTATTGTACTTTTTTTTTAAATTTGGTGGCAAATAAAGAATAGGTACCAAACCGAAGAAATAATATAGGTACTAACCAGAGACATATTCTAATGTGTTGCTAGCAGCAGATGTTGATGGTTGACATTCCAGATTTGTTTGCTGATGTGTCACTAGTTCTTCCCTGGACTGGCCACGTGGTTCAGCCAGAGTAGCAGATGGTTGATCACTATCCAGTATTGTTGGCTGTTGTATAAAAAGTGCAGATGTGGACTGACCTTGTGGCTCTGTAACATAATAATGATATGTGTTTTAAATGTAACTGAAAACATGAACCTTTGAAGAACATAATAGACAATGAAATGCAAATGAAATAATATTTACTTACCTAGGCATAAAGTCGGAACAGCATTTTTTGTTAATCTGTTACTTGGTAAACAGTAACCTTCTTTAAAGTGGTTGTTACATAACCTAATACTGTTATAAATGTAGCTATTTCCTTTTTCCTGTGTTGATGCACGGAGTACACCTTTCCAAATGTTAAATTTTTCCAAACCTGTCAATGACTCAGTGTTGGGGTTTGGAAATAAGTGCAGAGGGCCTGGAAAATATAAGAGGCATGATTTGAAAATAACCCCTAAGATGACCCACAGACCTGGTTTGACTAGAATCTCAGAATACGTTCTGTATTCTGAGACTAGAATTTTCATATTATTGTTTAACTTCCAGTCTTATCTCGTATTGTTTGTAGAAATTACACCCGTGGTAAGCCGGGGATTACGAAATCACAAATTAGTAAAAAATTTTACAGAATAAACGAAGGATAAGATTTAGACTTACCATCATTTTTGCACCCAAAATAGCAATGTAACCGCGATTTCTTGGGCATTTTGTGGTTTAAGTCCTAATCGAAAGGCAAAAATCAGCAGTCCAGGTAAATCGCAAAGTAGGTTCGGAAAAGCAGTAATCGGTGTCCAAGTTCAAAGCCAGGTGGTTTCAGATACGATGTAATCTCAGGATCCGTTAAATAGCGCCAAGTCGTGGAAAATTACCATAATACACGGAAAATCACAAACAAACACCAACGAAACAAACTAAAAGTACCTAAGGCGGGTAGTGACGAAAAGTATAAAATTTTTTATTGAAGTTCATCGTTTGTGTTGCTATTAGAAAAAAAACTAAGTTCTAATTCTAATAGGATAAATTAAAATGTTATGCTTGGATTAAATTTCGTACAAATATTTCTCCATTTCTAATATATTTATTAATTTAAATGTAGTTATTGGTATATTCGTCTAGTGTTTTACTGCCATCTAGTAACATGATATTAAAACTGGCTTTGAAATTAGGAGGCCCTGGGTCGTTAGATGGCGCTAATCGATAGTTCAATTTCGAATCGTAAGATTGTTCGGAACTTTCATACCCCTGATATATGCTAGATAGATAGTGTTTTGAAAACACAATACAACTAATTTGGTACGATAGAAAAAAATCATGAACATACCTCTAAAAAACTTTCTTATTACAATAAAAACCATACTAATATACATACAATCATTCTGATTTTTTGTCAGATTATTCTACAAGTAACATACTAAAATGATAGTGTTTTATTTTTTTATTTAAAACAATAGTTTTTTTGTAAATCGAATATTCATAATTCCGAACATAAAAATTGCGCATGTGTGCGTGAACGCCCGTGTAGCGACACTGCCGGCCGAGGCCTGATGCTATACGGACGTGTCGCTCTTTTCGCCGCACTATTTCCGTCAAGATTGTTATGTTTTTGTTAAGTTTTATTTGTAAATTCATTGTTTATTATTATTTGCATATCTTCTTTCCGTAAATATTTTTATTTCGTGTAAATATAAAATACTTTTAAGTTTGTAATGTATGGGGTGCAAGGCGCGCGCCATCTATTGTACGGCGAGTCCCAACTCCCGGGCGTTTCACTTGTGTCTCCCGGCAGTGGTCCGCGTAACCTAACAAAGTTAAAATAGGGTAATAATTTGTAAATAAATGGGAAATATAGTGAAACATTCCGTTAGGAGGACTACAAAACGTTCATATAAAACAAAAGCCGAACATAATATGAACGAAAGTAAAAAGTATGAGCATTTTATTTTTAACTGAATATTTTTATTTTTGCAATAAAATGCATAAGGTAAGTATTTTCGACTCCGCGTACATCTGTCACACCGGCGCATGTGGACGACGTGTAGATTTGTATTCGAGAGTCCCCGGGTTCGATTCCCAAGGTTACGAAATCGTACTTTCTTTTTAAATTTTTGAATTTTTAGATAGATAGTGTTTTGAAAACATAATACAACTAATTTTGTACGATAGAAAAAAATCATGAAGATACCTCTAAAAACTTTCTTTTTACAATAGAAACCATACTAATATACATACAATCATTCTGATTTTTTGTCAGATCATTTTACAAGCAACATACTAAAATAATAGTGTTTTATTTTTTTAGTTCAAACAATAGTTTTATTGTAAATAGCATATTCATAGTTCCGAACATAATAAGTGCGCATGTGTACGTAAACGGTAAACCCCCGTGTAGCAATAATGCCGGCCGAGGCCTGATACTATAACTATACGGACATGTCGCTCTTTTCGCCGCATTATTTATTTGTACATACATTCATTGTTTATTATTACTATTTGCATATCTTCTTTCTGTAAATATTTTTATTTCATGTAAATATAAAATACTTTTAAGTTAAAATAGCGTAATAATTTGCTATCAATTATATCATTTGTAAATATGGGAAATAAAGTGAAACATTCCCTTAGGAGGACTACAAAACGTTCATATAAAACAAACGCCGAACATATGAACGAAATTAAAAAGTAAGAGCATTTTATTATTACTGAATATTTTTTTTCGCTATGAATTTTGGTAGTTTAAGAAAATGCACTTATTACGCATAAGCTCAGTTTTTTCGACAAGATACGCAATCGTTACATTGGCTCATGTAGACGACGCGCAGGTTTGTGTTCGAGGGTCCCCGGGTTCGATTCCCAGTGATACGGAATCGATTTAATTTTATTTAAATGTATTTTGAATTTTTAAATATATTTTTATAACTAAAAAAACGTCTACAATGTAATTATCTTTCACAGGAGAAAGAAAGTCGAAAATATCAACACGGAAGTTACTTCTAATGCGTAAGTACCTACACGTTTTCTAAGCCATTGTAACAATAAAAAAAACCTAAATTTATTAACAGACCGCGACTTATTGATAATGTGCATAAAGAAATCACAGATTCATCCGAAAATTGCGAAAAAATGATCACAAGCAAGAGTTTAATTTTTATTGATTGTGTTTATAATAAGTAAATAGAAATCATAATAATTATGTATGAATGTTAGGTACGAGTACCTAATCCTTGAGGCCGTTTACACATCATGCCGCAGCTGCAGCGGCATCGCCGCCGCCGCGGCGCCGCTGCATCAGTCACCCTTGGATTTGTATGAACACACGGCGCCGCCGCGCCGCCGCGCCGCCGGCGGTGCGGCGCGGCGACGAGTTTTGATAAGATCTATCAAAACTCGCCGCCGCACAGTGGTTTGAAAATCGAGCTCCATACTCATAGAAACTTAAAGTACGAAAATAAAAAAACAAAAATTGTAATGGGTCTAGTATACCTCCCTTTACGTAATATTAACGTATGGATGGTATCAGTCGCTCCACGCGTGAGAAAAAAATGTTTTTTGTTTTTTTTTGTATGGGAGAAAACACTTAATGTACATTTTTTTGAAACGGAATGGAACTGATAGGCTGGAGCTCACACGAGCTATTGTACCATACACGGCCATCAAGATGACATACAATTCATGCACCGTTGGGCGCCGCTTTGCACGTAGCAAATTTTTGAAATTTTGTGTTTTCGATATGTGATTTTTCAAATCTTTGACGTGAATAAACGAACATGCCGATCGATTTACTTATACTATCGTTACTTTTAGCCTGCTTATGACCTTTATGATGGCAACAATTAAAAATTATGTTGATTATAAGTACCTATACGTTTTTTTTTAGAACTACTTAACTCATTTAATCACCGTTGTAGTGTATATTAAATAGATATGTAAACACTGTCTCATTCACACAAGCGGGGTAGCTGCTGTCAGTTATGTTATGTCATCTGTCAGTTACGAGGAATGGCGGGAAACAGACAAAGTGAAGCAGGCTATATACGATGGCGCTTGGTGTGGTAGTGAGCCAGTGAAGTGATATGTTCAACATAAGTACGGAATCAACAGGATTCTACAACCGTGATTATGGTTGAGTTGTAATTAGATACTGCTTCAATCTGAGCCTCAATCAGAGCCTGTTCTTCCACGATGTTCAACTTGTTTTCGTTTGAAAACTTAAAATAAATTGGTCAGCAGAACATTGTGGAAGATGGCTTTGGATTCTCCCATACCTTTTCTTCGCCACAAACTAAGCGCAGAGGCACAAAAGAACACATAAACATACTGGAATCGTCTTCGTCTGCCATAGTTTGCTTATACAAACTTTGCCCTGAAGCACCATCAAAGCCATACTTGCATATAATTGTTAACTCTTTGCCATCCAGCGAAGGTTCCACACGTAGGAATTTTCCAAGCTTTGCACAGTTTTATCCAAAATTTAGCTTTACTTTTACCTCTCCTTCCGTGATGTACAATGGTAACTTTTGGAGGGCAGCAGTCCTTCTTTGCCTCAAGGATGGCAGTATAAGAAGGACACAGTGGTACTCCTTCTTCTTTTGCACAAGATCTTAATGTTATACACTGCCACTTCGAAAGCTTCAATGAGGTCAAAATAAATAAAGCTTTATCAGCGGAATATATAGGCACAGTTTCCTTGGGCTTTAACAATTTATTTATCCTTGTAGCCTCTTTGCTCCGAGACTAGTTTGACGATATCTGCTATATTCTTGTCATGTGCTTTCAAACCGGTTGCATGAGCAAGGCTTTCAGTGCTATACGTTAGGAGGTCTTCCGCTCTCCTTCTCTTCTGTAGCGGGCTTAGCTCTTTAAATGGTTTTCTCGGCCTCACAACTGATGTTGATGTTCCAACACTGCACGTCTCCGGTGTGTAGGATGTTGATGCACCCTCATTTAAAACAAAGTCAGAACTGGAACGGGTTTGCTGCTCTACTGACACTAAATAAGGGGTCATCTTTCCTTTCATGATCTCAGGCCTTTTTATGTTCTCTTGCAGCCATGTCTCATACTTTGTTATGTATGTACGTCTCGTACGATTACACGAGATCCATTTGTTCCTCAACGAACAAACATAAGTCTGACAGAATTATTTCAATACCCTCTTTTCATTTTCTGACAAATCAATAGTATTCTCAAAAACTTCAAATAAAACATTGGGCTGTGAAAAACAATTGTTGTTTGTCACAAACATGACAATGTCCAAATTGGTATCACAACCTTCCATCACAGCACAATAAAAAAAATAACGTAATAAGTTAGCGCGCACAAGTACTGAGAGCTACTGATAAAAGTAAGCTCAAACGTCCTATTTTTATACAACTACCCTCATTATCGTTCGCTATTCTTTAATTAGGTTTTACAGACTTTAATATTACAGACAATAGAATTTTATTGTGACTAGGGCCCATTTGGCCCTGCTAGAGCTGGTTGATGCTCATGTCATTAGTATATAATTATAACTCAACCATAATCACGGTGATTAAATGAGTTAGTTCTTGGAATGAAATAAAAAAAAAAACGTATATAATCAATATAATTTTTAATTGTTGTCATCACAAAGGTCATAAGCCGGCTAAAACTAACGATAGTATAAGTAAATCGATCGGCAAGTTAATTTAACCTCGTCAAAGATTTGAAAAATCACGTATCGAAAATTCAAAATTTCAAAAATTTGCTACGTGCAAAGCGGCGCCGAACGGTGCATGAATTGTATGTCATCTTGATGGCCGTGTATCGTACAATAGCTCGTGTGAGCTCCAGCCTATCAGTTCCATTCAGTTTCAAAAAAATGTACATTAAGTGTTTTCTCCCATACAAAAAAAATAAAAAACTTTTTTTTCTCACGCGTGGAGCGACTGATACCATCCATACGTTAATATTACGTAAAGGGAGGTATACTAGACCCATTACAATTTTTGTTTTTTTATTTCCGAACTTTAAGTTTCTATGAGTATGGAGCTCGATTTTCAGACCACTGTGCGCCGCCCGCGGTGCCATACTATTATATTCTGTGCCGATGCCGCTGTATTGGTTTCTCTTGGATTTGTATGAGCCCTTACGGCGCGCCGCCGCGGCGCCGTGTGTTCATACAAATCCAAGGGTGACTGATGCAGCGATGACGCGACGGCGGTGCCGCTGCAGCTGCGGCATAATGTGTAAACGGCCTCAAAGATTAGGTACCTAACATTCATATATAACTATGATTCCTATTTATTATAAACAAAATCAATTTTAAATCTAATTTCTTGCTTTTAATCATTTTCATCGCAATTTTCAGATGAATCTGTTACCTATTTCATTATGCCCATTATCAATAAGTCGCGGTCTGTTAATAAAAACATTAGGTCAGAATTTTTTTTATTTTTGTAATAGCTTAGATAACGTGTAGGTACTTGCGCATTAGAAATACCTAACTTCCGTGTTGATATTTTTGACTTTCTTTCTCCTGCAGACTTTTTTTAGTTATTTATAAAAATATTTAATAGATATATTTAAAAATTCAAAATAACATTTAAATAGAAAATTTGATTTCGTAACCTTGGGAATCGAACCCGGGGACTCTCGAATACTAATCTACACGTCGTCCACACACGTCACTGTGACAGTTGTACGTGAAGTCGAAAATACCGACTGCACTTTCTTAGATGTTTCCAAAATTCATAGTTTTAGAAAAAAACACTGCAAAGTGATAACTTTTATTTCGGAAGTCGGTGTCGCTGGTTCCGCATTTTCGTTTTTTGACACCGACTTCCGAAATTATAGTTATTTATCACGCTGTAGTGCTTTTTTTGAAGTCGGTTGTTTTTTTTTCTTTCTAATTGTACCTACCCCACAAAAATTCAATTAACACTAGTGCATTGAAGAATCATCAAAATTCGCATAGAAATGCCGGAGATGCAGTGCATTTATGCATATTAACTTCGGACATACTACATAAGAATAATTACCTAATGTATTATATACTAAAACCTTCCTGGAAGTATGTAGATCACATTAGTGAAAGAATGATCAAAATTGGTTCATCAGTTTTTTAGAAAATCTACAAATATATATACAAACATACACACATACATACATTACATACATACATACGGGTCGAATACACAACCTCCTTTTTTGAAGTCGGTTAAAAATGTTTTAAATTTCATTGAATCAGTTTTATTTCAAAATCACCCACATCCTTAAGTTTTTCAAGTCACACTCAAAACGAATAAAATTTATTATGTTGTCACACATAACCACATAATTTGTTTGTTAGATCTTTAACTTATTTGCACATCGTTTCCGCGCCATCTATTAGAATACTAGGGCGTAATCTCACAAAACCGTTACTTCTAAATCTCATGTATGCTTTATGTCATAATTGTGATGGGCGTCGTCGTTAGATGGCGTTTGCGTCGATTCTGCATATGTGTGCATGCGTTTTTCAAGGACACTTAGGTCTAGTAAGCCTCTTAAGTGAAAACAATGATTTTTAAGGACAATATTAATTAAAAGTTATCAAGAGTTTTATGAAAGACTCTCATTGTGACTGCAAATAAGCCATTCTGCATTACGTCTTAAACGGTCGGCAGCAGTTTTGGAAAAAGTAGCGCAATGCCATTCCAGCTGAAAGTTGTTTTACATAACGGAGCTGTTTTGTAAAACAACTAGCGGTTTTGTAAAACAGCGGATTCTAAAATCCATCTGCGACATTTACCAATATTTAGATATCGAGACCCATCGTGGCTGTAGAGTTTCGCTAGCTTATTTAATTGGACCCTTTTTATACTATACAGGGTGAATTTTCCAAGTGGGCGTGGATGACCAAATTCTAAACTATGAGGAATAGCGAAAAGTACTCAAAGGAGTCGCGGGCTCGATTTTGATGAAAACTAAAACTGCATCATTGGATTTTTGAAAAATCAATATTTCTAGTCAGGAATCGAACCTGTTGATTTTGAAAATAAAAAAAAACACTGTATTATTACACCATTCGATAGTCCCTAATAAGGATCAAATTCTGGGAAGTAACGACATACGACAAACTTAAGGAAAATGTTGAATTTTTATTACGTACCTTGTTCGAAATGATGCTCAATATTTATATTAACACACCCGCAGCCCAGTCACCTTGACAACATTATGTTATAATTTCAAATCTCCATTACGATCTTTGGAAAATATTAGGTCCTTACATATGAAATTGGCGTTTTGTATGGAAGGAACAAAAAGTCGAATATTTTTTAATATAATATATTTAATTAATCAAAGTATGAACCATTGTTTTCAATGCACTTTTGCCATCTTATAGGTAGTTCATTGATCCCTTTACTAAAAAAATCAGTCGGACGGGAATCAATAAAATCTTTGAAGGCGATTTGGACTGCCCCATCGGAGTTGAAATTTTTCCCTTGCAAAAAGTTATCCAAATTGCGAAAAAAATGGTAATCTGTTGGAGCAAGGTCCGGGGAGTACGGAGGATGTCTAAGACATTCCAATTCAAGCTCTTCTAATTTGGTAGCCGTCTGTTGCGCAGTGTGTGGTCTGGCGTTGTCGTGAAGCAGCAGTGGCGTGGAGCGATTGACCAGCCTTGGTTGTTTAGCCGCTAGCTTTTCCATCATGGTTTGTAATTGCTGACAATAGACATCAGCTGTAATAGTCTGGCCAGATTTGAGAAAACTGTAATGAACAATACCGGCACTAGTCCACCAAACGCTTACAAGTAACTTTTTTGGGGTTAATTTTCGCTTGGGGCAGGATTTGGCTGGCTGGCCAGGATCCAACCATTGCGCTGAGCGCTTCCGATTATCGTAAAGAATCCATTTTTCATCACAGGTAATGATTCGGTTTAAAATACCTTCATTGTTGTGCCGGTTCAGTAATGTAACGCAGCAGTCGACGCGCGTTTGCCGGTTTGCTTCAGTCAATTCGTGAGGTACCCACCTTTCAAGCTTTTTAATCTTCCCAATTTGCTTCAAGTGAATTAAAACAGTTTTATCACTAACATCGAAGCCTGCAGCTAACTCGGACGTGGTTTGCGATGGGTCCGCTTCCACAATAGCCTTCAATTCTCCATTATCAACTTGGGTCTCAGGCCGTCCACGGGGCTTGTTCTGCAGGTCGAAATTTCCAGAACGAAAACGTTGGAACCAAAAACGAACTGTGTTTTCTTTTGCAACATGACCGCCATACACATCATTCACCCTTCGAGTCGTTTCCGCAGCACTAGTGCCACGGCGGAACTCGTACTCGTAAATAATGCGATATTTTAAATTTTCCATTTTGTAAAATGAGTGACGCAAACAGAAAAAACAGAAGAAAAAAAACAAATGAATGACGGTCATCGAAGCACAAATACATGAGTAAATAGCTGTACAAATTTGAATTTGGAATTCCTTACCAAAGAGGAGAAATTCGTGATTAAAGTGGCCAGTACGAAAAACGCCAATTTCATATGTAAGGACCTAATATTCTAATGGAATCAAAAATATTGTAATGCCATTGGCGTATATATGGGGCGTGCCCTACCCTTGAATGGTCTCAGGCCCACCCTAGGATGTTTGGAGACCTATTCGAAATTTCAAGCTGGATACTTACATAATATAACTTCACACAAAAGCAATCAAATAAATAATCTACCACCAAGACCTACACAAACTTATTACCTACATAATACATTCCATTTAGTTACTTTTGAGATCACAAAAATAATTGGATCTAATAATAAGCAACGAAATAAGCTAGAGTATTATTATGATTAGACGGCCCGGGGACAAACGCATCGGCCATACAGGCCACGGCAGGGGTTGCGCAGGTCGTCGGAAGGATCCGGCGTCTGGGTCTCCAGGTGGCTTTGCACAAATTTGAGGCCCTCTGTTTCCATGGGCCACCACGCGATTTACACATAGTGGTAGGAGGCGTCCGCATCGATTTCGAGTCGACGATGAAGTACCTAGAACTTGTCCTCGACAGCTGGTGGGATTTCGGGCCGCACATTCAGCGGCTGGTCCCCAGGTTGATGAGCGTTGCAGCTGCTCTTGCGCGACTGCTACCCGATTTGGGGGGGCCCAACGCCTCCTGCCGGAGACTGTACGTGGAGATTGTGCGGTCCATGGCCCTCTCTGGGGCGCACGTGTGGGTAGACACTGACGGCCCGCAACATTGCAATATTGCGAAGGCCGCAAAGAGCGATGGCTGTTAGGGTGATAAGAGGATACTGTACGATCTCCTACGAGGCAGCAACTCTCCTGGTCGGATCAACGCCCTGGGATCTGGACGCGAAAATCCGTGCGTCCCTATATCGCTGGCGGAAGTCCACCTTCTATCAGCGATATAGGGACGCAAGGAATTGCGAAGCTTGCACGTGGTCAGCCTCCAGTTTCTCGGGAATTCGATCCACGAAGGACTGAGCTTTGTCAGATCCTAGTGGCTGAATGGAGGCAGCATGGCGCCCTGATATTCCGGCTGACGCAGGTGCTTACTGGACACGGACGTTTCGGGAAATACCTGCGTCGCATAGGTCGGGAGCGGACGCCCGCTCGTCATCACTGTGTGGACTGCCACGAGGACACATCATCATCATTTCAGCCGAAAGACGTCCACTGCTGGACATAGGCCTCCCCCAAGCACCTCCACTTCGACCGGTTTTGTGCTTCTCGCATCCAACGAGTTCCTGCGGCCTTCACAAGGTCGTCGGTCCACCTTGTGGGAGGCCTTCCAACGCTACGCCTTCCGGTACGCGGTCGCCACTCCAGAACCTTTCGGCCTCATCGGCCATGTGTTCTGCGAGCAATGTGCCCTGCCCACTGCCACTTAAGTTTGGCAATTCTTCGGGCTATGTCGGTTACCTTGGTTCTCCTGCGAATCTCTTCATTTCTGATTCGATCCCGCAGGGAAACTCCAAGCATAGCCCTCTCCATTGCCCTTTGGGTGACTTTCAGCCTTCTAATAAGACCCATTGTGAGCGACCACGTTTCAGTGCCATATGTCATCACACTCATCACTGGCAACACGCACTGGTCAAAGACTTTCGTCTTGAGACACTGCAGTATGTGGGACGAGAAGATATTGCGTAGCTTCCCGAACGCTGCCCAGCCGAGTCGGATTCGACGATTGACCTCTTTCTCGAAGTTGGACCTACCTAACTGGACAGTTTGTCCTAGGTAAATATACTCGTCCATGACTTCGAGTGTAGCGTCTCCGATCTTCATGAGAGTGGGTGTTACATGGGCATTTGACATGACCTTCGTTTTGTCCATGTTCATTTTCAGACCCACTCTTTCAGAGGCTCTACTGAGGTCCTCCATTGTCTCAGCCATGACTACTATATCGTCGGCAAACCGAAGGTGAGTTATGTACTCGGCATTGATGTTAATACCAGCTCCTTTCCAGTCTAGAACCTTGAAGACATCCTCCAGAGCAGCGGTGAACAGTTTCGGAGAGATAACGTGTCCCTGTCTCGCACGTCCACACCTCGCTGCAGAAGGATAGGTTTCGAGGTCTGGTCCTGGAGTCGAACTGACATAGTGGCGTTTTCGTACAGACACTTCAGCACCTCGATGTACCGATAGTCGATCTGGCACCGTTGAAGAGACTGCAGTACAGCCCATGTCTCGATCGAATCAAAGGCTTTCTCGTAGTCCACAAACGCTAAGCAGAGAGGCAGGTTATACTCTTCGGTCTTCTATATAACCTGTCGTAGCGTATGTATGTGGTCTACGGTGCTAAAGCCTTTACGGAATCCAGCTTGTTCGGGAGGCTGGAAGTCGTCAAACCTGCGCGCGAGACGGTTCGTGATGACTCTCGAAAACAGCTTGTAGACATGGCTCAGAAGTGAGATGGGCCTATAATTGTTAAAGAAAAGTATCACCACACCTCTGTTCCATGCCTGTGGTGTTTTACCCTCGAGTATGACGGAATCAAACAGCCTCTGAAGGGCCTTAAGAACGGGTTTCCCGCCGGCCTTCAGGAGCTCGGCCGTAATTCCGTCATCACCCGGTGCCTTGTTGTTTTTAAGCTGCTTCAGAGCCATCCTAATCTCGTACAGGCTGACGTCCGGGATGTCTTCGGTATAGTGTCGGGTCAATCTAGCTCTTGGGTCGTTTTTCACGAGGAAACGCCACAACATAATTATGTTGGAGGAGTACAGCTTGGTCCCAACAGCGCTGTGCCCTCGTCGCGACACTTGGTGCGGGTGATCTGTCATTTTCGGCCGTGGTTCAGTCCATAGTCGGAAGCAAAAACGCGTGGGATGCTGTGGCCTCTTTTTGCGAGGAGTTGATGCATGTAAAGGAGGCGGCGGAGACTGAGAGAGAGCATACCTCTCATTCCACCTGCACCAGAAGAGCAGCCGGGCGACGAAGGGTGCTTAACGATTTCCGGCCACCATAAGAAGGGGCCTGCGGGCGGCGAAATTGGGGCCGTGTCGTCACTCAAGCAGTCCGGCTCAAAGAAGTGGCACGCAATACGTAGTAGGTTTTAGTCGGTAGGAGTCCGATATCATAACCCTCCGTTCTTCCCGGACGGCGGGTAAAAAAAAAGGTTAGGGGCCAGCCCCCCCCGTCCCCCCCCCTCCCTAGGAAGAAGCCCTAGATACGCCAATGTGTAATGCTGTTTGCAGTACAATCCTTGAGACGTCGAATCCAGCTATGTATTGAAAACAATGGTCATCATTTTGAATAAATAATCAGTTAAGGTTTAGTAGGTAGGAAACATAACCCGAGCCCGGCTAAATAATAACAGCCGCACAGGTCAATCCATTAGGTTAAGCTACGCTTGCCGCGGTTGGTCTGTGGATGGGTGACCATCTTTACATACCGAGACCCCTCCATGCCTCGGAAAGCACGTTATGCCGTTGGTCCCGGCTGTCATTCCTGGATCTTAGACAGTCGTTACGGGTAGTCAGAAGCTCGAAGGTCAGCTCGAAGGTCTGACAACCAGTCTTACCAAGGGGAAGGGGTATCATATAACCCAGTAACTGGGTTGTGGAGGTCAGATAGGCAGTCGCTCCATGTAAAATACTGGTATTCAGCTGCATCCGGTTAGACTGGAAGCCGACCCCAACATAGTTAAGAAAAAGCTAGGCAGATGATGATGAGGTAGGTAACATAAGAAAAATAAAAAAAAGTATTTTATTAAAAATGAGCTCTTTCCGTTAGTTTTCCGTATGGCATTTCATTACTTCCCAGAATTCGATCCATATTAGCGACACTATCGAATGGCGTAATAATACAGCGTGTTTTTTTTTTTCAAAATCAACAGGTTTGATATTGAAAATATTGATTTTTCGAAAATCCAATAATGCTGTTTTAGTTTTCATCAAAATCGAGCCCGCGACTCCTCTGAGTACTTTTTGCTAGTCCTCATAGTTTCGGATTTGGCCATCCACGCCCACTTGAAAAATTCACCCTGTATATCCCGCCAAAAACATTTTCATGTAAGATGTTGCCAAGACGAGACCACATATGGCTCGCTTCTAACTCTACAAGCCATAACCTTTACAAACTCTACACCCTAGTCAAAATATGAGGCTTGGCCGTTTCGTTACTACAAGAACTATTGTATAACAGAAAAGTAATGAACACTGAATAAATTTTTCACCTTACGCCCATGTGATGGTAGCAAAACGATCAAGCCACTCACTCCCATGCCCCCAGATTTGTCTCTGCATATTATAGCCCTTATGCCTGGCAGCGCGTGGGTTTGCCTCGGGCGAGGCTCGTCTTGACCGACCGAGGATTTGCCTCACGCGACTGCCTCACGAGGCTGCTCGTTCAGTCAGTACTAGGGCATGCAAAACCGGTTTTCCGGTTTTGCGCAAAACCGGAAATCGGCCAAAATTTAACGATTTTTGAAAACCGGTTTTGAGAGCCAAAACCGGAGCTCAGCTCCGGTTTTATCAACATTTTTTTCGAAGTAATGTTATTTTGTAGTTCGTCTTCAAAGTTACAAAAATGTTGATTTTTTTGGTTATTGTGGGTGGCTGTGTTTAATATTTGAAGATGCTGATTGTGTTTTCTATGTTTAAAATATATTATTTTTGATAGCATACTTAATAGGTACCAAAGATACCAAAAACTTACTTGATGTTGATTTGATCTCAGTTAATTAATCTTTATACTATTATAAGTTCATTGTTATCTGTACAATTATTATGGTTTGGATTAAAAAAAAAGTAAAAAAACTAAAACCCGACTACGACAAAAAAAAACGACGCTGAAAAAGTATGAAACAAGATTTTCATACTTGGAACAGAACAAAAAGAAAAACCGTAGTCACACGTTATTAAAGTGTTTCGGTTGGTACCTATAACGTGTGACTACGGTTTTTCTTTTTGTTCTGTTCGTCTTTTTGTTCTGTTCGAAGTATGAAAATCTTGTTTCATACTTTTTCAGCGTCGTTTTTTTTTTGTCGTAGTCGGGTTTTAGTTTTTTTACTTTTTTTTATTTAAACAATTTTGGTGTTAAATTTAATACATGACTTTTGTCCGCTAGAGGGCGTCGCTTTAAATTTGAGCAATATTTTGGAAATGTACAAGTGAAGCCCTTTCAAATGATACCAAACATGGCGTATTTATCTCAATTTTTATTTTTAACACATTACTTTTTGTCCACTAGAGGGCGCCGTATCGAGTTTTGTGCAACGTCACGTAGCCTATGTTCAGCGGACAATTAAGACGGTTCTAACGATACCTCATATGTCGAGTTCCGATAAGTAGATTAGGAGCTATGAGGGAACAGATGAACATACTCACATACATACATAGCCTGTTAAAATCATAACCCTCCTTTGGCTTTGCCGTAGTCGGGTAAAAAGAAATGTATCATACAATTTGTTTTATTTGTAGACTTAGTGGGTATTTAAAAAAAATGGTGTTTCTTTTTAAATTATACTACATTCGTTTTTTTTTGCTAAAACCGGACCTAGCTCCGGTTTTCGGTTTTGGTTCCAAAAAAACGATGTTCAAAACCGGTTTTGATGACTTTCCGGTTTTGCATGCCCTAGTCAGTACGCGGCTAATATCGAGAATACACTCGAGATTGCTTTCCCAGTCGGGGTGCCCTAATGTGCCTAATTTCCGAGCTCGCTTCGCTCGCTCTTGGGCTGATTACTTCATGAGTTGTTTGGATACGAGACACCACAACATATATGTATCTACTGACTTGCGGTAGGCCGTAATACACATATAAATATTTAAAAACACATTTATTTTATCTGTGTCTACATAAATTATTTACCCCCGAAGTTCTGCAACGTTGATACTTTCTTGCACATTTGCACAATCATCTTAAAATTCTAACTTCTAAAGTAGGTAGGGCCTCGCAAATATTCTAGAAGGAAAAATACACACCTTACTTATATAATTATATTTACTATGCTAGAAACGTTGGACACATTCGTCGTTTATTAACATGACTGTATGGTGAATGCGCAGATGCGCTGTTTCTATTTCAAGCCTCAACATGGTTTGGTACCTAGGTACTGCAGATAACACATTTTTATCTGAATAGTTGACGTTGAACGCATATGCAGTAGGTAAGTAATATTGTAAAATAACATGTTGACAAAGGGACTTAAATGGATCGGCAGCTGATTACATTTCGAGCATAAAATGGCAGCGGTCTGCGGTCGCTGTCACGGTTTTCATACGCTTCAGCACTTAGCGTACTGACTCTATTAACCGGTTCCGCTGCACGCGCAACATTATCAAAGAGTCTTTGATACCTAGTAATTTATAGAGTAGGTATAACCGTTACAGTTATAGTCACACTCACACACATAATTCACTATTAGCACTACACCTGGTGCTGACCTTTCCAATGGTCATACACATCACAGAATAAACTATTGAAAATCTCCTTACATCCAAGATGTCAGCTCTGAAACAAAGATACAGTAGTATTATATTTGATACAAACATCACTACATTTTATGTTCTAATTCTATGTATCATGGTCATCATCATTTCAGTTAAGCGTCATCGCTACATTTCTATGCATAGGTTCTAGACGTTCTAGTATACATCAACCTCTAAGCAACACTAACTTCTACTCTATTAACTACACCCCAACACTTAAACATTCAGGGCCCTATACCACAAAGGGACATAATTGTTAACCTTTTCAACGCCACATAATATTGGCACGTGGCACGGACATGTATAGAAGTTCTAGATTTCCGTGCCCTCAGCGCCACGACTTCATTAGAAAGTCTTTATTTTAACTACAATGTTATCTAAATAAATTTAGTTTATTTACAGGCCTAGTTTCCTGTTATTATTTAATATAACACTGTCTAACGCCCTGTTTTTTTATTTTTCCACACAAAATCTAAAAAGAAAACTATCACAGCTAAGTTGGCTTTACAAGTTTACGAATAATAGTCGACCAACTTACATGTATGGGAGAACATACAATGTTAAGTTTGACCTTGGGTAAATTCATTTCAATTACAAACCCTTCATTGTGCGTGATCCGACACGCACTTGGCCAATTTTTAAAAGCTTTTATTTAACTTGACTTGTATGTATGTGAAGGTGGACTCTCTTCCCGGTATCCGATTGAGCTGAAATTTTACATACTGGTCCAGTCCCGATGACAATGCATGTTTATGACAAGCATGACGTGATGCTGCTGCCAGGATTGGCTCCAGACGAGGGAACTCCTCAACGGTTAACAGCAGGGACATGAAATTTTGCACACCCATTGGGATGACAGTTAGCGGGTCCACCATGAAATTGCTGCCACCTTCGGGGTTGGCTCCAAACCAGAGAATTCCTCAGCGGTCGGCAGTAGGGACTTGAAATTTTGCATACCCGTTCGGATATGATAGACGGTTGGTGGGTACACCATGAATTGCTGCCACATCCGGGGTTGGCTCCAAACCACGGAACTCCTCAACGGTCAACAGTAGTAACAGGCATAAGAGGTATACCTTGACTTGTAATTTGGTGAGATGGGCGACAATAGCATTGGTTTGCAACCTGTCTAGGAGACGGATAACTTCAAAATCAAACCCGGAACGGTGTTTCGTCAGGCATGAGTAAGCTTTAAGCTGAAACAAATGGCGCATATATTACCAAATTACTACCCAAGTCAAGGTGAGGCCGTGCCGTGGACTGAGTGGCATTAGGGTATAAAATGATGTCGTGAACGTACCGCCTCAGGGCACCTGGGCGAACCCTGTTGTATATTAGCTCTTTTATATGGCCCTGTTTCCGGAGAGCACAAATGTAAGATACGGACATTCCATCCGTCCGTATCGACTTCGGCAAAGACGGGATTCACCTGATTCAACCGGTGCAATTTCCAGCGAAATACAGCCATGGCACCGCTGAACGCAGAATGTTGCCAATAGTATTATGCTGAGCTTGCACAGTGCATAAAATGCAGGGTAGTACGGTTGACCACGCCGTTGTGTATTTGGGCCCAAAGTTGTTCGCTGCTGGCCAAGCGTACGTGGCCTTAAGTAGGGTCACATCGATAAAAGGCCTCCTCATAGAAGAATTAGACTGCTCGAAATTATCTGGCACCCGCCAATGTAGCAATGACGCACTTCATGAAATGAATAGACTAAGAAATATATCTACTAAAAAAATATAAAATAAATTAATATAAAAAAAACTTAAAAAAAAAGCTTTTATTTACGCCCTAAAAAGTTAAAAATAAGATTTAAATTACACTAAACCTATTCATTTTCCAATTACTTTACAAAATGTAAGTGTAAATAATAAGATTTAAAATTAATTAAATAATAAGATTTAGCCTCAGTGCTGCATGATGTAAATTTGAGTAATCTTTTCCTTTAAAATTTTTACTATCAACTTATAACGTCATTATACAATTTATATTATATAAAAGCTTGTCGCGGGATTTTTAATTTACTAGTCTACACAGGTAAATCTCTCTCTAGTGTAATTTCAATCTTATTTTTATCTTTTTAGGGCGTAAATAAAAGCTTTTTTTTTAAGTTTTTTTTTATATTAATTTTTATCTGAATATCCTGTACCGAGAGTACCGAGTTTCGTTGCGTGAGTCGTCACGCCACCTGTGGTTGTTATTTGCACTAACGCGGGTGTTGCGAGGCGCGGGTGAAATCAGATTTTATCCTGTCATTGGGCCCGCTCTTAAGAATTATCACCATGCTGCGTCATATTAACAGTAGCTTGTTTTACATTGTCGCATTTTTTAGACGCTAAAAGTACGTCGCGGACCTATTAGGTAATTCATTAGACAACTAAATACATATATTTGAAGGCTAGAATATTTTAAAGAAGCTGCCTTAAATAACACCCTAAAAATATTTCCATGTGCGAAATCAAACAGTAATGATAACTTTTACGTCACATCACTGGCCGACTTTATTTATAAAGCTCTTGGCGTTCTGGGGAGAGCCAGAATCCACTCGAAGATACCAAAACAATCGAATTTATTTTGTCTGCATCTAGATCGATAATTAGTATTATAAATATCATAATATTTATTTTCTTTCTCTGTCTGATTGAGATAACTACAAATAAAAAAAATACTTAAAATTCGTTATAACAATTGTTATTTTTATCTACACTAATAATAATAATATTATAAAGAGGAAAGATTTGTATTTTTGTATGTTACGAATAAACGTAAAAACTACTGGACCGATTTCAAAAATTCTTTTGCCGTTAGAAAGCTACATTATCACTGAGTAACATAGGCTATATTTATTACTAGAAAAAATTAGGGATCCTTAGAAATTCTACTAAAACCAACCCAAGGTGCAAAAAAATAGCCATAAAATGTCTTTCATCGCATGCGCTGCAGAAAGTATTGATGATAGAACAAAAAAATGTTCTACGATATTATAGAACATATCAATATCTACAAAAAACTTCGCGAGACCATATGCCCAACTATTGTAGTTATGTCACTATAACTACTTTTTTACATTTTAAAAGTTGAAAGAAATGCCGATCAAAATCAGACCATGTTATCCAAGCCTTTGTTTTAATTCTAATCCAAATAAATTATTTTGTATTCAAGACTGTATCAATACTTGTTGATTACTTTTTGAATTATTGAAATCGGACATTCCATTCAAAAGATATTACGAAATTAAAAACGTCAGTAGAAAAAAAAAAATACACGCCGACGACGCGCCGCCGCCGGTGCGTGTGGCTCCACGCAGCCACAGCAGCGATAAAATTCTCGTGTCCACAGTGTTTGTAACAAAACTCCTCTGAAACGGCTTGACCGATTCTTATGAAATTTTGTGTGTATATTCAATAGGTCTAAGAATAGGACGTAAACTATATTTTATTTTAACTACTACTATTGATCGTGTAGGGTAGGGGTAGGGTAAGAGTAGGGTAGGGGTACGGTAGGAGTAGGGTAGGAGTCGGGAAGGGGTAGCGTACGAGTAAGGTAGGAGAAGGGTAGGAGTAGGACACCACGCGAACGAAGTCGCGCCGGCCAGCTAGTCTTTGAATATCTCAGAAACGTGACGCTTTATGATGTTATGTTATGTCACGTTTTATGTTTGTATAAGTGTCCCAAATATATGCCAATTATTGTGGAACGCGATTTTGAAAAAAAATAAAAATGACGGCTGATGTTAGGGCCAAAACCTTCAAACCCCTTATATAATTTCGCAAGAAAATAATACATGATTGTAGCGAGCGGTCAAATCAACTTTTTATTTTGCGTATACTATACACATAATTATGTACCTTGATATAAATACAAACTTTCGACTTCGGCAATTAGCTATTAGTTGAGTCTTCAAGTATTTCAGTTTTTTCATTGTATTTTTTTGTTTCCCATTTATTATTCAACAAAAATGTCGATAATAATAATGGTTGCTAGGCGCGGAGAAAATTGTCATAGACTTCCCGTCTTAACAGAGCGAGGGGTACTGACTGGTGAAACAAACGAATGTCTCAACCTCGTCACAGTAGACAGATACGAACAGTACGGAAACTACGTACAAACGGTCGCAACGGCACACTCACACAGACGCGCGCATCTACGGTACTCCTAAGCGATGGTCGGGGTACTCTCAGTCACGGGTACCGTGTTGGAACGAATAATCGTGTATTTAATTTATTCCTTGCGCCACCGATCGTCCATCTTTTTAATAAAAACTGTTTGAACTCGACTTCTTCAAAACCGGAGCTTTCCTTTTTTAAACTCCCAGCTGATCTTGAAAGGTAAGAATGATTTATTGTTATAATCGATATCGAATAATGGCTCGTGCGATCATGCACCGACGTGAATTTATTTGTAAATCAAAGATGGCGGCTGCTAAAATTTTTTTCGTCATGGGTGTCGTAGGTAGTTAAAGAGGTTGCCAAAATCGTTAGTGAGGTCAAAATCTAAATCCAAGATGGCGGCTGTGTTTTCTATTTATTTGTCATGGGTGTCGTTTTCATAGTTTTCGAGGGTGCTAAAGCCGATAGTGAGGTCAAAATCTAAATCCAAGATGGCGGCTGTGAAATTTTTCCATTTATTTGTCATGGGTGTCGTTTTCATAGTTTTCGAGGGTGCTAAAGCCTATAGTGAGGTCAAAATTTAAATCCAAGATGGCGGCTGTGAAATTTTTCCATTTATTTGTCATGGGTGTCGTTTTCATAGTTTTCGAGGGTGCTAAAGCCGATAGTGAGGTCAAAATCTAAATCCAAGATGGCGGCTGTGAAATATTTCCATTTATTTGTCATGGGTGTCGTTTTCATAGTTTTCGAGGGTGCTAAAGCCGATAGTGAGGTCAAAATCTAAATCCAAGATGGCGGCTGTGAAATTTTTCCGTTTATTTGTCATGGGTGTCGTTTTCATAGTTTTCGAGGGTGCTAAAGCCGATAGTGAGGTCAAAATCTAAATCCAAGATGGCGGCTGTGAAATTTTTCCTTTTTTTTGTCATGGGTGTCATTTTCATAGTTTTCGTGGGTGCTAAAACCGATAGTGAGGTTAAAATCTAAATCTAAGATGGCGGCTGTGAAATTTTTCTATTTATTTGTCATGGGTGTCGTTTTCATAGTTTTCGAGGGTGCTAAAGGCGATAGTGAAGTCAAAATGCGCGTCGCTCGACCGATGCCTAGTTTAACCCTGCACCTTACCGTTTTAATTCGAGAATGGGTGTAATAGTAATTAAAGAAAACAATATTTAAAAAAATATATCTGTATTATTCGTAATTATAAATTATTTACTGAAAAATACTTTCGCCTGCTACATGTAAATTTTACAGTGTACTCTTTTGTTCTCTTTTAAAACAAGAACGAAAAATTTCATTCAATACGCTCGACGCATTTTCAAAAAGTTGGACGGTCCGTGGTCTCTGTTTTATTAGTACAACTTTTATTGCGTTTTATTTGGTCTATAAAAACATTATTAAAAAAGTCCGCAATAGTCTGCGGATCATCACCACAATGTTTACCATCTATATTAATTTGATTGATTTCGCTTTTTGGCACATTACACATTGTTTTACTAATAACGTTCCAAGTAGCCCTACATTTGTTTTGAGCTGTATGGATAAAGTAATTATTCTGAGACTTTTTTGTCAGTTTTATAACACGTTGTAATCTACTCGCAAAATTTTTAAAATTGGTTTTTTTTATGATATTTCGATTCTTACGATACTTCCATAATAATTGCTGTTTACGCATGCAGCATTTTTTTATTCCTGTTGTCTTCCACTTTGTTTTTGTTTAATACATTTATAAAGTCGCCACATAATATTATTTTCTTTTTACTGTAGCACTACTTCCCAAGTAGTCGGTTTAAAGTATCGAAAAATGTGATTTAACATAATTACGGGCTGTGCTGGCGCCGCTGCTGCAGCTGCTGAGACCCTCAAGCGGCGCAAATACTGTAACCTTGTGGGCAACTACAGCTTTGAGCCGTTTGGGGTCGAAACGCTCGGGTCATGGGGCCCGAGCGCGCGTCTCCTTTTTAAGGAAATTTCTCGCCGGCTGGTCGATACTTCACGTGACCAGAGGGCTGGGTCGTTCTTTGGCCAAAGAATTAGCATTGCCATTCAACGTGGCAATGCTGCCAGTCTTCTGGGCACGTTTCCGGATGACAGCGATGCGGATGAATACTTCGACGCCTAAGTGTCCTTTGTTTTTTATTTTTATATATTTGTATTGTAAGTTAGTTAGTCATTTATTTTAGTATCTAGTGTATAAAATTAGGTAAGTATTTTAATGTAACACAAGAAATAAATAAATGTTATTACGAAGAATAAAGATATTTTTTAAAAATATTGTTTTCTTTAATTACTATTACACCCATTCTCGAGTAGAAACGGTAAGGTGCAGGGTTAAACTAGGCATTGGTCGAGCGACGCGCATTTTGACTTCACTATCGGCTTTAGCACCCTCGAAAACTATGAAAAAGATATTCACGACGAAAATTTTGAATTTTTTCGCAGCCGCCATCTTGGATTTACGTTTTGACCAGAAGGAGGGAAAGATAATAAGTCAACTTCTAACCGCACACCACGTTAAAAACTTCGTTACAATAAAACACATCAATTTTACAGACATTAAGAGTGACAACCCTAACGCTCCAATGAGTCGTAGGTATTTATTTCAACAAATAGGCCTAGTTTCCATACTGTTCATATTTATACTGTGACCTCGTGTCACGCGAGACGGAAGACAGCGTATCTCGCAGATTAAAAATGTAGTAAGCGCCAAATGCATTTTACTCGATTATCTTTTAAAATAGACATTATTTTTAAAAATCCCTAGGGTAAGCTCTAGGTAATAATGAGTATTATTATTTATCTAATTTTTGGTTCAGTAGTATGCACCAAAATAGAATGCAAACCAAAATAGTTGAAAATTAGAGGTAACTTTGTGATGGTTTTTTATCGAGAAAATTTTATCGTAAGTACTATGTTTTCGTTAGGGTTGACCCTTACATTTATAATGTAGTTTCCTGCCATAAATACGTTTTTTTCCAATTTGAACATAATTTACTACTGTTCTGCATCATCTCCGGCGCTGCGGGAAGTGCAACCTCTCCGCCCTTACGTAACAAAGGATAGACACCCATGCTCATCTCCACAGCTTCGGCTTGCTGGTCACCTCCGCTACGGCTCACACGGGTGCCTATGCTTGTTACAGCGGGCGGGGGTTACTCTCCCTTCACGCCTCCGGTTTTTATATACCTACACTCAAGGGGTAGCAGCCAAAAGACTACGTGAAGTCGGAGTGCCCCAATTCGGTTTTGAAACAGATTCGACCTATTCAAACCATGAAGTGTCCCCCAGTAGTGGACAACGAGAATAATCGGTAATTGATGACTTGACTACTATACCTAGTACTGCTAATTTTCATGAAAAAGAATAGGTATGATTTATTAATCTATATATATAAAAATGAAACCCGTTTTCCGTTGTCACGACATAACATGAAAACGGCTGGACCGATTTCGATGAAATTTGGTATAGAGATAGTTTGAGTCCCGGGAAAGGACATAGGATAGTTTTTATCCCGATATTCCCACGGGATCGACATTTACGCGGGTGAAACCGCGGGGCGCAGCTAGTTTGGAAATATAAATACATAGATAATAGAATATAAAATAATTTTAATAGTTAAATTCAATAATAATAATCAATAATTATGAATAACAGATATATATTAATAAGTAAAATAACAAAAATAAATGATAACATAACACTAATTAATTATACTAAATTAATAACAATGAGCAATATTAAATATACCTACTTAATTAAATAAATAATAAATAAATAGATAGACCTGCATATAAAATATTAATGAAATAAAGGAATTAATTACACTAATATTATAAAGGCGAAAGTTTGTGAATGTGTGTGTGTGTGTGTTTATATGTTTGTTACTTCTTCACGCCTAAACTAGTTTGAGTCCCGGAAAAGGACATAGGATAGTTTTTATCCCGATATTCCCACGGGATCGACATTTACGCGGGTGAAACCGCGGGGCGCAGCTAGTAGAAACATAAATACAGAGTTAATAGAATATTGAGAAAATATTTCTAACTTTATAATAAGGAAAATTAATAAAGCGCTCTTCCTCTCTCTTACTTATTTAAAAAATTGCTGTGCCCGACAGGGTCCATAATTGTTTCTATTATTTTTATTTACCACCTGTAATTGTACATTATGGATTGCAATAAACGATTTGAGATTTGAATTTAGTTGTTGAATAAAAAAGTTTGATGGCTAAGTTTGAGGCTGGAATTTGATTTTATTAGCAGACAAGATGTTGAATCTCTAAAATATATAAAGTAGCCCGCGTAGTCGCTGAGTTATCAATTCAGAAGTAAATATATTTATCGGTAGCTCTGAGTCATATTAATTCGTATACCTACGTTCGTAAATTGACGCTGGTTTTTTGATATTCTATTGGAATAGTAAAGATGATGAATTAATATAATAGAAGCTGTTCTAATTAACTCGTTGCCTACATACAAAAAAAGACGTTGGGTTGCAGGTTCTAAAGAAAACTTTTGTTGCTGCACTTATAATTTCCCATATTTGTATAAGTACAGGGTGAATTTTTCAAGTGGGCGTGGATGGCCAAATCCGAAACTATGAGGACTAGCGAAAAGTACTCAAAGGAGTCGCGGGCTTGATTTTGATGAAAACTAAAACTGCATCATTGGATTTTTGAAAAATCAATATTTCTAGCCAGGAATCGAACCTGTTGATTTTGAAAAAAAAAAACCACACCTTGTATTATTACACCATTCGATAGTGTCGCTAATAAGGATCGAATTCTGGGAAGTAATGACATACGGCAAACTAAAGGAAAGAGCTCATTTTTAACAAAATACTTTTTCTTTTCTTATGTTACCTACCTCATCATCATCTGTCTAGCCTTTTTCCAACTATGTTGGGGTCGGCTTCCATTCTAACCGGATGCAGCTGAATACCTCGGTATGTAAAGATGGTCACCCATCCACAGACCAACCGCGGCAAGCGTAGCTTTACCTGATGGATTGACCTGTGTGGCTGTTAATATTTAGCCGGGCCCGGGTTATGTTACCTACCTACTAAACCTTAACTGATTAATTGTTCAAAATGATGACCATTGTTTTCAATACATAGCTGGATTCGACGTCTCAAGGATTGTACTGCATTCAGCATTGCAATATTATTGATTCCATTAGAATATTTTCCAAAGATCGCAATAGAAATTTGAATTTAGAACCTAATGTTGTGAAGGTGACTGCGCTGCGGGTGTGTTAATAAAAATGTATGATTACTCTAAAATAAGAAGCAGTTTATTAAAATTCAACATTTTCCTTAAGTTTGCCGTATGTCATTACTTCCCAGAAATTGATCCTTATTAGGGACACTATCGAATGGTGTAATAATACAGTATGTGTTTTTTTTTTCAAAATCATTAGGTTCGATTCCTGGCTAGAAATATTGATTTTTCAAAAATCCAATGATGCAGTTTTAGTTTTCATCAAAATCGAGCCCGCGACTCCTTTCAGTACTTTTCGCTATTCCTCATAGTTTAGAATTTGGCCATCCATGCCCACTTGGAAAATTCATCCTGTATATAATATACTACTATAGAAAACAATTTTGGTGTCAGTAAAATATGAACTTAGTTAATGGTAAATTACAACAATTGGGCCTATCCGGAATTCCAATAAATAATTATCATCAAATATTAGGTCCTTACATATGAAATTGGCGTTTTGTATGGAAGGAACAAAAAGTCCAATATTTTTTAATATAATATATTTAATTAATCAAAGTATGAACCATTGTTTTCAATGCACTTTTGCCATCTTATAGGTAGTTCATTGATCCCTTTACTAAAAAAACCAGTCGGACGGGAATCAATAAAATCTTTGAAGGCGATTTGGACTGCCCCATCGGAGTTGAATTTTTTCCCTTGCAAAAAGTTATCCAAATTGCGAAAAAAATGGTAATCTGTTGGAGCAAGGTCCGGGGAGTACGGAGGATGTCTAAGACATTCCAATTCAAGCTCTTCTAATTTGGTAGCCGTCTGTTTCTGTTCAGTCAATTCGTGAGGTACCCACCTTTCAAGCTTTTTAATCTTCCCAATTTGCTTCAAGTGAATTAAAACAGTTTTATCACTAACATCGAAGCCTGCAGCTAACTCGGACGTGGTTTGCGATGGGTCCGCTTCCACAATAGCCTTCAATTCTCCATTATCAACTTGGGTCTCAGGCCGTCCACGGGGCTTGTTCTGCAGGTCGAAATTTCCAGAACGAAAACGTTGGAACCAAAAACGAACTGTGTTTTCTTTTGCAACATGACCGCCATACACATCATTCACCCTTCGAGTCGTTTCCGCAGCACTAGTGCCACGGCGGAACTCGTACTCGTAAATAATGCGATATTTTAAATTTTCCATTTTGTAAAATGAGTGACGCAAACAGAAAAAACAGAAGAAAAAAAACAAATGAATGACGGTCATCGAAGCAGAAATACATGAGTAAATAGCTGTACAAATTTGAATTTGGAATTCCTTACCAAAGAGGAGAAATTCGTGATTAAAGTGGCCAGTACGAAAAACGCCAATTTCATATGTAAGGACCTAATATAATCAATATTTTATTTTACCATCTAATTTTGTTGTTTTTTTGTTGTTACCAACTTTGCTGACGGGGCATAGTCTTTGCAAAGTGTGTTTGGTTGACACATTTGGTGCAGCTTATGATTGAGGACCCACAGTTTCATCAGTATTGACTGATAATCATAGATCGAAATAGGTAGAGCTGTGCCGATTTTCTTGTCACAAGTGCCTCTAAACTAGACTAAAAATCACTAAAATTTAATTTATTCCTGTCAAGCGACGATTCCCATTCTGAAATTGACTAAAGTGACGCAATTTAACTATATTTTAGTTTGACAGCACTAAGATGGCACTGAGTTATTAATCCATTGAAGATGGCAATTTTGCTATTCTGAATTTCACGTTTTTCACCAAAAATTTTGATTGTCCTAACTAAATTGAACTAAATCTGACTATTTTTAATCGCGATTAAAAAGGTGTGGAATAAAATTAGTTGTCATGAATAGAAATTCACACCAACACCTCGACTTCAGGTGCAAAAACAGTACTGTCTGTATTTTTTTTCTTTTGCTTATATCTCGAAAATGGTGTGTCCTATCGCAAAAATAATGAAAATTTCGACCCCCTTTATGAAACCCATAAACTCCTAAAACTCCTAAAACACATGGACGGGAGGTACGCACCAGGCGACTGTTTGCTACTAGCTTTTGTAGATCCAATGCTGGTAAGCGTTCGCCGCTATACCGCTTAGTCGATACATACAATGCGCGTTTTGGTGCAATAGACATACTATTCCTAAGCAGATACAAATTCAAAAATGATATAATTTTAAGGATCGGCAGTAGGCTCCATAGGTTTTACACAATGTAGGTATCATTGTTAATAGGATAGGGACCTGTATGATATATCGCACGTGATTTTTTTTTATTTTTTTTTATTGATTTTTTTTTCTGTTTGTTACAACTTATACCTATAGAATATTTTTTTTGAAGTGAAACTTCTTTAGGCGCGCTTGACTTGGGGAGTAAACTGGCGAATGCGTTACGAAAACGTGTGATCGCGAGTAGGGAAGGTACGTAAAAAATAGCTGGAAATACCTGGTGTAAAAACCCGGTTCCGGTCGCATAAATATGCGACCGGGTTTTTACACCAGGTATTTGCTTCCAAGTACGCACACCGGGTACCGTCTCAAATACTTGCAAGACTATTAAGTATCTTATACGGCTACTCGCTTTTCTTCGGATCCGTCCTGTCCGACGTTATCTTTAGTTTTCGCAAATGCGATCATGCTCCTTTTGGAATTTCGTATGCGAGTATTTTTTACCGACTTCATAAAAAGGAGGAGGTAGTATGTTCGGCTGTTTGTATGTTTTTTTTTTGTATGTTTGTTCATCGAATACTCCGCCAATTGTCGACGGATTTTCAAAATTCTTTTTTTGTTCCAAAGTAGATAGTTTTGAGGTGGTCCCACTGTCACCAAGTTAGGATCTGATGATGGGATCTTAGAGAAATCGAGGGCGACCCTCAAATTTTATAGGCTCATTTATTGTTTTTCGCATATTTTACGAAGTATCTTGTGTATTTGCGTATGGTTGTCACCATCTCAGGTAGCTGGGCTGATGATGGAAGGTACAACTCCTTAACAGTAAGAAGTTACTCGAACAGGCAAGGACTGTTTTAGTCAATTGTTTTGATGTTTGATAGGGCATTTGCCACATTTGGTCTCATGATCATCAAGTCATGACCTGATGCTGCAGTCAGGATAGTCTCTAGACCCACTAAAAAGGGTGAAATAAAAACTTAAAAAAAAAAAAACCGACTCAAAAAAACACTACAAAGTGAAAAATATCTTTAATTTCGGAAGTCGGTGGCAAAAAACTAAAATAAAGATCCAAAGACACCGACTTCCGAAATTAAAGTTATTTTTCACTTTGTAAAGTTTTTTTTGGAAGTCGGTTTTTTTTTCTTAAAAAGTTTTTTTTTATTTTAATGGTTTGCAAGTATTTATTTGTAAACGCGATTTTGCTCCTTATTTATTCGAAGTCATTGATCAATTTCCTATGCAAGTAGTTTTACTTCCAACGGGGCTTTTGAATACGCGATTGTATTTCTTATCTGTATGAAGTTATGGATCAGTTTTCTATGCAGATAGAAAATACTTGAAAGTATCTCGCTCCGTCGTGCCTCGACGCTCGAGTACGTAGGTACTCAAATAGTTCAACAACCGCGTTTGTTTTCGCAAATGCGATCATACTCCTTATCAGTAAGAGCACAGAATACTTAATAGTACTACGTACAGAAAGGACACTCCCTTCCTCGCCCTCATATACCGCACCTCACCCCGCACTTCGAGGTATTCGTCGCCGACTCTTTAGCAAGGGCGCTCGTCGCGAACCGCAGCGCTGTATTGCTGACACACAATAATTATGCAATTTAAAAGTTTTATTTGAGTTTTAATCACGATGGTTGGATATTGTGATGCTTTTCCGAATTCGTATTTACATATACTGTTTGTAAGATTTTGCATTTTTAATAACATGCGATTTAATAACCGATTATTTACAGATAAGTCATTTAAACTAAACTATTTCAGTGTTTTTATTTCATTACGAACCCGACTATTGAACTACATGGGCACTTCATAATAATGCACACGTTCGGGCAGCGCCGCCGCCGACGTCGTTCGGTTCCCCGACACAAATTGCTTTCCGCGCCATTTTTTTTTATGCTACTAGATTTCACGCACACGTTTGCACGTATACGAACGTCATTTGTTTATGTAGTAGTAATAGGTAATTATTTTGCGAGCGTTGTATGAAGTGTCCGAGGTGTGGTAAGAGTCTACGGAACAATTCCGTATGCAAGTATTTTTACTTTAATGGTTTGTAAAAGTATTTATTTGTAAACGCGATTGTGCTTATTTATAGGAATTCACGGATCAATTTCCTATGCAAGTACTTTTTACTTCCAACAGGGCTTTTGTTTGATTACGCGATTGTACTTCTTATTTGTATGAATTTATGGATCAGTTTTCGATGCAGATAGAAAATACTTGAAAGTATCTCGAGCCCTGGTTTTAGGCCCTGGTTTCTTAAGGTAGACGTACTTGGAAGCCCTGGTACTCGATTTTGCAAGTACGACCCATGTCTACGGGCTACGGGCGAGGCGAACGGGAGTTGAGTGGGGGATAGAAGCAAGAGAAAGCAGTGCGCGCGCACATTTTCTTTCTCTCTTCCTCTCAAAGCCAAATACGTTTGAAGTTTCACTTCAGTCGTGTGGTCATAAGCACACTCGGTTTTCTTTTTTTTGTTCATCTTTATCTTTTTTTTAATTTATCTTTTTTTTTTACATCTTTCTCTGTCATGTAGCAGGCCTAACTCAATAGTTAGCCCTGCTACATAACAGCTTGTTTCTTGTTTTTTGTTTTTTATATGCTACAGTAATCTGTGGAAAATGTTGTGGGTAGTATATTTGTTAAGCTTAATTTTAAGACAACACTGTTCTACTGTTTGTTTTCCCAAATGTAATAAATAAATAAATAAATAAAACTCAACATGTAAGTATAAATTTTTCATATTTTCCATACAAAAAGTGAAAAATTCCTTAAAAAACACGTCAAGGCTGCCCCCTCCGCGCCAGCGGCTCTAAAAAACCATTCACGGGGTAGGGAAAATAAGTACCACGTGTCGACGAGTCGCGATTGTCAAATTCGATTTTTGTGTCAAAATTATTTTTAAATTTAGAGATTTTTTTATGCAGAATAGGTGTGAGATTCCCATAGCAAAAAGTAAGGAAATTTAGTGATAGTTTAGTTAGTTTAGTTCGGTGTACAAGAGAATCGGCACCAATTTCTTATTCAAGAATCAACAATCATTTAAACATTTTTATTCTGAAGTTGTACAAAAACATATTACCATACAAATTATTTGTTCCTCAGTGAAATCAAAACATTATCAAATAAAAAAAATTGTATTGACAGTAAAATCTTAATTAAAATAATCAATACGCTTCAACAATAATTCACTTATTTAAACAAAAAATGTAATGACATTTTTTGTTTAAATAAGTGAATTATTGTTGAAGCGTATCAATGGAACCAGATCAATGGATCTGGTTCGTCTTCAGCTTCACTAGAAGTACTGAGTATGACCAGAGTTAAAATAAATCACCATTATTTTTTCTAAATATCTAATTTTAATCTATTTCTTTTTACATCTAACACCCATTTATATGCGGAAAACGAGCGTTCAACATCTGTTGATGTTAGTGAAGCGAATTTATATGACAAAAATCCCGTAGTATCAGTCGGAATCCCGTGGAATATCCATATTAACATCAATGTTTGCGGTCAATGAACCTAAATAGCTCTACCTATTCCGATCACTGCTGATAATTAATGATGTGAGAATTTTTTCGGAGTAGGATTTTGAAGTTCTTCTCTGGAGTACGGGCATATGTTAGTTTTCTTCAATGAACCCTGGCCGCTTAAGCTTTTCCCTCCCTCTGGCTCAATCCCGTCCGATGGAGATAAAAGAATTTGATGCTAAAATCGTTTAATTTTCTTAAGCCTCTCCCAGGTCGATGTGAACTCTCACATCAATTGTTCTTATTAGGAGGCCGCGTCGCGTCTTTTACTCGGTTTTGACACGACGAGGTTTCAGCATGACGACGTTACTTTGTATGGGTGCAAATTGGCACATATAGACGTTAACTTGCCTGACACTTAACGTGGTGTTGGATTTGCGATTCGTACGTCCTGACTTAAGCTTACTCTTGCAAGAGACGGACCTCATCATGTAAATTTGTTCCCCGAGACTTAGGTAATTTTCTGATAGGTTAGGTAGGTAGGGCTTGGATATTCGAATGGTGTGAATAAGTCTTGAGCTATGCCGATACTATTATTCTAAGGTAGCTGAATGTAGAGACCTCTTTGAGAGACTCTGACCTCCTTGCGAGGCAGGCCGCTAATATTTGAAGGCATATTCCATTCGAAGGTTCAAGCATGTGTCATAGAGAGTCGTAGGTTTGACGTCTAAGAAATAAGTTGAAATAATTATATTATAAATATGATAAAAGACTCCGGAATAATCTATATATATAAAAATGAAACCCGTTTTCCGTTGTCACGACATAACATGAAAACGGCTGGACCGATTTCGATGAAATTTGGTATAGAGATAGTTTGAGTCCCGGGAAAGGACATAGGATAGTTTTTATCCCGATATTCCCACGGGATCGACATTTACGCGGGTGAAACCGCGGGGCGCAGCTAGTATCTTATAAAAGTCTTATCGGAGTTTGATTCGGTAGAATAGCTCCCATCCGTAGCTAACCCTAGTAGAGACAACAAGAGTCTCTATAGTACACACAAACTAAAATATATATACAGGGTGACTGGAAATTAGTGGCGGAGCCGTTAAGGGGAGGTAGTCTAGGGTTTTTCCGACAGATATCACTATGAGACCTACCGTCCTTACTTAACCCTTTCCAAGATATTCCTACTTAAAGAGATAGTAATAAATCCTAAAAAAAAGTGATTTTGGCCTACTTTTTTTTGTTTTGCAACAAAGATATTCTAAATAAGTAATATTAATTGTAAAATTTCCGCTACTGTCATTATTTTATGCAAAAACTGCTAAACAAAAAGTAGGAATATCTTGGAAAGGGTTAAGTAAGGACGGTAGGTCTCATAGTGATATCTGTCGGAATAACCCTAGACTACCTCCCCTTAACGGCTCCGCCACTAATTTCCAGTCACCCTGTATATACTATATACAAATGTATAATAAAAATAAAAAAAAGACACAGGAGCTCATTGGGCATCAAAAAAATCGTCCGCATCGCTGTCAATGGGATAAGTGCCCAAAAGGCTGGCAGCATTACCACGTTGAATGGCAATGCTTATTCTTTGGGCTAAAAATAGGCTAGCCCTCTGGTCACGCGAAGAGTCAACCAAACGCTTGGCGATGTCTCGAAATATTCGATGAGCACTCGCACCCCAAGGCCCTAGAGTTTCAACCCCAAACGGCTCAAACATATAGCTCCCAATAAGGTTGTTATATTTGCGCCGTTTGAGGTTTTTTGCTCCTGCAGCAGCCGGCCCAGCACAGCCCGCCGTGCTAGGAAGATGGGATGGCGCGAGGGTGTCGACACAGGTCGCATCCCACATCGAAGGCCTACCCAACTTCCAAGGCATTATGGTCATTCCATCATCATCTGAGAGTCATCTGGCCTCTTCCCATCGTCACGAGCCAAGCCATTGGGTTCTAAAACAGCTGGCACCCCCCAGGGTGCCAGCTGTTTTAGAACCGACGCATGATGTCGTTAATGCTGGCGTGGCGTGCCATCCGACCAGCGCTCTTGCTGCAGGATAGGCCATGGTGTCCGAGGCAGTCGACTGCTTTACCGCATTGACAGCGATGTGGAGCACCGCAAGAAGCGCCCAGACGCAAACATGTAGCGAGCCGGAATGTGGTGTCACCCAGCATAGTGCCTATGTTGGGTGATGGTAGCACCTGAAGCCAGAGGCCCGACTCCCATTCACCCACAGCCAGCAGGCGGGCACTCTCAGCAGTATTGGTGGACGTATTGATAAGTTTATTCCGTACTAACCTGCAGAGCGGCTCGTCCCACTGTCTCTGGGAAGACGGGTTCTCGGGCTGAACCGTGTCCGGGCAAGCCACTTTCCAGGCGTTCACCGCATCGGTCAAACACGGCACTTCAGAGTCAACCAGCATAGCTATTCACAAACATTCGATACGCTTCCGTATCGTATCGAACATTAATCATTGATATCGTAGGAGTCTTCTAAACGCTGTTCACAAGTCCAAAACACGAAAATTTTGTCAGTTTAAATCAAATAAACGCCCGCTATTCTTCCAACAGCTATTTGCTGTTGAGGGCAAGTCAAATCAGGTTATCGAAATGTCAGGTTTTCGATACGATAGCCTGTCGTATGGTTGTGAATCAGGGCTTTGAGCAGGAATCAAGATTCGTGTGGTTAACTTTTCTGTGCTTTAGAAAGTCTATCCAAAATATCGTTAAAATGTTTAATTTTTTCGTCGACGAATGGAGAAAAACTGTTCTAAAAGTGGGGAACCTAGGAGGTGCAATGAACTTTTTCCAAAACTTTGATGTCTGTTGCTTTGCTGTTTGCTATTATGTTAAATTTCTGTATAGTCGATTGTCTGCCAGTATTGTCACAAATGTAAATTTCACATTTTGAGTTGTTGAGGTCAAGGCCGATTGGAATATTTGTTAATTGTCCCTGGAAGTACGGATAAAATCGAATAAGGGCGTGGGCAAGGTCATATATTTTTTGGTTTGACTGGTGATGTTTCTCCGGTTTATGATTTATTCCGGCCTGATCCCCTGAACCAACCCCCCGCCCTCCTCGATCCCCTGCTAGTTCGTCTTCTGTCTTATCCACTTTATCTAGGTTATGACATACCTTTGTAAGGTAAAAGCCTCTAAATAAATAAATGTGCGAGTCAGACTCGCACATGAAGGGTTACGTACGGTTTACGATTTATGACGTATTAAAAAAAAAACTACTTACTAGATCTCGTTCAAAACAATTTTCGGTGGAAGTTTACATCATATATTTTTTTTAGTTTTATCATTCTCTTATTTTAGAAGTTGGGGGGGACTCACATTTTACCACTTTGGAGGTGTCTCTCGCGCAAACTATTCAGTTTAGAAAAAAATTATATTAGAAACCTCCATATCATTTTTGAAGACCTATCCATAGATACCCTACACGTATGGGTTTAATAAAAAAAAAATGGAGTTTCAGTTGTAAGTATGGGGAACTCCCAAAATTTATTGTTTTTTTTTTTAATTTTTGTGTGAAAATCTTAATGCAGTTCACAGAATTCATCTACTTACCAAGTTTCAACAGTATAGTTTCGGAAAAAAGTGGCTGACATATGGACGGACAGACGGACAGACATGACGAATCCATAAGGGTTCCGCTTTTTGCCATTTGGCTACGTAACCCTAAAAAGAGTTAGCCTTTTTGACAGGTAAGTACAGTCAAGAGAAAATAAACGTTTTATCTGTAAGTAAACAATGGTTATGGCGGTTACTTTTGAAGTAAATGATGACAGGACTTTAATCTTTTCTGTTTATATGTGACAATGTTGTGTTGATTAAATATTTTGTTACAAATTATTTTTTTTTATTATTTCCACACTAACAGTTTTGCTACTAATTGTACCCTTTCTCATTTTTATTTGATTTTCGTCAAGTCGTCCCAAATGGGCCGTAGGCATGTAGGACGAGTTGATGAATTACTCTCACTTTGGCCACAGAATACTTAATAGTACTACGTACAGAAAGGATACTCCCTTCCCCGCGCTCATATCAGATACCGCACCTCACCCCGCACTTCGAGGTATACGTCGCTGACTCTTTAGCAAAGGGCACTCGCAAACCGCAGCGCTGTGCTGTACTGCTGACGAACACACAATTTTGCGATTTAAAAGTTTTATTTGAGTTTTAATCACGATGGTTGGATATTGTGATGCTTTTCCGAATTCGTATTTACATAAACTGTTTGTAAGATTTCGCATTTTTATTACCATGCGATTTAATAACCAATTATTTATGTTTTTATTTCATTACGAACCCGACTATATAAATAAACAATTGAACTACAATGTGACTTCATAATAATGCACACGTTCGGGCAGCGCCGTCGTCGTTCGGTTCCCCGACACAAATGAAATTGCTTTCCGCGCCATTTCTTTTACGCTACGTACGACAGCCAACCCTACTAGATTTCACGCACACATTTGCACGTACACAAACGTCATTTGTTTATGTAGTAGTAATAGGTAATTATTTTGCGAGCGTTGTATGGAGTGTCCGAGGTGTGCTTTGGCATACGAGTAGTGCAGCACTGTAAACGCTGTCTTTCGTACTTTCCCGCTGTGATTGTGATAACAATAAATTATTTTAATTCTATTCTACTTTACTAATAAATAAACAGTGAAAAATGAATGAAGAATTGGACTCGATGAATTATTAAAAAAATTATGAAAAAACAGTGAAAAAAAAAAATAAGTTTAAAAACTAAAACCCGACTACTGAAAACAACAACACGTATAAAACAAGAAAGTACCTTCCCGTGGTCGCATGCTGCTGTACTAACATACTTATTATAAGCTATGGTAGCATGCAGTTCTACTGGTTTTTATTACTAACGATACTGTGAAATAAAATAGGTATGGAAATATTGAATCAGTTTTCATTTATATTCGTAAATTTATAAATAAAACTTAACGTAGGCGTATAAATCTAGTTTATCGATAGGACGATATCCTCATCACTACTTTTTATTGTATATTTTGTTATGCATTTATAGCTTGGCGCTGAGCGAGGCATCGCGTCCTGCGTACATTGGCGTTGAAAAGGTTAAAGTGGCCGTGCACGCGGCAACAGAGACCGAAGATCGATACGCAAGACAGAGACAGGAGATCGAGACAATGTGTCTCGGTCTTCAACAAACCATCGTCTTCAACAAAGATTGCCTATAAACGAATTGTATACAACTAAAGGTCAAGAAGGATCGATTTCATCATTGTATCAATTTTACTTGATTAGGTACGACGTAGAAGGAAGGGCGATTTTCGAAAATGTGCGGTAGGTCGTACCTCTTGTTTGTGACAGTCAAAAGTTCACAATGTTGTGAAGTTGCAATACATTAATGTAAACAATCGACCTTTTATTTTCTATTATTATTATTTAAGCACTTTATTATATAATAAACTCCACAACACACTAAGCATTCATTCTTTGAACAAATTCCATTGTAAACAAAAAGTAAAAGAATATTTGCTAACCCTAAACTATGACGGCACGGAAGAATTGCTCAAACCATAACTTAAACTAACAAATCAGGCACTCACTCACACAGACACACCTACACTTACTCATACATCTACACTTACTCATACATCTACACTTACACATACACAGCTACACTCACCCTAACACATACATCCGGCTCGTATTTTCCTTGTTATTAATCCGTTGAAACTTTATTTACCTGTTTGTCCCCGTTTCTTATCTTCAAAATTAATTGTAATAGTCTAGTTTATTTTGTTTTTCTTTTTTACAAAGGTGCACATTACTAATTTGTATGTAATTATTATAATATCCAGAATGGACGGATGGATGACCCCTGTAACACAGGCTTTGCCTAGCATGGGGGTCATTGATCATTTATTTTGTACCAGGCTATTCGCACGCTCAAATTAAGTTTCACTCTGTATCTGTGTACCTTTTGATGTCAAATAAATTTATTATTATTATTTCGTTTATTTATTTATGTACATATTATTTTACATTTTTAAATATTTCTTAAAATATAAAAAATAAGTATAAAAACATTTAAAAATATAAAAAATAGTATTCCGCCGGTGTCGGGAGCAGAGTCCAAGCTACCGGTGGTTAGGGCTCCAGAGACAGGAACCTCCTCACAATACGAGCCGTATCAAGGAGTACTGCCTTCTGAATCAGGCCCTTGATCCAACCGCCTAACGAGAGCCTCGACAGATGTTGATCGAGGCTTTCGGCCATAAGGCCATTGGCCGATACGACAATCGGCACAATGATAGCCGAGCTCACATTCCACATGTCAACAACCTCGTGTGCTAAGTCGAGATATTTAACTTGTTTCTCTTTCTCAGCTTTCACGAGGTTCCCGTCATGTGGAATGGTAACATCGACAATCATTGTGCGGCGCGCTAATCGATCTATCACCACTATATCAGGCTTATTGGCGACAATAGTCCTGTCAGTAATGATAGACCGATCCCAGTACAGCGTGGCATGGTCATTTTCAAGAACTGGGTCGGGCACATACTTGTAATACGGTACCTCAGAATCCACAAGTTTATATTTCAAAGCAAGTTGCTGGTGAATAATCCTGGCTACTTGGTTATGCCTGTGCAAGTACTCGCCGTTAGCTAGACGAGAACAACCAGAGATAATATGTCTGATAGACTCACCCGGACGGTGGCATGCCCGACACACGTCAACCGTCCCGTCCTTCATAATATGTCTCCGGTAGTTATTCGTCAAGATAACTTCGTCCATAATTGCACAGACGAAACCTTCGGTTTCCCCGAAAAGATCACCAAAACGTAACCAGGATACGGACGCTAAGAAATCTACACCGGGCTCATGCAGAGCCCGATAGAAGCGCCCGTGAAGCTCCTTGCTTTGCCATACCTTCTTGCGGTCATCGGTAGTAAGTATTACAGGTTTGCGCCAGTTCTCTTTAGCCATGGAGAGCGGGGTGAGCCCCTTGTCCACTGCGACCACATCACGGTGCATACCCACTTCAGCTTTTAAAAAATATTCCCTGAGACTGCACACTTCGCGGTTGTGGAGGGTCTTTGCATTTAAAAAGCCTCGACCCCCACACTTCCGCGGAATATACAGTCTCATCACCGATGATCGTGGGTGATGCATCCGATTTGCAGTCAGCAGTGTGCGGACCCTTCTATCCAGGACGTCGAGTTCGGTTTGAGTCCATTTGAGTATGCCGAAAGAGTACATCAAAACCGGCATGACCCAACCGTTGAAGGCGCGCACCTTATTTCCGCCCGAAAGAAGACTGATTAATACCTTCCTCAGGCGACAAAAGAAACGCTCCTTTAACGATTGCTTCATGTCAGCATCGTTGATGCCTAACGCTTCCGACATACCTAAATACTTATAGCTTTCAGATGAGGCGAGGGATCTAAGGTTTATGGAATCCGAGAGTTGAATTCCCTCAGAATCCATAATCTCCCCTCGCTTTACATGCATGACTGCACATTTGTCCACACCAAATTCCATCCTGATGGCGCTACTGAAAGTTTCAGTTACCTTCAGTAGCTCCATCAGACGCAATTTGTTGGGGGCAAAGAGTTTCAAATCGTCCATGTAGAGGAGGTGAGATATGACCTGACCACCTCTCCTCAACCGATAGCCTAGACCTGAATCCTCCAGTAGTGTGCTTAGAGGATTCAGGGCTAAGCAGAACCAAAGTGGACTCAAACTGTCGCCCTGAAATATTCCCCGCTTAATCCATACAGGTTCATCATTCCCCTGGATCTGCCGACATCCTGGATAGCGAAGGACCGTCTTCCATTGCCCCATACACGACTCAAGGAAGGTGCGTAGAGTTGCATCTATCTTGTACAACTCCAGCACCCTCATGAGCCATGTATGTGGCACCGAGTCGTAGGCCTTCTTATAGTCTATCCAACATGTCGACATATCCTTGCGGGATCGACGAACCTGTTGGCTAATGGCCATGTCTATGAGGAGTAGCTCCTTAGTACCGCGGGACCCATTCCTACATCCATTTTGAGAGGCAGACATAATCGAGTTACTCTCAATGTGCGTATTAATTTTCGCTCTCAAAATGGATGTAAGAAGTTTATAAACCGTCGACAAACACGTGATCGGTCTATAATTCTTGGGTTCCGCGGGACTACCTGATTTATGGAGCAGGTGGGTAACGCCTGTTGTTAGAAACTGCGGTAGCGACCCAGACTCTAAAGATGACTGGAACTGAGATGCCAGGCAAGTGTGTGAACTAATTAGCCATTTCAACCAAAAGTTGTGCAGTCCGTCTGGTCCCGGCGATTTCCAATTCGGTAACGGACGGACCGCTTTGGCAACGTCTAATGGCGTAATTAGTACTGTTTCCATCTCTGGTACAGTCTCACACACTCGCTCGACATCCCGTATCCAGCCAGCTTCAGTGTGACAGACGGGCACCGACCAGATGTTGCGCCAGAATGCACTCGTGGCGGCATCATCCGGGCGGCATACATCTGTCACATTTTGTTCAGGTCGCTCCCAAGCTCTATACACCCACCTTTCATCGCTCTGGAACATGCGATTCTGCGTGTATCGATCAATCCGCCGCTTATACCGCCGAATTCGGCTCGCCCATGCACAAACTTTCTGCTTCAGGAAGTCGATGCGCTCTGTGACACGGGATATGTATTCTCGAGGGCTGATTCCAGTCCCTGAGAATGCTCGCCTCACAAAGCGCATCACTCGTGGTCGTGTATTGCCCTCCCTGAAGCAGTATAGTTTGCCGATGAGTACCCTGGTCTCATCGATACGACACTCGATCCTGTGCTGCCAGGCTGGTACGGCTGGTTTTGGTCGAGTAGCTCCGTCACAACTTGGAAACTTGACGTTAGCTAAACGACATGCCGCCACAGCCGCACAATACAGGATCGAGTGTGTATCAACGAGATCCTCGCTGCTCTCGAAGAAATTCTTGAGCTGCGAATCCAAGGCACACACCAACGCCCTATTTCTTTTGTGCATGGGTAATCGTGGTAATCGGGGTCTAAGCTCGGTCGGAGTGAATCTATACTCGAGAAACGCATCCTCCAGTGCGCTCCTCAGTCGATCGTTGCACTGGCTACTTACTGTGTCAACCCTATCATCCTCTTCTTCAACACGATTGAACCGCGGCGGGATGGCATCAATAGTTGACGCTTGTGCTGCGGTTTGTGCCGGAGTCGAGACGATATGGTTGCTCAGTACCTCTGAGTGCAGCCTATCAAGTGCGATATCATCCAACCTGTGACTGCGTTGGATGACCCGCACCTGATCCGACAGTCGTTGGGCCGAGACGTTGACGGTTGGTTCCAGTTCCTGGAACAGAGACAGCATCCTATCGCGGTACGCAGTGAGGTTAGTTCCCCCCTCTGTAGACCCGTAATATGCGCGCATGACGTTCTCGTTCATAGACAGAGTCCATCTCATGCGCTGCACACAACCACCGGTAGCGGGGACCCGGCTCGGGGCCGGTTGGCCCCTAAGTCCCAAGCTCTTCGGTGGCCGGCCTCTCCCCTGCCGACGTACAGGTGTTGGCGACGTCGGCGGGGAAAAATATTCGTCGCTCGAGCTCGACGTAGCTGCCACGGCCGGTGTCACAGCACTCTCGATGGGGCTGGGTTCCGGCGGCAGCGGGGCGGAGCTGAGCGACGAGTCCGGAGGTGGTAGGTGTGTACGGCGAGCTGCTGATCTCGTCAACATTATGTATTTTTCATAGTTTTCACAGATTTATTTTGGCGGAGGCTGAATTTGACAGCCGTCATATTTAATTTTTCTATGTTTGTATATATTTATCATATTAGCTTTGGTTTATTGTCTGTAGGTAATTTGTGTTTTATTCCGAAAGGTTTTATTTGATAACTATTACTATAAAAGACGGGAAATTGATAAAAACAACAAAAATAAAATATGAAAAACAAAATGTACGTTGTTGACGTATCAGTGTTGCCACAGTATATTTATTATTTTATTATTATTATTATTATTAGGTAAAGATTTATTTCCTATGCTGAGTTACTTGGATTATAATGAAAATTTAAGAAAAAAATAGGTTTCTTTATTTTTCATTACTGTCACGAATGTATGTCGTTCGAATTTACAGCTTGCAAATAGTAGATTGGACTAAAGCTTGTACTTACCGACTTTTAGTCAACTTTCTTTGGGCTTTCTGCATTGGAATCACTATTTGGCTGTAAAAGAATAAAAGAGTTACGTCAAACAAAAAGGAATTAGAACAGGCGGATAACGCCCGCTGCGCAATTTGTCTTAAAAGTAGTTAAGAGTGACCTTGTCATACATACTAGAAAAGCGACAAATTGCAAAAAGCTTTTCCCATGCTTCTTGTTATGGAATGTATTATACAAAACAAAAAAATCTTCATAAAACTTGAAACACATACTGACAGAACGCGCAGCGTAAACTGCTGGGTTTAGTAGAAGCATGAAATTTTGCACCATAATTCGTTAAACTTATGACTAAGTAAGTTGAGTACTTAGGAATTATGAAAATTCATCCCAAAAAGGGATTAAAAAAATAGGGGATGACAGTTTATGGGCAACTTCCTCATTTTTGCCGATAGGAAATCCTATCGGACACGCAGCTTGCATAATGAATTATTCAGGAACTTTAATCTTTTACTTATTGTCTTAAACGTATTGTTGTAGGTACCTACACCTTTGCGTGACATTATATTATTTACATAGAACAATGTCCAAGTGAAACTATTGAGAAATAAATTACCTAATAAGAGGTTGTTGGTGTGCCTAATAAATAAATTATCAAACAAAGGCCGAATACATCATTTATAAAAAAAATAATTAACCAGGTAGTACGGTCAGCGACAAGTCGACGAACACTGCTAGTTTTACACATCATCTAAATTGATTAAAATTATTCGATACATTGTATTTCAGCATTTCATATAATAGCTAAGTGTTAATATTCTTTAATTTTACATCTGTTCCGATTATAATTAAATATTTTATTTTATTTATTCAAATGAAATATATTATTTACTCAATAATTTAGATTAGAAAAATTTAGGTGTTAGTCAACTTTTGCCGCTAACTGTCCAAAATGATACTACAGCAATTGACAACATTTCATATTTTTAAACTGCATGTATTATTACGTTATATAAAAGTAAATTCAAATCTAGGGCCCCCATATTTTTTCGTTTTTCGAAATTATGTAATTTTCATTCATAATTTCAACTTTGATATTCGGTGTATTCTAAAAGGACGTAAGCGCCGGATGACGTCAGGCTTACGGTAGAATGGCGATATTACCTTTGCTTTACTGTGACCCGTCAAAAAAACTGTTAGATGTCACTTGTCTCAGTCGTTGTTTTGGTTCCTTCATTGGCGTATATTTTTCATTGGGATCCATTTTATTGGCGAAATATCAATAAAAAATTGATAATATTAACAGTAAGCAGCGTGTCGAGTTGATAGGAAAAAATATTGTTGAATTCGATTCAGTTTTTTAGTTGTTTTATAGTTACATTTCTTAGGTGACATTGACATGTCTTGTTTGATGTAATGTTTTCAATCAAAGACATTGGAATGCGCAAAGGTAACTACCTCATTCCACCATTTATGTGACGTCATCACATGTTTTTTTATTTTAATTTTTTTCTCTGTAATTTAGAAATAAAAAAATAAAATAAAAATATATTTGAACTCAGGATACGAAAATAAAGATATAGTATTTTTGTTTTAAGGTCGTGTCAGGTTTGAAATGTTGCAATTACTTTTAATTCCTAGTGATTTTTAGTTTTTTGTGACCTTTCGTATTTGTCCCCGACCTTTGCTGAGGCCGTATGCAGATAACTAGACTACATTTGAAATAAGAATTTGAGGTAAATTTCAAGTTATGGAACAACAAACTGAATGTAATATTAACAAAGTTCAAATAGGTACGATTGCAATCAAAAACTTATTAGGACCTTTTTGTTAAAAATGGTCAATCATAAATCAACTTAGAATACATTTCACTAAAGTAGATAACTGATTAAGTGGCGAAGGAATGTAAATTATCTGAGAATAATAATACTGGTATAGAACCGCCATGATGAAAGCAAGCCTGGGTTCCTCACAGAACCCACGGCATGGCCACACCATTGCAAACGTGACAAAAATTTAATAAATGACTAGGTAGTTACAGTCACCAAAAGAGATTAGTAATCAGGGTCGTCGGATATAATTGAAGTTTAGTAAGAAACCGATGGATGTTTTTTTTTTAATGAAATTTAGGTTGATAAATGAACTGTTTGTTTCCTATAAATTAAATTTTATTCAAAAACATCCAACGGTTTCTTACCAGTGACGGATTAACCCTTAATCAAATTAAGCAATTGCCTAGGGCATCACGTCTGGGGGGGCACCAGAAGAAGCACTAAAAAAAATCCGTCCTTAGGGCATCACGTGCACGTCTCACTTCCACGTCACCAAAAACCACACCAAAAAAAGTTTCTAGGACTAATTTGAAAATTCGCGCGTTTTAAGTTGACATAGAGTCCGACCTAGGAGTGTGGAACGTAAGATAGAAACACGCTTGTACGATACGACTACACACAGAAAGCATGGCTAATAGAAATCTCTATTCCTAGACAGCACGTTTCGCCGTGTAATGTAAAGCGTGTATGTATTTCCGTTGAATTCCGAATTTAAAAAATGCAAGATAATTACGTTTTATTGTCGTTGAATCCCGAAAAGTATTTCCGTTGGATCCCGAATGCTTAAAAAAATCTGAATGCGGGTACTTTCAACAACAAAATTGTTTATAATAAAATGAGGGGGGGGGGGGGTATCTATCTATCTATCTAATGTTTCACCAAAACTCCGTTGACAAATTTTTAGTTTACAACCAACGTTTCGTATACTATTTATTTCACAAACAACTCATTTTCTATATAATCTAGTCGTTTCTGGCACTCGCCGGCCGCTGCCGCGGCACCGCTCGCTTCGCTCGCTCAGCTCGTGCGTAGGGGTCACAGTTTAAACCTAACCTAACATTGTTTTTTTTTAATAATTAACCTAATCTAACTAGTTTGGTTCCGGGTAACCCACTAAAAATAATCTCTTTTTCTATTAAGTAGTGCAAGTCGATGAAGAATGAGTTTCATTTTTAGGAAATTGCGTAATGATAAGTCAATATGTAAAACGTTTTTATTCCAAACGTTGTTTTATGAGATAAAATGAATAAAAAATTAATTGCATGTTAAATAACACGTTATTAAACAAAAAATTATCAGTTTAGTTTATAAGTTTAAGTATATGTCGCTTGCTGGGTACACTACATTAATACGAAAAACTTTATTCCGAAAGTCACAAATACGAATTTCAAAATACCGATTTTCATCATTCTGTATGGTTCAAAATTCCTTATATAACAACTCCGATTTATCATTCATGCTATTTTAATAATTCCGAAATTTCAATATCCCTAACGTTTATAATTACTATTATCAAAATACCGAGTTTCAATAGATCGAATAACAAAAAGTCCGACTTAATGATAATTCGAAACATCAAAAATACGAATTCCGATTATTAAAATACCGATTAATTAGAATTCCGAAATAACAAGACAAATAAACACATATTTCCAATTGTAAGAATATAGATGGCACAAAACCAATAATAGAGCCCCTATTTCTGTGTTAGGGAAGGTTCACATCTGACGGAAGATGCGTCGCGTATTATCGGTCGCGTAACGCCAGAACAGACAAATGTATAGAAAAACACTTGACCGTTCACACTCAACCGATAATGCGTTAGTGCGCCGAGTGTGAACGGTCAAGTGTTTTTCTATACATTTGTCTGTTCTGGCGTTACGCGACCGATAATACGCGACGCATCTTCCGTCAGATATGAACCTTCCCTAAAGGGTTTAAAGTAACCTAACCATTTTTTTTTTTTTTTTTTTGTTAACGTGGAGAAATGCTCATGCATTCTGCACTACCACGGGGAGATAGTGCAGTTATGTGGGACTCCAACCCACTAAAACTCCACGGTGTCCTCCTCTGCCACTTACGGCGGGAACACGGGCACGCGTTAGCACTCATCCGTGAACCCGCCGCGGCTGTCCGTCACCGGACCCTCCTCTGGGGAGTATTCCCCATCACCGGCGCACCAGAACACATAGCACGCCGTGACCACCCCAGGGACCAAACCAGCACATGGGCGCCAGACGACCCCGTGTCTGGGCACCCTTGGTCCCCCTGCGACGGGTCAGGTCATTGGCCCCGCCGCCTGCCAATTTTCGGCCGCAGAGGATAGGGAGAGCGGCCAACGTCATACCAACACTCCTCTTCCTCTGCGGCCCCACCGCGTCCGCCATCGGACGGTGGCGACCCCGTCAAGGCCGCGGAAGGTAGGGAGAGCGGCGCACCGCAATACCGGCACTCCTCTCCCACCGCGGCCTCCAACCCTCAGCCGCGATGCCTCCGATACGACATCGCGGCCCGCCTCAGCTGCGATGTCGCTCAAGCGGCACCGCAACCTACTTGTTGGCCGCTACGTCGTCGGCTTACCGGCAAAAGCCCTGACGAGCGGCCCCTCCTCGGGTTCCACTTCGCTTCACCGTGGGTGTCCAAGCCACGGCTACAGAGCCCCCCCGCCTCGACAATGCGGGAACCCACCGGGGGGGAAAGTAACCTAACCAAACCGAACCTCGGGGTGCCCTTCGCTCGCTTTTGCATCCTATGTCGACGTAGCCCCGCTTAGCGGGGCCCCTATTTCTGTGCAAAGGGTTTAAAGTAACCTAACCAAACCGAACCTCGAGGTGCCCCTCGCTCGCTCTTGCATCCTATGTCGACGGAGCCCCGCTTCGCGGGGCCCCTATATCTGTGTAAAGTGTTTACAATAACCTAACCAAACCTAACCTCGGGATGCCCGTTGCTCGGTCTTGCATCCTACGTCGTCTATTATATTAGGTTCGTTGAGTTTGGGTGCAGTAACGGTAACGGAAATAATTCGGAGTATTGAAAATCGGAATGTCGTTTTTCGGACCAAGAACCCATCGAGTATTTGATTCTTCGAACATATGAAAATCGGAAAACAAACAAGTCGCATTTATAACTTTCAGTAAAATAAATTTCGTGATTTTTAATAATAGACATTATGATACTTAGGTATTATGAAATTCGGACTTTTGAAAATCGGAACATCGAAATTCGGAATAAAATATTTCGGAGTATTTGGGTGTTCCCGTCGCTTGCTACCGCGTCACCAGTCCTAACTCTCTATTATGTTTTGGCTGCTGAGACCAAAACTACAAACGTACAAGTGTACAGGGATGTTTTATAAAATGCGGCTGTTACTTTACAATACAGTGGTGTCTTACGACTTCCACGCGAACGAAGTCGCGGGCAGAAGCTAGTGTTCGATAAAGATAAATCACTTTCCTTCTGAAATGTACACATGTTGTTATAACATGGGATACAACGGAAATAGCAAACGGGATCCATCGTCAATACCTAAAAAATGGGATTCAAAAGTGGGATCCAACGAAAATAAACGGTACATCTCATCATCTTATTTTACAAAAAACTAATGTTTTTAGGCGGTAAAGGTTTAAAGACCGATTCTAGTTGACATACGGATAGGGGGGCCCACAGGCGTGGATAGCTTAGGGCATCAAGTAGTCTTAATCCGTCACTGTTTCTTACTAAAGTATATCCAACGACCCTGGTTACTTGTCCTTTGGTGACCGTACATAACTTAGATTTCAATCTGCCAGTGCTTCGTCGTAAAAATATTAAGTGGTATTTTATCCCAAAAATAAGTATTGCTTGATTTATTTTAGATTTAGAACACTACTGTGCGCACAGTAGTGTTAGCCTGAATTCCTGTTACGCTGACGTCGGTCGTGCGTGAGAATTTACATTGTATTTATTCTATACACATTTACACCGTGTTCCGGACGATATACATAAACTTCGATCAGATGTTCAGACCATGGAAATAAGCATTTTTCATTATGGACACATTAATGAATTCTTATTTTTTATTGTTTGTTAATTTTCATACAAACTAATAGCCTGGTCAAAATAGACATTCAAGGTTACATTAATTCGCACAAAGCTGAAAATTCTTACAAATCTTAGGAACACCATTACAAATAAATTGTCAAAAGTCCCCATCGATCCGACGTGTGCAAAAAAAAATATTCAAGGTCAATTGTTGCAAAAGTCGGTTTTTCGCATTTTTCAGCTAAACAGTAAGTTTGATCATAAAAATAGGTGAAACAAAATTGTTCATCATGCAATTTCCTACAAAAATTGTTTTTACACTATTCTCCTAAGAATCACCATTTCTTCTTATTATGCATGTTCCCGCGCCACCCGTGAGGTAGTGTACTTGGCGTATTTTTTTAACGTGGTTTCCCCGGTAGGCCTATTTCACGATCTATTGTGGTACTGTTGAGTTAAATATTGTATCAAATAAAAAATAGTACTATTGGAAATGATGAAAGCGGTGTAAGTTATGAGTAATTTGGGTAAATTATTCGTCTGATTGATGATCATCTAATGGAACTTCAAGCGTACTGTCTTCTTCTTCCTGCTGGGTACAAGTAAATTGTTCAAAGAAAAGTTTATATTCTTAGAAATGTATAATATGTATGTATACGCTACGAAAACTAATATTTTACTTGTATTACGTACGCCTCTGTAACGTATATAAAGGTAATTGACATACATATGTACTATGAAGAACACAACTTTTTCAACTTTTTGCATCGCTATATCTCCGAAATGGTGATTCTTAGGAAAAAAGTGTAAAAACAATATTTGTAGAAAATTGCATGATGAACAATTTTGTCTCACATATTTTTATGATCAAACTTACCGTTTAGCTGAAAAATGCGAAAAACCGACTTTTGCAACAATTGACCTTGAATATTTTTTTTTGCACACGTCGGTTCGATGGGGAATTTTGACAATTTATTTGTAATGGTGTTCCATTTATACTAATTTTCAGCTTTATGCGAATTAATGTAACTTTACCCCTATTTTTGAAGCTAACTTGACCGGACTATAAATACCTTGACGTAAATCACCCGATATGCATGCCTCTTTTTCCGAATTGGCAACGACGCGACGTATTTTCATTCATAAGACTTGGCGGGCTGAAACTTGTCAAAACTAAGTTAAGACCCTTTCTTACTGTATAGCTCAAACGAAGCCTATTTAAGAAATACTTCCTTTTTTAGATTTAATTTGTAAAAGCTATAGAAGCGTTTTACAAAGTTTATGGATAACGTGAAGAACACGGTGTATAGCACCATACTGCGACGCTGACGTCAGCGGCGCGTATGTTGGTACTGACCGTACGCGACCGACGTCAACGTAACAGGAATTCAGGCCTTAGGAAACAATACTTTCTAAAACCTACTTAAAAAACGTTTCTTACCTCAAAATATCTGTGGTATAACACTACACCGTACACACAGCCAATAGAAACTAAAATTTGAATGACTAGCCATATAATTACATTGACCACTTGAGCTTGACCAAAAAGTTCTTTGCCATTCTTGATGCACAACATAGACTCGGTCAACATAATAGCTCCATATACCCAACACTGGGTACCGACTCGCTTACAATTTGGATCCGTAACATACGTGTAATATTGTCTGAAACCAATGAAACAGAAAGGTAAGTTAAACATAATATGCATAATAAATAATATCCCCCTAACCGAAGTTTGGTCGCGGTGGCTAGTCTCAAAATCTCAACGAAGACTAGCCAAATAGGAGATATTTATTATAGTGCACAAATGTGTGCGCAAACACAGGTGCACTCTCCTTCTCTTACTTTCATAGTCGGGTGGGACGACAATCCGACACTACCTACCGTATGACATCATGCTCTCCGCGACAGCTTTCTTAACACCGCGCTGCTACTACGAAATTTCTAACGGAAAAACCCAATCACCTTTTGAAACCAAGACCCCATGCTCAGAAGTTGCCCTTGCCACCACTAGTCTGAGCGTGACATGCATGGTAACTGTTAACCAAAAAGTAATTAATATCCTAAATCTATCACGGGCATGTACTGCTTAACGACTAATGGACGTTAAGTTCGGTAATCTGAAAGACGTAGTGTAAGAATTGAATATTGGAATTTCTTCCATTTACACTAATTGTGCTCCGCTTGGCAGTGGCAAACCTGTCCAGATCATCACACCACCTTTGCTTCGGTTGACCTCGACATCCTCTCTCTGGCGGCGTCCAGTATGTTCGATCCTAGCCCTTTGATCCGGGTAAAAATAATAGACTGCTTCGTTGGACTAGTGTTTTCTGAGCCTAAGTTCGCGGAATAGCTAGATGTCTACCATCAAACATTAAGTATACTGTGTATAACTCACTAGTGAAGCCGCACATCGAATATCTAATTGAGGTCTGGGGATCGACAACAAAAACAAACTTACACAAACTTCAAATCGCCCAAAATAAAATTATTAAAGCCCTCTTTCAATATCCCTATTTAACACCCACAAACAAAATCTATAATGACACCAAGCTTTTTAACATCATCAAAACCTATCAATATAATACCTGCGTATTAATAAGAAAAATCCTAACAAAAGAAATACACACAGAAATTACATATAAAAGGAACAATGAAGTGCAAACACGATCATCACGTCGGGCAAATGACTTAGTACTATTACACAAACCTAGAACAAATCACGGAAAGAAAAATATTAAATACGAAGGAGTACAACTATATAATTCATTACCAAAAAACATTAAAGAAGCTAAAACTAATTTATATTTTAAAAAAATGTTAAAAAAACACATCTTCGACAGCTTCAACATAAATAAATAAAGTATTATATTATCTGGTATTGTATAGTGTGCACGGTGCTTTACAACAGTGCTGATAAGAATAGCGCGCTCGATGTTTACAACGACGCGCGTATTCGAGTATTTTATTATGATGTACCCACTCACCTTTATTAAAGTAACTAATTATGTACTTCCTAGCTGCGCGACGAGCGCTCTGGACTATTTTAACAATTACCTGCATGTTAAAACTTTGTTTCTCATTAAGTGATTATGTAAATCTTTGAGAAATAAATGATACTTATTTTAAACCGTAAGTTCGATCGCCAGGTCGGGCGAAATGTTATTGGGTTTTTCCATTAGGAACCTCTCTGTAGCTTTCCGGAGTCTGGCTTCGTACTCAGTTGGAATACAACTGGCGAAATGTGGGTGTACTATATGCCTACCCTTTCGGGTTATACGAGCGTGATGTTATGTCTTCAAAAAATACCTATATAGGTGACCCAACCGTAAATGAATCAAATCATCCAAATAATCAGGGCCCTACTGACTAAAGACTCCGCCATTTACCTACTAACAGTCATCCGAAGATCTGAGACTAGCCTGTTGTGAACTGTGTGTCATACTGTGACGTACTTATGACGATACCGGCCCGTACGTACGCGTGTTGACACGTCTAGACTGGACAGGCCGTGACCTCAAGGCCGAGTCAAACAGATTTACAAGTAGTCAGACGGTGGCCTAGCGAGCGTTGTCTTTCGTTAAAGCATTTGTGGCATCGTCATCAGGCAACGACCTGCCTATCGCCGACTGCCGACTCAAAACTATCAGTGTGTGGAGATTGCTCGAACCGGTATGCGATCATTACCTGGAGTGGAAGTAATAATCTCTTTAGTCAGTGAGCTATGTAGAACTTGGCCGGCAGGCCGCCCGATCAGGCAATGAGGCAAAGGCCTGCAGGCAAACTATAAGTCAGTTAGGTAGGTACCTTAAAAATTACACTAGTTTACAAAATAAAAATATTTTTTTTTTGTTCATGAAATGAAACATTAGGTAGGTAAGTATATTATTAATGTAGGCTATGGACGGTAATTTAAAAAATATTTTTTTCATTTTTCGTAGGACGTCACAATTCTGATACTTATGTCTTATGAGGTCTTTGAAAATTTTTTAGGCAATAAAAAAAGTGATAAGTACCTAATTACAAAGAGATTGTTGAAAATTGCAAAATTATGAGCGTATGTTTTAATGCGTTATTATAATCATTAAAACGGATAAAAGTGGCCACTATTACCCGTTTTAATGATTATAATAAAACTAAACAATGTAAAACTACCGTTTGCAACAATATTAACGTACTATCTTGTGGAGCACAACTTGACGTGCTTATTTTCTGCATTTTCATTCTAAAATAAAAGAAATAACCTAAAAAACCGGCCAAGAGCGTGTCGGGCCACGCTCAGTGTAGGGTTCCGTAGTTTCCCGTCCGTCACAATAAGTGTCATAAGTACCTACATCGCCATCTCTCGGGGAATTGGGTTACTAAGTAATTCATAGACGTGCCAGAAGTTTTCGGTGGTAATTTTGGATTGCGAGAACCGATTTTAATAATTCTTTTTTGGTTTGATAAAAGATACGTTCAGGATAATAAAATATGTAAACGAAGTTAAAAAAAAATGCTTGCATATGCGATTATACTACAAACTTAGTCTAGAAATTATTTTGTACAACTTTTTGTCTTTTTTGTACAAAAACTGTTGTTTCCATCAAGTTCAAAATGATTTTCCTAGAAAGTCCTTATAAAGTTCTACTTTTCAGATTTTTTTCATATTTTCTAAACTTATGGTTCAAAAGTTAGAGGGGGGGGGGACACATTGTTTTTTACTATTGGAGCGATTATTTCCGAAATTATTGACATTATCAAAAATGATTCATTTTTAAATACCTTTCCAACAATATGTCACACGTTAGGGTTGAAATTAAAAAAAAAAAAATCACTTCCCACTTTACATATAGGGGGGCTACCCTAATAAAACATTTTTTTCCAATTTTTATTTTACCACTTTGTCGGCGTGATTGATATACATATTGGTACTTACCAAATTTCAGCTTTCTAGTGCTAACGGTCACAGAGATTAAGCGAGGACGGACAGACAGACATGGCGAAACTATAAGGGTTCCTAGTTGACTACGGAACCCTAAAAACGATGAGGGCGCCACTGTGCGGTCGACTATGGTCGGCGCCCTCTTAAACACCGCGATCTACAAAAGTGACGTCACGGCACAACGCCATCTGTTATCGAATAGCGATACTAAACTAATGACAAAATGTTGATTTTCGAAGATAAATATTTAAACAGATTAGACATTAACTAATAATAACCACTTTCTTCCTAAAAAATAAGAGTACGATTGCTGCCAAGTTATTATTTCAATTCACAAAATTGTAATTCGAAAATTAAATTTGTGACTTCTATAGATACTCGAATGAAAACGTAACCCGTTGGTATAACGCCATCTAGCGGCAGTATTGTGAAACTTATGATAATTTATTACGTTTTTTTTTATTTTTCAATGCAAGTCTTTACCCATTATAAACAAGCAACTACTTCATCTTAGTCACTTTAAAGGATTAATGCTAAGGATTTAGAATTCGGTACAAAATTATCCAACACCCAAGTTCAACGACTATTACTGCTAAACTAATAAAGTTATCTTAACCGCTATGCTTTTCCTTTAAAGTTCATGAAATGCACTTTCATCGTGAATTTTTCCAGATTTTTCAAACCAGCAGTTTACCTTGAGGGGTGGGGGGGGGGGCTACTGGAACAAAAATGTGCACTTTAATATTTCGTAAATGGAGCATTAAATCGAAAAATAATTTTAGCAACCCCCAAGTCATTTTAGAAGACCTATTCAACGATACCCCACACGATGGGGTACACGACGAAAAAAATATTCATCCTCACTTCACATGTAGCTACCCTAAAAAAAATATTTTCCATAAATTTATTTTACCACTTTGTCGGCGTAATTGATATACACACTCCTACAAAATTACAGCTTTCTAGTACTAACGGTCTCTTAGCAAATCCTCGAACAGACAGACAGACGGACATGACGAAACTGTAATGGTTCCTTGTCAGAACTACGGAGCCCTAAAAAAGAGCTTAATTTACCAATTATTAACTGTCTGTTGTTTATTTAGATGTAGTTTTTTGTAAAAATCTTCTTAATAAATATTTAAAAAACTGACGTGCTGGATTTTTTCAAATATTTTTTCCGAGATGTAGATACCCAAACCCCAAAGTAACGTATAACCGTATATGTTCCATTTCATGAACTAAAGTCATGTAAACTAGTGTTATTAATACCGTTTATGCTGCAATTTTTCTAAACCACAAACGATTCATTATTTTATGACAGTTTACTTTCATACTTAATTCAATTGTAAATGAAACACATTCTTTTTAAATATAATTTAGTAAGCATCCCGATAGTATGTGCATAAAAATCCAGCTTGATAACGATTTTCCTGTCTATGATTATATAATCATAGCTGGATTTTTCCTGAGCAGGAAAATTAACGTAATAGTAGGGGAGCCCGATAGGGGATTTTGGGGTTTATTCAAGCGCGGCAGATTAACATAAATGAGAGATACCTTGCACCCTGTTGAATACCTCTATTAAATCTTAGTAGCCCTCTATATAGGGCCGCGCGTGTAGGGTAGCCGATCAGAATAGTAAAAAAAAATCGATACATGGAAATACTCGAGCGCGTCAGATTAAGGTAAGGTGGGTTAAGACGATTTTAGCGTGGCGTGAGAGGGTAGGAGAGTTACAAACTTGCAAAAAAAAAAAGTCACCTCGACATTCCCGAGCGCGGTCGATTTTTTTATTTTTATTTTGAAGGAAATAATTCAAGGATAACAAAAAAAAATAATCTGCCGATTTCCACAAACCCAAGTGACAAAAATCGTCAGTAAAATTTAACACGTGCAGCTGCAGTGAAGCATGTATTCCCCACTCCGCGCCTCTCTCTCTCTCACTCTTTACTCTTTCTCTATCTCTCACTCTCTCACACCGTCCCCACACTACTTTCAGTCAGCCATTACGGCGGCATCACAGCTGATCAAAGCACTTGTGGCATTATATGTACACACATACAGCGCTCCGGCTTGTTTGTTTATGTTTTAAGTTTTGTGAATTAAATATCTGCTACGACGATGAGTGACAATATTATGAAGTGTGTTTTTTGTGGACAAAATACGTCTCAAAAGATTGTTAAAACGTCGGAAACAATAAAAAAAATGCAAAACGGTTTTGGAATATCGTCGGAGCAAACCGACCCTCAGGAAATCACGGATAACGTACGATAATGTACTCTGAATATCTGATGCGCTCGAGTATTTTTTTTTCCCCCATTTTTAACCCATCCGTACGGCCGCCCCCACCATCCAAACCGACAAATTAATATACCTCCGTTATCAGAGACACGTGGGGCATATTATACACTATCAATATCTGACGCGCTCAAGTATTTCCATATGAATGTTTTTTTTTTTTACATTTTTGAAAGTTGTAGTCACTGGAAAGGGTACACATGATATACTTAACCTTTTTTCTTCCTAACACCTAATCTTCAAGATCCAATAGGTCCAAACGACACTTGAGTAAATCTCCAATTAGGCTCTTGGGCACATAATGATAACAATAAGTATTATTATATTATCATTACGCTATTATTCCTGGACTATGCATGTATAGGTTATTGCAAATGAACATTATTATACAATTAACATTATCGAGAACACAACTGGTTTTCACGTAACATTTAGATACGGTGCACGGTGGTCAAGTTACAAAGACCATTGTTTTTTGTAACCTACTGTATCAAGAACAATAACCCTCCTTTTTGCTTCGCCGTAGTCGGGTAATAAAATAAGTAAATAGGTACCTACATTGTGATAAAAAAAATACATTACCTTACAGACGGAGCTACAATAACTCCTATTAGACAAAGTCGCGCGATGACCAGAGGATGTGACGGTGGCATTTCAAATATATGTTTTAAGAAAAATGTATTCAATTCAGAAATTTGCCAAAACACCACCAATTGGCTCAATGCGCAGAATCTCATATATGTGCTTGTAGGATCCAACCATCGGACTGGTGTCCATTGTACAGGCGTGAATTGTAATATAGCTCGCTTTATTTTTCCAGTAGTAGATGAAATATCCCTAAAAAAAAAAAGTTTTGATACAGAATAGAATTCTGCAAAACGCAACAGTTACAACCTATTTTTTTTTATAAAATTCAAGTATTATTCAATTATATTTTATAATTTTTTGAGGCTATAATTTATTAATTACTACATGCTTAATTTCTGATTACTTTTCAAACAGCTACCTACCTTACTTTAGCTATTAACTGTTATATAATCCTACTTTAACTTATATTTGTTGTATAATTAAATACTTAAAAAAAACAGGCTTTATATACCAACATGGGTAGGCCTTTTTATTTAATTGTAATACACGGCTCAACATTAAAATCTGTGAATGAACAATAAATCACCCCTATTTTTCATGTACGTTTGCCCAGCTAGGCCCCCCAGAATTTGCGATTTAGGTATACACCAATGCAATGTACTCGCCTCTAGGAGTATATGTACCGCTTTCCTTTTCAATGTACCTCTGTACTTTTGAAGAAATATGCAAAAAAGGGGGCCGTGCCAGCCAAACGTTTTCAGCACGGCCCTCGTGTAACTTGAAAAATATATAGCGTATTAAAGTTTCATAAACTCAAGGAATGTACTTTATTAACACGTTCTATGTACCTACCGTAAGTCACAGTGATCGGAATAGGTAGAGCTATTTAGGTTTATTGACCGCAAACATTGATGTTAATATGGATATTCCACGGGATTCCGACCGATACTACGGGATTTGGTCATATAAATTCGCTTCACTAACATCAACAGATGTTGAACGCCCGTTTTCCACATATAAATGGGTGTTAGATGTAAAAAGAAATAGATTAAAATTAGATAATTAAAAAAAATAATGGTGATTTATTTTAACTCTGGTCATACTCAGTCTTCTAGTGAAACTGAAGACGAACCAGACCAATGACATTTTTTGTTTAAATAAGTGAATTATTGTTGAAGCGTATTGATTATTTTAATTAAGATTTTATTGTAAATACAAATTTTTCTATTTGATAATGTTTTGATTTTACTGAGGAACAAATAATTTGTATGGTAATATGTTTTTGTACAACTTCAGAATAAAAATGTTTAAATGATTGTTGATTCTTGAATAAGAAATTGGTCCCGATTCTCTTGTACACCGAACTAAACTATCACTAAAATTCCTTACTTTTTACTATGAGAATCTTACAGCTATTCTGCATAAAAAATTCTCTAAATTTAAAAATAATTTTGACACAACAAAAATCGAATTTGACAATCGCGACTCTTCGACATGGGGTACTTATTTTCCCTACCCCGTGAATTGTTTTTTAGAGCCGCAGGCGCGGAGGGGGCAGCCTTGACGTGTTTTTTAAGGAATTTTTCACTTTTTGTATGGAAAATATGAAAAATGATTACCTACATGTTGAGTTTTAGGTGTTTATGGGTTACATAAAGGGGGTCGAAATTTTCATTATTTTTGCGATAGGACACACCATTTTCGAGATATAAGCAAAAGAAAAAAAAAGATACAGACAGTACTGTTTTTGCACCTGAAGTCGAGGTGTTGGTGTAAATTTCTATCCATGACAACTAATTTTATTCCACACCTTTTTAATCGCGATTAAAAATAGTCAGATTTAGTTCGTTTTAGTTAGACAATCAAAATTTTAGGTCAAAAACGTGAAATTCAGAATAGCAAAATTGCCATATTCAATAGATTAGTAACTCAGTGCCATCTTAGTGCTGTCAAACTAAAATATAGTTAAGTTGCGTCACTTTAGTCAATTTCAGAATGGGAAATTGTCGCTTGACAGGAATAAATTAAATTTTAGTGATTTTTAGTCTAGTTTAGAGGCATTTGTGACAAGAAAATTGGCACCATTGTTACGTAAAAAAATGTATGTGGTTTAATGAATCAAGTTTATCTATTTATTATACTATCCTTAATCCCGTCCTTCTTATATTTACCCGTCAGAAAGGAAGTGTAATCTTTCATTAGTCCCGAAGGCGTGAATAGTTTTTTATGATTTTACTACTTAAAAACCAAATCCCGGGACTCGGGGAATATCCATATTATTCTAACTAACGAATTATTCTAAGCAAGTACGTAAAACAGCTCTACCTATTCCGATCTATGACCGCAACAGATATTGTGAATTCTTAATAACAAATAATATATAGACGTGGATAGGGGGCCGTGCTGAAAAAAAAAGAAATGAGAAAATATCTAAAAAAGACAAAACAACCTTAGCCAAAAACTACATAAAAGTAATTCATGTTTGGCAAGTAACATATGTACCGCATTGGTTTCTCATACAACTAGCTAAATTCAAAAAATAAACCAATTTTAGTTTATTCAGCACGGCCCTCTATAGTTGCCTATATCTTTTTAAATATGACATGTTTGTTTACAAAATTCGACTTCCTGAATTATGTATAGGAGTACATTCGTTCCAAATAAATTGCGATTATGGAGTATTAGTATTTTAAAAGCTAAATTGGATCAAAAATATCCTAACATGCAACTGATGGGGTGACCATGGTTCCATAAATTAGGTACATAATATTCTATACCTATATTAATGAAATTATGTGACTACATTGAAATAAACATTCTTTTTTTACAATTTGTTTTTTTTTCTTCAAAATTAATATTAGCGATGACATCTCATCATCATTAAATCAGTTAAAACTTGTTGTGTGCGGTCGCTATTAATTCACTAGGTAAGGTTCAATCAATGTGATTTGTTGGAAACGTATCTGTAATTTTTTAAGCCTTTTAAGCTCTGTAGTCAAAGTGAAAGCGTTTATTTCAAATAGGCACATAAAAGGCACTTTTGAACGTCAAAAATTATCTTAAAATAGAATTGATTCTAGTCGCCCATTCCGAAAGGTAGTTTTCGTATGGAGAAGAATGGGCAAGAAACTCCACCGTTATTCTTTTAAAATGTTTTAGGTACAATATTTTGCATGGGTACATTAATTATATAATAACATGTGAGGACGATGCACCTAAAATGAAATTACTATACCACAATAGGTAAAGGAATTGTAGTGTTTGTGACACATAGTTTTTCTGCGATTATTCCATAGGTAAACGTAACTAATCTGTGAAATGTACCGAAACTGTAATTTTATTGTATGGTATCGTACATCAATCCGTGTGATTTATTGAAAATATATATGTGATTTTTTTAAGCCTTTTGAGCTATTTATTTATTAAAACTTTATGCACAAGTAAAAACTGTACAAAGGCGGACTTAATGCCTTAGGCATATTATTTAGTCTTAGCGACACTTGTTGTTTTGTTCGATTTGCGACCTACTACTTACTACTATTATAGTTATCGTTAATAGTTAATACAGATTACGATATTTTGATTTGTTTATTTTATTAAAGATTTACTCAATTTATGCAGAAGTTTTTTTATCCATTCTCACGTGGAATCATGGTCACCCCATCAGTTGTATGTTAGGATATTTTTGATCCAATTTAACTTTTAAAATACTAATACTCCATAATCGCAATTTATTTGGAACGAATGTACTCCTATACATAATTCAGGAAGTCGAATTTTGTATTGGGTTGTAAGTTTGTATTGGTTGGTAATTTTTGCATTGGTGTATACCTAAATCGCAAATTCTGGGGGGCCTAGCTGGGCAAACGTACATTATTTTTCCACCCTTAAGAGTAGGATTTTTTTCCAAATTTATATGGAACCAACTTCGAGGTATGCCCTATCCAATAAAAAAAGAATTATCAAAATCGGACTACTCTGTAAAAAGTTATGCGTGGTCATACATTACAATCAGTGAATGAACAATCAATTATCCCCTGTTTTCCTACCCTTAGGGTTGGATTTTTTTTTTCAAATTTATATGGGACCAACTTCGGGGTAAGTATACCCTTTCCAATAAAAAAATAATTATCAAAATCGGACTGCTCTGTAAAAAGTTATGCGTGACCATACATAAAAAAAATATACGCGTCGAATTGAGAACCTCCACTGTTTTTTCGTCGGTTAATAAAATAAAGTTAGTTTTCGTGTTTGTCTGTGTAGCCGCATAGATCTTCTAACCTAAACAATGAACTTTGATGAGGTTTCACTATCATTTAGAGCATTTATTCAGAATGTTTTAAGTGTAGATACAGACGCCAGCACATCAAGCTACTACAATTTGTCAAATTTCTTTTAATAGATTTTCAACTTTATTGCTAAAAAATAAGGTTCAAAGTTGATTGAGAAAATTTGACAGTTTCGGGTGGTTTGATGTGCTGGCGTCTGTACATACCTACATTTATAGTTATTTATTTCATCAAACAATTTACATTGTTTGAATTTTACAAAATAATTACATTTCAATCCTAACAGAAGCGACAATCAAATAATAACAAAAATAATTTAAAAAATATTACTATGTCATCAATCAATCAATATTACTCAGATATAGCACAGGAATCTCAATGTCTTGACATGTCGTCATTACACCCGTGCGAAGCAGTGATGGATCGCTAGTATGAATATGTAACTTGAACATGATAATTATTTACAAAATATTAAATTTTACACAGTTAAGCTGCCCCGTCTCTAAATTCCATCTTGTATGCGCGAAAATTAAAAAGGTGACTTTAACTAGCAGTTATTACAAAATCAGTAAAAAAAAGCTATAAGTACAGACACCAGCACGTCAACCTACCCGAAACTGTCAAATTTTCCCAATCAACTTTGAACCTTATTCTTAGTAATAAAGTTGAAAATCTATTAAAGAAATCTGACAGATTGTAGTAGGTTGATGTGCTGGCGTCTGTACAAAGTTATTAGGTCCCAAACAAAGAAAAAGTAACTTTAAAAATGGCAAAATATTTTTCCTACCAAGGAACTATAGGTGCGCGAGTCTGCATTTATTTGAGAAGAGGTATAACTTTTTGTAGAACAACCAATACATATTAAAGTCTTACCTTATACTGACCCACTTGTATTCTCTCATTTCTAAGGCTTTGCATATCTTTAGCCCACACCATATTCCTAGACCATTGCAAATTAAAACATCCAATATAACCGAGTCCCACCAACATTCTAAGAAATTAGGAAGCAAGTGTGCAAATGCTATTTCGGTTATTTCCCACATTATAGAGATAGCCCATAACAATCCTGCATGCCTGAATAATATGGCTTTAAACAGCCACCCTAAAAAGTGTCCCCAAGCAAATACATCCACATGAGACCAGAATTTTGCCAAGCTTATATCTGAGCAATTAACCGCATACTCCTGAAAAATATAAAATCTAAAATAAATATTTGTACTTAATTTAATAAATTCATACTAATGTCATAAATGCGAAAGGAAATCTATTTGTCTGACTGTCTGTTGGCCTCTCTGTTACCCTTTTTTGTCTTAATGGCTGAACAGATTTCGATGGGCACACAGGTAGACCATGACCTTGGTTAGCACAAAAGGTACTTTCCAAGTAGTATGTTCTCATGGAATAAAATGCAAACTCCACGCGGGCGAAACCGCACGGGCTAAAGATACAAATTGGGTTATAAATTCTGCTGATTGAGTAAAATTACTATAGAGAAAAACTAAGCATTAATAATGAAGGTCCATGCAAAGAGGAGAAACTGACAGTCATAGCTGCAATTTGCAAAGACTTATTAGTTACTATAATGAATGTGGTATTATCAACCAACACCCCTTACTATGAATGAGTTCTATATACCTACTACTCCTTACTAATGTAACTTTAGTTAAAAGATCTTAAAAAAAGACAAAAATAAAAAAATTGCAATTTAGGTAAGCTGAAGAGTATTGTTGCTTTTTCTTTCCAAAAAAGTTTAACTTTATTTATTCAAGTGAAAGAAAGAAAGAAAATAAGTTTAGTTGTGCCGACTAAGCTTATATATATTTATTATCAATTTATACTGTGGATTATACTTGTGTACATAATAAATATATGAGTTTACTATTTTACATTCAAAGTTGGTCTTTTTTATCCAAAATTTGTTCAGAGTATAGTTGAAAATGATAAGGTTGACATTTATTGATGAATGAAAGAACATACCTTATCCATATCAATGTGGAAGTTGCGGAGATTTGGGTCTATCCAATACATGACTTCATAAACAGTAGAATAACTTTGGAATAAAAGAAACAATAGTGCCAGCAAGTATAGTACAGATGAGCCAAATACAATCCTCCAAACTGCTGGGTGTGGTCGTGTAAATGGTCCATTGGGGAATGTAAGTACTGATACTATAAGAAAAAAAAATACTACACAGCATATTCCAGACCATATGTTATCTTGAATATTGGATGTATCTCTGAAATAGTAACAAAATGTGCATTGTTAAGCTAAGCATAAATTAAGCTGTATTTACAAAATATAATTCTTAGGTATTGGAACAAACTACATTACATTATTATGTATTGAATAAGTTAAATAGTAAGTTGCCTTTTAGACTCAACAAAATACCTTTTAATTGACAGGGAAACACAATACTGAAGGATTGTACTAAGTACTTACATGCAAATCAACAAGGAAAAATATAAATATTTGTTTTAGTTAGAAATTAATGGTTTTGTGGTATCTGAAGAAGTGTGGTTACATCATAAGTTATCATCGTAACTTAATTATAAAAAAAAAATGCTATATATTGTGCAATACCTTACAAATGCTGTGTAGATTACTGATGCGATAGATACGGCCAACAGCGTAATAGTATGAGGTTTATAGAAAAATTCTAATGAAATATCGTCTACCGGTCTCTCATTTATAGAGCTAAAAGCGACCGTATATTCATTACTAAGCATTGTGCTGCTACCAGACATTGTCCTTTCCTTTGTTTCCTTCATGTTTATATTATGGTCTGAATTTTGTACTAGAACACAACACTCAATAAATAATATCACATTATGACCATGATGAAAACTGTGGGCCTAGTGGCGTGTGGTGGTGCCAATCGTCACAAACTCGTAATCGTCACAATCACATTGAATGAATGATGAAATTACGATAAAATAAGATTTTCAGTGTCAGACTTTGACGTGACATAGTTGTCACTTGTCAGTGCCTCAGTGTCAGTGGTGATTGTGGTGAACTGAACTGTCAACAACGGATGAGTTGCCAATGCAGAAAAAATGGATCTTTTGGCATGTGGACAAAATCAGAACTAACTTTGCCATCTTGTTTTTCTACGTCACAAAACCATGGAATTACATACAAATACATAGTTACATACATAAACTCGAGTTTGAGTTCACGCCTTTTCCTATGGGGGTACGCAGAATCTACAGATGGCCCCCTCTACGATCGACGTTAACGTTCTTATATGCGCCTGTAGGAATATGTAGTGTTATATTTCATTTGTTTTACGTTTAGTATCAGTCAAGGAGGTTTAATATAAAACCTCCTTAAAAAGTGATATATTTTGTCTGTGGTTTTTTTTTCATGTGAGTTGAGAAAAAGTAAATGGCGGGAATCTGGTTTTGAGACGTGGGAACTGGGAGATTTATGTAAGAACGAATACGAAATATAACGAAGAAATAAGTACCTAATACCGTGCTTTATTTTGCCTCCTTACTTCTGAACCTAATAGTTCAGAAGTGGGATTGTAAAAGGATTTAATTCCTACCGCGCCTACAACTAGTGATAGTCTAAAAACTTAAAACTTGAAGCCGAATATTAACTAACATAAGATCTAACTGTCGTCGTGATGTTTGAAGTTGAGGAAGGTGAACGAGGATTTATCCAGGAGTCGGGGACCCCCCCTAATCCAGTGCATCATCGTCGATCGAGAAAGCGGAGTTTCTCACGAAGACGTCGCGATCGTGGCAGCGAATCTAAATCTTCGCCGCGTAGGCGACGTAGGCGACGCGAAAGTGGAACACCAAAGGATCGTCGCAGCAGGTGTGACGACCGAAACAGGAAGCATCACAATCGACACCAGCGGAACAAGAGGCGGTCTTCGATGGTAAGTACATTGTCTTCTTCTACTGATAGTGCCTCTTCAAGAAGCAAGTCTGCTACAAAATCTAGTGCAAGACGTTCAAAAAAACGTAACGCTAAACAAGGAACCGAGGAATCTGTGAATAATAATGTTTCTGCCCGTGAGTTGTTAAAGGAGATCCGCCAAAATTGCCCCAGGCCCGGCGCAAAAGAAATGTATCTCAGATTTCAGAGTAATAATAGTAGAAATATTGTGAAGTATCGCTATTTCCAAATTCGGTGGCTAACATAGTTTTTTTGCCTGGTAAAGTTTCATAAACGCTAGATGTAAAAATTATATTTTTAAGGAAAATCTGCACCTTTCTGTGTTCTATGCTTAACTAATATTGAAAACCTGAGTATATTTATTTTTATATGTGGCATACTTATGTACATTATTTATATAAAAATGCAATACTTGCTTCATAGTTTTTGCTTATGTATGTATATTTAGAATAGCTAGAGGTGTGTGCGGACATCTGGGTTTATTTCGTTTGAAACCTTGTATATATAGAAGTATATAGATTAAAATAATACCATGGCATACCGACTCGAACGCCCATCAACCGCTCTGGGGCAGCGAGACATCGAACCCCAGAGGAAAAGTATTATGCACATATTTATTCTCTACTAACCTTAACATCGTCAACCGAGGCTCCGAACCCACTTGGGTCACGGTCCGAGGACAAACGATCATAGACCTAACCCTTGCTATAGAAAACGCGACAAATCTTATCACAAATTGGCACGTATCGGATGAACCTTCTTGCTCAGACCATAGAAGGATCCGCTTTACATTAACTACCCTGCAGCGAGACGAAATCCGCGGCGCACCGATGTGCCCGGGTATAAGCGCCTCCTGGCCGCTCTACTAGCTAGACACCTGTCACAAATAGCCATAAGAGAGCCCGCACAACTAGAATACACAGTGACAAAGCTGTCAGAATATCTAATTGAAGCATACCACGCATGCTGCAACCTAAGGGCACCACGAACCAACAGTGAGAGAAATCCCTGGTGGAACGCCGAACTTGGTAGACTCAGAAGTACACTACGTAAACAATTTAACAGAGCCAAAAACAACAGACTTTCGGAAGACTGGGAGTTATAGAAAAAGACCCAATACACATACAAACATCAGATCAGAACCGCCAGAAGGACAGCATGGCGGAAATTCTGTGAATCCATCGAAACAAATAATGAAGCCGCAAGGGTAAGGAAAATCCTATTAGCAGATCAGGACCGAACCCTTGGCGCGCTCAAAAAACCCGACAACACATACACACTAACGGACCTTGAAATCAGCAAGGTCCTTCTCGAGACTCACTTCCCAGACTGCAAACCCTTAGAGGACAGAACCTGGGAAGCTGTACACGATTGGACCCCAACGGAACAGGACTGGTCCAGTGCCCACAGTCTAGTAACAGAAGACCGAGTAAAGTGGGCTATTAACACATTCAAGCCATATAAGCCCGCGGGACTGGATGGCATTTTCCCAGCCCTTCTACAATGGGGGGTTGAATATATAACACCATGCCTGGTAGATATATACTACGACTGGACAGGAAAGGCCTGCGCCTGGTGACGGGGACCATCACGGGGACCATGACGGGGACCATCACGGGGGTGTTTGTTCAGCGAGCAGTGGCTCGCTGAACAAACACTATCGCACTATAGGCATAACGGACAGTCCCCTGTGCAGGGCTTGCATGGAGGCTGACGAGACCATTGCGCATGTGCTCTTTGAGTGCACAGGCGTCACCCAGATTAGATCAGAGACCCTCGGGACACCCAAATCATACACAGATATTCTCAACAAACCAGGAGACCTAGTCAGCTTCTGGAGGGAGGTGGGCTGGTTGGAATAACCACCGACGGCCGCCATGGCTCACGCCCAATGATCCATTTGAAGACTAAGTGCGAAAACCAAACCCATAACATAGAACATAGAATACCATGGAATTTCAGGTAGATATGTTTCGTTTATACACTTACAAGACTTGTCTTAGTCAAGTACTTCAGTCATCCAAATCTATTAAAACATAATCTAAACCTATAGCTGGGTGGTCCAGATCGTGTTCATTGTTTCTAGCCCAACCCAGATAATACATAACACTTATTATATGGGCGCAACTTCCAAGTGTTCTTTTACCATGATAACAAGAACAGTAATGTTCTTTAATTGCGTCAATTCCAGAAACCGCAGTGTTAAATAATAAATAGGTGTAGTACGTTTTTGATCTTACGTGGCGTGAATTTATTCTGCAGCGAAGCAGGACATTGTTTGATTGCGACTGCGACCTAACGACTTCATCGTTTACTACGTCGATTTGTTCAGAGTGTCTATACACCTCGATCTCATAGACGCCAGTTCTTTTCGTGTGTTCGCTGCAGTATGATCGTGCGATTTTCAGATGGTACGTGCCTATGGCGAATTTTATGAGTTCCTCATACGTCAGTTCCGGAAAATCTGATACTTGTGGATTGTTTGCGTCCAGCCTGGTAAATGTTGCTCTTTGTCTGTTTAAATTATTTTGTTGAACATACGCTGCCAAAAGATTCGGTTTATGTAAGTTGCGGTTTATGGATGCAATAAAATCATTTGTATATCTAGTGTCTTCATAAGGCTCCAGAAAACGGTTTATTAAGGCCGCTGCTATTTTAAAATCTGTAAAAGTGTTTACCAAGGCGTTATTGAACATTTTGTGGCGGAAGATTTTGAAACTATTTTTGAACTTCCCATTTACGGTTTCTACGACCCAACGACATAAGGTTATTAGTCGTGACTTATTGGACTCTTCTGTAGTGAGCTGAGTTTCACCTCGTTGTTTAGAGGGGGGTAAGAAAGCAACATAACCGTGCTCCTCCAATGAATTTATTGCATCACGAAACCCCCTGTCTAAGACGAAAAAATCTCCTTGTTCAAAGAAATAATGAAACGGGTTGTCTTCAATAGCCTGGTCATGGTTTTGCAGTAGTTGCTTCATAATATCCGCGTCTGTGGTTGTAGCAGCGTATGGTCCTGTTACGTCTAAGATGTGGCCATCGCCACAAACAATCAAAAATGGCTTTATTAGATTGCGGTTTTTGAGGAACACCATTGATAGTACTACTATTAGTAATAAAAACGGTGACAAGGCGGTGTCGGAAGTGAAAATAGCAGGCGACTTAGACAGTAAATACGTACTAGATATTAATGTTAACGGTAAATTAATGACTTGTTATGTTGATCTTGGAAGTCAGAGTACTCTCATTAGACAAAGCGATTTTGAAACATTAGGAGTGTCATATAGGTACTGATACACATTTGCCATCCCTTAAAGGTTTTGGTGATACATTGATTAGTCCCATAGGTAAATCAATTGTTAATTTAACTGTTCAAGGCGTTTCTGCTGCAACAGAAGTATTGATAGTAAGAAACGACCTGCTTAAGTACCCAATATTATTAGGTCATACATTTACCGAACAAACCGGCATAATCATTATTAAGACTGATGAGCATTTAATTTTACAAAAGCAAATGTACGAAAATGTAGCAGAAAAACTAAAATTAATTATTGAATCAGATACGAGCATTAATTCTATGGCAGCTGTACCAATAAAGGTTGAAGATAATAGGACTTGCACTGTTTATGTACGTGGTTCCATACTAAATAATACAAGTTCCATACAAAAATAATTATTATATAATGCCCGGCGCTTATACAATTACTAATGGTATTGGTTGTGTTCTCTTAGTAAATTTGGGTTTGGAACCCTTAACATTAATTAAAAATATGTTACTGACAAGAGCTCCGATTATTAAAGATAATAATATTTTAAATATACATAAAGTCGAAGTTGAGGACCCGGACGCTATTATAAATCAAATCCCGTTAGGAGATAAATTAACACCTGACGAGATTTTAAATTTAAAAACCTTGTTACAAAAATACTTACAGTGATTGTTTTTCATTTGGTCTAAATGATTTAGGGTTAACAAATTTGACAGAAATGACCATAACTTTAAATGACACGACACCTGTTGTGTACAGACCATACAGGTTAGCTCATGTTGAAAAAGAGAAAGTTAAGGGTATGATAAGGGAAATGTTAGATAGCGGAATTATCACGGAATCCACTTCGTCTTACGCTAGTCCAATATTACTCGTACAAAAGAAAACCGGTGACCAGCGCCTATGTGTAGATTACAGGGCATTGAATTCCAAAACTGTCAAAGAGCACTATCCATTACCAAGAGTGGAGGACCAAATTGACAGCCTTGGGGGTTATAAATACTTTGTTACATTAGATTTAGCATCTGGATATTATCAGATACCAATCGCTCCTTCCTCTCAGGACAAAACCGCATTTGTAACACCTGATGGGCAGTATCAATTTACTCGTATGCCATTCGGGTTAGCCAATGCGCCGTCTGTTTTTCAAAAAACCATCAACAAAATGTTAAAAAGCAATAGAAATAGTGAGGCCTTTGCTTTCATGGATGACATTATAATACCATCACAAAATGTTCAACAAGGAATGGAGCGATTGGAAGCTGTACTGCAGTTATTGAGGAATGCTGGCCTTACTCTTAAAGTTGCCAAATGTAAATTCTTTTACACTAAAATTGAATATCTGGGGTTTGAAATTTCGGAGGATGGCGTTAGACCTGGTTCTGGGAAAACCGAAGCCGTAAGATTATACAAGGCACCCACAAACCAACATGAAGTACGACAATTTCTTGGGCTTGCAAGTTTTTTTAGGCGGTTTGTCAGAGGATTTGCAATAATAGCTTCTCCTTTAACAAAATTATTAAAAAAATATAGTAAATGGGAGTGGGGCCCAGACCAAGACCAAGCATTTCTTTCACTAAAGTCAGAACTAATAAAACGACCAATTTTGGCAATATATAATCACCTGGCTAAAACTCAAGTTCATACCGATGCGTGTAAGACGGGCATTGCTGGTATACTTCTGCAAGAAGACGAAGTGGGTAGGTGGCGAGCTGTTGCTTATTACCTACAGTCGCCAGACTAATTTCGAAGAGCAAAAGTATCATTCTTTTGAGCTCGAGACACTAGCGGTAGTTGCCTCTTTAAATCGATTCCGCGTTTATATTCTAGGTATAAAATTTACCATAGTTACAGATTGTAATGCATTGCGAACAACCTTGTCCAAAAGAGATATAATACCCAGAATAGCTAGGTGGTGGTTACAATTGCAAGAGTATGACTGCAGTATCGAATACCGGTCAGGAACTCGAATGAATCACGTAGATGCACTCAGCAGAAATGCGATCGAATAAAGTGTTGAGTCAGAACCTGTATTCGATATTTTAGCGGTTGAAACCGAAGACTGGTTGGCTACTATGCAAAATGTTGATGATGAGATTAAAAAAATTAAACAGATATTTGAAGATTCTGACGCTAAAAAAGTAATGGATATCTATCAAAATTACAAGGTTAAAAATGGAAAGGTTTATCGTGTAGTTAATGATCAACTTAAATGGGTGGTGCCAAAAGGGGTAAGATGGCAACTACTAAAGAAAAATCATGACGAATTAGGTCATTTTGGTATGGAGAAAACTCTAGATAAATTAAAAGATCTGTATTGGTTCCCTAAAATGAGGAAATTTGTAAAGAAATATGTTCAATCTTGTCTGGAGTGTTCTTACCACAAAATACCCGGCGGTAAAAAACAGGGAATGCTTCATCCTATCCCAAAACTCGACCAACCTTTTCACACCATCCATTTAGATCATTTAGGACCGTTTGTCAAAAGTAAATCTAAAAATACCTACATATTAGTCTTAATCGATGCCTATACAAAATATATCAACCTATACGCCGTTAAAAATACTAAAACCAGGACAACTTTAAAAGTTTTAAACAATTACGTTAGTCTGTTTGGAGTTCCAAGTAGAATAATAACTGATAGAGGAACGTCTTTTACTAGTAAGGGTTTCAAAGATTACATACATAAACTAGGTATACGTCATGTTTTAAACGCGGTTGCAACTCCTCGAGCGAATGGTCAAGTAGAACGTTTCAATCGTACAATTTTAGCTTCACTTGCCACTAAAAACCATAATTGCTCCGAAAATGAATGGGATAGACACTTAGAGGAGATACAGTTAGCTATAAACACAACGGTTAACAAAACTACAGGTAAAAGTCCATCCGAAGTATTATTTGGTATAAGGGTACGAACTAAGGGAGATGGGATGATAACTTCATTGTTAGATTGCGATGGAAACGAATCAAAAACATTAAGTGAAGTTAGGAATGAAGTAAATTTAAGGGTGTCGAATGAACAAATTAAACACAAAAACAGATTTGATAAAAACAGAAAAAAGGCTACAATTTATAAAGCGGGAGACTTGGTTAGTAGGATAGAGAGGGAAATAGCAAATAATAACGGAAAATCAAAAAAGCTTTTACCTAAAATACAAGGTCCTTATAGAATTGTTAAAGCATTAGATCATGATCGATATGTCGTGGAGGACACTCCTTTGACGCGAAAACAAAATAGAAGGTATGAGGCAGTTATATCAATAGATAAAATTTATCCTTGGTTGACATATACCCAAAATTACTTAGATGACACAGATGAGGGTTCAGATCAGTCCAACAAAGAATCTGAAGTAGACAATGACGATAATCAAGACGTAAATACTAATTGAGGTGTGGAATTAATATTTTGTTTAACATAATAATTTTTAACTTGCAAATGCAATTGATTGTATGAATAATTCGGAAATACTTTGATATATTTTATGAGAGGTATGAATGTAAAATTAACATAAGTTTGAAAGGTACAAGATGCATATGAGGCCGATAAGCCAATTTTGGGAGCATCCGTGTATCTAAGTAGAGTATCTGCATAGGTACACATGAGGCCGATAAGCCAAACGAAGGAGTACGTAAGATATTTTGACAACGGTAATTCCACACATATGAGGCCGATAAGCCAATTTTGGGAGCATCCGTGTATCTAAGTAGAGTATCTGCATACACATGAGGCCGATAAGCCAAACGAAGGAGTATGTAAGATATTTCGACAACGGTAATTCCACACATATGAGGCCGATAAGCCAACAAGGGAGTGTGCGAATACGTTGAGTGATACCTAATGAAAATAATTTTGAATAGATATTGAAATTGTTTTATAGTTTGTTTATTAGTTTTTTTTTTATTAGCCAACATATTGTATTTGAGTACCTACGGTATTTCCACACATATGAGGCCGATAAGCCAATAAGGGAGTGTGCAAATACGTTAAGTGAAAATGAAAATTATTTGAATACTTAGATGATTAATTATTTTATACTTATTCTATGTTTATTTTTTTTACTAAACAACAGGCACATTTTGTTTAAGAGTTACACTTCATTTCTAAATTGATGGAACAATTTTAGGTTTACTAGATGGCCGAAGCAGTAAAGTTTGATGAAAATAGAAACATGAATGATTGTACTATTTCAGTTTCTAATTGTTTTCTTTAGTGTAATTTTAGCCTTATTATTCATTATTGTATTGTTTAAATTAAACTAAAAACATGAATGATTGTACTATTTTAGTTTCTAATTGTTTTCTTAAGTGTAATTTTAGCCTTATTATTCATTATTGTATTGTTTAAATTAAACTAAAAACATGAATGATTGTACTATTTCAGTTCCTAATTGTCTTCTTTAGTGCAATTCATGCCTTGAGATTCATTATTGTACCTATTGTTTAAATTAACTAAAAACATGAATGATTGTACATACTAGGTATTTCAGTTTCTAATTGTTTTCTTTAGTGCAATTCATGTCTTAAGATTCATTATTGTATTGTTTAAATTAAACTAAAAGCATGAATGATTGTACATACTAGGTATTTCAGTTCCTAATTGTTTTCTTTAGTGCAATTCATGTCTTAAGATTCATTATTGTATTGTTTAAATTAAACTAAAAACATGAATGGTTGTACGATTTCAGTTCTAATTGCTTTGTTCAGTGTAATTTTAGATCCATTATTGTATTGTTTAAATTAAACTAAATTAACAGGTACGAGAGGACTCGCAAAGTTCAGAATGGCCGACTGTTATATTTCATTTGTTTTACGTTTATTATCAGTCAAGGAGGTTTAATAATAAAACCTCCTTGGTATCAGTTTAAAAGTGATATATTTTGTCTGTGGTTTTTTTCATGTGAGTTGAGAAAAAGTAAATGGCGGGAATCTGGTTTTGAGACGTGGGAACTGGGAGATTTATGTAAGAACGAATACGAAATATAACGAAGAAATAAGTACCTAATACCGTGCTTTATTTTGCCTCCTTACTTCTGAACCTAATAGTAGAGATATACAGAATACAATCTTCCTAGATTATATGGAATTAGTATGTACTTTCCTAAATTATATGATAAAGATAAAGATAAAGATATTTTATTTTGCAAATACGGGTACAAACAAGTCATGGTGGTACATAATATAAATACAGAAACAGCCATATTTAGCCAATTACAAGGCATGCAAAAGTATCGAGATTGCAATTAAAATACATATTTACTATTCCATTACATAATATAATTCTAGTTCATCATTCGCTAATAATTATCAATGTTCAACTATTCAATTCATTCAATTCATAAAATAATTCTTATTCATCAGTCAATAATATAATTAATGTCACAATTTCTAGTAGTTATTTAAATACAATATATAAACTAGTCAAATAATTTCTTTTTCCAATAAAAAATCTTCAACCCTATAATAAACTTTGTCTACTAAAAAGTTCCTAAGTCTTTTTTTTGAATAATGTAAAATTATAGTCCTTCCAACAACTTGGTATTTTGTTATATATCACCGGTGCCATGCAGCAGACACCCTTGCGCATCAAAGTTGTTCTAGTACTAGGGATACATAGGGTACTATTGTCACGCCTATTTCGTGGAAACACGTCAGCCATTCGTGCGAAGCGATCCGGTTTAGCGATGCGCGATGGCGAGAGGTTTTATTCGATTGTTTCGATTGTTCGAACATCTCGATGGTTCTCGATTGTTTCGACTTGAACTCGAGTCCGACTCGGTCTGCTTAAGCTGTATTGCGACTGGCGCATGGCGCGTTCATTCGAGAGTTGTTCATCGATGGTTTAGTTTCGCGAGTTCTTGACTTGCGTTATGATTGCGAATCCAAACTAATTCTTTCAACAAGAGCAATCGAAAATAATCAATACCGCGACGGTAATAAAATGTAAGTAAATAGTTAAAAAAAATTAAAACAGTGCAAAGTAATCGTCGTCGTAAGTAAAGGTTCACAAATTCACAAATTACGCGCGGCTCGGTCGATTCGAGTCATCGAATGTGGCACGCTCTCACCTCTAACTAACATGCACCTCGGGTTGATGCATGCAATCGACTGACTTCGGTGACCGAGCGAGACTCGGTGAGTGAGAGTGATGAATGACTGATTCGAACAGTCGAAAACTAGCGGTCGATTCCATTGACTCGAGACAATCGAAAAACATCTCGATTGTTTTGTAGAACGGCGAGTCGATGGTTGACTCGATGGTTTATTTTAACGACTCCGATTCTTTCGATTGTTAAAACATCTCGGATTCGCCCATCATTAATCCGGTTTTAATTTTACGAACACTGCCATTTCTAAAATATACAAACTATATATGGAATTAGTATGTACTATATTTTTGCCAGAATGTCGAGAGTGTTACTAGATTAAATAATTAACGAATTCCGAACGAAACCGGAGATCTGTGAGTCGGTAAATAAATAGAATAACTTATTTTGCTTTTCACCTAAAATGTAAGGGTAACAGACCAAAAGTCTTTTATTCAAATTAGGCTAAGAATCAGCACTTTTCGAACATCAAAATTACAAAAGATAGTCCCCCAAAACCAACACTTCCAGCTGCTTTCGCTAGGAAGAAGAAGTGGCGCAACAAACTCCATTGTAGGTATTTAAATGTTTTCTTTTTTATGTGCAATTGTTGATGAATTAGTGGTTATAAATAATAAATATAGTAAACTCATTGTACGCTATCTAGACTTTATCTAATTGTAGTCGGATAAATTGTTATGTTATGTTATGATAAATACATTCAATATCTTATAACGTTTTAAAACAGTTCTGTCAAAATAGATTTATTTACATAAGACTGTCAATATTAAAAGTTATTTGGTCAAATGGGATCATTGTTAAAAATGGCGGGAATGTTAGATGTACTTGAGTAATATTGGGAAACTTTATAAGGTGTGGGCCCGCCAACTCTCGCTCTCTTAGATTCCAACTGTGGGGAAAGATGGACTACCGTCCGTTCATGTATGTACAGACGCCAGCACATCAACGTACCCGAAACTGTCAAATTTCCCCAATCAACTTTGAAGCTTATGCTTTAGTGATAAAGTTGAAAATCTATTAAAGAAATCTGACTGATTGTAGTAGGTTGATGTGCTGGCGTCTGTACCTAAGTGAATTGATAGTGTTGCTCTATACCTAAATGTTGCTTTAGCTTTGAGAAATGGTCCAAGAGATTAATGTGATAGGTACAAATTATAATTGTAGCAAATGTACAATGTGTTGATACAATACTTTATAAAACAAGCTGCCATGAAGTTTGCTTGTCCTTCCTTCTTCATGATGACCTAGTTTGGGAACGGACAACTAGTTTTCTGTTTAACGTATTCAACTGACAAGCTTAATTGAAATAAATGCCTAGTCTTGTCTTTCTGTGCTTTTCTTCATAAAACCCTTTCCTTACACACTATATTCATAGGTACTTCATACAGTAAATAACTACTAACCTGCATACACAGTAAATAACACCAACCAACCACACTCAGAGCTTACTTAACTAATATTATAAAGAGGAAAGATTTGTATTTTTGTATGTTTGTATTTTTGTATGTTACGAATAAACGTAAAAACTACTGGACCGATTTCAAAAATTCTTTTACCGTTAGAAAGCTACATTATCACTGAGTAACAGGCTATATTTATTACTAAAAAAAATTAGGGATCCTTGGAAATTCCTACTAAAACCAACCCAAGGTGTAATAAAAAAAATAGCCATAAAATGTCTTTCATCGCATGCGCTGCGGAAAGTATTGATGATAGAACAAAAAAATGTTCTACAATATTATAGAACATATCAATATCTACAAAAAACTTCGCGATACCATGTGGTATCGCGAAGTTTTTTGTATACCTACAATAGTTGGACATATGTCCAACTATTGTAGTTATGTCACTATAACTACTTTTTTACATTTTAAAAGTTGATAGAAATGCCGATCAAAATCAGACCATCAGCCTAATTGCGGAACGCCAAATCGTCAAATGATTCTGATCAGTTGGCTTCATTTCTATCACAAATGGCTTCATTTTACGATTTTCGAATTGCGAAACTCTAGTTTCTGCGCAGGGCCTTAACGTTCATAATTGGTTTCATAATAAAATAGAGTTTTGCAATTCGAAAATCGTAAAATGAAGCCAATTGTGAATAGAAATGAAGCCAACTGATCAGAATCATTTGACGATTTGGCGTTCCGCAATTAGGCTGCAGGTTATCTATACCTTTGTATTAATTCTTATCCAAATAAATTATTTTGTATTCAAGACTGTTTCAATGTTTCAATACTAGCATTCCATTCAAAAGATATTACAAAATTAAAAATGTCAGTAGAAAAAAAAATACACGCCGACGACGCGCCGCGCCGGTGCGTGTTGGTCCACGCAGCCACAGAATACGACGTAGCGCAGCGATAAAATTCTCGTGTCCAAAGTGTTTGTAATAAAACTCCTCTGAAACGGCTTGACCGATTCTTATATTGTGTGTATATTCAGTAGGTCCAAGAATAGGACGTTTAGTAAACTATTTTTTATTTTATTTTAACTACTTACTACTATTGTTCGTGTAGGGTAGGAGTAAGGTCGGGGTAGGGTAGGAGTAGGGAAGGGGTACGGTAGGAGTAGGGTAGGAGTAGGGTTGGGGTAGGGTAGGAGTAGGGGTAGGGTAAGAGTAGGGTAGGGGTACGGTAGGAGTAAGGTAGGAGTCGGGAAGGGGTAGAGTACAAGTAAGGTAGGAGAAGGGTAGGGGTAGGAGTAAGGTAGGACACCACGCGAACGAAGTCGCGCCGGGCAACTAGTTACACATAATCATATAATTTTTATTCACCTTTCTGACACGCCCGTGAATCACGGGCGTGTCAGAAAGGTGAATCACGGACCGTGATACAGGCACGCCAGTTGCGAGTATTACGCAGTTACGCATCTCACTTTTCTGAGGAACATACCAATTCACGAGTCCGCGTATCACTGGTCAGTTTCCCTCAGTCGTCAGTTTATTTAATTCGCCAGTTTCGTTGATTAGTCAGTTTCACTGATTCGTCCGTTTTACCGATTATACTCGTGCTTCGTCCTCAAGATTAGTAAGAGAGATATTATTGAACACAATGTAGTAACGCTTAGGTGTTACCACTTCAGCACTATAGTTTAGAGGGTATTCGTTATACTCATTATGGCAACACAATTTATTACCCTAATGCTTCCCTGCCTGCATGAACATCCAGTCGATCGAGCTTCATTCGCTTTTCAGTGCTCAGCCACTTCGCACTAAATAAATTATAATAGTTACCAGTACCTCATAATGCCAAAACGCGCTAACGAAAATAATTTAAAATTCATAGCAAAAAATTAAGAAAATTAGAAAAAGAAATAGAACGTTCGCGCCGCGATAGAAGTAATTGTTTTCGGTTAAGTTCGTCATCATCTTCGAGCCAGTCCTCAAGTTCGTCCTCGTGCTCATCGAGGGCTTCTACGCCCGCGCGGGCGCCACCTGAAAACCCAGACAGTAAGTACCCACACATTGCAAATTAATAAGTGGATAGAAATGTAACAAGGGCCATATTACACATTAAAAAGCAATTGCCCTGATCACTAACGATCACGTTAAATGCAACAGATTAGTCTGCAGGACTATATCGCCGCATATATACGTAATTAAAGGGAATAAATTGTTGAAGACTACCCACCCATTATGCATCAGATTAGTCTGTGGGACTATATCGCTGCTTTTAATAATAACCCTGGGGTCTTTGCTCGCATTTGACCTACCTACTATTATGCTTCAGATTAGTCTGTGGGACTACATTGCCGCATAATTAAAAAATACTTAAGTATAAGTTAATTATTGTAGGCATACTAGTTTTATGCATCATATTAGTCTATGGGTCTATATCGCCGCATTTTATAATCACTATATCGTGATTTTACGATTGTTACATTCTGCCGATTTTGCATATCCATGTAGGTATGCGTTTTCGCTTTGACAAATAGTCTGATTGCTACCCTCTCTTCACAGATCAGGAAGCAACGACAAACCCTGACGAGCATGTAGACACCATCGTTGTAGATCCGCCACCGGTGGATGATAATGTATCACCAATGATAGCCGTGTCTGCCCCGGCAGAAGATGTGATCATGCCAAACGACCACGAAGACTGCAATACTGAAATCTTGGATATTTTGGGTGCAGATCCGTCAATAACGGTTGAATACGGCCTGGATATAAACAAAGATGTCGCATCCAGATTTGCTCATATCGCAACATCCGGCTTGGACAAAGATGTTCGTAAAGATCTTGTCAGTAAGTTTTTAGTGCCAGGAAACTGCACTACGATAGCTGCACCACTCTTGAATGCAGAAATTAAAGCCGTCACAACCGAGCAAGTATATAAAAGAGACAAAGCCATAGAATCGAGACAGAAGCAGTTGGCTGCAGGGATTTCATCCTTGGGCAAGATTATATCCGAACAGCTTGACGCCAAGGAGAGAAACCACGTTCTGATAAAAGATCTCATGAATGTTGGTCGAATATTATGTGATATTCAACATTCAGAATCTCAAGCTAGGCGTAATTTTGCATTATATTCACTCAAAAAAGAGTTGAAAGACCAGCTGGATACAACAAAGATCGACAAGTTCCTCTTTGGCAATGATCTCGCTGATACCCTCAAAACAGCGAAGGCCGTCTCAAAATCCAGCTCTGAAATGAAACCAGAAACAAATAAACCTAAAGCTTCGACTTCGGCGAACAAAACGTACAACCACAGGCATTTAAACTGGAAGGCGAGGACCCCGGCTCGCAGGCAGGTGAGGGGTCCACCGCCGCAGCAACCTCCACCTGCTGCTCGGAACGCGCAACCGCACAGGAACTCGTCGCAAGCATTCTCGCAGCGACACAAGCGGAACCGCCCTCAATAGATCCGGTACGTTACGCGGGCAGACTTGCCCACTTTCATAAACAATGGTCCTTACTAACTAAAGACCGTACTGTACTGTCGTGGATAAAAGGTTACAAAATTAAGTTTAATCAGCCTGTACATCAACGTTGTGTACCAACACCAAATACCTTTTGTGACTCTGAGAAGGCACAGTTAATAAACATAATTGATAATCTGTTATCCATTGGCGCCATATCCGAAGCTAAGCCATGTTCTAATCAATATGTGTCACGTGTGTTTTTAGTACCGAAACCAAATGGCAAGATGAGATTTATTCTTAATTTAAAAAATTTAAATACTTTTATAAATTCAGAACATTTTAAATTAGAGGCTTGTATCACGTGACAGTTACATTGCAACGTTAGATTTAAAAGATGCATATTTTCTTATCAATATCCATCCCGATTCAAGGAGATACCTTCGGTTCATTATTGATGAAAAGTTATATGAATTTAACGTCCTGCCTATAGTTGCAAAACTTCTGAAAAATTCTGAATAATTCCGGAATACTTCTGGGAAAGTTTCTTTAAATCAGAATTATTCAAAATTAATTTAATTAAGATTTTTATTTTTTTTTCCTGAAAATCGTATTTTGCATCGCTCGTCGATCGCCGCCGCGCTACCCCTCTGTGCGCGCCCGACAGCTCGAGTCGTGCGTGCCGCGCGCGCCCGGCTGCACGAGTCGTGCGTGCAGGCGATGGCGGTGCGAGGTGCGGTAAGAGGGGAGATGCTCCCTGGAGAAGTTTTCCCCCCGCGAGAAAGATTCGTACCCCGCAATCGAATGTTCCCGCCGAATATTTCGCCCGAATAATTAGGAAATATTCCCAAAGTTTCGGAATATTTCGGAATACTTCCGAAGTATTCGATGGGAATGATTCGGAATTTTTCCCGCCAGCATCTATCTCCTGCCCTTCGGTATCCGTACGGCTCCATTCATATTTACGAAATTGATGAAACCTGTCATAAAGTTGTTACGATCATGTGGTTTTGTATCATCTATTTATTTAGATGATTTCTTCCTTGCTGGATATACCTACCATGAATGCTTGCAAAACATTGAGACCACTCAGATGCTATTACAAGCACTGGGTTTTGTTATTAACGAGGAAAAGAGTAATAATATACCCTCAAGGTTTTGTAAATACCGGTAAACCGGGGTTACTTTGATCAATTTTGAGCTTTAATTGACTGTAATTTTTGAATGTGTGGTTCTAAAAAAATTATAAAAAAATGTAAGTATCGGTTTTTATAGTTCTCTCTGTAAAAATAAAAAAAAACAAAAAAATCGATTAGTTTTTCAGAAAAAAAAATAAAACAAAGTGATAAAAGTTAAAATGATTCTGGGGTTACTTTGGAACCCCCCGTTTTTAACATAGAATCTGAAAGTAGCCCCAATAAATCATTTTATCTGGTAAAAATCGGTATTGATAAAAAACTTACCTTTTTTTGCATGAAACAACATGTCATCACCAGCGCACCCGCAAAAAGGATTGTGACAGTTTACCAGTGTAGTCATCCGAAAAAAAAAACTACCAAAAGTTGTTCCGTTTTACGCAATTTGCAATTTTATGTCGATAAGAAGTTTCTATCAAATTAACCCCGTGATTCAAAGTAACCCCGGTTTACGGTATCTTGGCTACGTAATAGACACTCATAAATGGGAATTAAGTCTACCCTCTGAGAAAAGAATTAGAATCAAAACAGAGCTACAATATTTTAAAAGATTAAAACGTTGTAAGATTAGGAAATTCGCTCAGTTAATAGGCTTGTTAGTGTCTGCCTGCCCTGCCATAGAGTACGGGTGGTTATATACAAAGGAACTTGAACGCTGCAAGTTTCTTAACTTACGATGATTACGAAAGACTCATGACAATACCGCAGTCACTGTTACCAGATTTAGACTGGTGGTCTAAGGCCATAGATCATTCCGTACATAGGATTAGGAACGGTAACTATGTCTTAGAAATTTACTCTGACGCCTCAACAACGGGGTGGGGTGCCGCATGTAATGGACAAACACCTAGTGGTAGCTGCGAGGCTGCGCGGCACATAAATAACCTTGAGCTCTTAGCAGCCTACTTTGCACTCAAAATATTTGCTATAAATTATAAGAATTGCCAAATATTACTAAGAATTGACAACACCACTGCTGTGAGATATATATTAACCGCATGGGAGGCATCCAATATCCTCATCTTACCAAAATCACAAAAGATATATGGCATTGGTGTGAAGACCGTAAAATTTTCATATTTGCTTCTTATATTAAATCATCAGAAAATGTTATTGCTGATAGGGAATCCCGACGAACCCACCCAGACACAGAGTGGGTACTGTCTCACACAGGTTATCAAAAAATAATAGATCGTTTATTGGTAGTTCCACAAGTTGATTTATTTGCTACTCGCATTAACAAAAAATGTGAAACATATGTGTCTTGGCACAAAGATCCAGGAGCAATTGCGATTGATGCTTTCACCCTAAATTGGTCCAACCATCTGTTTTATGCTTTCCCACCAGTAGCAATCATTCTTAAAGCCTTAAGGAAGGTTATAGCAGATAATGCTGAAGGTATCATGGTAGTTCCCGATTGGCCTACACAACCATGGTATCCATTATTTCAGCGATTACTTATCTCCAACATGATAAAATTAGATTCTAACGATGTCATTATTCCCAATTCCAGCAACCGAAATATCCAAGCTCACGTTACCCTGGTTGCCGGAGTGTTGTCCGGACGGCCATGCAGCAGCGATGCATCCCGGCCTCAGCCTTAGACATCGTGCTCGCTTCTCTGTCGGACGACACTTTCAAACAATACGATGTTTGCCTCAAACGCTGGTATAATTTTTGTTCCACAAATGTAATTGATATGTACATCCATTCCAATCATTTTAGATTTTCATACACAGATATTTAATGATGGTGCCCAATACGGGACAATTAATAGCCATAGAGCTGCACTTTCCTTAATTATTGGTGACATTTCTAACGATGATCGAATCATTAGGTTTTGTAAAGGTGTATATAAATTGAGACCGCCGTTACCACGGTATAACGTAACATGGGATGCAAATGTCGTTCTAAATTATTTAGCCACATTGTTTCCAAACGAAAGCCTAACACTAGAGCAGCTTTCGAAGAAGTGTTCTACCCTTCTAGCTCTCGTTACAGCCCATCGGGCACAGACACTGTCTAAAGTGTATAGGTACTGATCAAATAATTACCTTGAATGATAAAATTATAATAAAAATTAAAGATATTATTAAAACATCAAAAGTAGGTACAAACCAACCGACTCTTTATTTGCCATTCTTTAGCGAGCGACCCGAAATATGTCCGGCAAGGACTCTCATAGCTTATTTAGATAAGACTATAAATCTAAGGAAATCAAATCAACTGTTTATTAGCCATCGTAAACCCTTCAACCATGTTACGAGTCAAACCCTTAGTCGATGGATTAAGTCTACCTTAAAAGATAGTGGAATTGACGTAACCGTGTTTTCCTCCCATAGCACACGACATGCTGCAACATCTATGGCATATAGACAAGGAGTAAGCCTTGACGCCATACGACAAACTGCTGGATGGAACGGCAATTCCACTACCTTTGCTAAATTCTATAACAGACCAATTATTGATAAAGAGGATAATGTCGCTGTAGCAAAGGCAATATGTACCCCTGTACATTAGATAAATGATTATGATTAGTTATTATAATGGTACATACGCATATTATAGAACCTTCTTTTGTTATGTTAGCTATAATTAGTATAGTTAATAAGCACAATTACGTACCGATAATTGTTTTCGCGGTAATTTAGGAATTCAAAATAAATGTTTCTAAGAAATAAAATTTATTTTAATTAAATTCATATTTCCTCCACTCTTTCTCTCAACATCTACATTGTGTTCAATAATATCTCTCTTACTAATCTTGAGGACGAAGCACGAGTATAATTAATGATTAAACGAACTTACCTGTACGTGAAGTTCGATCATAATTATACGAAGTGCTTCGTCCGAAGAGATTAATAAGTCCCGCCCGCCCTAAATATCCCAGAAGTTCCGGAAATACGTTTATGTCTCTAAACTAATGAAGCTCGATCGACTGGATGTTCATGCAGGCAGGGAAGCATTAGGGTAATAAATTGTGTTGCCATAATGGGTATAACGAATACCCTCTAAACTATAGTGCTGAAGTGGTAACACCTAAGCGTTACTACATTGTGTTCAATAATATCTCTCTTACTAATCTCTTCGGACGAAGCACTTCGTATAATTATGATCGAACTTCACGTACAGGTAAGTTCGTTTAATCATTAATAATACAGTTGCTTTAACTCGGCAGTTTCCAGAAATGGGCGTCAATTCTAGGCGTCCATTCCAGTTTTGTAAATACCCTTTTTAGTCACATTTCATTCATCTTCTCAATATGACCAAACTGATCATCTAAGCATACTCTTCAATTCTTGCCACATTTTATCACATCATTCCTCAATCTGACATTCATAGTTATGTGGTATAACGTATTATAACTTTGTTTCGGATTGAGGAGTGAGTTTCCTTCACTCACTAATATAATTAGGTATCTCGTCAGTTTCGTTGATTAGTCAGTTGCGCTTATTGGTCAGTTTTGCGGGTTAGTCCGTTACGTCAACTCAACGGTTTCCAGTTTTACCCAGTTTCCTCGATTCGTCAGTTTTATCCAATTCGCCAGGTAGGTAAAGTTCAGTCGGCAGAAAGCTGCACACACGTCTGCTAATTTAAGGCGCTACCTCAAAAATCTAAAATCCTCGAAAACCTACTAAGCGAGCGAAAGTGATAATAATAGAGAACAAAACTAAAAGTGACAATCTCTATTATTTAAAAACCGGCCAAGTGCGAGTCGGACTCGCCCGTGAAGGGTTCCGTCCGTAGCAGCAAGTAACATAATATAAAAGTTCTTGTAGGTAGTTCGTTGTAACTTTGTGAAAGATAAATTGCGGTTTTCGATTTATGGCGTATTAAAAAAAAACTACTTACTAGATCTCGTTCAAACCAATTTTCGGTGGAAGTTTACATGGTAATGTACATTATATATTTTTTTTTAATTTTATCATTCTCTTATTTTAGAAGTTAGAGGGGGGGACACACATTTTACCACTTTGGAAGTGTCTCTCGCGCAAACTATTCAGTTCAGAAAAAAATGATATTAGAAACCTCAATATCATTTTTGAAGACCTATCCATAGATACCCCACACGTACAGGTTTGATAAAAAAAATTTTTGGAGTTTCAGTTGTAAGTATGGGGAACCCCAAAATTTATTGTTTTTTTCTATTTTTGTGTGAAAATCTTACTGCGGTTCACAGAATACATCTACTTACCAAGTTTCAACAGTATAGTTCTTATAGTTTCGGAAAAAAGTGGCTGTGACATACGGACGGACGGACAGACAGACAGACAGACAGACATGACGAATCCATAAGGGTTCCGTTTTTTGCCATTTGGCTACGGAACCCTAAAAAACCCCTTACAGAGGATTTAGGGGGTGACAAAGTTGATAGGTTAGAAAAATATGTAACCCGCTGTCGGATTAACTCGAAACTCGGTATTACTAAAGCAAAAAAAAAAGTAGGTATGTTTTAGGATTTTTTAAAAATCCTATCGAGTGGGGTATTAAAAGAAAGGGTTTTAAAGGTGATCACAAAAATATATTATACAACTTATACAACGTGTAACGTTAAATGCGCAAAACCTGAAAATAGTTTGATCAGAATAACGAGCAGAATCAATTGAACCACTTTTTAATATAGGTCACATTTTTCAAAAAATCTTCATTAAAAACGTTGCCGTGTCTATTTATTAATAAGTCAAGCCATCACATGCGCAAACCCGCCAAAATAGGTAAACAAACACAAGTTGTTGTCGACCAATTAAAATTTTCCCATACGCGGGATAATAATAGCTCTTATTTCAATGCAAATTGCAAATACGAATCTTTCGTACAGTAAGGACCATGAATAAACAATAATGCTATCTATCTTATTTTAACATAAACTTAACCTAAGGGTTAGAAAGAGAAATGACGATCTGCACGGGGGCGGGGCGTGCGAATGCGTGACAGCGGCCGTGTTTACTTCAGTCTGAGCGGCGCCGGCACATGCGTCACAGGTGTAATTGTTCTATCCCGTTACCCCGGCGAGGCGGCGCGTGCGCGTGAATTTCGCAACGTTTTTGTACACAATCATTCAATATTGTGAAATGGTGAGAATGTTGGCGCATTTTAATGACAACGTTAATTTGGCCAAAGCCTGGAAAAGTGTGATGGAAACATTTAAGTCACTGTTCAAAGATAAACTAAGTTTTTTAGGAGCGTAGATGGTAAATAATGCGCGGCGCGCCGGCGCAGCGGCCCGGTGACGACTGCTCCCTCAATAGAGCGTCGTCGCAGACGCAGTAAACGATTAGAATTGCCAGTAAAACGAAAACAGCACATAAAACCTTTACAATTTTTTTAATGATTTTTTTTCTCTCTGAAATAGGTCATTTGAATTAAAAATTAGTTGGGGTGTCTGAGTTTTTGCGCATTTAACGTTACACGTTGTATGGTTAAAAGTAATTCGAAGTGAGAAATCGTAAAAAACACGTAACAAGAACTAAATCGCCTGCGAAATCTTTTACAATTTGTAAACTAAAAAGCTGGAAATTAAAAAAAGTAATTAAAAAAAAATAAAAAACCCGACTGCGGTAAAGTACTTAGGTAAAAAAAAGCTGAGAAGCTAAAAACAAGCCCATTTTAAATTAAATAAAAATTGGAAGCAGGCGGAACCTAACTGAATTTAAAAATATAATTAAAATGGTGTGGATCTCGCCTGCTTCCAACTTTTATTTAATTTAAAATGGGCTTGTTTTTAGCTTTTCAACCGCAGCCTGAAAATGCATATTTGTTTTTGCATTTTATTTGACTTCGTTGGTTTGGTGGTTGCAAGCGCTACTGCTGAGCATGAGGCAGCCATTCCATGGGTTCCATTCTCCAGTCGGAAAAAATGGTATTAGGCTTGGCTATGTTGATGGCAATAGGCTCGCCTCCTATTCCATGGTACTTAAACGCAACTGTTGAGTAGGTACCTACACCTCTGCCTAACTCTTTGATTTCATGTAAGTAACTTGAGTATGTGTAATAGGGATTTAACATTTTGGTATATACTTTTTGACTCTTTGGTCTAGTATCGTGTAAAAGGAATACACGATTCAATGAATTTTTCTCGCTACAAAAAAATTGCAAAGTTGTATCTATTTTTTTACTTTTTTCGACATCACGGCGTAACGCTTAAGAAAAGTTATTCAATGGAATTTACTTTAAAACATAGAGAATTATCATATCAAAATTTACTCAAATTCATTTATTATGTTAAATTAAAAACAACCGACTTCAAAAAAAAAAACACTACAAAGTGAAAAATAACTTTAATTTCGGAAGTCGGTGTCGTTGGTTCCGAATTTTCATTTTTTGACACCAACTTCCGAAATTAAAGTTATTTTTCACTTTGTAGTGTTTTTTTTTTGAAGTCGGTTGTTTTTTTTTTGTAAAAAAGTATTTATTTTTCACTTTTTAGTTGTACCTACCCCACACAAATTCAATTAACCCTAGTGCATTGAAGAATTGAAGACACGACTCGAAGAATCATCAAAATTCGCATAGAAATGTCGGACATGCATTACATTTATGCATATAACTTCGTACATAAGAATAAGTACCTAATATATTATATAGTAAAACCTTCCTGAAAGTATGTAGATCACATTTGTAAAAGAATTATCAAAATCGGTTCAGTAGTTTTTGAGATAATCGCGGACATACAAACATACATACATACGGGTCGAATACAGAACCTCCTTTTTTAAAGTCGGTTAATAAATTCGTTTTGGCACATACGTCGTTTTATTTCGAGCGCACGCACACTATAGCCATCACTCTTCTTTTACGTTTCAAAAGTAATTGCATCAGCGAAAGCTCGCTTAGTAGGTTTTCGAGGATTTTAGATTTTTGAGGTAGCGCCTTAAATTAGCAGACGTGTGTGCAGCTTTCTGCCGACTGAACTTTACCTACCTGGCGAATTGGATAAAACTGACGAATCGAGGAAACTGGGTAAAACTGGAATCCCGAATCCAGAACCTCCGCATAACATTTAGCCACTACTAGCTGCGCCCCGCGGTTCACAACCTTTCGCCTTTATAATATTAGTGTGAGTGTGATTGTGTGCCCATACCGGGAATCAAAACATGAAATTAAAGGACACAAATTATACACAGACTCAGGAAGTCAGGACAATACTTTGTGTAATCCGCAAATTGTTGTTCTCTGTGGGGATCAAACCCACAACATCGTGTTCAGCAGTCGTATTAGGTACGACCACTGAACCACCGAGGCAGTCAAACTATTTTTTTTTTTATTGCATTTGTATAACTCTGGTGCAAGGACGCAGTCAGTAAAATTTCCTTGTTGCCTCTGTTTCCTTTATGATTATCCTGATATCAATAATAATAAAATATGAAATTATTTCCATTTAGTTCCAAGACCGAAATAGATACATACCAGTATTTACATATAGATAATAGTTAATTGATGCATATAATTTTGTTGTTGACATACTTGGTTTATCGTTTCTCACTATTTTCTAATGCTTAGGTATATAGATTCATGCATGGCCGCCATTTTGAAAAAAAAACCGGCCAAGTGCGAGTCGGACTCGCGCACCGAGGGTTCCGTACAAACCTGTAGGTATATAAGTAAAAGTTCACCCATCACATTTTCAAAAATATTTTTTTATTATATGATGTAACTAAAAATTTACGGTTTTCGCAATTTTTCCTTTATCTGTACTATAAGACGTTACTTCGTACCAAATTTCAAGATTGTAAGTTCACGGGAAGTACCCTGTAGGTTTTGATTCCCGTGCGAGTTTAGAAAATTTACGGCATAAACGGCTGTATCTTTTGATTGCTTTGGCTTAGAAGTTTGACTCTTTTTCACAGCTCCAAGTGACAGTAGACCTGAGTATTAGATATAAATTTCAGTTTGATACCTCCAGGCGTTCCTGAGAAAAACGGTCTTGACAGACGGACGGACAACAGAGTGTTCCTATAAGGGTTTCGTTTTTTCCTTTTGAGGTACGGAACCCTAAAAAAAAAAAAAAAAAAAACAAAATAGCGGACCGTAGATGTCAGGCTCCATAAAAAAATCTTCAATCCTCTTTCATGTTTCTAGACCCAGCGGTTTCGGCTCTCGGCTGTGTTTAGGTTACCTACAAGATAACAATGACATGACACTCATGTGCGGACTATTTGGAGGGATGACATTTGGAAAGAAGCGGTGAGTGCTACATGTTTGGTCTGAGATTTTAAGGTAATACACCCCACTCCCGACAGGTTTCGGCCTAATGGACCGCCATGTAACGTTTAATTGTTACCAATGATGTGCGGTCGACTAGGAATCAAACATAAGACCATGCTTAGCAATTAGCAGCGTCGCGCTTGCAACTGGAACAACAAGTACTTGAGAAAAATAAAACAAAACTATTATTTTTGTAGTTTTTATTATCGTAACGTAACATTATTCTGTGTCAAGAATTCATCATTCAACAAAGTATTAAAGCATTGCATGACAATATTGACAATTCTTTCATTGCTTGTTTAGCATAAAGGAGACTGTTAAAATTTGTTTGGGAAGTGGTCTATGATCCAATAGCGATACTGTAGAGGTATTTCTGTGGGAATACCTCAACTATACCCTTGTGCAAAGGGGCATCAAAATCTAACCCGGCAGTTTTGAGAAAAATGATACTTTAAAATTCACATTTCTTGCTATATTTTTATATTTTAAAAACGTTTTAACAGGTATTTCTGACTTTATACTACTTAATTAATGTGGTTTTCTGCTAAACAAAGACACTTACCACCTCGACAGTGCTGAATTTCAGTATTTTTTTCGTTTTTAACCGACTTCAAAAGAGGAAGGAGGTTCTCAGTTCGTCGGAATCTTTTTTACATTTTTTAATATTTATATTCACCGATTTCTCGAAGACGGCTAGACTGATTTAGAAAATTATTTTTTTGTTTGAAAGGGTATACTTTACCAAGTGTTCCCATTGTCACCAGGTCAGGTTTGAATGGGTATTTCTGACTTTATTAATGTGTTTCTCTACTAGGCAAAGTCACTTGTCCCCTCAACTTTTTTTTTGTACTTACCGATTTTTAGGGATTTTTTAAATATTTATGTAGGAAGGATACGTCTTAAAACAGAAAATTACTCCAAAATACGAAAAATAAGAAGGAACTCTATTTGTAGCAGCAGAAAAAGGGTGTATGTAAAAAAAAAACTTTTTATACATCACTACATAGTATAAAACAAAGTCGCTTCCCGCTGTCTGTCCCTATGTATGCTTAGATCTTTAAAACTTCGCAACGGATTTGAAGTCTGTTAAAATCGAAACAAATACTAAAATCTAGGAAAGAAACACATTAATTAAGTATTATAAAGTCAGAAATACCCTTTAAAACGTTTTTAAAATAAAAATGTTATCATGAAATTATGTATTCTAAAATATTATATTTCTCAAAACTGCCGGGTCAGATTTTGTTGCCACTTTGCACAAGGGTATAGTTGAGGTATTCCCACAGAAATATCGTAACAGTATCGCTATTGGTTCATAGACCACTTTTTAATGTTATCATGAAATTATGTATTCTAAAATATTATATTTCTCAAAACTGCTGGGTCAGATTTTGATGCCACTTTGCACAAGGGTATAGTTGAGGTATTCCCACAGAAATATCGTAACAGTATCGTTATTGGTTCATAGACTACTTTTTAATGTTATCATGAAATTATGTATTACGTATTCTAAAATATTATATTTCTCAAAACTGCCGGGTCAGATTTTGTTGCCACTTTACACAAGGGTAAGGATGAGGTATCCCCACAGAAATATCGTAACAGTATCGCTATTGGTTCATAGACCACTTTTTAATGTTATCATGAAATTATGTATTCTAAAATATTATATTTCTCAAAACTGCCGGGTCAGATTTTGATGCCAATTTAACAAGGGTATAGTTGAGGTATCCCCACAGAAATATCGTAACAGTATCGCTATTGGTTCATAGACCACTTTTTAACAGTCTCCTTTAAAATATAATTAGTGTAGGTACTTAAGTATTAAAAAAATTTACGAGAGCAAAATATTATTAAGAATATTTTAGAATAAACTTAGTTTTTACAACACACTTGAATCGGCTGAAACTGAACCGCTTTTATGTTCACAATGCAATGCAGTGTAAGGTCCGGCGTTTCTACATTTGGCAAAGATGATGTAAACAACAATGGCCGCTCGAAATTGAATAAAATCGATATACATGAACATTGTTTTCGTCTAAATCTCTGAGCTAACTAAACGAAAACAAACATTACTTAAAACAAATGGAAACTTTAGAAAGGCCGGACTGTAGGTAATATGCGTGCTTTTTACTCTGCATTTCCGCACTAGTGCGAGAAAGTGTGCCACAGATATGGTACCTGCCCTTACTGCCCCATCTTAATAACAAACACATTTTTTTGCCATACACAGGCATGAAAGCTATTTTAAAAATAACGTACATCTTAAGCTAGTATAAAGAGTGCTTTTTTGGCTGGGACAGTATGGGGAAATCCGAATCCATAAGAAATACCTACGAGGAAACTATCTTAAGAACCATAAAGCTCTTTAAAAAAAAAAATGTTTTATATTGACGTACTTTCTGCAGCTGTACACAGTACAGATTTTTTTCTTCTAAAATACAAAGATCCTTAGATACATGAGTCGAACCGCACAAAAGAAAACTTATGTCAATTTTACTCATTCTTATGGACACCTCGATTTTTGTTCAATAGTTTACTTTCGTTCGAAAAAATACAAAATGCTTTGATCACCTCGAATACCCCTTGACTTTTCATGGTACAGACGCCAGCACATCAACCTACCCGAAACTGTCACATTTTCCCAATCAACTTTGACCCTATGTTTTAGTGATAAGGTTGAAAATCTATTGATGAAATTTGAAAGATTGTAGTAGGTTGATGTGCTGGCTGTACCTCAACAAAAAGTTATGAATTAAAACTTATAAAAGTTATGAACTTATGATTTACAAAATCACAACACTGTTGATAGGATAATTTGATTTTCATAAGTGGGGCAGGATACGTTGTAAAAGATCTTGGATAAACCGAAGTTCGCACGGACTCGGACCGGACGTAATAATATCACCGGATTTTTTCACGCACTGGATTTTCAAAGCTCTGCTTAGCGGCGAAGTTGAAAATTCAACAGTGTGGTTTATTGACGCGCTGAAAAGCGCTCTGTAGGATTCTCAATGCTCGGATCAACACTGCGAGTTGAAAATCCAGTGCGCGAATTTTCACGTCCGTGCGAACGTCGGCTTAGATGATTAATTACATCTATGGGAAACATACAATTAAACGTGAGAATTCATGTTTTTCTAGTTGACTGTACCATTTTTCCAAAAACTGTGAATGCAGTTAGCAATGACTGAAAAACTTGATCACAGCACCGTCAAGAACGTTTCCCTGTGGGTACAACGGTTAAGCCACCTGCTCTTGTCTACTGTTCCGTCTCAAAAATCCACCTTGTATAAGAGTACAATTTTGTCTGGCAAACGACTGGTAGGTACTTATGCTCAATTTTAATTAAGAAACAAAAATTTACCTTTTCATCAATTAGAATTTATTGACCTAATATACTTTTTAATAATTAACAGTTAAATAATAATTACAAAATATTCAGGTTACAATCAACATTCATAAAGATATTATTGTCTATTTTGTTTGATTATTATTTATTCTTGAACATCACAAACAATGGTGTAAGCAAGCTCGACGACAGTAACCTAGTACCTACTTAGGTATGAACCTACTATGTATGTACAAGTAGGTACGTGGTTCGCGCATTGTTACAGATAATGCATTTTTCTAAATTACACAATATTTAGGCGTTTATATCACACAGCTAATATACAGGGAATTTTTTTTATCACTATCCAAATTTTTAGAGGCTGTTTTACTCATGAATATGAACAACTTCCACTATGGGACCAACTCTGAAATCACGAAAAAAAACCGGCCAAGAGCGTGTCGGGCCACGCTCAGTGTAGGGTTCCGTAGTTTCCCGTCCGTCACAATAAGTGTTCCCACGTACAATTCGATAATAACCGACCCAATGTAATAAGTACCTACAGCGCCATCTCTCGGGGAATTGGGTTACTAATTAGTACATAGACGTGCCAGAAGTTTTCGGTGGTAATTTTGGATTGCGAGAACCAATTTTAATCATTCTTTTTTTTGTTTGAAAAAAGATACGTTCAGGATAATAAAATATGTAAACGAAGTTAAAAAAAATGCTTGCATATACGATTATACTACAAACTTAGTCCAGAAATGATTTTGTACAACTTTTGTCTTTTTTGTACAAAAACTGTTGTTTCTATCAAGTTCAAAATAATTTTCCTAGAAAGTCCTTATAAAGTTCTACTTTTCAGATTTTTTTCATATTTTCTAAACTTATGGTTCAAAAGTTAGAGGGGGGGGGGGGACACATTGTTTTTTACTTTTGGAGCGATTATTTCCGAAATTATTGACATTATCAAAAAATGATTTAAGTAAACCCATATTCATTTTTAAATACCTTTCCAACAATATATCACACGTTAGGGTTGAAATTAAAAAAAAAATCACTTCCCACTTTACATATAGGGGGGCTACCCTAATAAAACATTTTTTTCCAATTTTTATTTTACCACTTTGTCGGCGTGATTGATATACATATTGGTACCAAATTTCAGCTTTCTAGTGCTAACGGTCACAGAGATTAAGCGAGGACGGACAGACGGACGGACGGACGGACAGACAGACATGGCGAAACTATAAGGGTTCCTAGTTGACTACGGAACCCTTAAAATCAGCTGTTTCATACAAAATTTCAATACCTACTTGACCAAAATGTATGAAACAGCTGATTTTTTTTTGTGATTGCAGAGTTGGTCCCATAGTGAAAGTTGTTCATATTCATGGGTAGAACACCCTGTAAAAATTTGGATGGTGATAATAAAGTCTTCCTGTATTTATGACAATTATCACATTGCAACTTGCAGCACCCACATGGTAACAGAAGAGAGTAAGTAGAACTTTCAAGTTGAAAAAACTTTTTTTACGATTTTTTCATAATGATTCAGATACCTAATATCGATCTCAAAACAAAATTTGAACAAGCCACATAGTGCTAAGTAGGAAGATCGGGCCTGCTTATTAATCGTCGATGGGCACACTAAAAAAGGCTAGGCTGGAATCACACAAATCCTGAAGATTTGCTGCAGAAAGGAATCACGGGACTCTCCTTTATACGCGGCAACCAAAAATTGGCAGAATATGACGCACAACGCCCACGATGACCACTTAAATCATAATAGCCGTGTTACAAAAAACCAGCCAAATGCGTGTCGAACCATGTAGGTACAGAAAAGAGATCCGATATCGGGATGAACATTTACGCATGCATGTAGAAATAAGTTTTTTTTTTTCCTAGACATTCTCAAAGAAACTGTAAAACAGAGTCCTTCTGTAAGCGAAAACATCACATATCCTACGAATAAGTAAGTCTTAGTGACTTAAATAAAATGTCCCATTTTTACCCTTTGGGTACGGAACCCTAAAAACAGACATAGTTTACTTAATTTCGCTTTTTGAATAATTTTAAAGAGATACAGTAAATATGGCGACATCCATGGGCATATTTACCTACCCTGTCGGAAGTATGGCCATTTCCTAAATTATTTACAAAAAAGTCAAGAATATCTGTAAATATTCAGTGTGTTTATTATTTTTTTGCTACAATATGAAAGCTTCTTAGGTACACTTTATAAATAAATACCGAGGCTTGTCCTCTAATCTTAAAAACTATACAGGTTGAAGTTGAAAACATGCGACTAATCGAAATGGGAGATTGTACTCATCATTATGAACAACTTTTACTATGGGACCAAGCATGAAATCGCGAAAAAAAAATGAACTGTTCCCTACATTTTGACGAGTTATGCGAACATAAATGTAGGGAACAGCTGATTTTTTTTTTTCGCGCTCTTATTTCGATTTGTCGCATGTTTTCAATTGCATCCTGTATAAATAAATAGACACGAAACCTTAGGTTGGCCATATTTGACCCAGTTACCTTATTTTTTTTTATTGGGAAAAGGCTAGGCTGATGATGATTCTTTCATTACGGGCAGTTTGGGGAACTGATTTACGCGCGCTGAGACCAGTACGAGGACCAACATAACACGGTGTTACGATGGTCATCGTACTGGTCTCAGGCTCTACAGGGCACTCGAGTGCCATCGTAGATACATAATTCGTTTTTTTTTTTTTTATAGATATTCGATAGCCTGCCAAATCCGCAACAAGATTTTGCAGGTAGATATAGGCATTAGATCACATTGCATTTCTGTTTCTTAGATTGTAAATGAATAGGGACATTAATTTTATTTCATTAAAAATTTCATAGGATTTAATTAAATACAAGATGGATGCCATTCGAGAGAAGTTTGGAGATTGTTGGGTGTTGAGTCGTTACGTAACTGGATTTGCCGTCAAAAAATATATAAACTTAGTAGTTCAATCCATGCGCCGCCGCACCGGTTGGGATATCCCATCGGTAAAATTTACGAACTTCCATATTATCTGTCAGTCATCCACTATTTCACCCCTTAATAGGTAATACGGGCTGGTGTCCGCAACTCCACGTCAATGCGCGTATTTTGCGTACGGTATTTCACCACTATAGGGGATGAATTTTCAAAAATTATTTCTAGTTGATGACTTTCGTTGTACATGTATGGAACTCTTGTGCAAAATGTCTTGTGTGTCTTGTGTATTGTAGCGGTTTAGGCTATATGTTGTATATCAGTGAATTTATAGGTACCTACAATAAAAAATCGGTAATCGATCTCCAAATACACAGTATATTAATATTAATACAAGTAAGAAACGTTATGCTACTTTTAAATTTAGCACCGGTTTTTAATATAGGTAAATCAGATAGGTACACTTACGGTAGGAATACCTACGTGTACCTACATATAAATTCAAATTCTTGCGATACAATGAAATGATCCTTACATGAAACAGTCTAACCACATAAAACAGGCCTATTTGAACCTATTTAAGAATTACCTAAAGTGTAAGTCCTCTCATACATAAGGGCGAGGCCACAACACTGCGTTGCAGCGTCGCATTGTAAAAATCTACGACGCCACACAATGCTACGCGTATAGCTGTGCGACGTCGTTTTTGCGATACGACGCCGCAACGCAGTGTTCGCCCTAAGGGTTCCCAATCACTGTAGCTATTTCGATAAGTTAGAATCAGCTACAGACTTAGGCCTCCTGACTTAGGCCATGTAAACTAGCCAGTGGATTATTAAACTCGGGCATGTTTCGAATAAGAAAGAAGCTAGTGTCCTCATGTGATCTTCAAAGGATTAAATGATTTTTTTTAAAGTTAAATATCTAAGAGATTCTTACTTATCATTTCTATTTTTGTAAAGGCTTTGTTATAATGTTTAGTTTAAAAGTAATTGTTTTATATTAATAGTTCAGTTCATTTAACTTTGCAGTACCTATTCATGTTAGATAGGTAGTAAAGTAGTAAGAGTAGACAACTGTCATTTGAAATGTTATAAAAGATCGTGTAACTTTATTTCTGGTTTCTTTTCTGTACGGCGCACTTTACAAAAATATTAAGTTGGTTGACTCATTAACTCGTAGAGCCTAATTAGCAGTTACAGTTTTCTTTTAACTTCGTTATATATCAGGAATGGCAAACATCTATACATCTCGTGCCATTTTTTCCAAATAAATATTAACTGTGGCCATGCCATGCCAACAAACAATCTGTCTATTGGAAAAAATCTATATATACTATCATATTAATAATACTCTTTATTATCATATACAGTAATGTTAACATAATAAGCAGTTTTATATTTTACTAGCTAATGTCCGGCATGCGTTGCAATGCACACAACAAGTTACCAAAGTTTCATCACAATCGGTCGAGCGAGACATTTTCGATTTTTTTTTTTCAAAATCAACGGGTTCAATTCCTGAATAGAAATATTGATTATTCAAAAATCCAATGATGCAGTTTTAGTTTTCATCAAAATCGAGCCCGTGACTCTTTTGAGTACCTACTTTCGATATTCCTCATAGTTTCAGATTTGGCCATCCACGTCCACTTAGAAGATTCACCCTGTATACTAACAGATATAGATATACCTATGACACAAGTATCAGGATCTGTATGAAAACCAAGCGTGCCATTTTTTGACTACCTACCTACTATGACGTCACAAGCACTATTTAGTGATGGGAAAATCAAATCGATTCAAAGACGCCGCGCCGCCACGTGCGGCACCCGTCTCGCCCCACCCCTGGGGCACACCTCGGACACTCCATACAATGCTCGCAAAATAATTACATATATAATGACGTTTTTACATGTGCAAATGTGTGCGTGAACTCTAGTATGGTTGGATGTCGTGCGTAGCGTAAAAAAAATGGCGCGTAAAGCGATTTGCGTCAGGCGAACCGAAGACGACGGAGCTGCCCGTTCAATTATTTATTTATATAAGTAGTCGGGTTCGTAATGAAATAAAATCACTAAAATATTTTCGATTAAATTACTTATCTCTAAATATAGATGGGCAATCCAAAGGGTTTAAGCCCGGTGCTTTTGGTAAACACCCGATAAACACCCAATTTTCTGGATGTTTATGGGTGTCTACGGGTGTTTATCAAAAGCGCCGGGTTCAAATCGGGTGGATAGCCCACCTATATCTCTAAATAATCGGTTATTAAATCGCATGGTATTTAGTTATATATTATATTCATAGTTTTAATAGGTTTATGCGTATCTTTATATTTAAAATATTTATTCCTTAATTTTCATGATTGCACCTACCGCTGTTTGTCTCTGCATCACCCAAAGGTTGACTGGTAGAAAATGCCTATGGCATTAAGTCCGCCTCTGTAGATTTATGTGCTTGAAGTATTAAATAAATAAAAATACGAAATCTTACAAACAGTTTATGTAAATACAAATTCGGAAAAGCATCACAATATCTAACCATCGTGATTAAAACTCATATAAAACTTTTAAATCGCAAAATTGTGTGTTCGTGTCAGCAGTATCTATAGCGCTGCGGTTAGCGAGCGTCCCGCGCCGCCCTTGCTAAAGAGTCGGCGACGAATACCTCGAAGTGCGGGGTGAGGTGCGGTATTTGATATGAGCGCGGGGAAGGAAGTGTCCCTTCTGTACGTGGTACTATTAAGTATCTTGCTAAAGAGTCGGCGACGAATACCTCGAAGTGCGGGGTGCGGTGCGGTATTTTATATGAGCGCGGGGAAGGGAGTGTTCCTTCTGTACGTAGTACTATTAAGTATTTTGTGCCCGGGGCATAGCGCCAGTGCTCACGCTTACCCAGCCAGCTACAGCAGTACCACAGTATAAATATGAACAGTATGGAAACTAGGCCTATTTGTTGAAATAATTACCTACGTTCCATTAGAGCGTTATGGTTGTCACTCTTCATGTATGTAAAATTGATGTGTTTTATTGTAACGAAGTTTTTAACGTGGTTTGCGGTTAGGAGTTGACTGGTTATCTTTCCCTCCTTCTGGTCAAAACGTAAATCCAAGATGGCGGCTGCGAAAAATTTCAAATTTTTCGTCGTGAATATCATTTTCATAGTTTTCGAGGGTGCAAAAGCCGATAGTGAAGTCAAAATGCGCGTCGCTCGACCGATGTCTAGTTTAACCCTGCACCTTACCGATTCAACTCGAGAATGGGTGGAATAGTAATTAAAGAAAACAATATTTAAAAAAAATATCTTTATTTTGAAATTCCTATTATTGAAACTAACTCAAAAACTACCCAAGCAGTTAATTTAAAAAAAGTTATATGGGACAACCCCTGAGGCATACCTTATCCATTAAAAAATGAGAGAATTTTGCATGAGAATGAGGAGTTATGCACGAACATACATTAAAATATATATTGTATATAGGTACTTATATGTATATATACTTAAACCAAATTGAGAACCTCCTCCTTTTTTTTGAAGTCGGTTAATTAATTCATAAACAAAAAAGTTATGCCCGAATTTACTAGCAAGATTAGAGGAACCCCAATAACAACTGATAGAAATGTGGGTGTACCGTGGTATACTGAACACATCTGCGTACCCCTTTAGAGGGTACAGGCGTGATGTTATGTTGTGTGATTGCGTAAACAATGCATACGTATGCGATAGCAGCAATCGCGGTTGATTTGCTGGCATTTATTGAAGTTCCGTTGTCTGTCTCCGAAATTCATCATTAGATCTTTACGAAATTTAAATGGGACCATTTCGGAGTAAACCTCTTCCGAACAAAAAATAATTTTGCAAATCCGTCTATATTATGACGGAGTTACGCCCGAACAAACATTAAATAAAGTCGGTTAAAAATATATAAACATCCGAATTGAGAACCTCCTTCTCTTTTGAAGTCGGTTAAAAAATTCCTATCTAATTGTATTTACTACGAGTTTTTTAACCGACTGCATATATTTGTCGTGGCCAGATCAAAGAATTGGTCATTTAATGAAGTGTTCGGTTATTTCATGAAATGGTTGTGTACCTATCATGAAATGACCAGCTAAGATTGACCATATCGTTTAAAAGTCAACGTTTAATGATAATCATTCGACGTTTGGCCATATCATGAATTTAGGGTTCGTATAATACTAAACGACATCAGGGGCACCCCGAGGTTCGGTTTGGTTAGGTTCCTTTAAACCCTGCAGACAGAAATAGGAGCCCCGCGCAGCCCCCGCTCCGTCGACCTGACGTCGTTAGAAATAAAATGAGCATGCTTTTATGCTTTAGAATATTATGCTTAATCATTTTTATTATTAATCTGTCGAGCTTCGCTAATGAGATACAATTGATTTTCTATTGTTTCGTCGCCAATAGGCGACGCGCGGTGCTTGGCCGGTTAAAGAAATTATGCGTAAGCTGTTATGCGAAAATATAATTAGGAGAAACAAAAGTATGCCAAGTTATAGTAGGTCTTAAAATTTTATACAAATGGATAGGGAACCCACAGAGGAAACCGACATCTACCGGCGGATATTCTAATTATTTTACGATATGATCACTAATGTTTGGCCACATCATGAAGTAGTCGTGCGTTTAACTGTTCATATCGTCAAACGTTGAGTAATCATTGATCTGGCCAGACCACATCATTATGTGGCCAATAGACAGTGAAAAATTTCATGAAATGCGACCATTTCATGAAATTCTCGAGCATTTCATGAAGTGAGCAAATCTACGATATGGCCACGACATATTCATAGGTACAAGAATCGAAGACTAGATTAAAATAGAAAAATATTTCTGCCATAAAAATAGGTAGGTAGGTACAGCCGATTCAAACTTTATGGCGGCTCTGAAGTGCGCTACTCGCTGCGCAGTACCTCACCCCTCACCCCCGGTGACACGTGAATTTGTTACTGCGCAGCGACTCGCCTCATGTTCCGAGCCGCCATAAAGTTTAAATCGGGCTGTACCTGTGTTGCAAAAAGAGCATGGGCAACAAAGTATAGGTTTTTACTCACCCGCCAAAAGCCATTAGATATACAATTAAATAGGCACCAGTAAAAATATCTTATTAATGAGTTTATGTATCATTTCCTCATTTATTAGGTCGTTCGAATTTACCTACAGCATCCTTAATGTGACAAGTATCCTAAATCACACTACCTACCTGAATCTTAATTAATTTTGATCAAATTGATCTTACTGCTACTGGCGAGTTGGTAGGAATGATTTTCTAAGCAATATAAAACTCTACTATTTAATGGCATGGTATTTAATCGAACCTCAAGTAATTCCCATTTTGCTTTCCCAAAAATATTATTAAACACTCTAATAAAATGAATGCGCCTGTTTTTGTGAAACTCTAATTATTCCTATTTTGGGGTCCTAAAAATACTAAATACCCAAGTAATGCGACCGACTTGAATGTTGCACTCGTCGGCCGCTGCCGCGGCACCGCTGCGCTGTCTTCACTCGCGTGTGGTTGGTCACAGTTCTAACCTTACTTAACCCATTCGGTCGGGGTGTCCCAGCTTAGTTACTGCGACCAATTTGGCGCTCCACACACTGCACCGTGCTCTGCCGCGGTGAGCAGATAACGCGCCCCCGCGCGTGATTTTTTACAAACAAATTCAACTACCGCGCGTGAGCCCGAGAGCGCTTAGGCTCGCGTGTGGTTGGTCATAGATTTAACCTAACCTAACCCGTTTGGTCGGGGTACCTTAGTTACCGTGACCAGCTCTGAGAAAAGGCCAAAAATTTAAAAAGAAGCTCATATTTTCAGAAGTTCATTCATTTTAAAAAGTGTACTTACATCATTAGAAGGCCAATACGTTTTTAGAGGATCAGTTAAATATTTCCCTTATATAATTCACAATCGCTTTCTTTCATAGCAAAATATTAAACCTATTCTTATTAATTGATTCAGTAGATGTGGACGAGTGTTAGTTGTACTTATAAAAAATGTATACCATTCAGGACATTGTTCTAGGAACGTTTCTGCGCCCACTTCATGTCGTCAGCTCGGGGTTTACAACCAGTTACTGCTTCGATCATAGTCTCTAGTATAGACCAGAAGTGAAGTATTTCCAAAGGCCAGTTGAGCCAGCCAGTGGTGATGCAAAAGTAAGTCTCGTGCGGCGCCACGTGGTGAATACGATGATGACGACGCGGCAACACTATGTGCCATTCTTGTAACCAAACTACCCATATTGGTAAACCAAAATACGTATGGGACCATTTATGGATCTGAAAAACAGTTTATTTGTAATAGGTAAGTAGGTACAATACGAATCGGTTCTTAATACTATCTTTAGGGACAGTAGGGGGTACCTACAATGAAACGAAAAAAGGTAGGTAAGTACTTATTTTGGTTTAAATTTATAAAAGGGTATTTATATATTTTCATCGAGAACAATAAAAGAGAAAGCCGACCTTAACACAAAAACGTCTTGTATGAAAACATAAACCTTTAAAAAAAATATATAATGTGATGTAGTCTTCCCTTCGCGTTTAGTTTTACCCGTAGAATAATACTTATTGTGGTAGAACTAGTTCAATATTAGCAATATTTTCGATAGCAATATTTTTGTTTAAAACAAAAAGAGATGTTTCAGTGATGTGCGTCGACCGGTACAAAAGTTTTAATCCAATATACTTACCTGACATGATTTTAAAGTTTTTAAGTAACTAAGCCGTAAGTAATAATTAACGTCAATAATACTTTATTTAAATAGAAGACGAAATTCGTCTATTATTTGTAGGTACTTACTTTATACTGAAAGCAAAAGATGTGCCTACACGCAGGTAAGTACACACATCAACACGGTCTAGGGATATTTCATACTCAATTAAATAACTCGAAAAGTACTGGCCGCATTGGAATCTTTTATACACCGATTTGTTTGTAATTTATCTCAGACTAATTCCAAATTTAAATTTTTGAAAATTCTTTTGTTTCGGTGGCAAAAAATGTCTTGATGTATAGGAGAGGGAATTTTCATTTGTGCGAAATTTAGAAAACAATACGAATTACGTTTAGTTACAGTTTATTTCATTTTTAAACGAAAGATAAAGTTAAAATTGAGGTATTGTAGCCATGCAACGCCGACATTTGACGAGGGCGGAGATGTTACGAGCTGTGGGAATGCTGGAAGCTGGATGTGTTCAGCGTAATGTTGCTGAGGCCATAGGGACCCATCAAAATGTAATTTCAAGATTGTGGACACGCTATCGTGCCACAGGTGAAGTAGCGGAGAGGCACCGGGGGCCAAGTCGCATCACTACCCCCAGACAAGACCGATTTTTGCAAATTACTGCGCGAGCACAACCAAATGCAACGGCGACTCAATTGGTCCAAAGGCTGCGAGTGGAACACCAAGTGCTTGTGAGTGACCAAACTGTAAGAAGGCGACTGCATGAAAGCAATCTACGCTCTCGTAGACCACTCCGGGTCCCACCTTTACGGAGAGGCAATCGTGGACGACGATTAGAATGGGTTCGGAACCACGTGGACTGGGGCCGTGAGCAATGGTCCAATGTGCTGTTCACGGATGAATCCAGGTTCGGCTTCCATCCAGATTCACGAAGGACGCGTGTTTGGCGAGTTCCTGGACGATGGAGCCGTCTCCAGAACCCTCAGGAAGTTCACCCATACCAAGGAGGAACAATTATGGTTTGGGCAGGAATTCGTCTTGGAGGACGGACGGATCTCGTTTGGGTGCGGGGCAATATGACGGCAGAACGATACGTCCAACAGGTGCTGGGGCCCGTAATCTTGCCCCACAGAAAACAAATGGGGCAAGATTTCCTGCTCATGCACGACAATGCCCGGGCACACACGGCGAGAACGGTAGCAGCTTGGTTACATACACATAATGTTAGGGCCTTAGACTGGCCTGCTCAATCGCCAGATCTAAATCCCATTGAGCATGCGTGGGATATGCTGCAAAGAAGAGCTCTGAAGGAAGTTCCTGAAAATCTGGCTACAGAAGATCAACTTTTTGCGCACCTCAGAAGGACATGGGACAATATTCCGCAGCAAGACATTGACAACCTTGTTCTGAGCATGCCGAATCGTTGCCGATGTGTTATGAACATCATGGGCGCTTTCTCAGACTACTAACTTCAAGTTTATAAACACAAATTAAATGATTTTTCTATTTTTTTTCAGTTTTTACTCACAAATTAAAAGTTCATTCATATACGATTTCCGTCTATGCTTCATTTTTTTCCATAAAATCCTGAAATTTTAATCTAAGTACCTTAACCATTATTACAAAATGGTAGAATATTAAATAACGTATCTTTTAAATATATACATGTCATATAAATAATTAACACATTGATAGTAATTCGCTTTTTTAAAAATATCCCTAGACCGTGTTGATGTGTGTATATCAAATTTTTACTCTACAAAACCACTTTGATGTAATAATAAAGCGACCTCTGACATCGACAGACATCTATAATGACTAACTACCTACACATTAACTACTAAAATATTGATGCCGGTATTGATCGAAAAATAAAACCGGCCAGTGCGTGTCGGACTCGGACCACGCACGCGTAGTTGGGATAAATACGAGTATTTGCACAGTATTGATTAAAGATCACAAAAATAAGTTTGTATTTCATATTATTTCTCTAAAAAACTAAAACACAAAATTCTTAATGCGATTAAACAAAGTTATGAAACCGAAAATATCCCAAATCTCAAAAAAATATACCTATTGAAATATAAGTCACTTAGAAATAATCTTTTTAATTATCAAATTATAGGATCCAACGATACCCCACCACACCTACGATACCTGTTTGGGGAGAGTCACCCCTAATATCTTTTTTTTGTAATTTCACTACACCATTGTTACATAATAATTAATTTTCATCGATATAGCGTTTATAGTCTTCGAGTAAAATGGATGTGTAACATCCGGACGGACTGACAGACCGAGGTTCTGTTTTAGGCATTTGGCTATGGAACGATAAAAAGAGCGCACAAACTTTAGAAATTCAATGTTTCAATTGGATCCTTACACTGCCATTGCCCCGCGTTTCACTGTACCCACACCGTCCCTAATTATATTCAAACAAGTAAAAAAAAAAGTATACCTGGTTGGTCATTGCTACGAAGATACAACACAAGTACCAATAAGCAATCCAATGAAATTGTGCATTGATGTTTTCATCGTCATAGGTAAGAAGTTGCCATACAATCCTTGCCAAAACAGGAATCGTAATCGCGAAGTTATCGCCATTAGTCTCGATAAAATCGTGTCGAGTAATTGATGTCGGATCGATGTGGTGTTCACGAAATGGGCGCAGGAAATTCTGTAACAGGTAAAGCAAAGATAAGACAATTATGACGTGTTTTTGCAAAATTTTAAAGTTTAAACAGCAGTGATAACTTTTCAATTGAGTATCTTGCATTGTTTCTTGTAAAGATGAATTTCCACTAAGCGGCAAGCATGAAGTACTTTACGCAGCGCGATACACTCGGGTTGTCGTTTGTGAAGCTAAACAAGAGCATTTTGATGATCCACCAGAATGGTAAAAGATTACAAGTACCTACCAACCTATTTAAATATTTATTTATAATTTTTGAGCATTGAGAATTGAGACAAGACTGTAAAAAATTATGTTCGTTTCAGTCTAAGTACTTATATGTATATCTAGGTAAGTACCTACTTTCAGCAAACATGAGGCTAAGTGTGCGGCATGTTGTCGACGGCTGCAGTTGAACCTGCCGTTGACGCGTGTCGCTCGTGTATATGAGTAGGTAATTGAGCAATAAGTTAACTTTGTAGTTGAAAAAACTTTTGATCGAGTGTAGACCAGCGGGGCAATTGCGTAACACATTATCAATCGGAATCGGCTTCATTTTGACAGCTCAATGTAACAACATTCATTGCGTTATTTACATGTTGAGCAGAAAAATTTTTCGAACTTATGAAGCAATGGAATAGCAATTTGCTTCAAAATGATTCAGATTCCGATTGATGGTGTGTTACGCAATTAGGGTGCCGATCAATTTGAATGAGATAAAGATTAGATATGGCCTTTGACTTTCTAATTCCGGATTGAAGGACAAACTTAACTTTGCAGCTGAAATAAAATGATCTCCCATAAGTACCTACATCGTTCTAAGTCAGGGTCGAGTTATACTGTAAACCACACCCCGGACATTCCATACAACGCTCGCAAAATAATTACCTATTACTACTACATTAAAAAATGATGTTTGTATACGTATGAATGTGTGCGTGAGGTACTTGTGTTTGCGAGCGCTCTTGTTAAAGAACTGCGACGAATACGCCGAAGTGCGGGGTGAGGTGCGGTAACTGATGTTAGTGCGGGGAAGGGAGTGGCCTTTCTGTACGTAGTACTTTAAGTATTCTGTGCTGTAAACGTAGTTTGTAGGTAATCGCATAAACTAATGGGTAGGTATGTTTAGGTGACATAACTACAAATTAACGATTTTCGGATTTTGAGGGTTCCGTACCTCAAAAGGAAAAAACGGAAACCTTATACCATCACTTTTTTGTTCGTCTGTGTCCACGCGTTCCTGAGAAAAAAAAAAGTTTATAAGCTAAAACCCGACTACTGAAAAGGATGAAACAAGAAAGTACCTTCCCGTGGTCGCATGCCGCTGTACTAATATTATTATCAGCTATGGCAGCGTGCGACCACGGGAAGGTACTTTCTTGTTTCATCCTTTTCAGTAGTCGGGTTTTAGTTTTTAAACTTATTTTTTTAAATTATTTTGGGGCATATTTCTCAGTAATATTTATATTTTTGAAATGTGCTAATTAAGCCCTTTCATTTGATACCAAACACGCACGATCACGGTCAAGATCTATAAAAAAAAAATTTTTTTGATTCTCCTTTGGAGAGCGTCACTCAATTCTGATAAGTAGGTATCTTATGGAATTGTTAGAATACAAAACAAACGTGCGTATAGGAAATTGTAAAGTGTCAAAAATATAAGGAACTAGCTGCGCCTCGCGGTTTCACCCGCATAAGTCTCGATCCCGTGGGAATATCGGGATAATAACTATCCTATGTCCTTTTCCGGGACTCAAGCTATCTCTATACCAAATTTCATCAAAATTGGTCCAGCCGTTTGAGCGTGAAGAAGTAACAAACATATAAACACACACACTCACGATCTTTCGCCTTTATAATATTAGTGTGATATTATACATATAGTACCTAATATATACCGTGTTCTTTGCGATATCCATAAACTTTGTCAAAGGCTTCTATAGCTTTCACAAATTAAATCTAACAAAGGAAGTAGTACTTGAAAAGGCTTCGTTACAAATATATTTGTAACTAGCTTCTGCCCGCGACTTCGTCCGCGTGAAATTCGTACTTTCCTCTTAAAAGTTTCGAAAATGTATGTTGGTATGATCTTTATAATTAATTTAGATAAATAAGTATTCGGGCCAATTTTTAAGTTTATAGAACAAAGGAATCAGATTTTTCAAATAAACTGTATCCCCGCTTTTCACCCCCACAGGGGTGGAATTTTGAAAAATCGTTTAAGATGTGTGAGTCAAAGTTTATTTATACCAATTTTCGAGCTAATCAAGCCACGCAGTAAAATCCTCCCCTTTAAAATTAACTACCTCTTTACACACAGGGGTAGATTTTCGAAAAACCCTGATACACGTTATTAATTATTTTTAGTCCTTAGTATAAATACCGAGTTTCAAGTTAATCGGACAGGGCGTTAAAATTCTTCCATACAAATTTTGACACCCCCCAATACCTGTTTAGGGGGTATTTTAGAAAAACGAAAAATTCCAAACTTCATAATTTACTTAGATAAGTATTCGTGCAAGTTTCAAGGTTATTAACTCAAGAAATAAGATTTTTCATACAAACAAAATCCCCCCTTTTCACCCCCTTAAAGGTTGAATTTCCAAAAACCCCTTCTTATTCAATACCTACTCTTCACAAAGAACACACCCTCTAAAATTAATGTCCCTAGGACCAGCGGTTTAGACTGTGCGTTGATATTTCAGTCAGGTCGTTCATCCCCCTTTGGGGGAGAAATTATCAAAAACGCTGAGACACGTATAAATTAATTTTCAATCGCCTAATAAATAGCCTAAATACATAATTTGAAGATCCTAACTTTTAAACTGACGGACTTTCATACACAACTTCATCCCCCTTTTTAACCCATTGGGGGTGGAGTTATCAAAAACGCTGAGACACGTATAAATTAATTTTTAGTCGTCAGCCTAAACACAAAATTTGAAGATCCTAACTTTAAAACTGACGGACTTTCATACAAAACTTTTATCCCCTATTTAACTCCCATAGGGGTTGAATTTCAAAAAATCCTTCCTTATTCCTTGTCTACATTATAAAGGGAACCATTGTGTAAAATTTCAGCTTTCTAGGTCCAAGGGTTTGGGCTGGGCGTTGATGAGTCAGTCAGTCAGTTAGGCCTTTTGTTTTTATTTATATATAGATCTTTTAAATTACAGTCCACTGCTTTTAGTTAAAGTCCTTAGTTAGGTCCCTAACAGTATGGATAGTATAGTATGGATTGTTAAATGGGCGTTTTTAACCGACTTCAAAAAAGGAGGTTCTGTATTCGACCCGTATGTATGTATGTTTGCATGTACGCGATTTTCTCAAAAACTGATGAACAAATTTTGATAATTCTTTCACTAGTGTGACCTAAATACTTTCAGGAAGGTTTTAGTACATAATACATTAGGTAATTATTCTTATGTACAAAGTTATATGCATAAATGTACTGATCTGTACATCTCCGGCATTTCTATGCAATTTTGATGATTCTTCTAGTCGGTGTCTTCAATTCTTCAATGCACTAGTGTTAATTGAATTTGTGTGGGGTAGGTACAACTTAAAAGTGAAAAATAAAAACTTTTTTACAAAAAAAAACAACCGAATTAAAAAAAAACGACAAAGTGATAAATAACTTTAATTTCGGAAGTCGGTGTCAAAAAACGAAAATGCGGAACCAACGACAACGCATGTGACGACGTCTCTGACAAGCTACGCGTGTGTGATGTCGTCAGAAAGCAACGCATCCTATGGTCTATCCCAAAAGTATCTGATGAAAGTGTAAACAAATCTTGTTCAGGTTAAATTAGTTACACTTTCATCATCATCATGTATTAAGAACGTTTCAACTTCATGTTTTGCCACTTTTTCCATCAATATTGTTAATTTGTTAGAATAATAAAAAGCAAATGAAAAAATCATTCAGGAAAGTGTAACACATGTCCACAACCACACCACAAACACAACCGCTCCCGTCTATGTGATGTCGTTGTGGTGCCACAACGATATCACGCGGGCGGGAGCTCATTCATTAAGTAGGTACATCTTTGCCTAACCCTTCGAATAAGACAGGCGTGATGACCTATATTTTATTTAAATAACATAAATTGTAAGAAAATACATCGACGAAAATTGAGGTTAAAATTTACTTCAATTGTCAAAAGTAAAATGAGAAATTTCGGGTTTTAAGTACCTACTCAAAATCAAATCAAACCATTAAATTTGTAAGTGGCACTACAAATTGGCAGTGGCACCCGCAGTTACATTTTCTGATCCATTTGTTTGTATTAGGTGACACTAGTCGATATATTTTCCATACAAATTTCGGGAGAGTATTACTCCACTGTTTGCTGTTAGCTATGGCTGGGGCGGTTGGTCTGTGAATGGGTGACCATCTTTAAATACCGAGTCCCCTCCGTGCCTCGGAAAGCACGTTAAGCCGTTGGTCCCGGCTGTCATTCGTGGATCTTTGACAGTCGTTACGGGTAGTCAGAAGCCCGAAAGTCTGGCAACCAGTCTTACCAAGGGGTATCGCATTACCCAGTAACTGAGTTGTGGAGGTCAGATGGGCGATCGCTCCATGTAAAATACTGGTATTCAGCTGCATCTGGTTAGACTGGAAGCCGACCTCAACATGTTGAGAAAAGGATAGGCAGATGATGATTACTCCACTGTTTGACGTCGTGCATGAAAAGTTAAATATGATATCGTTTTTTCTTATTATTAATTTTGTCTATACGGAAACAAAAAGCCATTAAAAAGTTATGAGCCAACAAAGATTCGTTTTTCTTGCTGTTTTTAACGTAACTTTGGGTGTAAATAAGTAATAAAAGAACTGTAAAATCTTCAAAACAAAGTTCTGCTCAGTTATCGAAGAGTTCAATAAACTTTATTTGTAATTGATTTATGCAGTGCTTTTTTCATAAAACCGTCGGACTCCTACCTTCCACTGCCATAAGTCGGGGGCCGGGAGATACTTGTACATTCGCCGCACCCCGACTGGCCCACCATGCTTAGCGGACCCCATCCACAAGTGCGGGCGATCCCACGACCGCACGTCCTTCTATTATATAAGGCGCGCATATTACGTGCCACTTCTTTGAGCCCCACTGCTCGAGCGACGACACGGCCCCAATTTCGCCGCCCGCTGCACTGGCCCCTTCTCATTGTGGCCGGAAATCGTTAAACGCCCTTCGACGCCTGGCTGCTCTTCTGGTGCGGGTGGAAAGAGTGGTATGCTCTCTCTCCCACTCCGCCGCCTCCTTTGCATGCATCACCTCCTCGCAAAAAGAGGCCACAGCAACCCACGCGTTTTCGCTTCCGACCATGGACTGAACTACCGCCGAAAATGACAGATCACCCGCATCAAGTGTCGCGACGAGGGCACAGCGCTGTTGGGCCCAAGCTGTGCTCCTCGAACGTATGTTGCGCCGTGTTCTCGTGGCAGTCCACACAGTGATGACAAGCAGGCGTCCGCTGCCGACTTATGCGACTCAGGTGTTTCCCGAAACATCCGTGTCCAGTAAGCACCTGCGTCAGGCGGAAACTCAGGGCGCCATGCTGCCTCTCCAGCCATTCTTCCATAACAGGCCTTACCGCCACTAATGTAGCGAGCCCCCACGTGGGTTGCGCAAGTCGCTCCCTCCATTCAGCCACTAGGATCTGACGGAGCTCAGTCCTTCACAGATCGAATTGCCGAGGAACCGGAGGCTAACCATGCGCAAGCTCCACCTTCCGCCAGCGATATAAGGACGCAAGGATTTTTGCGTCCAGATCCCAGGGCGTTGATCCGGCCAGGAGAGTTGCTGCCTCGTAGGAGATCGTACGGTATCCTCTTATCACCCTAACAGCCATCGCTCTTTGCGGCCTTCGCAATATTGCAATGTTGCGGGCCGTCAGTGTCCGCCCACACGGGCGCTCCATACAGGGCCATGGACCGCACAATCTCCAAGTACAGTCTCCGGCAGGAGTTGTTGGGCCCCCCCAAATTGGGTAGCAGTCGCGCAAGAGCAGCTGCAACGCACATCTACCTGGGGATCAGCTGCTGAATGTGCGGCTCCAAGTCCCACCGGCTGTCGAGGACAAAGGTTCGACACCGATGCGGACGCCTCCTACCACTATGTGTAAATCGCGTGGTGGCTTCTTCCGAGGCCCATGGAAACAGAGGGCCTCAGATTTGTGCAAAGCCACCTCGAGACCCAGACGCCGGATCCTTCCAACGACCTGCGCAACCCCTGCCGTAGCCTGTATGGCCGACTGCCAATGCGTTTGCCCCCGAGCCGTCTAATCATAATAATACTCTAGCTTATTTCGTTGCTTATTAGTAGATTCAATTATTTTTGTGTTTTCAAAAGTAACTAAATGGAATGTATTATGTAGATAATAAAACTAATAATAAGTTTGTGTAGGTCTTGGTGGTAGATTATTTATTTGATTGCTTTTGTGTGAAGTTATATTATGTAAGTGTCCAGATTAAAATTTCGAATAGGTCCCCAAACATCCTAGGGTAGGTATGAGACCATTCTAGGGTGGGCAGCCAATATACGCCTATGCATAAATCTCGATTTTCCAAAGCACGTTTCGATTTTTTTAAAGCGCCATTCATTTCGGAACGGTGTTTCTGAGCGTGAGAATTAGATGTAGTACGTGTAGACTAGCGTGTAACTGCTCATCACTGATACTATCTCTGTCGGACACGAAGCCAGGTTAGACAGCGTGCTTTTTCGCCATGACCACCAGCGAGTTCGAGCTCGCGACTAGTTCCACCTTAAGATCAGATACTTTTGGAACAGATTGTACATAGGCTTGCGTGGCTGTAGTCGCTGCAGTCGCAGTGCATGCTACATCGAAACTTTTGGTGTAATTCTATATGGGCTGTGGTTGGTGAGTGCCTTTATTTTACATGATTTAGCATTAAGTACGTTTTAAGAGCAATTATTTCAAATGTATGTATTTTTTATTTCTCTATAGCAATTCTATTTATCTAATCTTTGATAGCAAATGTACGTGTACTTGTATCAAGACATGACAAATGATTTACAAGGAATTCGAAATATCTGCAATGAGTGGCATAGATATAGATAATATTAAGCATATGTGAATATGTATAGACATAGCACAGTAACAAGAACATAGCCAACAATGAGTACGTAAAAGTTTTAATGAGCATAATTATTACTTTGCCTATGACAGGAAGATCAACTGCTCCCCAAGTGTCAGCAGCCCAATGCACTACGCCTGAAGCAAAATCTGCTGTTAGAACACCAGAAATTGCCGCTAAAAGTAATGAAGCATCCGCTTGTACGTGTCTGGCCATGAGAATACCAGCACACACACACAACGTGCAACAAATCACCACACAGACCGATTCTTGTAGTCTTTTGCCTGTTAAAACAAAAATTTCAGTCTCAATTCCTTAAAATTGTAATTTCATATAAAAGTAAAACGTAGCAACTTGACCTTTAGGTGAGTCAACACTTACATTTTGTAAAATCAATGTTTGCTATTTGACTCATGACAGCACAAATAATAATAAGTGCATTAAAACCTACACATTCAAAGTATTACTTTATATAAGTAATAAACACATCAACAATGTCTGGGGACATTTTACTCAACACATGCAATTTTTTTTCCTTAATGATTGTGGAACGAAATATAAACAATTAATGTATTTTCATCAAATTCTGTCGTGCAAACCTAACCTAAAGCAAGCCATTTTAGGCCTAGGCCTCGCTGGTCAATAATGTGATTCGAATTTGGAACTTCAATTAAAAAAGTCATATGAAAACTTTTACCAAAAAATATATAATCTATCAAGCTCCGCTAATGAGACAACTGATTTTCTATTGTTTCGTCAGTTTCGTCACTGATCGGTAACGCGCATAAGTATAGTTAGCGCCACGAAAGATGAAACTTGACTCATCACGTGGTTTGACGTGCGCAGTAGACGATTTTAGCGGTATGAGGTTTGAGCGCGGGACGGGACCGGACGTCATAGGGGCGGCGGAAAGAGCGAATGAGGCGGGGTCAAGTCTCATCTTCCGTTTCGCTAACTGTACTTTTTCTATAAAGGTACAGCTCGACCAAAGAATTCTTACTTTATAGGTTTTAATTGCCGTCTACGAACAAAATAATTAAAGGAGAATGGCGACATTCCTTTCATGCCTGGCACCAATATTTTTTTTAACGTGTACTACTACTACTATCGAATTCTTCCAGATTATTATGCTGTGATGCTATTTTAAAAACAAATGTTCACTAAAAACTTACTGTTTTTTTTTTATTTAAGTTTTTTTAAATTATAGGTTATATCGATTTTGACATATGAAAAAGGATCAAATATCGGTATCCGTAGGAAAGCAGAGGGTCAAGTACCTAATCACTAATCAGGAGGAGCCAAAACCGTGTAAAAGCGCGCAATACTTATCACAACGAAGCGTGAGAAAGTATTGAGTTGACTTTTGAGTCTTTTGACAGTTGATTATTCGCAATGTCAGTTTGTCAGTCAAGCGTTTCATTAGACGTGAAAAAAAATGTCATCGCCTTTTAAATATTTTTACTGTCTGTTACATAGTCTCTGTATTTAACACTAAATGAAATATTATAAAAAATAAACTCTGTTATAAACAAAACATTATTATGGCTAGATATACTATTAAAAATCTTTTAAACGCCTAATGGAGGGATAGATAACGTACAACGGAACGTATGGAGCGAGATTTTGGGCGCGTTCCGAATCAATATCAGCTTAATTAAGCTTAAAAATATAAAAGTTTATTTTTAACCGACTTCTAAAAAAGGAGGAGGTTCTCAATTCGGATGTTTGGTTTTTTTTTGTGTTTGTTCGCGCATAACTCCGTCGCTTGCCAACCGATTTGAAAAATTCTTTTTTTGTTAGAAAGGGTATAGGTACTTCCCAAATGGTCCCATGAAAATTTTATCGAAATCGGACAAGCAGTTTTCGAAAAATCAACAAAAATCTAATTTATCTATATTGTCTACATTAACGATCTTTTCGTTTACATTTTTGTGGGGTAGGTACAACTAAAAAGTGGAAAATAAAAACTTTTTTACAAAAAAAAAGCAACCGACTTCAAAAAAAAAAACACTACAAAGTGATAAATAACTTTAATTTCGGAAGTCGGTGTCAAAAAACGAAAATGCGGAACCAACGACCACCGACTTCCGAAATTAAAGTTATTTATCACTTTGTAGTGTTTTTTTTTTTTGAAGTCGGTTGCTTTTTTTTGTAAAAAAGTTTTTATTTTACAGACATACTGCTAGTTCTAAAAAAAATATAAATTAGGTTCTTTAATATAACTTTAATAAAGCATTTATTTTAAATATATTATGTCGCTATACGCAACTGGTGCCAAAGTCGCCATCATCCTTTCGCAACTTAATAGAGATATTACAGTAGAAAAATGAATAACAGTAATATTAGTATTATTGAATTATATTTATCATGATTAGTATTATAGTATTATTGAAGCTACCTAACTCTACTAAAAGATTTTTTTTTAATCGATTTACAATTGCCGGAAATATTGCGCAACGAACCTACATTTAAAAAATACAGTCGAATTGAGAACCTCCTCCTTTTTAAATCGGCTAATTATGTAAAGATACGGCACTTACAGCCACAATGCAACGCATGAACATTCCACTAAGCCACCACTGAAAAGTCAAAATAAACAAACGACGCAATTTCGTTTACTTGAATTTTTACCAGTAATTTTGGTTTAAAAACCAAAATAATGAACCGATTTTGATGAAAGGGGTTAGAAGATTTTTGTATGGAGGGTGGCCCTAAGGTCGGCCGCCATTTTGATTTTTTTTCAGAATCGCGGTGTACAACAAAAGTTATATATTTAGATAGAGGACACTAATACAAACAAAAAATGTAATTAACATAATATCCTAAAGCGTCAGGTTTCGGAGTTATTCACCGAAATATAAGTCGAAAACAACAAGGATTTTTTTGTTTTTTTTTCCCTCCAGGAAAACATATTGAACTATTGGGGTAATAGAAACGTTATGAAACCTTTATGGAGAAGAAACAAATGATGAATAGACATTTTTTAAACAAATAATTAAAAACGGCTATTTATAGTTCGTTTTTTAAGCCCAGAGACTAATCTGACATTTAAGTCTATTGTGTTTTCGTTTTTTTTTAGTATAGAAGTTTGCTTTACACTTGTCAGATTAGTCTCTGGGATTATAAAACGAACTACAAATTGCCGTGTTTAATTATTTATTTAAAAAATGTCTATTCTTCATTTGTTTCTTCTCCATAAAGGTTTCATAACGTTTCTATTACCTCAACAGTTCCATATGCTTACCTGGAGGGAAAAAAACAAAAAAATCCTTGTTGTTTTCGACTTATATTTCGGTGAATAACTCCGAAACCTGACGCTTTAGGATATTATGTTATATAACATTTTTTGTTCGTATAAGTGTCCTCTATCTAAATATATAACTTTTGTTGTGCACCGCGATTCTGAAAAAAAATCAAAATGGCGGCTGATTTTAGGGCCAAAACCTTCAAACCCCTTTCTATGGGACCAATCTGAAAGTATATCCTTTCAAATAAAAATAATTTTGCAAATCGGCTTATGAATAAAGGAGTTCTGAGGTAACAAACATAAAAATAAAATAATAATATGTACCTATATTCATCGAATTGATAACCTCGTCCTTTTTTGAAGCCGGTGAAAAACGGGCCTCCGGCCGAAAAACCTAGGACACTAATATTAATTTTATTTTGTCAAAAGTATTAGTATGGTACTTAGTACCGAGTGTAAAATACTTGTATTCAGCTGCATCCGGTTAGACTGGAAGCAGATCGCAACATAGTTGGGAAAAGGCTAGACAGCTGATGATGACGTAGTACCGAGTGTCGAGTCAAGCGCATCGCTCATTAAGATTTTTTCCATAGAAACTTCAACCCCAAATTTCTTTTTATAGGTACCCCATAGAGGAGTAGTTTTGAAAAACTTAAACCGTCTTATTACAAAACGAAATCTAACTTTAGTTGTAGCCTAAACCTTTGAGCCGGCCAAATTTCTTAATACTAAAATGACAACTGAGCACCGAACTATGCTGTCATTTTTGTATAAAAAAACTGCATTTCTATAACAGTTAGGTTCTTCTTAATTCGATAACTGGCTCGGTGGTTTAAAATTTTAAATTTGATCTAAAGAAAACTCTTGTTTTGTAATAATAACGGGGCCAATGACAAACATTACTATTCCATGTCTCAAGTTTATCGGATCGAGATTTTCATACCAACTTTCGTCGTCACCCCATAGCTCCGATACCCCATGGATGTAGGGGATTGCAACCTGGCATAAAGGTTTTTCTTATCGTTTACTGGATTTTCGGTCCAAACATGATGAACCTACTCCTTTATAGTAAAGAACTTGACTTATTAAGGGTCACATTGACTTAGTTTGCCTGCAGGTCTTTGTCTGATCGAGCGACCCGCCGACCGAGGTCTACATATTCCACAAGTCCATTAATTATCATGCTGACTATTATCTTACAATCTCCACACACGCACATTTAGTTTTTATTCGGTAGCTGGCCGGCAATCCGCGACCGGCAGTTCACCCGTCAACCCTCAACCCTCTTATGTTTGAATCGCCCTAGAGGCAGCCACAGTCCCAGATTGACCTTCAGATGACCACAGAAAAAAAAAACGAAAAATAAAATTACCGGCAAATATTTCCTAGCGGACTATTTAGTCAATGGAGCTCATTAGATCCGGAAATAATCCTTGGAAGTTTTGTCAAGGCCTCTGCATTACTTATTAAAGTTTTTACCTGCCTGGGAAGCATCACAAACATGATACGACAGAGAAGTACAAAAGGAAATTATCAATGTATGTTTTTATGATTATCTGATTTATTTATAATTTTTAAGACGACCTTGAGCATGTGATATCGGTACGGTCGAGTCTTACGTGCAAAAAGAGCACAATAACATCATAAGCTAATCATAAGCATAACATTACGGGAGGTGCTGCTACATTTGAACAAGTCACTGTATATCGGCTGATATTAACAATAATGATAGAATTTTCAATAAAACATTAGATATCTGACCATCAGTCACGACCATAGTTGTGGAACTAAGAGTAAGTAAAGAAAGATTGAAAATGTCCGAGGAAAGGGGTTTGAAGGTTTTGGCCCTAAAATCAGCCGCCATTTTGATTTTTTTTCAGAATCTCGGTGCACAACAAAAGTTATATATTTAGATAGAGGACACTTATACAAACAAAAAATGTTATGTAACATAATATCCTAAAGCGTCAGGTTTCGGAGTTATTCACCGAAATATAAGTCGAAAACAACAAGGATTTTTTTGTTTTTTTTTCCCCTCTAGGTAAGCATATTAAACTATTGAGGTGATAGAAACGTTATGAAACCTTTATGGAGAAGAAACAAATGAAGAATAGACATTTTTTAAATAAATAATTAAACACGGCAATTTATAGTTCGATTTTTAATCCCAGAGACTAATCTGACAAGTGTAATGTTAAACTTCTATACTAAAAAAAAAACGAAAACACAAAAGACTTAAATGTCAGATTAGTCTCTGGGATTAAAAACGAACTATAAATAGCCGTTTTTAACCGACTTTAAAAAAGGAGGTTCTGTATTCGACCCGTATGTATGTATGTATGTTTGTATGTCCGCGAATATCTCAAAAACTACTGAACCGATTTTGATAATTCTTTCATGAGTGTGATCTACATACTTTCAGGAAGGTTTTAGTATATAATACATTAGGTAATTATTCTTATGTACGAAGTTATATGCATAAATGTACTGCATCTCCGGCATTTTTATGTGAATTTTGATGATTCTTCGAGTCGTGTCTTCAATGCACTAGTATTAATTGAATTTTTGTGGGGTAGGTACAACTAAAAAGTGAAAAATAAAAACTTTTTTACAAAAAAAACAACCGACTTCAAAAAAAAAACACTACAAAGTGAAAAATAACTTTAATTTCGGAAGTCGGTGTCAAAAAACGAAAATGCTGAAGCAACGACACCGACTTCCGAAATTAAAGTTATTTTTCACTTTGTAGTGTTTTTTTTTGAAGTCGGTTGTTTTTTTTGTAAAAAAGTTTTTAATTATTTATTTAAAAAATGTCTATTCTTCATTTGTTTCTTCTCCATAAAGGTTTCATAACGTTTCTATTACCCCAATAGTTCAATATCCTTACCTGGAGGGCAAAAAAACAAAAAAATCCTTGTTGTTTTCGACTTATATTTTGGTGAATAACTCCGAAACCTGACGCTTTAGGATATTATGTTACGTAACAATTTTTGTTTGTATAAGCGTCCTCTATCTAAATATATAACTTTTGTTGTGCACCGCGATTCTGAAAAAAAAATCAAAATGGCGGCCGACCTTAGGGCCACCCTCCATACAAAAATCTTCTAACCCCTTTCTTCCAATTACGTATATTCTGAAACTTATTATGATCAATATCTCCAAATGCATAAGCATTTACGAGTAAGTTGAGAGATATACAGGGTTATTTGAAAAACACCAATAACCTCTTGAGAGGTCATTGTACTCATCATTATAAACAACTTTTACTATGGGACTAAACCTGAAATCGCGAAAAAAAAATCAGCTGTTCCTCACATTTATGTTCGTAGAACTCGTCAAAATGTATGGAACAGCTGATTTTTTTTTGGCGATTTCAGGTTTGGTCCCATAGTAAAAGTTGTTCATAATGATGAGTACAATGACCTCTTAAGAGGTTGTTGGTGTTTTTCCAATAACCCTGTATAAAGGCTGAGAGTTCCGTTATCTAGGCAAAATCTAAGGGTAACAAGCAGGGACTTAAAAACACTTTCATAAAGGTTACAGAATTATAAGTGTTACATATTGAATTGATAAAAGAATCAAATAATGTAACCCTTATAAATTTGTTTTTCAATGTGTTAAGGCGATTATAGCCTCGAATGTCCTTGAGCGTTTGGGCGGAGCATAGGCGAACCCAGTGCCTCACCCCGCGCGCCCGCTTACCTCCCCAATGTCAAAGAGTGTCGTACTCGTACGTAGCGCATGCAGATGCGGCGTGGGATGCATTTTGTCTTAGGCAGTTTTATGATGCTACCTACTTACTGAGTGTAGATGGATCGAGAATACGTACAATATTTATGTTGTGAGTATGAATGCTATTGTACTCACAGTAAAAATACTGCTTTCTTAGAGACAAATAAAAAATAATAATAATATCAATAAAAAACGTTTATTCAGTATACAGTTCGTTTTTTCACGTATACAGATTATAAAAAAATACAATTATGAAAAAAAAAAACTTACTTATGACTAATACCGCTTTTAACAGTGGTAGTTTTTAGGGTTCCGTACCCAAAGGGTAAAAACGGGACCTTATTACTAAGACTCCTCTGTCCGTCTGTCTGTCTGTCACCGGGCTGTATCTCACGAACCGTGATTGCCAGAAGAATACCATTATTATAGTTACAAACTCAAATGGGTCCCGCCTGCTTCCAACTTTTATTTAATTTAAAATGGGCTTGTTTTTAGCTTTTCAGTTAGTTTTAGTATAAGGTTGCAGTCGGGTTTTGTAATTTTTTTATTTCCTGCTTTTTAGTTTACAAATGTGAAAGATTTCGCTGACGATTTAGTTCTTGGTAGGTGTTTTTTACGATTTGTCACTTTGAATTAGTTTTTACCATATTATAAATTGTATATATTTTTGTAATCACCTTTTAAAACCTTTTATTTTGATACCCCACTCGATAGGTTATGAGAAAAAAAAAGACGGGTTGCACTCCGGGAGTGCCGGCAGAAGTGAAAACTTGAATATTAACGTTGAAATAAATCAATTATTAATCGAATTAATATAACTCATTTTTTTCACTATTTCTGCGTCACTTTTTTCATTAATAGATGCACTTTGTTCAATTTCCATATTTTAAACACTATACGAGTATACACGAATTTTACGAATACACAGCAGTGTAGGTACTATACAGACGGTCGAGCCATCAGCTGTCCATCCATCCATCCGAACATCCACACCCACACACACACCCACACACACCCCCACACCCACACCCACACACACGCCCACACCCACACCCACACACCCACACCCACACCCACAGCCACACACACACCCACACCCACACCCACACCCATACCCACACCCATACTCACACCCACATCCACACACACACCCCACACCCACACCCACACCCACATCCACACCCACACCCACACCCATCCATCCATCCATCCATCCATCCATCCATCCATCCATCCATTGTCGTGTGTCACTTGGTTCACTTCGGTTGGCGCCGCCGTGGAAAGAGAGGGGGATACTTAGTAGTTAGGAGTAGTAGTTCTCCCCTGTGAAATCTCTCCTGACGGTCACGTGTCCTGACGCGACCATTGTTTTCAATACATAGCTGGATTCGACGTCTCAAGGATTGTACTGCCATTCAGCATTACAATATTAGTGATTCCATTAGAATATTTTCCAAAGATCGTAAAAGAAATTTGAATTTGGAACATAATGTTGTGAAGGTGACTGCGCTGCGGGTGTGTTAGTAAAATAAAAATATTGAGCATCATTTCGAACAAGGTACGTAATCGAGGTATGAATACTTTAAAATAAGAAGCAGTTTATTAAGATTCAACGACGTTATTATAAATCTATGGATTCAACATTTTCCTTAAGTTTGCCGTATATCATTACTTCCCAGAATTTGATCCTTATTAGGGACACTATCGAATGGTGTAATAATACAGTGTGTGTTTTTTTTTCAAAATCAACAGGTTCGATTCCTGGCTAGAAATATTGATTTTTCAAAAATCCAATGATTCAGTTTTAGTTTTCATCAAAATCGAGCCCGCGACTCCTTTGAGTATTTTTCACTATTCCTCATAGTATAGAATTTGGTCATCCACGCCCACTTGAAAAATTCACCCTGTATATTATATACTCTCGAAAAACATAACCCTTCTTCTGGCTATCACGGTTCGTGAGATACAGCCTGGTGACAGACAGACAGACGGAGAGAGGACTCTTAGTAATAAGGTCCCGTTTTTACCCTTTGGGTACGGAACCCTAAAAACTACCACTGTTAAGAGCGGTATTAGTCATAAGTTAGTTTTAATTATTTTTTTTTGTAATTGTATTTTTTATAGTTTGTATATGTGAATAAACGATCTGTATACTGAATAAACGTGTTTTATTGATATTATTATTATATTAGTATTCAATAGACAATAATATATCGTCCACTCGCAAACAAACTATCACTACTACTAATACTATCAACGTCCAAGCGTAAACGAACAGTCCGAGTGTACTATCTGCGCTATTTAGTCTTTGCTACAAAAATGCAGATCGGAGCGAGCCGACATGCGACACAACCTCCCCGTGCGAACGCTACAGCGAGACTGACCGGGCGGCTGCTGCCCGCGCCCGTATAGGTAAAACCATGGTGTTACTGATTTTTTCCCACTTAAATAATAATTATTAAAAAAAACAAACTTAATTTTTATAAACCATTAAATTTGCTATAATTTGGTGAAAGAATCATCAAAATCGCTTCAGGCGTTTGGAAGTAGAAAGAAAATTCTTGCGTAAAATAAGAGGATGGATATGATTTTTTATTGTTAAAACTAACAGTAATATTAAAAAAATCAAACTTAAATTATATTTGTAAACATATGTCACATATCATATTTTTTTTTTTAATATATTTGGGCTATCCATTTGGGAGAAGTAGGCCTTCAAAGAGAGGTCTACTTTGAAGTTTGGCGTAACCATTCGCCTTAACCCAAAACACTTTTAAAAGTGTAACACATCGATCACCAAGTTCTTTATTAGTGATCGATGGTGTACCAGTAATATATCTGTAACCGATATAAAAGTGTTAACAGTGTTGATAAGTGTAACCGGTAAAAGCGGCGTTGCCAAAATAGCTGCAATCCCGACTGGATTGAGACTATTTTGCTATCGGCGCGTCTGCCTGTCAACCGCGCGTTTTTTCGGTACCGTGCAATTATACCTACAAATGCTTATTTCTGTTACACTTATTAACACATAAAAGGTTACACTTTGATTCTGTAACATTATTGTATCTGTTACATTTAGAAGTGTTTTTCATTTAAAACAATTTAAAAAAACAGTGTTGAACACTTATTACGGTTTCAGATTGAGTCCCTGGTAACAAGTGCATTGTGACTTGGTACCTAACGCGGCCCTAAAAAAAAACAAATCTACAAGTCTCTATTTGGGTAAATCTTCCAAAACAAGACCGGTTACGACTTAGCGCTTGTTTGCTTAAATTGGTTAATATTATAACGAAATAGAAAAGCTGTCTATACATACTTGCTTTGGGTTTTGTCAAGCATATTTAGTCGTCATTGGAAAGTGGCGGGAAGAGAAAAACAGGGCTTCATTGAAACTAACAATAATTGAGTTCATCACAATTTGAACTCAGAATTAAGAAGTCTAGAGAGTCGTACAACGATCGTTGTTCAAAGGGGTTTAAAGATTTTTTTTGTATGGAGGGTGGCCCTAACGTCGGCCGCCATTTTAATTTTTTTTAGAATCGCGGTGCACAACGAAAGTTATATTAGGTCCTTACATATGAAATTGGCGTTTTTCGTACTGGCCACTTTAATCACGAATTTCTCCTCTTTGGTAAGGAATTCCAAATTCAAATTTGTACAGCTATTTACTCATGTATTTGTGCTTCGATGACCGTCATTCATTTGTTTTTTTTCTTCTGTTTTTTCTGTTTGCGTCACTCATTTTACAAAATGGAAAATTTAAAATATCGCATTATTTACGAGTACGAGTTCCGCCGTGGCACTAGTGCTGCGGAAACGACTCGAAGGGTGAATGATGTGTATGGCGGTCATGTTGCAAAAGAAAACACAGTTCGTTTTTGGTTCCAACGTTTTCGTTCTGGAAATTTCGACCTGCAGAACAAGCCCCGTGGACGGCCTGAGACCCAAGTTGATAATGGAGAATTGAAGGCTATTGTGGAAGCGGACCCATCGCAAACCACGTCCGAGTTAGCTGCAGGCTTCGATGTTAGTGATAAAACTGTTTTAATTCACTTGAAGCAAATTGGGAAGATTAAAAAGCTTGAAAGGTGGGTACCTCACGAATTGACTGAAGCAAACCGGCAAACGCGCGTCGACTGCTGCGTTACATTACTGAACCGGCACAACAATGAAGGTATTTTAAACCGAATCATTACCTGTGATGAAAAATGGATTCTTTACGATAATCGGAAGCGCTCAGCGCAATGGTTGGATCCTGGCCAGCCAGCCAAATCCTGCCCCAAGCGAAAATTAACCCCAAAAAAGTTACTTGTAAGCGTTTGGTGGACTAGTGCCGGTATTGTTCATTACAGTTTTCTCAAATCTGGCCAGACTATTACAGCTGATGTCTATTGTCAGCAATTACAAACCATGATGGAAAAGCTAGCGGCTAAACAACCAAGGCTGGTCAATCGCTCCACGCCACTGCTGCTTCACGACAACGCCAGACCACACACTGCGCAACAGACGGCTACCAAATTAGAAGAGCTTGAATTGGAATGTCTTAGACATCCTCCGTACTCCCCGGACCTTGCTCCAACAGATTACCATTTTTTTCGCAATTTGGATAACTTTTTGCAAGGGAAAAAATTCAACTCCGATGGGGCAGTCCAAATCGCCTTCAAAGATTTTATTGATTCCCGTCCGACTGGTTTTTTTAGTAAAGGGATCAATGAACTACCTATAAGATGGCAAAAGTGCATTGAAAACAATGGTTCATACTTTGATTAATTAAATATATTATATTAAAAAATATTCGACTTTTTGTTCCTTCCATACAAAACGCCAATTTCATATGTAAGGACCTAATATATTTAGATAGAGGACACTAATACAAACAAAAAATGTAATATAACATAATTTCCTAAAGCGTCAGGTTTCGGAGTTATTCACCGAAATATAAGTCGAAAACTGAACCTTTAATTTCTTCAAAGTTCAGTTTTCGACTTATATTTCAAGGATTTTTTTCATCGATTTAAGGACGTGTTTACGAATCTGACAAAAATAAGCATAGATATTTTTTAAATAAATAAGTAAACACGGCAATTTATTGTTCCTTTTTTTAAAGAGACTAATCTGACATTTAAGTCTTTTGTGTTTTCGTTTTTTTTTTAGTACAGAAGTTTGACATTACACTTGTCAGATTAGTCTCTGGGATTAAAAAAACGAACTATAAATTGCCGTGTTTAATTATTTATGTAAAAAATGTCTATTCTTCATTTGTTTTTCGGTACATTTTGCGGCAAACTGATACGAAACCAAATGTAACAAATAATTACCACAGATAGATTACTCCTTCATCTTCAAATGGTACCAAATTTTTATTCGAAAAGGGGTTTGAAGATTTTTGTATGGAGGGTGGCCCTAAGGTCGGCCGCCATTTTGATTTTTTTTCAGAATCGCGGTGCACAACAAAAGTTATATATTTAGATAGAGGACACTTATACAAACAAAAAATCTTATGTAACATAATATCCTAAAGCGTCAGGTTTCGGAGTTATTCACCAAAATATAAGTCGAAAACAAAAAGGATTTTTTTGTTTTTTTTTCCCTTTAGGTAAGCATATTGAACTATTGAGGTAATAGAAACGTTATGAAACCTTTATGGAGTAGAAACAAATGAAGAATAGATATTTTTTAAATAAATAAGTAAACACGGCAATTTATTGTTCCTTTTTTTAAAGAGACTAATCTGACATTTAAGTCAGATGTGTTTTCGTTTTTTTTTAGTACAGAAGTTTGACATTACACTTGTCAGATTAGTCTCTGGGATTAAAAAAACGAACTATAAATTGCCGTGTTTAATTATTTATGTAAAAAATGTCTATTCTTCATTTGTTTCTTCTCCATAAAGGTTTCATAACGTTTCTATTACCTCAATAGGTCAATATGCTTATCTGGAAGGAAAAAAACCAAAAAAATCCTAGTTGTTTTCGACTTATATTTCGGTGAATAACTCCGAAACCTGTCGCTTTAGGATATTATGTTACATAACATTTTTTGTTTGTATAAGAGTCCTCTATCTGAATATATAACTTTTGTTGTGCACCGCGATTCTGAAAAAAAATCAAAATGGCGGCTGATTTTAGGGCCAAAACCTTCAAACCCCTTTATTTATTTAAAAATATTTTATGTAAGCAAACATGTTTAACTCAAAAAGGTAGCCAAAAGAACTATCAAAATGTTACAAATAGACTCAGAAAAAAAATAAAAATCGAGTCTATTTTTTCACATATTTAGCTGTAACATGTGTCTTAATGCATTGAATTAAGGGTTATTTTACTGGTCACTGTCTTGATTTATTGCACAAAAATTTGTAATGAAATTAGTCTGCCCTCGACCGCCGCCGTAGTGAGTGGACTCTGTGTCGGTTGTAAGCAGCAGCTTGTGCTGAAAAAGATCGCTGTACGGATAGAAAATATTTGACATACCAAACTTGATACTTCACGCATTCTGTATGACTACCAGAGGAAAGATTTTATTTAGTCTTATATTTTTTTTAGAAGTAGGGATTAATAATTCATATTTCGTTTCGGACTTGATGGAGTCACCTGAAGGTGTACTTCGAAGACTGCTAATGGAACTAATAGACGAGCTGAGCTAGTGTGCCGAGTTTGGGCTCGTTTTGTTAGTTATGTTGAGACCTTACCTCCGGACTTGATGGAGTGACCTGCAGGTTTACTTCGAAGACTGCTACCAGAACTAATAGACGAGCTGAGCTAGGTGTGCCGAGTTTGGGCTCGTTTTGTTAGTCATGTTGAGACCTTACCTCCGGACTTGATGGAGTGACCTGCAGGTGTACTTCGAAGACTGCTACTGGAACTAATAGACGAGCTGAGATAGGTGTGCCGAGTTTTGGCTCGTTTTGTTAGTTATGTTGAGATCTTACCTCCGGACTTGATGGAGTGACCTGCAGGTGTACTTCGAAGACAGCAACTGGAACTAATAGACGAGCTGAGCTAGGTGTGCCGAGTTTGTGCTCGTTTTGTTAGTTATGTTGAGACCTTACCTCCGGACTTGATGGAGTGACCTGCAGGTGTACTTCGAAGACTGCTACTGGAACTAATAGACGAGCTGAGCTAGGTGTGCCGAGTTTGGGCTCGTTTTGCTAATTATGTTGAGACCTTACCTCCGGACTTGATGGAGTGACCTGCAGGTGTACTTCGAAGACTGCTGCTGGAACCAATAGACGAGCTGAGCTAGGTGTGCCGAGTTTGGGCTCGTTTTGTTAGTTATGTTGAGACCTTACCTCCGGACTTGATAGAGTGACCTGCAGGTGTACTTCGAAGACTGCTGCTGGAACTAATAGACGAGCTGAGCTAGGTGTGCCGAGTTTGGGCTCGTTTTGTTAGTTATGTTGAGACCTTACCTCCGGACTTGGTGGAGTGACCTGCAGGTGTACTTTGACTGACTTGAAAAACGGAACGGAACGTAACGAACTTGTCAGATTGCTCCGCGGTATTTAATTACATTAAATTAGTTTTCTTCACCCAATAGGGTCAAAACTCTAATAAATACGCTAATTATACTGTGATAGTCATGTGAAAGTGTTATCTCGATGAACAATATCGTATTATGGTAAATAAAACAATAAGTTCACAAATAGTGACTGTGTGATGTTGTTGGTGATTGAAGACAGGAAACAATATAAAATATGTATTAGAAAATAAAACACAATGAAAATGACCCAGAGTGAGTGAGATTTACTAACAAAACGTAAATGCAGTTCTGCTATGACGAAAGTTACATTTATATAATCAGTTGCAAATTTGAAATAAGTGATTTGGCATATTGTAAACAAACCACAGCTGACTCATTGTCTATTTGATTAAAGTATTGACCAATCACAAGTTACTACGAATTGACTTGACAGAAAAGTGATCGTTCAGAAATTTAAATCTTAAGACTTAGACACTAGCCTTTTGAGACTGCGTTCCGTTACACTAACTACTTAAGTACTGAGGTTAGTTTGAATAGTCTGAAAATTGTGTACGTAATAGAAGCAAACTAATATACTACGGAAAAATGGACTGCGAAGAAAATAATATAACTTATCGTAATAAACCGCATAGAACAAGCTCATTAACCGACCTGTCTAAATTGAATGATTTATCTAACTCACACATACTAGACTCAACAATAACGAGTCTACCAAGCACATCCCCAGATGGAAATCGCCCATGCTGTGAAGTCCTTCAAGAGCAAATAAATCAACTAACATGTGAACTACAGTCCGCTAATAACGAAATCGACATACTAAACGAAGAAAATATAACCCTGAAACATGAGTTGGCAAAAGCTCAAAAAACCATAAACTTGTACAAAAAACTGGGCTCTACTGAACACTCACCTAAAACGTCGAACAGAAAAAACAAAAGAAATAAAATACACGATAGTAACAGACAGGTTGCTCGCCTACAGTTTATGACACCTGAAAAATGCAAACAACGACCTACTGAAGAAATAGCAAGCATACAAATGTTGACTTCCGAAAAGACGGTACAAACCGAAGGTAGCTCACCAATTGGTAATAATACGTGCTCAATGATGATGAATAATTTAGAAAAGGCACAGATAACTAATGATGACACACTAAGCTCTCAAAATCAAACGCCGGAACAGGATACAGCATCCAACGATATAAAAGCGACTGAACTCATAAAGAAGAAAACTAGGAGACCATGCGTTCACGACGAAACCAAAGAAAGAAAACTGTGCGTATTAAGTAATAGTACACAAAGAGGCATATTACAAGCGGTTGAAGAAAATTTTTCTAAAGACTTTAAGTACATTAGTTATTTAATGCCCAACTCAAAAATAAGTCATCTATTAGCTAACATAAAATCAAAATTACACGATTTCAGTATAAATGATTACTGCATAATTTTATTGGGCGAAACAGATATTAAAACTAACAATAACTTTATCGATCTCGTGAAGATAATTAATGAAAGCTTGAGGCAAATGACCCACACAAATATCATTTTATGCACACCCACGTACGTACGAGGGGCCCCTATCTATAATTATAAAGTTGAGAGTCTTAATAACCTACTTTACATGGACCTTGAACATCACAAATACGCATACTTTTTTGACACTAACAATGACCTAGAATTTAAATTCGATTTGTTCACAAATACATCTGGAAAACTAAATAAACGTGGAATAAATTTTATACTTAAAAACATAATGGATAGGATTAAAATTGACTTACAGTTATTTCCTTACGTGAAAAGTAACGCCAATGAGCAAAACTCACAGTTTTTTCTTTTATAATAATATACACATTTTACACCAGAATATTGCAGGCCTGATTAACAAAATTGACATTTTGACAGTACATTTAGAAGAAATAGACATAAAGAATATACCTATTGACGTAATATGTATCACTGAACATTTTATGACACCGGAACAGGAGGCTACAATTAATTTACCCAATTTTCGCCTAGCAGCAAGTTTTACAAGAGGTGTTAATAGGGGAGGTGCCTGTATATTTACCAGAATAGGGCATCCATACACAGTACTAAATAATACATTTTCTATTAAAGGTATCATAGAGTATAGTGCAATAGAACTAACGGAACATAAGTTGATAATTATTTGTGTGTATAGAGTCCCCAACTCATGTATAACTATGTTTTTTAATAATTTAGATAAGTTGCTACGCCAAATATGTGACACAACTAATAAGAAAATTGTTGTATGCGGGGATTTTAATATCAATACATTAAAAAGAAACCGACAAGCCCTAGATTTTGAATACATTCTGCAAAGCCATAACTTAAAACTAGAAATTAAAGCTCCCACTAGACTTATCAGTGGAACTTGTATCGACAACTTTGCTCACAATACTCGTAAATGCAAAAGTGAGATAATGGAATTCGGATTATCGGATCATACTGCTCAATTATTGCATTTACCAGTTAAAAAAACCTGTATAATAAAGTCTTGGCGTATTAAAAGACGCGATTATAGTCAAGAAAACTTGGCAAAATTTAAAAATTGTATGAATAACTTGACATTCTCTGACATTTATCTCACAAATGACCCAAACGAGGCATATGATTGTTTTTTGGAACTGTTCCTATGTTTTTACAACTTGTGTTTTCCCTACAAAGTTATAACAAAAACATTACATAAAAAAACTAAATGGGTTTCAAAAGGTATAAAAACATGCAGCAAAAGAAAAAGAAAATTATTATGGCAATATAGGACACACAGGACAAAAACAAACAAACATATATTTACGCAATACGCTGCTAAATTTAAAAAAATTATACGCCTAACACAGAAGGCACAAAATAACCATCACATAAACACAGCACAAAATAAATCAAAAGCGACATGGTCAATTATAAATAACTCTAAATTTAAATTTCCCAGGGAACCAATCAGTGAAATATTGAAAGATAAGACGAACATTACAGATCCAACAGCGATTGCGGTTAGCTTTAATGACTATTTTATCGACCAAATCGCAAAATCAAGGCAAACAAATAAATGCGACAGTAAAGTACCCCCAAATCAAAATATTAACACTAACTTAAATTCTATTTTTCTTACCCCCACAACCCCAATGGAGATAGATAGAGAAATTAGTCAGCTTAAAAACACCCAAAGCGAGGGTTATGATGGTATCTGTACCAAGGTAATAAAACACGTGTCGCATTCCATTGCGGCTCATTTAAGCTACATCATAAACCTATGCATTTCAGCTGGAATTTACCCCGAAAAACTCAAAACATCTGTTGTAATTCCTCTCCACAAAAAAGATGACAAGATGGATATGGGAAACTATAGACCTATAGCTTTGATCCCTATCTTCTCTAAGCTATTTGAAAAAGTCATACATAGTCGTCTATACAGCTTTTTAGAAAAATATAATATCTTGGCTAGCGAACAAAAAGGATTTCGCAAGGGTAAATCTATAAACACTGCAATATATGAACTTGTTAATAGGGTATTGACTAGTATGGACAGTAGAAATCCAATATGTGCTATATTCATGGACATGAGTAAAGCTTTCGATTGTGTTGACCATAGCATACTGTTACAAAAATTAAATATGTGCGGCATAAGAGGTAAAGCACTCGACCTCATTCAATCATATCTGCGTGAGCGAAAACAAATTACAGAAATTACTAGAATATGCCACAAAACGCGGTATGAGATGACATTTAGATCCGAAGTTAGAACCATAAAACTAGGAGTTCCACAAGGTAGTGTTTTAGGCCCCTTACTCTTTCTAATATATATTAATGATCTCCCTCGACATATCAAAGAACCAATGGTACTATTCGCAGATGACAGCACGGTAATAATAAAATGTGACGAACAAACCAACTATGTAAATAAAATCAACGAAACATTAAGTATAATAATTAAGTGGTTAATAAACAATAATTTGAAAATAAATATGGACAAAACAAATATAATGCACTTTCACCAAAGAACTCAACAAACAAGTGTTAATGTAAATTACAATGGACAAAGAGTAAAATCGGTAACAAGCACAAGATTTCTGGGAATTGATATCGACCACAGACTGTCATGGACAACCCATTTAGACAGCCTCTGTAAAAGAATTAACAAATCCTCATTCGCTCTATACAAACTCTCTAAAGTAGTTAGTAAAGAAGCTGTCTTAACGGCCTATCACGGACTTGTTGCACCATTACTCAGATATGGCTTAATATTCTGGGGAAATTCGGTAGACAAGGAAATTATATTTAAAGCTCAAAAGAAATGCATCAGAGCAATGTGCCAAATAGATAGTACAACAAGCTGTCAACCTCACTTTAAAAATCTTAAAATTCTTACATTACCCTCCCTGTACATCTATGAAGCTAATATTTTTGTAAAATCGAATCCAGAGTACTATAATACTGCATTTAAAAGCTATTATCGAAAATTAAGAGATAAAAAAAGGTTAGAGGTAGAAATACCCTATGGTAAAACGGCACTATTAAATAAAAGTATTTTATGCATGACATCGTTGATTTATAATAAATTGCCTGATGACATAAAACAATTACCTATTCTACAATTTAAAAAAAAACTACAAACATTCCTAATAAATAAATGTTATTATGACGTCAAAGATTACTTAGGTGACAAAAATATTGTATTTTAATGACAGCAAAAGTCCGGATAGTAAATAATGTAATATATATTGTATGTTGGACATAATTAATTATAAATTTGACATAAGTAATTTTTTTTTGATTTGACATAATTTCTGGACCCTATTCTTTCATTTTAATTTTATTTTTCATGTTTAATTTTCATGACATTATCATTTTTAATTCCTTAGTTTGTTGACTGATCTGTATTTACGATAACTATATTTTCAATGACATTGTACTTTATTGAATTGTGAAATTAACAGTTAAAATTCTTGTTTTATATTTGCACACCTTATATGGTTATTAACAGTGTACCATTTGACCTTTGTTACATCCACTGAACCTGTTTTTATGCAAATAAATGATTTGATTTGATTTGATTTGAAGACTGCTACTGGGACTAATAGCCGAGCTGAGCTAGATGTGCCGAGATTGGGCTCGTTTTGTTAGTTATATTAAGACCTTACCTGCGGACTTGGTGGAGCGACCTGCAGGTGTACTCCGAAGACTGCTGCTGGAACTAATAGACGAGCTGAGCTAGGTGTGCCGAGTTTGGGCTCATTTTGTTAGTTATGTTGAGACCTTACCTACAAAAAACAAGTGAAGGTCGGGAAATATTTGCATAACGATAGCAAGTCCAAAAAACAGGTTCAAGCGATTTTGGACCTTATACACATTTATCAATATACCGGTTTTTAATGAAGAAGCAACGGTAGCGAACAATAATGTGGGAAAAGCAAACCTAATTTCAAATGTCAATAAGGTTGAAAATCGCGTGAACCTGTTTTTTACTTGCTATCGTTAGGCAAATGTTTACCGACCTTCACTTGTTTTCCGACCTTCATTTGTTTTCCGACCTTCATTTGTTTTCCGACCTTCGCTTGTTTTCCGACCTTCACTTGTTTTCCGACCTTCACTTGTTTTCCAACCTTACGAATAAAATAAGCTGGTTTTAAATTATTTGTTTTCAATAAGCTCGTCCGCAAATTGTAAATACATAGTACTTTGGCAAGCATTTGATTAATCACTGTCCAATGAAATTAAGTAAATAGCATCTATTTTTATGAACATTTCACATTACCTACAAACTTTTTGAATACAAATCAACGTAAGCTTTAAAAAAATACACGGCAAAAATTAAATAAAATTAGGCTCATGTATCAAGTCGTGCCAGTTTACTTATAATTTCGCCGCTCCGCGCATGTCACTGTTCGTAAACGCGTCCTTAATTTATGACCTGAGTTAATACAACATTGTCGTCTCTGATCCTTAATTAACTTTTAAGAGCCAAAATCCATTCGAAGACACCAAAACAATCGAATTTATTTTGTCTGCATCTAGATCGATAATAATTTGCAAGGTAGGAATAAAATAGTTGGCTACTATTGTAATTGCATTGTAGGAAAACGAACAATTGGAGGTTGCTCCCATGCGATGTGTATTATAATGGTACAGTCAGCATCAAAAGTCGATTAACACTATCATTTTTACATGTTATTAAATTGACAACAATTTTTGCAATAAACTGATTTTTAGCTTTTCACATAATAGACAAGAGTATATATTCTAAAAAAATTTCTTCTGCTGCAATTTTGAACAAATGTTTTTCTCAATAACTAAGATTAAAAAAACTGAAGTGTTAATCAACTTTTGATGCTGACCGTACATGACATGGGCGCGACACACAGTGGGCTGAAATTCGCGTTTCATAGACATTCAACTTTTTTTTTTAAGTATCGTTTTTTTTGCTTGGTAACGATTGGGAATACCTACTACATGCCTTATAAAATGAACTTTTAGGTTTATTATCGGAAACAGCGCCCTCAGATTTTTTTTCGAAAAAATTGGAATGGAGTCGGCATAATAAATGATTATATCTCCATTATCGCACAATTGCGCCTAATATCCTCTTAGGTTATTAGTATATGAATTATTTTGGTTTTTTTGACATACTCCATGCCAAGGTCAAACGTGCGTGATTTTTTTTTTTATCTTTAAAAAACAAAAAAAAAAATTTGTTTATTGTTTTGTTTTAACTAGTATCAAGCTTAACATGTATGTATATAGACTAGACATTTACGCAAATTAATTGTGTGCAATATTAGAAGAAGAATATGCGTACATAACTGCTGAGAAATATGTTGAATTGTACAACTGGTACTACATGTCATCAACAGTGCACACGATACTGCTTCATGGAGCCGAAATTATTGCTTATAACGCAATAGTACCGATTTGAAGTTTATCTGAAGAAGCTTCAGAAGCAAGGAACAAGGACTTCAGAAGATTCAGAGAACATCACTCACGTAAGAAGAGCAGAGTGAGTTCCAATGAAGATATTTTTAATTTCCTTCTTCTTTCGTCCGATCCGCTTATTTCAGCAGTACGACCAACGATGGATGCAAAAAAAAGAAACCTTTGTTTGATGAAACATTGGATCTGCTGAATCTTCAAATACCTGAATTCGAGTTTAGGGATATTGCTCAAATAAATTCTGACTGTGAGTTCGACTCTGAAGATAGTGATTCAGAATAGGCAATATTTTTTAATAATGTATTCAATTATTGATTGTTTTATTAATTTTATCATATATTTTTATTGTAAAAAATTTTTTCATCATATTTTTGGTTTTAATGAGATGTCATTAATTTTTATAATTATTTGTATTACACAACTACTAAAATTTAGTTTTAAGGGTATTTCTAGTACCACAAAAGAATTACAAAATGTGTCTTATGATGTTTAAAATGTATATATTTGACAAATATTACCAATTACATGTAATTTTAAGCCTAATTATACAACAGATATTCAAAAAGACAGTAGATAGTTAAAGTATTGTTAAATAATAATATTTTACTTAATTGGGGATTTTGAGAGTCGTTAGATAATTACTATATCAGCTCACCATTTGTACTACTTTACTTCATTAAATTTAAGTCGTTATGTGTACAGGTTTCTATACCAAACCAACCAACCAACAAATATTTAAAAATATTCTAAGATTTAAAATGTTTGTTTTAAAAATAACAGATATTTTTGGTTAGTTGTTTGTATAGAAATTATTGACTAGCATCTGCTCAGATATTAAGGGGCTTAGTAGACCTAAGTGTCCTTGAAAAACGCACGCACACATGTACAAATCGACGCGAACGCCGTCTGACGACGACGCCCATCACAATTATGACATAAAGCATACATGAGATTTAGAAGTAACGGTTTTGTGAGATTACGCCCTAGTATTCTAATAGATGGCGCGGTAACGATGCGCAAATAAGTTCAAGATCTAACAAACAATTAATTATGTAGTTACGTGTGACAACAAAATTATTTTTATTTCTTTTGAATGACTTGAATAAAATAAGGATGTGGGTGATTTTGAAATAAAACTGATTCAATGAAATTTAAAACATTTTTAACCGACTTCAAAAAAGGAGGTGGTGTATTCGACCCGTATGTATGTAGTTATGTATTTTATGTATGTATGTATGTTTGTATATATATTTGTACATTTTCTCAAAAACTGATGAACCAATTTTGATCATTCTTTCACTAATGTGATCTACATACTTCCAGGAAGGTTTTAGTATATAATACATTAGGTAATTATTCTTATGTAGTATGTCCGAAGTTAACATGCATAAATGTACTGCATCTCCGGCATTTCTACGCGAATTTTGATGATTCTTGTAGTCGGTGTATTCAATTCTTCAATGCACGAATGTTAATTGAATTTTTGTGGAGTAGGTACAATTAAAAAGAAAAAAAAAACTTAAAAAAAAACAACCGACTTCAAAAAAAACACTACAACGTGATTTAAAATAACTATAATTTCGGAAGTCGGTGTCAAAAAACGAAAATGCGGAACCAGCGACACCGACTTCCGAAATTAAAGTTATTTATAACTTTGCAGTGTTTTTTTTTTTTTAAACTATGAATTTTGGAAACATCTAAGAAAGTGCAGTGATTACGCATAAGTTAAGTATTTTCGACTTGATGTACAACTGTCACACTGACGTATGTGGACGACGTGTAAATTTGTATTCGAGTGTCCCCGGGTTCGATTCCGAAGATTACGAAATCGAGTTTTCTTTTTAAATTTTATTTAAATGTATTTTGAATTTTTAAATATATTTATTAAATATTTTTATAAATAACAAAAAAAAAGTATACAGAAGCAAGAAAGTCGACAATATCAACACGGAAGTTATTTCTAATGCGCATGTACCTACCTACACGTTTTCTAAGCTATTATAAAAATAAAAAAATTCTGACCTAATGTTTTTATTAACAGACCGCGACTTATTGATAATGGGTATAATGAAATAGGTAACAGATTCATCTGGAAATTGCGATGAAAATTATCAAAAGCAAGAGTTTAGATTTAAAATTGATTTTGTCTATACTTAGGTCAGAATTTTTTTGATTTTTATAATAGCTTAGAAAACGAGTAGGTACTTGCGCATTAGAAATAACTTCCGTGTTGATATTTTCGACTTTCTTTCTCTTGTAGACTTTTTTTTAGTTATTTATAAAAATATTTAATAGATATATTTAAAAATTCAAAATACATTTAAATAAAATTTAAAAAGAAAGTTCGATTTCGTTACGTTGGGAATCGAACCCGGGACTCTCGAACACAAATCTACACGTCGTCCACATACGTCACTGTGACAGTTGTAAGTGAAGTCGAAAATACTTAACTTATCGTAATGACTGCACTTTCTTAGATGTTTCCAAAATTCATAGTTTTATTGCAAAAATAAAAATATTCAGTTAAAAATAAAATGCTCATACTTTTTACTTTCGTTCATATTATGTTCGGCTTTTGTTTTATATGAACGTTTTGTAGTCCTCCTAACGGAATGTTTCACTATATTTCCCATTTATTTACAAATGATACCTAATTGATAACAAATTATTACGCTATTTTAACTTTGTTAGGTAGGTACGACACAAGTGAAACGACCGCTAGCTAGCAACGCACTCGTTTATTCGGGAGTTGGGACTCGCCGTACAATAGATGGCGCGCGCCTTGCACCCGTACATAACAAACTTAAAAGTATTTTATATTTACACGAAATAAAAATATTTACGGAAAGAAGATATGCAAATAATAATAAATAATGATACAAATAAAACTTAACAAAAACATAACAATTTTGACGGAAATAGTGCGGCGAAAAGAGCGACACGTCCGTATAGCATCAGGCCTCGGCCGGCAGTGTCGCTACACGGGCGTTCACGCACACATGCGCACTTTTTATGTTCGGAACTATGAATATTCGATTTACAAAAAAACTATTGTTTTAAATAAAAAAATAAAACACTATCATTTTAGTATGTTACTTGTAGAATATTCTGACAAAAAATCAGAATGATTGTATGTATATTAGTATGGTTTTTATTGTAAAAAGAAAGTTTTTTAGAGGTATCTTCATGATTTTTTTCTATCGTACCAAATTAGTTGTATTGTGTTTTCAAAACACTATCTATCTAGCATATATCCTGAAGAATATCATATATTTTTCTGATTTTATTTACTGTAGGCGATCATATACTTTTATTGTTTCGAAAACTACCGTTTTTTTGCGTTTAGCTCTAGTAAGCCCCTTAATGAAGTAATGCATGTTCAGATGTTAATGGTCACTTGTAGTGTAAGTATGGAACTTATTGACATTTTAAATTGTTCAGAAGTATTAGGTCACCTTGTCTGCTACAATATATCTGACGGCGACTGTACCACATCTTTAACTAAGAAAATTAAGAACTTTCATACAAACTTTTACACCCTACTAGGTGCGCCCCGCGGTTTCAACCGCGTAAATGTCGATCCCGTGATAATATCGGGATAAAAAGTAGCCTATATGTTAATCCAGGGTGTCAGCTACCTCAATACAAAATTTTTGCAAAATTGGTCCAGCCGTTTGAGCATGAAGAAGCAAAAAACAAATAAACACACACACACACTCACAAACTTTCGCCTTTATAATATTAGTGTGATTTAACCCATTTATGGTTCACAAATATTCAAGTAACATGGCATGAAATTCTAACCAACAGAAAACTGGTGGGTTTAATCCAACACCTATCACTTCTGTACAGTTTACACATAAAAGAACAGTTTAAAACAGATATTTCAAGTGACTTCTCCAACTGCGCTTGATGACCCCACAAAAAATATCATCAAATTAATTTCTTTTTTGTTTTATCATGTTTAGATATTGATACAGATCATGTCTGCGGAGTTTCACTACCTTATTTAATTTGACCCTGTATACTAGGTACTATTCTGAGTACTTATCACATACTAGCTAGTTAATAAAAAAAAGAAAATTAATGCTACTTAAAATCACAAGAATTTGTATTAACACAACAAAGTTTTTGATACCTAAGTTAATTCTTTCATCTTTTTCTCTTAAATTACTTAGATTGCTGTTTTAAATCAAACCATGGTAATTTTTTTCCTATTCTGTGAACCTCAGTAAAAGATTTTTAATTAAGCTATCAGGTGGTTTTAGATAAACTTTGACGATATTCTTAAACATTGTTGATGCGAATAATGTAAGTGTTAAGTCCCATACAGATAAAGAACAAGTTCGTCAAGAAGTGAAAGCAACTGACCTGGACTATAAAGTTCAGCTAGTTCTTGGGCTCCACGATGTCGCGGACCCCAGCGAGGTTGCTTACCCACCACGCTTGGTACTTGCGTATTAGCATTTGGGTCGTCTTCTGACATAGAATGCTCAAGTATTTCACGTTCAGTTTTGACCGGTGCCAACAACGTTGTAGCCATAGTACTAGCATAATCGAAATGTTCGCAACTTAAGCCACTAAGACCATCTCTTTTAGCACACGGAGGTATAGGTAACGGCAAAGCCATCACTTACGTTGCCAATGACAATAGAGAACTGAAACAATTATGAGTACATTAAAAACTATTTTCCAACTTGAAAAGTATTGCTTGATGAGCACCGATCTAAGTTCAAGTTTAAATTCAGAGCCACAAGTAATAATTAATTTAAAGTAAATCCTTACAAGATCACTGCAACGAGTAAATTAAAATGTAGGCAAATAAACGTAATAAACTTGTCTTCTTGAAGCACCAAACAGCAGCACCAATTCAATCAAGAAATGTCAAACAAACAAACTGTCAATGTCAATGCAATGTCAAGACTATGGAATTAATATGTACGAGTACAAATTCATAGAACGAAGACGAGACCAGCATAGCTATTCACAAACACTCGATACGCTTCCGTATCGTATCGATCGTTAATCATTGTTATCGTAGAAGTCTTCTAAACGCTGTTCACAAGTCCAAAACCCGAAAATTTTGTCAATTGAAATCAAATAGACGCCCGCTATTCTTTCAACAGCTATTTGCTGTTGAGGGCATGTCAAATCAAGTTATCGAAACGTCATGTTTTCGATACGATAGCCTGTCGTATGGTTGTGAATAGCTATGCAGGCCCCCATCATCTGCCCAGCCTTTTCCCAACTATTTTTGGGGACGGCTTCCACCAGTGTGTTATTCTCCGGTATTTCTGCATAACATCCGGGTCAGAAATATATCACTTTGCGAATTTAGGTTGGATGAAGTTAATTCGGAGCACGTCTTTTTTTAACTGCTCCAATAATAACCTAGCCCATGCTTCGTATAATAATCTCCCTAAAGTAAAGATCCCTGTACCATATTCTTTATGGTGTTTTATAGTGTTAATCTACATGCATGCCATAAATCCTCCATAATCACCCGGCCACGACTTTTGGCTTAGCGGCAAGCGGCGCGGGTTTTTTTTGTCTAGCATTGACGCTGCGAACGGTGCGTCGCGTCGTGGCATGGTTCATACATTTTGGTATATTTGTTTTTACCGCTCGCCGCGCCGCCCCACGCATTGGCGTATATAGGGTGGGGGGCCGGGTCGGCCATGCGGACTATATAGAATTTCAGAAAATGTTGCCTGAGACTGCGAATATCGTTGTTGTAAAGGGTTCAAGTATTTAAGAGCATAATTGTTATTGGAAATAAAAACTGAAAAGATAAATACTTACTTTAATCACAAATTGTACGTCTTTATCATATCCTTACATTCCTTACACGTGGTTTTAGCTTCATAAAAATCGTAATACCTTCATAGCCATAGCAACGGGTCGACAATTCAGCAAAAGCAACATTCCACTTGTTCACTTCAATAATGAATAGCGTGGAACCTGCTAAAGAACAATGTCAGATTTCGGCTCACACAACTTTTAAAACTAAATTCACACGGACACGAAGTTTTTACCTACAACAATTTAAATATAAAATTCCAACTTCTAAAAAAATATTTATTTCTTTTCGAGAACTGTTCGAAAAGAAAATCATTTTAATAAGTAATCATTTTACTAATCATGTTCTTGAATTCCAGGTTTTACTTTTTTTTAAATAAAAGTGTCAGGTAGTTACCTATTCTGCCACTGTAATCGATTATTCTAAATAATTAAAGCGATTTACTCTTTAGTTTTTATTTACTACCTCACAATTGTCTTTTATTATTATTATTTTTTATCTAAATAATACGTTCGTCGTGTTTATTAAAATACATTTATTATTTTTTAAAGAATATTAGAACGAAATTCAAGAAATCGATTTTCCTGATCTGCATTCGATAACTTAATCGCCTTGTAATGGCAAACAGCAGTTCGCCATTAAAAAAAAAAACTTGCAGTTCTGTCAAAATCGCGCGCGCCAGTTCCGGCCAGTTCAAACATGTTGTTGTTGTCGGTGTTTTTCTATGTGATTGTGTACGTTTGGTTCCTTCTCGAATTCATCTGCGTTTGCTTTATAGACTTATTGTGTTATATTCATACCACACATTTTGTGACAATGTACCATCAACGTAACGTTGTATTAATTGTGGTATAAATGTGTTCCGGATGGAACGGAATTTACTTGAATCTGACGATGTCCATTCATTGTTCCGGCAATGGACTTCACTTTCTGAGGTAAAGTACGATTTTTATTAATAGAATGTCAACTGTTTTAACAAAGCTAAATGTTAATTTGCAACACAACCGTATTTTGTTGGTTTTAGATTCCAAATGTCAGTGTTGTTTGTCATTACAGTTGGTTATTAAATAACCAACTGTAATGACAAACAACACTGACATAAATAAATTTTATTAAACAAACAAGTAGCAATGCGCCAACTGAATCAATTGTGCATCGAAATCTTTGTATTGGTTGCGGTCATTCATTGCATCGTGTAAAGTCTCACGCCTTAAATAACAGTTCAGAAAAAGAAGATGCTATCAGACGCGTGATAGAGCAACAATAACCTCCAATTTAAAATGTCTGAATAACTTCTTCTTTAGAAGTTCAGTGTAAAAGTGGATATTACAGAAAAGCTTTTCACATTAAACTACACAAAAAAACGTAAGAATTTTCACTGTCTATGACAAATTAATATTGAGCCAAAGTTACTATGGACATCTGACATTGTTCTTTGCCAACGGTTCCGAGTTTGCCATAGCCAATTAGCCAACTTCTGATTTTTTGTCGTGTATAGATGCCTTTATGGTAAAATTTATTAGTTGAATGGCAACACCAAATGTGATGTGGCAACCCAGCTTGTTAATGTTCTAGTGATGTTCTAAAAGAAGCAGGGGCGGACAGTACCGGGAACGTTTTTATGTCACTATAACTCTACCAAATCTAAAATGTTACCTCTTCCCTTCATAAGTTGTGGCAGCACGTGTTTTTTTTATTTTGTCGGTTTATATAAAGTTGTTTTTAATTAAACTGATTGTTACTAAAAATTGTTTAATTTCCTGTACCTATCCAAGCACCGTGACGAGTAGATAGAATAAGCTTTATTGCATGCCATACATTGTTACTTACAAAAAAGCACATACATATTTATTTAAATTATTTGAATTTAACTTGAAAATAAAAGGTTTCGTACTCCTGCTTCTGCGAGCCTCGTTTTTCTAGTCTATACTAATATTATAAAGAGGTAAAATTTGTAAGTTTGTAAGTTTGTATGTAATGGGTAATCTCTGGAACTCATAATCCAATTCTAACAATTTTTTAACTGGCAGAAAGCTACATTATTCCTGAGTGCTATAGGCTATAAATTGTTTCTATAGCATGTATATTAACCGAGCTATCACAACTTTTGTCTAGCAAGTCGGAAAAAAATACCACATAAAACAGAATTATTTGCGTGCGCTGCCTAAACAGTTGCTTAAAATGAAAAACAATGTATGGCTACCTGGTTCGTCTTCATTATTTCTACAAAAAAGTCCGCGATACCATATCTCTATCTTTTATATTTTATCTTTTATACTTCTTTTATTGCATTAAAAAAAATTTTTTTCGGTATACTTACGTTTGGTTGATTATTTGAGCAACAAAATATTAATTCTTATGACAATAAATTATTTCAGTATCACAAGAACATCATACAGATAAGATTTGCCATTTACAGTATATCAATTGGTCATACAGTTTCGGAGATAATATAAAATTACTAAAACGCAAAATGCCCCTAGCATAACTTTCATTGTGCAGACGTTTTACCTATTTGCCCATAGATGGCGTTCTGCAATTACGTCATTTTTCTGAATCGCGGTGTTAAGACTTTCCGTGGATTGATGACCCTCTCGAATTTTTATGCCCACGTTGTCGTTAGTTGGATTGGAGTTCCATACGAACGACGATTCGATTATGAGCACGGAGCTAATGAGGTATCTATTATCATATTCGAAAATATCGTAATTTCGTTGTTCGATTGTTTTCATTGTTTTGTATGTTCGTAGTTTCGTACTTCGTTCTATCGTAATAATCGATACGAGTTATTCGATATTACGATTGTTTTGTTTTGTAAAGGCGGACGGTGTTCGAGTCGCTCTCCCTTTGTTCGTAATTGTTTTCAAGTCTGTGCGTAGTTTGTCGAGAGCATGCCTAAAAGGAAATCTCAACTGTCCCGGCAGACATCACAGACAAGAGCCGCTCGAGTACGCCGTACGGAAGAATCTGCCCCTGAAAATGAGCAGCGCCTCTCGAGAAATAGAGAAAATATTTCGCAAGCACGCGCTAGAGAATCTAGCTCCGAGCGCTCACAGGGCCTCGCTAGCCAAAATGTGAGGACGTCGCGGGCCCGTGCTCGAGAATCTAGCGCTGAACGTGCGCAGCGTCTATCTGAGTTAAGGCAGCATGTCTCTGAGACAAGGGATAGGGAGACTAGCGCTGAGCGCTCGCAGCGGCTCGCTAGGCAAAATGCCATAACATCACAGGCCTAACAAGTCCCAGGGACAAACATTCTCTTTGGTTGGCTACGAAAAGAATGTTTTTCCCATGGGCAATTATATGTTGGTCTATCAAGAGTGGGATCATCCGAAAAGCAGATTATTCTGTTTCCGGAAAATAAAACAACCTCAAACATTGTATATAGAGAAGCTTTAAATTAAATAGATACCTAACTTAAATAAATAAAATAAGTAAAAGGCGACCAAGGGTTAAGTTACCTTGAGCAGAAAAGAGAACTTAGGTAATCTTTGAAGTTACTGATCTGATTCCAAACAATATTTTACTAATAAAATTAAATACAGTAATATCAATCGAGTGTTATCTTATGTTAAAACAAGAAATTTTCCGCGGACGAAGTCGCGGGCAGAAGCTAGTGTTTTATAAATGGAGTATTAGGCACAAGTTGAAAGTAATATTTTTGTGGGTGATAAACCTCAGTATAAGGAATCTAATTGTACCAGACAGAGGTTCTACTTCGACCTACAAAAAACAAACTGATTTCGGGAAAACCTTTTTTTGTTTTGTGGGTTCTATTATGATTTCTGATTAAATAAAAACGGGAAAATAATTGCGCCTAGAATTGCTTCATAAATCTGCAATACAAACAAAACTCAATTATACATGGACAGTTTTTTTTGTACGAATTATTTTCAGTATTTTTTATCTGGTGATTATTTTGTAAAGTGAATAATTCGGCAAACTTGTTATTGTTTAATGATGAAATGAAAAATCATGTCTTTGCCAATCGTTGTTTGTCAAGTAAAAATTTGCAAATTAATTTTTGGTGAACTGACAGCACCGATAGAAATCTTAAGTTCCATAGCATTAGCATTCCAAACAAACATTTTCTCTCTGACGGAGCTTTTATTACCTAACTCGTCTTCTTTGCATGTCGTGGTCTGCTTTAGAATGCTACCTCGTCATTTCTTCAAACCCTCCTCGGCCTTAACTAACACCAGCTGGGCAAGTGACTGAATGCGTGATGGTACGATACATGAGATCCTAATCCAACATCTATAGATACAGCGATACAGCCCAGCGTTCTGTTTCAAAGCTAAAAATACTATATGCGCATGCGCAACACGGCGCTCAACTCATAACACGGCATTTGTTTTTAAGAAAGTAGAGAGATCTTTTAGTTCTCTTGGTTTAATTTGTTAGTGGTTTTGGCAAAATCGTCTTATTAAACTGAATATTATCATAATCATAATACCGGATTCATTGACGTCATAATATTTGTTGGGGAAGTAAATTATGTCGGTAAGTACCTATATTTACTACCACAATACAATGAAGAGAAATAGCTGTCAACAGAAGTTAAGCTATTACAATTCATTTCTTTTTTAATTCTTAAAAAAATTGCAATATGTACGTAGGTACCTACATATTATAGAGGTACCTACGTATCTACCTATGTCCACATATTTTCATACTTAGTTGGAAAGGAGGTTTAGGTAGATAAGGGTAGTAAATAAATAAATAAAGTCCTCCTGCGTCATGGCGACCAATCTCAGCGTAGACTACCTTCAGCGCGGGAGATATTACACACAATGACAAAAGTAATGTACATGTATTCACAACAAATGCCACCATCGCCAACTAATCATTGAATTTAGCTACCTATCATGAAGTATTCGAAGTTAAGGATAGAAAGGGGCCGAAGTGGGTAGGAAGAGAGGGATTAGAAACCTTAGATAGAGGACGAACATGGGGTTTGCGCCACAGAGAAGGAAATACTCCGGTGGGGAATTTTTAACAATGTGGGTAATCGGGGGTAGGAGATGATACACCATAGTTATGACACACCCCGGACACTCCATATATTTACTGTGATACAACGCTCGCAAAATAATAGGTAGGTACGTATGAATGTGTGCGTGAAATCTAGTAGGGCTGGCAGTCGTGCGTAGCGTAAAAAATGGCGCGGAAAGCGAATGACGACGGCGCTGCCCGAACGTGTGCATTATAATGAAGTGACCTTGTACAGACGCCAGCACATCAACCTACACCTAACTGTCACATTTTCCCAATCAACTTTGAACCTTATGTTTCAGTGATAAAGTTGAAAATCTATTAAAGAAACTTGACAGATTGTAGTAGGTTGATGTGCTGGCGTCTGTACATACGAGCAGCGTTCAATTATTTATTTATAAAGTCGGGTTCGTAATGAAATAAAATAGTAGATTGTACAACTAAGGCATAAAAGAAGCTATTTTACCCCGAGACGCCACCAAAGATAATACCGCCACGAAACTATAATTTTTTTTTTTTAATTTTAACATTTGTCATTCGACTTGGGTACTTCATACTGCCAAGTCATAAAAACGTTTCTTTGCGTTTAATAAATGACAACTATTTTACCTGATTTTATTAAATTAACAATAGAAAACACGGAAGTGGTATAAATTAAAGAAAATTAAATAAATCGCGACTTTAATCTGCGAAGTTTTATTGCGCGTGTGGCTGTTGGGCCTGATTACCTTAGTCTCAGAAAAAAAAATTACTTTATGCACTAGAACATAAAAAGCGATTTTATGTCGCCTAAGCACAACGTAAAGACGAACTTTTAGAGCATGAGAAGTGAAAATAATATTAAACTAGTTATTATGTTAAAGAGGTTAATTATTGATTGAATAATCAATAATAAAAATAGAAAAAAAAAACAAAAATTACAAAATAAGGTTCGTAGGTAGGTACCTAACTAAATATTGCTTACACTAAAATATTTTCGTTTAAATGACTTACTTATCTCTAAATGATCGGTTATTAAATCGCATGGTATTAAAAATTCGAAATCTTACAAACAATAGGACGCCGCGCGCCGCGACAAAGTTAGTGCGCACTACTCACAGAAATCTAATTAATTACATTTCTATTGTACTACTTTTCAAATCGAAGAATGAATAGAATGGGAAAGAAAGAGACATAACTAAGACAATAAAGAGAGAGAGAGAGCAATAATTTAATAGTTGGTATGTTAATATTACGGAAGTTTTAATTGTTCTAAAACGAAGAAAACTTAAAAATAAATGAATAATAGAGAAAAATTGAAAATAAATTATCACAACACTGACTTAACTTGTTTGTCTGTAGTATACTAGCTTTTATTTTATATGGGTTTAAAGGGTATTTGAGTTGCTGTTCCTTACCTTCTTTCATGTTTCGGGAACCGAAATAAACTTCTGTCTTTATCGTTCCTTGATGAAGATAAACATCCATATAATGCACAATATCCAACCATCGTGAATTCGTGATTAAATAAATAAATCTTTTTGATCTCTTCCGGTTCAACTGTGATGAAACTGAAAGGATTAAGTAATATAAGTACTTGCTTATATCTTGTTGCATAGATGTTTGAAATAAAGTTTAAAGTAAGTAATCATCATAATCAAACATTAAAAAAATATGATGTTCAAAAAACATGGATTTAAGTATATTTTTAATTTCATTGATGCCGAAAAGAAGAGCGTTCGTAATTATTTTTGTTTCCAGAATACCTCTCAGATAGAGAACTACTAATCATTACTTAACGAAAATGTCCGGGGTTTTCGAAGTTTTTGTCCGGGGGTTGGAGGTGATGGTAGCCCTACTCAAGGGTAAAGGTGACTTCCTCTTGAGCGAGCTTTAGGGTCAGTTCACACCGCGACGTGACGCGGCGCGCAGTTTTCAAGATAGCAATACAATTATAGACCTTATCTACTACCCAAAAAGGTACACATCAGTGAGGAGGGCCGCGAGGCGCCGCGCTGCGCCGCGCGGGGCGTAGCGCGACGTAGTAGGCTAGGCACACAGAATTGTGTACCTTTTTGTGTAGAAGGTAAGGTCTATACTTGTATTGCTATCTTGAAAACTGCGCGCCGCGTCGCGTCGCGGTGTGAGCTGACCCTTAGATAATCCCTCGCTGCACTCAAGATAATATTCCCTTGCTTCGGGAGTTAACTCAGGGCTGCCTCATCGCTACGCTCGGGAGCCCTAAAATCTTGCGTTACGTTCGGGATTCAATACCTACTGTTATATAAGATTAGTGCTGTATCTGCTTATTAGAACCTATATACCTAGCACATAAACGTGGGTTAAAAAGCAGGCATCGCGTTCCCCGATTGACTATCTACCTACCTATTTATCCATCTTGCTGAGATACTCTTATCATACCGTAGGTACTAAACCAAACGACATAAAATGTAACGTACCTATATTACCTAGGTAGAGATAAACCATTTTAAAAATAAACGCCCCTCCACTACTTGTTGCATACACATTTCAAATGTTTCATTTGTATTGTATAGAAATTTTAGTGGAGGGGCGTGCATTTTTAGAATGGTTTATCTCTACCTATATATTTACCACCGCCCGAGTTGAAAACATGTAAGTACCTAGGTACACGGACATAATAACTATACTTTACTTTTTCAGGTGATTATGTCAAGGTACAAGCAACCTAAAAAGCTGGAGACCCTAGCATTAGGTAGACTTGGAGATTGGGTGGCTCAACAGGCTGAGGAGTTAATGTTGCCAATTACGATGCTTACGCAGCGAGATACTAACGAAGCCCAAACAACACTGGCGCGCAATGTTGAGACCATACGGACGTATTTAGATATTAACGTTCCTTGGATGTTGCATGATTTATTGGTCCATGAAACTATCAGAGCATTGTCAGAACTCCTTGAGAAAACTAAGCAGGCATTAGGATTTCGACGTAGCATGGGGAAATTTGTCAGTCAAATGAATGTTATTATAAAAATGGCAGAAGTGTTATTTACCAAAAATTTAACTGTAGTTTCTATTGACACCATTCCAAAGATATTTCGGTCCGTATTTTATTCCAAGTTAAACATGCTAAACGGACTCGTATGCCTTAATTTAGGTTCCCTATCCGGAGGTTGGAAAACTGTAGATATGGAGGGTACCATAATTAATTCTTTAAAGGAACTACACTGCTTAAAGTATTTAACTATGAATTATGACTGTACAAATAACATATTACAATGTATAGTTGACAATTGTAAATTATTAGAAAAATTGGACGTGTCTTGTTCGAAATTCGTTGCCAATGACAGTATGGATATTGTTGTGAAATTTAAAAACTTGAGAAGTATTCAGTTATACAGAACTTTTGTGACTTTAGAGGGCTTCCTTAAAGTGCTTTTAAAGTGCAAAAACATCGAAGATATTGGTAGATGTGACGAAATCGGACGACTTTTGGAGCACATTGACTTAAATTATTCTGAAGTGTTGACATTTAATTTGAAAACATATGTCAGTCGTTACGCGACAAGCAATCAATTGCAGTTAGCAATACAAATGTGTCCCTTTATAAGAAGTATGACCATATTTCACAACAGAGACTTGCAAAGTGATTTATTGGTTCTTATAGGCCTAAGCGATCTTAGAGAACTTAAATTGTTATCATGCGACTTCTACGCAGATCAGATAAAACAAGTTCTTCAAGTAAAGGGCTGTAATCTTGTTAATTTACACCTGGAGCATGTTGATCAAATTGATATAAATGCTCTGATGTATATTAGTCAAATGTGCCCTTTTTTAGAATCCTTAACATTATACAATTGCATCTTAATACAGCACACGTCCTTTTATACAAAAAATCTAGAAATAGCACCATTTCGTAACCTTAAAAAGATTACTTGTGTATCTACTTGTTCAGAAGAGCAATTATTATTTATTTTAACAAATTGCTTGAATATACAATTCATTCACTTAGGCACCGCAATACAACTTACCGACGAACTAATGTTCAAAATACTAGACAAAAATCCACTCATTTATTTAAAAGAACTCCGTATAATGCAGTCCGATTTCTTAACAATGATTTCCATAGAGAGAATCATACAAAGCTGTATGAGTTTAGAGGTATTAGTAGAGTTAGAGAGTTGGTCCCTGTTAACTGAAAATGATCGTGAATATGTTAGAAATTATATAAAAATTAACAATTATAACATAGACACATCTCCAATCAGTAGATATGAATAATTTTAGGTAGGTAAGCACTTTTCCTTATGAGATTTGTTCTTCTGGAACAAATCTAACTTACAATTAGAAAGATAATTCTAATGATTACTTATAATTTTGTAGATACGAAGTACCTGTTATAGTCGTGAATCATATTTTGAATTTTTTGGTCAAGATACAACCTGACACTGACCTGAAAATTGCAAAAAACGTAAGAAAAATTGAATTTTGCGAGCTAAAACAGTGCATTCACCTTAACTTAGTCATGAAAACTTAGGTGAAGTGAGCTGTTAACAGTGTCAATCCCTTGCCAAGAATTAAGTGGAATCAGCTCACATCACTAAGTTTTCACGGTGTGTTTTTACATTTAGACACTGACCTATAATAAACAAGTTCCTAAGTACGCTGGACTTCATATTATGCATAACAAAATGAAGACATTTGATTTTCGCCATTTTGGCGCTGACAGCAACGTAAGCGTAGGTACGTGGAACTAATCTTTGGATAGCGAGTTTTACCAAGACGCGCATACCACAGTTCTACTGTGCGCATACTCTAATGGTAATAAAAATGTTCTAAATTTAATTATCTCGTAGTAAACACAAAATGCACTTATTCAACGATTATCAAACATCTGATAATTTTATTCGAGGAATAATTTTGAAATTTTGACAGTTACCTATTTCATACAAAGAGGGGTCCGTGGCTGAATAATAATAACAGCCACACAGGTCGATCGATCAGGTTAAGCTACGCTTGCCGCGGTTGGTCTGTGGATGGGACCGTTTTAACATACCGAGACCCCTCCGTGCCACCGTTGGTCCCGGGCTCCCGGAGTCTCGGCTGTCATTTGTGAATCTTTGACAGTCGTTACGGGTAGTCAGAAGCCCGAAAGTCTGACAACCAGTCTTACCGCCCATTGTGCCACCCATTGTAAAGTTTATATATTTATGTCTGTAATTTATATGCTGTACATAATAAAGAGTATTCTATTCTATTCTTACCAAGGGGTATCGTATTACCCAGTAACTGGTTTGTGGAGGTCAGCTATCTGCCCTCCACAATCCAGTTACCATGGAGCGACTGCCCATGCAGTCGCTCCATGTAAAATACTGGTATTTAGCTGCATCCGGTTAGACTGGAAGCCGACCCCAACATAGTTGGGAAAAGGCTAGGCAGATGATGATGATGACCTGATTCATACAAAAACTGTCAAACGTCAATTTTATTCCTCGAATAAAAGTTATCTGGGCCCTATTTCTCGAAACTTATTCGGACCATGAACGAATATTTTTTACAAGTCCTACTGTGTGCGTTTCTCGAAGCTACGGTAGTAAATAGTACTCGTTTATGCCTGAGTTATACACTCTGCTTTTCACTTCGATTGCGAGAAAATGAAACAGGCATAAAGTCTACAGTACATAATTAATCAAAAATATTGCATCCATAGCTAATTCCCGCCACCACAGATAATACCGCCACGAAACTTTTTTTTTTTTTTTTAATTTTCAGCATTTGTCATTCGACTTGGGTACTTCATACTGCCAAAAAATGAAAACGTTTCTTTGCCTTTTTAAACAATAAATGACAACTATTTTACCTGATTTTATTAAATTAACGATAGAAAACACGGAAGTGGTATAAATTAAAGAAAATGAAATAAATCACGACTTTAATCCGCGAAGTTTTATTGTGCGTGTGGCTGTTGGGCCTGATTACTTTAGTCTTAGAAAAAAAAATTACTTTATGCACTAGAACATAAAAAGCGATTTTATGTCGCCTAAGCACAACATAAAGACGGACTTTTTGAGCATGAGAAGTGAAAATATTATTTACTAGTACGTCTATGAATTTACCAAACAAAATGTAAGGGCGTTCGCTACTAGCGTGCGCACGCGGCGGGTGCACGCGGCGGGTGCACGGAGCGGGCGCTGCTGCGGTGTACCTACAAACTTACAAACCCGTCGCACGCGTCCGCGCCAGAGAGCGCTGCTCATAGCGTCCGCGCCAGAGAGCGCTGCTCATATTATCTTTCAATACAAACAGCAGCTTACTGCCCGGCTACGAATTTTGGGCTAGCGGCAAACGGCGCGGTTTCTTTTGTTTAACGCTCAGAATACAGACTGTATTCAGAGGTTTAACGTTGACGCTACAAGCGGTGCGCCGTGGCATGGTTCAACATTTTGGTATATTTGTTTTTACCGCTCGCCGCCTCGCGCTAAGTTGCCGCTGACAGCGGCGAGGTCGTGGCCAGGCCGTTAGCGCGGGACAGCGAGCGATAAAAACAAATATACGAAAATGTATGAACCATGCCACGACGACGCGACGCCTCGCTCACAGCGTCAACGCTAGACAAAAGAAACCGACCCGCTTGCCGCGCCGCCTGCCGCTAAGTCAAAAGTCGTGGCCGGGCGGGCGGGCGGCGCCGGCGTGTCGTAGCGAACGCCCTAAAATGTGGTCTGTCGGATACTTCCGACAGTGAAGGAGATACAATAATAATGTTTGAGAAACTCCCAAACAGAATGTCTTTTGCTTCTAATACACTTCTTAAAACCATTAGCTTTAGATCCATGGTAAATTAAATTTAATTAGATAAAGCAACCCACTTTCATCGCCAATGGCAAACGACAAAATAAAACGAATCAAATGACGGGAACTTTTCCGTATTTTTTTTTAATAAGTAAAGAGGCGTGGTAATAATATATAATAATATTCAGCCAAGCCAGCATAATATTGTTTATTGTTGTAGTCTGCTACTATTAGTTATTAGGGCAGTAGTACCTGTTTTTGAGAAACAGGAAATATTAGGACTTGTAATTTTTACAATAATAACTATTATACTAGTAAGAGGCCAGCACATCAAGCTACCCCAATCTGTCAAATTTTCCCAATTGAATATGAACATTATTACTTTGTGTAAAGTTGAAAATCTATCAAAGAAATTTGACAGATTGGATGTGCTGGCGTCTGTACCTAAACTAAGGCCGGCCGCAAACGTCCGGTTTCCTGATTCGGAATTCAGATTCGGAAACCCGAATGCACGCATTTCATACAAAATGTATTCTGAGTTGTGTGAATCTGAATTCCGAATCAGGAAACCGGACGTATGCGGCCCGCCTCATAGTTTCAAGAAATAGGGCCCTGGCGATGGAAAAAGAAGAGTGGAGCGCGTCTTCGTGGATGGTGATATCTGTATAAAGCATTATTTATTTATTTACAATAAAATTCAATTTTAATATTAGGTACCTATCGAAATACAAAGCAAATACGAGTACAGATGGCGTAAACATAATTAAAAACTTTAGGCATTTGCTACCTACATTCTTTGTAATTGTTCTAGCTTAGTAAAAGCATTAAAAATTATTTTAAAATAATATGTTATTTTGTAGAGCTTGACTAGAGCATCATTCATTGAGTTTTTAATTTAATTTTTAAACGTTTTAGGGTTGGGTATTGATAGTCTCTTCGAAGAACTTACAGCTAATATAAAATGTTCTTAAACAATAGTCAATTTATAAGTTTCCACTTTGGTAAATAAAACATCTAATATCTCAACCTTAATTTCTTTTTGTTTTATTTTTTACCGACTTCACAAAAAGGAGGAGGTACTATGTTCAGCTGTTTGTATGTTTTTTATCATCATTATTATTTTTATTTTGTATGTTTGTTCATCGAATACTCCGCCAATTGTCGATAGATTTTCAAAATTCTTTTTTTGTTCGAAAGTAGATAGTTCTGAGGTGGTCCCATTGTCACCAAGTTAGGATCTGATGATGGGATCTTAGAGAAATCGAGGGCAACCCTGAAATTTTATAGGCTCACTTATTGTTTTTCGCATATTTTATGAAGTATCTTGTTTATTTGCGTATGGTTGTCACCATCTCAGGTAGCTGGGCTGATGATGGAAGGTACAACTCCTAAACAGTAAGAAGTTACTCAAACAGGCAAGGACTGTTTTTACCGACTTCACAAAAAGGAGGAGGTACTATGTTCGGCTGTTTGTATGTTTTTTATCATCATTATTATTTTTATTTTGTATGTTTGTTCATCGAATACTCCGCCAATTGTCGATGGATTTTCAAAATTCTTTTTTTGTTCGAAAGTAGATAGTTCTGAGGTAGTCCCATTGTCACCAAGTTAGGATCTGATGATGGGATCTTAGAGAAATCGAGGGCAACCCTCAAATTTTATAGGCTCACTTATTGTTTTTCGCATATTTTATGAAGTATCTTGTTTATTTGCGTATGGTTGTCACCATCTCAGGTAGCTGGGCTGATGATGGAAGGTACAACTTAAGTGTTTACTTCCTTAACAGTAAGAAGTTACTCAAACAGGCAAGGACTGTTTTAGTAAATTGTTTGGATGTTTGATAGGGCATTTGTCACATTTGGTCTCATGATCATCAAGTCATGACCTGATGCTGCAGTCAGGATAGTCTGCAGAGTACCTAACTCCTCGACAATTAACAGCAGATATATCGTGTTTAGGCTTATTGAAAAGGGCTCGATGTGTGGATAAACGTACTGTTAATGAGGAACACCGAAGTACATAAAGACCTGATGCTGAAGCCAGGAGCATCAGAAAAAGTACAAACCTTGAAATAACAGCACCGTAATCGTGTTTGGGCTCATTTTAAACAGGACTAAATTTTAAGTTCAATGCAATGTTGACATAAGTCTGGCCTGATGCTGCAGCCAGGATTATCAGCTTCTAGTCTAAAAACATCAGGTCAGGATTCGATGATGAGATCCTGGAGAAATCGAAGGAACTCTTCAAATATTATAGGCACACCTATAGCGATTTGGGTATTTTTTATAGTAACTCGTGCACTTGCTCTCGGAAAGCACGATTTGGTGAAGTGGAACTGATGATGAAGACCACAGATGGCCACCGGAACTACTCAATAATATCTTATAAGTATTTCACGGGTTGCGATTCGATTACTTTAATATGGTTGCTAAGCAATTCATGCTCGTCACAATGTGAATGGTGATATGGAGCTGATGGTGGACCTGGAGAACTCCTCAACAATTAACTTCCTTGCATCGGGAAAAGCAATATTTTGTTTGTAAAAGGCGATGATCGCTAGGCTATTGTAACTTAGATAAATTATAAGCAGACCCACTAAAAAGCGTGAAATAAAAACTTTTTAAGAAAAAAAAAACCGACTTCCAAAAAAACACTACAAAGTGAAAAATAACTTTAATTTCGGAAGTCGGTGGCAAAAAACTAAAATACAGATCCAAAGACACCGACTTCCGAAATTAAAGTTATTTTTCACTTTGTAGTGTTTTTTTGGAAGTCGGTTTTTTTTTTTCTTAAAAAGTTTTTAAACAGACGCTAGCACATCAAGCTAGTCAAGCTAACCGAAACTGTAAAATTTTCCCAATCTAATTTGAACCTTATTTTATAGTGATAAAGTTGAAAATCTATTAAAGAAAGACAGATTGTAGTACCTAGCTTGATGTTCTGACGTCTGTAGAATGCATTTCAGTCACGCAAACTTCCAAAATCTCGTTAGATTCCACATTTTGACCACAAAGCTGTGGTCAAAATCTGGAAATCTCAAAAAACGGCACATAGCAGATTTTGGTTTGACAACGATGATATGTGTTTTGTGCCCATGTCTGTCAAGATAGTACCTAGATATGGGAAGACGATTCTGCGGTTTTTTTAAGATTTATAAGGTGTCCGTGTTAGAATCATGCCCAAAACATTAAGGAGTGGTGAAGAATAAGAAGTGGTATACATTGTTGCCAACATTGTTATGTTATTCTGTTGCATAAGAACTATTTGTTGAAACGCACTCAAAACCAAGATGCTTAGAACTGTTATAGCCCGCGAAATTCAATTTTTCTTACGTTTTTTGCAATTTTCAGGTCAGTGTCAGCGTCAGGTTGTATCTTGATCAAAATATGATTCGCGACTATAACCGGTACGTATTTACAGAATTATAATAATTAGAATCATCTTTCTAAGTTAGATTTCTACCGTTAAGAACAAATCTCGTACGGAAAAGTGTTTATGGTAGAAATCTAACTTAAAGAGATATATTAATGATTTTAATGACTATAATTCTGTAAATACATGTCTATTATAGTCGCGAATCATATTTGGATCAAGATACAACCTGACACTGATCTGCAATTTGCAAAAAACTTAAGAAAATTTAAATTTCGCGGTCTACCATGTCACATTCATGGTATCGTGGTCACGTAGGTTTCGAGGGGGTGAAGCAGACGCGGACAGGTAAGAGGCGCGCGGGGCCCCGCGCTCTGCCGCACATTTAATTGTAATTTTTAGTTTGTTTCGAAAGACGCGGTTTTCGGTTCATTACGACTAAAAACAAAAGAGCACGTACCTATAGTACACCAATGATGTATAAAACTATAGATACGTTGTCCGCACTCTAAAATGGCAACATGAAATGAAGCCAATTGGCCACATTGCGTTCAGTCACGCACCAACCTGTCGCGCGATGCGCTAGTGTTTGTTTTTAATTTATATCGTGTGTGAAAAGTGTGAAAACCTGTGCAAAACATAAAGAAAACATGCCGTCGTGTGTTTTCAGAGGACGTACAAATTATACCCCAAAAGTTAAAGACAAAAATGTGTCATTTCACGCGTAAGTTTACAAAACTACATTATTTTATTTTGTACGACGCTGCGTCTAATGGCGGCCGGCGCATGAAGTTAGTAGTCACGTGACGTTAGGGGAGGTTGGGACACTATTATACCTACAAGTTTTTTTTGGTTGTTAGAATTTATAATATTGTTTGAATATAACATTATTGTTTTCCGTTTCATTTTAGATTGCCTACAGATGGGCTGATAAAAGAAAAGTGGCTTAACATAATAAGGGTTCAAAGACGTGAAAACGATTGGCTACCAACTCCCTATACTAAAATACTAACTACATTTAAAAGATATAATATTGGTATTACTTTATTGGTAAAGTAGGTAACACGGTACAATTATCAATTATTTTATTAACTCTAGAAAATCGAGTGTCCTTTTTTCCCCATATGCCTCTGATAGCTACGTCACTCATGCGCTCGACCAATGAGCATGTAATTTGACAATTACTTATCCTGTGACGTAACTGAAGATGTTTATTTATCTCCCTCTAGCATCAGGCATCCCGCCGTACGGTGTCATATTTTCTTTCCCTTTCTTTACGCGTATAAGTAGTTATCTAGTATTTTCGCCGTTTTTAAGCGCCGAGCTGTTGGTTGATAACCGTGTCTATATATAATACGTCATTGTAGTACACGAACTTTATTGAGGCTGGATTTGATGCTGGAGGGTTATAATTAAGACTTTTTGCTTGTTAAAATTCTTCTCAGAATATCCGGCACAAAACTATAAAATATTACGATTAAATACTTTTAAACAGCACCAATGTACACATAGATTTTCTATGAATGTACACCATTAAACAATTGTTACCCGTATGGATGGTTGTTGAGGGGCCCGTGGCTAAATAATAACAGCCGCACAGGTCGATCGATCAGGTTAAGCTATGCTTGCCGCGGTTGGTCTGTGGATGGGTGACCATCTTTACATACTGGACCCCTCCGTGCCTCGGAAAGCACGTTAAGCCGTTGGTCCCGGCTGTCATTTGTCGATCTTTGACAGTCGTTACGGGTAGTCAGAAGCCCGAAAGTCTGACAACCAGTCTTACCAAGGGGTATCGTATTACCCAGTAGCTGGGTTGTGGAGGTCAGATAGGCAGTCGCTCCATGTAAAATACTGGTATTCAGCTGCATCCGGTTAGACTGGAAGCCGACCCCAACACAGTTGGGAAAAGGCTAGGCAGATGATGATGGATGGTTGTTATAAAACATGGAATGGAGCAGTATTAGTCTTGGTTGGTACCTACCTCAAAAATAAAATTTAACAGTAGGTAACAGTGATAGTGGAAAGAATACACATTTATCTGTTAATCTAATACAAACAAGTAGTTTAAATTTTATTTCATAAGTCCATTTTATTTTCTGGCACATTACAAGGGTTTTTAAGTGTGCTATTTGTCTTGGTTTTTGACCTCTCTAATTCTTTGTGATTAGGTACTAGTGCAAACATATACACAGGATATATGCCATTAGGAAAGTTAGCTTGTTTACATTGCTTGATTCTCTTCAAATGACACTTTTTAAATATTCTAATGTATTGCTTGTATGTTCGTGTGACTGATGAATCAGTAGAATCCTTTTCTATTTTCCCAGATGAAGTAACATTTTCTTTTACAACAATGATGCCACTTGCAGATAAAGAATCCCTGAAATGAAGAATACATTACAGTCATTAACTGAATATTCCAATACCTAATAATAATTTAGGTATAGATGTTATAGGTAATATAAGTAACAATATTTTGAAATAAGCTACCTGCATCGTATGAGATAAGCCTCTAAATCCTCATCTGTAAGATATCCTAGTACCCACTGATTCCAAATTACATCATATTTCCTTGAAGGTATAAACTCTTGCAAGCCAATCTTATGCAAGGTGCCTAATTTCGAGCAAAGCTCTCCCACATACTCTTTTATGGAATTGACAAATTTTTCATCAGGTTCCACAACATCAACTAGATCAAAATGAGGTAATAATAATTGTTTTGTTATTCTACCAATGCCAGCACCACAGTCTAATGCCGTGTTCGTAGAAGGGGGATTGTCAGAAGAAAGTAAAGACTTTAAGAATAGTTCCGATCCTTCAATGTCTGCATTCGAAATAAATCCAAATCCCCCAAGTACTCCATCGACCGTAGGTGGAATGTCTGCCCAGTATTGTAAGGATTTTTTATAATCAATATTAAAAACGTCATTGTTGTCGTTCATATTGATGCAATGAATCAAAGTACCTACCTATATATGACCTATATTGAGTACTAATGACTGAGTAGGATTATGACACAGTTTGATGTCATAGGCTATTTTATATATATGTAATAGGACATACAAAGCTCACACCACTGCTGGCAATTGCTTGCAATAGCAAATAATGAAATGCTAGTCTAAAATTATGTTTACTGAACTGAAGACAAGTTTATATTATAGTACTCTGTGAGACAGACTCATTTATTATATTTCATTAACGCGTGATAACTGACAAGTGGCAACTGACATAACATACTTCAAAAAAGTCTGTCACTATTGTCACTTTTCAATATGATTTGTGACAGTTCAGTGTGACAGGTTCACAAAAAGAGGGACTATCGGTTAACCACCCGGCCACGCCACGACTTTTGGCTTACCAGCAAGCGGCGCGGTTTCTTTTGTTTAGCGTTGACGCTGCGAGCGGTGCATCGTGGCATGGTTCATACATTTTTTTTATATTTGTTTTTACCGCTCGCCGCCCCGCGCTAAGCTGCCGCTGAAAATGGCGAGGTCGTGGCCAGGCCGTTAACGCTACCATCTATTTTTCACAACGTTTACCACAATTGTAAAAATTGATGGTGGCGTTAGTTCCGATTTTGGTCACGCGCCGAAAGATCCTTGCACATCTATCACCAGTTCACCACCAGTAACTTGTATGCAATCTCAGGCGCCATTGTGGGCGCCAGCCTCCATACACACAGTTCCGTAGGTAATAAGTAATACGGGCTGGTGTCCGCAACTCCACGTCTATGCACGTATTTTGCGTACGGGTGCCGTAGGTAGGGGTAATAGCCGCAGGCAAGTAAAACACCTAAATGTAGGTAACTACTGGAAAATTTAAACATCTGTCATGATGGTAAAATCCAGTTTATTAATGTTCCATGTGTTCCATTTTTCGCCACGTTGACAGAGTGGCATGCATGTCAGGCTGTGGATTTTTATTTTTCAGATTTAAAAACCGCAGCCATGCGTAAGCATGTCATTCAATTTTAACCTTTTGAACGCCAGAGTATAATAAACGTATCGCCGTACCCCTGACGCCAGGCCACTTTAACAAAACAACACGCACACACACTTAAAACAACAAATTTCTCTATATTGGTGATTTATTTATATTAGTTTCATGCAATACAATATAGACGGAAGCTTAAACTTTTAAATTATATAAATAAAAACACACAAAAGTAATGATTAATGACAAATAAAAAGTTTTTGTTACCTATCTGACGGAAAATCACAACAACGGATTACGGAATATTCTCGTAATTTATAACGTTCAAAATCTAGTTGCAGTCTCATCTCGGCAATTAACAAATGTCAACAATTATCAAAAGTCATGATAACTTCATGTCAAAAGTGTAGATTAGAGGAATATTTTACCAATTTTTGACGGATTGAGACCGATTTCCGACTGTGAACATTTTAAAAAATTACGAGATTTGCCCTCTTCTCAAAATTCTCGTATTGTGTGAGGGCAACACTGATCATCGTTCTTATTTGGTCTTTTCTATACGTCAAAAACGCGAGTCGAGACGTTTTCAAAATGGTTTGTGAAAATATTTTTCATCTTTTTAAATAAAACCAATCTTCTTAAAATGATAGATTGTCGAGGGTTAAAACAAATTAGTGAAATTAATTATATTGTTGAATTTATATATTTCTTGACGGAATGCTGTATGGAAGTCGTACAACAAGACCGGCCGTAGGCCATACCCCAATGTTATAATGTTTTGGTGCTAAATGTGTTTGGTTCAACAATGTGTTTGTAACATTGTGTTCAAATATACTTAGTAATTTTCGTTCTTTCTGATTATGTGTATATTTAGTGGAGTGAAATCACCAGTTTGTTGTTCAGTAAGTGTTATCCTTTTTTATTTCAGGGTAAGGTTAAGTGCTCTGAGTTACGCACTAAGGACAAGAAGGAGCTGTTCAAGCAGCTCGAAGAATTGAAAACAGAGTTGACAAATCTTCGTGTTGCTAAAGTCACTGGAGGTGTTGCATCCAAACTCTCCAAAATGTAAGTTTTCATTGAATTTCGTCTAGTTTGGGGCTCACTAGTTAATAATAATATATTGTATTTAAGCTACTCATGTCGTCCGAACTTAATGTTAACAAGTGAATCCTGCTTACTGTGTATTACCTGGACAATAAATATTTTTATACTTTTTTCTATTTAATTTGTCTGTTAATTAAATTGCTCAAACTTACGTACTTACCATTATTAAATTTCAGAATAAATAAACTCTTACTATATTATTCAATGGTGTTGAATAGGGACAATATCACAGCTGGCTCGCTTCTTGAAATTCTGTGCTATATTGAAATAATTATACTATTATGGACATACTTGTCCGTACAATTCTTGCATATATTTACCTACATTCCTGCCCAGCGCTGTGGGCAGGAATGGACAGTATTTTTCATTGTTGAAGGTTTTAAGGTTTTTTTAATTTGAATGCACAACAAGCATAAATAAAGTTGTGCTTCTTTCATTAACTAAGTTTCAAAGAGGCCTATGCATTTGAAAGATAGGTCAGAGAGTCATCTTAGGAGCGGCCAATGAATAGTATTTATCTATACAATCCTTTGTCTTATTCTAGTCAAATCAGTTGTTACTGCTAGGTTTAAAGAAATAAGAATTTGTGTTGTTTACTCATACCTATTCTGTTTGCAAAATACCTGCTCAAATGTGGTGTTGCGGACACCAGCCTTATAATAACTATTCATACCAGCAGGAGAAATAGCTTGACTTATTTTAAATGCACCCGGAGAGATGGACAAAAATTGTCACTCACTGGATGCCTGAGGCAGGACATTGCCCTAGATGTAGACCAAGACGAAGGTGGAGTGATGATCTATATTATCATTCGCAGGGCCAACATGGCCAGAGATCGCCCAAGACAGGGAGGTTTGGAATAAAAAAGGGGAGGCCTTTGCCCAGCAGCGGGACACAAAATAGGCAAACAAAAAAAAAATATTTAGGGTTCAGCTGCAACAGAGTAAAATAGATTTCAAATTCGTAATTAAGGGTACTATAGCACACACAAATAATGTTTGTAATAAATTTTGTTTTCACTGATTCTCACATTTATTTTGCATTGTTTTAGACGTGTTGTGAGGAAAGCGATTGCACGAGTATACATTGTGTACCACCAGAAAATGAAGGTTAACCTCAGAAATCATTACAAAAACAAGAAGTACAAGCCCTTAGACTTGAGGACCAAGAAGACCCGTGCTATGCGTAAGGCTCTTACCAAGCACGAATCTAAAATCAAGACCAGGAAAGAGATTAGAAAGAAGTCTCTTTTCCCTCCTCGTGTTTATGCTGTTAAGGCTTAAAATAAATAACTAACTAAAATTTGCATTTAATTTATACTTTGTATTCTACACTCACCGGCACGGAAACTTGGCCACTCGTGATTTTGCTGATTATTTGCATAAAAAAATTTGCATTTGCATTTATGACAATAAATTAAGGGTAAGTGGCTTTAGTACGTGTCTCTTATGCTTTAAGAACTTAGAAATTAAAAGATTACCTCACCAATAAATCAGTTTTTAAAATCACGCACTTTCACTGAAATTAGGAATTTTTCACTATAAATTTAAAAACACTACAAAATAAAAACTAAGGTCTTTTTTGTTATTGTCTATACGTTTTAATATCGGGTGGTTCCTCCTCTAGCCCTGATAACTGTCTGCATTCGATCTGGCATAGTTTGGATGATGTTTCGGACATCAACTTGCAGTATACTGCGCCAAGCGGCCAGCGCTGCAGTTCGGAGCTGGTTTAGAGTTTCCGGCGGGTTGGAGCTGGACTTTATGTTTCTTTTGAGCATGTCCCAGATAATGCTCAATTGGGTTTAATTCTGGTCTACGAGCTGGCCATTGCAATTTTTGTATGCCAACCTCTTCCAGATATTCTTCAACGCAATGTGAGCCGTGTGGGCGTGCATTATCGTGCATTAGGAGGAATTGGTCGTGTCCAATGAACCCCGAATATGGCATTACGTGTTCCTGAAGAACTTCCTCGATGTATCGAATAGCTGTTAGCCGATTATCGACGATAACCAACTCTGTACGTGCGTCGGAACTTATACCTCCCCATACCATTATTGGGCCTCCATGGAAACTCACTGTTTGAGTGGTAGTAATGGGTAAAAACCGCTCTCCTCTTCTTCGCCACACTCGTTCTCGACCATCTGGAGAACGTAAAGCTATTCGACACTCGTCTGTGAACAGTACTCTAGCCCATTGCTCGTGGGTCCAGTTAACGTGTTCTCGTGCGAAGTGAAGTCGAGCTACTCGGTGCTCTCTGAGAAGTTCTGGACCTCATGCTGGTCTACAAGCTTTTAAATTGACTTCCTCCATTCGTCTTCTCACCGTACGCTCACTAACATTAACGCCTCTCACAATTTGAAGCCGCTGGCGTATCTCAACAGCGGTCAGGTAGCGGTTTCTCAAAATCTCCAGGACAATAAAGCGGTCGTCTCGGGCCGATGTGCACCTTACGCCTCCACTGCCTGGCCTGTGGGTGTACTGGCCTGTCTCCTGGTATCTTTTAAGGGCATACTGCATTGATGACCGTGGTACGTTAAGAGCAATAGCAACTTGTGTCAGCCCTTGGTTAATTAACGCAACGGCTTGTGAAACCTGTGCTGGTGTTAGAGGCATTTTTATTGCTTTTAAAGCACCTTCACTTATTGAATTAAAAGCATAAAATCACAATAATTCAAAAACCGAACAGTAAACTTTTCACAACACACAAATTTAAAATGTGAACTTAGTCGCTCAAATGACCCGATTCAAGTGTAAATTAAAAGTTTCGTTGTGGTGCATTTAAACATAATGGATTACCCTCTTGAACTAAAAGTAAACATTTTGTGACATACCTGCACAACAAACATTCATCAGAAACACTTAAAACTTTTGCTATCGCGAGATAAGCGCTTGGCCAAGATTCCGTGCCGCTGAGTGTATCATTTTGAATCACTTACACCCATGTAGCACTCAAAAGAGATGGCTAAAAAAAACCCAGAATCCCCAGAAATGCCATATATGCCATTTTCATAGGCATAATAATATGAACAACAAAAATATATACTGCAAAAACGACGTGGTATACTAAATATTATCTAGTATACCACGTCGTTTAAAAAAATATTTGTTATTGTTTATCTAGTAGATAAACAATAACAAATATTTTTTTAGATTCTGAATAATCTATTGTATAATAATTATAGCTATGATCAATGAATTCGTTGGGATCCGTAAATATAAAAATGTTATTACGAAGTGTTATCTACGAAAAAATCCTATAATTATGTAATAATAATAATATCTGATCAAACATCGTAGTCAAAATCAAAACTCAAAAAATATTTCAACTACTGTCGTTACTTTACACCACGAACAATGATGATGACTAACATTACATTTTTATCTGATGAATGTAAAGAAAAGGATAGACCAAGTTTGATGCTAAAAGCAAGAGAGAGAAACTACCAGCTCTAGCTGCCTGTGTTCGGGACAGTGGGTTTTCTGAGTTTGCGCCGCGCCGGCGCGCGGCGGCGTGGCGGGGCGCAGGCCAATAAATGACATACATTCTTTCGATCTAACTTCCCCATCCGTGCCGGACTTCCCCAGGGATCCGTGTTATCTTATGTTCACCCTGTTCACCAGTGACATTCCCAATAGAAAAAAGGCTCAGTTGGCTGTATTCGCCGACAATACTGCCATTTACTATACGGGTCGCTGTCAGGACTCTATCGCTCGCACTCTCCAGACCTCCGCAAGCGTCTTAGGCGCTTGGTTCCGGAAATGGAGAATCTAGGTTAACCCCTATAAGATTCAGGCGAAACCGCGTCTACTCGCCCCCCTCCTCCCCAGTCCGATCACTATGTATGGCAAGCCGATACCTTGGGAGAAGCTAGCTAAATATTTAGGTGTTATCCTCGACCACCATCTTACTTTCAGAGAGCACATAAAGACGGCTCGTTCGCGCGCTTCTTTCGCTGTGTGCGTACGCGCAGCGGAATGTTGTTGAATTTAAAGATTTTAATTATGCAGATATTTAGTGTATGACGTCGTATAATAGTGTATGGTAAAAAAAAATTTGTGCACGCAACCATTGTGGAGAAATTCACCAAAAACGCAGCAAATTATCACCCAAGTGCAAATTGCGCCTCTACACCACCAGAATCGAATGAGTATCGGAGAGGTCTTCGCAGGTATCAAAATATTTTGACAACAACTGCGAATCCAGGACCGCTACCAGCGCACTGTGGGCTGGATTTTGAGTTTCATAGAACTTCGTTTGCTTTTTTTGAAAGTCGGGTTTTTTTGACTAGAAATGGTTTCCTTTTATGGGATCATAAGAGTCAGTGTATCTATTTTTAAAACACAAAAGTTAAAAAAAATGTATGGAGCTAGGGTAAAAATATCAAATATCTCCGGAACCGCACGTTTGGCCGTAATATCCTGACACATGATAATACCTCTAATTTTTTGGCATACTTCATATATCGGGAATCGCATAGGTGCGGTTTTTTTTTTTAAATCGGAGAATATTTTAATTTTTTATGTTTATTTTCTGATTGGATTCCAGGAGTAGGTGGGTAATGCTGGTCATAATAATTGAAAAACTTAATAAAATATATTTATCAAGACCGCTACCAACAAAAACAAGAATGTCGCACAAAGAATTTAGACTCGAAAATTGTCAAAATTAAAATGACGTCGAATTGGTATTGGTAATGATCTGAGATCTGACATGATCGGAAATATGTAGATACCAGGTTTTATGCGTGTATTAGTTAATTTATGTACTATTTAGTTAATTCGTGTACCTATTAGTTAATTCGTGTACCTATTAGTTAACTCATGTACTCAATTGTCAATATTCAAAGGATAATATTGTCCAATAATGCTAATTTGTGTCATTAATTAATGAGTACACAAACTCCCAGTGATTTAAAAAACTTTTGAGTAATATTTACTATGGTTCTAAATTAATTAGCTAACGATCGACACCTTAATAGAGGATTTGTTTAGCAATTAGTGTTTGTTCTTGAAAAATATTATTAAATTAGGTATGATATCTTAGATGGGGTAGTTATCAACAATTAGGTAATTAGGTACCCATTGTGTATTAATGATATCTTAAGTAGGGTAGTTAGCAACCATTAGTTAATTACTGGGAGTGAAATATAAAAAAGGTTAAATATAAATAGTGCTGCGTTAATAAAATACTTTAGTTCGTCTAGAGCTACCTTCCTGACAACAGTAATTTTAACAGATAAATATGGAGAGTTTATCAACTAACTTAGATTTATTTGTTATTTTAAGAAGTGGTAACAATAAAAGTGATTATTTATTTCAAGAATTGCTGTCTCGATTAGACTTCACTTTTTCTGAAGAGGAGGACAGTTTGACGCTGAGAGAGTTTTGCCGAAGATTTACTCGAGCTGCAATGAAGAGATGGCAGCAAGTTCGTCGGAATGTTGATGACTTCAAAAAACAATATAAAGGTTGGCTAGAGTCAAATATTGACTGGCCAAGTTGTATTGTGGAATTGGTTGCATCAATTCCAGTTATTGAAGAACCAAGTTCCTTGGATCCTGGACCTTCAACGTCATCAGTTGGAACTATGACAAAACGAAAAGCTTCACCTCGAAAGCCTTTTCAAGATTTGGGGTCCAAACAGAAAAAAAATTAGAACTGTTGATCAAAAGGACCGTGAGAGTAGTGAAATATTATTTGCAGCTACATCTCAATTAAAAAATGAAGGGCACGACAAAATGGCCTTTGTCATTGAGTATATGCTCAAGCATCCAGAGGCAGCTGACAAATTTAGCAATATGATTAAGAAACCAACTTCTGTAATGTTCACTCCAGAAAAGGCACTAGGTATCCTTTTGTCTCTTAAACTTTCGAAATGGCAATACATAACTTTAAGAGAAACTGCCATTCGAGAAGGGGCAAAAGATTTATACCCGTCGTACTTCAAAGTACAGAAAGCCAAATTGGAGTGCTACCCACCAAAAGAGTGCATAACAGTGACTGATTCTTCAGCTAAAATTGTCTTACAAAGTCTTTTGGATAAGACAGCCCAAAGAATTTTAGAGAGTTTGTCTACAAACATAGAAAATAGACATCTCTCTATGATTTCCAAGTGGGGTTTTGATGGAGCCTCAAATCAAAGCCAATATAAACAAAAAATGGAAGGAGAGCACAACGACTAGAGTGTATTTATGACTTCTCTGGTTCCACTGAGAGTAACATGTGGTGACGAAATTGTCTGGACTAACCCAAGCCCCTGGTCACAGTAAATATAATATACAGTAAGTTATCTAAGGCCGCCCGCCGAGTTATTAGCCTACACTTGCGTTGATCCCCAGGGTTGTCACTTTTACTTTTAGTTAATAATTTCGAACAAGCAGCACTTGATCTAAATTTATGAAATAAAAAGCATATTATGATTGAATATTTTACCAATTTATAAATTTAGTAAAAATAAAAAGCTTTTATTCACATAACATTTATTATACTAAGTTACAAATTTGATACCGAGAAAATTTTTCTCCTGTTTCTGCACGTCCGGAACGCTTTATTATTATTTGTTAATGTAAAGTAAATTCTCATTCTTATGTAAAGTTTTTGTAAAAAGCTTTTGGGAAAGCATGGACAGGGCATCTTAAATTCTATATCATTCAGTTGATCGTAAATTGACCGGCCAATTTTAATGTTGATGTGGTCCTTTTCGAACGCTTTGCGAAACACCTGCTCCATCCTTTCTACATTATCGACAAAATCATCAGGTGGGATCATGAGTTAATTTCGATCTTTGCCGTAATTCCTGTAATGGGTGTATCCAGATTCTACACTTAAATTACACGCTCGTTGATTAACGTCGACGTAATTATTTAAAAAATCGCAGTTCTTATGGTAATCAACACATTTTTTTAACAAAGCGCCACAAACATAAAAGAATGCATTTTTTTCCGGTAGCTCATGTTGTATTGGTACATAGTCAGAACGTAAGATTTCCGACAAAATATTTTCATTTCCTTGTGTTTGATTGCTACTGGTAACTAACTTTAGCTCTAAATATAGTATTCAGAAAGTAAATTTGGGAATACATTTATATGGAAAAATGCGACTCGGCTACGCTCTTAATAAAGCAAATAAACTGTGAAATAAACAATACAATACCACATTTTCTAATAATATTTAAGTATAAGTAGGTACTTACATTTCTGGTTGAGTAGGAACTATGAAGAATGATAAGTCCGGGTTTGCGAAATCATTACTGAGGCACCCGAAAACACTACAATATTTTTTCCCCCTTTTTGAAGTCATGATACTCGTAATTTAAGTGGCCGCCGCCGGCGAGAGTTGACGAACGCAAGCGGTCATGTAGCGTACGCGCGTGCTCACAGTCGCGCTGCACAGCCCGCACTGCCGCCACCTTATTCCCTCATATATTATGCTAGCGTGTGCGTGAAATCGCGTGCCGACATGGCGCGCGGCGCGCACGCACACATTCAAACCGAGAGCGGCACGTTTGTATGAAGATGTTTTACTGTATGTTTACTGTGCCCTGGTCTCCATCATATTGTCGTCCAGTACAATTTACTTTTATGAAAGAAAGTAAGTTTGTAGTAGTGGAGCATGCAAAGCAGATGGATGAAGAAATAAAAAATCTTCAACCGTCGAAATGTGGTACCAACTCGGTTACTCATGATGATGAAAGTATGCACATATCTTTCGGAAGTAAAATCCAGTGCTACGTGTTACCTCTGTTCGGCCAAACCTTCAGATATGAACAAGATTGACGAGCTATTGACAAGAGAAGTCTCATCAAACCTTTACAAGTTTGGCTTATCATCCTTACATGCGCGGATTAAAGGCATGGAATGTCTTTTACATATAGCGTACAGATTGGATTTCAAAAAATGGGCAGTGCGAAGTAATGAAGAGAAAAGTGTATTCGAATCGAGGAAAAAGAGAATTCAGGATCGTTTTAAAACCGAATTAAACCTTCTGGTAGATATTGGATCTGGGACAACTAATGACGGCAACACTGCTAGACGATTTTTCGAAGATCCCGCCAAAACAGCTGCTATCACTGGACTGGACGATGAGTTAATCCATAGATTTGCCGTAATTCTGCAAGCCATCACAAGTGGTGAAAAAATGAACGCAGAAAAATTTAAGGAATATGCTCTTCAAACAGCCAAGAAGTATGTAGAACTTTATGAGTGGTTCTACATGCCTTCCAGTGTACACAAGTTGCTGATACATGGGGCGGATATAATTATAAGTAACGCAATTCTTCCCACAGGAAGTTTGTCAGAAGAAGCATCTGAGGCCCAGAACAAAGATTTTCGAAGGTTTCGAGAACATCATTCTCGAAAAATTAGTAGAAAATCTTCCAATGAAGACATATTCAACATGTTTCTTCTTTCATCTGATCCTCTTATTTCAGCAACAAGACCAAAGATGGTAAGTAAAAAGAAGCAGTCGCTTTTTAGTGCTACACTGGATCTTTTTCGGGTACTGTATAACTGCATGGGGTGGAGCAGCTAAAACCCTTTTTCTTAAAATAGAAAGAGCACAAAGAGCAATACTAAAAGTTATGACTAAAAAACCTTTTAGATACCCAACTTCTGACCTCTATGCCAACTGCAAAGTGCTAACAGTACGGCAGCTCTTTGTGTTCAAGGCGATACTAAGGATACATAAGTACCTCCCACGTCCAGACCGTAACAAACGCACTCTAATCATCCCCAGTACCCAGCACAGAACCACTTTTGCCCGGCGCCAATTTTACATTCTTGGTCCCTATCTGTACAAGAATATCAATAAAAAAATAAAAATAATAGATCTAAACTCCCATAACCTGAAAAACAAACTGACCGAATGGCTACTGCAAAAAGACTATGCATTCACGGAGTCTTTACTTACTTTCATAGAATAATCCCAACAATCATTACTCAACCCAACTCACACTCTACACACGATCACCCACTCATCTACCAATACTCATCCTTGCATCCGCACACTCTCTCTCACACGCACCCGTAGAGGTACGTACTCACTCCCATACTCACCACTCACACACTTACACAAACTTATGATCACTCACTCACACACACACACTACACTCAAACACATTCACACACCGGCACACAAACACAAATGTATTATGTAATCACTAGAGACCGGATAATATGCATTTGCATATTTGCATATGCATTTGCATATTTAAGCCATTTTCAGCGCTAATAGCATATTTTTCCTAAGATCTAGTGATGATGCATATTATCGCTATAATTTACAGTATTTTTCGAGCGCAGCTCACTCAGCAGCCGCGCGTCTTTTGTTTTGGTACGATAATAAAATGAAAGAGTCAAATGATCGTCGCGCTCGCCTACCGCACTACTCCTTCCTCCCACCTATTATGCATGTTATTGCTTTCATTGTTGACGCGCGTGCTCATTGATCTGCAGTTAAAGTTTTTGTGTCAAATTGTACAATGCCTCCCGAAAAAAAAGCGAGTCTTCGTGGATAAGTGACTTTCCTGAAACATTTACTTACGACGGAACTGTTTTGTATTGTGGAGTTTGCGAGAAAAATATTTCGTGCACTAAAAAGTTTCAAATAACAATAAACTTAAATCTAAAGGAATAATATTTACAAAACAAAAAAAAAATAGTCATTTAATGTTGCATATTCTGTCAGTTTTCGTGCATATTTCAAGCATTTTTCATGCATATTTGCATGCATATTTCAAGCTTTTTATGTTGCATATAATCCGGTCTTTAGTAATCACCCTTGCGCTAAACACCCTGGCTGCTACTATACCTACATGACTGATCGCCCTGTATGGCCTAACACTGTCTCCTAAGATACAGGATTACCTAGTTTAGGAGACAGGGTTACATAACCTGTGTAGATTTATGTAGAGATACCATGATATTTTGTACATCTGTTTTTGTGTATCATGAATCTTGTGTGTTTCGTAATAAAGATAATTATTATTATTTTGTTGCTTCACGAGCCTGAAGAAGATGTTGAATTTTTGGATGTCTCTCACTTGGAGTCTGATTCAGAGTTAGACTCGGGCTCGGAAAATAGTGATGTAGATGATTAACCGTAGATTATAAATAAACCTTTATATTTTTGTATTTTTAAGTTTTTTTAATATGTTTTTGTTATGCATAGATATACTTACTTAGAAAGAAAGGGGTTATAGTATATGTACAATATAGGTTAGTTTTAAGATTTGCTTTTAATACTTACTTTTTTTTAATTTTACGTCATCATCATCATCATCAGCCTATAATGTTCCCACTGCTGGGACACAGGCCTCCTCTCTGTGAGAGGGAGTGGGCCGTAATCTACCACGCGGGCCCAGTGCGGGTTGGTAGATGTCACATGTCTTTGAATGTTTGGTTCTAGGACATGCCGGTTTCCTCACGATGTTTTCCTTCACCGTTTTGAGATCATTTTACGTCATTTCTTTTAAATGTTTTAATTGTTATATTATGTCTAACTTAAGATTTAATCATTTTTTGTTATATATTCGAAATTAGTAATAAAATATATATGTATTAAACCTATATCTAGCAGTCTGAAATTATACTCAACCCTCAAAAAAGATAATTAACTAATGGTTGCTAACTACCCTACTTAAGATATCATTAATAAACAATGGGTACCTACCTAATTACTTACCTAATTGTTGATAACTACCCTATCTAAGATGTCATACCTAATTTAATAATATTTTAAGAACAAGCACTAATTGCTAAACAAATCCTCTATTAAGGTGTCGATCGTTAGCTAATTAATTTAGAACCATAGTAAATATTACTCAAAAATTTTGTAAATCACTGGGAGTTTGTATACTCATTAATTAATGACACAAATTAGCATTATTGGACAATATTATCATTTGAATATTAACAATTGAGTACATGAGTTAACTAATAGGTACACGAATTAACTAAATAGTACATAAATTAACTAATACACGCATAAAACCTGGTATCTACATATTTCCGATCATGTCAGATCTCAGATCATTACCTATACAAATTTACATCTTTTTAGTAAAAGAGGTGAAAGACATAATTATAGTACTAGAAATAGGGACCTATTAGTTCAACCAGGTTTCAGACTAGCTAAAGTAGACTCATCTTTTATGGGGTACTGTTTAAAATGTTATAATAAAATACCTCCCCACATTCTTCAACTGAATGAGACAAAATTCAAGTCTTGTATTAAACGCACACTATGCAGGCAGGCATATTATAAGTTAGGGGATTACATCGCGGATAAAAATGCCTGGCTCAATGCTGGTCCTGCTCCACAACTAATTGATTAACACTTGAAAATACTGTTGGAGCTGCGGAAGATTGTAAGTCTATCTTTGCATTGTATAAATTCAATCTCCTAGTATTGTATAATTGCATAACACATGTGTGAGTACTATGTACACACTATAAAGCTACCATTTACTGGGTACGTCTTTCATTGACTTGAATGTGCTCTGGCGGCTGAGAGTATGTCATGCTCACTCAAATGTCTCGCTGATGGTGGCGCATGTGTTGGATCATTTAGCTCCCTTCAAAATGGTTGAGCTGAATGGTGCTGATGCATGCGTCATGTTCGTGAACGGGCGCCGTCAGTAGGGACTGGTCATCTCTTTGCTGCCATGGCTTATTTTAATTTATTATTTGAATTGTGTTTTTTTCTCATCTTTTCATTATGGACGCTTTTAACGTTCTGCATCGTTCTCACATGTATAATTTTTAACATGAATGATGTAACCAAGACTTTGTAACCACATTATTTTGATTTAAAAGAGTGTCCATGGAGTTTCTTGCCCGTTCTTCTCCATAGGTACCTACGCTTTGGAATGGGCAACTAGCTTCATTTTTTCTGACTGACTGACTTCTTGACAATTCAAAAGTGCCTGTAAATGGTTTAATTGAAATAAATGCTTTGAGTTTGAGTTTGAGTTTACCAATACCAATTCGACGTCATTTTAATTTTGACAATTTTCGAGTCTAAATTCTTTGTGCGACATTCTTGTTTTTGTTGGTAGCGGTCTTGATAAATATATTTTATTAAGTTTTTCAATTATTATGACCAGCATTACCCACCTACTCCTGGAATCCAATCAGAAAATACAACATAAAAAATTAAAATATTCTCCGATTTAAAAAAAAACCGCACCTATGCCCGAGATATATGAAGTATGCCAAAAAATCCCAAATAAATAGAGGTATTATCATGTGTCAGGATATTACGGCCAAACGTGCGGTTCTGGAGATATTTAATATTTTTACCCTAGCTCCATACATTTTTTTTAACTTTTGTGTTTTAAAAATAGATACCTACACTGAATCTTATGATCCCATACTTAAATATAATAATGGTAAAGGAAACCATTTCCAGTATAAAAAACCCGACTTTCAAAAAAAGCAAACGAAGTTCTATGAAACTCAAAATCCAGCCCACAGTGCAGCGCCCTATTTTTGTTATGCATGGGCAAGCGTGGCCTAAGTTCGAGCAACATGAAGCGATATTCCTGAATCGCATCCTCCAAAGCACTCCTCAATTCCTCATTGCACTGGGTACTTACGTTTGTAGCCCTATCATTACTCCCCTCGTCGGCATGACTTGTATTATACTGCGGTAGTATTACAGCAGTCTGCGACTGGGGAGCGATGGCATGGCTACTCTGTATTTCATTTCGCAGGCGATCAAGTACAGTGTCATCCAACATATGATTACGTTGGATGACCCGCACATCCGATAGTCGTTGTGCCGAAACGTTGACAGCTGGTTCAAGCACCTGAAAAAGAGAGAGCATCCGAACACGATACGCGGTCAGATTGTTTCCCCCCTCTGTAGCCCCATTTTATTATTATTATCTCCTTTATTTCATTATGTACAGACGCCAGCACATCATCCTACACCTAACTGTCACATTTTTCCAATCAACTTTGAACCTTATGCTTCAGTGATAAAGTTGAAAATCTATTAAAGAAATTTGACAGATTGTAGTAGGTTGATGTGCTGGCGTCTGTACATATAAATTATATTTTTAAATATTAGTATAAAAAATATATAAAAACATTTAAAAATATAAAAAATAGTAGCCCACCGGTATCGGGAACAGGGTCCATTATTATTATTATAAACTAGCTGCGCCCCGCGGTTTCACCCGCGTAAATGTCGATCCCGTGGGAATATCGGGATAAAAACTATCCTATGTCCTTTCCCGGGACTCAAACTATCTCTATACCAAATTTCATCGAAATCGGTCCAGCCGTTTTCATGTTATGTCGTGACAACGGAAACCGGGTTTCATTTTTATATATATAGATAGATATATAAGTGAAATTGTTTTATTGTAGAATCATAATAGTTACTTTACCTAGCGTTGCGCTCCCTTCATACCACCAATTTGATCGTTAAATCGCTCAGTGCGCAGGTAAACGCCAGCATTCTTTTTATGGTGCGTACAGACCGGCCCAACGAACGCCAAACGATGGATATTTATCGTTCGCCAGCGTTGGCTTCCGCACGCTCGTTGGAGTTCGTTAATACGTCCAAATACATTTAGTGCTCGAACGAACGTTCGATCAAATAGCTCGATTTCTTTGATGTTACCGCCACGCTTCGGATCGCCGACACACGCCAACGAGCGATCGTTGGCATTCGCTAAGCCGTCCAGATTGCAGCAACGAAGGTCAACGAAACCCGTTCGTTGGCGTTCGTTTGGCCGGTCTGTACGCACCATTACGTGGCGGGACCAATACTTCAAATACTTGACTGTGCTGGCAGTCAAGTGTCAGAGACGTGTCAGAGTGTCAGTACTGTCAGTTTCCGTATAAAAAAAAAGTACTCTTTGGCTCAGTGTGACCAGATTCAGTATTTTAATACTTTTTGAGTATATTTTAGTAAGTTTTCCAAGAGTCAGTATTTTTAACCTTTTGAACGCCATTGTCACATATAATATGTGACAAACGAAATCTTACCCTGAGCGCCAACGTCACAAATATATGACAAAATAAACGTCGCACCCTATTATGAAATAAACAATTTAATAATTACTTTTGTGTTTTTATTTATATAAAAGTTTAAGGTGAATGGGTAGTTGTAGCCCGCGAAATTCAATTTTTCTTACGTTTTTTGAAATTTTCAGGTCAGTGTCAGGTTGTATCATGATCTAAATATGATTCACGACTATAACCAGCAGCCTAATTGCGGAACGCCAAATCGTCAAATGATTCTGATCAGTTGGCTTCATTTTTATTCACAATTGGCTTCATTTTACGATTTTCGAATTGCGAAACTCTAGTTTATTATGAAACCAATTATGAACGTTAAGGCCCTGCGCAGAAATTAGAGTTTCGCAATTCGAAAATCGTAAAATGAAGCCAATTGTGATAGAAATGAAGCCAACTGATCAGAATCATTTGACGATTTGGCGTTCCGCAATTACGCTGCGGTACGTATTTACAGGATTATAATAATTAGAATCATTAATACATCTTTCTAAGTTAGATTTCTACCGTTAAGAACAAATCTCGTATGGAAAAGTGTTTGTGGTAGAAATCTATCTTAAAGAGATTTATTAATGATTCTAATGACTATGATTCTGTAAATACATGTCTATTATAGTCGCGAATCATATTTGGATCAAGATACAACCTGACACTGATCTGCAAATTGCAAAAAACTTAAGAAAATTTAAATTTCGCGGTCTACCATGTCACATTCACCTTAAGCTTCCGTCTATATTGTATTGCATGAAACTAATATAAATAAACCACCAATATCGAGAAATTTGTTGTTTTAAAAGTAGATGTTAAACGCGTATAAAAGAAGTGTCTCACACGCCGTAGTCTGCTATATGGGTGATTAGAACGAAGGTAGCATAGAACAACTTCTACTTGGCTTAGAAAATAAGCTTAGTAATATTATAATAAAACTGACCATTGCGTCATATTAATTGGAGAAACAGATTTCTTAAGTACAAGGAACTATCACGATTTAATCTACCATATTAAAGATACCATTGAAAAACTAAGCCATACAAATATTATTATATGCCTCCCGACCTACAGACAATGTGGCCAATACACAACACTATATAACTCTAGGATTGAAATGTTTAATAATCTATTGTATCTTCATAACACAGCGTATGAATATGCCTATTTATTGGACTCAAACGCTGATTTATCTTACGATTACTCTATGTTTTCGGGTCGTCAAGGTCTCCTGAATGATGCAGGTATGAAAAATATATTTATAAATCTTAAAAGGACAATTAATGAAATCCAAATGACTATTAATGACACTGACATAAAGGACACATCGGAAGAAACATCGAACCATTTTTTTCTATAATTATCTCACAATAATGCATCAAAACATCGCAATTGCATCTACATGAACTTCAAAACAACATAGATGTTATTTGTGTGACCGAACACTTGATGGAAACTGGATATGAAGATCTTCTCAATGTGCCTAATTATAAATTAGCAGCGTGCTACTCCAGAGACACAAAAAGAGGAGGCGCATGCATATTGGTAAAAATTGGCCACCAATATAGAGAGCTTAACGAAATCAAGAAACTTTCAGTTCAGGGAGCATTCGAGTGCTGCGCAATCGAATTGATAGAGCAAAATGTTACTATTGTATGTATTTATAAGATACCTAAATCTAGTAATCTTGATACATTCTACTCAAAACTTAATATTCTCCTACCAAAAATCTGTTACAAAGCACGCAAAAATGTCTTAATATGTGGTGACTTTAACATTAACACTTTAAAAAAAGATAGAATGGCTCAAGAGTTTAAAAATTACTTATTAAGCTATAACTTAAAATTACAAATTGACGAGCCCACAAGATTACAAAGCAACACATGCATAGATAATTTTGCGCACAATTACCCGCGAAAATGTACTCATCAAATAATAGATTTTAACATGTCAGATCACACGGCCCAACTTCTAAAGATTCCAGTAAAACAATCTTGTGCAATTAATAGTTGGAATATTACAACGCGTGACTACAGTCATGACAACCTTATTAAATTTAGATCATGCTTAAAGTCTTTAACTTTTTGCGATATTTATCATGCCGATGATCCAAATATAGCGTACAATAATTTTATGGAACTATTTCAGCTGTTTTACAATTTATGTTTCCCCACAACTACTAAAACAATTAAGTCAAAAAGAAATCCGAATTGGTTGACACCTGGTTTAAGACGTTGTAGCAAAAATAAACGACAACTTCTCTGGCAGTTAAGGCTAAAACCTAATTGTACTAACCAAACAAAACTAAAAAATTACTCACATAGACTTAAGAAAATAATAAAATTGACACAAAAGGCAAAAAATAATCATAAAATAATGACATCAACAAATAAATCAAAGGATACATGGAAAATTATAAATGAAAATAGATACTGCCCTCCGCATGATTATATAACAGAAATAAATAGTAATGGTAATAAAATAACAAACCCCAGTGATATAGCGAACGCATTTAACAACCACTTCGTAGATCAAGCTAAATTACATTCTAAAGCTTCAAAATCAACAATCTGTAAGACTTCAACCATATGCGACAGCTCAATATTCCTGGCCCCAACTACACCTAATGAAGTGTATCGGATTATACAAGACCTAAAAAATAAAGTTAGTGTCGGTTATGATGAAATCTCGACAAGAGTATTGAAATTCGTTTCTGAAGTGATATCGAGCCCTATTAGTCATATAATTAATTTAAGTATTTGCTGTGGAATCTATCCCGACAAGCTAAAACCCACTATAGTTAAGCCCCTATTTAAGAAAGATGACAAGACTGACATGAATAACTACCGACCAATTGCGCTTATACCGGTAATATCAAAAGTATTTGAGAAAGTTATTTATAACCGCATGTATTCCTTCTTCACCAAGCACAACATTTTAGTAAAGGAACAGAAAGGTTTTAGGAAAAATAGTTCCATAAATATGGCTATCTATGACTTCCTTAGTAATATAATGACAGATATCGATCAAAGAACTCCCACTAGCGCTATATTTATGGATATGACGAAGGCTTTTGATCTAGTTGAACATAATATCTTGTTAGAAAAACTAAGTGCTTACGGAATAAGGGGAATTGCACTTTCTCTTATAAAATCTTATCTTGACAATAGAACACAGTGTACAGAAGTTAGACGAATTTGTAAAAAGGATAAAAAGGAATATAAATACATTTCAGAAAAACGTAAAATCACATTTGGCGTTCCACAAGGCAGTGTATTGGGCCCGCTATTGTTTTTAGTCTATATAAATGACTTTCCGAAAAACGTCACTTTTCCTATGGTTCTTTTTGCTGATGATAGCACTTTAATTATAAAACATAATAAAAATGGAAATTATGAATGTGAAATTAAAGACGCATTACAACAGTCAATAAACTGGCTTGAACAGAATAACTTAGTATTAAATCTAAATAAAACTAAAATTATGCAGTTAAGACAAAGAATTACCACTCCTGACATTAATATATCTTTTAATAATAATAAAATTGAAGAAGTAGGACATGTTAAATTTTTAGGATTGACAATAGACTCTAAACTGACGTGGAAAGAACATGCATCCATCCTAATTAAGAAATTAAGCACGTTTGCCTTTGCTCTTCACAAACTTCAAAAAATTGTGAATCAGGCAGCTGTCGTAACCGCGAATTATGGCTATGTAGACTCCATACTACGTTACGGAGTAATTTTCTGGGCAAATTCATGCGAAAAGCATGATAATATCTTTTAAAGCACAAAAGAGATGCATTAGGTCTATATGCAATCTTAAATCAACAGACAGTTGCAAACCATATTTTACTTCCCTTAAAATTCTAACGCTGCCTTGTCTTTACATTTATGAGACCGCATTGTTCGTAAAAAAGAATGGTAATTTATTTAAAAAGGCTTCGGAGCAATGTTATCGATCTATAAGACCAACATACCGACATGAATTATGCCTAAAAAGATCAAAAACTGCCCTTATGTACAAGAGCATACTATGCATGGCTCCGAAAATTTTTAATAAGATACCAAATGACATAAAAGACTCAATTTAAACGCAGCCTAAATAATTTTTTAATAGACAAATGCTACAATACAATTGACGAATTTCTTTCTGACAAACTTTCTTGTGACTGATCCTGTATTTATGATGTAATTATTCCTACCTGACTTTTAATTTATTAGAACTATTGTACTTATTATTATAATGTTTTAATTTCTAATATTGTTAAATTAATAGTGTATGGCCCTAAAGGGTAGATTTTTGAGATTCTGTAAAATATCTGTAAGACCTGTTTTATCACCAAAAATCGCACTAATAAATACTTTGACTTTGATTCTTCGAGTAAGGCATTCTTTGGTGACTTTCGTGGCAATTTTCAAATTCAATTTTTTTTTTAATTTGTATCAGAATCTTAAAATATACGTAAAAGTAATATTTTATATAAATGAGGCACCTCAGAGAGCGATATACTTACAGAGATAATCGAGGTTAAAAAAATGGAGGCCACGCAAATCACAAAACACCCCAAAATTTTAATTTAACGTTCTCAAATGAGTTACTTACTGTTACTTCATATTGAAAAGAAGTTATTTTATTATAAGGTAAAAAAAATATTGTAGGTTACTACCTAAGGCAGAAAACATTTTTTTAGTAGAATCATTCCAACATTATTTATTATCGAATGTGACATTTTAAGTTTGATTTAAACGAATTTACATTTAATTAAAGTAATAAAAAAATATTTTCATTCATAACTAGTACTAAACTCAAAGTTATGTCATTTGGATGGTCAGAAATTGATCTACGTTGGTCAAAACTACCACGTAAACCACGCAAATCACGACCACGGAAATCAAAATAAATCCTTTATGCTAAAAGTATAAACTGTGTTTTGATTATAAGCTACGTTACCTTATATTTGTTCGCTACAGTATTTTATTAAATAAATAAATTCACAGACACCGGAGATAACCCCTTACTGCATAGCATGACATATCTGGCATCAAGGGTTTTTGTCACCTCATTTAAATTTGGTACATTTTCTTTTCTTCTTGCAACTCTTAACCCCTTACTGCAAAGCGTGACATATCGGATTTTGATTTAAGAGTTGCAAGAAGAAAAAGAAATGTACCAAATTTAAATGAGGTGACAAAAACCCTTGATGCCCGATATGTCACGCTATGCAGTAAGGGGATAATTGTACCACGCAAATCAAAGTTTTGGGAAACCAAACCCACGCAACTATGTTCTACCATCTATTTTTTTGAAAACTTGACGCACTATCACACAAGCACTCTGCCCGGCAGTCGGAGCGCGACCAGTTGTAACTTGAATTAGGATGACGCATCATCGGGACGCGAATTTAGAGATGTGCTAGCGAAATTATAATAATCCACGCAAATCAGCACTTACCTCAGGACAGTTACATTTTTTTTTTTTTTAGGAATTGTAGGTAGTCCTTTCAGAACTATGGTCTAATTTTTCATAGCATTGTAAACTTCTTAGGACTTTGGGGATTTTTTTGGGTAGCAAGTAGCTTTTAGTTTAAAATATATAATTTACTAAGTGACCAGATCGGGGTTTGGGACACTCCACGAAAATCAAATAATGGGGGAATTTTATTTTTTAATGATATTTAATTATAAAGATAATTGAATAATAATCAGTGTCCCAGTTAAAAGACGATTTAAGGTATCCGCGAAAAAAAAATGGCTTGCTGACTATTCCATTTCTATTATTTTTAAGTGATGCCGCTTGAAAAACCTGTCCCAAAGAATGACCCATATATGACAGCTAGTGTTGTGACGTATGATTGTAAAATCAATAAATACTTAAGAAGATGAATATGAAATTTTAGTCCAGAGTATATTATTTGTGTATCAGTTGGTATCAGGAGAAATAAAACGAATTTTTAAAACAATTCAGCATTATACAACCATGCCTCTAGCTACACAATCAAAAATAAAATATGCAAATGTCTAATATCGACACTTGTTAAACTCATCTCTTGCGCATCCCTAGCGCAAACCAAATTAACAGTCCCTTGTACGCCATAGTCATAAATCTATGACACAACGGTGACGTCGTCGTAAGCGCAGGCGATTAAGTTTAGTGAAGTGCTTCAATTAATTTTTTTTTGTATTTATTTATTATTAAAATATCGTGTAAGTTAGTTATAAGTATTATAAACTGCGATCATGAGTGTAATGACTACCGAAGAACTTCGTTAAATATTAGAAGGAATTGGAGATGACAAAAGAGTTCTCGGAAGCGGAATCAATACAAGAAGATGATTTAGTGGTGTTTTATTTTAAAAACTGTGATCAAAATTGTTATATCAACATTTTAATTTATTTATTAGGGACAAAAACAGGTCAGTAATTTCTTAAACGAATTTTTTTCAACAAGAGACCCACACTATTATACAACATTATTTTTAGTATATGCGAAACCCGAAACACGTGTCTAGTATTTTTATGTAAAGAATCTATGTACAAAATTTCAAAACTGTATCATGAATAATCACCAAGTTATTAGCTTGTTATGTTACCTGTTTGTCCGTCCAAACACATGGTCTCCCCCACCGCGTGCCTAAACGTACCGCGCGGCGATTGTATTGTAATTAACTGGTGATAACATTTTCCATCACACTTGCAGGCTTTGGACTGTCGTAATGGTCAAGTGTAGGTAGTTATTATAATGTACTTTATTCGTAAATAAATGCAGCCGTAAGCTACGAATAAGTAATTACTTATTCGTAAGCCGTAAGTGATACAATGTAGTCAATGCGATTTGTTCAAAGTGGATGAAAAGTGTTAAACATCGCATTACTTAACCACAGCAGGCTGTAGGTACAGATAATAACTTTCTACAATTAACCATCTTGGCGTGTTTAAAAATGTTAATCATCACGGCAAAGCATTGTGTTTCACGATACTCTGATTGCTCCTCGTACCGCTGCACTGCCAGGAATACGTTATCACTGTTATCGTTGTTTCTGTGTACTGGACGTTTGTGTATGAGAAAGTCATGGTTACACGACACTTTTTACATACGATAGGTAAGTACACGATCAACCGAAACACAACTCGGCCTCGGCGGCCGCGCGCTCGCGATTATGCAGTTGGACCCACGCGACACGTGCGCGCCAACCAGTGGTACCCGGGTGACTGAGGTTGCTGCACCCCCGCCCCGGTCGCCCCGCTCGCTGTGCGTCCGCGCCGCGCCATTGTGCGCGTATGGTACCTACTTAGTCGCTCCTCGGGGCACAGTATAATATACTCGGGGTGTCCAACTATTAACCTTTTTTAAATATTTTAGGGCCAAAATATAACATGGAGTAAAAATTATTGGAATCGATTCAGTTACTTATTCTGAACAAACTATATTCAGGTTTCGCATATACTAAAAATAATGTTGTAGAAGAACGATACAGGCTTTGATAAGCACCTGAAATATTTTCTCTTTTATTAGATTTACAATTATGATATGAAACATCGTTGAAAATATTATCTGACCTTATTGTTCTTGTTTTTTTTTTTATTTATATAACTAACGAATGAGAAAAATGTCGTACCTAGACCAGCGCACACTGTCTACATAGGTATTTATTTAGGTATGCATTAATAAAGGTAGTAAACATAGTATGCATCTAATATGTAAGCTAACCTAATGAAAAAATGATTAATTTTAAATATACTACTAAGACGGAACCAGTTAGTGTACGTATTATTCTTCTATACACTTTACCGCCTTGGCTCAGACCGGAGTCGTGGCCAGGCCGATATGGCCGCTCCGAAGTATATAGGTACATAGATTGTCGTTTACAAACAGCGGACATAAAGTTTAAAATCCTTGCGTATTTTTAAATATGGACAGGTATTATATTAGATAAGAATACTTATCTAGAATCGATAACCAACGTGTACACTGCTACATTCCTAATTCAGATGCGAGAATGTCATAAAATTGACTGGCAAGCAACGCCATTGTCACAATACCAAGACAAGTCATGTTGAATAGTGTTGTAACCATATTGTAATAAATATATTTTTTTAGTTTTCTAATATCTGCTTTTTCATTGATAGTCTCTGTTAAATGCTGTGTAAAGATTACTATATTGGAATATAGTGGTAGGGTAAATAAAATTTCAGTGTCGTGAGTACGGTTTATTAGAAAATTAAAGACGAAAATAAAAACTCAGTTGTATATCGATATAAGTTTTGGAATCCCTATTTTTTATGAAGGTCATTTGACAGCAAAAGTGGCCTGGAGTCAGGGGTACGGCGATACTTTTTTACTCTGGCGTTCAAAAGGTTAATAAATAAAAATATGTTTTGAAAATCAGTATTTTTATTGGTATATTTTCCCTGTACAAGTTGGTATATTTCAGTATTTTTTTCAGGAGCTTCGGTTTTTTTGTAAAATTTAATCTGGTCACACTGCTTTGGCTGTCAGTGGCATGGTGGCATGCAATGACTAACTAACTAATGGCGCCAAGCATTCCCCCTTTCCCGTAGATAGAGAATGGCATTCCTTGGTCATTCACTATCCCTACCATATCCCTACTTTCACAGTAATAGCACCATAGACTACTATTTTATGCTAAAGATAGTGAGTAGTGACTGTAAATGTAAAGTAATATAGGTGTATAGTCTCTAAAGTACTCTGTGTTCCTTACGATACGATCCCGGTCATAGTCATACGGCACCACAATACGCAGACTGTACCTTAATATGTTTATTTCTTTAGGAAACGAACACCCAACGTTTTGTCAACATGGTAAAACATTTAATCTTTTTATTTCTTCATATTCTCATTAATATTGAAAGTGTTTTATGTTATGACAATACTGGCTTCATTCTGTACTGTCCTTGTATGGGTAAGTAAACACAATTCAAGCATTTGTAAATAAATCTTTCAATTTCTACTTGATGTAGTACATACTAATCCTACTTTTATATTACAACATTAATGTTAATTTTTAGGCAGATTTGGTAATCAAGCAGATCACTTTTTGGGAGCATTGGCATTTAGTAAAGGTTTGAATAGAACTTTGGTTCTTCCTCCATGGGTGGAATACAGATTTGGTGAGCCTAAATCTGTACAAGTACCTTTTAATACATATTTTAAAGTCGAAGGTTTATCTTTATATCATAATGTGATCACAATGGAGAACTTCATGCAGGATGTGGCCTCTGTTATTTGGCCAGTTACGAAACGAATCTCATTTTGTTACACTCAAAGAATGGGTGAACATGAAAAAAGTTGCAATGCAAAGTCTGGAAACCCATTTGGTCCATTCTGGGATACATTTAACATTGATTTTGTTGATTCTGAATTTTATGGGCCTTTGAATTATGATGTATACAACAAAGCAATGATAGATAAATGGAAACAAAAATATCCTCCTGAACAGTGGCCTGTTCTGGCCTTTACTGGTAAGTGCATTCTTATTATTATTCTCTCCATGCTATTGTTGTGGTGAAAGCTTTCAGCCTTCTAGCAAAAAACCACATACCACCAGACTGGAATATTTTATTAACCTTTTAAGTGATTGGCTAAATATCAATTGCCGTGCCCCTAGTTACAGGCTACAAATCAATAAAATAATCCCTACAATAAATAAGGAGGAGCAATCGTTGTATCAATAAAAAAATAGTCAAAAAGGTTTTTATTTTAAATCAGCCTTAAATTAACCACCCTAATCTAATTTAAATAAAACGAAAAATCATGCATGTTCTCTGTTGTACAAATATGACACAAGCGGTGGGGGCATGGAAATATATTATGTCCGTAAGGATTGAGGAGCCACATCAGATTTTTAAAATCTGATCTCACCATTATTTAGCAGCAATGTAGCTGATTTTGCAGCACAAATTCTAGATTTAGCAGGAATATATATATAAATATATACTACTTAGTTATATTTAATGCAAAAGTGGCTCCTCAATCTAAACGTCTGAATTGAGGAGCCACCTGGAACTCAGTAAGTAATAGATGACTGTTTTTGAAAATTTTGTATCATTTAGTAGCAATTGTGCATATTACCGTCTAAAAATTTAGCTTCTGTAGCACTAAAATGAAAGAAAATACAATAATTTTAGTATGGCTCCTCAATCTATACTCAAGAGGTGAATTTGTATTGGATGTGAGCAATCAATTTATATATTCGATATGATGATCATTTAGCAGGTGTTGTGTTTGTTTTTGCAGTATAGGAATAAAATAGTAAAACAGAGTAAATGTCGATGAACACATTTTCTTTGGCTCCTCAATCCTGACGTTCTAATTATATATGTTTGACTGTAGCCACCTGAGATCGCAACGGAATCTAAAGCCAGAGATACTAACATTTAGCAGGAATGTCTGCTATGTATATCTGCACAGTTCAGCATTGTGTATATGTATTTTGGATTCTGAAAAAAACAATACTTAACTATTTTATTGTAAATTCAGTGTGAAGGGTGACCGCATTTTGGGGGTAAACACCTAACCAAACTGTGTGTAAATATACTCTATCAAACACAGTTTCATATTGTGTTGAACGTCAGGATTGAGGAGCCAAAGAAAATGTGTTCATCGACATTTACTCTGTTTTACTATTTTATTCCTATACTGCAAAAACAAACACAACACCTGCACCCTAATTGCGTAACACACTATCAATCGGAATCAGAATCATTTTGAAGCAAATTGCTAATCCATTGCTTCATAAGTTCGAAAAATTTGTCTGCTCAACCCGTAAATAACGCAATGAATGTTGTTGAACTGTCAAAATGAAACCGATTCCGATTGATAATGTGTTACGCAATTGCCCCGCAGCTAAATGAGCATCATGTCGAATATATAAATTGATTGCTCACATCCAATAGAAATTCACCTCTTGAGTGTAGATTGAGGAGCCTACTAAAAGTATTGTATTTTCTTTCATTTTAGCGCTACGGAAGCTAAATTTTTAGACGGTAATATGCACAATTGCTACTAAATGATACAAAATTTTCAAAAATATTCATCTATTACTTACCGAGTTCCAGGTGGCTCCTCAATTCAGACGTTTAGATTGAGGAGCCACTTTTGCATTAAATATAACTAAGTAGTATATATTTATATATATATTCCTGCTAAATCTAGAATTCGTGCCGCAAAATCAGCTACATTGCTGCTAAATAATGGTGAGATCAGATTTTAAAAATCTGATGTGGCTCCTCAATCCTTACGGACATTGGAAATATGTGTCGCATAAATGCGACACAAGCAGTCAATAGGTTTTAAACAAGTGCATTGCTCACATAACATAGAGTATATCGACGGCGAAATGCCAATACCTCCTAACTGTAATTTTTCGAGAAATTAGCTTTGAATTTAATCTGTCAAGCGCCGCTAATGACACACAATTGATTTTCTATTGTTTTGTCGCCGATCGGCGAACCGCGGTTAAAGGCGTTATTCGCATGATTTAGTGAAATCTCCTAAGTGTATTTTTAGTTGCAACACCAACAGCATTAAATTAAAATGTGGAAACACCTTCCAACTAAACCAGCGTGTCTATTTTTGAACGTTTTTCTCAGTTTGTGTAAATTTTTGTCTTTGTCGGTTAGGTGTTATTGATACTTCAACGTCGATTCTATCTCTTTCAAACTTGTAGATGAGAATGCTGCACAGTAATTCTGCTATACTTTCTCCACTGTAAGTTCAAGCAAAAGTTCAGAATTCCAGAATCTCATTTAAATATATGAACTTAACTGCTTTTTTAACTTTGCTTTGATTAAGGCGCCAATAGGTACTGTCTGTCCCAAAAGTATATGATGCAAGTGTAAGCAAAGTACAAACCCCGTCAAAAGGTGATGGAAAAGGGTTTGAAGATTTTTGGGAACCACTGTACCTCCTCACCCGGCGCATTTTGATAGTAGGTTTTTTTGATAGAATAGACCCTTTTTAGTGTAATTTGAAAACCGCAAATTGTGAAAAGTCATAGGGGCGGAGAAAAATATTCCCAGTTTTTTTTTTTTTGAAAACCTGCGATTTTTATAGTAGCCAATTTTTTTTAGATAGAATAGACCCTGTTTACTGTTAATTTGAAAACCGCAATGTTCGTGAAACCATAGTAGCCGAGAAAAAAATTCCCAATGTTTTTTGTAACCTAACCTCAAAACACCTAAAAGTTGCTTACAAGTCGTAGTTCCGCTCCGCTTCGCGGGGCTCTATGGTCTAAAAAAAAATTACCACGAAGGGGATGGCGGGGTCTGTTCGCTCGCTGCGCTCGCTCACTCACTATTATAGACCCCGCCATCCCCTTCTAACCTAACCTGTCCGAGTCGGGGTGCCCCAAGTCCCGAGCTCGCTTCGCTCGCTCTTGCATCCTATGTTGTCATTACAAATGTGTTATTTTTGTATATTAGGTTGGTTTAGTGTGTAGTGTAATCGGGAACACAAAAAAAAAAAACGACTGTGGGTACATACGACAAGTGACAACTGTCAAACGTCAACGTCCCTCACATTCGATTACCTTTCGTTACCCAGTTAAAAATGAACTAAAGATAAAAAAATTACAGTATTCATAATAAAAACCACTAAAATTCGCTGTCACTTTGTCTGAACGTAAAACGGAACGACCTAAAAGTTTATAAAAGTTTTATAATGTAAACTTGTTGCATTTTCCGTAACTTTAAGATTATTTTTCTCAAAAACTAAGTTTTCACAATACGGGATTTTGCGAAAGTGTTTAACAGAACGAAATATAGAACTGAGGAGGTACAGTGGAGCCCAAAAACCTGTAAACAACCAGTAATAAATCAATAAATTACTTTTATATCAAACATTTTAGGTAATGTTTTATTTATTCTACTAGCTGCGCCCCGCGGTTTCACCCGCTTACATGGCGATCCCGTGGGAATATCGGGATAAAAAAGTAGCCTATATGTTAATCCAGGATGTCAGCTTACCTCCATACAATTTTTTTTTTTTCTAAATTGGTCCAGCCGCTTGAGCGTGAAGAAGTAAAAACATAAACACACACACACTCACAAACTTTCGCCTTTATAATATTAGTGTGATTATTATGTATTATTGTTTATTTAAGGACGCTATCACATTTTTATTTCGCTCAAGTTTAGGTATCTGAACCGCAACACAGCAACATTACGCGTGCGCACACATTGAAACCATTGTTCGCTCGATTTTTATACGTTATTTAACTAATCTTAGTACTTGAAGATATTATTTTATTTTATTTTAGTGGTATTTATTGAGTAGTTAGTAGTAAGTTCGCTTTCGAATTTGGTAAATGTTATTAGTACTTACTATCTGCGTGATAATCATGTTTTTGGTATTGTTGAAGTTCATCAGTCAATACGTACATTACTAGGTACCCAAAAGCGACCTTTTAACATTTTAGTATTACAAGGAACATCTACGTTTATATCCCAGTCTGCTATTAGTTTGAATAGATTTACCTAAGTACTTTGAAATATTATTTTTGTTATTATTAGAATAATTATTCTACCATAAAAACGTCGCTTCTTTAATATTCACCTAAAAGTGCGTACCTTTTAGTGACCCTCTATGATCGTAACTCGATTTCTTAGATTTTTGGGTTAAGTCACTACTATTCTGAAGGTGCGAATTGTTGGAGCATTACATAATCAAATACTAGCCTGGGAGTTTATCGTAGAGTTTCGTTGTAATATTTCAAAATAACCATTCCCTTATGAAAACAGTAAGTATTTTATTTACTTAAAAATTCAAACAAAAGTAAATCAAAATCAAAAGTCATTTATTCAAATTAGGCTGAGAATCAGCACTTTTCGAACGTCAAAATTACAAAAGACAGTCCCCCAAAACGCCCGCCCTTCACCACTTCCTAGTGCTTTCGCTGGAAAGAAGAAGTGGGGCAACAAACTCCCCAGCAGCACAGCTGTCTGTTCACTTAGAAAATACTTCATTGTATACAGTACTGTACTCCATAGGTTTAGGTAGTTAAATAAAGGCAAAAAAAACACGAGACTTAGTTAAACGACTAAACGTAATACCAGTCTATTCAGTTGTCATGCTACGTCACAGTTGTATTCTTCAATTTAGCAACGTTATAATTCATCAAAAAAGTTGTTAAATTGAAGAGTACAACTGTGAGGTAGCATGACAACTGAATAGACTGGTATTATGAAGAAATTGGCCGTAAGCCGATTTATCACAAAAAAAAAATACGCCAAATTAAATAAAAAAATTGGATGGTATAATTATTCGTAAACACCACCCTAAACGCCTCCACAATTGATACCAAAATTGATTTTTTATTTAAAAATACACCCGCCATCTTGAACAAAAAATGGATACTATATTATTCGTAATCATCACCCCCGAAAACCCCAAAATCGACTATTAATATCGAATGTCTAAAAACAAAATATTTCCATCATTTTAATTTTATTATAAAATAATAACATAAATACTTATACAATATTTATCCGTTATCTACAAAAAATTACAAGTATTTATTTCTAAAACAAATTTCAATAATCGTACTTAATTTTATTTCGATCCGAAAAAGTATCAACTTTGTCCAACCTCAGTATACAACTCGGAACTCACTTTTTTACGTAGGTAATTATTTTTTGCGAGAACGCAATACAGGCGTGCTTCCACGAGCGCATCCGAGCGCGGAATGACCAACCGCAAGTGTCCGCGGGTAGAAAATGTATGGAGAAATTTGAGAGCGTTTCTTATTTATCTCATAAATGAAAAAGTTATTTATTTATCTACAAAGTATTTAACTTGTCGTATTATATAAGCAAAAATGTCTTATTATTTTTAAGTTAAAATATGCTGTGGATTTAGCTATACTGGTTCCTATTCAGCCCTCTTTTTATTAGATTTTTTGCGATTATTGTGATGGTAAAAACGTATTTGTGTGAAAATTTTGTATGGGGCTATTCTGGAGATGAATATATTATCTTTAATTTGAAACCAAGATATCCTCGCAGTTGTGACTCCTGATCATTAAAACGGTACCTGAAAAGCACTGTTATTTGTGGAAAAATATGATAGCGTCCTTAATCATGTTTTTTTTTATCAATCACAGGAGCCCCTGCAAGTTTCCCAGTACAAAAAGAAAATGTCCATTTACAAAAGTACCTATGGTGGAGTGATGATATAGTCAATAAGACGAAATTATTTATAAAGAAGAATATGAATGGAGGTGGTTTCCTGGGTATACATTTGAGAAATGGGCAAGATTGGGTAAAAGCTTGTCAGCATGTTAAAGACAGCACTATGTTATTTGCCGCCCCACAGTGTGTGGGATATAAAAATGAAAGAGGACCACTATCATTATCTATGTGTCTACCACAGCCTGCTCATATAATCAAGTAAGTTCTTTGAATTAATATGACGTTACTTTTGGTGAGATGTTATTAGTCTAACCGCCATGAATATCATAAATTTGATCCACATTTAAAAGCTGTAACATCTGTGGCACGATAAATGGCCAGCCGGCGGAAACAAAACAAACTTACATGCAAAATTTTTTAAACCGGCCAAGAGCATGTTGGACCACATAGTGAGGTGTTTCATAGCCAAAATGCATATTTACACATGCACATGGAAAAAAGTTTAAATTAACAGATTGTATTTGTTATCGATATGTTACCGGCCAAACCCGATTTCAGGACAAACTAGTTTAGCCTAGGCTAAACTAGTTCCGTCGACATAGGATGCAAGGGCGAGCGAAGGGCACCCCGAGGTTCGGTTTGGTTAGGTTACTTTAAACCCTTTACACAGAAATAGGGGCCCCGCGAAGCGGGGCTCCGTCGACATAAGATCCAAGGGCGAGCGAAGGGCACCCCCTATCGCGTATAGGAAGAACTAGTTTAGCCTAGGCTAAACTAGTTTGTCCTGAAATCGGGTTTGGCCGGTAACAGATATAAAAAGCTTTTCAAGGAGTCTAAAAATACATTTCTTATGATGTTTGGTTTACCGAGCAAGATATTATAAATCAAAATTTGCTCAAAATTACCATTCCCGCCTTACGTACTTAAACTTACCTAAACATAAACAAATATTTTGGTGTGAACTTTGTGGTGCGCTGGCCACCCACAAGGCGCACCAACCAAACTCAAAACATAAAAATGTAGGTGATCTACTATGCCAGAATATTTGTGGCTGTTGGCGTACCACGTGGCGGTGAGAGTGTTAAAGTTTAAAAAACAAACCATTTAATAGGTACTAATGTATGACAAAATTTCAGGCAAGTGAAGAGGGCCATCAAGAAACTGGATAACATAAAATACATATTTGTGGCATCAGACTCAAATCATATGATAAATGATTTCAACAAAGCACTACATCATACTGAAGTATCAGTTATCAGGTTACAGCCAACAAATCCACATTTAGATTTAGCAATTCTTGGTCAAGCTAACTATTTCATTGGCAACTGTGTTTCATCATATTCGGCATTTGTGAAGAGAGAAAGAGACGCGAGAGGTTTACCTTCAGAATTTTGGTCTTTTCCACACAGAAGAAAAAGTAAACACGAAGAATTGTAATTTTTTGATATTATTTTAAAATTATACTTAGGTATAATAACAATTCTTGAATACTCCAGCACCTGGCCACCACCTCACCTGTGTGTGAGTGAGATATAACCTGACCACCTGGTCAGGTTATATCTCACTTCCTCTACATGGATAATCTAAAACTCTTCGCCCCCAACAGTTTGCAACTGATGGAGCTAGGTAGGTACTGAAAATAACTGAAACTTTCAGTAGCGCCATCAGGATGGAATTTGGTGTGGACAAATGTGCGGTCATGCATGTAAAGCGAGGGGAGATTGTGGAATCAGTGGGAACCCAACTCTCGGATTCCACAACCCTTTCCTCATCCGAAACCTGTAAGTATTTGGGTATTTCGGAAGCGGTGGGCATCAATGTTACTGACATGAAACAATCGTTGAAGGAGAGCTTCTTTGGCCGCCTGAAAAAAGTATTTAATAGTCTTCTATCAGGCGGAAACAAGGTGCCTTTCAACAGTTGGATCATGCCGGTTTTGACGTACCGGCCGGGGGAATCAATCAGGCATATTATCTCTGGGTGTTCTCGTCTATCTAACGGAGAGTACTTGCATAGACACAACCATGTAGCCAGGATAATCCATCAGCAACTTGCTCTGAAATACAGCCTTGTGGAATCGGAGGTGCCGTACTACAGGTATGTGCCCGACCCAGTTCTCGAAAATGGAAATATCAAATTAAACTGGGATCGATCTATCACCACTGAGAAGACTATTGTTGCCAATAAGCCTGATATAGACCCTGTTCCCGATACCGGTGGGCTACTATTTAAAATATAATTTACATAACGGAGCTGTTTTGTAAAACAACTAGCGGTTTAGTAAAACAGCGGATTCTAAAATCCATCTGCGACATTTACCTATATTTAGATAATTATCGAGACCCATCGTGGCTGTAGAGTTTCGCTAGCTTATTTAATTTGACCCTTTTTATACTATACAGGGTGAGTTTTCCAAGTGGGCGTGGATGGCCAAATTCTAAACTATGAGGAATAGCGAAAAGTACTCAAAGGAGTCGCGGGCTCGATTTTGATGAAAACTAAAACTGCATCATTGGATTTTTGAAAAATCCATATTTCTAGCCAGGAATCGAACCTGTTGATTTTGAAGAAAAAAAAAACACACCATTCGATAGTGTCCCTAATAAGGATCAAATTCTGGGAAGTAATGATATACGGCAAACTAAAGGAAAGAGCTCATTTTCAACAAAATCCTTTTTTTATTTTTCTTATATTACCTACCTCATCATCATCTGCCTAGCCTTTTCCCAACTATGAGGGGTCGGCTTCCAGTCTAGCCGGATGCAGCTGAATACCAGTATTTTACATGGAGCGACTCGGTTATAATAGTGTTTTTTTGAAGTGAAAACTTCTTTTTCACTTCTCATGCTCTAAAAGTCCGTCTTTATGTTGTGCTTAGGCGACATAAAATCGCTTTTTATGTTCTAGTGCATAAAGTAAAATTTTTTTCTGAGACTAAAGTAATCAGGCCCAACAGCCACCACGCACAATAAAACTTCGCAGATTAAAGTCGTGATTTATTTCATTTTCTTTAATTTATACCACTTCCGTGTTTTCTGTCGTTAATTTAATAAAATCAGGTAAAATAGTTGTCATTTATTATTTAAAAAGGCAAAGAAACGTTTTCATTTTTTGGCAGTATGAAGTACCCAAGTCGAATGACAAATAATGAAAATTAAAAAAAAAAACTTTTAAAAAGTTTCGTGGCGGTATTATCTGTGGTGGCGGGAATTAGCTATGGATGCAACATTTTTGATTAATTATGTACTGTATACTTTATGCCTGTTTCATTTTCTCGCAATCGAAGTGAAAAGCAGAGTGTATAACTCAGGCATAAACGAGCCATTTTACCCCTCGACTTAACTATCCACGCTCGCCTGCGGCTCGGGTGGATATAAACGTCTCGGGGTAAAATAGCTTCTTTTATGCCTTAGTTGTACAATCTACTATAGCGGCGTTGTACACTTTTTTTGTAATGGGTAAAAAATTTTTAAATCGCGTCAGGACACGTGACCTGATCGAAAATTCGTAAGACGGATGGAGAGTAGACAGCTGGCACGGCGCGGCGTAGGAGAGGAAGTATCTCTCTCTCTCTCTTTCTACGGCGCGGCGAAAATGTATGCCTGCTGTTTCGTTTAGGCAGCGCAGGGCGCTTGCGCGAATGTTCGTGTGTGTTTATGTTGCAGCGTGCCACGCGCATCCATGGATGGTGACAGCTGATGGCTCGACCGTCTGTGTAGTGGCCACACTGCTGAGTATTTGTAAAATACGTGTATATGTATAAAGTGTTTAAAATATGGAAATTGAACAAAGTGCATCTATTAATGAAAAATATCAAAAATGCACAATGTTAAATATTCAAGTTTTCACTTCTGCCGGCACTCCCGGAGTGCAACCCGTCTTTTTATTTCTTCAAAATCAACATATAAAGTGTTTAAAATATGGAAATTGAACAAAGTGCATCTATTAATGAAAAATATCAAAAATGCACAATGTTAAATATTCAAGTTTTCACTTCTGCCGGCACTCCCGGAGTGCAACCCGTCTTTTTATTTCTTCAAAATCAACAGGTTCGATTCCTGGCTAGAAATATTGATTTTTCAAAAATCCAATGATGCAGTTTTAGTTTTCATCAAAATCGAGCCCGCAACTCCTATGAGTACTTTTCGCTAGTCCTCATAGTTTCGGATTTGGCCATCCACGCCCACTTGAATTTTCACCCTGTATAAATGTATTTAATGAAATAATGAGAATTCTTCATGTTTACTTTTTATTGTGCCCCCGTAAAGTTACGGTTTGCTAGAGGAGCGGTGGACACCACAACGACCGCTATGACGGCCATCATGAAAATCGGGGTTTGATTTTACGGTGTCAAAAAATGCTATCTAGGAAAACATACCAAATTACAATAAATAACGTTTCAGTGAAGTCGTTCGACTGGAAATTGCCGACGCTATGTGGCGTTCACCGCAGCCGCAGTCCTAGGAAACCCCAGCTTAAACCAAAAAGCCGTGACTTCATAAACGCATACGAGTAAACACACGATACTAGCTCAACTGTCACTAATGAGACAATTACTTTTCCTATTGTTAGGTATCGATCTTTAGGAGATTTCGCGACCGTTGAGCAGATTTGTGAAAATTCATTCCCCGTTCAATTATTTCTGGTTCATTATCATTTTACATACTTTTACCTATTGAGATTTGAGATCTATATTTATTACCGATTTTATCAAAATACAATTTTTTCTATTTTATGGTGGTTTTTTTAGATACCTATATCACGGTATAATTATCTATACAGTAGTGTGACTCGGCCCAGTTCTAGAAATAATTACCTACAGCCGCGCGGTACGTAAACACGCGATAGGGCCACATGAGTAGACAATAGATATTCATGTGATAGGGCTCCCTCCCGCCTACAGTATTTTAATTTCATCAACCTAGGTACTTGAGTTGCTTTCTAGTTTTGTGATTGTAAGTAGGAAAAAAATGAAATTCGTTATGAATGAAATAGGAAGAGTTCAATAAAAATAGATTGTATAGAGTAAGTATAAGTAATTAAGTATTTTTTGATTAGTAGATTTATTTTTAAAAAAATCGAGTGTGCTTATGACCACACGACTGAAGTGAAATTTCAAACGTATTTGGCTATGAGAGGAAGAGAAAGAAAATGTGCGCGCGCACTGCTTTCTCTTGCTTATATCCCCCACTCAACTCCCGTTCGCCTCGCCCGATCACACTTTTCGTAACGCGTTCGCCAGCGTACTCCTCAAGTCAAGCGTGCGTAAAGAAGTTTCACTTCAAAAACTTATTGACTAATTGAAACAACCAAAAACAGCAGAAACTTGTACTTATTTCAATGAATATTTGTCACAAATCGCACGCTTACTGCTTACAAAACCATCAAACCGTCCGGCGTCCGTTCGTCACTGCGGAGCATTCGCGGCTTTGTTAACCGAGTGTAGGTAAACCGAACTCGAGGCGGGTAGGTATGACTCGCGTTCCGACCGCACCGTTTGTATGAAGATCATAGATCGGAATAGGTAGAGCTGTTTTACGTACTTGCTTAGAATAATATGGATATTCCCCGAGTCCCGGGATTTGGTTTTTAGGTAGTAAAATCATGAAAACTATTCACGCTTTCGGGACTAATCAAAGATTACACTTCCTTTCTGACGGGTAAATATAAGAAGGAAGGGATTAAAGATAGTATAATAAATAGATAAACTTGATTAATTAAACCACATATATTTTTTTACGTAACAATGGTGCCGATTTTCTTGTCACAAATGCCTCCAAACTAGACTAACACCCGGTTTCTGATTTGAGCAAAGTAGCAAATCTCAACTGATTATTCTCAAATACATAAGTATGTGCTTAAGTTTTTTGCGTTTCGCAAGTTAAAATCGAATTTCGTCAAACCATAATCAACTGATCATTTACTTAAGTATTCTTGATCAAAGCTAACACGTTCCAATTTACATTAAAAAACCGGTACTTTTCAAAAACCCATAATATTAAATAATTTTATTCTTATAAATTTAAAAAAAGATTTAAAACGTTAGTTAATTTTAAATAACGGCATTAACTAAAAAAAAAATGCTATTAGATTTGCTAAAGCATATTTTAGCAATTTAATATTTGACGTGTTTGTATGAACCGAATCGTGACGTGAATGTCAATCAAACTGTAAGTAAATAAACACAAATTTTATTGGAATTCTGTATTTTTATATAAACTACCAATTTATTGTACCAATTAAAATGAATAAAGATAAGAAAAATATATCGCCTTACTATACTCTAGAGGAGAAAGAACATCTTCTTTCAATAATAACAAAAGTAAGTACATAAAAACCTATAATGTTTACCATAATATAATTTTACGTTTCACCAAGTTTGTTATTTAGATGTTTGTGATTATTTCAGTGTAATAGAGTGCAAAAGGACAGGGGCTTACTATATTCAAAAGAAACAGGAAGCCTGGAAGCGCATTACTAAAGAATACAATAGCCTATGCACGACTGGGCCTAGGGATGAATTAATGCTAAAACATTTTTACAATAAATCTTCTTTTGAGAACACCAAAACACCTTTCAATTGTGTTTCGTGATGATATCTGGGCTTTGTTATAGACTTCTTGGGATGGAGAGGCTGGGTTTAAAAAGGTTGTCATGAGATAGGTACCTAAGGCATGGGTAACCACTATCTCCAAGAATAAGGTATGACCCAAATCTGCCAGCTTCAAATTGAGCTGCAAGTTGTGAGTCATTCCAAATAGTAGTGTCGTGTACGGAACCTGGCCAACGTGCAATGACACTAATTATTTGTAAATTGGCATCAAAGATGGCTTGAACATTTATAGAATAAACCTTTTCTGTTCCTATAATAATAATAATTCATTTATTTATCAAGTAACAAGGATTCATTAATACACAGAAATTAAATATAGCACAAATCTTACACTAGAACACACTGAATACATTATACCTACATTACATTACAATAGGTACAACACAAAACAATAACCACACAAAACATTTTCATATTGACAGCCGACGACTGTAGGTGACGTGCAAGTCACTGCAGCATCTGATATATGGACAGTCAAGCCTGCCGGCTATCATCACCAGCATGCTGTTGGAGCTGCCGCGAACTCTACGTACCAGAGACGCGCTTCGCTTACGCATCGTTGCATAGAAGCAGTCGACGCTAGCGACGGCGAACATGCCCGAGGCACTACAATGTCGCGGCAGCCCCATCAGCGCTCTGAATGCGTTGTTATATTGGATGCGGAAGGCTTCGTATGCTTTTTGAGTGTGATTTACCCACAGGCTGCACGTGTACAGAGAGGTACAATAAGCCCTGAAAAGGGTCTGCTTGACCGACCCTGAACAACGCGCAAACCTGTGAGCTATCATGTTACCGGCCCACTTAACACTATTTACCTGGCCTCCATACCAACATTTAAATAAGTTTATAAGTTCTTTGGGAAAGTTAATCTCCTTCAACTTCTTTCAAAGAATGTCGTAAGAGACCAGATCAAAACATATACAGCTCAGCTCTGCTCCCTCCTGGTGAATTTATTTTTCTATGTGTGCAGTCTACAGCACCTATGACGCTAGGGAATCCAGCTATATCAAAAAATCGTGCCGCCACTGATGGTCTCTCCTGTGCAGTGGGCATATGAACATATATTGCCGTCGCAATAATGCTATCGCACCAGTCACCCTCTCTACCACGCGGCACACCGTCGCCTTGCTCACATTCACGGTATCCGCCATAACAGCTTGAAAGCTACCAGTCACGTAAAACCTAAGAGCTGCAACATGGGAGAAATGCAGTCCCTTCGTTGAATACGACAGGTCAGTTTAGGCTTTATTTTGTTAAAAATAAACCTAACCGACTCCTTCGTAAAGCGGAACCGACTCTTAAATTGTTCATCGCTTAGCGTGATAAATAAGTTAGGCCGATGTCCTGCTATTCTTCTGCGTGGTTGTCTGCTTTGAGGCATCTCCAAAGACGACAGGGAAGTATCGTCGTCCCCCATTATGAAGAATTGAAGAAAAACCACTTACAAAATCACTAGTTACGATCAGAGTGGGGCAAAAACTAATTGTAAAACAACTAACAATTAAATTGCCAAATTTAGTTGCAACTAACAACTAAAATAATTAATTGTAATTGTAACGTGTCGCAATTAACAATTAATTAATTTTGCTTGTAAAACTTAGCGATTACAATTAAATTAATTGTGCTTGTTAAAATTTGCAATTACAATTGATTAATTGTTAATTGTTTGATACACGTTTACAATTACAGTTAACAATTAATAAATGTAAGTAACTGAAAAATATAATTCAAACAATGCAAGAGCATTCTCCATAGTATTCTCAAAGATATGTAAAGCCTGGATTTAAGCCAGAACATTACGTAAAAGTGTAGCACAGGTACCTAACTAGAATAATTCAGGATTGGACGGTTCAAGGAAACAAGGATAACCGTAGTTTTAAATCTCCTGCCATACTCCTGCCATATTTACATTCATCAAATACGTAGTTAAATTGAATATTAATTGTTTGAAACAATTAATTTAAATGCAAATAAAATTTTAATTGCAGTTGAATTAATTGCAAACCACAATTAACAGATTTAATTGCAAGTGATTTTAATTGCATTTCATAATTAAAAAATAATTGAATTAATTTAATTGCAATTAATTTAGTTGAAATAAAAACTGTAATTGTTTGCTTCTACAATTAAAAAATTAATTCAATTGTGCCCAACACTGGTTACGATGCTAGTTACTATACTGATTACAGTTTGAGTAGCCGATATTGGTGTGTCAACTTTCAACTGCTTGACGTTGATAATGCTTTGAGTATTGTCAAACACGTTTTTCTTAGTTCTGAAACGCAACAGACGACCTTAAGCATGAGTTAAGCATACTTTCTGTCAAAGAAGAAGGGTCACGTCCCATACAAAATTTACCCAGGCCCGACAAAAAAGGAACGCATCTCAGTTATTTTGTTATATTAAATATAACAGAAATAAATTAACACTATTCTGAATATCAGTGGCTATCACCCATATATTGCCATTTGATTTTGGTAAGTCAAAATATTTTAAAATATTTTTTTTTAATGAATAGTATGTATATCCATTTAAAATGACGCCAATTTAGATAAATATACAAAAATAGACAGCTGGAGGCTTTAATTTATTCAGGCATCCACAGGCAAGCCCGATTAAGCAGACGATAACCTCAAAGTTAAACTGCGAGAAGTCATTAAAAAAATATAAAATAAAATTGGCTTTCTGTGTTGAGATCTGTGCGTTTTTTAACCGACATAAAAAAAGGAGGTTCTGTATTCGACCCGTATGTATGTATGTATGTTTGTATGTCCGCGATTTTCTCAAAAACTCATGAATCAATTTTGATAATTCTTTCACTAATGTAATCTACATACTTTCAGGAAGGTTTTAGTATATAATGCATTAGGTAATTATTCTTATGTACGAAGTTATATGCAAAAATGTACTGCATCTCCGGCATTTCTATGCGAATTTGGACGATTCTTCTAGTCAGTGTCTTCAATTCTTCAATGCACTAGTGTTAATTGGATTTGTGTGGGGTAGGTTCAATTAAAAACTAAAAACTTTTTTACAAAAAAACAACCAACTTGAAAAAAACAAAACACTACAAAGTGATACTTACATGACTTTAATTTCGTAAGTCGGTGTCTAAAATCGAAAATGCGGAACCATCGACACCGACTTCCGAAATTAAAGTTATTTATCACTTTGTAGTGTTTTTTTTTTGAAGTCGGTTGTTTTTTTCTAAATTGTCGTATCGTCATTGAATTACATACAATACCGAATTTTGTAGGTAAATAGGTATTAAAAGAAAATTGTATATCGCCTGAACAAAAACACAAGGCAATATTTTGGTGTTAGCCATTGATTTGGAATATAAAAAATATATATTTTAGCTATATTTAAAATAACAAAAAAACTGAGATATGTCTCATTCGTGTCGGGTCTGAGTCACAAATGACCGTTCTTCTTTGAGTAAATGATGTTAAATTACTCAAATCTTGATTAGAGTTTAAAAAAACTTAATTCAGAAACGAAAAAATGTTTAAGTTATACTTAAGTACAGATTAAGACGTTCTCAACTTCAAATTCTCAAATCAGAAACCGGATGTAAATCACTAAAATTTAATTTATTCCTGTCAAGCGACAATTTCCCATTCTGAAATTGACTAAAGTGACACAACTTAACTATTTAATATATTTTAGTTTGACAGCACTAAGATGGCACTGAGTTATTAATCTATTGAAGATGGCAATTTTGCTATTCTGAATTTCACGTTTTTCACCTAAAATTTTGACTGTCCTAACTAAATCTGACTATTTTTAATCACGATTAAAAAGGAGTGGAATAAAATTAGTTGTCATGAATAATTCACACCAACACCTCGACTTCAGGTGCAAAAACAGTAGGTACTGTCTGTATCTTTTTTTTTCTTTTGCTTATATCTCGAAAATGGTGCGTCCTACTATCGCAAAAATAATGAAAATTTCGACCCCCTTTATAAAACGCATAATCTCCTAAAACTCAACATGTAGGTAATCATTTTTCATATTTTCCATACAAAGTGAAAAATTCCTTAAAAAACACGTCAAGGCTGCCCCCTCCGCGCCAGCGGCTCTAAAAAACCATTCACGGGGTAGGGAAAATAAGTACAGTTCGCGTCAAATAACTTGGCCGCTCTGAAGCTAGGCTTTCCGAACACCGCGCATGCGCTCTGCTGTTTTATTCCTATGATTAAACTACTGCGCAGTGATTTGTTGCCTAATTCAGAGCGGCCAAGTTATTTGACGCGAACTGTACCACGTGTCGACGAGTCGCGATTGTCAAATTCGATTTTTGTGTCAAAATTATTTTTAAATTTAGAGATTTTTTTATGCAGAATAGCTGTAAGATTTTCATAGCAAAAAGTAAGGAATTTTAGTGATAGTTTAGTTCGGTGTACAAGAGAATCGGCACCCATTTCTTATTCAAGAATCAACAATCATTTAAACATTTTTATTCTGAAGTTGTACAAAAACATATTACCATACAAATTATTTGTTCCTCAGTAAAATCAAAACATTATCAAATAGAAAAATTTGTTAAGTATGTGGAATAGGGATTTAACATTTTGGTATAGGTAATTATGTTTTTTGACTCTTTGGTCTAGTATCATGTAAAAAAGGAATACACGATTCAATGAATTTTTCTCGAAACAAAAAAATTGCAAAGTTATAAGTATCTTCTTTTTACTTTTTTCGACATCCCGTCACGGCGTAACGCCAAGTGTTATTCAATGGAATTTACTTTAAAACATAGAGAATTATCATATCAAAGTTCACTCAAAGTACTTTTTTTAATTTATTTATTTTGTTAAAAATAAGTAAAACTAAAACCGGATTAAGTACTGAAAAGGATGAAACAAGAAAATACCTTCCCGTGGTCCCATCCCATGCCGCTGGGCTGTAGGTACTAACATATTATAAGCTATGGTAGCATGCGACGTCCCACGGGAACGTAGGTACTTTCTTGTTTCATCCTTTTTATTAGTAGTCGGGTTTTATTTTTTAAACAAATTTTTTATATAATTATTTTGGGGCTTATAGTGGGTGTTATGGAAAGGGTATATCAATACAAACGGGTTGAAGAGTGTATCTGGTCTAGAACCTCTGTACAAAAGGGGTTTGAAAGTATTGGCCCTAAAATCAGCCGCCATTTTGATTTTTTTTTTCAGAATCGCGGTGCACAACAAAAGTTAATAGAGGACACTTATACAAACAAAAAATGTAATATAACATAATATCCTAAAGCGTCAGGTTTCGGAGTTATTCACCGAAATATAAGTCGAAAACAACTAGGATTTTTTTGTTTTTTTTTCCTTCCAGGTAAGCATATTGAACTATTGAGGTAATAGAAACCTTTATGGAGAAGAAACAATTGAAGAATAGACATTTTTTTAATAAATAAGTGTAATGTCAAACTTCTATACTAAAAAAAAACGAAAACACAAAAGCATGGAATTATTATGTACTAGTTGTACGTAGTACATAATAATTCCATGCACAAAAGACTTAAATGTCAGATTAGTCTCTGGGATTAAAAAAAGGAACAATAAATTGCCGTGTTTAATTTTTTATTTAAAAAATATCTATTCTTCATTTGTTTCTTCTCCATAAAGGTTTTATAACATTTCTATTACCTCAATAGTTCAATATGCTTAGGCCATGCAGGATCGGACTTGCGCTTTGTAAAGGGTTAAAAGCTGTCCAAGCGTAAAGTATCTCGCTTCACCCTATTTAGGATGCCCAGCTTCTTGGTCGGAGTTTGGGTTTTTACTCGATTGGTGGCGCCGGCGCCGGAAGTTGAGACTAGATTCCAACTTCATGCCTAGGGCCTCGAGACGATCAGTTACAGGAACAGATGTACCCCGAAAAATATTTTTGGCAGTAAAAAGACACGCCTGTGTTTTGGTGGCGTAAAGAGACCAGATTGTCATCACCCCTTACTTTAACCTAATAGACTTGCGACCGATCATCATTGAAGTTGGCACATAATTTTTTTTATGGATGGTAGAGGAGCCCAGAGGGTTTTTGAGCAAGCATATTCAGGGCGAGAAGTTGATAGCTGAGTAGGTCTGGCATGAGGAGAGAACACCGAAAATATATTTAAAAAGTTTCTGATAGGAGACCCCTGGTCAGGAGACCACTTTCAGATTTCAAAAAAGGGCCGAAATTAAAGTGATCTTCAGAGGCGTTGGTTTTGGCATGATCGGGTCTGGCCTAACCCATAATGACTTAAATAGGCAAATCTGACGGAGAAATTGTGGGCTTTCCCCAAATCTGACGACTTTGAAAACTCAGATTTGGGCCATTTCTAAAAGGATATTCAGGGCGAATGAAAGTTATTCTGTGCAATAGTGTTACATGTCCTGATAATGAATATATAAATATCTGACGGGATGATGGAGCCTTTTGGCAAATATGAGGAAATTTCATCAATTCAGAAAATTACCCAAAAGTGGCCATAATTTTGCATTTATCCCTAAATCAAGGAACCTAGTAGCTTCGATTGCTGTTTGCATTGGAAGGTGACACATTTGTGAAGATTTCTCCATATTCAGATGTTTGAAAAAACTAAACACTTGAACGTAATGATTAAAAGTTAAGTAGCAAAATTAAAACATCGAAGGAGTACACCATAAACAGTTGATTATTTCAATATTTTACTATAACAGTAAGAAAACCAATTATTACGATCTTAAAATAATTGCTTTTTGTTAAAATGCTCCCTTTAGTGTACTTTGTCGTATATCATTTCTTTCCAGAACTTGATCCTTATTAGCGACACCATCGGGGGGTATACGACAAAGTAAAGTAAAGGGCGCATTTTTAACAGAAAACAATTATTTTAAGATAGTAACAGTTTTTAAGTATATAGAATGTAAGTGATTTGTTCGTTTGCACTGTAGCAGTAGTTATTTGGCCGTTAACTTATGTTTTTAATATAATAAATTATATTTTAAATTCATTGTTAAACCATAATTAATCAATTTGTTTATCTGATATTAGTTAATCTTAAAAATGTCCACTTTCCTTTACTTTGGCGTGTATCATTTCTTTCCAGAATTTGATCCTTACTAACGACATCATCGGAGGGTGCAATAAAACAGGCAGTGTTTTTTTTTTCAAAATCTACGAGTTCGATTCCTGGCTAGAGCAAGTGATTTTTCAAAAATTTAATGATGCAGTTTTAGTATTCGTCAAAATCCACCCCGTGACTCCTTTAAGAATTTTTCGGTATTACCTATAGTTTCGGATTTGGTCATCCACATGATGACTTAAAACATTCATCCTGTATATACAGACGAACTAATAACCTCTCTCTTTTAGAAATCGGTTAGAAATAAATTTGTATCTCATGATCTGTCATTTAATCTAGTTAACTAGCAGCTGGCGACCTAAGCAGAAGTGTTGGGACTTATTTAACAAAACTCTCATAACGAACTATCACTGAGAATTGGAGGCGATATCAGTAACGATATCGAGCGCAGAGGTTCGTAGTTACAATAAAACTTCGAAAAGAAAAGTATTACGACGTAAACAAGTCGTTACTTTAATGTTTTCGTTAATTTTAGTAAGTATGGCTTTCGACCTTTGCCAGTTTTATCAAACAATTGACGGGCATCTCTCAATATTTTTTAAAACGTTACTAGTTCGTTAGATAGCCCATAAGATGAGGATGTTTTTGAAATAATTGGTTTTCTTGGTGTCATAGTAAAATATTGAAATAATCAACTTTGTTTATGGTGTACTCCGTCGATGTTTTAATTTTGCTACTTAACTTTTAATCATTACGTTCAAGTGTTTAGTATTTTCAAACTTCTGAATATAGAGAAATCTTCACAAGCGTGTCACCTTCCAATGCAAACAGCAATCGAAGCTACTAAGTTCCTTGATTTAGGAATAAATGCAAAATTATGGCCACTTTTGGGTAATTTTCTGAATTGATGAAATTTCCTCATATTTGCCAAAAGGCTCCATCATCCCGTCAGATATTTATATATTCACTATCAGGACACGTAACACTATTGCATAGAATAACTTTCATTCGCCCTGAATATCCTTTTAGAAATGGCCCAAATCTGAGTTTTCAAAGTCGTCAGATTTGGGGAAAGCCCACAATTTCTCCGTCAGATTTGCCTATTTAAGTCATTATAGGTTAGGCCAGACTCGATCATGCCAAAACCAACGCCTCTGAAGATCACTTTAATTTCGGCCCTTTTTTGAAATCTGAAAGTGGTCTCCTGACCAGGGGTCTCCTATCAGAAACTTTTTAAATATATTTTCGGTGTTCTCTCCTCATGCCAGACCTACTCAGCTATCAACTTCTCGCCCTGAATATGCTTGCTCAAAAACCCTCTGGGCTCCCCTACCAGGAGGTTTTACAGGGTTTTTTTTTTTCACCTCTACGCGGCGAAACCTATTATACTTAATAGGGACATAATTTTGTTCTTTTTGGAACACAAGTCTTTTTCTGAATGTTTTCTTCGTTGCAATTTATTCTTTTTATGGTGATCTTTAAATAGGTATCTTGCAAATGAGTAAAAAGAAAACAAAAAATATAAACTCTAGGTACTGTAGGTATATTAAACTAATCCAGAAAAGAAATCTGATGCGTTCTTTATACTGCTTGATGGTAAGTTATTGCTTAAGTCTCTTCTTTTATTTTGTTTTTGATTAACGTCGATAATGGAATCAATAGATTCAAAGTAAGAGATATTCCAAAATTTAACATCATTGTCATGAGAGCACGAAGCGACATATTGGCCATCGTGACTTATGTCGAGGTGTTCCACAGGAAGTCTATGTTGGCCTACCACACCTAACTGCCGTTGCGGGAACATATGTGCTGCTCTCAAAATGCCATCTTCGCCTGACGTGACCACAATATTCTGGGTGATAGGTATCATGCACTGAATGGCATGTTTTTGTCCAACATATTCGTCACTGTGTAGTCCAAATTCTTTCCAATTAAATAAATATAATTTTCCTGTTGATGAAGCTACAAGTAGCTTAGTGTCTGATCTAAACAATCCCAAGCAAGTTAACTCTGCATCATATTCTTCCGATGTTGTGTAAATTTTACTGAAACAATAATTAAGTGTCTACTGTTAGTATTAGCATTACTTTCAAATATCATCATTGAACTACTATTATTATTATGCAAAAATTAAAATTTGTTCCGAAAATTGCGAAAATTTCAATTTGTCCCACAGGAGGGAACACCTTGGTGAGGCAAAGTGGATTAATCCGGAATAACCTGACTCCAAATTAAAATCAAATCAAGTCATTTATTCAAATTAGGCTGAGAATCAGCACTTTTCGAACATCAAAATTACAGTCCCCCAAAATCACCCGCCCTTCACCACTTCCTACTGCTTTCGATATTATTATTATGATCTATGTGTAAACTGTCCAGTAGATTTACCTTCCTTTAAGATCAATTGATGTTAGAACACCATCTCCACTTGCACAAACTAGATACTTCTGAGCATCGTTTGTTATCATATCACTAACATGTTCTTCACCAATTTTTATACTAAAAACAGGATCTGGCTTTCTCATGTCCCATAATTTGACTGTTCCCCCATCATCACCTGATTAAAAATAAATCGACATATTAAATAAACATCTCACAATGAATAAAAACACAATTTCTAGTATTCAAAAATATTCAACATACTTACCAGTAACAATTTTATCTCTGTCTAGATTCAAAAGTCGGTAAACTGGTTCATCATGTGCATTTTCGTAGCACCTCTTCAGCTTCCCTGATTCAACATCAGTGGCCATTACTATCTTGTCCTAAAAGTAAAAAAAAAATGTTGTATGTTAATTATCATTATACAGTATTACAGTCACATAAAGGGGCTAGTGGGTAAATAATAACAGCCACATGGGCCGAACTTTAAGTATTTGTACTATTTATTCTGTGCTTTAAGCAACGCGTGCCAAGGACGGCCCGTGGATGGGTGACCATTTATAATATACCAAGACCCCTCCTTGCCTCGGAAAGTATGTTAAGTAACTACTTAACATATTCTTTCTTACAGGTAGTCAGATGCTCTAAAAGGGTATAGTGTATTTGTGTTACCCAGGAGCTGGGTTGTGTTGTGAAAGTCAGTCACTCCACGTAAAATATTCAGCTGCATCTGGTTAGATCCATAATCCAGTTTAGTTGCCAAGTTACTAGGGTCAAAGTTGAAAATTAGCTCTAGTACAATCCATCTTATGTAAAGCACCATATTACCAACTACTCGGTATATTATTAATTTTTAAAGGAGAAAACATTACAAACCTTGGCAGTTGAGTATAAAGTGGTTCCCTCATCATCAAATTCTATGTCTCGACAGGCTTTTAAATGCAACTCTAATGTATTCACTAGTTTTGTCTCTTCATTGTTATATTCATACAATAGCACATCTCCTACAATATTGGCAATTGCTATTAAATTCTTGGAAGGATGAAGCGATATATCAACAATGAAATCTTCACATATAATGGTTGGAGGATGATCACGGAGCTTGTTTTTTTCAGCTTTTATAGCTTTAACAACATCATCCTCATCTTCTTCATCTATCTCATCAATTTTGTTTTCACTAGTTTCATCTTCACTCATATCATTTTCATCTGGATCTGAAAATAAAAGATCCTGATTACAATGTAATTTTCACACTAACACCTACACATGATCTATAAACCATATCATAAAATACCATGATATTAATTTATTTTAATGACAAGAGTACATGAGCTGGTCAGGCCTATCCGAGGCCACAGCCCACAGGGTACCACATCACAAGGTCATGGATTAATGGTGATCTTTACAGAAGCCAGCATGGCTTTGTCTATTAAATTCATGACTGATTTTTTGTAAAAGTTAGCAATACTATACTACCATGTATACAAATTATTGAAGAAGTTGCTTATCGTGTTTGTCTATGTAAATGTGTAGTTCATACATTAATATTAAATCTCCATACAAACAAAGGTATCTTGATATTTTGTGAAGATCACTCTTTCTGATGTACCAAGGTGTCTAGTAATAGTAAACAACACCACCAAAACAAAAAAAAATATTTGATAAAAATAGGCACTTATGCCAAAAGAACCTCAGCATAATTTGTCAGATAGCAAAACTTGGTACTACCCATGGTATAATAGTATATAATTGTACCATGGTACTACCACTGACACTGTGTTTTCAAATTTCAGTACCTATACTTTATTTTGAAAACACTGTATGACTTGTCTTCTATCTTTCTGGTACAGTCCCACAGTTTTATAACATACCATAAGTCCATACTGGCATGCAATAGATTAATTTATATAATTAAGCAAATAGGTACATCTTTTCTGTGTTCTGAGAGTCTGAGAGGTACATAGATGGAATGATAACATAACCTCTTCCGTAAAGATTTAGCCCTAAGATGAACAATTTGTTTGCTTTTCCATAAATAAAAAAATGAACATTGTGATAAACCCACAACTTATAAAATAAATAACAATCATCTCACTTAGAAATAAAATTGAATATCACGTACTATCCATCTGAGCAAACGTGCTCCACCGTGTGTTGTTTTTACTTCGTTTTCTTAAACTGGATTAATGAATTAACTATCGTTGACGACATCGTCGCTTCTTTCTTTCAGGTGTCGGTCTCGAGATATAGTGGTAAAATGCAAGCCTGTTAATAAACTACTAAATAATAAAGAAAACATTAACTAACCATTGCTAACTGATAATGCATCATCATCACTGGAATCATTAAAGATGCTAGATGAACTGTCCTCATCTGACGAGTTCTTATCAAATTCCTTAAAATTCTTCGTCATGTCTGCAGGTTCTGAATATTTAAAATTCAATGATTAGAAATAAATCCACATTTCACAACAAATGGATGAAACTTTTTTATGAAACACTATGTGTGCATTCCGAGTTAGGATTGTAATCGATATTATCGATTTGAGCGTGCTAAACCCGTTGCACGCTCAAATCGATAATATCGATTACAGTCCTAACTCGGAACGCGGCATATGCTAGCTATGGATGGATGGCCGCTTTCCGAATTAAGACAACAATAGCGCTCACAGCGCTCATATCGATAATTTCCGTTCCGATTTAGATATCACGATTATGACAGCTATGAGCTAAGAGCTGTCAGCAATTCGAAACGCTCGTGAACGCGATCACAGTGCTTAGGTACTCAATGTCAAAACGATATTTTTCTTCTTTTTCTTTATTTAGGTGGCGACTGTCAGCCAGAAGCACAATCAGTCTGACGCAACTGTCTAATAAAAAAAGAAACTAATAAACTGAAAGTTTGAAACGTGTACTAAAAATAATGGCGGCTATCGCTGTCTCGCTTTAGTCTGCGCATAGTCTGTGTCATTTTTGTTATGTTGGTATTCAAGTTTCATACAAGCGACAATTTCGAAAATGCCACGTTAGTTTAAGGATATGATGTATCTCAAAACAAAACACACGCACACACACTCGCACTAGTTTAAAATAGTAGTCTATGCACTCGCACTCGCATTTTTGCATTGAGATAGGAAAAACATGGAGAGGCCGCGTTATTCTATACATACATTTGCGTATACAAATATGAGTGAAATATGATTCAGAATGTGAAATATTGTTTTGTCTCATTCTTTCCAATAAGATACTTAATCGTATTTGATAAAAGAGACAACAATATTTTAAGTTGTCGTCTCTTACCACAAACCACTGTCTCTTACTCTTGTCACAAATTCAATTAACACTAGTGCATTGAAGAATTGAAGACACCGACTAGAAGAATCATCATAGAAATGCCGGAGATGTAGTACATTTATGCATATAACTTCGTACATAAGAATAATTACCTAATGTATTATATACTAAAACCTACTTGAAAGTATGTAGATTACATTAGCGAAAAAGTTATAAAAATTGGTTCATTACTTTTTGAGAAAACCGCGGACATACAAACATACGGGTCGAATACAGAACCTCCTTTTTTGAAGTCGATTAAAAATAATTGGCTTTTACAATGTTTATTTTGTTAAGTACCTGGTACTGGTTTGAATAAAAATAAATAACTCGTTTTTTATTTTTATGGACGATCTGTTTCTCTCTTCTTGCCACTGCAGATTCATATATCGATACTCGATACAGTAACACCTATTTTCGTTGATTGACACAACCCTAGCAATGGCAGCCATTTTATGAGACAATATGAGTTGTAGGTATGCACCCAATTTTTGTAGGTATTTCCAGTCCATACTTTTCTATGTCTATGCATTTTTGACAGCGTGCAGCCACAGTTAGTGCAGCGCTCACGGTGATAGGGTGCGTTCCGAGTTAGGAATGTAATCGATTCATAGATGACGTCATGACATGCGCCATCTTGCGATAACGCCGACCATGCCTTGCCTGCCTTCTAAGGGTCAAATCACACCGAGATGGCAGCGAAGCGGCGAGCAGTTTCAGTGTCATATAATTTTAAACTTTATCTTCATTACAATAATACATAGTATCGCTTGAGAAACTTGAGTCGTCGGAGTGCTCGTGGCGTCACGGGCGGCCGCGCGACCTTTCAAGTTTCTCAAGCGATAGTAATGAAGATAAAGTTTAAAATTATATGACACTGAAATTGCTCGCCGCTTCGCTGCCATCTCGGTGTGATTTGACCCACAGAGTACTTTTTGATAGACTGAGAATTTGACCCTAATAATATCACCGTGAGCGCTGTCAAAAATGCGAGTGTGTGTGCGTGTGTCAAATCGATTATTCTTAACCCGGAACGCACCCTATATGTGCATACCAGCCGTCACGGCTCAGGGAGTCAGGGCACAGAGATCACAGAGTACTTTTTGATAGACTGACTGACCTCAGGTATTCACAAACATACGATTCACTATCGTATCTGAATTGCTGCTATTCACAGATCCGTGTGGAAGGATTTTTTTCCAACCGACTACAGGTGTGTATACGGGGAACGCTACAAAATGGCCTTCGTTGTCACTAGTACCATTAACAGTTCCATGATGGAACTACTGACTGTTTTTTTTTTATCACTAGTTACATTTTAAAAGAATCTGAAAATAATGGAACTAATGTTGAATTTGTTATCACCAGTTCCATTTTTTTTTTTAATATGAAAATAATGGAACTAATGTTGAATTTGCAGATATCACTAGTTCCACATTATTACTTTAGGCACTTGTGAAATTTTTAATTGTGATAAAAATTCATGCAAATCACCGTTCAGAAAGGCGGTGTTCACATCAAAGTGACTGATGAACAAATCCTTTTCAACAGCTAACGATAACAGCAGTCTAATCGTCGACCTTCTCACGACCGGTGAATAAGTTTCGAAGTAGTCGATCCCGTAGGATTGAGTGAAACCCTTCGCCACAAGTCGAGCTTTATAGGTCTTGTTACCATCTGCATCCAACTTGTACTTGAAGATCCACTTGTTTCCCACGACTTTAGCTCCACGTGGCTTATCGACGAGCTTCCAGACTTGGTTCTCGTACATCGAATCCATCTCTTTCATCATGGCTTCCTTCCAGTTATCCTTATCGTCCCGACTTAAGGCTTCCTTAACTGTCAAAGGCTCCTGCTCTTCTGTACAGCATGCAAGTCCATTATGATTTCCTTCTCGGATTCTACTACGTAGAGGATAACGACATTCACCTTCGTTTGACTGTCCTCTATTAATACTCTGTTCATCATTTTCCACCACGACATTTTCTTCTCCGCTATCACCCGTTTTTCCCACCTCTACTTCCACGTCTTCATATACTTCAGCCTCATCTGAGGAACTCGGCCCTTGACAACCTTCTGCACTACCATGTGACGAACCTGACTGGCCTTCTTCCTTTGCAAGTTCCCAGATTACTTCAGCACCTTTGTCACCGCTACCTACGAGCTGACTAGGATCCACTGAAACTGCTGCTGTAGAGTCCTCCAAGAAAACTACATCCCTTGCTCTAACTATGACGCTAGGATTACTGGGATTTATGAAACGATATCCCTTAGTTTCTTCACAGTAACCAACAAAGATATGTTCTACCTCTTAGGGCTCCATTTCTTCCGAGTTTCCTTGGGCACATGCACAAACGCTTTAGTTCCAAAAACTCTGAAATGATCGAACGACTGAGCCTTCCCTGTCCACAATTCCTCAGGAATCTTACTATTATTGCCACTGTGGGGCAGCCTATTTTTCGTATAAACAGCCGTATTACATGCCTCTCCCCACAGTTTCACACTCAGACCCTTTTCGGCTAACATAGCACGAGCCATCTCCACAATCGTGCGGGTTGCTCGCTCCACTACGCCGTTCTGTTCTGGAGTGTAGGGTACAGTCAACTGATGTTTTATACCCTTTTGGCGTAGAAACCCATCAAACTTCCTGTTCACAAGTGCCTAAAGTAATAATGTGGAACTAGTGATATCTGCAAATTCAACATTAGTTCCATTATTTTCATATTAAAAAAAAAATGGAACTGGTGATAACAAATTCAACATTATTTCTATTATTTTCAGATTCTTTTAAAATGGAACTAGTGATAAAAAAAGACAGTCAGTAGTTCCATCATGGAACTGTTAATGGTACAGACGCCAGCACATCAACCTACTACAATCTGTCAAATTTCTTTAATAGATTTTCAACTTTATCGCTGAACCATAAGGTTCAAAGTTGATTGGGAAAATGTGACAGTTAGGTGTAGGTTGATGTGCTGGCGTCTGTACTAGTGACAACGAAGCCAAAATGGTAGTAAATAGATATTCTTGGTAGAAAATTTTAAGTGATACATAATAGTAGATTGTACAACTAAGGCATAAAAGAAGCTATTTTACCCCGAGACGTTTATATCCACGCGAGCCGCAGGCGAGGGTGGATAGTTAAGTCGAACTCGAGGGGTAAAATGGCTCGTTTATGCCTGAGTTATACACTCTGCTTTTCACTTCGATTGCGAGAAAATGAAACAGGCATAAAGTATACAGTACATAATTATTAAAAAATGTTGCAAAGCATAGCTAATTCCCACCACCACAGATAATACCTTTGTCTAAGGATACCGTCACGAAACTTTTGAAAAGTTTTTTTTTTAATTTCAACATTTGTCATTCGACTTGGGTACTTCATACTGCCAAGTCATAAAAACGTTTCTTTGCGTTTTTAAATAATAAATGACAACTATTTTACCTGATTTTATTAAATTAACTATAGAAAACATGGAAGTGGTATAAATTAAAGAAAATGAAATAAATCACGACTTTAATCTGCGAAGTTTTATTGCGCGTGTGGCTGTTGGGCCTGATTACCTTAGTCTCAGAAAAAAAAATTACTTTATGCACTAGAACATAAAAAGCGATTTTATGTCGCCTAAGCACGACATAAAGACGAACTTTTAGAGCATGAGAAGTGAAATAGTAGATTGTACAACTAAGGCATAAAAGAAGCTATTTTACCCCGAGACGTTTATATCCACGCGAGCCGCAGGCGAGGGTGGATAGTTAAGTCGAGGGGTAAAATGGCTCGTTTATGCCTGAGTTATGCACTCTGCTTTTCACTTTGATTGCGAGAAAATGAAACAGGCATAAAGTATACAGTACATAATTAATCAAAAATGTTGCAAAGCATAGCTAATTCCCGCCACCACAGATAATACCGCCACGAAACTTTTTAAAAGTTTTTTTTTTTTAATTTCAACATTTGTCGTTCGACTTGGGTACAGACGCCAGCACATCAACCTACACGAAACTGTCACATTTTCCCAATCAACTTTGAACCTTAAACTTTAGTGATAAAGTTGAAAATCTATTAAAGAAATTTGACAGATTGTAGTAGGTTGATGTGCTGGCGTCTGTACTTCATACTGCCAAGTCATAAAAACGTTTCTTTGCGTTTTTAAATAATAAATGACAACTATTTTACCTGATTTTATTAAATTAACGATGGAAAACACGGAAGTGGTATAAATTAAAGAAAATGAAATAAATCACGACTTTAATCTGCGAAGTTTTATTGCGCGTGTGGCTGTTGGGCCTGATTACCTTAGTCTCAGAAAAAAAAAATTACTTTATGCACTAGAACATAAAAAGCGATTTTATGTCGCCTAAGCACAACATAAAGACGAACTTTTAGAGCATGAGAAGTGAAAATGATTTTTATTGAGTGTTTCATTAATTACCTAGTTTATAGAAAATCGATAGAAAGTACCTACCAACATTACCTACTACACGAAAACTTAAGGTGAATGCGTAGTTGTAGCCCGCGAAATTCAATTTTTCTTACGTTTTTTGCAGTTTTCAGGTCAGTGTCAGGTTGTATCTTGATGAAAATTTGATTCGCGACTATAACAGGTACGTATTCACAGAATTATAATCATCAGAATCATTAATACATCTTTCTAAGTTAGATTTCTACCGTTAAGAACAAATCTCGTATGGAAAAGTGTTGGTGGTAGAAATCTAACTTAAACAGATGTATTAATGATTCTGATGATTATAATTCTGTGAATACGTACCTGTTATAGTCGCGAATCAAATTTTCATCAAGATACAACCTGACACTGACCTGAAAATTGCAAAAAACGTAAGAAAAATTGAATTTCGCGGGCTACAACTACCCATTCGCCTTAACCGGTCATGGGCGAGACGTCATGTGACGTAATATCAAAAAAAGACCTGTCAAATACCAGATGTCACCCGCTCAGCGCGTGATTTATTACCCTGCTCACAAAAAATGGTCTACTGATGCTTATATGGGCTCAAGCCACTTAATGTAAACTGTTTTGGGTTCTTGAATAAACAGACCATAATATAAAATGCAAACAATACTCGTATTACGAGTATTGTATTTATAAACAAATGACGTCATCAGAAAATAGGTTGAAAGTGTGTTCGTTTCCGTGTTATGTCGATTTCTGATAAAACTACTATATGAATTTACACGAAACTTTGCAAGTTACATTATGAATAGACAAGTAATCTAACAACAGCGTTTTTTTGAAAGTCCTACCTTACATTTTAATAATATTGAAACTCAAATTTCAGTGCGCCGAGCCGTTCAATTCTTATTACAACGCTATGACTGTAATCGCCCAATCCTAGTCATATTGAGTTGTTTCTAATTAAAAAAGTGTTACTAGGATACTACACAAACCTTTATTAACTGATAACTACCTATATCTTGTAAAAATATACCACTATAATTATAAAACCATAAGATTTTCTTGAAGTACTTACGTAAAATTTTGTTTGACCAAAAAAAAAGATTATTGATTGATTGTGATGTTATTTCGTGCAAATATTATCTACAATATTATCTACAAGGACGTATAATATGTTATAAACGAATATTCATCCACTTAACGTCGATTTTACACAAAAACTATTAAAATAAACAACATAGCATCATAACAAAACATCACGCACTGCAGCTGCCATTAAGAATCGTAAAGTCTATTTTTAACTTTTTTTTTCAAATATTGCCAACCCATATTTTTCGTTTTGAATCATTTAGTCGATTAGTTTATCTACCGGACCATAGACTCAAACTGTTGCACAGGATATTAGACCGTATTTAACAGTAATAATAGAGGTTGAAGCCGCGTGAATCGGGTGGTGACAAATGGTTACGCTCGCCCCTGAAGGGTGCGCGCCGGTCGGTGACAAATGGTTACGCTCGCCCGCTAACGGGTATACCTACCTATACTTATATATGTATAATAAAAAAATACTCTATAAGATTACATCACTATGTTTTTCTTAATTTGATTCGGTTTAAAACCAAACTCACACTCTCGCACTTTCATTGACGGCATCACTCGTGACTCGACGACGCAACGTTGTCGCCAGCTCGCCTACCCTACACAGACATGCACATACATAAACTGTCAAAAAATAATGTTGTCTCTTTCATGCGCATGTTAAACAGACGGCATTGTGTTAATGATGTCTTATAATCTAGTGTGTGTAATATAATATAATAAATAAGTATAGGTAGGTATACCTACATACTTACTTAAGATTCCATGTAGTAGGTAATGTAGGTAGGTACTTTCTATAGATTTTGTATAAACTAATTAAAACTAAATATGACGTCAGGTGACCAAAAATTGCCCACAATGAAGTGCAAAACACAGTTCTTTTATTTTTGTAGACGAGTTTTCAACCGTTTAAAACGATTTATTTGGGGTTTAAAACGTTTTAAATCAGTTCTTTTACACCTATACGCTCGATTGACCGTCTCTATCAGTATTGCGTATGCGGACGCGGTCAGTGCTGCTCTGAATGCACGCATGGTTTCTATGGCGATAGCTACGGCAGACCGTCGTCTATGTCCACAACACAGATACTGACAGCAGATTTTGAGTTCGCCAACAAGTCACCGCGGCCGCCGCGGCGCGGCTGACTAAAGTCGCTGCGTGTGTATCTGGCATAATAGAATTTGTCACAGGAGCCTGGTAATTAATCGAAAGTTTTAATATGGCCACATTCTAAAATGTCAGATGGGTGCGTGCGTGTGTCAGCTGTCAGATGAATGTCACCCTAATTTCCACTGTGATCCACTGGTTCCACTGAAAAGATTTGTGTAACTAGAATAGTAAACTCATAGAGTATAGTAACTAAAATGAGTAAACTAGAGCAAAGTTCGACGGCTCACCGCGCTGTACTGCCGTCACCACATGACGTTAGCAGAATCTCAGAACAATAGAGGGCTGACCGAGGGCAGAATAGTCGACATCAGCTCAGTTGACTAAAAAAAAGAACATTATTCGTTTCACAAAGTACAATAATTGGTGAATGGTCGTCCCGCACAGAGTACTTTTTGATAGACTGCACAAGTGCACATTACTTACTCTATGATAGACTGATCGGTGTGGAGTTGTGGACGGTTGTCAGTTTTGGAGTGGTTTATTTTTATTATCTTCAAGCACTTCTATAGTGTACATCGTAGATTAGATTAGTATACATTAAGGAAAACACTTCAGTGAGACAACTGTTTTCTTATTAAGTTTAAATAATAGTCTAAATTTAAGTGGAGTGGTATTTATTAATCTGTGTACGCGAGATCTCTAAGTACGCGAGACGTTCAGCCGCAGAGTACAGTTTGCATAAAAGGTAAAGTGGTAATAGGTACAGTCATAATCATCATTCTCCTGCCGTCATCCCCATTTATTTGGGGTCGGCGCAAATGGTCTTTTTCTACCGTACCTATTAATTGTCACTTCGGTAGTCACTCCCTTGCTTGCCATAACATCCTTTCATACAGTCCATCCCTCATTCCAGGTAAGTACAGCCTGAATAAAAATCTTGGATCTGAATTGAAAACAGTTAGGTACCTATTATCATTTATTTCTGCTCAATCCAGTAAACAGTTCAAAAGGTAAGATAAAATTATTAATTTTATCATAAAATTTATCTCTACATTAGGGAAGGCAGACTTGTTTCATTCAGTGTACAGTGTGTACACAAAAAACCTATCATTAGAAGTCATATCATGTTTAACATTGACATTTACATGTTGTAATTTTTTTTGGGTTTGTTCATTAACCGATCAAGCCCTGCACATTACCGATCTGTGACGAAACAATAGAAAATCAAGTGTCTCATTAGCGGAGCTTGACAGATTAACTTTGCTGTATAGGTATGGTTAAGCCAAAGAGATTTAAGATTACAAATATTTAAATGTCTATGGGTTAAGCACATGTTAATCATGACTTAACTCTAAGCAACATTTGTAAATAAATCAAAATTAAATTCAAATATTTTATTCACAAAAAAAGTACAAAACAATAAAAAATATAAAAACCTAATTAATGCACAGTTGTTCCCTTTGAAGCATGTCCTTGAGACACAAGGCTAAGATTTCCTATAAGTAGTGCTTTTCACTTATATCTTTCTTTTGCTTCTTTTGGCCTAGTGGACCAGTGCTTTTTCAGAGCTCCTGACCACCTTGTAATTCTTCCTCTCGGTATTGTATTGGGGAGTCCACTCTGTCACTTTATCAATGTCCATTTTGTTCTTTGCTTTCTGGATCTGAGCCGATTCAAGTTGACTCAGATTCAAGTGGATGACATTTGAATTTTGCTTGGATCATTTTCGAGATTTAAAAGGTTGAACTACTTACATAGAGTTTTTTGGTATACACAACTCAATTTCATCTATAGTGTGGATTGGATCCTTTTTGTTAAACTATGTCCTAACTAATGTAATCACAAAATTTTTGAGATTAATAAAAGTGATGTGGAACTTTTATTAATCTCAAAAATTTTGTGGGTCCACATTTTCATCAACTAAACTACTCAAAACAAAACTGGGCCCACCCAGCATTTATGAAGTAAAGCACTAAACTTTGTTCTTGACATGTTTATGGGTCCTGCTCACTGTTTCGAGGTTAGTTGAATTTAAGTGGGTAGGCAGAAAATGTGAAGTTGAGAAAAAAGCACTTGTTGCTTGTTGTACGAATCCTTTCACTTGTGTTCCCAAGTTCAAAGCGTTGACGTTACCAGTCACGTTCTGTCACAGCTTTTTTTTATTTCAGTGTTAATCATGATTACTATGCCTGGGTTTCGTCGTTATATGGACATGGAAAGCGCAGAAAGAACTGTTGCTATGCTTCAGGAGGGAGCCTCTCAAAGATCTGTAGCAATACGTCTCGGTGTGTCGCGACGAGCTATCCAAAACGTGTGGGAAGGCTTTCAGGAGACCGAGAGTGTAGCTAGGAAGCCTGGATCAGGAAGAATTAGAGCTACAACTTCCCAGGAAGACCGGTTCATCAGGTTAACTGCACGAAGAGAGTGTACTGTAATCGCCCGGGCCTTACAAAACCGGCTGCGGCAATCTACTGATATCAGAGTCCGTGATCAAACCATTTGTAATCATCTCTACAAAGATGGTCAACTTTCCAGAGTGCGTGTTGTTCGACTCAAACTGACAAGGGCCCAACAAGCAGCGCGCTTAAGGTACGCTCGCGAGTATTTGAACTGAGCAGAGTAGGGTCAAGTTTTTCAGTGATGATAAACGAGTCCGGTTGTGGTGAAAACAAGGTGAATGTTTTACAGAACCAAGCATCCATGGAACAAACCGTTTTGGGGATCCAAGTGTTATGGACGGGAATAAGCTTGGTAGGCAAAACAGAGCTGGTAATACTGGATGACTTTGTAACCGCCGCTTGTTACGTTAGGCGGGTAATCCAACCTCATGTCATCCCATTTTCGCAAAGAATGGGTGCCGGCGTTGTTTTAGTGCATGGCCATGCTCGCATACATACGGCCCGTGCCACACAAAGAGCAATTTCTGAGGCTATATCACAGTTTTGCCATGGCCAGCTATGAGTCTCAACCCCATCGAGTATTTATGGGATCAGTTGAAATGAAGCCTTTAAGAAAATTACAGCCATGTTTACAGTCAACACCAGGAACTCGTAAACGCGCTAAAACTCTGTTGGGAACGAATTCCGGTACAAAATGTTAGCCATCTTATTAACAAACGGTTACCTACGGGAAATGGGCAATAGACTAAGTTTATTTTTCAACTTAACGTTTTAACCGCTTATGTCGGATTAATCCGACAAATATTTTCGTGTCCATTCCGCCAGAGTCGTATATATATACGACCAAATAACACAGCTCGTTTAATCTGTATTATTATTACATCATCACAGCTCGTTTCATCGGTATTTATTTTTCGTTTTTTTTTATTTTTTTGTCCGGACAAAATATAATATCGTGCCACGATAACTGATATAAAGTCCGGCCGGTTAAAAGGTTAATTTGGGTTTATTTCCCTTACAAGTGCTCTTTTTTGTGTAAATCGATCAAAATAAACTTTTACCCTTATTATTATTTTTGGTAAACAAATTTTGTTTTTTTAGCTCTTTGGCTAGTTTACTACATTAACGGGTCCAAGCCAAGTCAATGTAGCGTGTGTGAGTTTTTTTTTTTTTACGTAGAATTAATGTTATGAGGGGTGATTTCATTTTCGTCAATCTGCATGAACTTTCTAACTATTCTGCAGGTGTTTAAGATTGCGGCTTTTTGGAGTGTTATATAAATTGAATCTTTAAGGTCTATTTGTTTAAGGCTGTGGTGGAGGTGATTGGGTATCCGTCGTGGAGACAACAATGGGTACTACGTAGACTTTTTCCTGCCTCCAGATTCTGGTCACTTCTTCTTTCAGTTCAGCATATTTATGATTTTCTCACTTATTGTTTTTTGTAAATTATGTGTAGGTATTAGGGACTGCAATATCTATAAGGTATGTGACTTTTCACTTTATTAACTTTATCTTGAAGGGTTATATCTGGTCTATTATAGTGAACGGTCCTGTCAGTTAGTATGGCACGATCGTAGTAGAGTTTGTGTGTGGTACTTTCTAGAACTGCTTGTGGTACGTATTTGTAATAAGGAGTGTTTGTATCTTGTATGAGTTTATATTTGAGTGCTAGTTTTTGATGGATAACGTTTGCTACCTGATTTATTATTATTATTATGAGCCTGTTATGTCCCACTGCAGGGCAAAGGCCTCCCTTCCGTCTTTCCACATTCTCCTGTCTCTTACTACATCTGGCCAATCCTTTAGATAGGCGTTCAATTCGTCACGCCATCTCTTTCTGGGCCTACCGCGTCGCCGTCGTCTACCCTTGACTATGACAATTTTTAAATTCCTACTCGAAACATGTCTACTCATAGAAATCACTTAGGGTGATTTTTCCAACGCCAGATAATTTTATCCTAGGAATAGTTTTGAATTTTTAACCGACTTCTAAAATAGGAGGAGGTTCTCAATTCGAATGTTTGTATTTTTTTTTTTTATGTTTGTTCGCGCATAACTCCGTCGTTTGCCAACCGATTTGAAAAATTCTTTTTTTGTTGGAAAGGGTATACTTCCCAAATGGTCCCATGAAAATTTCATCGAAATCGGACAAGCGGTTTTTGAAAAATCAACAAAAATCTAAAAATTTATCTACATTGTCTACATTAACGATCTTTTTGTTTACTTTTTTGTGGGGTAGGTACAACTAAAAAGTGAAAAATAAAAACTTTTTTACAAAAAAAAACAACCGACTTCAAAAAAAACACTACAAAGTGATAAATAACTTTAATTTCGGAAGTCGGTGTCGTTGGTTCCGCATTTTCGTTTTTGACACCGACTTCCGAAATTAAAGTTATTTATCACTTTGTAGTGTTTTTTTTTGAAGTCGGTTGTTTTTTTTTTGTAAAAAAGTTTTTATCGTTTTTTGACACCGACTTCCGAAATTAATTGACATTTCTTTCGTGCAAAAACTGTCAGACGTCAATTTTATTCCACAGTTAAAAGTTATTGGTCGATTGAAAAATCAGCCCTTATAAAATTAAATAACAGCCTAAGAACTGGGTGGGCCATTTTTCTTTTGAGTAGGTACCTAGTTTAATATTGATACTTATCTAAAACTAGTTTCTACCTGCGACTTCGTCCGCGTGAAATTTCTTGTTCCCGACCCACCCCGTTGCATCGCATCGCCTGCCCGAGCTATTATTTCGTTTTCGCTTAGCTTTCTTTCTGACTTTTTCTCGGCTCGGCTCCTAAGGGTCCTAGAGTGATGTTAAATAGCCTACAACCTTCCTCAAGAATTGGGCTACCAAATGCAAAAAGATTTTTTTGGACAATTTGGAGATTAGCGCGTTCAATCAAACTCTTCAGCTTTATTATAAGTCTAGGTATCTAAACAGGATAAAAATAAAATGATTTTCTCAACTCTTAATTCGTAACTATTACTACTAGCGGTTGTCTTGTCGACCCCAAAAAAATTACTATCTAATTTTTTTTTGTTTTATTGTGTTTAGATATCGAAACCTGTAATTATGTGAGTGTATCTGGAAGGCCCCAACGAGATTTATCAACAAGCTTTCCATAAAGACATTATTTTGTACATAACTAAAGAAAATAAATAAGATATATTTTGTACCTCGACAGTTTTTGATTGAATGACGTGTTTATGAAGTGTCTAGCTAGCGGGCCCCTTATGATTATTTTTATTGTTATTATACTTTCAAATCGCCCAATAGTGCTCGGAGTTAGAAACTATTATGTACCTTACAAATCCAAAATTTGGACTTTCTGTGAACAATACTTCAGAAGATATTCGTTAATTAATAAATAAGTATTCAACCAACGGACCTAGTTACATTTGCGTTTGCAAAAATTACGTCTTTGCTCGTTATGCACATTTATTACTAAATAATTTGTATCTTTGCAGATTGTTTTACAGGAAAAGGACAGTTTGTGTTACCTAGCTTCAACTTTCTGACCAACTGACCGACTACTTAATTTTGACAATTCAAAAGTGCCTGTAATGGTTTAATTGAAATAAATGCTTTGAGTTTGAGTTAATTTTGTAGTAGTACTTACTATTAAGGTGATTGGATACTGACACTTTTTCATACATTCTTTCGGGGTACAAATCTCGAAAAATAAACGATTTTTGCAGAATAAAAGCACGTATATTAAGTTGTTATGACTTATTATTGACGCATATCGACAAAAACCTATAAAAAAAACACTATTTCCAGGATATCTAGGCCTGACAAAATCGATAAATTTTTCTATGTGTGCGCGGCCGGAACACGCCCTCTGCAGGATATTTCAAAGAACTATCGAGAAGCAGAACACAAATTTTTGCTAAGGTTATCAACAACAATTGATCTTGCTCGTTAGATGGCGTTGTTTGTCAATGTCAAACAGGTTGGCCAATTTTATAATAAATCGTTGAATTATGCGTGTTTTTTTTGACAAGTTGCGAATCGTTGGTAGGAGGTATGCAATATTTCTTACAAGGCTGGCGCGGTGGCTCTGCCCGCGCAGTTATATATTAAATCAATTTATCAATTGAATCATGAAGTGCGAAAAAATGCTTTACCTACTTATTGATAGTATTTGCGATCTACCCTGGGTTCGATATTACTGTATTGAATGTATGTACCTACATACTAAGTTTATGTACCTAAGTACCTACATAAATGTAAGTACTAACTTACACTTGAACTGTCTTCGAGAAATTTTCTGAATTAAAAATCTTTCTGCATTAGGCTGGTAAGTACCTATTGAGAGAGCCCTTCCCAGTTCCCACTGTTCCCAGACCGTCTATCCTATCGTCAACGCGGGCATAGTCAAAAGCTTGTTCACAGAACACTATTACCTTTCCCTAGCGGAGCTAAGCTTGTTTTTGTTGTTCAATCCAGCGCATTGTTTGAAAAAGAGGCAAAGCAAAAAGAGAGAGATAGCGCCTGAACGCTCGGTTGGCGTTCGGTTCGGGTTCGGTAACTTCCGCCGCTCACTCGCAGGCGGCAGCATGGACTTTGGGCGGCAGGCCCGGCCGGCACTATTGATATCTATTCTGTGATTGGAGCGCTTGGGTGGGTTAGCCATTCATTCATGATGTCGCATCGCACCTCGCATGCGCCTCGCTACTTGGCCGCGCGCATAAATGCACTAGTTTTGTAAATTGCTCTGCATGCAGGTACATATAACTACATACCTATAGTACGGACGAAGCGCTTGGCCCCGCGCCGGGGAGATGTGTGTTTGAATTTTTATCAATCTAGGTACCTACCGAACTAGCGTTATTTTTGACTATATGGAAATTATTTATAATATACACAAATACTTTAGCTTTTTCATATTATGTTTGTTCCTAACTAATATTATAAATGCGCAATTGACTTTGTTTGTTCCACTTTCACGCTAAAACGGCTGAGCTGAACGGATTTACTTAGATGAAATTTGGCACATGGGTAGACCATGACCTGCGGGGTAATTGCGTAACACACTATCAGTAGCAATGGCTTTCATTTTGACAGTTCAACAACATTCATTGCATCATTTACGTTTTTGAGCAAAAACATTTTTCGAACCATAGAAATGATATACATTATGTTTCGAACATAGGTAATGCAAAGCAATGGATTAGCAATATTCTTCAAAATGATTCAGATTGAGATTGATAATGATTGTGTTACGTAGGTAATTAGAATGCTGGGTTAGGATTACGACATAGGATACTTTTTATTCCGGTAGTACGATTTCGTGGGATAATCTCCGACATCCACGCGGGCGAAGCTGCGGGAAAAATCTAGTACCTCCATAAAGTACGAAAAAGTAAAAGTAAATAATTTTATTCTACCTATGGAGTAGAGTAGCAGTACCTACCTAAATAAATTCTTAATTCCGCGTTCCGTTACCTAATCTCAACTTCTTCAATAGACGTATTGAAGAAGTTGAAATTAGGCAACGGACTTGTATAAAATGTAGGTACGTACCGTATATAAATGTAATACCTAGTACCTACTTGTACCGCGCAGTACCTACAGGCACAAAATATAGAGAGTACCTACAGACTGCCATCCGCGCGAGACACGCGTAGCTGTGAAGTGCAAAAATGGAGTAACAAAAAACCGGCCAAGTGCGAGTCGGACTCGCCCATGAAGGGTTCCGTAGCAGCAAGTAACATAATATAAAAGTTCTTGTAGTTCGTTGTAACTTTATGAAAGGTAAATTGCGGTTTTTGATTTATGACGTATTAAAAAAAAACTACTTACTAGATCTCGTTCAAACCAATTTTCGGTGGAAGTTTACATGGTAATGTACATTATCTATATTTTTTTAATTTTATCATTCTCTTATTTTAGAAGTTAGAGGGGGGGGGGGGACACACATTTTACCACTTTGGAAGTGTCTCTCGCGCAAACTATTCAGTTCAGAAAAAAATGATATTAGAAACCTCAATATCATTTTTGAAGACCTATCCATAGATACCCCACACGTACAGGTTTGATGAAAAAAAATTTTTGGAGTTTCAGTTGTAAGTATGGGGAACCCCAAAATTTATTGTTTTTTTTCTATTTTTGTGTGAAAATCTTACTGCGGTTCACAGAATACATCTACTTACCAAGTTTCAACAGTATAGTTCTTATAGTTTCGGAAAAAAGTGGCTGTGACATACGGACGGACTTATTGTAGTACCTATAAGCTAAAAAATACGATCATTTCCTTTCTTGCTGTTTCATTCTCAACAATGAATCAAATAACTAGATACGAGTACCACTACTACACTAGTTTTTTGTGTTTTTTGTTTTGTGTGTTTTTTGCCAAAGTTGACAACCCCAGCGCGACCGCCGAGCGTAGGTATGAAAAGTGCAAGTACCAAATTACCTTTCTGTTTTGTGCGGTTGATCAAATAAAGTAATCTGAATACAGTCATTTATATTTACGGTACCTACTTTGAACAAAAAACATTTGTTGTTAATTTTTGTCTCTGTCTGTTTATTCCGGCTAATCTCCGAAACAGCTAGACTGATTTTGACGAGACTTCCACTGGCAGATAGCTGATGTTATAAGTTCCGCGAAAAAAAATAGGTGAAAATAAATGAAATTCAATACGTACAGACGCAAGTACATCAATCTACTACCGCGGTAATATTACCTATTATGCGAGTCATACCTACGCGCCGCGAGTTCGGTTTACACTCGGTAAACAAACAGTCTCGAATGCTCCACAGTGACGAACGGACGCCGGACGATGTGATGGTTTTGTACGCAGTTACGAGCGTAGACCATATAGGTACATACCTACTGTTTGACAAATTGTACAGAAGACCGAGGAGTACAGTCAGCCACTGTGTATGGCATTTGTGGACTACGAGAAAGCCTTCGATTCCATCGAAGTATGGGCAGTTCTGGCCTCTCTGCAATGATGTCGAATTGACTGGTGCTACATCGAAGTGTTGAGATGTTTGTATGATGCTGCAACGATGACTTTCCAGATCCAGGATCAGAAAACCAGCCCCATCCAACTGCTCAGGGGGGTGATACAGGGGGATGTCATATCCCCTAAATTGTTTGTGAAATACTAGAAGAAATACTAAAATTCACGGCAGTAGTACTTATATGTCACGAAATCAAAATCACAGCTGAGTAGACTTTACGAGTAATAGTCGACCAACTTTTAGTTGCAATGTATGGGAGGACATGATTTTCAACTACAATGTTAAGCTTGTTCTTGGGATAAATTCATTTCGACTACGGAACTCTTCATTGTGGTCCGACATGGACTTGGCCGGTTTTTCCTTGCTAATTTTAATGTAACTTAGGGTGTAAATAAGTACCTAATAAAAGATGTATAGAATCTTCAAAACAAAGTCGGTACCAACAAAGCTCAATATCGAAGAGAGAGAAGAGTTCAATAAACTTTATTTGCAACTAGCTGCGCCCAGCGGTTTCACCCGCATAAGTTTCGATCCCGTGGGAATATCGGGATAAAAACTATCCTATGTCCTTCCCCATACCTACCAAATTTCTTCTAAATCGGTTCAGTGGTTTAGGCGTGAATAGGTAACATACAGACAGACAGGCAGAGTTACTTTCGAATTTATAATATTAGTATGGATATAATATAGTATAAGTATATACAGGGTTATTGGAACAACACTAACATGGTCATTGTACTCATCATTATGAACAATTTTTTTTACTATGGGACCAAACCTGAAATCGCGAAAAAAAATCAGCTGTTCCCTACATTTATGTTCGTATAGGTAACTCGTCAAAATGTAGGGAACAGCTGATTTTTTTTCATTTTCTCATTTGAAATTGGAATTGTTGGTTCGAGTGGACGCTGGTGTATGTGAATTTGTTGGTTTTTAGGCTAAACATACAAACACACGTAAATAGTAAACACATAATACATATTACACATAACACTTATATACATATACATACACATACACACAACAGTAATAAAATTACACTAATAATTAAATACCCACAACCGTGTGTACACGGCCTAATAATTTCACGCGTCTGTACACTGCCTTACTGCCTGCGACGGCGGGCACGCTGGGCTGCGGTTGAATGATACATTATTATTATACCTACGAGTGACCGAAATTCGCGGAATTCCGTCGCGCCGCTCTGCATCTCTCGCGCACGACTCAAATAAACATTTTATATATTTTGTTTTATAGTAGCGTTTAATTATACAAAGAATCTTAACTGTCCCGTTGGTTTCGTGGTCACAAGTGCATCTGCCGTTCTCGGGGTCCTGGGTTCGATTCTCAGGTCGGACAGTGTTATTAAAAATGGGTTTTTCCCGTTAGGAGTTTCTTTACTCTTTTTCTTTTTTTTTTGCCCGGAGTTTGGAAATTGGTGGCGTAATACCCCCGTGCCTCGGAAAGCACGTAAAGCCGTTGGTCCTGCGCCTGTTCTCTCTCCTGTATTTGCGCACACACTTGTGCACTATAATATCTCCTGCAAACCTGGCTAATCTTCTTTGAAATTGGCCACCGTGACCGAAATCGGTCAGGGGATTTATTATTATTTTATTATTTTTAAACCTAAACCTACCCTAACACACTACAAAAGCACCCTTAGAATAATTGAATAAGCAACTGACAACCCTTGTAGCAATCAAGTATTCTTTTCTTCGGTTTTTACTATAAAAAGTACGCTTTTCTTTAGAGAATGAAGGACAGTCATAAAAATATTTTCGTAAAAATATTTTATTTTAATTAACGCCACCTCTGGAAAACAAGTTCACAAACCAAGTTTATGAATACAACGCCATCTAGTTATATCGCAAGTAAAACTATACACGTAGTGTGTAACTGTACATGTGTGTGTAAAGACATAGTAAAGATATAAAGTGAAACGGCTAAATGTTTAGGGGTACAAATCTTTGTATGTGACGAGTTAACAAGCAAAGTGAATATCTAAAAAGATTATGTTAATGCGTTAGTTGACGCATATAATAAAGTTGTTTCGCAAAGCTTTCTGAGTTAGGCGTAAAAATTGAAAATGTTCGAAGTGCGAATGTGCCGCCATCTAGCGATAAAGTGGCTGGGAGATCATGTATTGAATAGCCTTAAGTATTATGTGTTTATAGGCAACGTATAGAAAAAATACGAGGGTAGGTACTTGTTAAAATAATCGAGTTTTTTTGTTACCTTTTCACGTCTAAACCACTTAACCGATCATCCTGAAATTTTGCATATACGTTGTCAGGTGTACAGAAACGGACATAGGATACGTTTCATCCCAAAAAAAGTGCTGTTCCCGAGGAAAACAAAAGTAACATTATGATAATAGATGGCGGTACGAAGTTCGCCAGGTCAGCTAGTACGTTATAATATGCGCATTAACTAGGTAATCTGCAAATTACCAGGAACAATCCGTTAAAGTGTGAAATATATTACCGGCCAAACCCGATTTTAGGATGAACTAGTTTCGCCTAGGCCAAACCAATTCTCATTCGCTCGCTCTTGCATCCTATAATCCTATGTCGACGGAGCCCCGCTTGGCGGAGCTCCTATTTCTGTGTGAAGGGTTTAAAGTAACATAACCATTTTTTTTTTATCGTAGGAAATGCTCATTCCGTCTGCACTTCCACGGGGAGATAGGTACTGCAGTTATGTGGGACTCTAACCCGCTAAAACTCCACGGTGTCCTCCTCTGCCGCTTACGGCGGGAACACGGGCATGCGTTAGCACTTAGCACTTAACCGTGAACCCGCCGCGGCTGTCCGTCACCGGACTTTACTCTGGGGAGTATTCCCCATCACCGACGCACTAGAACACAGCACGCCGTGACGGCCCCAGGGACCAAACCAGCACATGGGCGCCAGACGACCCCATGTCTGGGCAACCTTGGTCCCCCTGCGACGGGTCAGGCCATTGGCCCCGCCGCCTGCCAATTTTCCGCTGCAGAGCATAGGGAGAGCGGCCAACATCATACCAACACTTCTCCTCTCCTGCGGCCCAACCGCGACGGAAAAGATGGAGGTTATATGTCCAACTTTATGTATGTTCACCGATTTCTCCGTCAATTGTGGACATTTGTTTGAAAGGGTATACTCTCGAGGTGGTCCCACTGTCATCAAGTTGGAATCTGATGAGAGGATCCCATGGAAACCGAAGGAAACCCTCAAATTTTATAGGCAAAGCTATAGTGATTTGGGTATTTTTAAAGGTAACTTGAGCATTTGCTCTCGGAAATCATCATTTGGTAAAGTGGAGCTGACGATGAACACCACAGATGGCCATCGGTACTACTTAATGATAAATATTTCACGGGTTGCGATTCGATTACTTTAACAAGTACTTCTGAAGTATAGCTCACAGAAAGTCGAAATTTTGGATTTTTAAGGTACATAACAGTGTCAAGCTACACTATTGTATGATTTATAACAAAGTTAAGATAAGGATAATAAAGTTAAAATATTGACAAGTACTAGTTACAATTAGATTTTTAATTATCGGAGAAGATAAATAAACGGTTTAATACAATGTAAAAACATTGTAAAAATTCGAAGTAATATTTGCCATTCATTGTTCTCCGTGGGCCGTGACGTTGTACATAACATAACGTTGTATATAACAGGCAGCGTACCAACGTCACCGGAGGCACGGGGGAGCGGGAGGAGTAGGTAGGTGGCACCTCGCTGAGTTGACGACGTTCTCGCACGTGCAGTGTACACGCGACCGCGTGAGCGTGACCTACTATTGGCGCTTCGGATAACGAACGTTGTTTTGCTCACGTGCGGGTTACACAGTAGTATAAATTGATTCCTGAATTCAAGGCGCAATTAACCTGTTTATCGAAAGTTTTTAAGCTTTAATTTAAAAGAAAAGATCATAAAGAACCTAGTGTTTACCAGCAAAAAAAGAAACAAACTGTTCATAGATGTATTGAAAGTACTTTTATTATAGAAGTTGTATACATACATTGTTTTAGTTGTGTTTATTGTGTGTTTGCATTCGGGCGCTTCATGGAAATTTAAATCTACTAATTATATTCACCCATGAGCAGTAAGTATTTATAATAAATAGTGACGTAGATATATTATTAAGGCACGTAAAGGTGTCGCTGCAGATGATGACAATTATGAGTAGTTACTTTAAAACGAGGAGAATAGGGATGCAGAGATGAATCAGGACGAAACGTTAAAAGGGATTTTAACATTAAAATAATATAGTTTGTTGCCAAAAAGGACTCCAATGTGTTTACTGTATTCATCTGTATTATAATTAATGTGCTGTCAACAAACTATAAGTAGTAAGTAAGGTATTTCAAATTTAAATCCATTTTAAAGTTTCACCCCGATTCACCCCTTAATCCCTATTCACCCCGTTACATGATACTAACATTTATAACAGATTTTAGAAAAGTCGTTGAAAAACATTTTGCAATAAAAAAACCGACTTCCAAAAAAGTCTACAAAGTGAAAAATAACTTTAATTTCGGAAGTTGGTGTCTTTGGATCTCTATTTTAGTTTTCAGCCACCGATTTGCGAAATTAAAGTTATTTTTCACTTTGTAGTTTATTTGGAAGTCGGTTTTATTTTGTTAAAAAGTTTTTTGTTCTCGCTTTTTAGTGGATCTGCTTATAATTTATCTAAATTACAATAGCATAGTGTCAACTTGCCCATCGCCTTTATGTGCGTGTGGATTGAGAGATCTTTTCGAAAAATTCTTCCAATCCCAACCAAATTATAAGAGGATTTAGAAAATAATTTTGAAAACTTCATGGTAAGGTATAAAATTTGTGAAACCTAAACAAAGAAAGTTAGAACTCATTAACTGGATCTCTCAATCTGGACAACTGAAGAAAAAGCCATAGCGCGTATCCAAGAATATACTGCCTATGTGTTTGTAATTTGCATTTTAATTAATTGTGAAGGATTTGTGAAAGCTGCTAAACAAAATTTCAATTCGTTTCAAAGCCACGTTTAAGATTTATAACGGTTTATATGGATCACTCAGAGTGGACAATTTTCAATTGAGTGATCTTGTAAAACACGACCTAATACAGAAAAAGTATAAATAATTATCATGTTTATTGCAAATTATCATAGAGATCATTATTTTGAACTATATTTAATAAACCAAAACTTATAGGTGTAAGGTAGATACATCAGAAATTGTGAAAAATGTTGTACTAAAATTTGACGAATCAGTCGTCCCTGTAAGTGTTATATAGGTAGGTACTTAAAACATAAATCATTTTTTATGCTGGGGCCAGACTATCGCGATAACGCGAAGATTTGCGCGATAAGTTGATGCTCATTGGCTGGACCTACGATGTCAGCCAATAAGAAACAACTTATCGCGATTTTCCCGTATAGTGTGGCCCCGGCATTACAATCCTTGAGGAAAACGTTGAGTAGGGTGACCATATCGCCAGTCGGAATCATTACTGGTACAATTCAAATTATGATGCACTTTAAACGTTTTTATACAAGTAATTTGTGTCTGTAACTACATAATTTAAATAATATAAAATTACGTTTTTAAATGACAGGTTTCTGCAAAGTTAGGTACTGTATGTGTAGTGCTCTTACTAAGGAATTCTAAGTTCGTAACTCTAATTTTAATGAATTATAGCACAACACTATTAAAAAAACTTGCATTAAATGCACTGCACAACGCCAGCTTCGCAAATCGAAATGAATATACACAATGTTAGCATGAATAGGGTAGTCAAAAAAAAAAAAAACTGACAAAATAAAAAAGTATGTCTACCCTACTCAACGTTTTGTTTGAAACTATAATAATGGTATGGGCCCCGCCTGCTTCCAACTTTTATTTAATTCAAAATGGGCTTGTTTTTAGCTTTTCAGTTAGTTTTAGTATACGGTTGCAGTCGGGTTTTTAATTTTTTAATTACTTTTTTATCCCGATTTTCCCACGGGATCGACATTTACGCGCGTAAAACCGCGGGGCGCAGCTAGTAGGGTATAAAAGTTACTACTACCTGCTGACTTTTCTGTGAAGTGGGAAGTTTTTCTCGTGAAACTAAAGGCGCTGCCTCACCGGGAGCATTCGCGCGCATTATTGCAATGTATCCTTTACCTGTGACTTTTAGGTTTCAATAATTGCACTAGCTACACTACCAAGTAGTTGACAGCCTACGCAGTCTACTTGCAAAGCTCTAGGCGTTACAGTGGAATCTTCGATTAGGTAATACATTACAGGCGAATGCTCCCGGCGAGAAAGCGCGTATGTGTTCCGCGCGCGCCTCAAAAAGATGTCAGCACAAGGGAAGGGCCCGTTAGGGCCGAAGCCTGCCGGGGTAGCGGGATTGTCCGAAAGGGTTACCGCTACCCCGGAACATAAAGGGCTAAGGAAGGAACACGGGTGGGTTTTGGTCAGTAAGAGTCTGACACTCCCTTCCGCTCCACCCAGAGCGGGAGGAGTCATTTGATGATTTCACACCCTCAAAAAAAAAAAGGGAGACTGCCATAGAAGGAGGGTAATGTTTTTCGAGTTATGTATGTACAGTCAGTTATAGCAATTAGCTGACCCACCTTTGCATAAATGGTTGAGATTTTTTAGAATAGGAATTCTATCGATTCGTATTATTTTATTCTAAAAAATCTCAACCATTTATGCAAAGGTGGGTCAGCTATTAAAATTGTTATACCTGCAATTCGATTTTTGCAACATTTGACCTTGAATATTTTTTTTGCACACGTCGGATCGATGGGGACTTTGAAAATTTATTTTTAATGGTGTTCCTAACATTTATACCAATTTTCAGCTTTATGCGAATTAATGTAACCTTACCACTATTTTTGAAGCTAACTTGACCCGGACTATAATATGTATATTTCTTTGGAATACTCTGTAGCAAATGTCTTGAAGGATTTTTAACCGACTTCTAAAAGAGGAGAAGATTCTTAATCCGTGTTCGTCGGAAACTTGTTTAATTTTATTTTATGTTCAGCAATAATTCTTTATCAGGTCGACCGATTTCGGTGATTCTTTTATTGGAAAGGGTGTTATTTTTAAGACAAAATAAGCATCAAAAGTCATAATGGCTATTTACTCAGATTAAAAAAATCAACCAAGTGCGTGTCGGACCACGCACAATGAGGATGAAGGGGTTGCGTAGTTGGAATGAATTTATAACAAGAACAAACTTAACATTGAAGTTGATAATCATGTTCTCCCATACATTGCAACTGCAAAGTTTGTCGACTATTACTCGTAAACTGGTAAAGCCTACTTAGCTGTGATAGTTTTCCTTTGAATTTCGTTATATATACTACTACCGTGATTTTTTTCACATTTCTAAAAGCAACCATTTACCTAGTTGGCACGGGGGGAGACACTTGATTCTAACAAAAATTAGCACTTTATTTCGAAAAATGGCTTTAACAAACCCGCAATATTTTTGAAAGACCTATCTAACGATACCCCACACGGGTAGGTAGACGAATAAAAAAACATCCCCACTACGTGTAGGTACAGGATAAGAGGTACCCTAAAACATTTTTTTTTCATGATTTTATTTTACCACTTTATCGGCGTGATTAATATGTATATCCATGCCAAATTATAACTTTCTAGTACTAAGAGCCTTTTTTTTTTTTAACGTTGAGAAATGCTCATGCATTCTGCACTACCACGGGGAGATAGTGCAGTTATGTGGGACTAAACCACTAAAACTCCACGGTGTCCTCTGCCGCTTACGGCGGGAACACGGGCACGCGTTAGCACTCATCCGTGAACCCGCCACGGCTGTCCGTCACCGGACCCTCCTCTGGGGAGTATTCCCCATCACCGGCGCACCAGAACACATAGCACGCCGTGACCACCCCAGGGACCAAACCAGCACATGGGCGCCAGACGACCCCGTGTCTGGGCACCCATGGTCCCCCTGCGACGGGTCAGGTCATTGGCCCCGCCGTCAGCCAATTTTCGACCGCAGAGGATAGGGAGAGCGGCCAACGTCGTACCAACACTCCTCTTCCTCTGCGGCCCCACCGCGTCCGCCATCAGACGGTGGCGACCCCGTTAAGGCCGCGGAAGGTAGGGAGAGCGGCGCACCGCAATACCGGCACTCCTCTCCCGCCGCGGCCTCCAACCCTCAGCCGCGATGCCTCCGATAGGACATCGCGGCCCGCCTCAGAGCTGCGATGTCGCCCAAGCGGCACCGCAACCTACTTGTTGGCCGCTACGTCGTCGGCTTACTGGCAAAAGCCCTGACGAGCGGCCCCTTTTTGGGTTCCTCTTCGCTTCACCGTGGGTGTCCAAGCCACGGCTACTGAGCCCCCCCGCCTCGACAATGCGGGAACCCACCGGGGGGGAGTACTAAGAGCCTGAGCTAAGCTGCGGCCGGAGGGGCGTACCCCGGACAGACGGACATACGGGACATAGCAAAACTATAAGGGTTCCCTGTTGACTACAGAACCCTAAAAAACACATATCGTTGATTAGTCAATAATCTACGGCCTACTTTGCCGCACTAGTGCGGAAATGCAACAATTATAAAATATCTAAAAGCGGTACTTTTCGAGCCGTGAGAGTAGGTATCTACATGGCGAGAATTTGTGTGGGATGTCATAACTGAACAGTAATAAACGTTTTTAGAGTTCCGTACTTCAAAAGGAAAAAACGGAACCCTTAAATCACTCGTGTGTCTGTCTGTCCGTCCGTCTGTCACAGCCAATTTGCTGCGAATCTAATGGACCGATTAAGTTGAAATTTGGTACACATATGAATCTCTGTGACCCAAACACAGAAGTGTAACGTAAATAAATGAATTTTGAATATGACAAAGCACTTAGAAAGCGTACTTAACAAAAAAAGTAGCAGTTACGTCACTTACGTCAATGTTTCTCCAAATGAGCGATTGCGAGTACAAAACCCGCAAAGCAATGTTTTTGTTTGTGTACCTATAATTATAAAAAAATATGACACCACCCTGCGTCCTAACCAAAAGCGTTCTTCGCGCGAATATGCGACCGTCGCGTTCACATGTCACTTTTGCCCAGGTAAACGTCGTGACTTAATGAAAAATTGCCAACACGTAAAAGTGCCAATTTGCGATCTATTCTCGTACCTACCTATAAGACGAAGTCTAGGCCCATTGGCGTATCTAGGGTTTTTTTTCCAGGGCCTGGCCCCTAACTTTTTTTTTTCGTGGGGATATCCTCATGGATACTCTACGTCCGGGAAGAACGGAGGGTTATGTCGGACTCCTACCGACTAAAACCCCACTGTTCCTTCTACTACCGTAAGTCGGGGGCCCGGGAGATACATGTACATTCGCCGCATCCTCGACTGGTATCAGCCCGCCATGCCTAGCGGGCTCCATCCCCAAGTGCGGGCGATCCAACGACCGCACGTCCTTCTATTATATAAGGCGCGCATATTGCGTGCCACTTCTTTGAGCCCGACTCAACTGCTCGAGTGACGACACGGCCCCAATTTCGCCGCCCGCAGGTTCTTATGGTGGCCGGAAATCGTTAACCGCCCTTCAACGCCCGGCTGCTCTTCTGGTGCGGGTGGAATGAGAGGTATGCTCTCTCTCCCTCTCCGCCGCCTGCATCACCTCCTCGCAAAAAGAGGCCACAGCATAAACCACCGCCGAAAATGACAGATCACCCGCACCAAGTGTCGCGACGAGGGCACAACGCTGTTGGGCCCGAGCTGTACTCTTCCAACGTATGTTGCGCCGTGTCCTCGTGGCAGTCCACACAGTGATTACAAGCAGGCGTCCGCTCCCGACCTATGCGACGCAGGTATTTCCCGAAACATCTGTGTCCAGTAAGCACCTTTGTCAGCCGGAGAAACTCAGGGCGCCATGCTGCCTCTCCAGACATTATTCCATAACAGGCCTTACCCAGGCGCGGTCGCAGCCCAAGATTTTGGGGGGGTCATCATGGGTGCTGAGGAATATTTTCAGGGAGGTAAATCACCTCGTTGGTCTAGTGGTCGTAAGCGTTACTGCTGAGCATGAGGTCCTAGCTGGGTTCGATTACTAGGTCGGGTTAAGTGTTAAAGGGTGTTTCCATCAGACATTTCTCAGAAGCAGCCTGGAGTCTGGATTTGTGCCTGGTTGGCGGCAGTAGGCTCGCCCTCTATGACATCTCACTTAATAACTGGCGAAATGTGGGTGTAAGTACTATATGAAGGTACACCCCTGCCCAACCCTTTGGGGATTAAAGGCGTGATGATATTATTATGTTAAGGTTCATGTACATCTCCATTTCCACATTACTTATGCTATTCAGGGACGCAGCTTTTACATAGGGGGTGTGTTACTTATGCAGGGTAGAGAGAGCGAGCTCGAAAATTTTAAGAACCCGCCTCTGTTTGATTAGGTTTTGTTTTTATATTTTCAAGTAGAAATAGGAGTTAAATTGTCGACGTATGCAGGCAAGCTCAAGCAGCTAACAGAATCTAAAATGAAAGGGCGAGCGAAGCGAGCTCAAAAATTTTACACACTCCTGTAGGTTCGATTTTCTTTCGATCATTCCAAAAGGACTAGGAATTACTTGCTTTGTCGACTTTTGTAGAAAAGTTCAAGAACCAACGTAAATTGCAAGAACGAGGGTCGCGAGCCTGAAAATTTTAGCACCCCACCTTGAATCATCTCTGTTTTCTTTTACCCATAATACAAAAAGAGAACTTACTTTATCGAATTATGACGAAAAGCTTAAACTCGTTTTGCAGCAGTTTAGGTTTTGGGATCTGGCCTTACCTAACCTTTTTAACCTTACGTACAGCGGGGTGCCCGAGTTTGCTTCGCTCGCTCTTGAATCCTAGATTCTATATTTTTACCTATTAGGTAACACGCTTTTTAAAGGAAAATATTTTTTAGGCGCGTTATAAAAACCCACTGTGATTTCATAGTTTTAAGTTTTTACTTCGGTTGGCATTCCCCTTTCTAATCGGTAAAACTGACGAATCAGTGAAACCGGCTAATCAACGAAACTGGCGAATTAAATAAACTGACGACTGAGGAAAACTGACCAGTAATACGTGGAGTCTGTTTGCCCCAATCGGGCTTTTCGTGGCTCAAGTCATTGCTCAAGTACAGTAAGTTAGTAAGGCAAGTAAACCATTCAGACTCTCGACATGGAATTCTCTGAATGATTTTGGGGGGGGGTCATGACCCCCACGACCTCCCCCCTCGGACCGCGCATGGCCTTACCGCCACTATTGTGGCGAGCCCCCACCTGGGTTGCACAAGTGGCTCCCTCCATTCAGCCAGCTTAGTCCTTCGTGGCTCGAATTCCCGAGGAACCGGAGGCTGACCACGCGCAAGCTCCACCTTTCGCCAGCGATATAGGGACGTAAGGATGTTCACGTCCAGATCCCAGGGCGTTGATCCATCCAGGAGAGTTGCTGCCTTGTAGAAGATCGTACGGTATCCTCTTATCACCCTAACAGCCATCGCTCTTTGCGGCCTTTGCAATATTGCAACGTTGCGAGCCGTCTAGAGTGTCCGCCCGCACGGGCGCCCCATACAGGGCCATGGACCGCACAATCCCCATGTACAGTCTCCGGCAGGAGGCGTTTGGCCCCGCGCAAGAGCAGCTGCAACGCTCATCAACCTGGGGACCAGCCGCTGAATGTGCGGCCCGAAGTCCCACCGGCTGTCGAGGACAAGTCCTAGGTACTTCATTGTCGACTCGACACCGATGCGAACGCCTCCATGTGTAAATCGCGTGGTGGCTTGCTCCGAGGCTAATGGAAACAGAGGGCCTCAGATTTGTGCAAAGCCACCTCGAGACCCAGACGCCGGATCCTTCCAACGACCTGCACAACCCCTGCCGTGGCCTGTATGGCCGATTGCCGATGCGTTTGCCCCCGGGCCGTCTAATCATAATAATACTCTAGCTTATTTCGTTGCTTATTAGTAGATTCAATTATTTTTGTGTTTTTATTTTGTATTTTTCAAAAGTAACTAAGTAAATGGAATGTATTATTTTATTTTATTTTATTGGGACATAAAACAGTTACACGTTACAAATATGGTAAATAACAAACTAGAATAATGGAGGTGAACATGTAACCCACACCAATGTCCGCGGAATAAACTATTATGAAAAAATAAAACTAAGCCAAACATCCATTGATGTGTAAAATTGTTTTATGCATCAATGCACGCATCTACTGGAGGCGAATTGGGTTAGGAAGAAGGTTAGAAGAGTAATTATTGTGCAAGCAATTGAATAGCCATCCTTTTAAATTTTGGTTGAGATAGTGAAAATATATCAAGATCGAAAAAGTGTGTGTTATATGTTTCTAAGAGACGACGAAGGGGCGCCCTTGCGCCAGCATTGGTTCTACACTTTACAGTGTGGAACAGCCGGGGCATGCGCGCCTCTCGCCGTAATACAGTTCTGGGTACAATATAACAAAGTTTATTGGTGATATCAGAGCAGTCAAAGTTGTTATTACATATGCCATGCAGCATCACAGCCATAAGAAGGGTGCGCCTGGATTCCAAGCCTAGGAGTTTGTATTGTTTTAGTAATTGTGTGTACGATAATTTTGAACGGTAGCATTTATAATGGATGGAGCGTAAACATTTTTTTTGGACGTTTTCGAGCCTTTCCTTATATTTATCGTATAGAGGACACCACATTGGGGCTGCGTATTCCAATTGGGAGCGTATTAAGGTTTACAAGATCATAAACGTTTGCGGTCGCTTGAAATCAATTGAGGATCGCATGACGAAACCGTACATTACTAAGTATATGCTTTGTTAATAATGTTATCAATGTGAAGGTTTTGGATTATGTAGGTAATAATAAGTTTGTGTAGGTCTTGGTGGTAGATTTAATTGTATTTGATTGCTTTTGTGTGAAGTTAGGTATATTATGAAAGTATCCAGCTTAAAATTTCGAATAGGTCCCCAAACTTCCTAGGGTGGGCATTATGAGACCATTCTGAGGTGGGCACTGCCCACTCCCCCCCCCCCCCATATACGCCTATGCCTGGGCTCTGCAGTGGAGAAGGCAACATTAAAATACAATCAATCATATTGTTTCAGATACAAAATGGAATGGGTTCTACGAAGTCCACAAATTCATAGCACATTCAGCAACCTCGGATTTTTGCATCCAGATGGATATCACGTGAATGAAAATTGCAATGGTGTTTATTTCTTACTGCTGCTTGAGTTCAAATGTTTAATATCCTACTTTCGCTCACTAAGTGATATTGTGTTTTTATACGTTTTAGCTGCTTTGGAGACAATTCTTCACAATATCATAACAGAAGATAAATACTTGCGGACATATCGCAGGAGTATTAGCTTTGGACAAAATATCAAGAAAGATCTAATACCACTGTTAATTCACGCGAAAGAAGATGCAACGATAGAGCTGTTAATTAGAATACTAGTAAACTTGACAATTCCAATAGAATGTTTGCTATCTGTAGACATCATTTCCAGAAATGATTTTGGAAGACATACAATATTCGAAATAAATAGTCTGCTTTCTTCCACCAAAGTAGCTTTTACGGACCAGCGTGCGACTAAAGTGATTATAGACTTTTTAAAGAAAAATGTTGACTGCGAACAAAAAGCAAAGTTAACATCCGACCACTGCACAAATATAAGTAACAGCCTTTTGTTACTGCGGAACATCTTACACATACCAGAGGAGCCTATTGGCCAAATCTACAATGGTCCTCCTCGCGCTATACAGAATCAAATTCTGTGGAACATATTTAGTCAAAGTATTGATAAAATTCTCATTAAGTTAATGATTATTTCTGATGCGGTAAGTGATGCAAAACTATATTATTATTCGTATATAAGGTAAAGTTATTTAAATATAATTTTATGTGAAATGAATGCTGTATTTAATTTGTATTAATCTGTTATAGACTGAATGTGTATAGACGCAACAGTGTGGCAGTGATACAAGTAACATATTTACACAAGTAGGTATGCGAAAAAGTTTTAAGAGTCGTGATGTGTGTTTTGTATTTGTTTTTTCTTCCAGAATAAATGGGCAGTAACAATGGTTCAACTAATAGCATTGTTGTACAAAGACCAACATGTTGTTACCCTGCATAAACTTCTCAATGTGTGGATTGAAGCTTCTTTATGCGAAAGTTCAGAAGATAATGAGAGTAATACTTCTCCACCAGACAAAGGTAGGTATTTTTTATTTAAAATATTTAATCTACACTTTCCTACACGGGTACTCAGCTGACTTTAAAGTTCACGGAAATAATGTTTTATAGGGCTTGCGTCCCTACATTTTTCAAAGAATGCGCTAAAGTAGTCCGCGAAATTCAATTTTACTTACGTTTTTCGCATTTTGCAGGACAGAGTCGGGTTGTGTGTTGATTAAAATTTAAGATTCGCGACCTAATCAAATATGGGTTTACAGAATAAAATATAATCATTACAATTAGCAATACGACTCGTTGAGTTAGAATCTTACTCAAATGTCATGATTTCATGAAATAGTCATTCAATAGAGTAATATGAACTTCGAGTTTTGCTGATGATTTTTATGATTATAATTCTATAAATAAATATTTGTGTTGAAATGAATACGATGTATTGTTTGTTGTTGATATTTTCTGACCTCAGTCTCGAATGATTAATAACCCTCCTTCTGGCGCAGTCGGGTAAAAACAGCATTTCAGAGTACCTGTACCTACCTACTGGCACCCCCATTAGTTATTCCGTGTGCCTACTCTGTTAATGACTGAGCAACGTCCGCAACATTGCACAGTCTCAGAATAGGTACCTACTCATTTCGCGGCTGCTAAACATCTTCGTATTTAATTAAAAATACGTTTTGATCGCAGGTAGTGACTCTTCACCAATGTGTACCTCTGAACCGACGTCGGATTCATCAGACGCTGGTGGCAGCGGCAAGAGTAACGATGATCACAATTCTGTAAATAAGGATTGGGACGCGTCTTCTCAAATGAATAACACGAGTGAGAATGGCAACGCACCGTTCCGGACACCTGAAGAAAAAGAGTCCGATACGGATGAGAAAAATAATTCTTTGGAAAGTCTCAACAATAATATAGTGCACTCCGATAATGTACGCTGCATTTTTAATAGTTTTTTGTTGGTACTCATTCAATTTAATTATTTCATTGACAATTTATTTATTCTAAATTTTGTTAATTAAAGGGAATAGCGATGTCTTGCAGCAGTGGCGAACAGTCTAACCGAAACAATCATGGTCATTCTTCTGGCAACACTGAAAAGCAACCAGTGATTTCTGAAACCTCTGATTGCGGTTATGGCACACAAGTCGAAAATCAAGAGTCCATTTCTACATCAAGCAATGAGGACGACTTACCGTCAAAGAAACCTGTCCACCAGAAGCCGCATAACCCCAAGCAGAGGGTCAACATCAAGGCGCGCGCACAACACCAAGGCGTCTCCATGCACGATCGGAAGCGAAAGAAAATGGCCAAGAGAGGCAAATCTAACATGTAAGTTCATTCGACGATGTCGCTGTAAGTAAGTACAGCACTTATTGAACATGTACCTACTTATATTGATGTTTGTTATTCCAGACTTAATGTTCAGGGATTATCGCATAAGACACCGACAGATGATGACATTTCTAACGTTTTAAAAGAGTTCACTGTGGATTTTCTTTTGAAAGGATATAATTCATTAGTCCAGACACTTCATAACCAAATATTATCTAATCTTCAACTAGAAATAGACACCTCGCACTTCTTCTGGCTGATCACTTACTTTCTGAAGTTCGCGACGCAAATCGAACTTGACTTGGAGAATGTTGGTTCGGTTCTGTCTATCGATATCGTGTCGTACTTGACTGCGGAGGGGGTGAACCTATGTGAACAGTTTGAACTGGCCATAAAACTCGGTGGTAATGATTTAAAGCCTAACATAAGGCGACTTCATTTGGTAAGTGTTCGAACTTACACAAATATTAAATAGGTAATAATGTGTATAAACAAGTACAGTTGCCGGCACATAATTTGGCAAGGTTTTGGCGTAGTGCGAGGAAGTTCGCGCGTGTACACTTGGTGCAACAAAAAAATTTACACTTTAAAGTGCTTGTCATTATTCTATGGTTATTGCCATAATTTATTTTTAAACATGTCTGTTTACAAGAAAATTAAAGAAAGGAGAGGAACGACTAAAGACTGGCCATGTTACGTGCCGGCAACTGTATTATGTACCTACAGTTAACTAAGCGCAAATTACTCTCGCATCGGACCAAAGCGCATCTCATTCCAGAAAAAAAAAAGTAACAATTTTTATATAACCTTTCTAATACTTCGGAATAAGTATTCGTTATAATAGCCAGCAAAGTGTGACCAGGTCTTCAATAATAAGTCACAAACAAGTAATAATAAGCAAGTTTTTGTTCATAAATCTCCTCTGAAAGGGCTTTGAAGATCCGTGGCATACCTACTGTCGCGCCATTTTGAAAATAGCGCAAAAAGCGAAAGTTGATGATTGAGTCACGTGATCAGCTTTGAACGTTAATATCTCGGAAACGTGACACTTTATGGGGTTTGGTCTTATTATGTTTTCTGTTTGCATTGATGTTAGCTACCGATTTATATTGGTCTCGTGCATGGCCGCCATTTTCAAAATGGCGCGACTGTAGGTCTGTATGCCATACCTACTCCATATAAAAAACTTTATTCCCCTTTGCATGGGTTTATCTAATTTCGTGTAACTCTTTTAAATCATTAACCACCATTATTAGGTACTTAATTAAATCAAAGCAGGGGTTACCTCAGAAAGCGAAATCTATTATAAGCTATATCTGTTTTCAGGTTGTTACGGCCCTAAGAGAAATAATACAAGCTATTGATGTGTACAAAAAGCTTCCACACATATGCCACGAGGATAAAGATGCCCTTCTCAAGTTACAACTTAAAATGTGTGAGACCGAAGAGCTCAGATCACTTCTTGTGCTGCTATTGCGTCATTACAATCCGAAGTATCACTCGAAACAATATCTACAGGTAAAATCAACACACTAACAGTAGCAATGGTTTTCATTTCTACAGTTCCGCAACATTAATTGCGTTATTTACGTTGTAGAGTACACAAATTTTTCGAACATAATTATGATGCAATGGATTAGCAAAAATGATTCAGATTGATAGTGCGTGTTACGCAATTAGGGCGCTGTTTGGGCAGGTGACTCTTGCAAGCATACAAGAGCAAGCCATCTCTTCGTTAGCTCTGAGTATGATAATAGACGTGATTTGAATTTGAGTTATTCTGTGTTTCAGGATGTCATAGTAACAAACCACATACTGCTGATGTTCTTGGACGGTGCAATGAAGTTGCCGGAATATAATGGTTCCACGAATATGCTTGATCATATCAGACAGTATGTATCCTCAAAAATGTTTTTATTTTAACCGACTTCTAAAAAGTAGGTGGTTCTATGGTCATCTGTGTGTATTTTTTATGTATGTTCGTATATAATACGTATTTTATTTGATGATGTTATAAACCTTCCAGTCACTATTGTTTTCATATCAAGTAAGGGTATACAAATAGGAGTGGGGTAGGTACCACAAAAAAGAGAGAGAAAGATTATGATTATGGTCCCCTTTATTTCAATAAATAAGTATGTAAGTACATATAAATTATATTTTTAAATATTAGAATATAAAAAATATAAAAACATTTAAAAATATGAATTTTAGTAGCCCACCGGTATCGGGAACAGGGTCCAAGCTACCGGCAGTCAGGGCTCCAGAGAGAGGAACCTCCTGACAATGCGATCCATGTCCAGAAGTACCACTTCATACAGCTGCCCTTGTCTGCCCCTTGCCCCTTGTCTGCCCCCTGCCCAATCAAGCCCTTGATACAGCTGCCCAACGAGAGCCTCATCAGGTGTTGGTCGAGGTTCTTGACTATTAACCCATTGGTTGTCACGACTATCGGCACAATGGTCGCTGAGTCTACATCCCACATGTCGACAACCTCGCGAGCCAAGTCAAGGTACTTGATTTGTTTATCTTTCTCGACTTTCACGAGGTTCTCATCATGCGGAACGGTTATGTCAATAATCATTGCGCGCCGCTCTGATCGATCCATTACCACTATATCAGGCTTATTGGCAACAATAGTCCTGTCAGTGATGAATTGATGATGGATCAATCCCAGTACAATGTGATAATTCCATTTTCGAGATTTGGGTCGGGCACATAACTATAGTACAGCACCTCCGATTCCACAAGGCTTTATTTCAGAGCAAGTTGCTGATGGATTATCCTGGCTGCAAGGTTGTGTCTATGCAAGTACTCTCCGTTAGCTAGACGAGAACACCCAGAGATAATATGCCTGATTGATTCCCCCGGCCGTTGGCATGCCCGACAGAAGATTATGATTATTGATAACCATCGTTATTAAATCGCCTTATGAAGAAAATACACATAATTATCGCCTATTTGTTATTTATTGTTTCTATGACAAATAAGATAACATTATTTTTTTTTTAAATGTTGATGTAATTAACTATTGTTTTTTGTATGTGTTAATTATTTATTATTATAACATATGATTTCCAATACTTAGGTTTGCTACATCTGAAATTATGCACCAGTACGGGTTGCTTCTGGAGGACTACGCTGCTAACGGAGAGTTCGTCAACGACTGTATATTTACACTTATGCATCATGTGGGGGGAGAGCTTGACAGCTTGATCACTTTATTCCAGCCAAAGATTTTGAAGACCTTTACTTCCATTTGGAAATCAGAATTCGAGATCTGTGACGTAAGTTTTTTAACGCATATTTTTTGCTGAAGAAGATGAGAGCGATAGCCTGTAGCTTAATAAAATAAATTTGGAAAATCCAAAAATGCACGACTCATAATGCTTATTTGATCGTATAAAAAACCATAAACATTATATTATTAGTTACTTTTTTATTACCTAATTATAATTAAACTACTTTGAATAAAAGAGCCATTAAATTATCAATAGGGTTCCTCCAATGGGTGAAACAAACCAATTAAAAAAAAATTTACTCAAATTTGATTTTTTCACACTTGATTGACGGGATTTTTTTTTTTATATTTTGATGTTTTTTTGTTTCTACTTTCTACTGGATTAAATCAATTTTTGAAAAGTACAGAATAAATCTCCATTAAAGTATCTGTACAATGGTATATAAAGGCCTTTTCCTGAAATGTATGGGCAACTGGTGCCTTTTTTTTTTTTGATGGCACGCTCACGCCGCGCCGCCTTGTTAGATGTGTTGAGTACTTCCATACAAACAATAGTTACCTACTATAACAGCTCAGCTCTAAAGTACATCCGTCTCGAGTTATGCGCTCTAATCTATGATGCGTACTTAATTAGGAAAACTGAAAATATGAGTTACCTTTAATGGTCCTATACTATTTATTTCATAGTAGGTACCTAAGTACAAACTCTATTGGACTCAAGTTGCATCATTTTGACGTAAGTGGCATAGTGTGATGTCAAATTAAACTTCACCGTAACAATTTCACGAGTGTTTTATCAACAAAACTGAAAATATTAGTGCTTCTTACGCCCTTATCTGGTTTATTTTATAGTTTAAACATTATCTGGACTCCAGCTACGTCACGTTGGCGTAAGTGGCATAGTGCGACATCAAGTCACACTTCACTATAGCAATTTAAACTATGAAATAAACCAGATAAGGGCGTAAGAAGCACTAATATTTTCAGTTTGCCAATATGATGCAACTTGAGTCCAATAGAGTTTGTACTATGAAATAAATAGTATAGGACCATTAAAGGTAACTCATATTTTCAGTTTTCCTTATTAAATACGCGTCATAGATTAGGGCGCATAACTCAGACGGATGTACTTTAGAGCTGAGCTGTCATAGTGATTATTGTTTGTATGGAAGTACTCTAAACATCTAACAAAGTGGCGTTAGCGTGCCATAAAAAAGGCACCATTTTTAGGCATAGCCCTTAAGTAGGTTCTGTGTACTAACAGGAGTATAACAATAGAAACAGTTGCAGAAAGGAGACAAAAAAAAAAATTCGAACGTAAAGCACTCTGTAATGCTTCGTTTTATGAGTCGTGCAATTTTATAGAGGTGAAGTTGTTTGAGTTTTACATTAAAATATTACGCTTTTTAACTCCTCTTGTAGGGTGTTAAAGAAACTCAAGTTTCAAGTATGTGCAAATAATAGCTTATTTAAAATATAATAATAATATGATACCTCACTAACTAAATCTAAATCTTGTGAAATAGACTTGGATGTTTGAGTGGAACGGTTGTCCGTCTCTTATGACGTTGTAAGTAAGTCTTACGTCTCTCTCACTTCTGGTTTTGATGTGTTTCCTTGTTTTAGGATTGGTCCGATCTTATTGAGTATGTGATAAACACTTTCATCAAAAAACCCCAATCTCTACAAAGTACGGCGAACGTTCGTATTGAAATTGAGAATTTCGATCATGTCACGATGGTACCAAAGCCGACCATCAGTCCAGCGACACAAACCAAACCAGACACCACTGAGGCTGAGACTGTGGACAAGGAACATCCTGCTGACTGTAGTGCAAGCTGCACCTCCAAAGGAAAGATGAAAACGAGGTAATATTATGCCATGTGTTCAAATATTTTAATTAGAAAAAAATTAAATGTAATTTATTCAAATTAGGCTAAGAATCAGCACTTTTCAAACGTCAAAATTACATAAGACAGTCCCCCAAAACGCCAGTCTCACCACTACCTTGTGCTTTCGCTGGGAAGAAGAAGTGGCGCAACAAACTCCCCAGCAGCACAGCTGTCTGTTCAGTTAGAAAAATTTGATTCAATACAATAGTAGGTATGCAAAGTAATTAACATTACGAAACACAGAACATTAGGTACATTATAGTTGTAATAAACACAATCACCACACATAATTTTCAGAACTTATTACATAATCACTTTATATTATTGTACAATGCTTGCAGGTGGTCGGAAGATGAACTATCATCATTAAATTGGAATTATATGCAGTGCAGTGCTCTCCCTGACGTAGTCGGCGAAATCATCACGCTGTATAAGGAAGATGGTATCATTAAATCGAGAGATTCTGTAATTAAGGAGCTTTATACGCAGAATCTGATAAACAAAGAAGATTACGATAAATATGTGAAAGGGGAAACTGACAGAAATATCAAAACTGTACAGGTTATGAAAGAGATGAGAGATGATGAAATTAATAAACTTTGTGAACAGCTAACCCAAGATGGAAAGTCAAAGTTTTTAGACTGGGTGCAAAAAGTATTGTTGGAAACCTGTTTCGCTAAAATATACTTGGATAAATTATCCAGAAGAAGTGAAATTGAATATACCATAGATGGAAATGAAACAAAATTAAGCACATTGAAGAAATCGAATGATTTACACATACTGTCCCCGGTTTCATATCACTCCCTTCGTAAGTTTTGTTTTTGGAATATTGAACTCATTGCAGCACTAGTAGGTACTAGCGACATATTAAACTCATTGATATCCAATCTGCTCTGAATTCAATGCGGTTTTTTTTATTAGAAAGCTGGTTTAATAGTGTTGGTTCTTTGCTTGTTCTTCTTGCTTAGTTCTTCTTAATGAAAATCTGTTCACCCTTTTTGAAGATAATCAGCTCTTTTCCGATCGGTGTAGGGATCTCTACCATACAATGGTAATTTATTGCGTTTTCACTCGTTCTATCGACTTGGAATTTGGTACAGATAGCCAAATATGTATGGGACCCTCGGGTATTAACATATTATACTGCTATAACATATTAATATCATAAAGAATATTTTCAAAAAGAGCGGGCTAGACGTGGATTCGAACCAACGCATCGCTCAACTTAGCCATTCAATACCGGCATTCACCAACAAAACAAGCCAGCGAGCTCGTTGCGATTACGATGAATTTGTAATGCACTATCGTCCTTTCTTTTTTTATCATTCTGTCTCTGTCCAATTGATGGTTGTTATAATTTGAGGGTATCATAATGCACTATGCATTAATTTTATTAACAACAAGCTAAGTGTCCGATGGGATTTCTCATCGGAAAAAAATACGAACTTGATACAAAATATCATTCCCTATTTGGCCCTCTTAGGGGATACTTTTTTAAAAATCTTTCCTTAGTCATCACCTTCGGTATATAAGGAACTCTTGAGCTTTTAGATCCAGCGGTTTAAGCTGTTGTGTGGTGTCAGTGAATGAATAAATTTAATATTTTTAATAAGTACATGTTATGAATGTTTCTAGTTCTCAATCAATCCGTGCCACTGGTGCCGTGGAACTGCAAGCAAGCATCCATTTGTAAGGATCTGAAGTTTCTGCAGCTACTGCATAAGTTGGGATTCCACATGCCTGTGGATTCCGGGAAAGTATTCATTCGAATACCCCAGTTCTGGTCTGCTGAGCTTCTGTATGATGTAGCAGGAAAAATATCGCCGATAGATAAATGTAAGTTACTGCATTCGTAGCTTAGTATACTGTATTCAATTTTTTTGTGACATAAAATCCTTCTTTGACTTAATCCGAATTTTAATCTTCCTAATGACTGGGACATCACAGGCTTTTAATAATAAATAGTAGTGATTGGCATCTTTTGTGTTTAATATAGTAACATGGTTACGATATTTTAATGTATTTTGCAGCTAAACTTAAGTTCTCCTTAAATGATATATCGGACACGAGCATTTCGACCTCAACGCAACAAGAAAGTTTACTACTGCTGCCTGATAACACGAAAGATATCGCTATGATAGAGAGTCCAGAAAATGTCTATCAAATACACAAAAAGAAACACCTTGCCACTATGGTTAACTTCACACCTATGTGAGTATATTGTCCTATATTCGTTTTTTTAGATCTACAGGCTGTTACGGAAAGGGTATATCAATACAAACGGGTTGAAGAGTGTATCTGGTCTAGAATCTCTGTACAAAATTTCAGCTCAAAAGCAGTAACTTTGAAAATGCTTAATATTTATTTATTTCGATAGTTTATTAAATTGAAATCATAACAAACGTGTCACCGCACTACGAGGGTCATTATCCATTATCTGTAGTGTGTCTGTGCGCCTAGTACACGCACATCACGCCGCCGCGCGCCAGTGCAGCGCCGTGATGTCGAAATAAAAAAATATTAAGCATTTTCAAAGTTAATGCTTTTGAGCTGAAATTTTGTACAGAGATTCTAGACCAGATACACTCTTCAACCCGTTTGTATTGATATACCCTTTCTGTAACATCCTGTATATGATCATCGTAATCAACCTAAAATGTTTCCACTGCTGGGACACAGGTCTCCTCTCCGTAAGAGCCTGAGAGGGAGTGGGCTGTAATCCACCACGGGTTGGTGGATGTCACATGTTTTCGAATTTTTGGTTCTAGGTCATGCCGGTTTCCTCACGATGTTTTCCTTCACGGATTTGAGTTCGTTTTATGTTTTTAACCGACTTAAAAAAAAAGGAGGATGTTATCAATTCGGTTGTATTTTTTTTTTAATATGTTTGTTACCTCAGAACTCCGTTATTTATAAGCAGATTTGCAAAATTCTTATTTAATTTGAAAGAATATACTTTCACATTGTTTCCATAGAAATTTCATCAAAATCGGTTCAGTAGTTTGGTTTTTAAACCAAAATTACTGGTAAAAATTCAAGTAAACGAAATTGCGTCGTTTCCTTTCCTATGACTTTTCAGTGGTGGCTTAGTGGAATTGTTGTGGCTATAAGTGCCGTATCTTTACATAATTAACTGACTTCAAAAAGGAGGAGGTTCTTAATTCGACTGTTTTTTTTTGTATGTGGATATGTTACGCGATATCTCCGGCAATTGTAAATCGATTTCAAAAATTATTTTTTAATGAATATGGTATGCCTCAGGGGTGTTCTCATATAAATATAATGAACTGCTTCGGAAGTTTTTGCCGCTTAGTTTATATTGATGATTTTATAATAACTTCCTGTCATTGATATTTATATAGCAAGTAGTGTTATACGAAATTTGTGTGGGGTAAGTACAATTGAAAAGTGAAAAATAACTTTAATTTTGGAAGTCGGCGGCAAACAACGAAAATGCGAACTCAACGACACCGATTTCCAAAATTAAATTTATTTTTCACTTTGTAGTGTCTTTTTGGAAGTCGTTTTTTTTTTTGTAAAAAAAGTTTTTATTAGGTACATCTATCTACCATTATTATGTAACAGCACGTCTGTGGTAACAATTTGTCATTGAAAACGCCTTTATGTCGTGGCAGTAAGGGCGGTTTTCGTAGTAAAAGAGTACCAACTAATGTGCGGTTGATTTTACCTAATCATCCGCTCAGCACGAAAAAGTCGTCGTGTTTCGAGAATCAGTACTTACTTATTTCTACATTTTAATGTTAGTCTTAGTAGTTGGTGGTTTAGCGGAATTATGAATTACTCAATTTGAACTACTGTTGTTCGTGGCAGTCCTTTCGCATAGATATGCAACCTGTTCATTGCACTGAATCAGTCATACTTATAATAATATATTTTTTAAATATGAATTCTGTTTCAGGCCTGGCTCTTCATTTAACTCGGATAGTGGTGATGTCGATAAGAACAACTGGTTGGAAGTCGTGCAAAAATCACAAGAGTACAAAATAGCCCTCAACTTGGGAAGGTAAACAGAATAAGCTTTTAAAATAATTTAATTAAAATGTTCAATTAGTAACTTCTGGTTTAGCATGTAGCTTATGAATATTGTGGAACATTTACAACAACAACAGGTTAAATAAATTGGTAGTCATGGGTCTAGTTTGTGGGTAAATTATATTTACACAAAACGTAACGCCCGTAGCCGCCGAAGGGTAAGGTAAAGGTATACACTCACATTTCGCCGGTTATAGATGGTTATATGTAGTTTAGGTCCCATGTAACAAAACATACATAATAACGTACGATAATGGTTTAGATTGCCATATAGGGGGTGAGCCTATTGCACTAACTATCCTGACGGAAAATCCCAATAACAACTGGACCGACCTGGGAATCGAACCCAGAGCCTCGTGCTCGGCAACAGCGCTTGCGACCACTAAAGTTCACTAGACCAACGAAGCAATAAATTTATTTCTCAATAAGAAATAATAAAGATTTCACTTTTATGTTCACGTTCTATTTATTTGTAAACTACATATAAGTGGCGGGTATCGATATGTAAACACCAAAAAGCAAAAAGAACTGATTTTCTCAACTCACACCTCAAGTAACTGCACTACTAGCGGTCGGTGACCCCATTTTTAGGGTTCCGTACCTCAAAATCACAAACGGAACCCTTATAAGATTACTTCGTTGTCCATCTGTCTATCCGTCTGTCAAGACCCCTTTTCTCTCAGGAACGCGTGGAGCTATCATGCTGAAATTAATATCAAATACTCAGGGCTACAATCCCTCGAAGCAGTGAAAAAATCAAATTTCTACGTCAACGCAATCAAAAGATACAGGCGTTTATGTTCCGGAATCAAAACCTATAGGGTACTTACCGTTGACCTAAAATCATGAAATTTGGCAAGAAGCAATGTCATTGCACATGTAAAGGAAAAAATCGGAAAACCGTAAATAATTTGTAGTTATATACCTACAAACTTGTACGGAACCCTCGGAGCGCGAGTCCGATTTGCACTTGACTGGTTTTTTATCAACAATTTTTTTTTTCTTCTCATGGTTAGATATCGATACCTATTACGTCTGCGGAGTTTTTCTAACATATTTAATATGATCCTGTATATTGTTCATCTATGCGAATAAAATTTAAGTACGCTAATAAGATTTACCAACACAAAACTAAATCTTATAAATCTACGCGCAAAAGAAGTAATTAGCGAGGTCGCTAAATACATAAATTATAAGGAATGCGATGCTGTCTCCGTTTGTACACATGTTGTAGCGCACCCTGTTTTAGTTTTTTTGTATGATATCGCTCTCCTTTCAAATCTGGTCAGCGGTGACAAGTCATTCACTTATAAAACGTGTTCTATTTTTTTAGTACTATTATTAAAAACGACGAATACGCTCAGTCGGCCATCGTTATGCAACTGCCTGTGAAAGACGCGGCAGTATCGGTGCCGCCGCTACTGCTGGGCGCCGCGCCGGTCGCCTCGGCCGCCGCCGCCACGTTCCCCGGCGCCGCCCTCATGATGCCCACAATCATGAGCATCAAACAAGAAACCACACACTTTAATTTGCCCGTCCCTGACTCCGAACATTATAGGTATTTTTTTTTAATGAACTTATTAATAATATGTGACAGTAACATATAAATGGAATTCAAATACAAGAACATAAAGTGAAACAGGTCCGTTAATAACTAATTTATGAATTGTTCCCAGTGCGTGTGAGACGGCATCAGTCGCTTCCGACCTGACTCGGATGTATGTGTCGGACGAGGATGAGAAGCCCGAGGTGGTGCGACCCATCATTAAAGTCGATCCTATCGTTGACGAACAATGCGGTGATTTTGATGAAGAAAATGTAGAGAAACGCGTGAATTTAATTTCTCATTTTTAAATTAAGTTGTTAAAGTTATATTTTTGTTACATTTTGATATTATTTTTATTATGTTACAAATCACATGTGGAAACATAGTTTCGTTATTCTTTTACATAGATTTGTGTACCAGTTGTGTATTAATTGCGTTTTGCTGATACCAATAGATAATATTATTCATACGTTACGTAAATCAAAGTTAATATATTTATCTAAGATAACATTTAAGTAGTTTGTATTTTTACAAGAGAATGTAATTGTTTAAGTTTGACGGTGTATCGTTATTAGGAATTATAAAACTTACTACCTATTCATTGTAATTTGTGAAAGTTTTACTAACAAAAGGACTAGGTATACCTTCCCGTCACACATTTAGTAAGTACTTTATGCATTCAATATATTTAAACTAGCTCCCTAATTAATGTTTGTATTTGTTATTAGAGTTCCCATGTTGTGAAAGGTATTTACATACGCTGTCTTTGCATAAGTCCTTTTAGGGATCGTAGTATGTGGCATTCTGTAGTTTCTACCTACCCACATGGGAAGAAGGCGTAAGTTTATGCATGAATGTATGTATTTTTAAAACATTTTTATTAGATGTGATGATCATAATAATGATAATGACAATTGAAAATAAATGAATTTCGATATTATTTATTTGTAATAATTTATTGAAAAATTAACAACACGCGATACACATCTAGCAACAACATTAAAATGACAAAAATAGACTAAGTTAACAATAATATTACTGTTTGAACAAACCGTTCATACGAGTCACACTCACAATACAAAAACCATTTATGTACAGGAAATAAACGTAAAACTATCATATATAAACAGTCCAGTCAGGTACGTTCCTACAAAGTTTTATATAAAACTGATTTAATTGTGTTTAAAAGCGTTGAGCCCAGCGCTATCTCCGCTTGGGTTCAGTTTATGAAGGTAATCTTTTATAGTTTGACCATAATTTTTGGATTCAAAAGATTCTGCATCATTCCCGCCGGCATTTCCATAATAGCTGCTTGACGGTGCTCCGTAAGAATTACCAGAGGATCCCTCCGAAGAATACTCATCATTATGTGGTGCAAAGCTTTGGCTGTGGCCCGAGTTTCCTCCATTGTAGTATTGAGTTTCAGGACCATAAGAGTCATCGTTTGAATTTCCGTCACGGGAATGTGCTTCTTGCACCTGGTAGGAACTGCCAGGAAAATGGCTCTGGCTTCCTTGGCTACCGAGCGGTTCGTGTGCGTGCACTTGCGGAGGAGATTGAACATGGGGAACCTTAACTATATGTGGCACGGGTACTGGGTAAGGTTTGTTAATGTGAACGGGGTAGGGTACTTTTTCGATCACTTTCACTGGATATGGCACTGGTACCTTGACAGCTACAGTTTTCGTGATTTTTATCACTCTGACGGGGGTTTCAGGAATCTCGACGTGTTCACCAAGAACTTGCAATTCAGTTTCATAGTTTTCCACAGGTATCGTGTGGACGTGGTGTGAATGTTGTGATGCAAACCCATAATACGAGCAGCACAGCAATATTATTAATTTCTGAAAGGAGAAAAAATTTAAATAAAAAATTGCCTATTTTTAAAAGTGCAATTGAAAATTCTAGTAAATAATGCGCACTTTTTAATTTTCAAAATACGCTGACCCGAAAGTAGGTACAACCTACACTTATGAAAGTAATACCTACACCTAATGCAAATGCCATCATAAGTTATGTAATGTAACGAATGTAATCTAACATAACTTCAAACCTGTTTTCCTCGAAGGTTTAGGCAGGGTTGTTACCTACAGTACACTCACATTTTGCCTGTTTATTGCGAACCGGGCATAAAAACCCCAATAACACTTGTAATTAATTTACAGGGATGTAACACACGTAACAGTTGATGTAAGTGTTGCTTTGATAAAATCTGTAACTATATTGGCAACTGTAATATTTTTTTTCCAACCTACGTAACACCTAGTGTAAAAACAGGAAGTATTATATAAGAAGTTACACAAGAGCGACAACTCTAGAGACTTGGCAAAAAAAAAGATGGCAATTGTGGTAAGTGCAATGAGAGCAATTGAATTGTTTACTAACCGGTAGTTCCATGTCGTACAAGTGTGCGTCTGCGGTGCAGTTAAAAAACTACCGAATGGCGAGTCAGCTTAGTTGCTTATATATCGCACATTCTCTCTGGCCGAGAGACAGGCTTACGTTCGACGCTGCGACCGTCCAATTACTTTCTTCAGCAGGCTAGAGAAGTGGTCAGACTGGCAGTAGGTAATTGTGACCGAATTCAGAGCTATTAATATCGTGAACACTAAGATGTTTAGACCAGGGACCAGGGGATTAATCGGGTTAAAGTTTACCTGGTAAGACCCAATATGTACCTATATGAGTAACAGCTATTAGGGTTAGGTAACCCTTATAAAATCTGGATTATATCATTTAAACATTGCTGCTTATCCGGAATGAAAGTGACAGGAAAACAGTATTCCATAGCTGCAGTTAGATACTAAGTGGTAGATAGGTATCTATGTAGGTAGACCGTATGCTCCGTAGCGTCGCGTCCCTGGGTCAAGTCGCGATTATTCGTGTAATACGTAGATACCTAGGTACTATTCTTGTTTTCCGTGATAAAGTATTCGGCGTCCGTAAATGTTTCTACGCGATTTCATAAAGAGGAGGAACTTCGGTTCGGTTTATAAATCAGTTTTTAGGGTTCTAAAAGGAAAAACGGAGTCCCTTATAAGACCACCGTCCATCTGTCTGTCCGTCGGTCAAGACCCTTTTTCTCAGGAACGCGTGGAGTTATCAAGTAGAAATTAATATCAAATACTCAGGGCTGCAATCCCTCAAAACAGTGAAAAAAAAAAAAAACAAACTTCTAAGTCAACGCAATCAAAAGATACGGGCGTTTGTGTTTCGGAATCAAAACCTATCTAGGGTACTTCCCGTTGACCTAGAATCAGGCCCGCCGTAAGCGGGCGTGCAAGGCGTGCACCGCACGCGGGCGGCACGTCCAGGGAGGCGGCAAATCGAGCGACTCATCACGTAATATTCAAAATCATTGTCATAATACCCACCCCACCTACAGAATAAGAAATGTCATCGCATGGAAAATAGTACATTATGATACATGTGTGCTATGTTGATCATTAAACTCGAGGCGGTATTATTCGCGCGAGCCGTAGGCGAGCGCGATAAGGAAGCCGAGAGTTTAATTATCAATGCACACGCGTATCATACGACGTTTTTCAACACACTTGCGAGGAAAAAAACAGGCTTGTATTGTTAAATATTAACTTGTATGGATAATGGCGGGCTAGGTTTGTTTTTCCGCGCGCCGCGCTAGCGTGGTGCGCGCGCAGGTTTACCCATAGAGTAAGTAATGGCGCGCGTTTATTTATGGCACAGACAAAACGTATGTCAAATTGTAGTTTAGTATGGAATTAGAAAGTACTATTGGCATACAGAAATATACATTAATTCAGTGAGAATCCGCAATAATAGAACGCCAGTGGTCTTTTCTATTTGGTTTGGTTATGGGAGGGACGATGGAAAATTATAAGGTGCATCCAGACAGCGAGCCATGCGCCGCAAGTGCTTTTTTATGTATGTTAGATGCCTCAGCCTGAGGCAACCGTACATATAAAAAAATCATTTGCGGCACATGCCTCGCTATGTGTGGATGCACCCTAAGGTGAATGCGCAGTGGTAGACCGCGAAATTTTTTTTTTTTTTAAGTTTTTTACAATTCTCAGGTCAGTATCAGGTTGTATCTTGATCAAAATGTATATTTATATAATAGATATGTATTTACAGAATTATAGTCATTAGAATCATTAATATATATATTTAAGTTAGATTTGTTCCCTAAGAACTTTTCCATAAGAGATTTGTTCTTATGGAACAAATCTAACTTAGAAAGATGTATTTAATGATTCTAATGATTATAATTCTGTAAATACGTATCTGTTATAGTCGCGAATCATATTTTGATCAAGATACAACCTGACACTGACCTGAAAATTGCAAAAAACGTTAGAAAAATTTAATTTCGTGGGCTACAACTGCGCATTCATCATGGTAAATAAATTTTAGTTCATCTTGGGACCAAGGACAATTCAGACTATTTAAAAAAAAAAGTAAAATATGGCTCGCGGTTTGTTTTTGGCATGAAGTCTCTTTGAAGAGATTAAAAAAAAAACGCACTTCTCTGACCTCCGACTAGTAAATTATATAGTTATCTGTGGAAATAAAGCACAAGTACCGTAACGTAAAGAAAAAGCACGCGTTTGTAATACACTGCATTATGGTCCTAAAAGCGGTGCATTAAGAGCCATTTTACGAGCAAGTGTGTTGAAAAAACCCTTAAGCGCCACGCGATGGTCTAGCAGAATTGATGCAGTTAAACCATTACGGTATCACCTCGAAAAAATATTTGATGCTTTGCTGGAAATATGTGGTGATTCGTTGGAATGGGATTGTACCTACTACATCTCACAAAGCTCATTCACTTGTTCTGAACATTCAAAATTATAGATTTATTTGCTCGGTAGTAATTTGGTTCGATATTTTAAACGAAATTAATGCCCTGAGCAAAATGATGCAGAGCCCCATAATGAATAATCAAATCTGCATAAATTTATTAAATAGGTTGATTGGTAAGTCGCACGGATGAACACTTTGAAATGGTGTTAGCAGAAGCTTCCAAAGTGGCTCACGAGCTCAATGTAGAAATAGATTTCCCACCAATAAATACAATTCGTCCAAGAAGAAAACCAACACAATTTCAATATGAACACAGTGATGAAATTTCAGTAGACCCCAAAATCAAATATAGAGTAGAGTTTTATTTTATAGTCCTAGATCAGACAATAACACCTTTAAAGGGTAGATTCAAGGAGTTAAAAACATTTACCGATGTATTTGGCTTTTTTAGCAATAACTTATTTAATTACTCCAATGATGAGTTAATTAAACATTGTAAAGATTTAAATCTGAAGCTTAAAGATGATTCAAGTATTGAATCTGATATTGACGGTATTGATTTGTTTGATGAAATCATTGCATTAAAGTTGCATTTTGCAGAAAACCAGTCTAATGATCCACAAACCCTATTACAATATCTTTTTACTAATGACTTAATTTCAACATTTCCGAACACAGCAGTAGCGCTAAGAATATATTACTTACACTGCCGGTTTCAGTTGCATCTGGTGAAAGATCCTTTTCAAAATTGAAAATTATTAAAAACTATTGTCATGTATTTAACGCGGCGACAAATTAATCTGAATTTGGGATTAAAAAAATATTAAATCCGGTAGCAAAAATAGTAGGTTGGCAGCTACAGCGAAGGATAATTTTAAGTAGAAAGTAGCAGCTTTAATAATCAATATTGTTAGCATTGTTTTAATTTAAACTGGTATCGAGTTTTTGTTTTGGTAACTGAATTTATTGTTAAATGAGGTTGTATATAAAGTACGTAGTCGACGGAGCCCCGCTTCGCGGGGCCCCTTTTTCTGTCTGTAGGGCTTAAAGTAACCTAACACGAAGGGGATGACGGGGGCTCGTTCGCTCGCTTTGCTCGCTCACTTAAGCCCCTGTCATCCCCTTCGAACCTAACCTGTCCGAGTCGGGTCGCCCCAATTCCCGAGCTCGCTTCGCTCGCTCATGCATCCTAAGTTCTCAAGTTGTGTGTTTCTGGGAATGAGTCTTCAGAGATGCCTATAGTTGCCTATAATACAATTTTTTGTTATCCCATTGTTAATATTAGTCGTCATGTCGTTATTTATAGGACCTCGCCTATGATTTCAATTGGGCCTGTTTAATATGTTCGCTACCTTAAAGTAGCAGGCAAATAGTTAGTCGCCCTTTAAGTTGTTAGTCGCCTGAAAAATAATAAGCCAAAACTATTTGAGATCAACAATGCTCCAGCAAAGACTAAGTTATTTAAGTAGCTATAGTTTCAATTGAACATGAAATCTTAGACAGCTTTTTTTTTTTTTTATGGATGGGATATCATCAAATGACCCCTCCCGCTCTGGGTGGAGCGAAGGGAGTGTCAGACTCTTACTGACTAAAACCCATCCGTGTTCCTTCCTTAGCCCTTTATGCGTTCCGGGGTAGCGGTAACCCTTTCGGGCAATCCCGCACCCCCGGCAGGCTTCGGCCCTGGCAGGCTCCTTCCTTTATGCTGACATCTCTTTGAGGCGCGCATGGAACACGTACGCGCCGTCCGGCACGGGCCTGGTCTTGATCGGACGGTGAGCTACCCATTACTCTCCGTCCGCAGGCCCGCGCCTATGGTGGCCGGGAGTCGTCACGCGGCTCCCGACGCCCGGAGCGTCTCCCGCGGCGGCTGGGGTGTGAGGCTCTCTCCCTCAGCCGTTCAGCCACCTCCTTCGCTAGCATGACTGCTTCACAGAAGGAGGTGACCGCCTCCCACTCCCTCTCGCCCCGGACCATGGCTTGAACCAGGGCCGGACGCGAGAGGTCGCCGCCGCTGTCGATCGCCTCTACTAGGGCACGGCGGTGCTCCGCATCTTAGACAGCTTGGATACAAGAAAGTTGATTCATGATTTCGCAAATATAAAAACAAGAAGAGGTATTTTTTTTTTTGTAGATACGAAAATAACTATGCACCTAATCAAAATAAATGTTTTGTCTTCGTTATGATTCTTTTCTTTTTTCCCACCATAATGAGAAAACATTAAATAGCCTTTTTTTGACAAAACTCGTAAGTAGTCGTAGGTAATCGTAAACTCGTAAGTAATCGGTATTGCACGCGGGCTACTAAACAGCTAGCGGCGGGCCTGCCTAGAATCATGAAAGGCAAGAAGCAATGTCATGTAGCACAAAGTAAAGGAAAACACGCACAATGAAGGGTTCCGTAGTTGGAATGAATTTATCCCAAGAACAAACTTAATGAACGCCTGCGTTTCTGCATATACTACCTAATGACACAACAGTGATACACATACACTGCCTGATGCATTCTTAAAGATTATTCCTGATGAACATCTAGGTATTTATATGAATGAAATAGCCGATCTTATATTATGTCATGAACTCATGATTGACTGATAATCATTTTAATCTGTAACTAGGTACCTACTATACCTATGACACAGGATGGCAGGGAGGACATCGACGCGCAACCTGCGGGGCAATTGCGACCGTAACAATTTATCAATTGGAATCGGTTTCATTTTGATTGACAGTTCAACAATATTAATTGCGTCATTTACGTGTTGAGCAGACAAATTTTTCGAAAGTATGAAGCAATGAATTAGCAATTTGCTTCAAAATTATTCAGATTCCGATTGATAGTGTGTTACGCAATTAGGGCGTTGTTACCATAGATTTAGATAATTGTGAACCCACCTTCGTTGAATATTAACGGCGGTTATTAAAAAACTAGCTTCTGCCCGTGGCTTCGCCCGCGTGGGATTTTATTTATAGTGCGCACATCCCTAATTTTTGTTTATAAATCCTCGTTATAAAATCAGCTACCTGCCAGTGACAGTCCCGTCAAAATCGGTCCAGTTGTTTCGGAGATTAGCGGGAACAGACAGACAAAAATGTAAAAACATGTTTTTTTGTGAGTATATTCTTTCAGAATTTACAAACGGACACTCTATTTACCCGACTGCGCCAGAAGGAGGGTTATGTTTTTCGAGAGTAGGTATGTATGTTTGTATGTAGAAATAATTGTTTGGCACGCTCTGCGGCCTGAACGGCTAGATGGATTGTAGCTTGAGGTGTCGTTAGATTCGTATTTACTGTGAGAGTGACACTGGGTAGGTATATCAAAATAAAAAAAAAACCAAAATGGTGAATTTTTGGCGCCATATTATGCCTTCAAAAATTTTTTTTTTCTCAAAACCAATCGAGTGGGGCATGAGTGGGGTATCAAAATAAAGGGTTTTAAAATGTGATTACAAAAATATATACAACTTATGTGGTTAAAAGTAATATAAAGTGACAAATCATAAAAAAAAACACGTAGATACCAAGAACTAAATCGTCTGCGAAATCGTTCACATTTTTGTAAACTAAAAAGCTGGAAATAAAAAAGTACCTACTTAATTAAAAAAATTAAAAAAAAACCCGACTGCAACCTTATACTAAAACTAACTGAAAAGCTAAAAACAAGCCCATTTTAAATGAAATAAAAGTTGGAAGCAGGCGGGACCCATACCATTTTTCTATTTTCAAACTCAAATTTAATTTTTTTATTTTATTCTTTTTAGTTATGAGTTGTAAATCCCACTTAAGTGTGATAGTTTCCCTTTAAACTTCGTAATATATAGGTACTACTGCCGCGTTTAGTTGGTAGAGGGGGGGGGGGACACTTGATTCTAACGAAAATTGGTACTTTAAAGCTTGATAAGTCACGAACGGTTTACTTAATCAAAAAACGGTCTGCCCAAACCACTAATATTTTTGAAAGACCTATCCAACGATACCCCACTTGACATAGTTTCTTGACTTTCATTTTTTTCATTTTCACAATATGGCGTATACTAGTCGCCATATTGAATTTTCATTAACGTCATGTCTTTAGTGACACTCGCCGGACTAAGAGGAATCGATTGACGAGTGAATCAAAGAGTATTTAACAGCTAACGCAAGTGTGAATCATAAAAATCGGCCCAGGCGTTTGGTCTGTATAGTGCTTCAAAGGAACATACAAACATACATACATACATAGGCTGATAAACACATTACCACTCCTTTGCGTCGCGCAATCGAGTAATTACATACCTACACACATAGGCTGATAAACACATTACCACTCCTTTGCGTCGCGCAATCGGGTAAAAATGGGCTTGTTTTTAGCTTTTCAGTTAGTTTTAGTAGGTAAGTATAAGGTTGCAGTCGGGTTTTTTAATTTTTTAATTACTTTTTTTTATTTATTTGTACCTATAGATGAAATCAGCTATCTGCCAGTGAAAGTCTCGTCAAAATGGGTGCAGCCGTTTCGGAGATAAGCCGTCGATGTCCCTGCGATCCTGCCACCGTAATTATATTCGTTCCCTATTCAGCCAAGTGAAGCAATGGAAATAATTCGACTGTTGTCCGTAGTATATTGTGTTTTCTCTGTCAGTCTTATTTTGAACGAAATGTACCTATGGGGAAGATTTTTGTGATTTCTGACTTTTATAGTACGTACCGTAGAAACATCAGTTGGTTGAGCAGTTTTTTGATCCTTAGTAGAAACAGGATCGTATGGCATAAAAATTTGTGAAAATTGCCCATTTTCTTGCTGACTATTTTTTTTTCAAAATCTGTAATGCAGATCAAATTGTTTCAAAAGGGAATATTTGCGTGATTTTGGATCATAAATTTAGAAAACTGACAAAAAATTCTAAAAACTATCTATATTTTCGGCACCCATTGGGTTTGTTTCCAGAAAAAATCAATGTAGGTACAAGCAGTGATCAGAGTGCCTATATACAGGATGAATTTTTCAAGTAAGCGTGGATGGCCAAATCCGAAACTATGAGGACTAGCGAAAAGTACTCAAAGGAGTCGCGGGCTCGATTTTGATGAAAACTAAAACTGCATCATTGGATTTTTGAAAAATCAATTATTCTCGCCAGGAATCGAACCTGTTGATTTCGAAAAAAAAACACAAGCTGTATCATTACACCCTTCGATAGTGTCAATAATAAGGATCGAATTCTGGGAAGTAATGACATACGGCAAACTAAAGGAAAGATCTCATTTTTAACAAAATACATTTTTATTTTTATTATGTTATCTACCTAGCCTTTTCCCAACTATGTTGGGGTCGGCTTCCAGTCTAATCGGATGCAGCTGAACACCAGTATTTTACATGGAGTGACTGCCTATCTGACCTCCACAACCCAGTTACTGGGTAGGGTAATACGATACCCCTTCCCCTTGGTAAGACTGGTTGTCAGACCTTCGAGCTTCTGACTACCCGTAACGAATGTCAAAGTTCCAGGAATGTCAGCCAGGACCAACGGCTTAACGTACTTTCTGAGGCATGGAGGGGTCTCGGTACGTAAAGATGGTCACCCATCCACAGACCAACCGCGGCAAGCGTAGCTTAACCTGATGGATTGACCTGTACGGCTGTTATTATTTAGCCGGGCCCGGGTTATGTTACCTACCTACTAAACCTTAACTGATTAATTGTTCAAAATGATGACCATTGTTTTCAATACACAGCTGGATTCGACGTCTCAAACTCTCAAGGATTGTACCTACTGCATTCACAATTATTGATTCCATTAGAATATTTTCCAAAGGTCGTAATAGAAATTTGAATTTAGAACATAATGTTGTGAAGGTGACTGCGCTGTGGGTGTGTTAATAAAAATATTGAGCATCATTTCGAACAAGGTAAATACGTAATGTAGGTATGAATACTTCAAAATAAGAAGTTTATTAAAATTCAACATTTTCCTTAAGTTTGCCGTATGTCATTACTTCCCAGAATTTGATCCTTATTACCGACACTATCGAATGGTGTAATAATACAGCGTGTGTTTTTTTTTTCGAAATCAACAGGTTCGATTCCTGGCGAGAAATATTGATTTTTCAAAAATCTAATAATGCAGTTTTAGTTTTCATCAAAATCGAGCCCGCGACTCCTTTGAGTACTTTTCGCTATTCCTCATAGTTTAGAATTTGGCCATCCACGCCCACTTGGAAAATTCACTCTACAACTCACACTATACAGGAGTGTGAGTTTGTTTTACGTTAACGCGATCGCCACGTTTATGACGTTCGGCGCTCCGATTGGCCCGCTCCAAGCTCTTAACCAATCACAGAGCCAAACGCGGTAAACGTTTCGATCGCGTTTGCGTAAAAACAACTCGCACTCCGCGCAGATCACCAGACAGACATGATCAAATTTTTTATATAAGGTTCATATTCGGTCTGCGCAAATATGACCATATCTCCGAATTTTGTGTGAAGCTCAAGTGGTTACCAATTTGCCTTCGTCGGAATGCTCATATTCTTTCCCGTTGTACAATGTGCTCTTTTCCCCTTCCACCCCTCGTTATCTCAAGAAACGTTTCCAGTTTCTTTGTGACTCCCACACGAAATTTTTAAGGTCATCAGATAACTTGAAGCTCAAAATGCCTATGCATTCCACAACTTTCCTCGATAAATCTTTTGCTGTCGGCCGCTGGTTTGTGGAATGCATTGCCAGATGAAATAAAACGCGCGCAGTCGTTAGGCACCTATATCGTGTTCAAAAGACTCGTAAAGGAACACTACTTGTCGTTGCTTGTGATCTTGCTGTGTGTGTCCTACCTGCAATTTTGTAGTTTGATGTATTTTTTTCATGTTAGGGTCAAATCACACCGAGATGGCAGCGAAGCGGCGAGCAGTTTCAGTGTCATATAATTTTAGACTTTATCTTCATGATTATAATACATGGTATCGCATGAGAAACTTGAAAGGTCGCGCGGCCGCCCGTGGCGCCGCGAGCACTCCGACGACTCAAGTTTCTCAAGCGATACTATGTATTATAGTAATGAAGATAAAGTCTAAAATTATATGACACTGAAACTGCTCGCCGCTTCGCTGCCATCTCGGTGTGATTTGACCCTTAATGTATTTTTGTGGTAGGTACAGTCGAGTTCTTTAATATCTGAGCATGTTCATGAATCAAAAATATATAGGCAATGGTAAGTTTCATAAAACTCTAAACAGCTTTGCCGTACAATAAATTGTAAACAATCTGTGACATCATAAATATGTGACTACATTAAATCAGTAATATTACTACAGACAAAGACTCTAAAAATTGTGCGCAATCCCTTGTTCATATTATTTAGCGCAAAGTTAGGGTCACAAATATCTATGCAATTATTTTTCTATGAAAAAGATCTTGAAACAAAATCAACTTGAAGTTGTCAGTTATGACATCCTTCAACGGCAGTATTGCATTATTACTCGAACTTCTGCTCCGGCAAGCAAAAATAAATTTTATGGTAAAGGCCCTTTAGTTGAATATTCATAGCTGTATAGATATTTATGAATCCTAGGTTGCAACAAATATATTGAACACTAGAGTATTTAGATATTTATGTTCCGAAGAGTAGTCAGATATTTTTGACTGCACTACCGTAACATACTTATGAACAGTTTATATGAAAACATTTTATTGATGTCTAAGTTTGTATAGAGCTATATGATCATTTTAACGCTTACAATATTTTGAAACATTGTCACTGCCAATATATTAATGAACTCGACTGTACCTAAATAAAGTAGGTATACTTACCTATATGTTGCAGTCAAAACTCATAACCAGTCAAAAGTACTTTTAACTAGCAAAATCAGTCAAAAGTACTTTTGACTGGAAGCTCTCGACAATAGTACCTACTTTTGACTGAAATTATAGTCAAAACTAGGTAACGTCTCGAACGAACGTCTCGAAGAACGGCATGTATGCCGTTCTTTATGATAGTATGGAAAATCGGTCGTCGTGTGGCGTACTGATTTTATGCAAGTAAAAACTCAGACGACGACAGGCGTACTGTCGTATGACTTTTAGCTACATAGACGACTGGAGACGTTACTGTCCGCCAACGCGTGTTAAAAGTAGTTTTGACTGATTAATTTAGGTAGTAAAAAATAGTTTTGACTGGTTTGCGCCCATCTACGTCTAAAGAACATGTGAATATCGTGACGTGAACCATCACCTATGCCAGAAAATAATCAAGTTTCTCAAAACATCCTGAGACACCGTTTTCTGAGACTAGGTACTTCTAAGTCTCAAGCTGTAAATAAATCTATAAGGCGCTCCACACACTGCACCGCACTCTGCCGCGGTGAGCAGATAACGCGCGTGATTTTTTACAAACAAATTCAACTCCCGCGCTCCCGCGCGGGAGTTGAATTGGGAGTTGGGCGCGTACTTTTAATCCCTCGCTGCAATATAGTTGTTTGCTCCCTTGGCAAACAATCTACTATTAGGTAGGTACATCCTACTAACTGGTTAAAAGTGATTTTGGCTGATGCTCTAGTGGTTATAAGTAGATAGTATTAACTAAGAGCTTTAGCCAAAATCACTTTTAACCACATATTGTCAGTTAAAATCACTATTAACTACCGATTTTCAGACAAAACTACTTTTGACTAACGTGTTCAGTTAAAATTACTTTTGCCTAATATTTTCAGTTAAAAGTACTTTTGACCGATTAAGACTTGGCTGCAACATAATATACATATAAATAAATAAATTGTCTGGTCTCAACAAATACTTTCACTTTTTAAAATTTTCTGTGCAACTTTTCCTATTTTTCTTTCCCTAAAAACCTCTTTCTGATGTTAGCAATCATTTATTTAATAAATATACCCAAAATTGTATTACCCAGTTGGGTTATGAAAGTCAGATAGACAGTCGCTCCCTGTAAAATACTGGTAAATGGTATTCAGCTGCATCCGGTCAGACTGGAAGCCGACTCCAATATACCTAGTTGGGAAGAGGCTAGGCAGATGATGATGACCCAAAATCTATCCAGCAGTTTTCAAATGATGTGCTTAGTGCTTACTAACGAACAGCATTTCATTTTTATACACAAAGAAGATTAATATATAGGGTGACGCAAAAGTAATAAACTAGGTACCTATTTATTTTAGTGGTTATGTCAAAAAGTTATTTTTAGGGCTCCGTACCCAAAGGGTAAAAACGGGACCCTATTACTAAGACTCCACTGCCCGTCTGTCACCATTCTGTATCTCATGAACCGTGATAGCTAGATAGTTGAAAATTTCACAGATGATGTATTTCTGTTGCCGCCATAATAAAAAATACTAAAAACAGAATAAAATAAATATTTAAGGAGGGCTCCCACACAACAAACGTGATTTTTTTGTATATGTAGAGTTAAATATTGTGCGGTGGTACGGAACCATTCGTGTGTGAGTCCGACTTGCACTTGAGCGGTTTTTTTAAACTGCCGCCTAAATTGATACACATTTTTACCGACTTAAAAAAAAGGAGGTTATCAACTCGACACGTATGTATATGTATAATATTATTGGAACTGCATTATATTCACATATGACAATCTATTAGGGCTTCCAAACAAATATACAAAATTTTATAGATGTACTTATGTATGTTTGTCCACGCATTTCTCCGCAACTATTAATTGGATCGTGATTTTTTTTTTATTGGCTTACATGTACTTCAACTTCGGGAACAGTGCAAGTTTCATCAAAATCGATTCATTCAATTTCAAGATATGGACTAATACGTGTAAGTGTGACGGCCTGGCTTATTGACACGAGCTACGGGTGTAGTGTCAGAGGGAAAAAATCTCAAAACCTTGGTCAGATTTTAGTGCAACAAAACTATTACATACCTACTTATTGCAAACAAATATTCCAGTTTTTACTTAAAAAAGTAATTTAAAAAAATTTAATCGACTTCAAAAAGAAATTAACTCAAAATTATGAAATAACTTTAATTTCGGAAGTCGGCGGCAAAACACTAAAATACAGATTGCAAGACACCGACTTCCGAAATTAAAGTTATTTCATAATTTTGAGTTAATTTCTTTTTGAAGTCGATTTTTTTTATTACGTTATTACGTGTTATGCTGTACTGATTGGTGAAATTTAATGTAACATGAAAATAAATGTAGGTAAAATACAAATGCGCCATACTAAGTCATGTAATGCAACATGAAATGTAGCATAACAAGATAACAACTAGGCGAATCACTTTTCTCAGTACCTACGTCCGGCGATAGATTCCTCACTTCTTTAAGAATCGCCAAGGGTTTTGGCTTGATCAAATTAGACGTGGAAAAACCAAACGCCAAATCGGGAAATTTTCTGCCGGGAAACACAAATTTTATAGATGTTATTTGCTTTTTAAATTAGTAGGTAAGTGGATTAGGTACAGATACCGGATTGCAATCCCTAAAGTTACTTTGTCGAATTATGCAGAAAAGTTTTAGATGAGAACGCAAACTGCAAGAGCGAGCGAAAATTGTAGCGTATAATTGACACAGTATGTCAATTTGATAAACAAATATTTTCCCTGACTGTATACATACATAATTTTTTATGTATGTGTACAGTTAGGGAAATAATTGTTTCATTGTTTTTTTTTTGTTATTTTGTTTTCAGTCAAGGAAGGAAAAAGGATGATGAACATTCAGTTTTATAATGTTGTGTTTTATTTAATAGGAAAGTTCAGCTATTAGGTGTGGCTTTAATTCTTTATGTGCAATGGGTTAACATCTTTGATACAATTCACTTTATCTAAGTATTTATAGACAGACAGGAGCACATCTGCACAAATTACATCAACAATGGCTTCAGTAGTTGTGCCTTCATTATTCTGCACTAAGACTTAGAATTTATACAAAAAACATGCACATAAACAAGAATTTTGTGACTGGAAATAATATTTATGTGACATACAGAAATATAAAATAAATACTGTAAGAAGAAAATTAAACTCTCATTCGATCAGACAGTACTCTGACTATGGAACCAGATCCACCAACATTAAATGCTTTTTCATGCCACAATAACAGATGTCCACTTGATCCTTCAGTGGGGAATTCAAATCCTCTATAAATGTATTTCATGAGAATGTCTACATCATCCAAACACAACTTTCCTACTGCTTCTTCGATTTGAGTAGATTTTATGGCAAGCAGGACTTTCAAAGTTAGTTGCAGTGCATTATCCTGAAAAAAAAACCTCTGATGAATGTATAAACATAACATAACAGTCATCACCCCTGTTTCATATTTTACTAATTAGTTAAAGTTAATTAATATGTGCCATGACAACAATTCAGTTGATGTTGAATTATTCAACACATATTAATAATATTAATTAACTTTATTGCCTTTGCAGTGCAACTACAAGAACATGACTAACCTTGCCTTGTGGGCAGATTTTTAAGTTGAATGAAAACATTCTTATTATGATAAGATCTGGACTAAATAATACAAGTGTGACTTACTTTGATTTGCTGGTTGGCAGATCCTACTGGAGCATTGTTCAAGACAACTTTCAGGGCATCAATATACCGACCTGTATTGTAGAGTTAAGGATAATAAACATAATAATGGCCGTAGTTAGCAGTAGCATGAAACTTTTCCAGCCTTGTTACAAAACAAGGTTAGACCTAGGTTTAAACCATCAAGCCATTTTTTTTATTTTGAACTTTATTCTGGCGAATTTCAAGTTCTTAATAGAAAAACTAATTTTATAACTGAGTCTATTCTTCTCAGTTTTGTATATTAGTAATTTATTTAAAGTTCGAAATACCAAAATGGGCTTAAAGGTTTAAGCTTGCAACTATAGTTGTTTTGTAATGAGATGGATCAAGTATAACAAGTCAAAACATCACAGATTCTTCCAAATAACTACCTAGCAAAGTTTAAGTGTTTGCAGGGCATTTAAAATTATAGGACAACAATAGATGGTTTGTTTTCATCCTACAACATTTGTGTCAAAATCTAGGCTTAATTAAGTTTCGATTGACTTTATGGTATTTAAAGCATGTTTACAATTACAACGAAACATGAATTGAATATCCATACACACATAAAACGCAGACATACTGATAAAATACGATGATTCATAAGAATTGTTACAAAAGGAAAATTAATGATTTACACGAAGCAAAGTGCTTCTAGTACCAAAAGTACTGTTTTTATCATAAGGTCGCTCGTGTGTTTTATTACTTAGTAGTATTAATCTATTGTTTAATAAAAAGGATATTGATTCAGTAAAGTGCAAACTTCTACTTCATCCGGTCCAGTTGGTATGGATTGTTCCGCTTCCTCTTCTCTAAAGTTATCTTCATTATATTGATCGATATCAATCTTACGAAAAGCAGAACTAGAAGTATTTTTTGCCATTTATACGGTTTTTTATTTACAGTATTTATTTGAAATCACAAAATTTGTCCAAATATGTGACGAAACTGTGCTATATAGACTGACAGTTTCACTTTACTTCACACAGCAGTGTTTCCACTTTCATGGTTTCTTTTCCCCACGCCTCCCTTGAGTTTTCCCCTTTTTAGGCCTGTTTTTCCCTCGAAAATATCCGTGCATGGCGTGAAGAACTTAATAAGTCCAAAATGTCAATTTTACGGGACCGCGATTTTAAGTTTGACTTTTTCTCCAAAATCCGTTTTTACCTTTAACTCGTATTTAAAGCTTTTATGCAATCTTTTAAATTATTTTACCTATTTTGGTAAAATCATCTTATTTTGTATGATATTAGACTTATCAACCTATTCCCCATACATTAGTACTCAAATCAGTGAAAACATTGTTTAATTTAATCCCTAAAAATCAGATTTAGTGCACAACTGAAATTTCTAAATTGATTTAAGGGTAATTTTATGTGGTTTTTCAAATAAAGTTATTTTTTCTTTCTAATTATCTTATTATTCATAATAGGCTTTTGGAAAAAGATCTTTGAAAAAAAGAACATAGATGGTAGACCCAAATTCCTACAACTGCAAATATTGGTGAATTATTTTATGTCCCTACCCTTTTCGAATGCAGCGGCAGAGCGTCTGTTTAGTGCTGTTAAGAATATTAAAACAGATAAAAGAAACAGACTTGATGAATAATGAAACCATGGGATCGATGCTTCGCGTAAAATATGGATTGCAAAAAACAGGCCAATCGTCTGTTCAATTGATGAAAAATCTATTTCAGATTCCCCATTTAAAGTGAGTACGAGCAAACGCCACATCAAATGAGGCAAAAAAAAAATTGATTAGAGATGAATAAAAAAAGTGAGGAATAATTTAATAGTAATAATAAACCCACCGTTCACAATATGATTTACCCATGATTTCCCCTTTCTAGCTCTTTCCCCTTTTTCTTCCCCTCAAGAGTTTAATTTCCCCTCAAAAGGGGAACTTCCCCTCATTGTGGAAACACTGTCACACAGACACACACATGACAGTTGACTGACACTGACTACAGTCCAGCGCAGCTACTCACAACCACTCACTTTGCTATCGAATCGCAAAAGCGTCGTGGCATGATTCATACATTTTGGTATATTTGTTTTTACCGCTCGCCGCGCGCCGCCCCGCGCTTAGCTGCCGCTGACAGTGGCGAGGTCGTGGCCAGGCCGTTAGGCTGGCCGCATACGTCCGGTTTCCCTGATTCGATTTCCTACTCCCTTATTCACAAACACTCGATATGCTTCCGTATCGTGTCGAACAGAAGAAAACCACAATTGTGACTTTTTATATCATAAAATGGCATGGTCTTGTTGTGTATTATCAGTTACTTTCTTAAACTTTGCACGTGACTTGATTATTTTAATATTTTGATAACAGTAAAAGGTAGCTCAAGATATCTTTAGCGCCCCCTCCTTGAGTTTTTTCTGTATCCGCCACTGCGTTGACCCAGAAAGCAGTATTTCTGGACACGGCTCGCATTGTCAGGAGGTTCCTCTCTCTGACCACCGGCAGCTTGGACGCTGTTCCCGATACCGGTGGGCTACTATTTTTTATATTTTGAAATGTTTTTATATTCTAATATTAAAAAATAAAATTTGTATGTATTTACAAAGAAAGTCTTGAAACGGAACTAAAATATTTAATCATTGGCAACACTCGCTCTGCCTCGTCGAGTAAGGTACATAATCTGTCATTTCTCGTAATTGGTGACTGTTTCTCGTGTTTATTTTTATTTATTTGCGTTATTGTGGTGATACTGGTGACCCATTGTGTTCATAATGAACAGATCTGTTATTCGCAGCTCCGCAAGAGCGATAATTTATAAAGTGTACGTGAAATGTTTGGCGGAACTCGAGGCCGGACAAATTTTAACCGATCTCAACGATGTGTTTAAAAGAACCGGTGAAATGACAGGTAAAATTATATTTTATACATGTAATCAGATGCAATGTGTGTATTTCAAGGTGCAATATCTATCATAAACCTTTTTACTAAAATGTACATCCACAAAGTTGAGGTTATGTTTACAAAACACATTCGCAATGCAGCGCGTTCGTATAATTTTGATACTTTTCGTTTGATAATTATTTCATGTTCAGTTATTTTTACTTTATTGTTCTAGGTAGTGGCTGAACAAGCGTTTCAGAGCATTTCAGTTACCGACTGCAAAAATTCACGTCAACATGTCAAGAAAATAGAAAAAGGTTATTTTCGAAGGGGGCAAACTCTGTATAGTGACGTTGAAAAAGTTATCATAAACCTACAAGATGAAAGCAGCAGTAGTGACATCTGAAGACAGCCAGCAGAGTTTTTTAGTGAAAGCTCACACCAAGACATGGATGAAGACTTTTCGGGAGTGGAATACTTAGAGGAAAACATTTTTGATTCTGATTAAATTTTTTTATTTTAATTATTTTTTTAGTTTTTGTTTAGAACACCATTTCCTATTGAATAGATCTGGGGTCTTTTAAAACATAAAATTGTCTCACATAATGTAGGATTAGTTGACATCAAGGCATTTTGAAATACCTAATAATTTTATTTTTAATTAATTAAAATAAATAACCGCAAATGTTATCGTTATAGGCAGTGACTGAACAGGCGTTTCAGAGCTTTTCTTTTTTTCATAAAACCCGCCAATATTCACATTAATTGTAAAAAAAAAATCTAAATATCAAAACCGTTTTCGTCGTACTATATAGGGTTACAACATGCACGATAGTGGCGCCACCATTATTTTCACGACTTTTTTGCCAACCTGTACTGAAGGAGATAAGTGATGTTACATCATCATAACTTTTGATTTTTTGGAGTTGCCAACACTTGACAAGACGTATCCGATCGTTTGTTGTTTGTGAGTTTGTGACAGTTTTGTGACTTGTGTGAATTGTCAAGTTCTGCCAGTAGTATGAGTTACTATACTCTATGGTAGTATGTGTCAAACTGCTGATTGCCAATAAATATCTACTTTCCTTCTCCTAGTATTTTTCCAATAGTAACGAAAAACTAGGAGCTGCAACTTTGTATATTGATAAATTACATTTTCTTAACCACAATGACAATGGGTGATGAACTACCTGTTACTTCTTTAGTTTTACCCGTTCTCATACGTCCCGTTTTAACTCAGGTATGTTGTATTCAATAATCAGTTCGTTTTGCTTTTCGAGAATTATGTACTGTGAGTTTTTTTTGGGGAAAACAAAGGTCGATATGTATTTTTAAATTAAATAAACTTAAGATTTTTAGCGTAGAAGGCAATTAAGTAGGTACTGTTTCATATGTTATGTTAGAAGAATGTAAGTAGGAAGTGATTGTGACAGTTTTTTAATTATCAGAGAATCTTGTTGTGAAATTTGACACATATAAGATATGTATTATCTGTCACTATTAAATACCCATTCCTGCAACCTGACCAATGTTGTAATTTGTGTGTAAATATTGAATAGTGTTCAAGTTGGTACATAACACTTACATTATCTAAAGTAACAGGATAAGATTGTGATACTCATGATTTGATTGGAAGTGTTTATTATAAAACAATTATGTCTTAGATATCAATGATTCATTACAGTTATAGATGGACAATAATTATACATTATATTATTCACTGAACGGAAGAACACATGGTTGATCTAATTAAGAAATAAATGTTATTTTTCAGTTAGAGAAGTATGATTTGGGAGCTTCTCAGACACTCCGTGCTGCTCTGACAAAGGCAGAAGCAGCCGTTCCAGGCTTGAACTATGATTTGGTGGCAGGTATCATGCGAAGAGCTGATATACCTGTCAACATGAATGAAAGCTTGCTGCGGCTTCAAGGAACCTTGACAGAAGCTGAGTGTTAGTAGTCTATTCAGTATTCTTCTTAGTGAATAGATGGCAAAAAGGTTAAACATTTTTGGCCCAAAATTCAGCTGCACGAACTCTACTCACTGATGCAGTCGTAAGGTCATCAAGTGCACAAGTGACAGGGCATGCGGCACAGGATAGAAGGTGGGCCATTGTCTGTAGGAAGGTGCCGCATATTTACTTGAGATCTGAGCCGTCCGAGAATCCCATCTGTGGAGATTGTCTTTGCTCAGGCTGACTTGGGTTCGAAGTCTACTTAGAGATTTCCAAGTCGGCCTCGGTAACACGTGCCCAGGCAGGAAGGCTCTCTGATGATTCAATAAAATTGTCAGGGGGCTTATACAGATCCCGCCATAGATTATATCTTCCTTTGAAGTCGTTATATTGGCTGGACTAGCTGGACCCACGCACCCAAGATAACTTTTTCGGCTCTTCGGCTACCGGAGCACTGATATGTAGTTGTGCATTGGGTGATATGAGTCAGCTTGTAGCTTTGCCATCTGGATGTGGCTGGCTATGGACATATCCAGTCTTTTCAGTATTTTATGGTTATTTTAGTGACAAAACTTTAACTAAGATAAAAAAAGATAAGTGAGTACGGAAACTATCAAAGATTTAAGTACGTAAAACCATTCCTCAAGACCTAAAACAATCTACACATAATATTATAAAATGAACTCACTTTTTGTGTCGGTCTGTGTGACTGCACTGTTCCTCTACTCTCTACAATGAATTCTTGTGTAGTTTCCATCAACATTAAGAGAATTTATTCTGGAAGATTTATGTGCATAGCACATTAATAACAAACTTGCATTAAAGGCCTGTGTAGACGAGGGACTTTTGTCCGCAGAGAAATTATCCGCAAAGATAGAATGTATGGAAATCCCAGGAGTCTATGTGTCCTTTGTGTGCGTTATTGCATAGATTTCCATACGTTCTATCGCCGCGGACAAAAATCCGTCGTCTGCGCAGGCTAATACAATAAATAAAAATACCAGGCTATTACTGTCCCACTGCAAGGCGAAGGCCTCATATAGAGAAGTCATGAGTATTAATCACCACAATTTCTCAAGGCGGTTTGGCAATTTCAGAATATATTGTAAGGCCAGATTTCGTCAAAATGTTTTCCTTCACCAGTGTCAGTGATTAAATGTGTATTGAATTAATTACAGGTGCAGATTTAAGACTGAACAGGACTGAAGAAGCATTCCAAGAATTGAACAAAAAGTCTACAGCTTTGAAAAAAATCTTGAGTCGCATTCCTGATGAAATTACTGACCGGAAGACTTTTTTGGAAACCATTAAGTAAGTGTGAAACCATTATTAAGTAAAATACTATCTCAAGGTAGGTGCTTGCCATTAAGACATACTATCATGAATCTCATTAGATTCATGATTTATATGATAGGCTAGTTTGCTAGACCACTGTCTAGCTAGCAAGCTGGAATGGTCTGTGTTAATAGGATAAAGTACATTTTCCTCCTCGTTTTTTGCTTCAGTCAACTTTAATTCTGTCCACAGAGAAATTGCTTCAGCAATCAAGAAGTTACTGGATGCTGTGAATGAAGTATCCACATACACACCAGGGACAGGCAAACAGGTTCTAGAACAGAGGAAGCGAGAATTTGTGAAATATTCCAAGAGATTCTCTAACACTTTGAAGGAATATTTCAAGGAGGGACAGTGAGTTCACTTTCTTTACTGTTATTATTTACAAGATAGCAGTGTATTTTGTGCTGGTGTGTGTTGTTTGCTTAAGGTTTATAGGCATGTCAGGTGTTGACCAGGGCCCCAATTCTGTATGGTAATTATTATTCCCTGTGTATTCTTACCATGTGCAAACCATGTCAATATCGTGTCTTGTAGAAACCCCTATAACGGCAAGGAATCGAAATGTCAACCATGCGGACATCATGTATTTTGAGAGTTCAAATCACGCCAATTTCGCGTTCACTTCGCGCGGTTTCGTTCATGGGTCATAGAGAATACGTTAATAGCAGATGTCGTGATTAACTAAGGAATTGACGTGGTTTCGGAGTAAGGAATCATTAAGTGGTCATAGATTCTAAGGCCCAATACAATAATGTGGAATTTGAAAGTTACTGAATTTTTAAAGCTTGCAACATAAGTAAAAACTGTGAAACACTAAAGAGCTTAACTGTCACTAATGAGACACAACTACTTTTTTTATTGTTATTGAACTTAATAAGCTTGCCTAATACATGAGGGGTTATACTAATGTGCGTATTTTATATGATTACAGGGCCAACGCAGTCTTCGTGAGTGCTTTATATCTGATACATCAAACCAATCAAATCCTATACACTGTTAAAAGTAAGTCTGAGTAAAATTCATTAAGACAGTATTTGAAATTTATCAATTTTAACCAATTATATTGTATTATGTAAATGACTGTCTTATAAATTTATTGCGCCTGTTACTGTTTTCTTGTTAAATAAGCTCCCACAATATATACTAATAAAAATATTATGTTAAGGTAATATATTTTTATTGAATATATTTTGGTCAGTGGGTGGAATTTATTATATTTTTATCATAGAAAAACAATATGTAAATAATATAGCATACTTATCGTTTTATAACATAGTATTCCAACAATCATATTATTATTTCCAACAGTATTCGTACCTAACATGGTTTGGGGTCAGCCCTTATTATTTTTAAATCATTGATTTATTGTAAAGTACATAAAAGTTACAATCTATGTTTAATTGGTCTGTTGTATTCATACGCATACATCTAAATGGTAGATAAACTTTCCTAGAGAGTGAAAATAAAGCTTATAGTGTTTATGTTTAAAATCTCTTAAGGGAACTACAGGACCTAAACGCAAAAAACGCAAGTTTTATAATGCCTAAAAGTATAAATGATCGTCTACAATAAATAAAATCAGAAAAATATATGATATTCTTCAGGATATACGCTAGTTAGGCAGTGTGTTGAAAACATAAATAATACGACTAAGTAATTTGATACGATAGAAAAAAATCATGAAGATATCTCTAAAAACATTATTTTCACAATAAAAACCATACTAATATACATACAATCATTATAATTTTTTGCCAGATTATTCCACAAGCAACATACTAAAGCACTAGTGTTTTAATTTTTTAGTCCAAACAATAGATTTTTTGTAAATAGATAATTGCTTCATATTTTGCAATAAATTACCAGCGTTGTGTGATCGCGCTTCTTTTTCTTTTCTATGCAGTCCGACAGTTACCGCGCTTGAGGTCATGTAGTCCCCTTAATAATAATCCTTAATAAAATAAATACTTAGAGAAAGTTGTTCATTCATTGTAAAGTAGCTTTGTTGGTTGCTTTTAATGAGATAACTAGTAATTTCTTTATAATAATTGTTTTGACATTACTTACATCTTATTCCAAGTTGTAAATCGATTAAAGTTGTTGTATGTCGATTAAATTGGTAAAATTTAGTAGCTCAGATAATTATTTTAAATCAAAATTGCATTTTCTCAAAAACGCGTAGTGAGCCTGTCCATGGGGAAGTCAAAGTTTGGCGCCCTATGTTTGGACTCAAAAACTTAACTAGAAGACTTGCAAAAAACATTTCTTTACAATTATAAAATCCCGCGATCCTGGGATTTCCGTGGGCTTAACCATACTTATGATACCTATTGTTTGTGGTTGTTGACCCTAAACTGCACTATCTAATCCGATCACTGTTTACTACAGTCAGTCAAATTAGGCAAATCAGCCTAAAAGTTCGAAACAGACTTTGAATATTATGAGATCTTTTAAACCGATTGTATCATAGTGCAGAAATATGGATGAAAGAAAAGTGATGAATTTTCATTCATTAAATTGGCATTGCTAATGTATCGAATAAAAACACGTAGAAAAAGAATACAATAAACACATTATGTAGGTAATAGACTAACTAAGCGCCTTCGTTAAAATGAGGTTTTGATCTACTTTGTATATGAAAATATTGTAGTACCTAGTTACAATAATTATGTTTTATTTTTATTTAATTAACAATAAAGTGCAAGTAAAATATGTTTTGTTTGTTATTAAGTACTCGTACGTAACTTGCTTGATCGTTATCGGGATAATAATCAAAGACCTTTCATTGATAAAGCTTGTTACCTACTAGTTCCCAGCTTAAGAGGTATCAAATCATTAGATTATGATTCGAAGAGTCCGCACTTCGCTGGTAAGTTGGATTATATAGTATTTTGATTATGTAAGCCAAGCTACTCAAAGAATCTTACCAGATGATGAAACCCATCTCAGAAATACAAGGCGTTCATCTCAAAAGTGTGAAATGTCTCAAGATCAGTGTGTTGTGACCTTAAGTTGGCCGTCCACTGCAAGTCGGATGTACACCACGCACATCCTACTTAGAAATGGACGGCCGACGGCCGTTGGCCGAGGTTTTCTTTGGTTCGTTTGTTTCGTGCGTAGCGTGGTCGTGGGGCGTAGTGGACGTTCCTACTTATATTTTAATACAATGCGAAGCTAAGTACAGCCGTGTGCCGCTGTGGAGCGGCGCCTTTACTGACATCGCAACACTTAGGCATCTGAAGCACGTGTCCCATCGCCGACGAGGAAGCGACTAGCTATCGCGTTGTTGCTCGCCTAAGAAACGTACAATAGATGTAGGTCTCGTGTCAATAAAAGAGATACATACTTATTATATACATTGTTGGTCGCTGACTGTTTACACTGCCCGAGAACTCTCTTGTCTCTGCTGCCCCGGGCGAATGGTGGGATTAATCGCCCGTCGCCAGCCAGCCCAGCGACAAAACTATCCGCACTACAAACTCGCTCGTTGCTCGCCAACTCGTTTCTAAGCTAGGTTTAATTTTGATCATTGGAACAGATAAAATAAGAAGTAACTTGGTCGACATAATTATCGTCGCTAAAGTTGCTAACGCACCGCTGTTTTTTTGAGTGTGGTGCGTAAGTCCTAGTTACGCACGTCATTACTGAAAGACGTCGTAACAGTATTTATTGATCGGTTGATTTAATATTAGATTTTTGAAAAAAAAATACATTTCCGTGCCATAGGCTTCTTTCTACTCCGTTCACCTGTTTTTATCCTGTTTTTGTCCAGACGGTAAAAAAAGTCAGCCGGTACCTACTTATACATAATGTACCACAATGATTGACGCGCGAACATGAATTTCAACAACAACCCAAGACTAAATAATTATTGTCACATCTTGCGATTATTTTGCTTTTAGGTTTTTAATTTACTCTTTAGTGTTCGCTCACTAATTACACCTATTATCTTTTCATAGCCTGTCGAGATCTATAGGTGAGACCGAAAAGAGAAAAAGTGCATTTCTCAATTAGCCTTGAAAAAAGCAGGAAAAATTCCCGTTTCTTTCCAATTCCGTTGCTTTTTTACCGACTTCACAAAAAGGAGGAGGTACACGCTGTTATATCAATTAGCTGACCCCCCTAAAAATTACTCGATTTTGCACCCTCCTCTCATAACATTAAAGGTTATTCAATATGAATGAGTTAATCGGACTAACACTACTCGATGAACAGAAACAATAAATAAATTTTGATACGCAAATTTGAGCTTTAAGATGTTGGTGTTAGATCATTTACTATGTATGGGTATTTGTTACGCAATTTTCATTTTTAATCAGCAAGACTTAAAGGTTAGGTTAATGTTGTGATAATTTGTGTCATTGCTACTAATACCTTATTTCATCTATCTTACTCAAGTTAATCTGGTGTCGTGGTTCATGCGTAAGGCTGAGACGTGCAAGATGCGAGTTCAAATCTAGTCTCATGTTTAATTTTGTTTTCAATATATAATTTGTTCGTTACATATTTCTTGCATTATTGTAAAGAACAAGCATATCAATTAAGTTGATAAACGTTTCACCTTTTTCAATAAGTGGGTAGTTCGACGTCAATATGCGTATTCAACAAAAACTGCTATTGAAATGATTTTACTAATATGGGGTAGAAGAATAAATTGAACAAGACATTCTATGCACAAATAGCAGTGAATACGCACGAACATTTTTATATTGCCTTACTAAGTTGCGAAAATTCACGCCTTTTTATTAATTATTATTATCGGTTTTGATAGTTTAATCGTCATGTCTCAGTTGAGTGATTATTTAAAATACAAAATATTGTATTTGCATAAGGAGAATGTTGGTATTAAAGCGATTGCTAGGAAACTTAATATAGCGGTAAGTGTATTCTTTTTTATACTTCCTTAATTCGTTAGTTGGCTTAAAAACGTCTGTATAGAATAATAGAAAATTAACTGTTTCATTATGAGATCATTTATAGGTCTAATGTGGTTTATCTAAAGGTATTTTTGCAAACTTATTCGAAAAATTATGATTACCGGGTTATTAAAATTATGCTTATTGTGTTGTTTCAGAGAAATACAGTCAGACTGTGGCTAAGACGTTTTGAAGAGACAGGGAATATTCAAAAGGATCGTCCTGAACCAAAACCTGCAATGTTACTCCTGTGTCAGAAAATCATCAAGCAATTGTTAGAAGGCATACTGAACACCCATTTTTGCCTACTCAATGCAGTATAATGTTTCTGTTCAGACGGTCAGAAAACATTTGCATGTTGCTGGACTGAAACAATACAAGCCAGCACGTAAAATTTAACTGACTGCTGCACATCGCCAAGCAAGGGTCCGCTTTGCCCAAGAATATCTCAATTTTAATTGGGAAGATTATGTTGTCATATTTACCGACGAGAAGTCTTTGTCAAAACCTTATTTATAAATAAACATAACTACATACTTACAAAACAAATTGATATATAGTATACCTAGTAGGTAAAACATCAACGTATAATGCTATTTTATTTAGTTCAACGATATTTAATGTGGTGATGTTATTGTTATGAAATAGAAATACATACCTATATATTTCTAAATATTATAACATGTTGATTCACTACATTAAACTCTGTGAAGTATGTAACAACGTTATTAGTAACTGTTATATCATTTACGTTATTCTTATAATATTTTTTTTTATAAAATAAAATCGTTTTTACCATCATTATCGTTTTTTTATTTTCGTTCCCTTTTTTTTTTGTTGCTAAAGTTATAATTTATTATTTATAACTTAAAAAAAAATATTATAAAACAAAATGCGCAGCAGAAAATATGTTGGTTTCGAACTCGCAACCACGCTCTTGTCAGCTCACTGCAGCTACCACTAGACCACACGAACATGGTGATTGTCGTTGAAATTAGCAATAATATATTACAAGTTAGAACAATATTCAAGATCATACCTACCTTAACACTGCGTGTTAAATATCAAATTCGAATAACTGTTTTATTAATCGTAGACGTTGAACTGTTCTAGTTCGATAAGCTTACTGCTAACAAGCAGAAGGTTCAAATTCGTTTAATTTTTAAGGGGTCAGCTAATTGCTATAACAGACTGTACTATGTTCGGCTGTTTGTATGTTTTTTTTATCATCATTATTATTTTTATTTTGTATGTTTGTTCATCGAATACTCCGCCAATTGTCGATGGATTTTCAAAATTCTTTTTTTGTTCGAAAGTAGATAGTTCTGAGGTGGTCCCATTGTCACCAAGTTAGGATCTGATGATGGGATCTTAGAGAAATCGAGGGCAACCCTCAAATTTTATAGGCTCACTTATTGTTTTTCGCATATTTTATGAAGTATCTTGTTTATTTGTGTATGGTTGTCACCATCTCAGGTAGCTGGGCTGATGATGGAAGGTACAACTCCTTAACAGTAAGAAGTTACTCAAACAGGCAAGGACTGTTTTAGTAAATTGTTTTGATGTTTGATAGGGCATTTGTCACATTTGGTCTCATGATCATCAAGTCACAACCTAATGCTGCAGTCAGGATAGTCTGCAGAGTACCTAACTCCTCGACAACTAACAGCAGATATATCGTGTTTAGGCTCATTGAAAAGGGCTCGATGTGTGCATAAACGTACTGTTAATGAGGAACACCGAAGTACATAGAGACCTGATGCTGAAGCCAGGAGCATCAGAAAAAGTACAAACCTTGAAATAACAGCACCGTAGTCGTGTTTGGGCTCATATTAAACAGGACTAAATTTTAAGTTCAATGCAATGTTGACATAAGTCTGGCCTGATGCTGCAGCCAGGATTATCAGCTTCTAGTCTAAAAACATCAGGTCAGGATTTGATGATGAGATCCTGGAGAAATCGAAGGAACTCTTCAAATATTAGGTCCTTACATATGAAATTGGCGTTTTTCGTACTGGCCACTTTAATCACGAATTTCTCCTCTTTGGTAAGGAATTCCAAATTCAAATTTGTACAGCTATTTACTCATGTATTTGTGCTTCGATGACCGTCATTCATTTGTTTTTTTTCTTCTGTTTTTTCTGTTTGCGTCACTCATTTTACAAAATGGAAAATTTAAAATATCGCATTATTTACGAGTACGAGTTCCGCCGTGGCACTAGTGCTGCGGAAACGACTCGAAGGGTGAATGATGTGTATGGCGGTCATGTTGCAAAAGAAAACACAGTTCGTTTTTGGTTCCAACGTTTTCGTTCTGGAAATTTCGACCTGCAGAACAAGCCCCGTGGACGGCCTGAGACCCAAGTTGATAATGGAGAATTGAAGGCTATTGTGGAAGCGGACCCATCGCAAACCACGTCCGAGTTAGCTGCAGGCTTCGATGTTAGTGATAAAACTGTTTTAATTCACTTGAAGCAAATTGGGAAGATTAAAAAGCTTGAAAGGTGGGTACCTCACGAATTGACTGAAGCAAACCGGCAAACGCGCGTCGACTGCTGCGTTACATTACTGAACCGGCACAACAATGAAGGTATTTTAAACCGAATCATTACCTGTGATGAAAAATGGATTCTTTACGATAATCGGAAGCGCTCAGCGCAATGGTTGGATCCTGGCCAGCCAGCCAAATCCTGCCCCAAGCGAAAATTAACCCCAAAAAAGTTACTTGTAAGCGTTTGGTGGACTAGTGCCGGTATTGTTCATTACAGTTTTCTCAAATCTGGCCAGACTATTACAGCTGATGTCTATTGTCAGCAATTACAAACCATGATGGAAAAGCTAGCGGCTAAACAACCAAGGCTGGTCAATCGCTCCACGCCACTGCTGCTTCACGACAACGCCAGACCACACACTGCGCAACAGACGGCTACCAAATTAGAAGAGCTTGAATTGGAATGTCTTAGACATCCTCCGTACTCCCCGGACCTTGCTCCAACAGATTACCATTTTTTTCGCAATTTGGATAACTTTTTGCAAGGGAAAAAATTCAACTCCGATGGGGCAGTCCAAATCGCCTTCAAAGATTTTATTGATTCCCGTCCGACTGGTTTTTTTAGTAAAGGGATCAATGAACTACCTATAAGATGGCAAAAGTGCATTGAAAACAATGGTTCATACTTTGATTAATTAAATATATTATATTAAAAAATATTCGACTTTTTGTTCCTTCCATACAAAACGCCAATTTCATATGTAAGGACCTAATATTATAGGCACACCTATAGCGATTTGGGTATTTTTATAGTAACTCGTGCACTTGCTCTCGGAAAGCACCATTTGGTGAAGTGGAGCTGATGATGAAGACCACAGATGGCCACCGGAACTACTCAATAATATCTAAGTATTTCACGGGTTGCGATTCGATTACTTTAATATGGTTGCTAAGCAATTCATGCTCGTCACAATGTGAATGGTGATATGGAGCTGATGGTGGACCTGGAGAACTCCTCAACAATTAACTTCCATGCATCGGGAAAAGCAATATTTTGTTTGTAAAAGGCGATGATCACTAGGCTATTGTAACTTAGATAAATTATAAGCAGACCCACTAAAAAGCGTGAAATAAAAACTTTTTTAGGAAAAAAAAAACCGACTTCCAAAAAAACACTACAAAGTGAAAAATAACTTTAATTTCGGAAGTCGGTGGCAAAAAACTAAAATACAGATCCAAAGACACCGACTTCCGAAATTAAAGTTATTTTTCACTTTGTAGTGTTTTTTTGGAAGTCGGTTTTTCAACATTTCATTCGGAAAAAAAAGAAAATTCAAGAAAATTTGTCAGTATATATTTCATGTTTTTTTCAATAAAACCGAAAAATACCGAAAAATATGAAAGAAACGGGAAAAATTTAATGTTTTTTTTCAAATACCTACATACTTAATATATTTAGCTTAGGATATCTATGCGTTAACTCTTTCCATAATAATACGTACCTACTAATAAAATGGAGGGTAGAATAAAAAAAAATCAGCGCTCTAGGCACGCCGTCTTCCAGAGCGACTTCATAAACTTGTTTACGTTCGATCTTTACATTCATTAATGCAAGCTAAAAATGAAACTTTCTACTCATTTCTAATTGTGTAACACACTATCAATCAAAATCTGAAACATTTTGAAAGATATTGCTAATCCATTGCTTCATATTTTCGAATAATTTGTCTGCTCAGCAACGTATAAGGGCCAAAGCACACACGCTACTTTTTGCATCGGCGATTTTGCGGCTGTATCGATGCTGTATCGCGTTTTGGCGACTCTCTGCGTCCGGACGCGGTATCGAAATCGCGCGTTTTAGCGACTGCTCCGATGCTGCATCGCGTTTTGGCGGCTCTCTGCGTTCGGACGTGGTATCGGAATCGCGCGTTTTAGCGACTGCTCCGATGCTGGCACAAATGCCAAATCGCTGCGACCGGCATCCGAATGTGTGCGGAGTGTAGCGTTCAGCCGCTGTATCGAGCTTCTGAAAAGCGACTGAATCGCCGCGTTTGACGTTTTCATGTGTGCGGTGTGGAATGCTTGGTCGCTGCATTTAGCTTCTAAAAAGAAGCTGAATCGCCGATGCAAAAAGTAGCGTGTGTGCTTTGGCCCTAAGGCAATGAATGTTGTTGAACTGTCAAAATGAAAGCCATTGCTACTGATAGTGATACGAATTACCCCGCTGCTGGTGAAGCAACCGATTCGTCGGACAGTGAAATTTAGATTGTGGCCGAGGAGAGCTAAATGGATCTATTATTTTTTACCTATTTGTTCCCAATTTCACCTAAGTATCAATTTTTTTTCAATAATACTTGTTTTTTTCAACTTTTCAAAACATCAAGCGAAAAATTCGAAAGAATCGTGTTTCTTTCCAAGGGATAATTTTTCTATGTAACATGCGAAAAAAAAACGAAAAAAACCCACAAATTGGTTTTTCGTGAAAAAAATTAATTGTTTTTTTAAAGTAAAGTAAAGTAAGTAAAAGTAAAATCGTTTATTCCATATTTTAAAATTACAATATCGAGGTATTGTTGGTCCCAAACTAGGCACAGCCTGTGTCTTGGGCACCATTACAATGGTACAAGATTTTAATAATTAAGGGAAAACTAAGATCAACATATGAAATAAAAATAAAAATTAAGTAGCCACATCGGGACTTTTCGGCATTTTCAACGCTATTTTCAATATCTATAAGCGATAGCGAACTGGCAACATCGCGTTTGTGCCCCTTTCTTGACGCGCTAGCCGTATACAGATTGCTGCGGCGGCCTACGACCCACCTTCGTGGTGACGTCCATCCAAGTTCGGATTTGAGCAATTGCTTTTTATTATGATTGACCATGAAGTTACCTCAGGTTCCCTATACATTTGCATAAAATTTTAAGACCTTATATAACTTAGTATACGTTTGTTTCTCCTAATTATATTTTCGCATAACATTATTTACGCATAACAGCTTACGTATAATTTTTTTAAGCATAATTTCTGCTGCTGCGCGACATTACTGCGTCACATTGCTGCCGTGCTCGGAATGTAATCACGTATAAACCCGTAGAAAATGTATGAGGACCAGTAGTGCTGCGACCGCACTGCCGCGGCAGCACTGCTGCGTGTTGCCGAGATCGGAATCATACCTTAATTAAGCATAAAATTCTAAAGCATAAATTTAGCATGCTCGTTTTATTTCTAACGACGTCAGGTCGACGGAGCCGCTGCGCGGGGCTCCTATTTCTGTCTGCAGGCTTTAAAGGAACCTAACCAAACCGAACCTGGGTGTGCCCCTGACGTCGTTTAGTATTATGCGAATTAAATTTATGCCCAAACAAATTAGCCTTCAAGATAATTATGCCAACATAAACTGTACCTATGCCAAAAAAAATATGGCAAAGTTAAACAAAACAAATTATACCAAAATAGTTATGCCAAAGTATATTAGGAAAAAAGAACGTTATGCGAAAAGAAGGGATCCCGTTACGCCAATACTCCACGTAGTAAGATTTATTTTTCGAAAATAAGCAATTACTTTTAGCGTTTGTGTTTGCCAATGAATGGTAGTAGGTATCTATATGTTTATTAGCCAGATCGATAAAGCGTCTAAAGTACATAGTTATGGTATCTTTACTCTTTAGTGCAGTTACGCCAAAAGTGTTAGTTAGGTCACTTCGTAACGTAGTCTCGTCTACGGACTACGCTTCGAAAGAACAGCGACGACTATTGTGTTTTTCGTCTCTTAGTAAAGTGAGTGTGCGACGGTGGTACTCTGCTCTAACACCGCTACCTACTGCTACAGTCCCGCGGCAGTCGGGAGAATGCGTTCCTGACACCTTTCAGTGCGACGATTCTAGTACTTAACTAATAAAGATCTAATACGCAATTTAAACATGTATTCGTTTCATACAAACGAATACATGTTTAAATTGCGTAATAATAATCCGGCAGATATCGAGAACGCATTCTCTCGTCGGCCGCATCGTAAGACCTACTACTACCTACCTACTGTAAGTATTCCAGCTACCTTTGCCTAAATAGGTACTTCTGTATAATTATCTATAGGTAGGTAGTTACAACATTATGTACCTACGCGTCTTCTTTTTACCAGGAAAAGTTGATTCAACTTCTAAAAATCGTTTCACAGTGAGAGTTCGTGGGAACAAAGCAAGGTTTTTGGCAGTTCAAGTTGGTGGCTGGTGTCAGTGAAAGAGTCTAGTAAAATGATTTCGTGACCGCGTTTAATGGGTCATGATGCCTGCGATGCGATTCGTCTCGTCGTGCGAGCGCGGACAATGGCTGGTCGTGCCTCCTGCCCTCGATGCCTCTCCGCTCCGCCTGCCCGTGACACTTGACACAGGAACCCGCACTCCTCGACCTCCAAATATTTCCGCGTACACCTTTTTTATCTCCCAGAAACGTGGACTGCCTACCTACGCATCAATTTACTGACCCAAGGTAAAAACGACAACATCGACTTTAAAATTAGGAATGAAAAAAGTATCGAATAGGTACTCGACTGTAAAAATTACTCTACAGAATGAGTATCAAATCGTTTTTTAGGGTTCCGTAATATAACAAGGAACCCTTATTTATAGTTTCGCTAAGTTCGTCTGTCTGTTTGTCTGTCCGCGGTTTAATTCAGAGACTCGTATGTACTAAAAAGCTGTAAATTGGCATGATTATACCGACATATTAATCAAGCGTACACACGTAACACACAGCGTAAGTAGGCTCTACCTACAAGTTAACGAGTCGACCAACTTATAAAGTGTAATTGGATGTAAAAATTTCGTGAAAAACCCTTTATTTCGTCGTCGGCATCGCCGCACCTACATGCGTTGTTAATACTACCGAAAAAATATTAAACCTGTGACATGTTCTTCTTGTTTTAATTGCTAGATATTTATATTTCCAATACATTTTGATAAGAGATTTTGAGTAATATTAAAAAAAAAATAGTTTACAAGTTAACCTAGTGGTCGCGAATTGACTTAAGTATAAGTGGAACTGTCTTAATCTATTGTTTTAATTTTTGTTGTAATATTAAAATATGCTGTGATATAATTTTTGAGCAAGTAGATGAGTTTAGGTGTGGCATAATCAGATATTATATGTATTAAAAAAATTCAGATAGGTGAGTATGAGCTCCGTGGTCAGGGAGTGAAATATAAGGGGAGACCGAGGAGAGTTGTTACAAAGTCCATTTTTCGGATTCTATAAAATCGTCAGCAAGCTGGCAACATCGCGTTATGTCTCTATCTTGACGTGCTAGCCGATGATGCAGTTTTTCCAAGGAACATATTTACTCTAGGGAGAGTTTACGGCGGCCTACGGAGAGTGGATGTGACACTGGGTGACGACAAAAATCATGAAAGTTAGTTTTTCACATGCATTTTAATAACCTACTCATTGATACGTGTTATGTTGTAGGTATTTTTTAGTAACCCACATGCATTGAATATCTAAGTTTCGATTCATGATATTAACTTCTTAGCTTTGCTGCACATCTCAAAGTTACGTGACATTATTCAGAACCAAGCATGATTTTTTGCGCCTAGGAGGGTTGTGAACAAGCTGTAACAATTCTCTAACTTTAATACTTTGTAAGGTTTCTAAATGCGTTTTGGTGTGTTTTTGCATGGGTTGTTGTTTTATTGCTTCAGAATACCTACCTAATAAATGTTCGGAAGACAGATAGAGACATGTCTTCGAACGAAACACACAAATCGTCTCCATTTTGTACTAAAGTGTGATTCAAGTTATTAAAATATTGAAATAATGTGATTTTTTGTTATTACCCATTGAACGTTTGTTTGTGTGTAAATAATCAGCTAATAGTTGTTTTTTGAAAAATGTTGCTTATTTACATGTCCATTTGAATTTAATTTCCTTTAGATCTCAAAACCACCTGTGAGACAACTTACCTTCAGCTCTGTTACAACCTACCTCAGTACTAGGAGAGTTGTAACTTAACGACCCATTTCAGTTTATGTCGTTTCTGATCTAGATAGGTAATTAGTACTATTTTTTCTGTCAAATTCTTAAAGAGGTTAGAACTAACTATTTGTATCTTAAACGTGAAAGGGGCTAAGAATGTTTTCGGCTGAGATATGTCCATTGACGTGAAAATTGTTACAAACCTCCTCGGTCTCCCCTACTGCACAAATATTTAGAAAATAAGAATTTTATCCCCCACTTTCATATATGAAATATAATAATAGCGACTAATTCTAGGCGTAATGGTCGCTTACTGGTGCTGGTCGGGAAACCGGCGCACTTACCCTAGTTATCGGTGGCGCATTAATGCGGGAATGCAAAGTAAAAAGCACGCGTGCTTAAAGCGGTGCAATAAGAGCCACTGTTCGAGCAAGTGTGTTGAAAATCTCATTTACTCAAATTGCCTCATCCCTTTGGGCTAAAACCAAAATTCGCGCCTGGAACGTAGGTATGTAGTAGGTAGGTACCTAACCGACGATACAATAGCGAACTTTCTTTCCGGATCAAATACGTACGTTAGGTACGTCTTATGACACCGAAACTCAACAATGAGTCAATCACACGGAACAGTTAAAATATTCATAGCTTTAAAGCGGAGGCGTAATTGATTTTAACTTCGACGCATTCGGTCCTGCGCCGGCGCGCGGCGTCGCACTCACCAGGTGAAAGTGTATGATACGACACCATTTAATATACCTACCTACCTACCTACAGGGTCAAATTAAATTAGGACTACCAGCAGCCAGTGGACTCCGTAGTCAGACTACTTACTTATGAATTGAAGTTTTTTTTTTTTGTTTGTTCTGTCGTTATTAGATATCAATACCCTTCACGTCTGCGAAGTTTCGCCAGCTAGTCTAGTTTGACCCTGTATACTTGCACGTGATTGAAGTATCTAAGACAAAATAGTTATTGGTAGGTAGGTATGTTTACAATTGATTTCAAAGTAATAATATATAGTTAAAACATTATCCTCTCCCCTATAGAGGATAATGTTTTAACTATTATTATTACTCTGCCCCAGTGTGGTAAAATACATCTTATAATGTACCTATGTATCCATATACATAGGTACATTATAAGATGTATTTACACTTTATCTGAGTACCTACCCATGTAGGTACTCAGATAAAGTGGGGTTTATTTATGAACGATGATTAAAATTAAATGACGTTTAAACGTATGCCAAAAATGTATGCTTACTTAACTTTAAGCAACTTTTATCAATAAACGGGAATACGTAGTTGCTGGAATACCGTTCTCTTAAAATTTAAGACTTAAGAATATACAGGGTGAATTTTCCAAGTGGGCGTGGATGGCCAAATTCTAAACTATGAAGAATAGCGAAAAGTACTCAAAGGAGTCGCGGGCTCGATTTTGATGAAAACTAAAACTGCATCATTGGATTTTTGAAAAATCAATATTTCTAGCCAGGAATCGAACCTGTTGATTTTGAAAAAAAAACACACACTGTATTATTACACCATTCGATAGTGTCCATAATAAGGATCAAACTCTGGGAAGTAATGACATACGGCAAACTTAAGGAAAATGTTGAATTTTAATAAACTTCTTATTTTAAAGCTGTTCGAAATTATGCTCAATATTTTTATTACCACACCCGCAGCGCAGTCACCTTAACAACATTTTGTTCTAAATTCAAATTTCTATTATGATCTTTGGAAAATATTCTAATGGAATCAATAATATTGTAATGCTGAATGCAGTACAATCCTTGAGACATCGAATCCAGCTATGTATTGAAAACAATGGTCATCATTTTGAACAATTAATCAGTTAAGGTTTAGTAGGTAGGTAACATAACCCGGGCCCGGCTAAATAATAAGAGCCGCACAGGTCAATCCATCAGGTTAAGCTACACTTGCCGCGGTTGGTCTGTGAATGGGTGACCATCTTAACACACCGAGACCCCTTCATGCTCCGGAAAGCACGTTATGCCGTTGGTCCCGGCTGTCATTCCTGGATCTTTGACAGTCGTTACGGGTAGTCAGAAGCTCGAAGGTCTGACAACCAGTCTTACCAAGGGGAAGGGGTATCGTATTACCCAGTAACTGGGTTGTGGAGGTCAGATAGGCAGTCGCTCCGTGTAAAATACTGGTATTCAGCTGCATCCGGTTAGACTGGAAGCCGATCCCAACATAGTTGGGAAAAGGCTAGGCAGATGATGATGAGGTAGGTAACATAAGAACAATAAAATAAGTATTTTGTTAAAAAAGAGCTCTTCCCTTTAGTTTGCCGTATGTCATTACTTCCCAGAATTCGATCCTTATTAGCGACACTATCGAATGGTGTAATAATACAGTGTGTGTGTTTTTTTTTTTCAAAATCAACAGGTTCGATTCCTGGCTAGATATATTGATTTTTCAAAAATCCAATGATGCAGTGTTAGTTTTCATCAAAATCGAGCCCGCGACTCCTTTGAGTACTATTCGCTAGTCCTCATAGTTTCGGATTTGGTCATCCACGCCCACTTGAAAAATTCACCCTGTATACTTAAGACTATAAAGGGTTATCTGAAGGTAGTACCTAGATAGTCGGTCTGATGTGGTATTAGATTGCACCATTAATGCACCTGCTTAGGCGATAGGTATATAGGAAAAACATTTCGGTATAAAGTGGTTGATGAAGCTTTCTCCATAAAAAGCGTTAGTTAGATGTGAAAGATGTTTTCCATGCCGTTAGCACCTATTTCGGTGAAGGTATATAATAAATTGGTCTCTATAATAATTAATAACCTAAACTCTTGCGTTTTTTTTATAAACATAGTAAGTTATAATATAAAGAAGCGTCATTCGTTACAATACACATTCTGAATATTAGCATATTAAAGTTAAAACAGATCATAAAAATCGCATTCGATATAAATGTAGACACCCGATATAAAAACAGATGAAATGTAAAGTGGGACGATGGATTGATCCTGTGTGTTACCATATATTTCCACTTACATATTAGCATCACAGACTTTAAAAAAAGCTGTTTGTTGATGCAACACATTTTGAATGTATGCTTCAGGAGCATCTCGTAATTGTTGCACATCAATCTCCGTTCGTAGTTGCAAAAACAAAGCATTTATTACTGAACGTATTATGATTCTGGTAACCGAAACTGTTATCATGATTTATACTGACCATTCAAATTGGTACATTATTCAGAACGAAATGCATGAAAGTTCAACGACGACGACTCGAGTACTTAATTCAGGACGGATGACGCTAATGTCCTCAGAGTACCTACCGATATTGTTACACTTGCGCATATTAGCACGCTGTTTTCTTTTTATTACATACCTGTTGCCCGAAACAAAACACCTGAAATAATCAAATCGGTAGCTAAGTAGTTATTGCTAAACAAAGCATTATAAAAATGCGCGTATAAATATAAATAAGTACCTTACTTGTTCAATAAAATTGTGCTAGCTGAATAATGGAACTCGGAAACTAATGCCAAATTATTCAGCAAAATGTTTTCCAGTAAATACCTACGCATGTAGGTACAAGTGAGAGCGTGTTTTGGGAATCATAGATGCATCTTCGTTATTTAAAAACGGTTGTTGACTGTATACCAGACGTGTGCATGCATAATTAATGTGTCCATGTCTAGATTTCCCGTTTAATGAATAGAAAATCTAGGAAGATATTGATAGACACCAGTAGGTACCACATAAATTTCCTTAAATGTTTTTAGGAGATGATAAATTTCCATGTTTCAGTAGACAGATGTGTCGATGAAAAGTTTGACGTTATAGCAACCGGACTATAAATTGATGTTGAATGTTATGCCTGATACAATATTAATGGAGCATCTGCTGGCGAGGTTGGCGGGGCAGGCGTCGGGGCGCGGGCACGGCGTCGCATATGCAATGGCGTCTCATGCCATCGGCAGCCGATCATGAATATACGACACACTCAATAATCTGCTGTTTTGACGGGTCAAGTGTCCGATTGTTGTATTACAATTTATTTTCCAGAGGCACCCTTTTCCTTTATTTATATGCATTTCAATCGTAATGTTTTAACTTACTCTTATCATTACCTACCATATTATAAGTGTCAATAAATTCGGCATAGCGGCAAGTTAGGATACGCTAACGCCATTTTACACCTGTCTAACTATACTTATTATGTACAAATTGTGCTTGCGTAGGTAATTATATTTATTTACTTAATACTTAGTTATTCATTAAAAAATCAACAGCTCAATAGATACACTATGGGTTGAAAAGTATCTACTCAGCATAATTGAGCAACTATGATGAGCATTGTTATTCCCACAGGCGGCTTCAATTCCCACAGCTCCCACGGGGGTCACTGGTGAGACAACAATGTGAGTGACAGTGGTTGCGTTCCGGCCGCGGCCGGGCGAGCGCCGGGCGAAGCGCGGCCGCGCGGCATCTGCTCCCTGTCGTGGGAGTGCGTGCGGAAACCGATCGCACCACCGCGCCAACAATAACACACAAATCAACGAGCCGCCGTGGCAGCTCACCCCTCTGGAAGCTGTGGGAACGACGCAATTAATAATATCATTCGCAAATCCCCATCTAAATCTAAACAAACCGTTCTCGAGTGCGATGTGGGGTGGGATAATGGGTAAACTTTTGTATACAAGTACACTGACCGGAAGCAGCTTTATGTGTGACGCTTTATCGAGCAATATGCTTTTAGGTACTTAACGGGATTCATATAAAACTTTTTTTAAGACTGGATATATCTATATATAACTATGTATGTTGGTATAATAACGGTACCTACCTGGAACTATACCACCTGGTACCTGGCATCATACTCGTATAATAGGTGTCTACGCGTAGAACAGTTTCGTCAGACAGACAACGCGCCACCTAAAACCACCAAAAAAGTAACATGACATTTTTCAGGTAAAGTATTTTTTTTTTAAAGGAGTCCAGCGGGGCAATTTCGTAACACATTATCAATCAGTATCGGTTTCATTTTGACAGTTCAACAACATTAATTGCGTTTTTTACACGTTGAGCAGACAAATTTTTCGAACTTATGAAGTTATGAAGCAATGGATTGGCAATTTGCTTCAAAATGAATCAGATTCCGATTGATGTGTGTTACGCAATTAGGGTGCAGGGGCTACAGGATGCATCCGGATATCTATTCCGAGCGTGGCGCACCGCGGCTTTTCTAAAAAAATATTAGTTTATGGCATTTTCGGTTAGTTTATTCATTTCAATCCGAAATCTTTATACAATCTTCTGGAACTTAAGGCTTGTAAGTATACCGCGCGGTGCATTTAAAAAATAGCAGATTATCTTAGTGATCGCTCTTGACCTGAAAGGAAAATCAGTTTTCTAAGAGGTAAAGGTGCATGTATATTATTTAAGCAACAAGATGTACCTACACTATCTGAAAAATATTTTTTGATGTCACCATTTGGTATTTGTCAGCGATTACTGATTATGATTAAAGTAAATATTACTTTGAAATCGTCTAACAAAAAATATTAATTAATTAACTGACGTACCTAATATGCATTCGGGTCGGAATTGCAAGGGTGGCCAACCACCACCTGACGCCGTGATGAGCTGTGCGTGACCACAATAAACGCGTGCGCATGTACGATATTATCATTTAAGTAACATGTTTTTGGGTATGTAATTTCGAAGTAATCATTTGATTCTGGTAGCACTATCCATAAGCGCGTCTTTATACTTGTGTCAGCTCAGAGTAACTGCTGCATTATTTATTTCATACGGACCTACACACATAAACTCACGCATTCTTCCCATGGGGGTAAGCAGGTAATTATTTGATTGTATTTAAAATGTATGTATGTGTGATTCATGTCTTGCAGATGTCTCTTTTTAGGGTTCCGGAGTCAAATGGCAAAAACGGAACCCTTATAATTTGGCTCTGTCCATGTCTGTGCGTCCGTCCGTCTGTAGGCCACAGACAATGGCCCAATATAAGTAGGTGTCTAGATGTTTAGCAGGAAGGCGTATTCTACGAAGGAAAAAGAAAATAAATATTTTTTGTTGGTGAGACATGCAGTCTCAAAAATTGTGTTCTTACTAATTTTTGTAATATACGGTGGAAAATTCTAAAAAAAACGCTTTTGAAGAAAATTGTTTTGAATAAGATATTATGTCGTGTAGTACCTACCTACTTGAGAAATGGGATATTTTCGGTTATGGCTGAAGAACCGTTTTTCAGGTTCTTTGAAAAATACTTTTGAAAAATACGTTCTTTGAGAAATACGTTCTTTGAGAAATACATAGATACTTACCTACCTACTTTTGCTGCCGATAAAATCAATTTTGTGAATGCGTAAATATTGATCCCGACTACGGAGCCCGGGACTGCTCAAAGTTAGGGCTGAGCAATTATTTTCCAAGTAGTTGGACTAGCTGGCAACAAAACGAGTATCAATGTAGAAATTACAGAGTGAATAAATGAGAGTGAGTTGACTAGTGTTACGGTTCCGGACCATAAGTTTTTCGATTAGATCGCGCGCGTGCGCGCAGGGCGCAACTGTCATCGGTCGCGTGCCCGCTTAATAAGCTCTTAATGAAATTAACGACTGTGCCATATTGATGGGGATGACCAACAAAAACGTAACAATTACAAATGTAGTATGTTGTTTGATACGCTACCCTCTGCTGTCGTATAAATTACTATTAATGTGGTACCTGCATGCTTGTTGCACAACATCGGAAATGAAAACGTATTATCGAATTAAACAATAGATATGTAATTTACTTTTTTATTGTTTTTTACATTTGTTTATTAGTGTTCGGGATACTTTGTAAGTATACTTAGACGTTACTTAAAATCAATTGCCCCATTGGTCTCGTGGTCGCAAACGTGAATGCTGAGCGGGTGGTCCTGGGTTCGATTCCCGGGTCGGGTAGTGTTATTGGGTTTTCCCATTAGGAATTTCTTAGTAACAGCCCGGAGTTTGGAAGTAGATGGTGTGATACCCCCGTGCCTTGGACAGCACGTTAAGCCGTTGGTGCTGCGCCTGATCTCTCTTCGGTCGTGTCGGTGCCGTCCCATCAGACTATGAGAGTGAATAAAGAGAGGGTGCACCTGTGTCTGCTCACAATACTTGGTGCATAATATCTTCCGCGCCGAAGACAGGTCTCCGCTGAGATATAGTAAGTACTTATTAAGATGAGACGGCCGGGAGGGGCTCGTGGCTAAATAATAACAGTCGCACGGATCGATCGAAGGTTATGCTATGCTTTCCGACGTTACGCCGTTAGTCCTGGCTGTCATTTGTAGATCTTTGACAGTCGTTATGGGTAGTCAAAAGCCTGAGTCTGACACACAGTCATACTAAGAGATATTGTATAGCCCAGTGACTGAGTTGTGGAGGTCAGACAGGCAGTCGCTCCATGTAAAATACTGGTATTCAACTGCATTCGGTTAGACTGTAAGCCGACTCCAACGGAGTTGGGAAAAGGCTAGGCAGATGATGACCTAGCATGAAGCTGGTCGGCTGGACGGGGACTATTGAATATAGCATAATTTATTTATTTCAGGTCTGCGTCGTATGAAATAAATAAATAAAAATAAATAATCAGCCTGCAATGTTCTCACTGGTGGGTCTTAGGGCCTTGTGTCTTTGAGAGGGAGTGGGCTGTAATCTACCACGCGGGCCCAGCGTATGTAGGTAGAACTCACATATCTTCGATTTTTCGGTTCTAGGACATCCAGGTATCCTCACCATATTTTCCTCCACCGTTTTGAGAGCAGGGGTGATGAAATTATTTACTCAATGTAAAGCGTCTGCCTGGGTTCGAACCCACGACCTAGAACTCGTAAGCTGGGGCCGTTGCGGATTGCCACTGGGCCACCACTGCTATCGAATTTGGATACGTTTTATTGTAAACGAAATGATCAAGTGACAACACAATTTTTTGACGGTTTATAAATCTCGCGAGATTTACGAGTATTAGGTATAAACAGACGCGATTTGCAATTATCTAGTGACATAAACAAACATATATAAGTACCTAAATACATAACCTCATATTTTTACCACAAATTAAGTAGGTACGTACAAACGCCACCTGGTACGATCCTAGTGGAATATACCAACCTAAGTTGTTTTTTTTAATTTCTATACGTAGGTAGAGTTAGGGGCAGTGGAATAACCTTTCCTTGCGCCCTAATTTAGTTTAACAAATATTGATACCAACGATAAAAATAATATTTACGAAATATGAGCATGATATTTCCCTTACACTATGAAAACCACGTTTCTACTATCAGATTTCCACGCTCTACATATACAATTTGTACTTTAGTATTGGTTGGTACATCAGTGGAGTACAAAGATTTTCTTTGAAACATTATCAAGGGCCGCACATGGGTGGTGTTTATCTATGGGTTGCTTAATGCCCCATAATCAGTATGCGAGCCCTCGCAAGACGGGGGACGGGTACCTACGTGAATGAACACGTGCGGTCTCACAAACACAAGTGGGCCAGTGTTCACACCGACTCCTTTCAGAACCTGATTAGATAAGCAGGAGCTCTGAGGTAATTAAGTAAAACGATTGAAAAGTTGACAGCCTCAGATGCTTATTTGTAGAACATTTGGCACCATTCGGAAGAGGTGGTTACCAGTTTGACGAATAAAATATAACGATGAAACGCTTTTAGCACTTACTATGTTCTTATTTTAATGAAAAAGTCATGTTCCGTCGCAAGTTTCGGGAGCTACAGCCGGGGGTGTGCAAGTGTGCGCGGTTGAGAAACTGTCTGTAAGTAAATACTAAAAATAAAAACTTCAATTGTATCAGGTTCTATGGAAATTGGACAGCATGAAAATTAAAAAGGAATTAGGAAGTTTAGAAACGCAAAGAACCCTGGTCTTCTAAATTATACGAACACGCTGTACCCTAAAACAGCACTAACTCACAATTACCTACTGACAAGGCTGCTCCAAAAATGGCTAAGTAAACATTCAATTGCTAAACCCAATTATATTGAAGATCTGGCTTCGAACTGTTAAACACGGTTTTGACATGGACGTTAAAGTTACACGAGACTTTGAACTTGGGCTTTGTATGATGGGTGTGATCCACTAATTCTTTAATTCTAGTTGGATATGATCTTCGAATCGAACATCAGCACCTCAAATTTGAAGGAAATTCCTAATCTATTACTTCATAATGTTTAAAAAATTCGACTACCCGATAACGCAAATAACGAATGTTGTTGAATTGTCAAAATTAAAACCGGCCAAATGCGTGTAAGACCACGCACAATGAAGGGTTCCGTAGTTGGAATGAATTTATTCCAAGAACAAACTCAAAATGTAGTTGAAAATCATGTTCTCCCGTACATTGCAACTGCAAATGGAAGTTGGTTGACTATTACTCGTAAACTTGAAATGCTTACTTACCTGTGATAGTTTTCCCTTTAACTTCGTTATAATATATACTACTACCGTGAAACGAAAAATTGTTTTAATTAATTGGCAATATTTTTGAAAGACCTATCTAACAATACCCCACACCATTTGGTAGACAAGAAAAAAAAAACATGTGTAGAGTAGGTGGAAAAAATATTTTTTTCAAGATTTTGATTTACCACTTTTTTGGCGTGATATATATATAGGTACCCATGCCCAATTATATCTTTCTAGTACTAAGAGTATCTGAGCTAAGCTGCGGACGGACAGACGGACGTGGTGAAACTATAAGGGTTCCTTGTTGACTCATCATCTGCCTAGCCTTTTCCCAACTATGTTGGGGATGACTTCTAGTCCAACCGGATGCAGCTGAATACCAGTATTTTACATGGAGTGACTGCCTATCTGACCTCCACAACCCAGTTACTGAGTAATACGATACCCCTTGGTAAGACTGGTTGACACTGTCAAAGATCCACGAATGACAGCCGGGACCAACAGCTTAACGTGCTTTCCGAGGCACAGAGGGGTCTTGGTATGTAAAGATGTTCACCCATCGACGGACCAACCGCGGCAAGCGTAGCTTAACACCGCATAATAATAAAATGAATGTCAAAAACAGTTACAGATAAAATTATAAAATTATTCAAAATATTAAACTAATTTTAAGGTAATAATGTTTTCATAATCAGCCTATAACGTTCCCACTGCTACGACACAGGTCTCCTCTGTGAGAGGGAGTTGGCCGTAATCCACCACGCGGTGGCCCGGTGTGACTTGGTAGATGTTACATGTCTTCGAATTTTTGGTTCTAGGACATGTCGGTTTCCTCACGATATTTTCCTTCACCGTTTTGAGAGCAGTGGTGATGAAATAATTTACACAAAGTAAAGCACCTTTCCGGGTTCGAACCTACGACCTACAACGCGTAAGTCGCGGCCGTTACCACTGGGCCACCACTGCTGTTATAATTATTATATATTATTATTAATTAAATGTACGTGTGTACGTACGCATTACACTGCAGGTGGTCAAATTGCCATAAAGTTCCACTGCGGTTTTCGCTCGATTGATTTGATATCTACTTTTTAGATGCTGCTTTTCTATGCTCTACTTTATTAGTTAGACAAACTTCTTTTTTTTTTAATCTGTAGATTGGCGCAAGAAATCACACTAAATACGATATAGAATTTAGCGTTCATAGATCTCATTTATTAATTCTGTTAGGTACATAAGTGTAAATTAATTAATATTATATTTGTACTCCGTTAACGGCAAAACATAGTGATCTATACCTAAATCTGTACTTACCTATTTTATTTACAACACCTACTTATTTTACAAATTAAATACATACAATAGTTTTGCCTGTGACTTTCACTTTGGCGCTTGCCAGGCATCAGTTAGGGGAAGCATAGGTACTAACTATATTTAAATACATAAGGGTAGCACATCTGGTTCACTGAGGTGATTCCACTGAGTGCATTCCTCAGTCAACACCGTTGTTTTACATTAACTTTCAGTTATAATTTATTTTACCAATATTATGTTGTATAGATATAGATACTTTAACAAAGTATAAAAAATCCATTGAACCTTCTCTGACCTAAAATATGAAAACCATGTACGAGTATATTACCTACATCGACAACTGAAGTTAATTACTTTTTAATAATTTAATATGGCAACTGGTCCGTCTATATGCATTTCCATTTGGACACGGTTATGGGCTACTTTAACAAATAATTAAAACATGTTTTTCCAAAATGTAAAGAAGTAGGATTACTACTGCAGTTGCATTAAAATAATCAATAAAGACTTGCTCACGTGAGAGTATTCCATCTTTACGTTACATTATAAATATTCAATAAAAGAGATTTATGGAATAGTTCAGTTAATTGTTGCGTAACGTATTTTAAGTGCTCTACATCGTGTGATCTCGGAGACGGATTGGGCTCGCCGCACACCTGCACACAGCTTCCGATTGAGTACTTTGAAAGGGAGAGCCCGTACGACCCGACAACCAGTCATCGTTATTCTCTCAAACAATGTATACTGGTTTATAATTAATTCAACATAAATATGCACTACTTTTTTATCGAGTTTCTTTTGTTATCTGCCGATCGATTTTGTCGAGATGTACGAACTAGCTTCTTGTCTGAAGCAACGTGATATATTGTTGCCGGTTACAATTCCATTGTCACGCCAAGGGTTATATTCGAAATATGCTGTTTTTGTTTTTTCTCTTTAAAGGCTTCTTCTGGGTAAGCTCGCTCCATCGTCGACTTTGTCTCTGTCACCTTTGACCTAGGCTAGAGTCAAGAGCAAGCCCATTTCAAATAAAAAAAAAAAAAAAAAAAAAATATATATATAACTTTTATGTAGGTACTGAATTTTATATAATGGTACTGGAATATATAAGGATTTTGTTCTGCTTGAAACGAGCTTAAACCTATTCAGTGTTTAAAGTTTTTTTATATTATTTATTTATTTATTTATATATACTTTATTGTACACCACAAAAATACATAACATGAAATAAACACATTAAACACTACAAAATATACAATGGGCGGCCTTATCGCTTTCTGCGATCTCTTCCAGGCAACCTTGGAATGGACAGTGATTTTCCTGGACATAAAATCTATTATTATTATTATTTATTTTTTATATCTTCGAATATCATTATTGTTTAAAAAATATACCATGATTCTAGTCTTTCAAGTTTTCTTCTGAAACTTTGGATGGTGTTGACCTATTTTAGTTTACTGCTATTGACTGTTGTGGTGCAATCACATAAAATCCATACTAATATTATAAATGCGAAAGTGTGTCTGTCTGTTACCTAGCGTCACGCTTAAACCGCTGAACCGATTTAGATGAAATTTGGTGTAGAGATAGTTTGAGTCCCGGGAAAGGATATAGGATAGTTTTTATCTCGATATTCCCACGGGATCGAGACTTACGCGGGTGAAACAGCGGGGCGCCTGCTAGTCAGTTATAATGTCAATTTAAACCTAAGTCTTGTAAGTTCTCCTACTCTCTATGCCTCTTTTAACATTGAAGCTTAATCTGTTAAGCTCCGCTAATGAGACAATTGATTTTCTATTGTTTCGTCGCCGATCGGCGTCGCGCGCCGCTTGACAGGTTAAGATACTGAAATTAGGATTTCTGGAGGGACTTGCATTGATGACTGAAACAATTATTACGATAAGCAAAAAACAAAAAAAAAGAAACAGAAAAGCTTCTTAATTTCATAACAAATTTTAAGTCATATCCACACTCAACCCATGATGTCACAAGTAGGTACTCGTATATTGCTACCGAGTGGCCGGTAGATCCACACGGTTATATTGGACAGATCACGTTGCTATGTCAACAAATCATCGGAAGTAGTCGGCAGGTGTGTTTGATGTAGGTATAATATCCTATTGCTTCACTTCACCAAAAATAGTGTGTTTCATCCGTTATCGGTACAATGCCCACACTAAGGTCTTCCATATTCAATGAGGGCTAGGGCACATGTACCTATGCAAATAAAATCAAGTTGTAGGTATCGAAGTCGCCGGTACTCGCTCCTACTCCGGATGTAAGGACTTCAAACATGAATCGTATTTACGTAAGAGGCGAGGGCACATACAACACGTGCTCGGCACATAGGTGTTCAGGTGAAGGGGAAGCGTACAGCTGTTTCCACAAGAGTAACATTAAACCACGCCCGCCTTGTGCAACGCTTTAAGAATTAACAGTCACATTTATTGTTGCCGTTTGTAGGAAAAGCGGTTGAAATAAGGACCACTGTATCTTTCATCATTGATTTAGATATGTAATATATATGATATACCTACCTAGATAAGGTAAGTTTATACATAACTTATAACTTTGGTCATAATTAACCAGCCTGAATGCTGCGCTCATGACTTTTCTTTCATCATTATAACTACACAAAAATAATACATACTGTTAATATTTTATTTTAATGTTAAGAAACGTCTCTGAGAATAGTCGGAATTTTCGCAGGATATGTCACAGTCATATAGTGCCAAGGTACCTACATCCACTCAAAGCTACTCCTGAATTGCTGTGGTGCATACGTGATGAAGCTTTCGTAATAGCTAGACAAAGCAAAAGACAAAGTCTTTTTGCGTAGGAGTCTTATAACCACGAACCGTGACGTGTTGTGAGTTTTGCATAAGGAATATTTCATTAGCAGACCGGAGTCTGGATTTGTGCCTAGTTGGTAGAATAACGCTCACAGCCTATTATCATCGGACTTAAACATAACTGACGAAATGTGGTTGGACGATGTGCTTCTGCTTGACCTTTCGGAGAATACACGCGTGATGATATATTATGTATATGTATGTTTCCATAACCATTAACCATACTCATGAACATATATTTTTATATCGTGTGCTGAACAAAAAAAAATCCATCGTTTGTTGATTTCAACGATCGTCGACAAAAAAATCGATGTTAAACAATCACAGTCGCACATTGTGTGGCGGGGTGCATTCGGGCGAAGGTGAATTTCTTCGAAAGTGAGACCATTTGCAGCGTTGCAACAACCTGCAAAGAATCCATTGTAAGGGAAGGATCAGACGCGCAGCTGCCGACGCGACGGCGCGCGCGCACACTTGCGTCAACTGCCATTGATACTACAAGATGTATCCTGCAGTTGATTTGGTTCATGTGGAAATATATTGATAACTTATCAAGTTAGATTATTCAATATATTCTCTTTCACATAATCATGATCTGGTAGGTACCTATTTCATTATTCATAAAGACTATTCAAGATTCAAGACTGCACAATAAATTGATTTACAACGAAAAAATATGAATACTTAAGTAATAGATTTTATTAACTAAGTTACTATCTAAAAATTCTATCGCTTTCTTATACCAAGGAATTAAACTGTAGTAGGTACCTACTTGCCTATTTTCATTAAGTATTATACAAGATGAATGAACGTCATTGTGATTTTATTTAACGACATTTTTTGTGCTCAGAATTTGTATGAAAACGGCTTTTATTTATTTTGTGACATAAAGAATCGATTGCATTGTGCTCACCGTTCTACCTGTGCGTCAGCACATGCCAGTTTTTGTGCGAATACTTAGGTGAAGAATGCTTTGTGTGCGGCTATGTGCCGCTATGACATACCTACTACACATCGAACGATTTTGAAGGTAATAAAGTTTAGAAGATTTTTCTAGAAATTGTGTTTTTCTTTAACATGAAGTTGCGCAAACGTCGCCAGATCCGTTGCGCAGATAGGCGCGCTCGTTGCTCAGGCCCTGAACTCAGCTAACCTAATTGACAAGCGGTGCCCGCGCACGCGCACACATCATCGATCAACTTGACCACCTCACAATCGAGTTACGAAATTCACATTCGTCTAGATATTGATCCTGTACAATTACCGTAACAGCTGGAGCTGGACTAGTTCCATTACGAGGAAGTTTAAAGGCATTTTAGTTAATGTTTTGTTGCAATAGATATCGACAACAAGGCACCTTAGATAATCCTATTACATACGTACCTATAATGTTGTACATATGGATCTATTGCCCGTAAGCACTAAACACAGTGCATCAATAAAGTAGGTACCTGTTTACATATAAGGAACGTACTGACTATAACTACGTAGGTTTGCGTACCTACGGTATTCGCGTGTTTGTTTCGGGATCTCCGAACAAGTCGGACAATCCAGAACACGTCAGTGCAACCACAGAACAGTTAAAAGTGCAACCGTAGACATGAATAAATATGAATATGTCTCACGAAAGTTATGATATGAAAATATTTTATTGCCTGGTTATTCAAACATGTAAGTACAACGGGACCAAAAACAGGTAATAAACAAGCATTGAAATGTTTTATTATTAGTGTTTATGGTAAACAACCTATTGCAAACACGTAGTTATATCTAGAGCTATAGGCACTGATTCTTGGTAGCGACGACGTAAACCCAATAATAGCAGAATTTATTATTTATTGCGATAGTTATAGGACTAGTTATAGAACTGGCCTCTATTTCCGCAATTTTGCACGGATTACAAACAATGGAACAAGTGGCCAGGGTGGAGCCAGTCCGGGCGTTTGCTCGTTTAAATCTACTACAGACTCGAGAGAGTGCTACGAGATGGCGCGTGCGCATACCTGCTGGTGCGCCCGCGCGATGCGATTGTCAGTTTTTTTCATAAACTACGTCAGTACCTCAGCTGACAGTTTGGTGTTAGATAATTCTGTAGCTTCTGTGCTATAAACTGATTCTCTGAATTGCCTAGACCGCATAATATTAGCATGAAATGATACATTGTGATTCATTAATGTAGACAGATGTGGTCTAGAAAAAATCTATCGTCAAATACATCAATTATTTAAACATTGACCGTAAACACCTTTAAGAGAAAAATAACGGGGTTTTTTCTGCTTTTATTTCTGAAAAAAAAAAAACGTTTTGTTTCTACTATTAAATTAAAAAATCCGATATAAGTAACTGAATAATACTGAACTCCGTTTCCAATCCAATCCAATGAATTACATTTAAGATGCACTTATAATTATCAGATCATGGTAAATCATTACGATATAGTTAGTAAATAATAAAAGAATCATAAGCAGTTATTGTAATCAGTACGCATGAGTAGGTAATAAATGGTGCCGTTAAATGCAGTTGGACTCAAAACTGGAGAGTTACGTCAGTATATCTTATTAGCACATAGCAGTGGATGACATGTCGCTCGTCGCGCCGGACGGAGGAACAATCGGCAAGCGGCGCCCGCGCACCGATCTGATCTGCACTCCTGCGCAGTGGTGCAAGTCAGCGGCGAAACATATTAATTTAATAAACTATTGTTAATACCAAAGCAATTCTTTCAGTTTGGATGCTAAATAGTTGGTGTGACTGTTTGTCGCTGCATATTGGTACCTATTTAGCTGCATCCGGTAAGCTATTGGAAGCTGGCCCCAACATAGTTTGGGAAAAGGCGTGATTGCTGCTTCATGAGTCATGACTCATGCAGGTAAGCTTTGGCGGAGAGGATGATTATTGTTGTTGTTTTGATTACTTATTGTTGTTGTATTATAATGCGGCTGGATGACAACGCCGCAGCTATAGCCCGTAGCCACCAGGCATAAAATGGTTTCCTACTATTGGATTTTAGGGGTTCCGATTGATGCTTTTAGTCAGCCGACGATGCATCTGGATATTCCTTAATATCCAGCTAGTGTCAGCTAGGCAGCTTATAACTTGTGGCAGTCTCTCAGCGCTATGGTATTGCTTACAATCGTTTCCTGCACGCAATGCGCAATATTATACGTACATCATTATTTCTTGTTACTGACAGCGCAGATAACTGAGTGAAGATGTTAACTGACGCGTCCTCCTTATTATATTGTTACAAACTGCACTTCATTTCAGTTGTACCGTTTCTGAGTGATGTAAAGTTGACAATCTGTTGGTTTGATGAATTTGAACGAACAATCGGTGAAAAAAGGCTTTAGAAGTCGAGTGAGGTATTTGGAGCTTAAAGAAGCTTGGCCTTCGTATTTGAACATCAATTCGAATTGTAGGTTTACATCTAAATTTTAATGCGCAAAATAGCGATTATTACAGAAAATAAGTCTTATGAATATTGAGAAATATAAAATTAAGACTTTTTGAATCGATAATCTTAATTTTATTATAGTCCGCGCGGAACTAGTTGGCCGCGCCTTAGGTATGTGAGCGGTGGGACGGAGGGGCGGGGGTGCACATTATACGTGCGTTGCGAACCACCGCCTCACCCCTGTCCCAACCTCAGCGGCCAACGAGTTCCGTGCGGACTATAGAGGCAAGAAGTATGTTCCTCAGTAGTAGTATTGTAGTTAGACAGTACAAGAAGAGGAAGTATTACCGAAGTAACTTATTCAATACAGTGCATTAGAATTTGTAATGGTTAGATAATTTCGAACGAGAGCCGGTTTAATATTCAAACAAGAATCGCAAGTGACTACTATGAGTACTAACAGTAGTAAGGAACATGACTAATGAACTGATTACGCTTAAGGCGTCTCGCAGGAGAACGCTAAGCGTCAGCAAGTACTTATTCATTGATCGCGGCTATCAGATTCATTCATAGCTTATTTGTCTGTTCGGCGTTCATTCCATGATGTTAATTGCATGACGTTAGTGGTTGGTATTGGATCAGCTATCGACAGATACTGGCTGTAAACACGTCGTCAGTATCGCAACAATCTATTTATAATCACTGGCCGGCGAGACCACTGTGTGTTAAATGTCTGATATTTACGATTACGAGCCGAGACGCCGGCTCTAGTGCCGTTTGGTCCATTTCAAATTTGAACATATCGATACTTTTTAGTATCGCTTTTTTAGTAAAATCATAAAAGTAAATCATTTCTAACAACTCACGTAGTCATTATTGTTAGAGAACTCTTTTCTTTAAGAACGCGATATATAGAAATTAATTCAACGAATGACCATCCTTTCCATTCAAAAATGCTGGACAGTAAGGCCTGTTGTCCATGACGCTGCTCATAAGTAACGTGTTTCAAACTCAAATCACCAATAAGTAGCCAGAATGTCACAGTAGGAACTGATATTTCAATTGCTAACTAGTTAATAAGGCGTTGGTGGACGATCGGCTAATTCCTTTATTTAAAAAAGTGGTGATTGCGCGTTGATGTCTTTTTAACGGAAAGAATATGTATTACCAAAATGTAGTTAGAACATTAATGATAACGTGCTGCAGTGTATAATTAGCACGTGTCCATAATTAAATGTAGAGTAGAAGTTATCGACATGATTGTTAGGTAAGGCACTAACCTGGGAACGATTAGCGCAGCCGCGGCCGCGGTGCGGCGGCGAGGCGGCGCGCGCGCACGTGCGCAGCCAGCCGGTGAGTAAGCTCGCGCTCCCACTTTACACAGATAACTTTGTTTATCAAACAAAACTTTTACACCACGAAACGCTTTAATACCACGACATATGGTTCAGTTTCGATTGACATATTCCTGTGACATATGCAAATATGAAAATTGTTGCTGCACTGGCCCTTAGCACAACTATCTCTAGACTGTCACGCAAACAAAATCCAAGTAAACAACTGTTCAGAAAATGTGTCTCGAGTATTGTAATTGTAATAATTGTAAGCAGTGTAGGATAATTGAGCACCTGTTTTTGTTAAATTTTGCTTGCGCAAGAACACAACATTCTTTGCAATAGGAGTGGATTGTAAACATAGGTTAAATATACAACGAGAAATATTGTTGTATTGAAAATTAAAACAAAAATTAATAAAACCTATTTATTTCTGAACTACTAGTTAAGTAGTTGGGGACATTCATAACGTTTCACTTTGTTTACATTTTTTTACGGATGACATGTTTATGCGTTTCACGTTTCTTTGAACTGACTTCCTGACCTGCTACGATAAGTAGATTGTTTTTCTTTTCAGGCATTAAATATAAGAACCTGCAAGAGCTTGCAAGCTGCTGAATAGGTCAATACATTGCTTTTAGAATAATGTTGATTGAGTTATAATAATATTCACCTATTTCGCTTAGGTACCTACAAGACGTCAAGTTACATCCTTTGAGGTGAGCCCAGGGCCGGCTGCTACGGTTACTATTTACAAGTAACACAATAAAGCAAAGGTTAGCAGAAAAAAATGCGATAGATATACAAAGCGCCACAGATGCGCGGCGCGCTAATACTGTCACCTGCGCGCACGCACGTGTGCCGCGCCGCAACAAACACTGTGTGACGTCAGTGCTTGTCTTATAGACAAACATACCGTGTACAGCTACGCAGTGTTTATTATATTCGCAGTAGGTAGGTATAGGAACATAAGTACTAATACGACAATTTACTGTTTTTTTTCATTTTGAAAGGATGAAGTTATAAATTTCATATCGGAGATCAAATAATATTCACACCAGCTTAGACTGAAAAAGAAAGCCTCCAAATTCTGAAAAAAAAACTGGCTAATTATGCGCGGATCTCGCACCGTAAAGGGTTTCATAGTTGGGATGAATATTTACGCAGAGTAAGATGAAATTACATACTAGCATTGACAAGTCTGATTAGTACAAAATACTTGCATAATATTAAACACATATACATTACATTATATTAAATTATGTTTAAACCTAAGTACAGCACTTACATTGCAAGTTATTTAAATGAAAGTAGTCGTTGTTATATGCGCCCAGTACGTAAGTAATTAACGTTTCAAGCTTTTACTGTACGAGCAATGATAAGATTCCCCTGGCGAATGTAAAGAAGACAGATAGACTTGTACGTACTTTTCATAAAACGCTCAAATAGTAACAAAACGTGATATTATTAACGTGAAGTTCCACCTCGGTGTTACCTGCGTGCATTAGTCCCGCTCATCACATCACTGTTGCGACCACCCCTTCACTCCAAGCGTGGTAGTCTCGATTAATTTTCATTAACCAATATCCATTTACGTTCTCTAATGAATTTAAGATGATTCTACGCTATTTTGTTAGTCCCACAAGCGAATGAATAAATATTTAATTAAAATGTTTTTATAAAACTTTCGTGTTTCTGCTTACTTTTTTTGAGCTGTTTTGTATTGAAATAAACTATTGAATTAAGTCGTTCTAAGAACTAACCTTGTTATTGTTATGTACCTATAGTAATGTATATTTTATTGTTCCTTTTGTATCTTAACCTTTATTTTTCAACGGTTAAAGTTAGAATTGTGTCCTTTGTTACCTCGGGCCGATTAAAGAGTTATATATCCAAATCGTTTTAATATTGCAGGTTTATATTATAAAACACATTTAATGTAAGCGCTACCCGTTATTACAATTTTGATCCCCTCATTAAGGAACAATCGGAAATTTAAATAATAATATAGTACCAAATAAAAATATTCTCATGGGTGTACCAGATTCAGAATTGCTTCATTTCAAGTTCACAGGGGAGAGCGATTAGGTATCGACAAAACATTCACTCGAGACGAACAAAAGGAAATTGCACCCATTATTATGCAGAGCTGTTATAATTTTGTGTGCCCGCAAATCAGCTAAAAGGGTTCCAAATATATTATTTCCCATGTAATATGACTAAAAGAACAAGTAGGAGTCGGTAATGTGTATCCGGATTACCCCGAAAAGTTTATGTAAAACATAAGCCTACAAAAAAAAAAAAAAAAACAATTTGGACAATTTCGAACAAAAGTCGTGCGTGGGTAAAAAAGTGAAACTAAACTTAGAATAGGCCCAACAATGACTGAACACTAATACGAATAGCTGTGTCAAAATCGCGAATATTCTAGTTACAAAATTACAAAGAAAAGTTCCGAAATCATATAAAACCTAATAAACTGTAGATAATTTATAGTAGAGACACTTAGCCTTAATATTTAAATAGTTTTATCAAGTTTTAATGAAATCCCTGGCGCAGTACGAATGGCAATTACCCGCCTCTTTGTCAAGCGAGATAAAGGGCTTGGCAGCGCGACACTAAATAAAAGATAGAAAGTGGCTTTATTTCACTACAAGAATAGATTCAAGGAGCTAATTTACCACTCGTTTATATCGTGCAAACTAGTTAGAATACAGTTTTGGTCTTATTGTGCTGCTTGTGTCTGCCGAGATGTAGGAAACAATGTTGTCGGTAGTTTAAGTTCATTAGTAAAAAGTTTAAAGTTTTACTTTAGTAAAAGCTTTGCGTAACTCTTGTTTTCTCTGGTTCCACTTTTTCTACCAAAATCCACATCGTTTTTGTACCTTTTGAACTACTTACCTACGATGTTTTTTATTACGATAACAAAGGTTCATAATTAGAAATTGACTTTTATTCGTGAAAATAAGTATGTAAGGAATTGGACAATCTTTCCTAGACCACAGTCGATTTTCCTCGTTTATTTAATCGCAATTCTTCTGCGAAGACGTAACATGTTGAATACTTTATATTAATTTAGTCGAGATTGAGTTAAGTGAATGTTGGAAGCGCAGGCGGCGGCGGCCTCGCAGGCTACGATAAAGCCTGCGCCACGTTAGCGCTAAGTGAGCCGGTGAGCGCCGATAGCCGCTGACGAGTCAATCGCGCCCACGCAAACTGTCGCCGCCGCTGTCTTTAATAACGTACCCCAGTCCAAACAAAACCTTATAACGATTTAATTTAAAACAGCTTCATTGTTCTTCAAGTTTTGCAGCAAAATAAGGTTCGTTAGGACTGCGATTCACTCGACTTGTTATTGATTTTAGCGATTTAGTAATGTTTACAAAGTTTAAGTCATACTAACATTTCTATCCATTTGTGTTGTATCCAGAGTGGGATTTTATATTCCTACAGGCCACAATCATGGCCTAGAAATACTGGTGTCTTCAAAAACTTCATAAGTTTCACTTCCAGTTTTACTTTACTTAGATACTATGACTATAAACAAAGAATACCTAGTTGCTAAGAAGAAAACTTTCAACTGACACGGTGCACAATAATAAACTACGGCATGCATAAATCTCAGTTGACCTTATCTGTATCTAATATCTAAAAGCAAGCGCTTAAAACTTATTCCATATTTACATGTATATTGCGACGGGGCTTAAATAATTAACTGCCTTTTAAGTTATTCTTTTAGTCTTTATTTGTGCACACAAAAGAGAAATGCAAGCGCGATTACATGTTAAATGCGCTTATGGCGGCAAAGGAGCCGCCGGGCGGGCGTAGGAGCCCTAATGCAGTGTCTATGTACGCGGATAGCCGGCGGCTATCTTCGTCGCCGCCTGCGCCCGCGCCGCCGCTCTGCGCACCGCTACTCACGCAGAATTACAATCGATAACCCTTACGACGATGCTTCGAAGATCTTATTTAAAAGCCTCACTAATCACCCTCGCTACCTGCGATGTTTCTAGAAAATTACGCCTCTGCAAATAAATTTTGTTAGAAAAAGATTGTGATTGTTTAGTAGCTAAAAGATTTGAAATTGAAACAATTAAACTTAGGTAGGATTACCTGTCATGACCGCATAGAATGTATTAAAAAACGCAATCGCGTAACATTCAAGCGAAACATACCTAGTACTTAGTGTCAGCCGATACTCTATCGTTAGAGCGCTAAAACAATTGAAATATAAAAGACTCGTTCGAACAAAACGTTGTTTCACAACGCGATGATAGGCGAGGTGTGATGGCGAGGTGGGTACCTACGTATTCATTAATTGAAAACCGTCTGCAAGATGGCGTGTGGCAATAACGCCAGCAAGCCACAATTATCTCGTCACAGTTCTGAGATCAATCAAACCATATCACGTTATGTGGGTCATTAATTACTGTAAACAGTAATTACTTTAATTATTCTTGACAGTCTTTGTGTAAAGTCGTGAAATGGCCGCACGCCGTCGAAGGTCGGCGTGGTATCTATTACAAAGAGGACTCGAGATAGGTGATCATTCTGCTGTCCTCTCAAATGCAAAAGTTTCAGAATGGGTAAGTACTTATTTACGATTGTACAAATGTTGTGTAGCTACGTGCAAAGTTCAGTACGTCTATTGAAAAACATCCTACAATAAGCCCAGAAACTTTGATTTAGTACAACTTACAAAAGCTCTTCAGTCATAAGTGCATTGGTTTGGGCACTAAGCCAGACTAACCCTTCAGACTTCAACCTTGTGGATTTTATTGATTCTTGGATCCATCGGTGGAAGACCCTTTTTTACGTTAAGTGTGTTATTTTTTACACAACTTAATACTATATCCGAATTTAATCATCGGAACTGAGTTTTTATGTAATTTCTGACTAATAAAGGCTATTTTAAAACTTCGCTTCACATTCATTTTGTTGTTTTTTGTTGCTCACACTTTTTGCTTTGGCGAGTAAACGCTAAATTGCTACCTTTTTGATTATAGAGGCATTACCCTGCAGGATACAGTAACAAGGTGCTAATTTCGATGTTTTGTTGTAACTTTCAACACGTAATTTGATGAAACGCGCAGTTTTTTATCGTGTTACATAAACATAACATAAATGATGATTCACTTGGAGCAATTATATTTTTGTTTTGAAGCGTCATTACGTTAAAAGCATGGATGAAATATGTGATTCATAGTATTCAGTGCTTACAGTGTACGTGTTCAGGCACAGTTAGGTGGTCGGTGTGTGTGCTGTGTAGCCTGTAGAGTACAGCGGAGGTGCGCGTGCGTGTTGGTTCGCGCGCTGTCAAAGCACCCCGTCAGGTGATCTTTGGGTCCGTGACTCAACAGTTACACTAACGAACCGGTGCACGGTGCGGCGCGTGCTTCATTGTGCCGTATTATCTATCATTATCTCGGTTAGCCTAGATACAGACGTATTCAATAACGCATGTAGCAATATGAAATGTAAAACAATAAACTTTTAATAAAGAGAATGCTTACCGCAACTTCTTGTGTTGAACCGGATTAATAAGTTGTGTAACTTTGATCGCTGTGTCATGAAAGGTTGCTACGAGCGTAGCTGCGGGTCAATGTTAGAATGTCCAATACTTTTAGCATTAATTGTTCGCCAGTAATTGTGCAATTCTACAATAATAACGTGCCCATAATGTTAGACTGTAATTTATTTCATTGTTCCATGTACTCGTATTTCCCAGTTGGAACACTTACCGTATCTGTATGGCACGTTTATGGTTCAGTGGCTGAACAATATCGTAGCAGGTGTAAATAAATCACCGGCAGATTAAAGATACTCACCTAGTCCGGCGAGCTAAACGTTTAAGGTCCGTGATTAATTCCATTATGTTCACTTTATTATACTTATCAACAGTTATTATGTTTCATTAGCGTTGTAAACTATCTGTACGGTCAAAACGATCCATCAAGGTGTTAAGTAGACTCATCGGCGGTTTGGGGGCACAACCGCACAAGGTACCATCGAGTGTGTTAGAAGCCCGATCTATAACACCTGCCATAGATATCCAATCGTAACATATGAGGCGATCGTATTCATCGCGTCGTTAAATCATCGGTGAACATACAGGATGGTCACTGATCGACAAACCAAAAAGAAAAGACTGCTTTGAGTGTTGGTAGCAATTTTTTCAGGATTTCATATGATTTATGTACTCATAATGTAGTTGTAGGTAAGAATTGAATAAATAAATAAATCATTTCTCTATTCATATTATACCTAAATAAGGCAGGCAAGTTCTGAATAGTTGTGATAGAGATTACGCATCTGTTTAATACAAATCTTAAATTATTTCTTTCACTGACGTACGCACACAACCTAAACCACTAGGAAATAAAATTTAAATAAATAATAATAATAAAATATAATTTGTTTTGTTTTGATTTTTGTTGTTGTTTGTTAATTGTTGTTGTTAATATATAATTGTTTCATTGATTGATTTGGGAATGAAGCGTTGCATAAGAGTTCCTTATATAACGAAAGTGAGCACTAAGGAAGGATTTCTCAAAACTCATCCCCTATAGGGATTAAGTAGGGGATGATAGTTTGTATGGAAGTTCGTCATTTTTGCCGATCGGAAATTCCATTGGGCAGAAGACTTATTTTATACAGGGTCAAATTGAATTAACAAGCGAAACTCTGCAGTCGTAATCGGGTATCGATATCTACTTAAACACTATCAAATAATAAAAATCTGATCTGATGTGATCTTTTTTAGGGGTCAGCGACCGCTGGTAATGTTTTTAGTTGAAGTGTGACTTGAGAAAATATATTTTATCGTGTTTAGATATCGATTACAGTCATGTCTGTAAAATTAATACAAAAAAATATATATTTTCAAACTGTTATTTCAAGTTAATGCGGAAAAACACATAAAATATATATATTTTTTTGTTTTATTATCTCGATACCAATGCCCATCCACCACGATATCACGTCTACAGAGTTTCATTAGCTAATTTAATTTGACCTTGTATTATTATTAACTAACGCTTTAAAATGAACTACACCAATTTCATTTTATCAAATTTAAAAAAAAAAAACAGTTTATGATACTTACACCAAAATAAAATATTTTGACTGGGTAAAATATTTTCTGCGAACCATCCTGTACCTAAACTGTTTGCCGATGGAATTGATGACGTAGTGAAAAGTCAATCTCACACATTATTTAGATAAATATAACTGATATCGGAATCATTTCATATTTTAATAGCTTTAGTTCTACAAATAAAACTATAGTATTGATAATCATTAAAACTATATAGTTTTATCAATAAGAGATCGCATATATTTTGATTATAATTAAAAGTAAGTAAGTAATTAAAACATATCCAATCTTTTCGATTATGAATCTAGTATCAAATCCAATATTCCAAGTCATAATAAAAACTACGCCAGCGATATTTTAGGAATCAGGACCCTTAAAAAAAAATTAATATTTACTTATAATAAAATAAAACTCCATTTTCTGCGAGTGTGGTGTAAACATGACTTGTGCCCCTGCGTGACTGAATTTCAGCCGAGTGGACGAGCGCGCGCGTCGCTTATATGCTATCGGCTTGCGCACGCGCACACTTTTGAAAGCTTCACCGTGCAAACGATTGCTTCAATATTTGTCATTCTTTCGTCTCAGACTCCGCTCCATGTAAACGATGATCCGAAACCGTTAGTCACGATCTGAAGATTAATAATATTTTATGCGGTGTCGCAGTTGTTATCGAGACGAGCGAGGCGACTTTTTCACAACGCGCTATGTGTACCGGTACTAAGAAGGAGGCTAAGTTCGGCATCACGATGTCGCTACTCAACTTTCGACTACGGCTGTCGATTAAGAATCACTTGCGCCAACACCGGGTTGATCGATGTAGCCCTTGGCATTTGTGCGACATAACTGTACACTTTATAACAAACAGATGACACAGATAGTACACGGCACAGTTACGAGTGTCGCTCGATTGACACGATGTTCATATTGATTAATCATAACGCATATACATACATAATGAGAGTCGCGGAACCGAGACGCAGCGCGCACAGATTAGGAGTAGGTGGGCAATCTTACAGACATAACGCGGTACGTGGAATTCGCCAAGTGCTTTTATCCAGATGCCTTTTAAATCTGCCACGTGAAGGCATTTCTTGTCGTACGTATAAACAACCGTAAAACGGGTAGCCTCTTCTTAATAAGCTTAACATGAGAACGGGTTGTAGCGACCGCACGTGGATAACCGCCGTGGCCGGCGGCACATCAAAGCAAACACTCGTTTAAGCCAATTGTGCGTGCCGGCGCGCGCGCAACTACAACGTGTAATTATACGGTTATAGGGCGCACCCCCGCGCTCCACGCTCGGCGCCCCATCATCAGCGCGACTGATAAAAAACAACCATCTGTTGAACCGCGGCCAGGATAACGCCTGCTGGGTCAGTAATTGACCGCCGACATTGTGTTTTCTATATTAAGTTTTTTTGTATGTAAATGATTACGAATGAGTGAATTATCATTAAAATTGGGTCGATTACTAATCTATCTGAAAATACACATTATGGTACTTACTTCGGTCCGTGCAGGTATTCGCTTTGTGATTCGATAAAGTGTTTCGTAAGAATCGAATAAAGAAGATTGAACATCATCACATACTTAACTATAATTTCGTCCGGTTGCATCGATTAAACGGAAATCTATGATCAACTTCATCATCATCAGCCTATAATGTTCCCACTGCTGGGACACAGGCCTCCTCTCTGTTCTATTCCCCACTCATTTTCTTTCTTTCTCGTCTACTCCCCAATCAAAAAAAGTCATATATTTTCAAATATTTTTTTTGGTTCTAGGACATGCCGGTTTCCTCACGATGTTTTCCTTCACCGTTTTGAGAGCAGTGGTGATGAAATAATTTTACACAAAGTAAAGCGCCTGTCTGGGTTCGAACCTACGACCTACAACTCGTAAGTCGCGGCCGATACCACTGGGCCACCACTGCTCTCTGATGATCAACTTACTAACTTACAACTTGAAGGTATCTCTTGCATTAATCGTTTGACACTTATCTAGTTTCGAACAGATAAAAAGGGTTAGATAAGATTGGTTTATTATACTTTTTAATTTTTGTTCAGTTGCATAGATTTCAGGGAGGGCTCTGTTAGAACAGAGCAGGTGATAAAAACTAGTCCAGTAACAAAAAAAGGCTATATTTGATCTAAACCCAATGAAAGCAACTTTAATCACTAGTTCCTTTAATTCAAAATTAATATTTATTTTCTTGAATTCAATAAATTTTCTTAAAATCAACGTACAATTAATTCAGGTGTCTATAATTAATTCTTTTTTGTAACGATTCAGGGCAGCTTTTTTGGAAAAAATGCTCCTACTGGAACATGATATTAATATTATTAATAGCATAATTTAAATCAATTTCCGCCGCACGGGTTAACCCTTTTAGTGAGGGCGTTACAATCATTTATGTTTCATAATAGTGTGTAATCGCCTTATGATCTGTGGCGCTCGCACCAGCTGTGATTCTAACTGAATTCTATTTTGGTCCACCTTGATGGGTGTTATGATTTTATGAACCGTATCAATTATGAAATAGACTTCTTTGACGCGGTTCTCATTATTACTTAGTATCTTTAAAATAAAATATTCATTGACATAGGAACAGTAGGCATTTGATCGGTTGTTAGTTTATTGGTCTTTTTAACCGATCGAAAAAAAGGAGGAGGTTCACAATTCGATTAATTTGTGTTTTAAATTAAGTACTTTTTGGTATATGCTGGTGAAATTATTTTTGTCAACATAAATGCCTAAAATTGTATTTCATGGAATGAATATATTATTATGTACAAAAATATCTAGTAAGGAATAATACAGGATCTAATTAAATTAGTTGATGAAACTGGATATCGATATTATCTAAATATAAAAAGGTACCTAAATAAAAAATACTTTAGAAAATCATTTTTTTTTTATTTTGTCGTGTTAAGATAGTGATACCCATAATATCGTTTGTGAAGTTTACACAAAAAACTGATAGGTATATCAAGAAACTACACTATCCGCGTTCGTCCTAAAAAATTATCTATTAAGTTTTTTTTTTGTATTAAGTATCGAGTTCTGATATTGATACCCATCACGTCTGTGGAGTTACACTAGCTTCGCACAGGGTATGAAATACAGGCTCTAGTACTGACCCCTGCAGCACTCCAGCCAAGTTACAGTGATACGATGATAGTGATGCGTCATCATATTTTGGCTATGGCGTGGCTTGGATATGGATATGACCTAACAATGGGACGTGTTTGATGTCAGTGCATACGTACTACGTACCGAATCTTCAATTAGCTTAGGACATAGGTAGGTACTATATGACAAATAATAGGTAACGTAGTATCTCGTACATATCATGTCAATCCACGTTATGTCCACTCTACATACAAGCGGAATGGTCCGCTTGCTAAACTGTGTAATAATCAGCTATCACAAAGTGACTCAGCCAAACGAAGGCAAGCCACCTGGAAGGAACCCGTACCTAAACTCTAGAGACCGCGCTATTGGCTGTGAAACTAAGCTGTTTCCAGATAACAAACTAAGTAAACTACTCATGTTTCATAAAGATAAAGATAAATCTCAATGGAAATAACATCTGGGATAGAACAAAACAATACAATTAAGTATTCGTCAAATGAACCTGTGTGAATAATTGAAGATCTTGAAACAGCCGTGTGAACTCAGTGACAGCGGGCCGCCGGAAGAGCGTCCGTTGTCTTAATGTCACGTTTAAGGAAATTAAGTAGTAAAGTAATTTAAATCAGGTGGTCGCGAAACCATTGTGCCGACTCTACTACATAGGCACCACGTGCTGCAGCCGACGACAGCGTGGCCTTAGGTCCATTGTTCCGGCAGCGGTAGTAAAGCACGGCGGTGGAGCCGGCGCGCCCCGCGTCTGGCCGCGCCTGGTTCGCAGGTGGCGCAAACATCCTTGTTTTAAAATGAAAGTCGATTGTTTGTATTTTACGATTATTACTCAAGATTTTACAGTGCATTTTTTAATAATTTATTTGTAAGAAATATTTTAGTGTACACATTAATTAACAAAGACTTATAATCAAAACGAACCGTCAATCTAGTCCTATCCTATCTCAACGAAAATACTGGTTTATTTTAGGCTAGGTCTTACTATTAAAGTACGTTATATACTCAATTCTTTTTTGTATTGTCTCCTCCCACAGACAAACCGTGAAAACGATTATGTGGAGCATAGTTTTAACTACAACACTGTAAATCACACTAATATTATAAAGGCGAAAGTTTGTGAGTGTGTGTGTTTACATGTTTGTTACTTCTTCACGCTCAAACCGCTGAACCGATTTAGATGAAATTTGGTATAGAGATAGTTTGAGTCCCGGAAAAGGACATAGGCTACTTTTTATCCCGATATTCTCACGGGATCGACATTTACGCGGGTGAAACCGCGGGGCGCAGCTAGTTTTTTATAAATAATGAAGCAATAAAAAAAATCCGTTGCGATGGATCAGTATGGACAAATCTAAAACTATTAAGAGAATAGGGAAATGGAAGAACAGGATTTTATCATGTCGTCAATAAAAAGAGATTCAGCGATATTCAAAATCTCAACGGATTATCCGGTAGGGATTTTATTTTTATTATTTTATTTATTTGCCAGTCAGCAAGGTTGAAAAGAGGTTTGATGTCCTAGGGTGCGCCTGCCGTTGAGATATAAATAGGCATCCTGACTCCATTCTGACAGCAATTTTGAAACTACGGGCGTACAAATACCTTATCAAACGTCGAAGTTATAAAAACTAACTATCGCATTTGGGGCCATTTCTTAGTTATTGTTTTAAATCGAAACAAAAAATAATGAGAAGATGACACAGTAAGTTTTTAATATCGATCGCGGTCGCAACTATTACCATCTATTACGTAGATAAACTATTAATAATTCTTAGACCATCAATCACCGTAAGGTCAAAGCTGCACGCGGAAACGGAATGTTCACTGTTAGCAGTTTTTTATGAATTGTTTTTTTTTGTGTTAGATATCATTAAGTATGGAAGTGTACCGGTCGACGTTGGTGGGCGCCGCAGCGACACGTAGCAACGGATTATTTCGACGGACTATTTATAATGTGGGGCTCGGAGACGCGGATTGCAGACGATGGAATCTGCTCCTTTGTCATTGGAGCAACCTGTTCTCTCGGGTTGGAGCTCACGGCGAGCACAATGTAATATAACGGGCCACCTGATTAACCGCCATTCCGGCCGGCATGCAGATATCGAGTGCCGGCGAGCCGCGCCGCACCACCGCCACGCCGCGCCGCGCCGCCGATCACTGATCATATTAATTTCAAATGATAGATTGCTTTTATATTGTTAATGCCTTATTATGATAAAGATAAGAACATCAAGGTTACTGAACTTTCTACGGCTTAAATGGAGGCGGGCACGATATTGTACTTACAGATGATGCTTCTATGATCGATAAAGCACTGTGGGAACGGATCTCACAAGTGCACAACTCCAAATACTTTTTTGTCTGATCGTACGTACTCATCATAACCGGTACCATTTACGTTTCCTTCTTTTTGTTTTTGCTTTGAGTTTTTCAACCGCGACACTGTAGCAGGTGAAAGGAACAGAATTTCACACGAGTTACGGTTTGAAATACTGAAGTTTTTTTTTCTACGGAGACTTCAGAACCAATTTTTGCGATTTTGAATGCGTCTCATGCTTTTTCTCTAAGAATTCGTGCAGTTAAGCGAAGGAAAACGTCAAAGGTTCACATTTATTTACTTTATAAACAAGTTTATATTTAGAACATTGTGATCTAGTGAACGAAATGCCAATGTTTCCATATTGTTCAAGTTGAAGAGCAGTTCTCAGGAATGACTAAACAGGAGACGGAATCACCCTTAATCCCATTTCATCAATATGTAACACATAAAAAAACGGGGGCACCTTTTGCAACATCCGCTGTCAATTCTCACGAGACAGGTAGCAGCTTCCGTTGAATCTTTTATTAAACACACTGAGGATAATTATTACAGTGTGTGCAATGTAGGATATGGGTAACTGTACCGGTCAGGTAACATTCCCGACTCGTGATTCAAGCGAAATGTATCACAGTTAATGAGACAAGTCCAATTTGATCTGGCTCAGTCCGACTCTTGATTGTTTTGATATCGATATGACATGAGCTTTACGTATTGATTTACATTTTAAAGATTATGATATACAGGTCACTGTAGATATGTGGATTGTGGTCAAAGTTCATACAAAGTTAAAACTTTATTCGGCTAGTGGTAAACTATTCTAATTCAACGATTTTGCGGGGCAATGGAATTAGTTATAGAAATTATTCAAACTTTGAAATAATAATATACTCATAGGTAGGTAGGTACCTAAAATTACCATAACTACTTAATTTTCATGAATGCAAATTCCGGTATACCTACTATCTGCATATGCCTAAAAATTATAATAATATGCAAAATCTTTTTGAAACAGTAACAATTAAGCATTATTTATTTAAATGATATTCCGACTGATATTAAAAAAATATTATGCAGGTACGGTAAGATGCAGTGTTATGCAAAAAATAAAGTGCATAAATTGCATAAGTAATTGAGGAAGTAATTTGACAGGTCACCTTAGTTCAGGAACTGGTTCACAGCAACAAGTTGTAGTCACGCAGACGGAACAGGGAGCGCGCCGCGCCGGGGAGCAACCCGAGCAACGCACATGTATACTGGGGTCGCAGAGGATTGCACATTGTGCCACTGGTGCAATACTTTCGTTCAGGTACTCGTTTTATTTATTTATTTACTGGTTCACCAACGATTGATTACACAGGTTGTACTTACGCTATAACATGCAATAATGTAAGTGCAATAGTGCAACAGTTTCAGTCTACAATATATGATCTAGGAAGGTATTCCAAGGAAATATTCTGAAATAGTAAAAAAAAAGGTATAGAAATATTGTAAAGCAGCGAAAAATCGGGTCACGTCAGCCGCATGTACAGTGAACGCTGGACAAGAGTGTCCACGCCATGGGTTAGGTTGAAGATGGAAGGTGACGTCGAGCCTGGTCCAAAAACAAGTGGGGCGATAACGAGAAGCGTGCCATAATTGCTGGTTCGAGAAAAGAGTACCATGAAAGACTTGGGGAGCCCTTTGCCTAGAAATAGTTTCAGATAGCAACAATTAGAAAAAATCAGAAAAAAAAGTGTTACGAAAAAGTTCTTATATTTGAAAACCTATTACAACCAAACTATAGTGTCTCTTAGAAGCTTATACAGTTTACAAGTTAAAACAATGCACTAATACGTTAGTTATTTAGGCCAATACACAACAGCGGCATTCTCCGTACGCAACTACTCACATGAATATTGGTCGGTCGGAGCGGCGAGGTACTTCCAACCCTCCATACATCCGCGCTCGGTGATCTATTGTTTGCCGAGAGAAATGAAACGAGAAAAAACCTCGTTCCCAAACGCATCGTGAGAATTCATCAAATGTGCTCCCGCCTTACTGGGAGATGCGCTAGCTGGAATCAATAAAATAATATCAGGTTACCTTTCACTGGCCGATACTTTTTGTATGATGGTCGCCGTACCTTTGAATTTTTGCCAATTAGTTAGCTTTTGTATTTTTCTATGAAGTTACTGTTCGGGTGGCTGGACTTTTTATTAGTTAAAAGATGGTAGATAGTTATTTATTTATATGCATTCTTATGAAAGATACGTGTTTAGTAGTAGATTATCCATACTAATCCATACTAATATTATAAATGCGAAAGTACAGTTCGCGTCAAATAACTTGGCCGCTCTGAATTAGGCAACAAATCACTGCGCAGTAGTTTAATCATAGGAATAAAACAGCAGAGCGCATGCGCGGCGTTCGGAAAGCCTAGCTTCAGAGCGGCCAAGTTATTTGACGCGAACTGTATCTGTCTGTCTGTCTGTTACCTCTTCAAGTAAGCGTGACCGCTGAACCGATTTAGATGAAATTTTGTATAGAGACAGTTTGAGTCCCAGGAAAGATCATAGGATAGTTTTTATCCCGATATTCCTACGGGATCGAAACGAATGCGGGTGAAACCGCGGGGCGCTGCTAGTCTGAAATAAAGACGGGTCCTGTAAATGCCCGAAACTGAATCACAAAGACGCGCACAGTTGAGATCCTGCAAATATGGATGCAGGAAGTACAGGATCATTTCCTCGCTAAAAATACAACAGAATCTTATCTTTCAGAAACCTACTGTCACCGACTGACTGGGTCGAGCAATGAAACATTTGTAAGTACATTTGTAGGTAGAAAATCAAGATGATTACCGAACTTCAATATAATTAGTCTACCTACGTATATGTAGGTAAGTACTTTTTGCAAGAACTCTTCTCCATTACGTAGCCAGCGCTACGGCTACGCGCTACGCTACGGGCTACGCATGTTTAAGTAGGTAGCTGTCAAATAAGACAGACAATTGCTACTCATTACACAAAGTTCTTTGTTGAAAAATACTATAATATCTAGTATTGCAAGACGTAAACAGCGTAGCAAGGCCATGAACTACCCTTATTCATATTACCATATCCTATTCCGTTACTTGACAGTTTTTTATGTATTTTTTTGTTTTGTTGCGTATTTGTGTGTTTTTGTAAAACACCGGCGGCATTTTGCCGTTACAAGTGTCGTTCCCGTTCCCATCCCTTTTTTACTAGACTCAGGAAAAGGAAGGTTAATGAGTTTAACCGCCTGTACTGGCATGTATACTATAGGAATGAATGTTCGATCGTAGCGTACCTAAATACTGATCCGAGTTTGAAGAATAAGGTTTCGATTTTTAAGTCTGTAATGTACCTACACTTGAGTGTCATAACTACTCATAATAAAGCTATATATTTTTATTCAGGTTTTTTGTTGTGAAGTCAGACACCTAGTAAAAGCCCGCGCTTTGTTTCTGATGATTATTCGGATGGCACTTTACATTAGAATATTGCCTTATTACGGCCCCGATTTACGAGGTCAAGGGTTCGAACCCAGACAGGCACTTTACTTCCTGTAAATAATTTAATCACCACTGCTCTCAAAACGGTGAAGGAAAACACCGTGAGGAAACCGGAGTGTCCTAAAACCAAAAATTCGAAGGCATGCGACATTTACCAACCCGCACTGGTCCCGCGTGGTAGATTACAGCCCACTCCCTCTCGAAGAAAGGAGGCCTGTATCCCAGTGGTGGGAACATTATAGGCATCAGCCTATAATGTTCCTGTTATTTTTTTCTGATAAATAAGGCAATAGCATATCTAATCATATGCTATGGCCTTATTTATCAGAAAAAATACTAAGTATGTTAATTACAGCGAGAGAGAGAGACCTACGACCTCTCTGGTGAAAAAAATGTGGAAGAGGCTGGGACATGAATTATGTCGTAATGGATCAGTGGTTAAGGCCTCGCCTCTCATGCACGAGGTTGTGGGTTCAAATCCGTGCAAGTAACAATGTGACCTGTTTCAATTCATATGTATTTTCTGAGTTTATCTTCGACATTGCTGACATCGCTGAAGGAAAACACCGCGAGGAAACCTGGACCTGTCTTGAGTAAGTAAGTGTCGTGAATAATGCTCATACCTTCTCAGTATGAGAAGATACTTACACTGCAGTGGGACAATAATAGGGTGGTAATATTATTAGACCCTGTAGCTCACCTCGACACTGTCGATGCGGGTGTCGGTGCGGTGCGGCGGCACGCTGGTGTTGCGCCACAACGCGCACGCGACGACGCCGCGCCACCGTGCCGCCGCTGCTCGCCTCACTGCCTGACTCATGCGCATGGATTCCTGTTTTGTACCAACTACCACTGTACTATCACCGTAACATTATGCCCAAACGATCTGCCAACGCATTGTCTTTGAACTTACTGTTTAGCGATAAATGTCAGTGTTGATTTACAGTTGTTAAATCTCGACGACCGGCGCATTGTGTACCGTTCGCTGAATGTTATAATATTCAGAACGATTAAATTACGTTTTAGTAAAATTATTGTTTCCACTCTATTGAAATACCGTGGAAAAGGGCGTATCCTAGAAGCGAGATTAAGTATATGGTAACTACCCTATCAGCCCCAAATAAACGGAATTTCTTGGTAAGTGTCTAATTATATTGATTTAAAAAAAGATAACAAATTGAAACAACCGCAGAGCACATCAGTATTATCCGCTAGCAACATGGCTGCATATATGTCGTACCTACCACCCTACCTACTCTTCTTTGACTAAAAACTCTGAAAAATAACCAGCATGAGGACTTAAATATTTATAAGGATGACAGTCTACAGACGTATACTGAATTGTTTATTAATCAAAGAAAAGATGAACGGTAGTGGTTTAATATGCTATTGCTATTAAGTATATATGTTTATTACATCGTAAGTCACCACCTCTGGTTAATACGACAGCATCTTAGGTTTCAGCTATCGTTGCTTGGTCGCAGCTGCGTCACTAATAAACTAGCGCCCGTCTCTCGACTGTCATATTCTGCGACTACAAGATGTAGTTACGATATTTTAATCTGAGTGTCGACCATACCGGAAAGTTCTATTCATTGCTTACTTAAAATATCGTCTTTAATGAAGCTAATAACTTTATATCTAATTAAGTAGCTTGAATATCGTTGAGTTAATCAAGGAAAGTCTTCTCCTTAAATTCGAGTTATATTTTATTAGGTTATTACTTACTGCTACAACTTCTACGGAGCACGACTACATAATGTTCTTACAACTGGCCCCAGTCCCACAAGCATCACCTTTCGATCGTTAACCAGGTACGACCCACACGCGGTGTTGCAAATGTCGACCGTTTGTGCCTGGAGCCCATACGCCACGCTCGACATATTGTTTTCTCGACTGGGTATCATTTGTCACAATTAAAAGATTGTCATTCTGGCAATATATTATAGAGATGGATCTTGACTGTGTTTATTAAAAATAATTTATAGGTATATAAACGTCGCAAGTGTTGGTAAGTGGGGCGGCTGGCGGCCGGGCGGGCGCGGCATACGGCGCTTGACGCGCGGAGACGCGCGCCTGTGCAGGTACCACGTAGCCGCGCCATACTGATTTTATTGCGATCTTGATTAATATTTATGATTCAATTCTTTGTACCACTCGTGAATTACATATGACAGTACGGTCCGCAAAGCTCGCGCTGACCGTAATTTGATAAATCGGTTTAGGCAAACTCTTAAGTATTAGCGATTCGCAACGCATTTCCACGGGTGATGTAGGTGTTCAAGAGTCGTAAAATCAGCATGAATCATGATTAAATGTAACAGTAAATAACACGCAAATAAACCTATATTTAAAATTGCTTTCACCCTTTCGTAGGTAAGTATACAAGTTAAGAATGTTGTCAGCGTTCAGATTGTTCAGACACTGCAATTAAGCTATGCAAGATGCTTGTGTTTTGATTTCATAAATAAACTCTCGGGCTTATTGATATGAAAGTAACAATTGTCGCAGGCCGCTGCAGCAGCCCACCCACTTTGCGTCATCTGATAGAACAACTTTCTCGGTTTTTTTTTTGTTGAAATTCAAAGGGTAATCCAATCTGACAAGCACGAATGATTTGCGACAATTGTCAATCATGTACCTACTTACAAATAAATCTGAGATGCGAATAATTACCTAAATACTTATGCTAATTCTCGCACGTGGTGCTATTAGAAAGTTGGAAGAAAATAGTGGGTTGTTCTGAGTGATGGACAGCTGATAGCGGAGTGCGGACATGTCCTCGATGACAACGGGGCGGTGTCGGCGGCGGACGCGGCACCGGCGCGCGGCGGACGCACGGTAGCAGCGCGGCTCATAAACAAACGCTCCTGTTTGACAGATAACATCAGCGACCGCGCGCCGACGATTGTCAGTGACCCATTCTATTGTGACAGCCACGAACTGTGCCAAAAAGAAAAGTCATTACAATTAACCGGTTACATTTTTAGTTCACTTACCTATCAGTTGAGACGAACTAAGGTGTTCATCAATGTGCATGGATGGTGCTCTCATTCAGGCGTCGAGAACATTCGGTATAGAACCTACAGTACAGTACGTGTACAGTAGGTACACTATACAGACAAATCAGTTAGTACACTCAATTAGATATACAATGCAGGTACCTACCTATTTGTATTTAGGTACCCACGTGTGTAAAAATCGACTAACATTAACATTGTTATTACATACTGTCAGTACCTATATTTGTGTTAATTAATTATAATTTAAAAACTGTATCGATAATGAAACGACTTTCGTTACTGACTGTAGGAACCTCTACCTGTGTACCTTTGATGAATGAGAGCATTTAAGAAAATCCTTTTAACCGGATTAAATCGTCGTGTCTTCAGGTTTGATTGAGGAAACTTCCTTACTTTTTTCTTTTATTGCAAAATCTTTGTTTGTCGAAGATCGAGTAAAGATGAAGATTATTACGGGATTTTCAAAATGATTCACTAATAACTTGTTACTACTTTGTATAACTGTAAATTGCATTCCTTAGATGGAAAAACAAAAGAGGAAGTTGCAATTTCGGGACTGTAAGAAAACGGGAACGTTATTTTTATTTTAGAGGGTAAATAGATAAACTGTTTTCGCAATGGTGGATCGGATTTTGAGAGCAAATCTGCTTCAGAGAATGTCTTTTAAGGGTTGTTACAGGCAGTCTAGATAAGCCTAGAAAGTCAATCACACACAGTGCACACAAAGCCGAGACAGATGCAGCCGGATTTATAATAAGTAGTCTTAAATCGAAGAATTTCGGAAAAGGCAGGATTAAATACAACACGTCTGCATTAGGTATAATGTTGGGCTCATAAAACAGTTTCGTTAGTGCCAGTATCGCTACTCAGTGCTACGCCTGACACTCGGATCCAGGAGCAAAAAACAAAGCCTTAATTAACCATTATTATAAAAACAATGCAGCATTTAATAGCGTCGTGAATTAAAAGGCTCCGTTAGCCTGTTATTTATGAATTGATCGACTTCTGTCCGGTGACGAAAGCAGACCACTTCGTGATCAACGGTGCTCCAAAATCAATGCTAAACACAGTTGTCCCAAGCTTATCTTTACGACTGGATTGTATGGGTACCCACTTACAGCGGAATTTTAATTCGTCATGAATTCTTTGTGTCTTATCTGACCTATTGAGACTGCATCAAAATATTTTTGGTATCTAATGAGTTTAAATTGCGGTTTAAGGTATTGTGAAGTGTGGTGGGTAACTACTAACTGGGTGGGATTGAATCATTTGAAAATGTATAAAACATTTAGAAAATATGTTCCATACCTTTTTATTCATGAATAAACCTGAAGAGTGAGTTTGTTTGTTTGAACGCGCTAATCTCTGTAACTGCAAGTCGGATTTGTAAAATTCTTTTTGCATTTGATAGCCCAATTCTTGAGGAAGGCTATTTCACGTTAGGACTTTTAGATTCACAGCAAAAAGAAAAAAAGTAAGAAAGTTTACTAAACGAAAACGAACTAATAGCGCGGGCTGGCGATGCGATGCGACGCGGTGGGTCGGAGGAATAAGAAATTTCATGTGGACACAGTCGCGGGCAGAACCTAGTCATTACTAATAGTCATGAATACTAAAGTGCCATCATCACTGTACTGTCCAAAAATAAATTGCATACTCGACACTACCCATAACAGCTGGGTACCTATATACTTACTATGTAAAAGTCACGTAAACATCGCGTAGAAAACAAAGTTGTTTCGAAGTCAAACGCGCAAAATGTTGTTTATTGCGGAGCCGGCACTCGATAGGCTAATAACCTGTCGACACTTACGAGTTACGCGTAGTCGTGACCTCTGACCTATCATTCATTGCTTTTACTGTCGCTAGTCGCTACCGACCGGTAGCGTACAAGGCATTGGTTCAATACATAATATTATCTACTTAAGACAATTTAGAATGACAATGTTTTTTTTATCAGAAAACTAATCTGTAATATTTAATTACAGAATGTGTTCCAATTCAATATTTCATCATGATGAATTAAATTAATAACGTAATCTTAAATCAAATTATTTTTAAATTAGTTTCTTTTGCTAATATACTTATATTTAAATAATTACTTGTGACATTCAATAGAACTATAACTAATTAAATGGAATATAAAAATAAAAAATAAACCCATGGTACGACGAGGATGGGATTCGAACCCACGCGTGCAGAGCACATTGGATTAGCAGTCCAACGCCTTAACCTCTCGGCCACCTCGTCTTCTGCTTTTACACACAAATATATAGTCCAAAGTCGTATATCTGTACGACATCTCTTAATACTTCCGTTATGAATTAATATTTCATTCTTCCCACCAATAATGAAAATTGTGATGAAAACCTGAAAAAAAAAACAACAGAAATGTTAAATACGCCTACTATACCTATTGGTATTCTATTAACATCGGCACAGCACAATGCCGTGCCGTATTCCCAAAGTACATATTTTATGGCCCTAGACTATATTATTGCTGATCATATGATATCCGGACAGGGTCCTTATCTTTATTGCCTTTCTATCTTTGTTCATGTTTGCCTTCTATCTATATGTCAATTTAAAATCAAAATATACGCATATAAGATGGAATCAATTGTATGGCAATTGTTTACTTTGTTCGTTATCTGCACTTCCGGAGACGTTCAAGATCATTAGTATTAAATACTTATAATTATGTGAGCTCTAAGTTTGGTAGCAGTAATGAGACACATATTAGAAACATTTATTCAGATTAACTATTAAATATTTTTTCAGAGTTCTTTGTTTATTAATGACGTGGTGTCAACAACAAAGTATTTTTTCTTTAATAATTAAAACACCTTTTATGATTAAATATTAACTTGTTAGGTAGGTATTATCTACCTACTCACCTATCAATCCATTCCAATCTCGCTGTATTCAATTAATCAATTAAGTATTGGTTCGATCGATTTCATTGGAATGGAACTATTAATAATGACCAGGGGTAGGCACGTGAGCACGTCCGTGTCAGAAGTCTTGAAAAGCGGTGGATGCGTGGCTTTTGTAATGTGTCCACATTCTCGTTGGCTACGCACGTAGCACTGCCCTCCCGAATATTTTCTCGTAGGTGACAGAAAAAATCAAAGAAGTAATATTGTGTCGGGGGTTGTTCGCGCACGGTCAACAATTTACATTCCTCACGACTTGAGGTCGGCATGCCGGGGTCGGGTCGATTTCTACATGTAAAGGATCATAAAAAATCGTGACAAAAAAAATCATTAGGAATTTACAGAAACCTGCGTGGTTCACGAAATGATTGTTAAACTGACCATAGGAATTTTTGAGGAAATGAGTATAAATCTTCAATTCCCGAGAGGTTGTTCGGTTGTTCTAATCAGATGAGGGCACGAGTTAAACAAATAGCAGGCAGGAAAGGGGCGGCTGCGGCGCGGGCGCCGGGCGAGCGGCCGGGCAGGATCAGGGGTCACGCAGCGTGCAGCGGCTGCCCGATTAGTTAGTGGTTTAGTACGACGTCGTGCACCCTCCAGCTGACTACTGGACGTACCTGACTACTGATAGATTGCACTAGTCGTAGAAACGACACATTCGTTTAAACGGACAATGGTTGAATCACAGCGGTAACTGTTGTCGGTAATTGTTGTTGAGCATTCTTGTTCGTAAGATAATTAAGACGGCTTGCGGCATCTATTTATTAGGCTTTTTAAGTAGTTGGATTTCCGGTATTGTAATGATTTTATGCTAGTGGAGTTATAAAAATAAAGTAATCACGCATTATTAAGTTTAGTAATAATTCATAATTAGGTATTTTAATTGTTGTCTAATAACTTTTAAAATAGCATTGCTTTAAAAAATAATAATTATGTAATACTTGTTATATACGTAATCCAACCTAGTTTTGATGTTGATAAGCAATAGCATATATTAAGTAGCTAGGTAGGTCCAAATGTAAAATCATTTTATTAGAAACTCGTCCGATTCTTTTGACAACGTGTTTTTAATATCGTACAGTACCGCGATCCCGATACCGGTCAGAAAGCGGTTACATCAGGCTATTGTCTCAGTTTATTGACTTTGCTCAGATAAGTGAGCTATTAGCCTGCGATCGGCTCTCGACAAATTTGGCAATACATTCAGACCCTGCGCTTCGTGCAGGATTAATGACAAGATGTCGCAGTAGCGGCCTCAGGCACTGTCACTTAGTAAGGCCGTTGCTACAACTGCATTCTTGATTTTTATTGATTTTGAGAAGGGTCATTGAAGTTTATTGAATGAAACATTGCTTTTATGAACTACTTTAACTTTCAACATAAATTTCAATTCATGACGCTCATGATCTTTTTACTTTTCAGTGTAGGTACCTATCTACTACTTATCTGAATACAATAATTAAAAATTATTTTACAAGAAAATATTAAATAATATACCACCCCATGCACTTGCGTCAGCCTCGATTTATTTAAGAATTTGTGATCTACCTATGATGAATGATCAATAAATTTTACAGGGTAGCAGGAACATTGGCACCTTTCTCACCTCCAAAAACTCAAAATATTATAAAACTACAGAAAATCTATGAAACTGTGTAAAAAAAACAACTAAATCACACTAATACTATAAAGGCGAAAGTTTGTGTGTGTGTATTTATGTTTGTTACTTTTTCACGCTCAAACCTGACACCCTGGATTAACATATACTTAGGCTACTATTTATCCCGATATTCCAACGGGATCGACACCGCGGGGCGCAGCTAGTGTATAATAAAGTCGTTTGCGACTAATTACAATACAGCATTTAAGTTATTATTATTTCCTAAAAAATGATAATGGTGAGACGCACGAGTGGGCGACATGGGGATCGAACTCGCGACCTCGCGCACGGAAGTCGCACCTACTTACGTTGGACCAATCTCAATGAAGTAGCCTTACGCAATTTAAAGACCACATGCTCACAACCAGTACGCGGTGTATTGTTTGAACAATAATTATAATGTTTGTGTGTTGATCGTTTTAATTACTAAACACATTTTAATTGATCTTACGTAATACCTAGTGTCTATTCACCATCACTGTGTCAAAAATATGCGGTGGTTTGGCATAAGTAAGTATTTGGTAAATTGAGATTAACAAAAATACTAGTTATGAGAAAACAGCAGTAAACTGATGGTTCTACGGTTCAATAAACAAAAAAAAAAACACAACTTGCCTGCGATGCCCGACCATTCACATACTAAAACAAAATACTTATACCAAATTTTATAAAAATTGTTTTTTTTTTTTTTAATAATGTCAACATAGTAACAGTTTCAGTAAGTGCCTACTGTAAAGTGCGCGCAATAGCTCAGTCAGTTGTCATACATTTTTTGACCCACAAGTACAATAGGTACCCGTTATATGCTCACTCATTACTGCCATAATTGAACTTCAAAGTAAATAAGTACTTACAATTACATGTTTTATTTTGTAAATAAAACGTCTTGTTTGTAAAAGATATTATTACCTACTAATATCTGTTCAAGTAGCAGACGCCAGCGGGTGCGCCAAAGTTCACCTAAATTTTCAACTCCGATAATTGGAAATCCGAAAATGTTCTTCCTAACATTTTTCATCCTAACAATCACAATGACTAACTACCATAGATCGGAATAGGTAGAGCTGTTTTATGTACTTGCTTAGAATAATTGGTTGGTTAGAATAATATGGATATTCCCCGAGTCCCGGGATTTGGTTTTTAAGTAGTAAAATCATAAAAACTATTCACGCCTTCGGGACTAATGAAAGATTACACTTCCTTTCTGATGGGTAAATATAAGAAGGACGGGATTAAGGATAGTATAATAAATATATAAACTTGATTAATTAAACCACACATTTTTTACGTAACTATGGTGCCGATTTTCTTGTCACAAGTGCCTCTAAACTAGACCAAAAATCACTAAAATTTAATTTATTCCTGTCAAGCGACGATTTCCCATTCTGAAATTTACTAAAGTGACGCAACTTAACTATATTTTAGTTTGACAGCACTAAGATGGCACTGAGTTATTAATCTATTGAAGATGGCAATTTTGCTATTCTGAATTTCACGTTTTTCACCAAAAATTTTGATTGTCTAACTAAATCGAACTAAATCTGACTATTTTTAATCGCGATTAAAAAGGTGTGGAATAAAATTAGTTGTCATGAATAGAAATTCACACCAACACCTCGACTTCAGGTGCAAAAACAGTACTGTCTGTATTTTTTTTTTCTTTTGCTTATATCTCGAAAATGGTGTGTCCTATCGCAAAAATAATGAAAATTTCGACCCCCTTTATGAAACCCATAAACTCCTAAAACTCAACATGTAGGTATAAATTTTTCATATTTTCCATACAAAAAGTGAAAAATTCCTTAAAAACACGTCAAGGCTGCCCCCTCCGGGCCTGCGGCTCTAAAAAACCATTCACGGGGTAGGGAAAATAAGTACCACGTGTCGACGAGTCGCGATTGTCAAATTCGATTTTTGTTGCATCAAAATTATTTTTAAATTTAGATTTTTTTATGCAGAATAGCTGTAAGATTCCCGTAGCAAAAAGTAAGGAATTTTAGTGATAGTTTAGTTAGTTTAGTTCGGTGTACAAGAGAATCGGCACCAATTTCTTATTCAAGAATCAACAATCATTTAAAAAAATTTATTCTGAAGTTGTACAAAAACATATTACCATACAAATTATTTGTTCCTCAGTAAAATCAAAACATTATCAAATAAAAAAAATTGTATTTACAATAAAATCTTAATTAAAATAATCAATACGCTTCAACAATAATTCACTTATTTAAACTAAAAATGTCATTGATCTGGTTCGTCTTCAGCTTCACTAGAAGTACTGAGTATGACCAGAGTTAAAATAAATCACCATTATTTTTTCTAAATTATCTAATTTTAATCTATTTCTTTTTACTTCTAACACCCATTTATATGTGGAAAACGAGCGTTCAACATCTGTTGATGTTAGTGAAGCGAATTTATATGACAAAAATCCCGTAGTATCAATCGGAATCCCGTGGAATATCCATATTAACATCAATGCTTGCGGTCAATGAACCTAAATAGCTCTACCTATTCCGATCACTGCTAACTACTCTGTCTATAATGTTCATAATTCCGAATCATTCAACTTCATAATGTCAGTAGCAATAAACATCTATTATACTTTTATTTGTTTTCCTATATTTTCTCAACATAACCATCTTTTACACTATTATTCAAAGTCTTATCTTTTTTGTTTAGATCGTCGACATAGGATGCAAAAACGAACGAACGGCACCCCGAGGTTCGGTTTGGTTAGGTTACTTTAAACCCTTTACACAGAAATAGGGGCCTCGCGAAGCGGGGCTCCGTCGACATAGGATGAAAAAGAAAGTGTTTATCATATTAGACTAAATAGGTTTTATGTCTATTGAGTGGTATATCAAACGATTTTATATTAATTGTCTGTTATTCTTATAGAAATTAGTTACATTAAAATTATATCAATCGTTTATTATATCAACTGATCATTACATCAAATAAAATTATAGGTTCAGTTGTTATATCTTGTAAATATTAGAGGTTTTGTAATTATATCATATATTACTTACTTACCCGTGTAAACTCCCAGGCCATGAAAATATTATGGTTATGGTAGTTATGTTTAGGGATAAAAGCGTTATGATAAAAAACAGTAGGAGTTTAAAATATTTACATTAATGATATTATTAATTACAATTTTCGGAAACATGAGTGTTATGAACATCGCCGGTAGCACTACAAATAGTATGAATGAAAACATTAGGATGAAACATTTTAGGAAGAGTGATCATTTGGATTACAAATCGTTAGGAAGAACAATTTCGGGTAAAAAACTTTAGTTGAGCCAATATGGACCCGACGCCAGCACATCAAGCTAATCGAAACTGTAAAATTTTCGCAATCAACATTGAACCTTATTCTTTGGGGATAAAGTTGAAAATCTATTAAAGAAATTTGACAGATTGTAGTAGCTTGATGTGCTAGCGTCTGTACCTAGGTAACAATGCTAAAGTATGTACCGCCAAAAGAAATTTTAATTATTTTTTTATTTCCTATTTCTTTTTTTATTTGTCCTGTCCTTTGCTCTCACATAAAAGGATAATTAGTCGTAATAATCGAAATCGGTTTGTTGCGAAATTTTTCTTTCATTCGGTTTTTTAATCTCAGACAACGAACAAGGAAAAGAAGTTGAAAACTAATATTAATTACATAAGTATCTACCTATGTAGGTAAACTGTATTTAAACTGATTATTTCCGCGGGACATTATAAGAACGATGCTACAAATGTTTGTAAGCATGTGTTATTCGTTATATGGCAGCATACCAAACGAATGAATAAAATCATTAAAAAACATCTAAAACAACTCTAGCAAAAAGACTGCTCCAGGTGAGGCTCGAACTCACAACCCCGGCATTGCTCACGAACACTGTCTTATAAGTACCGTGCGCTAACCAATTGCGCCACTGGAGCGATGGTCGGGCTGTCCAAATTACAATATGGTTGCCCCATGCCCCCTCCTCCCTTCCCCTCGACCCTTGCAACTCCATCCATTCATGAGGAAATGAGTGACTGAGAATTGCGTCATAATTTATGTAAATTATTTTATTTTATTTTCGTTAGTAACGTATCATGGTGTTTTCACACTTGTTTGATAAATTGCTATATCCAGCAATGTTAATAGTTGCCGATAGAATCACCTCGCGCCGTAGAATCATTTCGTTATCTTATGACTATGTACTATGTGCTCATATCAGTCATTCCGTATACGTTATTACTGTTAATTGTTAGCATTTTTATCAAATTAACCTATTGTTGTTATGCGATACAGTAGTTAAATGACTTAGGCATGTATTTAGAAAATTATTGTTAATAGTTTGTTTTGCATGTTACCTACCTCTTAGCAAATTAATAAAGGAAGGATATTAAGCTATGATTTGGAGTTAATTACACTAAACTAAACTTAATTAAGTTAAACATTTAGTTAAATGCATTAATTGCTGCTATTAGGGTTCCGTAACCAAAGAATGCCGACTCTACTATCAAGCTTATTCCTCTATGTCTGTCATAGTTGAAATTTTTGCAAACTGCATTGTTCTTTTGGCCTCTATCATAGTAAAAAGAAGATAGTAAGTAAATAGTTTGTGATCCGGAACCCATAGGGCACTAGTCCGACTCGCACTTGGCTGGTTTTATAAACTCCACGTTTTAATGCTAATAAAGTAAGTAATAAGCGTTATCTTAGTAGGCAGCCCCTACAGCATGAGGAAGCTGAATGGCTTAACTGTGCCACCTGTGATCTTCGACAACTCAGTCATCCCGTTTAGCTCTGATGTTAAGAATCTTGGTCTGCATGTCGACACTTGTCTTGACTGGCGAAAGCAGGTTACGACTGTAAGTCAGAAAGTCACCGGAACGTTGCGGTCGCTCTACCGATTGAAAAACCTTCTCCCTTCACACATAAAGGCAATGCTTGTACAGTCCCTAATATTTCCCATAATTGACTATGGTGATGTGTGTTACTATGACCTGAATGCAGATCTCCTCAATAAACTTGACCGTCTTCTCAATAACTGCATTCGATTCGTTTTCAATCTTCGTAAGTATGACCATGTTTCCGAGCACCGGCGGCTTTTAAAATGGTTACCCATTCGCCAGCGCAGAGAGTTGAGGGCGCTGACTACGTTGTTCTCTATTCTTGACAAACCCACTGCTCCTTCTTACATGACTTCCCAAATTCAATATTTATGCTCTGCCCATGCTAAAAATCTTCGTTCCACCAACAATCGCCTTCTACGATGTCCTTCTCACCGTTCTGGTTTCATTCATTCTTCTTTCTTTGTCCAGGCGGTCTTTCTATGGAATGCGCTCCCTCTGAACATCAGGACGGCAACCAGTCGGTTATCTTTTAAAGTGAAGGCACGTGAACATATTCGGCAGAAGTTGGCTGTAACATCCCAGCACTGATTTGCTGGATTCGTTTTCTCCTCTACCGATCATTTCTCCCCTGAGAGTTCATGTGGTTTATATGTATGTATCTATGTATATATTCTTGTATTTTATAGTCATTTCCAAGCTAGTTATTCTGTATGTTGCACCTGCCATGTTTTGTCTCTGCATCACCCTAAGGTTGACTGGTAGAAAATGCCTCAGGCATTAAGTCCGCCTTTGTACAGTATTTTTTTTACTTGTGCATAAAGTTTTAATAAATAAATAAATATTATTATGTAAGAAGCAATTCCCGTATTAAAAACGGTCGCATTCTAATGTCAATCTCAATCTGTTAAAAATACTTCTAATTTACCTACGGTCTGCATTTTTGTAAATTTTTTGACATTATTTGTGGGTGAGATGAGAAGGCAACTAGATTACGAAAATTTGAAATACGGGAACTGGCCTTCTGATCTAGGTAACTGTACAGATCATACAGATCATTACAATTATTAAGAGATTTTGGCGCCTAGCTTTTATTCATGTCAATTTGAAAACCAAAATAAAATAAACAATAAAAATGTATTAAAAACCGTCTTCACAAACAACATAGCAATTTATTTAATTATAATTTCATGTTATGTTATTATGTTAAATAATATTATGGAAGTCAAAGGCACACAGCCTGATACTTTTTATATAGTTTTGGTTTTTTATCACAGCCTTTTTTAATAAAATAAAATTATAAAGATCACTAAAATTAATAATTAACTAAATTAAGTAACAAAAAGAAATGTAGGTAAGTTTTTAAAATTTGCAAATTCTCAAACATTGACGATTGATGTCGCAATCATGTTCGCCTATGATTCACGTGTTTACGTAGGGAATATGACTTGCACTGTTCAGACGGGACGGGAGTGCTACCGGAATTTCACCCGTAACATTTTCTACTCCCTCAGTGAGTAATTCCCACTAAGTATCTTACGCATCACCTTGCGGGGCTTGTGGCTAAGAAATAACAGCTGCACGGTTCGATCAATCAGGTTAAGCTACGCTTGCTCCGTAGATGGGTGACCATCTTTACATACCAAGACCTCTCCGTGTCTCGGAAAGCACGTAAAGCCATTGGTCCCGGCTGTCATTCATGGATCTTTGACAGTCGTTACGGGTCGTCAGAAGCCCGAATATCTGACAGCCAGTTTTACCAAGGGATATCGTATTACCCAATAGCACAGAATACTTAAAGTATACTACGTACCAATAGCTTAGTTGTGGAGGTCAGATAGGCAGTCGCTCCATGTAAAATACTGGTATTCAGCTGCATCCGGTTAGACTGGAAGCCGTCCCCAACATAGTTGGGAAAAGGCTAGGAAGATGATATCTTACGCATCATCTTTTGGACTGTACTAGATAAGTACGTATTTGCACATTTATTTTTATTATCGTTATATCAATGTTAAGTTAAAGAGAACTGATAATATATAATACCTGCCTATTTCATTGAACTGTTTAACTTGTAACGAGTAGCTTCGGTAGTTGTTGGTGGCTGGCAGCGGTCAGGCTGCGCCGGTGTACCTACACCCGCGCTTGCGGCCATTCGATTAGCGCACTACAATGATATGTTAATGGCCTATCGAGAAATATAGTTTATTGTTCATAGACCTCAACCGCGCATCCTGCTACGGCTGCTACCAACTCGGCGCAACTTCAACATCGCTGCAGGCGCAATTAATGATTTGTATTACCTATAATTATTTTGTTTGGTGGTGTGCGGGTAAGCGTAGGTACCTATGCATATTATGTGGTGAATAATAGATAATGAAGTGAAATTTGGCAAGGCCAGGGTAAAATACTAGAAGAGATTTGGTGGATGGATCAGCAGTTTGATGGTAGCGGAATAGTAGACAAGACGAGGGAGCAGGAATTAAAGACGTTGTTCTACAAGAAGGATTTACGATATCAACATCTTGCCACTGAACTGACACATGACGCGAATGCTATTAGCACACTGTGATGCAAGGCAGAACTACTGACAAGACTACTACAGAACATCTTCTTAAAGCTGACAGTACGGCCTAGTCGACCAGTATGGCCCAAACTAGCTGGTCTTTGACGGCAGTGACTTTATTCGCATATACGAAGTGATTCAAGTTAGACCAGTGAATAGTAGGCTCCGTCGCACCTGAGAGTGAGCCTTTACAGTATGGGCAGTACAGCAGAAGGAAATAGGTACCTAATGCTGCGTTATAGTTAAAGAAATAGGGACCTACTTAATGTTAAACGCCCCAAAAGAGAATTTGTATGTCATCAACAAAAGGCAAGGGTCATAAACTATCGCAAATTAAATTAAAGCTCAGATAGGCGCATGTAACGCAATTCAAGCAAGAGTTGCGTCGTACTACGGTACGACTTACGAGGCGGGCTAATGGTATTGAGTAGAAATATCGAGCGGCGGCAAACTGACTGATCAGACCGATTGAGCAGGACAATTGCCCTTAATGAAAGTAATTAACACGACGCGATCGGCCGGCATCGATAGCGAGCCGCCATGCCACGCTGCGCCAGCGCAACCGACCGCGCAGTCAGACACCACAATATGCGCCTAAATCAACCTACACACGCTCCGATTTAATTAGAAAATAAATCACTCTTCTATTACACCCAATTCACTCGGTATAAGGATGCAGAACATCTGTACCTGGACCTCCGCGATGACATGTGAAAGTTACGACTCGGCTGTCTCACTACCTTACTTATTACTTATCTATTATATATTATTGATTTTTCTCCCACAGTAAGGTGCGTGTGTCTCAACGCAATTTTGATTCACCAACAGGTAGTTCGGCTGTGGAATATTTTTTCTGTGTTCATTCAAGCCGTTCAAATACCCAAAATCAGCTGACTCAGGTAAACATAATATTCCGCAAAGAGAATCGGTTTGTAAAGACGACTTGGATCACCGTCTGACTGCGTGAGAAAGTATATTACTGGTATACACGCCAAACGTGAAACATAATTATGTATTCTGCCAAAAATGGACCAGATTCTCACTGATCGATTTAACTTTGAACATTATTATTACTATTGGTTTCGATATGATACCCTTTTTTTCTGCGGTCGAGGTGCAGAAAATTTGGAGCATGCTATAAACTATAGAGAACTCACACAACACTGACACAGTATAATATACAGTAGAACATCTTCATACAAACGTGCCGCTCTCGGTTTGAATGTGTGCGTGCGCGCCGCGCGCCATGTCGGCACGCGATTTCACGCACACGCTAGCATAATATATGAGGGAATAAGGTGGCGGCAGTGCGGGCTGTGCAGCGCGACTGTGAGCACGCGCGTACGCTACATGACCGCTTGCGTTCGTCAACTCTCGCCGGCGGCGGCCACTTAAATTACGAGTATCATGACTTCAAAAAGGGGAAAAAAATATTGTAGTGTTTTCGGGTGCCTCAATAATGATTTCGCAAACCCGGACTTATCATTCTTCATAGTTCCTACTCAACCAGAAATGTAAGTACCTACTTATACTTAAATATTATTAGAAAATGTGGTATTGTATTGTTTATTTCACAGTTTATTTGCTTTATGAAGAGCGTAGCCGAGTCGCATTTTTCCATATAAATGTATTCCCAAATTTACTTTCTGAATACTATGTTTAGAGCTAAAGTTTATTTTAAGAAGTCTAGTTTTTAACCGACTTCTAAAAAAGGAGGAGGTTCTCAATTCGAATGTTTGTATTTTTTTTTTTTATGTTTGTTCCCGCATAACTCCGTTGCTTGCCAACCGATTTGAAAAATTCTTTTTTTGTTGGAAAGGGTATACCTACTTCCCAAATGGTCCCATGAAAATTTTATCGAAATCGGACAAGCGGTTTTTGAAAAATCAACAACAATCTTAAAATTTATCTACATTGTCTACATTAACGATCTTTTTGTTTACTTTTTTGTGGGGTAGGTACAACTAAAAATTGAAAAATAAAAACTTTTTTACAAAAAAAAAACAACCGACTTCAAAAAAAATACACTACAAAGTGATAAATAACTTTAATTTCGGAAGTCGGTGTCAAAAAACGAAAATGCGGAACCAACGACACCGACTTCCGAAATTAAAGTTATTTATCACTTTGTAGTGTTTTTTTTTTTTTAAGTCGGTTGTTTTTTTTTTGTAAAAAAGTTTTTATATTATAAAACAGAGGATTGAGTACGAAACATCGTTTAGGTAAACGTATTTGTCGCGTATAGTTGTAATAAGGGCAATTTCACAATAATTAATATTGCAAATTAATTACTATTGAAATTATTATTTTTTCTATTGTCTGATGTGTTGTTCAATCCAAATATGGTGTCTTAATCATAATATTACCTTAACAAAATTACAGTAACATGTGACCGACTAACGCTTAGGGTTGCTTTACGTCGACGTTAATCAACGAGCGTGTAATTTAAGTGTAGAATCTAGATACACCCATTACAGGAATTACGGCAAAGATCGAAATTTACTCATGATCCCACCTGATGATTTTGTCGATAATGTAGAAAGGATGGAGCAGGTGTTTCGCAAAGCGTTCGAAAAGGACCACATCAACATTAAAATTGGCCGGTCAATTTACGATCAACTGAATGATATAGAATTTAAGATGCCCTGTCCATGCTTTCCCAAAAGCTTTACAAAAACTTTACATAAGAATGAGAATTTACTTTACATTAACAAATAATAATAAAGCGTTCCGGACGTGCAGAAACAGGAGAAAAATTTTCTCGGTATCAAATTTGTAACTTAGTATAATAAATGTTATGTGAATAAAGGCTTTTTATTTTTACTAAATTTATAAATTGGTAAAATATTCAATCATAATATGCTTTTTATTTCATAAATTTAGATCAAGTGCTGCTTGTTCGAAAATATTAACTAAAAGTAAAAGTGACAACCCTGGGGATCAACGCAAGAGTAGGCTAATAACTCGGCGGGCGGCCTTAGATAACTTACTGTATATTATACTGTGACACTGAGTTTCTATCTGTACTGGGAAAAAACGCGTGGGTATTCCACATTCAAAACCACAGCACCTATCTACTTGTACTTAATCTTGAAGGTTAATCCATATTATTGTTGACACAAACGTTATATAATTCGTGGAATATGAACGGGCAAGCAACACTAACCCACCTTTGTTTGCTCACATTTTCCAATATCAAGATGTGTGTAGATCAAGGTTACGGCTGCATTTATCTTTTATGGGCACTGTAAATCAAGAACAAATTTATCGATAAAATGGTATAAAGCTAACAGTGCGACTTGTTGATCTGTTTGTTTATGATATTCTACAGATATCTATGCATATGTAAATACAAAATAAAATAAATATTAACCATATCCCGGCCGAATTATTCAAGGTTAAGTCGTTATTTAAAGTAGGTATGGATAGATACCATGAAATCTATGTTAAGGAATCAGTAAGTAGGTTAGGTGCGATGTTTGTCGAATTAATATTGTAGGATGGTTCTGTAAATATTTTGTGTGGAAGTAAGTGCGAAAGAATTAAAGTTAAGAGCGCAGGCGAGTCGTGTGGAAGTGTCGGGTTTAAATGGGCCATCGGTATGCGACAACGCCCTGCCCGCAATGTGTTGACCAGCACTTTATCAAGGTTACCGCCAGCACGTGACGCGCACTACAAAAATATAATATTATGGAACTGCAAATTACATCCCAAAATGTCACGTGTGACAACTCAAGATACAATTATGATATAATAGGTGCAACTGTGCAATGCAGATAGTAATTTTCATAACAATGCATGTTATGCTACTACGACTTAGTAAGCAATGTGGCACTCTCCAATTTCACGTAGTAGGTACTTAAGTACCTATTTACTATATTAGTTTGCGGTTAAACGCCGCTTAAGTTGCTATGCTTCTTTATTATGATTTTACAAATACATATAGGTATTGTTTAGGTTATTAAACAGATATTTAACTTGAAAAGTGTCGGTGTTTTGGTCGGCCGTCTAATCGGAGAGAGTTTCGATAAGGACGCACCTATTCATTAAAATCAAATGTCGTCCATCTACATATAAATAAGTATGATCAATAAGACAATCTCCATATCCATCGTCGAGGCACGGTCATATCGTCAATGTGAACGAACGAGACAATAAAAATAAGATCGAGTTCGACCAGCAAATATAAAAGAATTCCACGGCGAACGATGAATGAATCGGGCATCATTCTCAAACGAGCATGTAGTTCGTTTTGTTTGATTGTATGTCCGTAATGAAAAAGCGCGTCTGGGCTCAGGTGCACACCTGTTGAGGCGCCGAGGCCGTGGGATACGGGCATACGGCTCATGCAGGTAAGGAGACGTGCAAAAACCGACCTATTGTACTTACGATCTGTAGTGCCGAATATCTAGACAGTGTGTGTACTAGGTAGGTACTTACTTAGTCGGTACGTACTATTTATATTTTGGCACTTACCTACTTTTTTTTACAACTGGCTACCTATTACGATAAAAAAAAGTAAGTAGTTAAAAAAAGAACTAACGTTTTTATCACGCACTAAGAATAATAAAAAGTAATTTAAAAAATTAAAAACCCGACTGCAACCTTATACTAAAACTAACTGAAAAGCTAAAAACAAGCCCATTTTAAATTAAATAAAAGTGTGAAGCAGTCGGGGCCCATAACATTATTATAGTTTCCTACTCAAATGGGTTCCGCCTGCTTCTAACTTTTATTTAATATAAAATGGGCTTGTTTTAGCTTTTCATTTAGTTTTAGTATAACGTTGCAGTCGGGTTTTTTAATTTTTTTAGGTATTTTTTTTTTATTTCCAGCTTTTTAGTTTACAAATGTGAAAGATTTCGCAGACGATTTAGTTCTTGGTACGTGTTTTTTACGATTTGTCACTTTGAATTACTTTTAACCATATAAGTTGTATAGGTATATATTTTTGAAATCACCTTTTAAAACCCTTTATTTTGATACCCCACTCGATAGGTTTAGAGCAAAAAAAATTTTTTTGAAGGCATAATATGGCGCCAAAAATCCACCATTTTGGTTTTTTTTATTTTGATATACCCAGTGTCACTCAAATTAAATACGAATCTAACGACACCTCTCAAGCTAAAATCCATCGAGCCGTTCAGGTCGCAGAGCGTGCCAAACAATTATGCATACAAACATACATACATACTCTCGAAAAAGATAATCCTCCTTCTGGCGCAGTCGGGTAAAAATAATTATATTGGCTTGCATTAGTTACGATATAAGTACCTATACAGCTTGTCACTTTTTTTTATCCAATGTTAGTTTTTTTTATTAACTATCTATTTTTATTTTTTAGTCTAATAAGTTTAAGGTCGACGAAGTTATGACTTGAGCGATTTACTAGGAGCCACTAGAAAGTTCCACAATCCACCTCCTGGCTCCTTCGTCAGACACTCGTTACCAAGCCCAATCTATTGGACTCGTCAAAACGAATCACATGAGCCCAATCTCGAAGGATTTACTATTAGCCACTGAAGAATTCCATTATCCACCTCCTGGCTTCATCGTCAGACCCTCGTTATCAAGACTAAGGGCCTTATCACACTTATCGGCGGGGCGGGCGCGCAGCGAATGCGTCGCGAACACGCCGCGGCTGCACAGCGAAGACGTCGCGGACGCGTGGCAAATTCGCAACGTTTCGTCGCATGTGTGTAGCAAGTTAACGACGTACAGACGCCAGCACATCAACCTACTACAATCTGTCAAATTTCTTTAATAGATTTTCAACTTTATGACTGAAGCATAAGGTTCAAAGTTGATTGCGAAAATGTGACAGTTAGGTGTAGGTTGATGTGCTGGCGTCTGTACAATACACTCAGTAACAATGGCGTTCACACACACACGCACAGTAACATTCGCGGCGAATTCGCTTCGCATGCGACGCGTGTTCGTTGCGTGCCCGCTCCGCTTTGAGGACGCTCGCAATCCGCTAGTATGATAAGGCCGTAATCTTTTGGACTCGTCCAAACAAATTATGAGTCCAAACTCGTGGAGTTTAGTAGAAGCCACTGAAGAGTTCCACCATCCACCTCCTGGCTCCATTATCCGATCAGCTCCAAGATACCAATTTATTGTATTGTCGTCGGTTCTTGATACTTGTCCAAATTTTTTCTTGAAATTGTCTTGAAAATGGTGAATATTACGTTGAGAAATTCCGTTACATAGTAGATAGATAATGTAGATAGACACAGGTCAAGCTAATAAAAACGTGTTAAAAAGACAGACAGAAGGACCCGAATTCGAATATGTATGTGGAATTGGGCGACGAAGCTGGACAAATATTGTGCTCGACATCGCTCGTTTTGGTCGCTAGCCCGAATTCTATTGGCATCCGAATGCGGGGAAACGACCAAATGTAAGAAGGCCTATGGAGCGTACCCTTACCGATATTTTAATTTAAGCTGCTTATACGTCAGACATGAGACACACATTGGCAATTAAATAAATAAGTAACTAAGCACCTACACAATAAATTACCGCAGGTATGTTAAGTGTTTTAATTGAGGACTGCTGATTACGTACCTAGCAGTTTTATTTAAAGTAAGTAGTGCTGCCTAAAAGACTTTAAACTATTTTCACTTAAATAGAAATTTGTAGTAAAAAGCCTGTGAAACCTGCGTGATATGCAGATCGTCGACAAGATTTTATTTTCTTTACCATACAGGGGCGGGACATAAAGAAAGCACGAACGCAACGCTTTATGTGTAGGCAGAGGCCCACTCAGATATGTACGTTCCGTGTTTCAATTTTTGCCCATATCTGGTAGCGGCGGTGTGCCGCCGCGTGTAGACAGATTCAGATATGCTAAGAACGTGCAGATCGGCTCGGCAGGCGCGAGCGCCGCTGCAGCGCCCGCGATGTAGGCGTGAACAGCGCGCACCGGCCGTGGCCGCTCGACCTGCAGATTTATGCACACAGCTCCCAACACTACCTGCACCCTGCGCAATGCCACATACCTACTGCATAACGCTTCAAACCCACTCACGAATTTGCTAGCCGTCTATCCCACGCACAAAGCTTCCCGGCTATACCGAATTTCTCTTTGTGGAGATATATTTTATCTCAACATTTTTTCTTACCGTGAGGCGTAAATATTCTTTTACCCTACTATTGAATAATCGGGTATGTGTGATTTAATGCGTTGTTGATTTTATCCACATTCTTCGCCGTTGTACAATACGCCGCCTGGCGCAATGCGAAATTCCATTAAGCTTTTTGAATACGAATAAAAGGAGATTTTGGAAAAAATCCGACGCTGCACTCGAACAGGTTATTGTTCAAGGTTTAAAGAGGAACAATCGCACTGTTGTGTTTCCAGTTAACCATGACAAATGGTGTTGTTTAGTTTACCTGTGGACTTCTTTGTTATTTCACTTGTTGCATAATTGTTACAAATGTGATTTGATAAAACGATCGTAGAGGTAACTTCTACTTCTTGTTTCATGATATACTTAACACCCAAGACAGATAAAAAAACATGGCTATTATAAAGCAGACTATTAAAAAAATATCACTTTGTTTATAGGGTTAGACTAGGTCAAAGTCCCCTGAATTTACGTACCTATTCATAATAATAAAAAAATATGCACAGATGAGCAATAAGTCTATGCAGCTAATGCGTTTGCGTCGTGTCATCTGCTGATTCACTATACTATATTTACTATATTCACCAAATAATAAGGTAAAACACCCAGTAGCCAGCCCTGCACCAGAAGTCAACCTTTTCAGGCTTCATTTCACTATAAATAGTACTTTTGCCTTTGCATAATTACTACCACTCAATTCTGTAACATGTTATTGTTTATTATGCAAGCTTTCCCGTGAAGCGGAAAAAAGCACGATAATTCCGACCACATACACATATTATTATTTAGGTTTGTATAAAGGATACTCTGCAGCCTTATTGCGTAACGCACTATCAATCACAATCTGAATAATTTCTGGAAGGATATTGCTAGTCCATTGCTTCGTATGTTCTAAAAATTTGTCTGTTCAGCAACGTAAATATGCATGAATTTTGTTGAACTGTCAAAATGAAAGCCATTACTACTGTAATGTCGTGGCCACACTAAACGGGAAACACGTGTGGCCACGGCATTAGTGTGTTACGCAATTTACCTCCCTGGTCTGCAAATCTAGAATTCGACCTCATAAGATGTGACAGTAAATTATAAGTCTCAAAAACACAAATACAAACATCAAAAGTGTCTAGGGATCAAGCATTTTTATGCGGATTTCTTGAGATTGAGATGTGGCTTTGTAATAAATTTATGATTTTATAAATTTATATGGATCCTTTTTGGTGCATTTCATAATTTGAATCAGGAACTGTGAATCAAATTCGAGTAAAAGATGAAAATCAGCTGTCAATATTTTCCCTATAAAAACATACAACGCATTGAAGACATTATTAGTGCTACTGTTTCCCTACTACTGATTAAAACCAACGTTATTATGGAGCGGCGACGTCATTTAAGCAGGGAAGAAATGCTCAGAGCCGTGGGAATGATAGAAGCTGGTTCCCGGCAACGTACTGTGGCTTTAGCTCTGAATACAAGTCAGAGTGTTATCAGTCGACTTTGGACACGTTACCGAAGCACTGGTACCGTGGCTGAGCGCCATGGAGGACGGTATCGCTGCACCACACGGAGACAAGACCGATACATTCAAATCTTAACTCGAAGAGCTCCAACAATAACCGCCATGATGTTAGCCGTGAGGCTTCATCACTCTTCAGGGAACTTAATTAGCGACCAAACAGTCAGAAACCGCTTGCATGAAGTGAACCTTCATTCCCGAAGACCGCTACGGGTACCACCTATAGCAATGCACAATCGTAGGATTCGATATCAATGGGCTCTTGAACACAGAAATTGGGCAGAAGAACAATGGCGTTTCGTGTGCTTTTCTGATGAGTCTCGTTTTGGTATGAGACCGGATACAAGACGTATACGATACTGGAGAACCCCTGGACGCCAACAGCGATTAAAATCCTGCCAGGAAGTCCATCCTTATAGTGGTGGAACCATCATGGTATGGGCGGGTATTTGGATCGGCGGAAGAACTGAGTTGATTTGGATCAGAGGCAACCTCAACGCTCAAATTTATGCTGAGACGATTGTATCAGACGTCATCGTTCCTCTACAAGTGCAAATCGGTCCCTTATTTCAGTTAATGCATGATAATGCACGACCGCACACCGCAAGAGTTGTAAGACAGACTCTCGCCGCAGCTAACATCAATGTCCTGCCCTGGCCTGCTCAGTCGCCAGACTTGAACCCGATTGAGCATGCATGGGATATGCTACAGAGAAGAGCTCTGCCGAATATGGAGGGTATCCAGTCGCAAGAAGACCTTTTTTTGTTGTTGCAACGAACATGGGCGGCCATTCCACAGCGTGATTTGGATGAACTCATTTTGAGTATGCCAAACCGATGTTCTTGTGTTGTTAGTGTTCGCGGTAGAAACACGGATTATTAATTGTTTAAGTTACCCAATAAAATTTTAAAGAAAACTGTTATTTCAGTCTTTTTTTCGAACTTTTGTGTTAGTGGTTCAAATGTCAAAAATCCCTTTATTAGGAAAATGGCAAATTTCTTTATTAATGCAAAGGTGACTTGGTTTATCGTTACTGTGACAAACGAAAACACTTTATTTGATGAATCCTTAAAGAAAATTTTAATTAATATCAATCAGGAGAAAAGTTATTGCAAAAATATATGTTGATCCCTAGACACTTTTGATGTGTGTAGTTTTTACAAAATTTTAAATGACTTACCGTTTTTTTTGAAGTGAAAACTTCTTTAGCGGCGTTGAACACTGTAATGGGTAAAAAATGTTAAACTCGCGTCAGGGCATCGCGTCAGGACACGTGACCGTCAGGAGAGATTCCCCCCCCCATCTCTTTCTACGGCGGCGCCTACCGAAGTGAACCAAGTGAGACACGATAATGGATGGATGGAGATGGTGATGGCGATGGCGATGGTGATGGCGATGGTGATGGCGATGGTGATAGCGATGGCGATGGAGATGGTGATGGCGATGGCGATGGTGATGGCGATGGTGATGGCGATGGTGATGGCGATCGTGATGGCGATGGTGATGGCGATGGCGATGGTGATGTGATGTGATGTGATGGTGATGGTGGACGCGGACGCGGACGCGGACGCGGACATGGATGGACAGCTGATGGCTCGACCGTCTGTGTAGTAGCCACACTGCTGTGTATTCGTAAAATTCGTGTATATAAAGTGTTTCAAAAAATGGAAATTGAACAAAGTGCATCGATTAATAGTGAAAAAAACTTAGTTATATTAATTCAATTAATAATTGATTTATTTCAACGTTAATATTCAAGTTTTCACTTCTGCCGGCACTCCCGGAGTGCAACTCGTCTTTTTTTGAAGTGAAACTTCTTTAGGCGCGCTTGACTTGGGGAGTAAACTGGCGAATGCGTTACGAAAACGTGTGATCGCGAGTAGGGAAGGTACGTAAAAAATAGCTGGAAATACCTGGTGTAAAAACCCGGTCCCGGTCGCATAAATATGCGACCGGGTTTTTACACCAGGTATTTGCTTCCAAGTACGCACACCGGGTACCGACTCAAAATACTTGCAAGACTATTAAGTATCTTATACGGCTACTCGCTCAAATACGTAGGTACTCAACCGCGTCAGTTTTCGCAAATGCGATCATGCTCCTTTTGGAACAATTTCGTATGCAAGTATTTTTTACCGACTTCACAAAAAGGAGGAGGTACTATTTTCGGCTGTTTGTATGTTTTTTTTTTTTTGTATGTTTGTTCATCGAATACTCCGCCAATTGTCGACGGATTTTCAAAATTCTTTTTTTGTTCCAAAGTAGATAGTTTTGAGGTGGTCCCACTGTCACCAAGTTAGGATCTGATGATGGGATCTTAGAGTAATCGAGGGCAACCTTTAAATTTTATAGGCTCACTTATTGTGTTTCGCATATTTTACGAAGTATCTTGTGTATTTGCGTATGGTTGTCACCATCTCAGGTAGCTGGGCTGATGATGGAAGTTACAACTCCTTAACAGTAAGAAGTTACTCGAACAGGCAAGGACTGTTTTAGTCAATTGTTTTGATGTTTGATAGGGCATTTGCCACATTTGGTCTCATGATCATCAAGTCATGACCTGATGCTGCAGTCAGGATAGTCTGCAGAGTACCTAACTCCTCGACAACTAACAGCAGATATATCGTGTTAAGGCTCATTGAAAAGGGCTCGATGTGTGGATAAACGTACTGTTAATGAGGAACACCGAAGTACATAAAGACCTGATGCTAAAGCCAGGAGCATTAGAAAAAGTACCAACCTTGAAATTACAGCACCGTAGTCGTGTTTGGGCTCATTTTAAACAGGACTAAATTTTAAGTTCAATGCAATGTTGACAAGTCTGGCCTGATGCTGCAGCCAGGATTATCAGCATCTAGTCTAAAAACATCAGGGCAGGATTTGATGATGGGATCCTGGAGAAATCGAAGGAACTCTTCAAATATTATAGGCACACCTATAGCGATTTGGGTATTTTTTATAGTAACTCGTGCATTTGCTCTCGGAAAGCACTATTTGGTGATGTGGAACTGATGATGAAGACCACAGATGGCCACCGGAACTACTCAATAATATCTAAGTATTTCACGGGTTGCGATTCGATTACTTTAATATGGTTGCTAAGCAATTTATGCTCGTCACAATGTGAATGGTGATACGGAGCTGATGGTGGATCTGGAGAACTCCTCAACAATTAACTTCCCTGTATCGGGAAAAGCAATATTTTGTTTGTAAAAGGCGATGATCACTAGGCTATTGTAACTTAGATAAATTATAAGCAGACCCACTAAAAAGCGTGAAATAGAAACTTTTTAAGAAAAAAAAAACCGACTTTCAAAAAAACACTACAAAGTGAAAAATATCTTTAATTTCGGAAGTCGGTGGCAAAAAACTAAAATAAAGATCCAAAGACACCGACTTCCGAAATTAAAGTTATTTTTCACTTTGTAAAGTTTTTTTTGGAAGTCGGTTTTTTTTTCTTAAAAAGTTTTTTTTACTTTAATGGTTTGCAAGTATTTATTTGTAAACGCGATTTTGCTCCTTATTTATTCGAAGTCATTGATCAATTTCCTATGCAAGTAGTTTTACTTCCAACGGGGCTTTTGAATACGCGATTGTATTTCTTATCTGTATGAAGTTATGGATCAGTTTTCTATGCAGATAGAAAATACTTGAAAGTATCTCGCTCCGTCGTGTCTCGACGCTCGAGTACGTAGGTACTCAAATAGTTCAACAACCGCGTTTGTTTTCGCAAATGCGATCATACTCCTTATCAGTAAGAGCACAGAATACTTAATAGTACTACGTACAGAAAAGACACTCCCTTCCTCGCCCTCATATCAGATACCGCACCTCACCCCGCACTTCGAGGTATTCGTCGCCGACTTTTTATCAAGGGCGCTCGCGAACCGCAGCGCTGTATTGCTGACACACAATTATGCGATTTAAAAGTTTTATTTGAGTTTTAATCACGATGGTTGGATATTGTGATGCTTTTCCGAATTCGTATTTACATATACTGTTTGTATGATTTCGCATTTTTAATAACATGCGATTTAATAACCCATTATTTACAGAAAAGTCATTTAAACTAAACTATTTTAGTGTTTTTATTTCATTACGAACCCGACTATATAAATAAACAATTGAACTACTTGGTCACTTCATAATAATGCACACGTTCGGGCAGCGCCGCCGCCGACGACGTTCGGTTCCCCGACACAAATTGCTTTCCGCGCCATTTTTTTTTTACGCTACTAGATTTCACGCACACATTTGCACGTATACAAACGTCATTTGTTTATGTAGTAGTAATAGGTAATTATTTTGCGAGCGTTGTATGGAGTGTCCGAGGTGTGGTAAGAGTCTACGGAACAATTTCGTATGCAAGTATTTTTACTTTAATGGTTTGTAAAAGTATTTATTTGTAAACGCGATTGTGCTCCTTATTTATAGGAATTCACGGATCAATTTCCTATGCAAGTACTTTTTACTTCCAACAGGGCTTTTGTTTGATTACGCGATTGTACTTCTTATTTGTATGAAGTTATGGATCAGTTTTCGATGCAGATAGAAAATACTTGAAAGTATCTCGAGCCCTGGTTTTAGGCCCTGGTTTCTTAAGGTGGACGTACTTGGAAGCCCTGGTACTCGATTTTGCAAGTACGACCCATGTCTAAGGGCTACGGGCGAGGCGAACGGGAGTTGAGTGGGGGATATAAGCAAGAGAAAGCAGTGCGCGCGCACATTTTCTTTCTCTCTTCCTCTCATAGCCAAATACGTTTGAAGTTTCACTTCAGTCGTGTGGTCATAAGCACACTCGTTTTTTTTTATAAAAAAAACATGTTTGGAATCAAATCCATCGTTATACGGAAGACCAGTTATTGAATGCTATGGCGGCAATTCGAGATGGTATGAATGAAAAACGCTTTAGCGTGCCACGAGGGACTTTTCAAGATTGTGCTTCATCAGCATTTCTAGAACCCCCAAGGTTCTAGAAATGCTGCGACGAATGGGTCCACTTATATGCCTATACTACACACCAACGTTGAAGATGTTATAAAAGACTGAATGATGAAGTGTGGTATCTGTTTAAAACCAACTAGATGTTCACAATATTATTTTATTAGAAAACAGGCCAAACCCATTTGTCCACAATAAGTTGTCCAGAAAAAATGCCATCATAGGTACTCCTTCATAATTAAAAAGAAATCCTGAGTTTCTTGAGAGAACGTTGGAGAATATACCCTCGGGTTGATGCAATTAGTGCCATACTCAATCAAGTATCGGTTGACTATTGGATGCGCAAAGGCTGACCTCAGTTTTAAAATGGCTGACTACTGGTGAAAACGCCTTTTTTTTTGCTTATTTTTTATTTCATATATATATTTTTTGACATTCTCGCTAAAAGGCTGACTACTTGGTGTTTTGTCCTACATACTAATGTTTTCGATAACGTAAACCAAAATTTTGCATTTCGTCAAAATATGTTGCTCACGAGACCAAAGAAACACGCGACATTAGGCTACAGTCCGCACGATACGCACGTAGGTAAATACAAAAAAAATAAGTTAACTAGATCGAAAAAAAACCGATCAAGTGCGAGTCGGACTCGCGCACCGAGAGAGTTCCAAATATATGAAATTGCTTCTTGACAAATTTCATGAATTTAGGTCAACGGGAAGTATCCTAAAGGTTTTGATTCCCTTGCGAGTGTCAAAATATGCAGCAAAAATGGAACATTAACGCCCGTATCTTTTGATTGCGTTGACTTAGAAGTTTGATGTTTACACTGCTTCAAGGGATTCCAGCCATGAGTATTTGATATTAATTTCAACTTGATAACTCGACGCGTTCCTGAGAAAAATGGTCTTGACAGACGGACAGACAGACGGACAACGAAGTGATCTTGTGACGGAACCCTAAAAATAACAAAACAGATTTATAATCACGAGCACAGAAAAGAAATACAAAGACAGGATGCAATCTAGGTAAATTGCTATTTACATGATTAAATTATTCTCAAAGATAATACAGCGATTACAAAACAGAAAAACCATTTACCTCAGAAGTCTTGAAGCAATTATTTCAAAGGAGGTAGGTAACTGTCGTGCTCTGGGACGACGATGGGTGAAACACTTGCCACTGCTTATTGCTTTAGTGATTGCAATCTTTATAAAACGGTACATGCGCGCGTCATGATGATATCGTTCACAGTTGTGTATGACCCATAACATAAAAGAGAGCAACATAAGCTTTTATTTTATCTTTGGATTCATTGTCTCCGTTGCCCTTGATATGACACAAACTTCCGTGTTTCAAATGCGATGTTGATTTGAAACGAGCATTTTATCACGTGGTCACTGATACGTCGATGCGATCGCGATGAAGACGGGGATGCGCGATAATAAAACTGTGTTAGTTGGATAACGCACGTCCGAACAACGTGCGGATGTCCTCGCCAACAGATAAGCCCCCACAACCTGTCCAAGCCTTATCGACGTACCTAAGTTCAGTCAACAGTGCCTATGCAAATAACACGTAGATACGATTTTTATTATTAAACTTAACGTACAATAACTTGATGCAACCCTGAAGTGTCAATCATATTCAGATACCTATGTTACCGATGTTTATTTTCACATGTAGATAATAAAATTCCCATTGCATTATGGTAAGAGGCAGTAAATAAACCTGTATTGTATAATTGATATCATGCAGTTATTTTGACAGTATATAAGGTACTTACTATCAAAACCAAACTTTAGTTAATTTAATACTATGTATACATAATTGCATACCTTTTTTTTTCGGGAAAACCACCACGGTGATCACCATCAGCACATAGGGGCGGTCCCGGTTCCACTACGGAACCCCCCCGTGCAACGCCTGTAAGGCACATAATTGCATACCTACTCCATATATATGTAAATGTATTTTGGAAGTCGTTATGCAGAAGTAGCACGTCCCAGTTTACTATTACATCGTAAATCGCGTCTCAATTTGTTTATAGCGGACAGCAGTTGCTGATCTCGGAGGCAGGTATTGACAATGACATTGGCTGGTTACGAATGGCCGTCCACAGCTCTGTTGTAAGCACACGGTGTATTTGGCGCGTGCTCTATTGGGCTGGCGAAAGTAACAAAGTTGTACTACAAGTAGTGGGATAAATAGATAGCATAGAAATACGCGAAGGTCGCGGTAAGTGGGTCGATGCGAGTCACTTCCGGCCGCGTGGACGGCACGTGCTCGCAGGATGCGCATGTGCGCAGTGCGCCCTTCCGTGGCGCTGCAATTATGTAACAAGCGATCCTCCCAGACTGCACTCAGCTCAGATACATTCTCGCATCTATGTAACTGCACTTTACGAGCTCACGTCGCGTTGCCCTGGTTTATGTAAGTTTACCTAAGCTGTTCGACGGTGCTGCACAATTATTTTTTAATTCCATCGATATTCATTTTAATTTATATAAGAAAAATCACCCAAGTTCGGTGGTACTTCCTCGTCGTGTCAGCGAGGTCGCACTCGATTTATTTATGTGTAAGTAAAGGTATTCTATTTTGGTTACGAAAGCGCAACATAAGAAGGAATATTTCTTTCCAGTTGTGATAAACGACGACATTCATAAAGGTGAAGAAAAAAAATTAATTCGTGAATTCCTTAAGTTATTGGCACAAAAAGGGAAAATTTAAGACGTGCCAACTCAGACAATGCGGAGTGGTGTTAATCTTGCCACGATCAATAAACTCTCTGATTACACATTCATGGAATACTTTGTGGCGTGTCCCTCCGAACCTCCGAACAGTCTGAGCCGTGTTGCGTCTGTACATACGTATGTACACGACTACCTACTTACATTGTAATGTCGTGCTATGCATATAAGCGAATGTAAGTAATTCTTTAAACGGTTATAAATGCTTCTTATTGTTTGTCGAGCCTGTTTTTTTGCTCTGAAGGTGTTTCATTTATTTCAATGCTTTTACGTGGATGGAAACTTGGAATATCGAGAATTAATACGGTATTGTACTATTTTTTATCCAGATTAAAGTAACTTTGCACTGTTTGGTCTTCTCTAAAAGCGTTAATTGACTTCTAGATATCTTCTTTTCACGTAGGTAAACATTAAACTACCTGTTTTCCCAATTTATCAGGTATTTCTTTAATTCCTTCATTAATTTTAATGCTCATAATGGCCTGGTTTCTTTTAATTTATATAGCGTATAATTATTATATTGGTTTGTCGAAATTCGTTACGTTTACGAGACATATGGGTCAGCAGACGCATAAAACTCGACCAACTGATCCAGATTGGTAGAAAAAATATGCCAGCTGACCGTTTCCTATACAGACGTAGTTAATAGTTGTTGTAGGGAGGCGGGCGAGGTGACACGGGCTAAATTGGCACATCTGTCATTGCTCACCTAGCTGAGTTGGCCGACCGGCCAGGCGGCCTGCGGGCCCTTGCGGCCGCGCTACGAGCGTCATCTGCGGACCACGGTGAACGGGCCCTACGAGATATATTACTTTTTTAAGTTTTAATAGCAAGGCAAGTATAAATAAGTTAATTTAATGAACATATGAACTTAGTTTAATAAGATTCTCAATTTGAATTTCAATGCTACGCTGCTACGGCTTCTAAATTAGAGGGAACTGCGATTTCAAAGATTTAAGTAGGTACCACGTTTAAATAGCACTTGCCTACTCAATTTGTTATTTGTCTACTATCCTAATGAATTATATGGCTATGAAGTGGTCATGCAGTATTTACGACATTAGCATATCCCTGTGATATAAATTAAGCTAGCCAACATTAGATTAGTGACGTGACAAGACAACACTGACTAAACAGACAATTGTTTATGATTATCGTGGAAACGAATTCAACAAGTTAAAACTTCGTAAAATGAAAAAAATCAATAGAACTAAAGCCTTAGCTCATTCCCATATGAATGAAGTTAGTAAGCCTTTATATGAATGCCTGGCCACGCAACGCAGCGACGATCTCACGCGCGACAAAGTCCCACATTTGACAACATGTCGCTCTCTATAGTAAAATCCGATGACACATCTCAGTTCTTCATCGCTCATTTGAAGCGGGTGACCATATAAATGGTAATCTCCAATGGCATTTCATCGTTTTATTATTTCACAATAGCTTACTAACTTCCTTTAATTTTAGTCACCAAATCGCTTTCTAGCTACGTTATTATTCCGACCATGATTTATACGATTGTTGTAATAACGTAGATAAGCGATTAGATAGATATTAATGGCTTTTTAGCTTTTGTACAGTTCATGCAAACAAGTTTCCACTGTTTGTGCCACAATCAAAGCCAAGATAATAAAGTAATTAACTATTCAGTTGCGTATTTTAGTACACGAACGTTCGATCGCTTGAAGTTGAAAAGCCAGAACCAAACTATGAATAATGTTCAGGTTACGAACCCACGAGACGTCAGAGATCAGCGACCGTAAACCTCCTAAGACACACCTGCTCTCTATTCAGAACGCCAAACAGCGAGCACAATAAGACCTATTCAAATGTTAAACAAAAATGGCGTTCGATAGACAGCAGCACTATATTGAATTAACTCGAAGGCGGAACAATGCTTACATCGATATCTCTACCTACTTTCTTTTCGAGAAAGACAACAAAGTTCCTTCTTGCGAGGACGCTGACAAGCCAGCCGCGACACAAAGAAGATCGACGGCGGTTGCCCGTAATGCACAAAGGTCAGCTCGGCTCGAGATCACCTTACATCGGTCGCAGCCGCCCGCGCCGCGCTCTTCCGCCGCGTCGTACCACTATGCATCGTGCGCCTGCGCCGCCGCGCCGCTCTATACTTTTGTGAGTCGACGACGACGAGTATTATCGCGCGATCTGGGAGCGGAGATGCTTCTCATAATGCGTCCAGATAAACCCGCTTTGTGTCGTGTGCTCTCTATAACAAGAACAATATTCCATGAAAGGAGTGCGCAACGCAACAGGTACATGCCCCCGCGATTATCTTCTAGTTTAGGTGACGTGTGGTCGCCTCTTTTCAATTCTCTAACTATACATTTTTTACTATGGAACCTTAGAAACCACTACCACCTTTACTAGAAACGTAAAACGCATTTGAATGATGTTATTCAAACTATAGATATCTAAAAATTTAAAAGAACGTACTTGAAGTTGTTAATGTATTCAACATCATGTACCAGTACTTAAAAAGAATAAATCCTAAGGCGCACTAAAACTCAAGCAAAATTCCGCTAAATATTAATTTACTAAATACAAACTAAACTAATATCTGCGCAAGCTTATGAATCAAAGTAGTAGTAGTGACTGGGCGCATGCGCCACGAGCCACGAGCCACGACACGTATAGAAGCACTGAATTAAACAATCACGGCTGAGTCATAATACCGGTTGGCTATAAAGACAACTCAAATAATCTGTGTCTAGTTTATTTCTCAGACAAAACGCCATGTTACTACGATAGCATAATTTAACATTGTTTTATACTTACTCCCAAAGCTTAAACAACATTATCGCTGATTCATAAATCGCTACGAACGGTGATTCAAAATCATCCAATTTGTTTTGTTGCTGCGTTGGTTTCCTTACCCTGATCTTTAGTTCATAAGGTACTATGTTACAGTTATGTATGGAGGTAAAAATGTTTGATGAACAAGGTGGATGTTGGTGCCTTACATCTTCATGGACACTATCATGTCTATTAAATTAACCCTACGATTCTTACGAATGAGCGACAAACGGAACAGAGAGTCTCGTGATTATAGGCCATAATCCAGATCTAAGAAAGCGAAACAAATTGCGCATAACGTATTGTCTGTGTATTTATGTTCGTGGTGTGTGGTGCGATGCAGTGGTGCGTCGGTGCAGCGGTGCGGCGGTGGTACCTACAGTGGTACCTGCGGCGAGCAATGTAGAGCATGCGATAGAGCGGCCCACCCAGCGCGGTGCACCAACAAAGGCAACGCGACCGTGAAGTGAACGCATTCACGCAATCTGCGAACCAACCCTAATAAGTTATCTACCTACCCGCTGTCCGTAGCGCACTAGCGCCCGACACACTCTGACACACTACCTTCATGCTAGTTTATACGCACTGTTCTCTTCAGACTTATACCGGCCACTGTGATCCTACGTAACTACTATGATGTTACATTATGTCTGGATGATGCTGAGATAACAAAATGAGGTTCTTATAATCGCTACACGCGAGGCAGTATCTCCTACATGTTCGGAATTTATTTGATAGCTTGCTATATGGGAGTCATAAACATGGGGCGGATATTGTAGCTGCGTCTCAATTAGTGCGTCCTACAGCAACTGAATGTTCAGCGAATATTGATGGCCTCGCTACTGCAACGCAACATTTTCATTATACGTAATTTCTACTCGTCAATTATTTTAAGAAAATACTTTAAATTTCAACATGGTATACTAAATTAAACCTGAGTTATACTTAAATATAAATAGACTATTAATCACCTTAAGATATCGATCTAATTAACTCTATCTAATGCTAATGGCGTTTTACGAGCAAGCGGCTGTAGGCAAATTGAAGTGATTGAATGTGACATGCAAATAGTATAGGTTCGCATACACTTGTAGCTGCCAAGTGGCGAGAAATTGTTCAGCGAGTCGAAACAGGCCAGTTGCGAGTCACCGTCTGTGTGGTACAATTAAATCACGAGAAACAACGCCGCTTGCGCAGCTCCTGAGGGTGCGGCTGCCGCTCGCCCCGCGAGCACTGTCCCACTGTACCACTCCACCTTGACGTTAACTACCCATGTTTCTTACGAATGTATTTGTAACTCCGTTTACTATATTATTTGAACAGTAACAACATCTTATTATACGTCGTAAAAACTACGTAATTTGTTTTTGTGCTCGTTCAGTCAACACTCTTGACAAAATTCAATAGGCATTCATCAAACCTGTCTCTCGCTTATTCCGTTGGTTAACATATTTAAATGCAGTTTAACTTCTGTGTATATAGTTATTTCTATTACTAAGTAGGTTTAATCATTTTCAATAATGATTGCTTAATGCGAACCTGAGCGGCTAATGAGATCTGATTAAGTTATGATGTCAGTGAATATAGAGCAAGCGATGCGGTAACTTGACGTCGTCGCAGCATTGATTTCACTGTTTCATCGGCGGAGCATCGATTATTGTGATTGCGCAAGCGGCGGCTGAGCTCGCCGAAGCCTGCCCGTGCCCGATGCGGCCACTACTGTGCAAATCGGTCCAATTATGCAAGTGACTCGATTAGAAAATGAGATGGCCTGTGCGATATTTGAACTCGATTGATTTACTTACGTAATGGATGCCGGAAACAATGTCAAAGCTGCATTCTAAGAATAGGATCGTTAGGCATTGTTACAAAAATGTCAAACTACAATAGGTAGGAGTATAGAGTATATTGTGTTTGGAGCTGCTGATGCATATATGCAGTTAGGATTTGCTATTTTAGAAGCTGTTCTTAAAAATATTCGTGAAGTGCTTATGGATTATACTTAGACTTACTTAAGTAAGCTGGTAGACAATAATCTTTCATGTCATAGTTACGCGCCATTATATAGAAAAAAAAAAAACAACTTAGCTTGGTAAATACCTATATAATTACTAAGTAAACTAATAAATATATTACGTAAATGTTGCTTAATGAAATGTTGTTATATTACCGAGTAATGAATTTACATTATTTGAAGCATGGCATCTACTTAGGTATGTGCAAAGAACCGGTCGAACAATCATGTGCATACGCATGTCACGTATTCTCCGCGAACGTACCATATTAGCCGGCGAATTAGCTTCCTTCTGACTTATGGTAAAAGGATAATTTCGGCCTGAAAGACATGAACGGGTGTTTTATTTTACTAAAATGATGGACGTTTTTTTTCTTTTTAGTGAGTAAAGCCATCCAAGACAGAATCTTGAGAATTTATGCTAAGTATAGTAGTCGGTATACATAGGTGTAGGTATATGCCAAAGTAATAAATCCGGATATTATATATATATTATCTAGCCATTATTTATAATGTCTACTCAATTTAGATAAATTGATAATTGACACAGAATTAATCACATTAACTAGCAATTTTATATAATATCTTCGAAGACTTGGATAATGTACTAAACAATAAAGGTATAGGTAAAGATTATAAAATTATATTTCAATTTGCCTTAAGCAAACCTAACTATATGTGTAGCAATATTATACCGTCATTTGAAAAGTAATAATTATAATGTTTATTTTAAGAATTAAAATAACATTGTCATAGATAATAATTCTACGTTAATTAACATTGTTATAAAGTTATTTAACTTTAATTTATAAAGTAAATTTAAAGCTCACTAGCCATAAAACAAAATTTATTGAAGAGCGTTAGGGGTAACAAGTCAGTTAGACCGTATTTATTACTTTGGCTAACTTTGACCCGCTATTATGAATAATATCCGGATAAAGTGATTAATTTATCACATTGTCTAGTCAATTTTGCTATTATATATAATGACTAGTCATTATGTATAATAGCTATTCAATCACTATGACTGTAACATATATACTTACACTATACGATTTATTGGACAGCAGTGAACAAAAAATCGATGCGTACTACTTCTAAATTAATTAACCCTTCGTATATGATACTTCGTATATGGAATACGAACGTGGATCCACACGAGACACAATGACTTTTTAATTGTTTCTGTATTTCAACCGGTTAAAGTTTTTCTATGATTTTACATATAATAAATAAAAATTGTTACCTATGTCACTATGTGTATGTAAACCCCCTAATAAACAAACACGAGTACACGACCAAACAAACTTTAAAACATTCGTGTGATACTTTTTTCAAATTATCTATTTATCCCATAATCAATAGGAATGATATAAAACAGTTTAACTATGTGAGAAAATTGAGATGTACGGCGTAGCCACCATTACTTTAATCAACAAATTATGGTGTTGTATGTTTCAATTACTACATAACCACAGTGTGGCCACCATATCATTGATTGGAAGGCTTCTGCAGCTACACGATAATTACAGAATGGCTGTTATTGTTATTTATGTGCTTTTTATTTAACAATTATTCTCGTTTTAATATCGTATTATGACATTAAATGACGTTTGATAAAAAAATTAAGGATTCTTCTCGATATTTTGCACTCTCACTTTCAATGAAGAAATGAAGAAAATGTAAACATGACAAGTGTTTGTATTAGAAGTACATCAAGTAAACTACTTGATAGAAGTATATAGTATCTATACTGAAGTTGGAATTCATAAATTATCTCTTTTGGTATAGGAAAATAATAAAACACTATAAGGTTATTAAAAAAATATTGTCTAAAATAAGTAGATACAGTTTTTTAAATTCAGTATTACCTACTAGAAACTTCTTATGTATATTGAGAAACTTATCTCCAGGACATGACACACCTGAGTTTTTTTAACAATGTACTAAACCCCGCCATGTGATACGGATCGGAAGAGATCGTTATTCTCACTAAGCTCGGTAAAACTAAGAGAAAGGTCAAGAACATATGGTTCCGATATTTTTGAATTTCATGAGGGGAGCAAGCTGCGCGCCGGGGTCAATGCTCTGTTTGATGTAAAGGAGGGTTGACACCGTGCGGTGCGACGCTTACGTGGGATAATATGAGGTCGCCTTGTGTGACTCGCACTTCGGGAAGCGCCCGCGCAGGTGACGACCTCCTACACACTGTTGTATAGAACTCCTCACGATCCCTCCACGTTCAATACAACAGAATTCCGCAACATAAAACTACTCTAGATTACGTTAGGCTAATGAACTTCTCAATTTCACGCTTTACGTTTGATTTCGATTGCTTAATTGGAAATTCTGGTTTAGTAATTTATCTTTACATAATCATAATCAGCCTATAATGTTCCCACTACTGGGACAAAGGCCTCCTCTCAGTGAGAGGGAGTGGGCCGTAATCCACCACGCGGGCCCAGTGAGGGTTGGCAGATGTCACATGTCTTCGAATTTTTGGTTCTAGGACATGCCGGTTTCCACACGATGTTTTCCTTCACCGTTTTGAGAGCAGCGGTGATGAAATAATTTACTTAACATTAACGCCTGTCTTGGTTCGAACCTACGACCTACAAACTCGTAAGTCGCGGCCGTTACCACTAAGCCATTACTGCTCTAATTAAAATTAAAAATTTCTAATTAAAATTTATCTTTGCAAAGGGGGAAGAGACCAGACGGCATGACGTTGTTGCCTTGGAAGGTGGGTAGAACTCTGGTGTGGGATGCAACATATGTCGATACCCTTGCGCCATCTCATGTTCCTAGCACTGCGGGCTGTGCTGGCGCCGCTGCTGCGGCTGCTGAGACCCTCAAGCGGCGCAAATACTGTAACCTTATGGGCAACTACAGCTTTGAGCCGTTTGGGGTCTCCTTTTTAAGGAAATTTCTCGCCGGCTGGTCGATACTTCACATGACCAGAGGGCTGGGTCGTTCTTTGGCCAAAGAATTAGCATTGCCATTCAACGGGGCAATGCTGCCAGTCTTCTGGGCACGTTTCCGGATGAAAGCGATGCGGACGAATACTTCGACGCCTAAGTGTCCTTTGTTTTATTTTTTTTGTTTTTATATATTTGTATTGTAAGTTAGTTAGTCATTTATTTTAGTATCTATTGTATATAGTTAAGTAGTTACTAATTATGAAGCAATAAAAATCTTTACAAATAAATAAAATTAAAGTTTTTTACCAAATGCATATGAAACTATACATATACGGTACTTATAACAAAAAAATAATTTTTAATTTAAACACATGATACATACATACTTACATCATCATCATTCTCCTTTTTTTTTGGTGCGCGTTGGAAATCCTCGTGGACTTCCTCCATCCTGGGGTTGACGCCCTTATCTTAATTTAATATCGGGCTCGGCGCTATATAAGGTGTAAAAAAATTAACCTTAAAAACTTTAAGAGGTGCTTTAGACCATCGAACTGAACAACTTTCACTATGGGACAAACTCTGAAATCACGAAAAAAAAATGAGCTGTTTCATACATTTTGGCCGAGTAGGTAGGTATTGAACTTTTGTATGAAACAGCTGATTTTTTTTTCGTGATTTCGGAGTTGGTCCCATAGTGAAAGTTGTTCAGTTCGATGGTCTAAAGCACCTCTTAAAGTTTTTAAGGTTAATTTTTTTACACTTTGTATATTATGTCTTTTTTTCCATACTTGTAATATTTGTAATATAAAATAACAGTTCTTTACTAAATGCGTATGAAAGTAGATACGGTACCTTAAGTAGGTACCGTATCTACTTATAACAAAAAAAAAAACTTTTTTTTTGTCTGGCTGTTTGTTCCGGCTAATCTCCGAAACGGCTGCACCAATTTTGATGGCACTTTCATTAGCTGATAGCCGATGTTATAAGGAGTAACTTACATTTATAATTAGGGGTCAGTGCTAAATTAAAACCTATGAAATCCAATTTGTTTTCCAACATGCACACAGCTAGTTCTAAGTGGTTATGATGAACTGAGGTAATCAAAGTTGCGTTTTTAACTATTACATTATTTTTCACGTCTGCGCTTGCGTATCATATTGCGTTATGACAGTAATTTCCACAAAAAACAATTACCTAGGTGAACATTTAGAACATTATACAAACCTAATGAAAAAAATGCTTACATCCCTATTTTGCGATGACTTTACAGACACTTGTTGTTATGTATTTATTGAATAAAAATAAAATACCCATGTTTACCAACAATGATATATTTTCTGTTACGTAAGTATAAACAACAGTGTCGGTACTATCCAGTTTCAGCTTTCCTAATTATGTAATCACTAATAATGCTACAGATTATTGTTTAAAATTTTGTAATACCTACGAATAAACATACTTTATTGATACTACATATTTAGTTTCTAGTGCAGTGATTCACTGGTAGGTATATAAGTACCTAAGTAGATATAGCGAGTACGAGCGGTAATGTTACAAAATCGTATTTTACGAAGCTTAGTGACTGGCTTATGATGATGATTTATAACGTTTGCCGATTTTACGATATGTATTGATGTCCTGTTAGATCAGAGAGACATTGCCAATAAAATAAACAATAAACAGATAGATGTATGTACGAGTAGGGCGATCTTGTTCGCGATATCAGCCGGTGTACGATTTCCTTACAATGATATTTAAATTTTATGGTACGTGCGCTTGTTAGTCACAACATAACGTATACTGTCCCAAAGCTTTTCTACTTCATGTTTATGAGCTATGATTTACATGTTTACCACTTCAGCGAGTACATTGAGGATTAGAGACAGGATCTAACGTGATGTGTCATCTATAGAACAGTTTATGGCGCTTCAAACGCGGCGCAGGTTGATTTTCCGAATCCTATTTACCCATGCCACCCATGGAAAACCAGTAAATCAGTTCACTTAGATAAAATGTTTAACTAAATGGTGACACCTATGTGGGTAATGTTAGGTAAATCGAAGTTAAAACTTATGCACCTTGAACAATAACTATGTATTCAGAAGCGGATAAAATTATACAGCGTATGTCATTTCTTACACTTCACTGAATAATTTACATACCATATATTTCGAATAATGTGAAATACCAAAATAGTCTTGAAACTTTTGTTGTGTCGTTGAGTTCGTCAAGTGATGTTATTGATGAAGGTGGTGTTCGGTGCAAGTGGCTCGGTGCTGCCTGCTCCGAGCCATTAGCCGCCGCGGTCGGCCGGCGGCCGCGCCTGTGCTTGTCTCATGCGAACGCCATAATCTTCGCTCCACTGCTCTTTATAATCGCTCAGTATTGTTTCCAACTCCATTATATTGTCAGATATACTCTTTCGATAAATTTAGCCGTCGTTGAGCAATATTGTGTTTGATTGAGCGAAACAGGATACCTAACAAGTTAATTTCCTGAAGACATGATTGTTCGACGACTTTTATGAGAAAATATCTTCGACTCATGTATGTAAATAGTACCTGCATAATCTGTTTTTCTATCCTAAACGATCGCATGATTGAGTGAAAACCTGCGGAGTGGCACTTTGTGCTAAGCGACGCTATTCAAAATGATGGACTCCGTTGGTTTATCAGCGGAGACAGACGCAGCGAGCACACAGATAGGTGAGGGTGACAGTAATTGACAGGTCGGCGGGCGCAGGACACTTGACGCACGTGCGAGAGCGGACTCGGGCCCCCGCACTAAGCAGGATGTCTTTAAATAGACTAAATGCCTTTGTGAAGGCATGCCCTCCGAAGGGTGGCGGCATCCGGCTCCGATCGCGCACACGATTCGCTTCTAAAGAGGAAACTTATAAATAACTTCTTCAATTATTCTGAACCATTCAACTATAAACATGAAATACTCGTTGCGTCTGAATCAATGCAGTGCGGCGCGGGCGCACCGGGAGTCGTTTGCGCGCTACCGGAGTACCGGACCCTTATCGCCCATCTCGCCGACACACTGTTTCACGGAATGCCTATTGTTTGATTAATAATATCTGTGAACAACTTGATATATTATTATTTGTCGTAAGTGATGTAACGAGAAGTTCGTAGATTGGCCGGTGTGTCCTCATTCTGTCCTAAACTCGTTATACATTGTTTATAGAACTGCGTCGTAGTAAATTATCTTGACATATATTTCGTTTAAGGTACGGAGAATTAAAAGATTGATGAAATACACCGCACCGCACACCGTACACCGTAGACTCTCGATGAAAAATAATTCAATATTTATAGCAATTCTTAATAGAAACTCCAAAAGCCTCAGAATTGGCAACGGGTTGTAAAAACGATAATAACGATCCGTTTTGATAATTTGGTAGACCTGTGAAGTCAAGTAGATGTGCGAGGTAAGTTCAGAGTAGGTCACATCACATAGTGTTCATTGTTCGACAGCGAGTACCTCTTATGTGAAAGACTTGAAAACATTCAAAGAAGAACGACGCAATAAAATCCGGATCTCAGTGAGGGGATTACAGTGAGTACGTACAGGCATGCACGTGTTCATGTAAAGGGTCCCGCGGACCTCCTCCCGTGTGCATGTATGTATGTGTACGTGGCGGCAATGGGAACCTACCTGCGAGTACGCACAAACAAGTGTTTCCGGTCATGGCGCGATATCCGGCGCGCTTGCGCAACTTATCCTACGATTTATCGGCGGATCTTATTTCAGTTTTGAGCGTCATCGTCACGAATACAGCGAACCGATTGTGAACGTACATTGAGATGTGGCGGAAGTGTGTACCTGTAAGACGGCCTGTTTGTTACTTCTTCTGTTCGGGTTTGGAATTACAAGCTCATACACACACACACTCACATTCACATGCCATTCATTCGTTTAATTATTGAATCCATGGCTTGATACACAGCTCTTTCGTTAGAAGATTACCTATGCTTAGGCTGTTTACGTAAAATATGTACATAGATTCTACAAGGCGATCACTCATTTCATTGGTCTCACTACTGAAGGCCAATTCTCGTACTTAAAAAAACGTTTGAATTCAAGTCGCAATCTCAGCGACAATCACTGGCAAGTCAAGTTTTAGGTAAACTAGAGACTTTGTGACGAATAGAGACCGAGATGTGAATGCAAGCTTTCTTAAAAATTCGGGTTTTGCCTCTCAGATTGTCAATCGAAATCAGAGAACTAAATGAATAATGTTCTGAGTGCGTTTTACAGCAGTCGTTAATACTACCAATACTTTGAATTTTGTCTAGTGGTCGCAAGAGCTGTTGCTGAGCATGAGCTAAGCATCATATCGCATGCCCAGATCAACACTGCACTAAGTCAAAATATCTAATTTTTCAGAATGGACGGAAAAACTATTATTTCATGTTATGTCAAAGTTATTGCGAATGTCTTGAATATTGCATGTGAAGAATCCAATGCGTATCAGTATTATATAAATACGCCTGTCTTCGTGGTTAGCGCGGAAAATTTTTGGCTATACTATTAAATAAAAAACTCGATTTTAAGATTTTTCGACATAATACAGTGTTGTTCTGGGTGTGCGATATTATGTTTTTTTATCAGAAATTTCTCAGTAGCAACCCGGAGCCCGGAGTGAGAACAGTAATTGCTCAGTGGTATCGGCCCCGGCTTACGAGTTGTAGGTCGTGAGTTTGAACCCAGTCAGGCACTTTGACTTTGTGTATTTAATTTTATCACCACTGCTTTCAAAACAATGAAGGAAAACATCGTGAGGAAACCGGCATATCTTAGAACTGAAAATTCGAAGACATGCGACATCCACCAACCCGCGCAGTGGAAAACGGCCCACTCCCTCTCACAGAGAGGAGGCCTGTGTCTTAATAGTGTGTTATATGCTGATTATGTAACCCGGAGTCTGGAATTGTGCCCATTTGATGACAGAAGGCGATAGGTACACGTCTGCCTAACTCTTCGATAAAAACAGGTGTGATGATCTGCTGGAAGAAGACCATTCTTCCAAGAGTATGTAACATAACGCTGATGAACTAGTTTCCTGTACCTAATGTACTAGTAAAGTAGTAAGTACCTGAAAATAAATACATCAACCGGTTCCTTAACAAATATATTGGTCGGGGTTTAGGGACCGCTTTTATCATAATATGAATAGGCTCTGATATAGGGTGACCACATTTGGCTTGTGTGTAATTGAAAAATAAATAACAGAACAAAATATTTTATAAGATTATTATAAACTTGCGTGCTTGATGTTAAAACATATTGCAAAATCGACTAGTTAATAAAATAAATATTTATGTAAGATTGCAGATAGGCCACATAGGGATTGAGTAGCGGTCTCATGCTTGCGTACCGTTTGCGTATCGTTTTCATAGAAGCGTAGCAGTTGCCTTTGAGCTGTCGTAACGGATGCGTAGCGTTTCCGTAGCGGTGGCATTAGGTTTGTTTCGTAGCATCTACGTAACGGTAGCGTAGCGTTTCTCTAAAGCTGGCGTAGCAGATATGCGTCGTGTTTCCGTAGCATAGACGTTGCGCGTAGCAAACGAGTAGCGTTCCCGTAGCAGTTGCATTACGTCTGCCTCATAAGCCCGTAGCGTCTAAGAAGCGGTTGCGTAGCGTTGTCGTTGTACAGACGTAGCTAATCCACCGTGTATTCTGTTTCCCACGTGGTTGCATAGCATCTACGAAACAGTAGCGTAGCGGTTCCGTAGCGTAGGCGTAGCAAATCCGTTAATTGTACGTTACACGATTTACCGAAAAGTAATATAAGTACAGGAACAAACAAATACTTTAATTAAAACTTAACTTGAAAATTCTTATTAAAATAAGCATAATCATGAACTGCTGGAACTTCGAGACAGTTTATTAAGCACATAATTGTCGGCGACCCTAGCGGGGCACCCCGACGCGACAGCGGTTAAGGTGTGGCCCACGGCGTCATTCAGCCCCGACTGCCCCGAGGCATAACATAAATAAGTACAGAAGGTAGACTTCATATAACGAGAGAAACCAAACACACACATAGACACGCGTCTACGTATAGCGAAGCCAAAAGCAGTCGCGGCTTTTGCGACTTTGTTTTTAATTGTCGAATGCACGCGTCTATGTTTACGTGGATTTTCGCTCGTTGCATGAAGCCAGCCTTCTGTACGTATCTGTTTAGTGCCGCGGAGCTCGCAGTCACAATAACAACGAGTCCTGCAGGTGACGGCCGCTCAATAGCGCTGATTACACCGCCATTCAACATGCGCCATACTCGAACAACCTGTTCCTATTAATAAATCACTTTTATACGTATGTATAATCAAATATTTTAAATTGTAAACCCATTCGATTTCAAATGTTACTGGTTTGTAATAATGTGCTGTTGAAAAACTTCTTTATTTTTACTATTTTATATTCAGTTAAAATATACGCGTATATTGTACACAGATAGTCCGACAGACTAGAATAGAATTACTGTACAGCCTTGTACAACAAAAAAAATAACATCTACATAATATATTTACTTACAAGATTTGTAAAAAAAGTTCGCGGTTTTGTCGCTTGCGGCAATCTTTTCCAGAAGTAGTTAATAAGAATGTTATATTTTTCGACCATAGGTAATACATACAAAACGCATTTTTCTTTTATGTTATAATAATAACACACATGATTATTTTTATGCCACAATATAATACAATCTTATTAGTAATAATGCAAATATTAAAGTGCCATTTAAAGTATTCAGTTACAGTGTAGATTTATTGAATGCAATTGCCATATCCGCTTCCGCTGCGTAGTGTCGCGCACGCGCCGCGCGACTCTCTCTGAGAGCTACTTCCGCTGTTCTCGACTGAACGCCTCCTCGGCCCTTTCTATACGAACAACTATAAATCAACTTAAATAAATTGTATTTTTTTCTCCAATGGCGCACGTGCTCAGTGTTGACTAATAATCATTAAACAAGTTCTCAGCACATAGGGTCGTCGTAATTCGACGACCCTATGTGCTGAGAACTTGTCTAGTACGAAATGTGTTATATCAAGACGGATGTAGATTATTTGAACCTAGATGATTATCTTGATTAATTTTAGTAAAACAAAAGGAGTTCCGTCCTCCGTCAAGTCTATTCGAGCGAGTCAAGTTCCAGTCAAGTGGCAATGCGTAAGTGCGTCTGCGCGCAGGCGAGGCGCGACGCTGCGCCCGCGCGCCCTGAGGAACCATCCTATTGTCTTCCATATCATTAAGGCCATTATATTTGCTTGTTCAAGCGTGCTTTTATCGTTTGTTATTATAACTTTGATCAGTGGCTGACATCTTCATAATGATTTTCAATAATCATTGTTTTATGATTCACAAACAATAGCTGTAATCACAATGCTAATAATAACCTCGACTCTTTTATAATTTGCTTAAGCAGAAAGCGATATCGGGGTTGCTCCGGGTACGTAGGATGTGAAAAGAAAGTGGGTTAGATGAGACTTTCTATTGTTTCAGACGTTCACATTAATTGATTGTAATGTTTGTGCTGTCTATCAATACGGCTATCGAGTACTTATCACCAGAATTATAGTTAAGCTCATTACAATGGGTGTGCTATGTAAGCATAGGTACCTATGTGGAATTATACCGGTATGAAAAGATCTTGTTACTATTTTTTGCAATTAACGAAGTCATATGACACCGATCAACAACACAAGTTTGGCATACATTTTTGTAATTGACTCCGCTCAATATTGCGACGAAATTCCTGAGTCAGGCGAAGTAAAGAGGTCAATGACAAAGTACAAAGGAGAATTATGTAATAATAAACAACGGCTCAAATTGTAACCGAAGTCCTTTACTACATTGTAATTTGTATCGATCCTTTGATTAACTGTTTGGGGTGAACATAGAATCCGTGTACACTATCTTTGCTAAAGGACCGAAGGAATCACTGGTAGTTAAAGTTGATACGTATTGAAATGTCATTTTGATTATTTAGAACAGCGATTGTTCCATTATATTCGTTGAGGAGAGATGAGAAAGACTAGGTTAATCCATTTCCTTGAAATCTCTCGTCCATTAGATTAGGCTACGACTGTACGTAGATATATTAGGTAACCAATACAATTGGTTATGTTCGTAGGTACCTAGTTTAGTCGTTATTTCCCACGGTCGGGATACATACCTACCGCGCTTCAGTGAACTTAAATTCATTTAAGAATTTGTTTTCAATGTTAAAATGATTATAAACGACCATGATTATTTACTATTAAGAAAAATCTGTAATATTTTTAAGAAATTACCGACTGGTCGTCATTTATTACGAGCCCAAAACATCGAGTCCTTCTCAAATCACGGATTTAAGTTCAAGACACGTCAAAGTGATTTACCTTTCTTTAGCACTTAAAATTCGAAGGCCATTAAACCGAACGAGATTTCAACGGAGACGATGGCCCGTAAAAGTTTCGCAAGAGTCGGTCGTAACCCATTTTGGTTATAACTCGCCGTGACGCGCCGAGCTTTTACACGGCGAGCGAAGAAAATAGGGAGACGGGCATCGCCGAAAACAACAATGAGGTACTGTTACCATAATGACACTTTATGAGCACAAACATCGGGCCGCAGCCGAACACGACACGGTCGCGGTCGCGATGCACGAATGTGGTCCGCGCATTGTTTCCGCATTATACTCGTACCGCCGGCAACGAGGACGACATTGATGCCTCGCAGACAAAGGCACCCATTGCAACAGCGACCCGCCGGAGCCGCCGACCTCCATCGACATTCAGATCAATTCTGTGAAATGGATTTGATTGCTGAACTCATAATTTCCTGACTCCTGTGTATTCAATAACTAAATAATGTCTATTTGATAAGAAACTCGTTCCAAAAACTGATTCCAAATCGCGACAAGACGTAACCTTTAAAGCACACACACAATGACAGAGTAATTCTATGTCATTCCTAGCCCATTTTAGGTAGATACTCGTATATGAGACCCAGTTTGGATGCTCTTAGAGCATGCTTAATTTGTGAATTACTAGGCTATTAGGGTAGACTAAGTAGATATACATTTTCATTTACGATTAACATTTTTATTTGGCTCATTTGGTTACTGGCCGTTTAATCGTCACAAGTATTGCAAACCACATCATTGTATGTATCATTATGCAAGTGAATTCTTGTACCGTTCAACCCAGCTCACGTCTGCATCTTTATGTCCGGGATGATGAAGTTGTAAATAAATACTTACGTAGCCACAAAATTGGATGATTTTACTCATTCCTATATACGTGTAAACGATAATAGCTTTAAATTGAGATATAAGCTTTCTGATTTCGTGTAACTTTCTTCGGTAATGATATTGTGGTAAACGGTAATTGTGGGTCAGTGGAATATCCTGATGGTTGGGTTCGCGCATGCTAGGTAAACGACAGTATCGTAGGATATGAGACCACATAGTCAGTGCTCGGTGGGCGGTCGATAACATGACACGTATCAACATTAGCGTACACGAGGGCCGCAGCGTCGCGGCTCACCGTTGAGCGCGCGCACGCAATGTTCTCTGCACAAAGTGACGCAGTGTGGTTTGCACTGCGCGCTTAAGATCGCCGGCCGTGTGGTCCTGCAGTTGACGCCGCGTTCAGCAGAGCCCCCAGAGCTTACTAATATTACGGTATAATATGTCTACTAGATTGTTGCAGTCTTGGCAACTTTACGTATCATTTCTAACTATACATAATCTATTATCAAAACAAAGAGTAAGGTGCTACAAGAATATTTTTTAACACTATGGCATTCATTCTAATTTCCTGGAATCCGGTTGTAATGAAAGAGAGTTATTTGATAGTACAACATTTGCACATTATATACTTTAAAAAGCTATTAACCATATATAATAGATATGCCAATGTACTTACATAGATATGCCAATTATCCGAAAGCTTTTGTTATTGTTTTCTTTATCAATTCAACTTTCAATCGGGTACAAACAATACTTAGCAATTTGTCTTAGCACTCATACTGATATTAAACTAGTATGCTTGCCGAGATCAAAGTTGCCGAGTTTCCAGTTGAAGTTTTTGATAATAATTTTTGGTACCTGTAAAACATTTTTTTTTTGGAATCGTGTCGTATAGCACTTATCTAATGTTGCTTAGATAATTACACAAAAAAAAGCGTTGAAATTTTAATAATTTAACGGCTTTGATAGATATTTATTATTCAAATCATTATATACATAAACATAATTGACAAGGGCAGAGGACACGGTACGTACATCACATATGTTGTGTGCAAGTAAGGCGCGCGCGGGGGCCAGGTGCGCGCAACAATCTCGGCAGTTGCCGCTGCGCACGCGCACCCTCGGTGCGCTTTTAATAAATTTCAGTACGTCTATAAAAAAGAATCTATCAAAAGATGGCGACTAAATCAACCGGTGTTCGGGTGCAACTATGCAGCGCGGATCGGTCGCCCTCCGCGAACAAAACACCGTTTGTTGGGTGTGCAAACAAGTTCTGATTAAATGAAAAGGTGTCCCGGAACGGGTGTGTCCGTCGTTTGCTCAAAGTAATTACATTTCATTTGATATCTGTGCCTAAATACAAACTAACTACGTCGTTTGAACGGCACGGGTAATTGATTTTCGTAGCTACGTAAAGCGTTAGCTACGTAAGTAATAGAGGTACGACTTTCGAGCAATATGTTTGTTATGCCGAGAAACAATGTAATGCACACGTACACATAACATAATATACTGTTTAGTCATTTTAATTAATTGCACTTTACATTGTTGTTATCAGTAGGAAATGGATTTTGAACTTCTTGGCCTTTGAAAGAGGTGAATAGGTACTATTCCTAGTACCAAGAAAATACCTTTGGATATTTTTTCCTGTAGACAGCCGTTCATTAATGAATTATAGTTAATATTATAATTAGGGGCATCTAGGAACCGCAATGGACCGGCTCCCAGCATCTTGGCCCCAGCCCCGAAGAAAGGGCAGGCAGACAAGGAGGGCTTCGTGACGGTGGAGTCGAAGCGTAGGAAGCCCACTTGCCGTAATCGATGTGGTACTGCACTGGCGGGACCAAATACTTTGCTGCGTCCTGCAACACCGTCGACGCAGCTGTACGTATCCCGTCTGCATCACTCCACGGTGGCTGAAGACATCGTGGAATACATCAGAAGCAAGACCAAGTGGACCTTGAGAGTGGTGAAGTTGGAATCACGCCACAACATAAACTTCAAATCGTTTGTGGTGAGGGTTCCAACTCAGTACCTGGAAACCTTCATGAAGGAAGAGTTTTGGCCGAAAGGTGTAGCGTATCGAAGTTTTCGTGGAAGGTTACGCGACACCACGCAGCGCAACACGATGCCGACACTTCGTGCACAATAGTTAGTTTTTATAATTAAAATATGTATGTTTAGGTTAAGGTATTTATCTATGGGCCTGCGTCGCCTGAAATAAATGGATTATATTATTAATTTCCCAACGTTTATTCTACCTACAATGCGGAAATAGTTTTATCTAGGTATAGTAAAACTCGGGAACATTACAGGATTATGATAGTAAAGCTCTTGCACATCAGGTAATAATAGTGCCCCATTTGTTGCAGATAAAAAATAATAATGTAACCGTTATTCGTCATTTACGGTTCTGTTAATCCTGTACCGAATGATCTACTTGTTCGAGCTTGTCTCGGCGCATTGGATGCAGCTGTCCCCGCGACCCCAGGTCTTCTCTCCCCTTCATACCGTAACACTATAAATACCTTTTCGGGCTAAGAAATGCAAAAAAATCCCTATAACGGTGAGATTTTGGAAAAAAATATCGAATGTGGGAAACGGACGATTCCCGTTTCCCTAGATTGCAATATATGTTATTGTTCCTACACGTTGTAATGGTATGAATGGCATCACATGTGCGGGACTACGCAGATACGTCACGCCAGTGACGTAAGCTCGAATCAATGTAGCGTAATATTAGTAAAGATTTATTTTTACTTCTAACACTGTTGTATATACACGTATAGGTAAGTCTCAAGGTTAGTCTAACATATTATCAAGTATTAGCTACAATAAATTATATCTGGAAAAAGGGACCGTTTCTTAAGTTTATTGACCGTTTATAAAAAGCAAAACGACGTAGTAGATCTATTGCAACATATTCAAATTCTTTATATGAAAGGCACCTATCGACATGGCCAATTTAAAATCTTAAGATCATTTTGTCTATAAACTTTCTTAATTCCTTTATAATCTTTAGTTAGTTACTAATTTCAGTATTTGAAATACAAGCAAAACAGTACACAGAGGTCATTGGCAATAAAGGGACGTCGTTAACCTACTGTTCGTTGATAAAACAAACTGATCACTTCTTTCCTGAAATTAAAAAAATATGTATGTAGGTACCTATTTCAAGAAGCACCAAAGCTTTTGTACAACCCTGAAAACTTACAATCTTCTGAGAACAATGACAAATAACATTCACGAGAAAATTAACAAATACCTACACCTCTTTTATACACTGGATTTAGTTTTGAACTTATTTGAATTGTTCTTCAAAACTTGTCAAATGATTGACTAAATTATTATGTGTAAACAAGATACTACAAAACTATGCACGAAAAGATCGAAATAAACTCAAACTTTTCAAATATATAGTCTCAATTATATCTTGTATGCAACAGAAGAATAGCTTTCAATAAAACAGTTTTATTTAAAGTAATTTTATTTAAAGTAATTTTATTTCACCGCTCTTTTTGACAAAAAAAAAAAACTAAAAACTTCCCTAATTCGCTTAAAAAGAATTTGTTCAATAAATGTTACCACTGAATTAGAGCTTTCAATTACATTGACATTTAGGTATGTACCACCATAAACCATTCCTCACCTCCATACCTACCTCAAGCTATCGTTAGTAGGTACATAGGACGTTGCGCATATGCGTAGATATAAATAGTGCGTCTGCGCATACAAGAAGGCCGCAAGTCGCAAGGGAATGCGCGAGGGGTGAAAGGTGGCCGGTGCGCGGCGCGGTGACGCACCGGCCGAGTAGCGTGTGCCCAAATCTCAGCTGTTGCCGCGACAAACTGTACAGGATGGTGCTTTTATTTAGATATTATTTTTTATTTAAAATTTAGCAAAAGAAATGGCACGCATTGGGAAGGATAAAGACACAAACGCTGTGTAAATTATCCTTGCTACGACGTAGCACAGTCCAATTTTTTTTAACCAATTTCCAAAATTATATGACAGCGAAAAATTAAACTAAAATGATAAATACTTAGTTATACGTATCATTTAACAGTTTATGTTTTTATCTTTTTGTGTTTTTTCAATTGGGCTCCACCGATGAGAACTAAATATCTATTTGTGTTGTAGAATCAAATTAGTACCCATCAGACTAAAGTTCTAGTATATTTGAATTTATGGCGAACTATCACTCAGCAGATCCAATGACAAATACCTTCAATATCTCACCGTATAAATCAAAACGTTAAAATCTTAGTTTAATGAACGGCCTGTATAAGGCTCAATCCATCTGTATTAAAAGTGTTTATAAAAGCGTTGAATGGCCCTGTGCGCTTTATATAGAAAACTCTACAGCTATGCCATTATTTAAAATTAAACTACTCACCTACCTGCACGCAACACTCCGGGTACCAAAACTACATAAGTCATACAACATTTTTCAATTCAATTTTGGACCTTACGACCAAAATTTTATTTTTACTCAAGCACCCTGCTGCGTTCGATTAAATACCATATTGAGAGGTTCATACGGCTTATCTTTGCTTCTTCCTCTATTACAACTATATAACCGAAATATAGGTTTCTCACTTCCAAACTGACAAAGTTGCTACGAGCAGAGCGGTGCTTGAGACCTTTCGTAGTCTGCGAGCGAAACAATGAATGGGGGAGACCCTAATCGAGTTGCTTGTTTCCAGAAGGACGAACGTGTCGTTGAGTTGTAGGGGTTGGTATGGCGTTTACACTGTTTGGTTGCAAGCCGGCGGTTCCATGCAGATGTGCGATTCGGGTACAGACATGTGATTCTGCACGCGCAGCCAGCTGCTGGCATAGCCGTGCACTGATTCAATACAATGCAGGGTCGGACTCAGCTCGTGGGTGCCTACGCTTTGTATAACATTGATGTGTAGGCAAGCTCAACAAACAATGATACAAATCCATACAACAACAATGGTAGGTACAGTTCAGGTATGCCATGGGTCGGTCGTTAGTTCGACGTAATAATAATAACAGATAATTTTTTAGATAATAATACTGATAAAACTTTATAGCTTACTTATTGTCTCACTTTTGCATGTAAATTAAATTCTACTGCTTATTCAGTGCTAAGTGGTCATGAACTTCTGCTTCAATGACTGTTTTTATAAAGATCCATTTATTTCTTAAATTATTCTTTAAGTAGAAATATTATACATGGTTATTGGTAAAACACTAACAACCTTGCAGGACTGGATTACTAACATCATAAACAACAACTTTTGTTGTATGACTTTTTACAAAACATTATAGGTACATTTACCAAAATCAATTGTTCTATCTAACCCCCGCTCCCGTCCGCTGAATTTTGTACTAGACACGGCTGTTTGTTTACCTAACTAGCACTTTCTTTTGCTTCGCGTAGAGTTCGTAACAGAAAATCGAATATTTCAATTGATTGAATTGGAATATTTTTTGTTTTTGTATGAAAGTCTTTTAAGGCATAGACAAAAATGGTTGTTTATGATGTAAGTAGGTAATAATATATTCCTGAGAGGTTGTTAATGTTTGACCAATAAGCCTGTAATGTTCCAGCTTAAGAACCTGTCACATGCCTAAGACCTAAGCTTTCGGAAGAAATAAATTACCTAAATAGGCACCTAAAAGGTAAAGATTTGTGTAGGTTCATACATTCATTGTCATCCTTTGCATTTTTATTACCAGGGCGGTCGTCTGAGTGGATTGCTACTGCTGATCATGCACTGATAGACATTCTACGAGTAATTCGATCAACCATAATATGTTTTTATTTTTTTTATTTATTTCTTGCTATATGGGCCCGCTCTTGACCCCGATTACGCCTGATGGAAAGCGATAGATGAGGTCTATGATGGAACGAGCGTGCCCAGAAGATGCCTGTTCACTCTTGATTTGAAGGCAGTAAAACATCATTAAAACTAATACCTACCTATATTATTTAAACGATTTAAAATAAACATCATAATAAATTCCGAATAAATATATAAAAAAATAAATTCATAATAATACATTAGGTTCATTTGTATGTAATGTATGCGAGGAATTAACCGCCAATTGTGTGACATTGAGAGCGCTGTATCGCACCACCTGCTCCGAGCGCGGCGCCCCTGTCCATCGCTATTTCCGCCATACTCCATAGCGCACGGCGCGCGACCCCTGCGCCTGCGCCGCTCGTGCCGCGACCGTTACGCACGCGCCCCTGCCCCCGCGACATAGCACCTGGCCGCCTCGCAGCCGCCCGACACATATCACACTTGTTAATAGCGAAGATACGACGCGACGGCACCAACGTATTTAACACCTATTTTAAAACATAAACACAACTATAATTTACAATTCCCACAAAAGAAGAAATACATATATATTTTCTTTCACGTTTTCACGGTCTAGAACTTTTCTTTTTTCCGTAGACTTCTTTGCTACAGTGAGGCATCTTCGCCATGTAACTACCCTTAGATGATAAAACGACTTTTTACTATAGGGCTATAATTTTCTATTAGATTAGAACATAAATATAACAAACAAAAGTATGTTGAAGAAGTATAAATAAATCCCACCAAAAACATTTTCATGTAAAATGTTGCCAAGACGGGACCACATATGGCGCGCATTGTCAAAAAGTTATCAGAGCTCATGTAGAGTCAAGCTTCTAACTCTACATGCCCTAACTTCACAAATTCTATACCTTAGTCAAAATATGTGACTTGGCTGTTTCGCTACCATCACATGGGCGTAAGGTGAAAAATTTATTCACTGTTCATTATGACTTTTCTGTTATACAATAGTTCTTGTAGTAACAAAACGGCCAAGCCTCATATTTTGACTAAGGTGTAGAGCTTGTACAGTTATGGCGTATAGAGGTAGAAGCTTGGCTCTACATGAGATCAGATAACTTTTTGACCGTGCGAGTCATATGACTGTGGTCTCGTCTTGGCAACATTTTACATGAAAATGTTTTTGGTGGGATTTCACATCTTTTTGTAAGTCGCGCATGGAAAATGATTTTTTTTTAGTGTGATTTACTAAAAGTCCTGAAATATGTATTTTATTTAATTATAACAAGGAGTCCCTATATCAATTTTCAGACCTCTAGCATCAAAATTTGCGGAAGTCTCATACAAACTTCCATCCCCTATTTTAAGGGGTTGGGGGGTAAAAGTTCCAAGGTTTAGAATTTTTTTGTTGTATGTGTACTAATACTAGCTTACATACCAAATTTCAGCTTTCTATAACTTCAGGAAGTACCCTAAGAGTTTTGATGATCATCACACATAACACATAATCAGCCTAAAATGCTCCCACTGCTGGGACGCAGGCCTCCTCTCGGTAAGAGGAAATGGGCCGTAATCTACCACGCGGGCCCAGTGCGGATTGGTAGATGTCACATGTCACCAGTCATGATGATCATCAGTCAGTAACGAAATCGGGGTTTTTTTTTTGTTTATCTGGTATAATCCAAAACCCAAATTGAACCCAATTGAACCCTCATAGGTTCAATAAAACGACGTAGCGCTTCAAGTAAAGGTACGTAGTGCCCTTACGCTTCGCTTGGCTCGTCTAGGCGGGGGCACTGCCGTGCCTTCAGATTTAAATCGGAGTCTCGGAGAGAAGACAAAAGCTAACTACACACATCAACACGGTCTAGGGATATTTTTAAAAAAGCGAATTACTATCAATGTGTTAATTATTTATATGACATGTATATATTAGGTCCTTACATATGAAATTGGCGTTTTTCGTACTGTCCACTTTAATCACGAATTTCTCCTCTTTGGTAAGGAATTCCAAATTCAAATTTGTACAGCTATTTACTCATGTATTTGTGCTTCGATGACCGTCATTCATTTGTTTTTTTTCTTCTGTTTTTTCTGTTTGCGTCACTCATTTTACAAAATGGAAAATTTAAAATATCGCATTATTTACGAGTACGAGTTCCGCCGTGGCACTAGTGCTGCGGAAACGACTCGAAGGGTGAATGATGTGTATGGCGGTCATGTTGCAAAAGAAAACACAGTTCGTTTTTGGTTCCAACGTTTTCGTTCTGGAAATTTCGACCTGCAGAACAAGCCCCGTGGACGGCCTGAGACCCAAGTTGATAATGGAGAATTGAAGGCTATTGTGGAAGCGGACCCATCGCAAACCACGTCCGAGTTAGCTGCAGGCTTCGATGTTAGTGATAAAACTGTTTTAATTCACTTGAAGCAAATTGGGAAGATTAAAAAGCTTGAAAGCACGACAACGCCAGACCACACACTGCGCAACAGACGGCTACCAAATTAGAAGAGCTTGAATTGGAATGTCTTAGACATCCTCCGTACTCCCCGAACCTTGCTCCAACAGATTACCATTTTTTTCGCAATTTGGATAACTTTTTGCAAGGGAAAAAATTCAACTCCGATGGGGCAGTCCAAATCGCCTTCAAAGATTTTATTGATTCCCGTCCGACTGGTTTTTTTAGTAAAGGGATCAATGAACTACCTATAAGATGGCAAAAGTGCATTGAAAACAATGGTTCATACTTTGATTAATTAAATATATTATATTAAAAAATGTTCGACTTTTTGTTCCTTCCATACAAAACGCCAATTTCATATGTAAGGACCTAATATTTAAAAGATACGTTATTTAATATTCTACCATTTTTTAATAATGGTTAAGGTACTTAGATTAAAATTTCAGGATTTTATGGAAAAAAAATGAAGCATAGACGGAAATCGTATATGAATGAACTTTTAATTTGTGAGTAAAAACTGAAAAAAATAGAAAAATCATTTAATTTGTGTTTATAAACTTGAAGTTAGTAGTCTGAGAAAGCGCCCATGATGTTCATAACACATCGGCAACGATTCGGCATGCTCAGAACAAGGTTGTCAATGTCTTGCTGCGGAATATTGTCCCATGTCCTTCTGAGGTGCGCAAAAAGTTGATCTTCTGTAGCCAGATTTTCAGGAACTTCCTTCAGAGCTCTTCTTTGCAGCATATCCCACGCATGCTCAATGGGATTTAGATCTGGCGATTGAGCAGGCCAGTCTAAGGCCCTAACATTATGTGTATGTAACCAAGCTGCTACCGTTCTCGCCGTGTGTGCCCGGGCATTGTCGTGCATGAGCAGGAAATCTTGCCCCATTTGTGTTCTGTGGGGCAAGATTACGGGCCCCAGCACCTGTTGGACGTATCGTTCTGCCGTCATATTGCCCCGCACCCAAACGAGATCCGTCCGTCCTCCAAGACGAATTCCTGCCCAAACCATAATTGTGCCTCCTTGGTATGGGTGAACTTCCTGAGGGTTCTGGAGACGGCTCCATCGTCCAGGAACTCGCCAAACACGCGTCCTTCGTGAATCTGGATGGAAGCCGAACCTGGATTCATCCGTGAACAGCACATTGGACCATTGCTCACGGCCCCAGTCCACGTGGTTCCGAACCCATTCTAATCGTCGTCCACGATTGCCTCTCCGTAAAGGTGTGACCCGGAGTGGTCTACGAGAGCGTAGATTGCTTTCATGCAGTCGCCTTCTTACAGTTTGGTCACTCACAAGCACTTGGTGTTCCACTCGCAGCCTTTGGACCAATTGAGTCGCCGTTGCATTTGGTTGTGCTCGCGCAGTAATTTGCAAAAATCGGTCTTGTCTGGGGGTAGTGATGCGACTTGGCCCCCGGTGCCTCTCCGCTACTTCACCTGTGGCACGATAGCGTGTCCACAATCTTGAAATTACATTTTGATGGGTCCCTATGGCCTCAGCAACATTACGCTGAACAGATCCAGCTTCCAGCATTCCCACAGCTCGTAACATCTCCGCCCTCGTCAAATGTCGGCGTTGCATGGCTACAATACCTCAATTTTAACTTTATCTTTCGTTTAAAAATGAAAAAAAAAACTGTAACTAAACGTAATTCGTATTGTTTTCTAAATTTCGCACAAATGAAAATTCCCTCTCCTATACATCAAGACATTTTTTGCCACCGAAACAAAAGAATTTTAAAAAATTTAAATTTGGAATTAGTCTGACATAAATTACAAACAAATCGGTGTATAAAAGATTCCAATGCGGCCAGTACTTTTCGAGTTATTTAATTGAGTATGAAATATCCCTAGACCGTGTTGATGTGTGTATATAACTCTAAACTTTAGTGTTACTTCATACCAACGGCTATTGGTCTAATTCACAATAAGAATACAAAATTTTACTGAACTGATTCTACGAATTGGCTATTAAGCTTTATCAACAAGGTAAATAAAGTGATAAACATAAGTCAAACAAGACAAATTTATTCCCTTAACGAGTTGACTAAGTACTCGTCCATTATCAATATGCCATTCATTTCGATAAAACAATATGTCTAATGTTGTTTACCATCAACCGTCTTCCGGAGTTATGTTTACGTTTCCCAAGCGTAATCGAGATAACGTTTCATTCACAGGGACCCGAAATAATTAGTTAATGAGTGACTGTCTGTTTGTTAGTCGTGTCATTATCGCCTACTTATAGTGTCGAAAGCCTGTAATGACTCGATAATGAAGAGCTCTCGTTTTGCCATACCAAGTATTATTGTTGACGATCGATCGAAGCGATTAGTCACAGTATTATTAAATACAATCGAGATGTTGATGTCAATTACATGTCGACCCCTTGACACATACTTGTAGGTACGCTGAGTCATGAGGTAAATTTCACCTCGCGCCATGATCCTCGTCATCATGATATCGTAAGTGACTTAAACATTGAACTTGCATAGCCAGCAAAACGTACGGTGAAATCATATCGCAAAGATTAACTTCCTTGCTTATTCATAGAATTCTCACAATGAAACGGCAATGATATTATCGAAAACTAATGCATATTAGATTAGAAAACAAAGTCAATTTCTTTATGCATATCTTTTGCTGATATGAAAGTATAAGTGGGATTACTAATACTGAGAATGTGCTCATCCATCTCTGATTATGTACCTATACGTTAAAGTTTATACATTTACGAGTAGGTATAGTCAGGCACTTAACTTTGTTTACTTTTGATGGAAATCTAATGAGAATTTAGCTACGGATTTAAGTGCGACACCAACTAATCTCCAAAAATAGAACAAAAGGAATGGTTACGTGGGCAGTTCTTCGTCGACGCGTCGTGACAATCAGTAGCGTCACGGTCAAGGTTCATAAATGATTTTTGTTGTGATATATAAACATGAGAAGTGTTCGTAATTCACCAAATCTTATAGCTTCTGAAATACACAAGCCTATGTACGGTCTACATTAGTGCAGAATAGCTTGCCTGAAAGGGATGCACATAGCACTTTGCCTTTGTAAACTGTGAACTTGTTCTGTGAGAAACCCAAATTGCCCGATGAACAGTCTGACCTGTGGGAATTAACACTAGTGACATAAAAAATATAACAAAGACTCTATGGACGTTATATTTCCGCGTTGGGAAGGGGTTGTAAAAATATCTTGTTTGGTTTGATACACACAAGGAACTGTTTTTGTTAACGATCTGCAGTATAAACGGGTTCTCAGCCTTCCGGTTCCCGTTTATTACTATTATTGAATTAGTTATCCGTTAGGATCGTGTGATTTTCGAAGTGGACATTAAAACATGATTCTGTGACTTGTACCGGGAGTAGTTTTTATCTGAACTCTGTATTGTTGGGTCAAAGTTTAAATAGGTATATTTTTAATTTTCACACGATCTTGTTATTGACGATATCTGACCGTTGACATCCAAACATAATTGAATGAACACGTTTGTAACTGCTTCACAAAAATCATTAAAATGCTGATTATGCATTCCGACAATAATAACAATTAGCTCTTTAATAAAATCACTTTTATTCAAAGCCACTCAACCATTAATCAAATAGTGTTTTCAGTTCCGATCGTATAAAAGGCAAGTGTCGGTGAGATATGCAAATAAAATTCATTCCGCGTAACTTGTAGTGATGATAAGAGTTACTCTTATGTAATTGTTGGTTTTGGCGCACAATCGTAAAAGGAAGACGAATCGCAACAGGAAGGAGGACAAGGTCAAATAAGACGATAAGTTCGTCCGTGTCGAATAATTAATAATAACTCGCTGTGTGTCATCGTGGTTTCATATAACATACCTTTTTCGCTAACTAGGTCGATACATAATCGCACCTATATGATTTTGATTACTGTAGCTTTCCGATCAAGTTTCATTTATCTGCGATCCCGTCGTGACGTATAAGTGCGTTCTTTGTTTGATGACATATTAAGTAATACTTACTTGAGTCATACCACATACGGTTTATTGCTTTGTTTGTGCTTTTCAGTTGTTTAGTTTAACAGGAAACTGATGTAAAAAAAAATCTGGGACTTCATTATGATGAATCCATACTAATATCATAAATGCAAAAGTGTGTCTGTCTGTTTGCTCTTCACGCATAAACCGCTGAACCGATTTATATGAAATTTGGTATAGAGATAGTTTGAGTCCTGAGAAAGGACATAGGATACTTTTTATTCCGATATTCCCACGGGATCGATTCTTATGTGGGTGAAACCGCGGGGCACCGCTAGTCTTTAATAAATTTAGGTTTCTCTCTATGGCTGTTATATAATGTATATTTTATTTAATATCCGCAGAATCCCCTAAAAGTTCGTTTTCAGAAAAGTGGGTAGGTACCTACCTAACTGATATTTGGATATTTAATTATCTTACATAGGTACTCACCTACTTAGGTAGGTCTGTACGACTTTCGAACACTTAGCTGTTTAGGTATAATACATAATATATTGTGTTACCAGTGAATTCTACGAATGTATTTTGAAGTGCACGAAAATTCATTTGCCATATTAATAAAGATCGTGTTCTATGGTGCGCCTCTGCCTCCTCGTGCTTCCTTGGAATGTTTAGGTAAGTGTGTCAGCTTTCTTTGTAACAACTAGTATTACTTGCAAGGTGTAAGTTGTAAGATAATCCATAGGAACTATTGTCGCGTAGGCGTCGGTTTTATTAATTATTACTACTTCTTATGTCTACATTGTTTACATATCTAGGCGTTCTATAAACCGCGGAGTAAATAGTAGGTAGGTAGATACATAGTAGGTACCTACTAAGTTGTCATTTTTCATCAGTGATTAAAACAAATTAGGATGGGTACAAAGGTTAACGCTAATTTGATCAGATTTTTTAGGTATCCATCGTTTGTGTAAAACCTCTTAATTGTCATTCTAACTTTGTTTCATCTTTTGACATAATCTTATACACAAGTATTCTGGGTACAGATTTCGTACGAGAAACGTCCAGCTGTTGCTGATGTCGTCTAGTTAAATTTACAATAGATGGAACCGAACAAAGGTATCGGAGGCATTTCAAAAAACGGCATTGGTTCAGTTCAAAGGTGCTTAACCTCAAGTTTTGTGCAAAAAATCGTTTCATTTGCAGCGAGAGCGTTCGCACCGGTGCGATGGAGAAGCTGAGCATATCGCACTGAGAGGCAGCGGTTCCGCCGCGCCGGGTGCGGAGGCGCAGGTGCCGGCCGCCCCGCGCCGCGCCGCGCCGCCATTGGCCGCGGCCCCGCGCCCTCCACCGATTGGGTATGCCGCACGTGCGAGGCCTACCCGCCGCCACCTGGCCGCGCCGCTGACGGGGAGCGCTTTATAAGCGGCGAACCTTCCCTCACCGCACCACTCGAGCTCAGGACGCCGACGAGTGCACGTACACGTTTGTCGCGTCCCGAACACGACACTGTCAACGCGATTTCGACGATATCTTGTGATGTTTGGATTGTTACGATTATAAGTGAACTTGTGATACGTTTTACGAACATTTTTTGAAGACTTTTTTTAAGTGTTAGTGAATATTGTGCAAGATGCTCGTGGAGGACTCACAGACCACTCGCGCTCTGATGACGAAGAAGTACGCACATTGTCCGCTGAAGAAGCGGCCGGTGCTGGTGCGGGAGGAGCGGCCGGCGACGCCGCCCACTACGCCGCCTCACCCCGCCCACATCGCCACGCGACTTTACTACGATTATCATTGTAAGTATCTTGTTATGTGATCAATTAGTTAATAATTATCGTCAAATTTAAACATCTTGAGACTTAGTTTACTTGCTTACTTTAAAGTAATAAAAATTAACTTTGAGACCCACGATTAGCGCTACACAGTAATATTGTAAACGTTGTCTATTTCAAATAAATAAAAACATAATGACCCTTTTAAAATCTTAAAACATCAATAAATAATTTTAATAATTATTTAATGACATATAAAAAGGAAAACAAGTAGATATTTAAAAAATAGTACAATCATTAAATTTTCCATTTTTTTTCTGTCAACAGGTGACACAGAAAACGATGAACCCCAAAATCTTAGTACAAAACCTGAAGACCTTTCTAAAACTGGCAACTACCCAAGCAAAGCTTCATCGCCGGTGTCGACAACAGCAGTTAAGGTGGAGCCTCGCGAGTGGCCTCAACAACAACTCGAGTACTTGGCTGCGTGTCGCGCTCGCCTGGAGCCTGCGCCGCCAGAGCTGGCTCGCCCCACACCGCAGTACGCGTACTTGCCGACGCTATATGCACCTTACCCCCTGGAAGAGCTATACCCGGCTGCACCTTCACTGTCCCCACCTGCACACCCGCAACTTTACGCGCATCATTATTCGCCTGCCTCACCACCATCATCAGTGTCACCGCCACCTTGCCCCGAAGACTTGCGCTCACCCGGATCAGTCTCCTCGGACTCTGGAATTTCCGTGTCAGCACCTCGACGCCCTCGCTACCAGTGCCCGGATTGTGCCAAGTCCTACTCGACTTACTCCGGTCTGTCGAAACATCAGCAATACCACTGCGCCGCGGCTGAGGGAAGCCTCGCAAGGAAATCGTTCAGCTGCAAATATTGCGCTAAGGTATACACATCTCTCGGAGCGCTGAAGATGCATATCCGAACCCACACCCTACCTTGTAAATGTCACCTCTGCGGCAAAGCATTCTCCAGGCCGTGGTTGCTGCAGGGGCACATCCGCACGCATACTGGAGAGAAGCCGTTCTCTTGCCATCATTGTCGCCGCGCTTTCGCCGACAGGTCGAACTTGCGCGCTCACCTCCAAACTCATTCAGACGTTAAGAAGTATTCCTGTTCCGGCTGCGGCAAGACATTTTCTCGAATGTCCCTGCTGAGCAAGCACCTGGAAGGAGGCTGCGGAGTCCCCGGGGCTTCGCCTTACGAGTACCGCCCGGACGCGATGTCCTCGTCGCACTCGCACCAGGCCCTGCCTCCGCCCGCTCCTGTGCATGCCTATTAAAAAGACTGAGCCCCGCAGGATCCTCGATCTCTTATTTAGCTGTAACATCCTCTAAGTGTTAGCGTTAGCTAAACGACGCTCTAGTAGTATAAGTATTTAAAATTAAATTATTTTTGTAAATGGTTTAAATCTCAACTGTGTGTAAATTTATATTTTTACGTTTCATGTATAGGGGACCAATGTAAATCTAGACTTTTTGGCATAAGTTAGAATAAGTTAATGTAAGGTTTATATTCAGTCACGTCGACCGTGGCTACGCTAGTCATATGGCATTTGCCGAGTGTCATACACTTATTAAAATTATATTCGTATCCTAAGCCATGTACAAAGTGCCTTAAGTATAAATGATTAATATATTCTGAGAAAAGTATAACACTATGCTATTATTTTAATGTACTGTATTAAAATAATACTTATCAATGAGGCTATAGCTAAGCCGGTGGTCTAATCGCGTTCCTTTCTGTTACCTCCATAAGCAGAAAATTAAACATGACATAAACTTAACTAGCTGTATTCTTTCATATAATCCCATATTTCCTAGCATTACACAAGTCATCTAAACTCATAGCATTGGGCATATTGTGTTCTACGAAACAATGGTTAGGTCACCGATCACCGAATGCGGGATGCGCGTGATCATGATCATGATGCGTGATCTCCATTTTGGGAAATAAGTGCTTTTACAAGTTCGTTATGTCGAAATCTCTACTACTGTTGTAGTAGAGATTTCGACATAACGAACTTAAAAAAAAAGAAAGTAGGAAAGTGAAATTTTCGTGGTGTTCCACGAAAATTTTACTTTCCTACTTTATTCAAAATAGTACCTACAAACATTCGTAAGTTTTATTTACTTAGGTTAGACCTTATAAACCACCCAGAACAAACATAAATTATTTGAATCAGTTTCAAAATTACACCTATAATACCAAAAAGATTTGGAATAATCACCACAATGTAACTCCCGGAAATCCTTCAGCGGCTTCGCGGCAGATTCCAACAAAACTTCGTTCAGCGAATATGAATTCATATTCGCACTTAGCACAAGAATCAACATCCAGAGGACTGGGGAAAGAAAACGAGAAGGACAGCAGAGGCTCAAAATAATACACGACAAATTGTAATAGGTGCGAAGAAAAATACTGAAATGAGGCTGGAAGACATGTAGACATTAAAGAAAAAGACAACCTGCGCTGGCGTTAAATTAATTTGGTATTAAGCCCAAGAGGATGATAATGACGTACAAAATGAAGTGAGTAGTACCTAACATACCTACCTACCTATTTCTCTAAATAGGTAGGTATGTAGTATGTAGTACTACTCACTTCATTCGGTCTTTAATCTTAGAGAAAATCAAACGACAATTCTTATCTTCGGTGGTAGTAGATCGATAAATTGGTATTATACACGAATTCCAAGATTACAAACGTAGCATCATCATGTAACTAAAATAAAGGACAATCTTATTTTATGGGAACTCGAACATTCTATCGTTTAAAACCGCTAAATAAACAATGTAGCATCAAAATCTCAACTATAAACCATAAGCAATGTTTTAATAGGCAACAAACAAAGTTCGCGTCGCGTCTACTTTAGACGCAATTTGTGGTTCAGTAAGTGGTTATTTAGCGGCAGCGAGTTTATCGAGACAATAGCGCAAAGCACGGGCACCGGTCTGATGTGGGTCGAGCATTAGCCGGTGGGCGCCAGCCGCCGCCGGTCACCCGGCCACGAGGTCACAGCGGTCCGCACCCGCCGCCACCTCCCCTATGCCTAATTAATGGAAATACCTAATATATCCACCAACATTACTCACTCAATACTTTGGCACTAAACTTTCTTCATGTTTCTCATCGTTTTTCATATTACCTTCTTTGAATCTTGATCGTGCAACATAAAACACACAGCTAATAGAGGTTTATCTAACGAACTCCCATAAAAATATTTAAAGCTATCCTTGAGATATCAAGGCTACCGTTATAACTACTTTTCTGCGTGTGCGCGGTAAGAAGAAAAGACTATGTAAGTATGCAGGTACTTTACGGTTCACAATAATGAGCAACGAGCTATGTACCGTCCCGTAACCCGTACCTCGCATGATTTTCTTTAAATGAAGCTATGGTTTTTCAAGCAACAGGATTTTTTTTAATATTTCTTATCTTGCAACTGCTAAAGGTTTAGTGGGTGACGAAACCGACAATTAGAATGCATGTTCCTCTGAAAAGACCCCAAGAATCCCGGAAACTTGTAGACGGGTGAAGAAAAAAGTTTATCATTAGGTGTTACCTCAGGCCCGGTTTTCCTTGGCTGGTATCAAAAGCTCCGAGGTCTACTTATCCTTTTTTTTGCAGAAAAAGCTAAGGGAAATTAAAAACCCCCAATGAGTCGTAAATGATGGTTGAATTAGCTTTTCCTATGATAAAATTAACTAGGTACTCATTATTTTTATGACACAACTGAAGATTAAGTTAAGCTCATAATCAAAAATACCATCACGTTTTATTAGTGATTGCTAAACTACCCAATTACCGCTACATTATTTATTTTATTGATTTTTCATCTGCTAGTTAAACTTGGTAAGTACCTACCTACCTTATTAAAATCATCAAGCTCAAGACATTGTTTCCTAACATTTACACAAACCACTGACTCATTCAATGAATAAACATTTAAAATTGAATTGACATCGTAATCCAATAAGTTTATCAGAACATAAAGCAGATCATGAGGGTTACTGGTATGAAAGTTGTCCAATAAGATATTAATCTCTCCGTTAACCTCTGACCCTGTCAGGCAAGTGCACGTTTCTTAAACGTCAGATAGGTACTTATTATTGGCACTTTTCTATAGATTTGTTTTAAATTAAGATATTATCGAAGCAATTTACGAAACTTATATCGTAACAATTTATTAAGCATTGAGACATTCTTAAATCGCAGCGACATCTGTTGACGAGTAGTGACAGTAATAGAACGAGTACCTAAAAAAACATTGTTGATAACTAATTCTACTCTCATTTCTGTCGTTAAAAAGTATGTTTATTTACTTAGTTAAAGCACTTAAACCTCCTCACTGAACTTGTAGGTACTACCCAGCACAAAATTGGGTCTTTGTGTTCTCACAAAGAGAAACAGTACTCTTTTCGGTAAATCATATAATTAATCCTTCGTTATGATACGATATTCCTTTCTCAACGCAATCAACCTGGAACTGGAACTGGAGCCTAGTTAAATTACATTAACGATAGAGCGAGGACACACACGGATGCAATAATAGGAGAAAATACACATTATCTTATACGAATGCCAATTAGTGGTAGTCAGTGAAGACGTGTTGTTGAGAGCGCGAATGCGTGTGCGAGTCGCAGTGATTGGTCACCGACGACCACCGCGGCCGCCCGCACCGAGCGCGGCGCGTGCGCTGCGTCCCCGCACTGCGGCCAATCCAATGCATTCTCATTAATTAATTCTGTTCCTATTTGCATCGTGATTATCTAATCCGATATCGATCGCTGATATGCGGTACCAATTAGAGTTCACACCTAATAGTCTAATAGAACTTTGAACTTTTCTATTAGTTATAACTTATAGTGATCGCCTTAAAGATAACGCAAACGGGTTTCGACACTAATTTGACCTCGTTCAAGAAGAGCTTTGGTATTGTTATGTTTAATTATTTATATCTTTTAAACTAGAAACATTATTAATGTAGTACGGAGATTTTAGATAGATAATACCATGAACGTGTGTACGTACTTGTTCATGAAATAAACCAATTTGCAGAGTTGCGCAAGGCGGCTCGGTGCGACGCGACGTTACCGTTCGGTACTATGTTATGTGCAGCGCTGAAGAGGCCACGTCGTACGTAAATATCTAGATCCGTCTAGATTTAGGGCTGGCGGCGGCAATGGACCAAGTCAAGCTGCGGCGATAAGCATGATTTGTAACGTCGCGCGTCGCGTCGGCGCGTGCGCACAAATAAATGTGATTTCAATGCGCACCTCTCAATAAATAATCTAACCCACTCTTGATATGACATTGTAACGATTTATAATCTCCTCACACACTCGATACATTTTGATGTTGAAGATTTCCGCCTGCAAACCTTTGTCTGGAACATTCTGTGACGTCAACATGATGTACTTTACTGTCACATCGAGCTTTCCAGACAGTACGGGAATACTCATTGGAGAAAATTATTAATCACGATAAACATATCGTTCAGTGATTTTATCATAATAATATAACTATTTAAGTGTTGATACCGCTACCGTCACCCAACATAGGCACTATGCTGGGTGACACCACATTCCGGCTCGTTACATGTTTGCGTCTGGGCGCTCCTTGCGGAGCTCCACATCGCTGTCAATGCGGTGAAGCAGGCGACTGCCTCGGACACCATGGCCTATCCTGCAGCAAGAGCGCTGGTCGGATGGCACGGCACGCCAGCATTAACGACATCATCCGTCGGGCTCTTGTCACCGCCGGAGTGCCAGCTGTTTTAGAACCCAATGGCTTGGCACGTGACGATGGGAAGAGGCCAGATGGAATGACCATAATGCCTTGGAAGTTGGGTAGGCCTTTGGTGTGGGATGCAACCTGTGTCGACACCCTCGCGCCATCCCATCTTCCTAGCACGGCGGGCGGTGCTGGGGCGGCTGCTGCAGGAGCAGAAAACCTCAAACGGCGCAAATATAACAACCTTATTGGGAGCTATATGTTTGAGCCGTTTGGGGTTGAAACTCTAGGGCCTTGGGGTCCGAGTGCTCATCGCATATTTCGCGATATCGCCAAGCGTTTGGTTGACTCTTCGCGTGACCAGAGGGCTGGCCTATTTTTAGCCCAAAGAATAAGCATTGCCATCCAACGTGGCAATGCTGCCAGCCTTTTGGGCACTTATCCCATTGACAGCGATGCGGACGAATTTTTCGATGCCCAATGAACTCCTGTCTTTTTTTTTTTTTTTTTTATTATTATTATCATTTGTATATAGTATATTTTGTAGTTTGTGTGTACATATGTAAGTAATTATAAATAAGTGTTGATTACTTTTATTAATAGGTGTGTGTAATATGACTCGGCGTGTCTACGCGGCGCATTGCAATTACACAATAATATAATCGTAGCACGATTAATCAATACTATGAACACGGCCAATAAAGTTAGTAACAGCTACATGCACTAATCACATTAATACTGCTCGTGATAAGTACAGTACTAAAGCAGTTACTTATTTGATTTGTTTGATTATACTATTAAAAAACTATTAAAAAAGATTAATTTGAGCCTTTAATATAGGAATTTTAATAGAGATACAATAACCAAGTTCACGTGTTAATAATAAAATATGAGATGTTTATTCATCTAATGCTGTATTTGTGCTACATGACTAGGTGCTACATTAGATAGATGCGTGCTTATTAAAATAGTTGTTTTTTTTTAAGGGAATGGTTGCCGAGAGACGGTAGAAGTAGCGTTGGCAGACCAACAGCCAGATGTGTGGACGACCTACCTAGAAGATCGCGGGGAAGACCAGCACCCGAATTGCGAAACACACTATCGATCTCAATCTGAACCATTTTGAAGCAATTATTGTTAATCCATTGCTTCATAATTATGTTCGAAAAATGTGTCTGCTCAACAACGTGAAATAAGTAATTAACGTTGTTGAGCTGTTAAATTAAAACCCATTGCTACTGATCGTGTGTTACGCAATTAGGTACCAGAATGAGACAGGCACCGACCAGGGAAGCAAGGTACAAAAGGGCAGAGGCCTCTCAGCACACTGGCTGGAACAAGGCTACCAATGATGATGATGACCAGGGCACTTATTTGTTTACCTACTTTATGAGAACCGCTATTTTTCTGTGCCTGTGAATATTATTGATAGAATCATAAAAAAAAAACTTGAAAGCGTGCCCGTAAACAATAGGTTAGAGCCAAAGAAAGCATTATATAAATACGGTAGGTGTATAATGTATTTTTGAAATGGTCTCTTGTTATAGGTATTGTTATAAGCTACAACAGACATGGCCGGTTATATCTACAGCTTAAATAAATTCAATTTACTGAAACCTAACACATTTCAAAAACTTTCACTATATACTAAATACTATTAGTTATTCTGTGCTATAGACAAGATTTACGATTTTTGAGGAGTTTATAAATATAAAATCTGTATATCTAAATTATAAGTAGTTTTGTCACTTGAGCTGGAGCACGAAATGTTACAACCCGGAGTCAATAAGACAGCCGTGTCACAAGTACATGACAGTACCAATGGCAATAATTTATAGCTTTGTTAATTGAGTTTGATATCCTTTGCTCCAAGTTTCATAACTAATGACATTATATTGATCAGTTTCTGAGTGAGTACCCATAAAATCTTAATATCGTTATTATATTGCATTGTAAAACCACTGAACTGTGGCACTTGTTGCACCGTTTTGTCTATTACGTAGCAAAAGGAGTTTAAGTTATATAACGATATTAAATAAAATAATACAAAGTTACAAAAAAGGTATAATACCTAAGTGTGGTTTTACAAAAATCATGTCATGAATACATTAGTAGCGGCCGACTACAATCAGAGAACAAACACGCGTGAGTACGTCATCTCGTACGTTTTATGATTACGCGGGAGACAGATAGTATCGTTAGCGGGCAGTGATCGAGGTGCGAGCCACGTGTGTCACCGGAGTGTCACCGAGTGTCGCCGTGTCCGCAGTGTCCAGAGAGCGAGTGTCGCGGCGGAGGTGTGACGGCGACGCGATAAATCGCGCGATCCTGTGCCAATAAGCACGACACAGCGGCCCGTGAGCTATGGGTAGCTGCGGCGCGTGGGCGGCGACGTCGCGCTTCAACGACTCTGAAAAGATTATTCACCGGTAGCGATGCTTTGTGGATCCACGTAAATGGATTCTGATGCTTTATTTCCTTAAGCTTGGAGGCTCTGATTGCGCAATCTTAGTTTTGTATCAACTCGATAAACAGAAGTGAAATAAAAGCAAATATTTATAGCTCAGATGTCTATATCTCATTGTTTTTGATACAATACTTACCAGCTATTTTAATTTATCGTCCAGGAATTCGAAGCGGAACTGATAGTGCAAGACAGATGCAAAGTGCACTAGTTGCTACCTATTAAGTGCTAAATAAGGGTCCACCTAAGCGTCAGTTTTTTATTACTTATACTTTTTCATTAGTTCAGTAAATCAATTTACTCCGCTAATGAGACACATTTGATTTTCTATTGTTTCGTCGCCAATAGGCGACGCGCGATGCTTGGCTGGTTAGTTTCAACAAAATTACTATTGTGAACAATGAATATAATGACAAGTTTAAGTGAGCACTTTTACCAATCTATAAATATTGGCAATAATATTGGAGCTTGAAAAATTAAAAAAGAGAACTTGAAAAAATCTAAAATAGGTAAGCTCGCAAAAGAGCTTTAAGCTTTGGTTTAATGTAAATGTTAACTTAATTGAATTCGATCAAGTTTAAACATTTCGTTAACCTAATAAAAGTTACAAGCGGTCGAGTGGACTGCCGCTAACAAAAGACATCAACGGGCAGCGACGCGTTTACATCATTAACATGGAAATGTTTCAAAGGTTATAAATGTGAATGGTTTTCAACATAATAGTCTCTAATTTATCACGATGACGTAAAATCGGAAGTAGGTATAATATGCTGTTCTTAACTTTCATTGACATTTTTTATTTGAAGCCAATAAATAAACAAAGATTATGGAAGTGTGTAGGCAGGATGAGTCACGTGTCGAGCATCTCAAGACTTGCAATAAAAACATACTTAAGCATACTCCTCGGCAATTGAGCACCCGCCGCTAACATTAGCATCCAATGTTAATTACGAACCGTCAGCGTCGTCGTCTCTCGTCTCTCTCTGTAGTTATGCGAACCAGATAATAAAATATGCAGCCAACTTTTTATCTGCAATTTTTGTCATTGGTGATGTTAATATTTAGCGATATACGGCCAAATGATTCAATAATTAAATATTGCAGTCGCAAAATATTATTATAGATATACTTACTTTCATTTAGCAAGTTTTGACATGTTAACACATATCATGAATATAACGAAACATTGGGAACTCCATGATTTTAAATTTTCCTGTCCCACATAGAACGCTTTTGTAAATTGTCATAAAGAAAACAAGATACGAATCAAACGAACATAATTCCGTTATCAACATTTTCTTGAGTGACGTGACATTTATGTAAAACTGTGATACGAATTTAATATGATTATTACAAAGCGCTCGGGGCATGAGTTATTTTTTACATTTCACATCGAGACAGTTACTCGGATCAAATCGAAGCGGTCTTTTGTTCTCGGTCGGTTTCCTTGTTCGCTAGAGGGCGCGGGCGTTAATACAATAATCTGGTGTCTGCATAAAAATTAACCGGTGTGTAACGGTACCGCGCGTAGGAGGTGCACCTCGCCGCGCCGCCCGGCCTCACCTCCGACCTGCTCGTCACTCGGATTACGGCGCCGATACATCAGGTTCACGTATTATTAATTATGTCATTCCAGTATTACGCCTTCTACATACGTGAACTCCCCGACAGGTTAAATTAGTGCCTATATGAACATAAAGTATCACCAGTTACGCGCTGCTGCAGGATGTTTTGCGACAAGGTATCTAAAGTTACGCCATTAACGTTTCGAATTGCCGAATTCATTCGGACAATGGCGTAGGTATATAGTGACAGGTGGTCATCCCATTGTTTAGGTAGGTAGGTATACGTTTGATTGGAAACAACAGAGCTAATGTCATCAGGTTCTCAATGAGGCTATTATAGGTACTTGTAAAATTGCATCCTGTTTATCAAAGACACGTTAATACTTAGAAGTTTTTAGCCAGCAACATCACATCAATGTTTTGGATCCTGAAATTCAGTGTGTGACAGTAATGGGTAGAATCCTTTTCAGTGCGATCACTATTGATGATTGTTTATGATTTTGTAACTGTACTTAACGTTAGTTGCACACGTGCTCACACAACCAATTAAGTATGTAGAAAGTATGTCCTGACGTGAGTCGACTTTAAATTCATATCCCAAGAATATTAATAATTAATTTAAAGGATCATCAATATCAACCAAAGGAACAAGAACATTTATTATATGAAAGTTAAACATTAATGGTAAATTCTCTTTTACTTTCTTTTTACATTGTGTATCTGGACTGGTGGAACATTAAAAACTTAATCATATCAATTAAATCGGCACCGCTCACTATAAGATGAGATCGTTACACGTGCGCGTTTATAAGGAGAAATCAGCACGGAGATATAGTCTCATCATTAAAAGCCATTCGTTAAAACCTACAGACAGTAAAATCTGTAACAAGCAACGTAATAAATGCAATAACAATGAATAAAATGGCAATAATAGCAGGTGAAATCGCGACAGGTCCGGGTCTCGGGTCGTCGTCCGTAATTATAAATAAAATACAACCGCGCAACTCCGCCGCCCCCGCGCGTCTGCGTGCGCGCCGCACCGCAAGCCGCCGCGCCGCACAGAGCCGCATCGCGCAGGACTCCTCCCGACACCTAACCTGTATTACTTTACTCACTGCTTTCAGAGCACAATAGTGCATTATTGTCCTTATATGGACTTTTATACACACTCGTTCCAAATTTTGTTACGAATACAAGCTCACCCACTAATGCAAGGATACAGGCGTTATTTGGAGGTTTTGTTGTTTAATAAAAGTCACTTGGTCATACCGATTTATGGTAACTAGTTGGCGTACAATTTAATACTATCGAAAAAGTAGGAAAACCAAATGTTTAATTTTATACAGCGATGTAGATGTATCTATGCAAACCTGCGGCCGTGCGGTAGCTGTTGGTTTCTGTTGCTTTTACTGATGAAGTCAAGGTTTCTGTCAATCTGTAAGTTTAATATAGTGCTATTTACGAGCAACGAGACATTAAGGAGCTCATATAAATTAAGGGAGCCTTGTGCCATCACTTTTAACGTAGATTGACGTGGCGTAGTCACTCGCAGCGTCAAATGCAAGTCGCGGCGTAATGGTCGCGTTTGCGCAGCGCACACGTTCGCCTACGGTAGGTGTGATGGGTGCTTTAATAGACAATTTTTAATATCGTATGTTATGACCACATAAAATAACTATGATGGTCTCGGACCAGTTGATATATTTAAGTATGCACAGTCATAACTTACGCATCCCCCGTTGTTTTAATTACACGAGCGTGTTAATGCTATAGCAGCGTTATCAGTTATCAGCGTCTAAGTCCAACTGTCGCGCACATGACGGTTAGATGAGTATTTGTAAAATGTAAAAAGTGGTAACGTAGAGGATAGGGGTAGAGGGTGTGATGCGGCGGAGCGTGGCGGGTGGCGCGTGCGCAGGACAAGCGCGCCGACACACGACCAGCACGCGCTGAATTCATCATTTTTTCCACTCACTTGACCGTTGGTAGTTGTTTCTCGTTACCGCTGTTCAAGTAACGAGCGCCAACTAAAACGTATGTTGCGTAAACTCTTTTGCATGGCAACTGGTGGTCGCTGATAACCTTTGGCGCCTGCCTCAATGAAGTTAGCGTAGGCGATCTAGTTGTTTGTTCACAGCGGCCACCCAGTGTGCTGATATTATCCTTCATATTTTTACATGTTTTCTTGTTTTATTGGTTTTCTTTAAGGCCTTTTTAACTTTTTGCAAATATATCATTTATTATTAAACCCACGCTGTTTGCCAAAATAAAATACTTTATTCTAGACTGAGAAGTATGTACCTACATGTATCAGAAAAAAAATTTCAAAGAAAATTATTAATTCACAGCATCTTTGCTTAACTACATACTTACGTTTATTATTATGATGATTTCATTGATTAACGAAGATATCCTAGGTAGGTTGACGTAGGAATGTGATGTCAAGTCCATCTGTGACGAGGCTGTAACAAATATTTGTTTTTTAAGACAATGACTCACAGAAACTTCACTCACTTCACTTGGAGGGCTTGTAGTCAAGTATAATAATAGCCGCACGATTCGATAATCTACGCTACGCTTGCCGCGGTTGGTCCGTGGATGGTTGACCATCTTTACATTATAGAGGTATGAGGAACAGGGTGTAAAGTTCACTCATCCTCCATAGAAAAGGAAGGATCCTCCGACCAGACGGGTATTGTGTCTGGCGGGCAACTGCCCAATGATTCATGTTGGGCTGTTGCTAGTTGCGCGGTAAACTCTGCTTGTGTCAATATGACGCGTTGTTCGTATGTGGCGTTGTAGATACCGCTACAACATAATACCAAGACAGCAAGAAAGCACGTAAAACCGACGATCCCGGCTGTTATTCAGAGATCTTTGACGGTCGATACGGGTAATTGAAGCCAGATAGTCTGACAACCACTCTTACCAAGGGATAATTTAATTTATCTGAATATATAATAATAATTTAATTTAATATCTATTTCAAATTTAATTTGATTTTAATTTTTGATACTATGGGTGTATGTGTAAAAATTTGGCTGAAATAAACGAATTTTATTATTATTTATTTATTTTATTATAACGTATTATCCAGTAACTGGGTTGTGGAGGTCAGATAGGCAGACGCTCCATGTAAAATACTGATATTCAGCTTCATCCGCTTAGACCTGAATCCGATTCCAACATAGTTGGGAAAGGATAGGCAGAATGATGACTTACAGAAACTTTAATAATTAATAATATTGTACACACAATTTATTATTTACAATGCTGCCAGTTTTCTGGGCACAGCGGCGTTTCCAGAAGACAGCGATGCAGACGAGTACTTCGACGCCTAAGTGTTCTTTTGTTTTTATTTGTATAGTTAGTAAGTCATTTAATTTAGTAAGTACCTAGTGTAACTAGCTAATTATGTATTTGTATTAATGACATAAATGCAACACGTTAGATATCAATAGGTATCCTCCTAACATCATGTCTATTTCTGGTTAGAAACAGGTGAATGTGTGGCAGTTAAGCGGGTACCCGCATGATTTCTAGAACACATGCGGCGTGGAATAGAATTGTAGAATTGTTGTAAGGACACTTGCCGATGCAATGGTTATAATTTAATGAAGGTGCGACGCTTTCTAGTCTCAGGCGTCAAATACAGGTCAGCTGATGCACATGTACCATTGTGGACCTTCTTCAAACATTTGTAGAATCACGGTGCACTCTGTTAGGACGATTTTTTATGTAAGTAATTCTATTCGCCCTATCACTCTCCCAAAAGCCTATTCACCTCGACAAGCTTCAAACCATAACATATATGCTGTCGATTATCCTGCCTTCAGCTCTTTAGTCTCATTCTCAGTGTTTCAACGAACTGTAAAAGGATGCATCGTGTCAAGTATTAGACTTATCGGTATATCGGTTGAGGAATCTAGGTGTATCCTAACTTAACTAAAGCCTAGCCTCATCATCATCAGCCTATAATGTTCCCACTGCTGGGACACAGGCCTCCTCTCTGTGAGAGGGAGTGGGCCGTAATCTACCACGCGGGCCCAGTGCGGGTTGGTAGATGTCACATGTCTTTGAATTTTTGGTTCTAGGACATGCCGGTTTCCTCACGATGTTTTCCTTCACCGTTTTGAGAGCAGTGGTGATGAAATAATTTACACAAAGTAAAGCGCCTGTCTGGGTTCGAACCTACGACCTACAACTCGTAAGTCGCGGCCGATACCACTGGGCCACCACTGCTAGCCTAGCCTAATTAAAAATTTTGCCTGATAATGATACTCGTAATTCATAGTTGCAATAAAGAAAATACTGTAATAAAAGGACTATTTAGTTACTTTGGGATTATCCCGTTTTTAGGGTTCCGTACCTCGAAAGGAAAAAACGGAACCCTTATAGGATCACTTTGTTGTCCGTCCGTCTGTGTCTGTCTGTCAAGACCCTTTTTCTCAGGAACGCGAGGACAAGGAACGGAGGTATCAAGCTGGAATTTATATCAAATACTCAGGTCTACTGTCCCTTAGAGCTGTGAAAAAATCAAACTTCTAAGCCAACGCAATCAAAAGATACAGCCGTTTATGCCGCAAATTTTCGACACTCGCAAGGGAATCAAAACCTACAGGGTACTTCCCGTGAACTTAGAATCTTGAAATTTTGGTACGAAGTAACATCTTATAGCACATATAAAGGAAAAATTGCGAAAACCGTAAATTTTAAACTTACTACCTTTTTCCTCATGAACGCGTAGAGGTATTAAATTGAAATTCATATCAAATACTCAGGTTTATAATACCTTTAAGCTGTAACAAAATCAAACTTCTATGTCAACGCAATCAAAAGAAACAGCAATTTAAGCCGCACATTTTCAAACTCGCAACTACTCGCAAGGGAATCAAAACCTAAAGGGTGCTTCCAATTGACCTAGAATCTTGAAATTTGGCAAGGAGCAATTTTTTATAGCACATATAAAGGAAAAAATCCGAAAACCTTAAATTTTTATACGGAACCCTCGGTGCGCGAGTCCGACTCGCATTTGGCCGGTTTTTTTTTATGTTCTTACGAAGACCTTAACCGCTAAGGTAACAAGTTAAGCTAACGGGAGTTTAAACTAGTCCGTCGAAGGTTTGTCCCTAATTAAAAAAATAAGCATATTTTTTATGTGGGCTTGCTATCCTGATCCGATCACCCCTGGAGAAGGAAGGACTGGTGATCATGAACCAAAGTATACCTAATGGTTTAGGATAAGGATGCCCTCTTGCTAACTACAGAATATTGGAACATTATTCATTCATTTTTTATTGGAATATTGGAATTGGTAACTATTGAAGGTCCCGGCAAGCCGGTCTAACCCGATACATAAGGTTTTAACTCCTTGTACCTATGCAACATTCACCTTATATTTTAGAGTAGGGACCAAGCAAATAAGGTGAACGAGGGTGCGAATTTAGTGGATAACTTATCTATTATTTATTTATATATAAATTGTACACCACAAAAATATATATAAAAAAAATTGAACGAATAATTAAAATATACAATGGGCGGCCTTCTGCTACTACTGCTACGTCTGCTACGCTGCTACGCTTGCTAAGTACTATTATGGATGGAGGACCCCAGAATAAAAACAATCTTTGACGGCCAGAATACACACACAACACACCCACAACTTGATTATTTGCTTACTTCCGAGTTAAAAAACTAAAATTCACTGAATGTGCCAAATGAACTTTTGATCCAAACTCGAAACTCTAGAAACTAAATTGCAAATCGAAAGTGTGTATGTTTCTTCTGTAATGGATTGTCATAGCAACGTCGCGGGTGACGCTATGCGGCTGTGGTGGCGCGTCAGGTGATGTCCACGGTGGGTGAGCTCGGCGGCAAGTGCAGGCGCCCGCGCCGGCCACGGTTGAGCGTCGCCGGCAGTTGGGCACGCGCCGGCACGCGACAGGTGGACGTCACGCAACGTTACATACATGTACCTACTAATGTCACAACTACTTGAATAGTAACTCATACTTATTGTTATTGGAAAGGCTAGAAGAAACAACAAAGTGGAAGTCTTTTTGTAGGTGTTTCTTGTCAACGCTCGTTTTATGGGTCATGCGGTGCAGGAAGTTATTAAGACTGTGTTGTTTTCGAAGCTTGTCATATCAGAAATATTTTTTCGTAGGTTTTCCTGAAATTTGAACTTTTTGTAGTTGGAATACTTAAGAAACAATCATGTTCTTAACCAAATGTGTCTACCTAATAAAAATCCCGTTTTATTTCATTCTGATCACTGTCTGATTCACTTCCTAATTTGAACGTCTCATTATAGTTTTCTGTTTATTTTTCCTTAAACCTCAATGGTGCAGCTGGTGCTACAACGTATTAAAAGCAGGTAAGCATGAGGCAACCGGCATGTCCTAGAACCAAAAATTCGAAGACATGTGACATCTGCCAACCCGCACTGGGCCCGCGTGGTGGATTACGGCCCACTCCCTCTCACTGAGAGAAGGCCTGAGTCCCAGCAGTGGGAACATTATAGGCTGATTATGTAAGCATATCACATCTATAGCAGACATTATGTTTTACCTGATACTGGCCTTGGACTTAACGGGTGCTTTTATCTTCATGTTTAACAAACGCGACATTAAGTTTTAATGTCAATTAAATATCAATTTTAAATGTTACAGAATTGGATCAATCGTGAAGTCATGACAAGTGTAAATGAGTCGCATGTTTTGGCGATTTATTTGACGGCCACCGATCCTTCCATTTAAGAGTGGACACGCGGCTCGAGGGACTGAGGTGCCTGCTCGAGAGTGCTTCGAACTCACGTACCACAATTTACAGCTTTATCACCCGTTATTATTCTTAATAACATGTTGTAGGTACGGCGACAACGCATTAACTTCAAGAAATTCGTGAGCCTTTTCATATACCTACGTGATCATTATTTATATGGCCTTTCCATTGCTGATGAAAATAATGAAAAGGGTATTGCTTTTACTCGTGTTCATAAATAAACATCTAAGTCTAGCAGAGCAAGGCGTTATTTCCCGCTTAATAGTTTCCCAAATGCGAACATAAATCACATGACGCCTTGAAGAATATTTCGGAGAACATGAGTCTCACTATAAACAAGTTCAGCGCATCGTGTGTACATCTTGGATCTTCAGATTAAGATCCTGCCTGCTCGCAAAGATTTTGAATTCCACGGACCGAAAAAACTCTTTAAAACTCATTACACCACCGTTATGGGCCGATAACAGCGTGAAATTCTGGTAATTGGTAATTTTGAGGTACCTGCGCATGTTCGTACATCTACCGTCTGCAGATTCCGACATTTACGCATCTTCTTCTCTCGTATCGGCAAGAACCGTGCCATTTTTACCCTGAAACAAAATAACGAAAATGACACAGAAACGTTGAAAAAAAGTCACTAACTGATCTACCTTTAAATAATATGGTATTCTTCGTTACTACTGCCATGAGACTTCATGTACAAACACGTATCCAACAATACAAATTAAAAAGCGCTCAAAATTACATATTGTGAATGATTACCCAAGCATGTTTGAACTCACAGAATGAGAAAAAAACTTCAAATTATATCAACGTAGGTACTAACTGGAATATTCGCGCTCGCATTACAAATTCCATAGTGTAGTCACAATGGTATTTAAAATACCGTATTGAGTGAGTCGCAGGCAGGCGTCGGTGTCCATTACGTTATAATCAATCATCGTGAACGTTCAGGTTTCAATCTGCTTTGCGCCGCTTTTGGCCAGGCGAGGCTTTCGACACGGGCGCAATCAATATAGCAGATAAGTGCGATAAGATCCGACGCAGCCTCGCGGCCGTCGTCGTCGTTTTGCAGCGCACTTCCGCGCCCCGCGCTCCTCCTCGCTCCTTCTCGCGCCTCCTCGCGCATCCCCCACTCAACTAGCCCCAAGACATCTTCATCTGAAGTCTTTAACTATCTGCCACACAGCTACACTGTTGCTCTTATATAAAGATGTGTTTGCATGGATAACAATTTCCTTTTAATTAAAGGAAGTTAGTTTGTTCTTTTAGTCTCTTTTTTCTGTTCAGTATCTCAACCTTTTAAAACCGATTTCTGGAAAAATAAGTACTTTTTTATTATGAAATCGATACAGCTTTAGCAGTACCTATGCAGAATTTCAGAATTTCCCCCTCAGTCAACAAACGATTAAAACCAAGCGAGAGAAGTAAGTTGTTCACGTTACTCCAATTTACCAATTATCGTGCCTCAACATTTGTAAAAAAAATATTGGAATCCACCGTAAACGTAAGTGCATGGCAGTAGCGCGTGCGCAGTGTTATGTGAAGTGCCCTTAACGACTTAAGTGTTGATGTGCGGGAGTGGGATCATTTATTATTTTATCGTATGATTGAATCTTGTTTTTGATTCCGTTCATGTTACAGTCAGACATATCTCAGATATTCTTGAAAATACACTGATTCAATTTAAATACAGCCTCATAACCTTCCGCTGTATGTTCGACATGCAATGGTACATTCGCATGCTCATCAAAACACATTTATTAAATAAATCCTTTTTCAATATAATTTTCATTTCTTTTGATCTTTTTATTTTTGAGTAACTTCCTATTAAAATTTAATTTAAGGTAAGTAGTTGTATTATTTTTACTTTCTACAATCTGTGCAGTATATTGCGAGATAGTCGGTGTTCGTGACAAACGCGGAGTTGGAAGTAACAGGCTTCTCACCTGATATGGTGATGAATAGGTTCATTACGTTGCATGTGGCGTGGTGTGTGTGTACGATATCGCTCGAACCCACGTAATAATAATAAATCCAATTCTAAACATAAGTAGGTAGGAATGTCGCGAGTGAGTGGACGAATGTATCATGCTGCGTGTTTATGTGATCATCATTTATGTAGAAGCGGGTATGCGGGCACAGGTGCGCACGCGCCGACTTCACGCAGGTAGCTGTTCTGCCACTCACACCTCGTATCTCCTGCCTATCCACCTGTGTTCCTAAACACTGACCAACATCACTAAAACCAAAGATTAACAAAAAATAATTGCTTCCACAGATGGTGCTGATTAACACTTATAACCAAAGGGTGTCAAAAAACAACGATAGTAATCTTTAACGGTCCCGCTGTGTGCATTATTAGTTTTATCTAAAATTGTTGTGCCATAAATATAAGAGCAACTTGACCTGACTCGCTTGATTTCAAATGGTTATTTAATAATAGTCGAATGAGATAATTAGGTGCCTACCAGCCTCTTAAATAACAATGTGAAATGTTGTTTGAAGTCGATTAGTAATGGAAACTATCCATTAATGAGCGACATGAGACGGCTGCTATCGTCGGCAATAAGTTACACGAGCATTAGTAAACTAGGGAGTAATTGCGGAGGCGGGCCGATTTCCTAGCTAGTGCCGAAGCAATTAATACTCACAACGTGATCAACAGCGCCGATCCCCTCTTCGTAGTGCATTGCAGATCGATGACACAGTTCACAAATAACGATATTATTTATCTATGTCCCACACTTTGTTGCCTTATTTGGTTGTGAGATGCAGACAATATTTTTAACAATAAACTTGATCAGGAACCGTAATATTATTAATATTGCCTATATGGAGAATTACAAGTTCATATGCTCTGCATGACGTCGAACTGGATGGTTGGATTAAACAAGGAATAAACCGTTTATCAATACAAAAGAAGAAACAGGAACTAAGGTGATGAGATGACTTGACACGTTATTTAAATTTGAAACAGGTCCATACGTCCGATTTTTTATTCGTTGTTTGATTGTTTTTTCGATGTAGTTCCATCCTGTTTTTGCACAGGGACACAAAAAATATTGCACCATATGGAGTCTTATCGTCTCTAAAATAGGCTGTTTAATGAACAACGAAAACATATGGCCAATTAATTTCTGCTAGCTTCTAAATGAACACATTTGGAACGAATTTGAAAGGTGCAATAAAATGTTAGATCTGCACTGCCTTATGGCACGAGCCCACAGCACTATTTATAGAATATACTCGCATTTTTAAATGAAACAAGAAGCACGTAATATGGGTAGTCACTGGGTGCGATACTGCCAAGGCTATGCAAATTTAAGTATGCAGACGAGGAGTTACGACCTTGAATAAATTTCTCCACCTACAGTGCAAGAGACATTTGGCTGTTCACAGTTCGTAACGATTAATCGTATTTGTTATTCAATTTTCCCTGTATTCAAAAGCGCGAATAAATATGCGTGGTAAGTCACAACCTGCTCAAAAGCGGGTTTCTCGACGCGTCGAGGCGACCATCTGGTGGGCGAGAGCTTTTTTTATTTTCCAAACGTGTCGTCTTGGATTCTCGTTTTTTGCACTGGCTGGCGCTCGCTCCTTTTCTTTTTTTATATTGCTGAGTTGCAGTTAACAGGTGGCTGGCCGTGTGCAGGTGAGACCTGAGATTTTAACTCGCGTCAGGTTCACCTCAGTGTGAAAAATTACGCGTGCTACCAGGCCAATTAACATGTTCCAAATTTTTATTTAAAAAGTATAATCAAATTACATGTTTTTTGTAGAAATTCGATCCGATAATTAAAAGTTTACGGTGCAAAAAGTGTTATCTTTATTCCTTAATTATTTTCATATTTGGAAAGGTCCTGTCCAACACGATAAAAGAAAATATAAGCAGTGCTGTAGCTGCGTGTGTGTGTGTGTGTGTGTTTATTATTTAAATTGTTACAATTAGCAATACATATACCTATTATTATCTAATTACAAAGAGAAATTAAAAAAAAAACTAAAGAATTTTTTCTTGAATACGTTGACGGTTTTTAACGAATTGCTAAAACTTGCCTTCAGATACTTAATCAGAGTTAAATACGCAAAGAAAACCTTCTTAACTTATCAGAACCGACCATGACAGTTCAAACGAGATGAGTTTTAACGGATAATCAGGTGGGTGGGTCGCGAAGGAAAGGCTATGTCCACAAGTAAATTAATAAAGCCAAGATACATAAATATGGAGTTGGTTATTACAGTAATTAACTTGTAGAAGTATGTTTTCGTTACTTTAAATGCAATGATATAAATCAATGTTTAAATGATTTCTTATACAAAGGATCGAGACGATTTAGTTAAAAATAAAGTTTGTGAAAAAATATACAGGGTGTTACGGAAAGGGTATATCAATACAAACGGGTTGAAGAGTGTATCTGGTCTAGAATCTCTGTATAAAATTTCAGCTCAAAAGCATTAACTTTGAAAATGCTTAATATTTTTTTATTTCGACATCACGGCGCTGCACTTGGCGCGCGGCGGCGTGATGTGCGTGTACTAGGCGCACAGACACACTACAAATGATGGTAATGACCCTCGTAGTGCAGTGACACGTTTGTTATGATTTCAATTTAATAAACTATCGAAATAAAAAAATATTAAGAATTTTTTTAAAGTTACTTCTTTTGAGCTGAAATTTTGTACAGAGATTCTAGAACAGATACACTCTTCAACCCGTTTGTATTGATATACCCTTTCCGTAACACCCTGTATACATTGGCACTCAGCAATTTTCAGCAGGAAGCAGAAAGCACAAGACACTTTTAGAACTTTTTGAGACGTTTGATCATCTATATCAAGGTATACGTAGTATACATAGGTAGCTATACCTTGAAACTAAAACACTACGATATGCTACGACTAGAAGTCGATATTGGGACATACTACATATTTGCTAATCGAAGCGGGAAAAAAGAGAAGCCATCATCAAAACGAAAAAAATCATTAGGTACGTTTATGGTGTCGCCAAGCTCTCAATTTAAAATGGGTGTTCCCCAAGGATTATGCTGAGGCCAATGTATTTTCCTTGACGAACTACTCGTTTTTTTTTAAGTTTCGTAGTTATAAGATTTTTTTGAGATTAGAAACAGTTGGGTCAAGTATTTATTTTTCTTGTTCTTCTCTTTCAGATTGTATTAAGAAGTATCTATATATATAAAAATGAAACCCGTTTTCCGTTGTCACGACATAACATGAAAACGGCTGGACCGATTTCGATGAAATTTGGTATAGAGATAGTTTGAGTCCCGGGAAAGGACATAGGATAGTTTTTATCCCGATATTCCTACGGGATCGACATTTACGCGGGTGAAACCGCGGGGCGCAGCTAGTCTTTAATATAATAAATAACATGACTATACATATTCAATATGATGTTCATATAAATAGAAAACCGACTACACTAGAAGCCGATCCCAATAGACTTGTAAAGAGGCTAAGCTGGTGATCACTTTGAGACATTCACTACTTATCGAGTATGATATTAAGATCCAATAAGACGTACTATCCCTACTTTGACGGGTGTTGTGGCGTGAATTGGGAGAAGAGAGGTGATTGATTTAGTTAGAGCAATACCTAATTAAACTTTTGTCGATAGTGGACGAAATTAGACGATCACCTGTATATGTATACGTAGCATATACATATGAGTATACCTGCATAATATGGGGATTATCCAATCTTATACGTTAGTCTGTATTTTCATTTAAGTATATTATAATATTTTCATTTATATTATAATACTAGCTTCTGCCCGCGACTTCGTCCGCGAGAAATTTCACCCTCATCCCATTCACCCTCTTAGGGGTGGAATTTCGAAAAACCCTTTCTTACTGGATACCTACTCTTCACAAAGAACAGACCCTCCAAATTTCATGTCTCTAGGACTAACGGTTTAGGCTGTGTGTTGATACCTATATCAGTCAGTCAGGACTTTGAATTTTATATATATGTATAGATAATCTGTCAACATGACTCCAAAGCACCAATTAGTACTCTTTAAACGTACAACAATTAACAGTTATTTTTTAAAAAATCAGCAATCTTGGATAATACATCATTCATGGGTTTTGGGCTTAACCGGTATTAGTGTGGACTTACGTGAAAGCTTGAAAAATTGTGCCTATTACAGAGAGCGCACTCAATAGGCTCGCAGACCTGCACCGTTAGACTCCAGATCACGACGCGGCGGATTATTTGAGAACACAAAGAGATCGAGTGCCGAGCGACGGACGGACACAATCACTCATAGCGTTGCGTTTGTCATAGAGAGCGAGCGCGACAACGACGCGTCGATCACCGGCCGACACGCTTTGTCAGCCTGCTCCGATTTGTTAACGGCCGCGACACTCGGGGCCCGCCCGACCCACAAACAAGCGTGCGTAAATATCTCACCCGATAAACTTACGTGTTTATTATTCGATGTGAAACAACATACATCCTACAGGCATCAAGAACTTTGCGTATCGTGCGCTTGCCCTACATCCAATTACTAGTCATCAAATACGAAGTAGGTTTACTCAATGAAAAGTCGGTGAGACATGAACTTGAGGTTGTTGCAATAAGGAAAACTTGACTTTCTGAATTGTCTGATAATTTCGAAACAATTTCAGAAACTTTCTACAGAGCCGTAGTCATTTGGATTGTCCGCGAGAAGGCTGTAAAAATCGTTCACCCATAAAGTGAAATATAGGTTAAGACGGTCTCTCTCTCAAAAATTCATTCAAAGTACCGTAATCTCGTCCTTTTATTTTGTAATTTCTTCTTACCACCAATTTTGAGCAGTCGTTTAACATTTTAGGGCTCGTTTTATGGTCTTGTGTCTGATGAACATCCTCTTTTATTTCTTGTTTTGACTCCACGAATACGAATGTTGACCGCTACAATGCGTGGACTCCACACTTCTGCACGAACATGCTGATGCTACCTACTTGTTATTATTTTTAAATCAACTTTATGATTACCTTGCCATACAACACTACGTCTATTTAGAATTCCACCTCTAAGCTGTTTGCCATTTGAGTTTGATGTTTAGGGCAGAAGGAAAACACCTACTACTGTTAATAGTAAACACAATATTGTGCGACATACGCGGCTGTTTTTCGGAAGTTGACACGAATGTTTAGGTGGAACAATAGGTTTGTTAGTTTTGGCGAGCGCGGATGAGGCAGTCGGCGCGTGCGGTGGCGGAGTATTGTCGGGGCGGAGTACGGGAGCCGTGCGCCCACACAACTCCGCAACGCCAGGAACAGCGCCTTGTCCGTGTCACCGGTACGATGCTCAGCCGCTTAAATATCTTACTTTCACAATTGTAATAAGCGAACGTCAAGTACTCATCATGTTGGACAACAATAAGGCACGCGTCTCTGTCGGCTCCGTGCATTGCGATTTACAATCTTGCAATGATCGCTATGATGCCTTGCCTTTTACATCCACTGATCTCATTTAAAACTTTTTTTTTTGTTATAGCAAAAATACATACTGGACATTCTAAAAAGTCCTTTGGATGTTTCCACTTTTACATCGTCACTCAATAGATTTGGATCTAGGAGAATCAACTGAGCTTGACACGAAACAAACAGTTCCCCGAAGTATTAAAAAAACAATTGAATTGTCAAAGATCAAAGTGTATTTTTCATGACAGTAATTCATATAGGTACCTACTTATATGTATATCAAAGAGACTTTCTCAATTATGTACTTATAGTTACTAATCCATTCTCCGCAGAGATATTATTATATTATAATTTTGATGGCTGGCATGATAACTATAGCGTTTAAGATATGCAAATAAAGAACTTTCATTTCGTTGTCGGAACAATGGTGATGTATTCGCGGGGGTTTGTCTAGTTGACAGTGGAGATAATAATACGATGAATAATAATAGTGTGAAAGCACAGTAATTTTACACTTAACATTTTATTATTATCAGTGATAAATGGCGAATTCTTCGAATACCAATTGTTTTTTATATGTAAATTCCAGCTTAAGCGCAAAGTTCTCAAAAAAACACACTGCCTTAGAATGATTGATACGATAAATTCTCTTTTTAATATGGAATGAATTGTTCATTCATTCAGATACATATGTGTTCTGTTTAGTACCTATAGATATGTAGACGTCAATAAAAAAATATTGATAAACGTCACAACAGTCTGCAGCCGCCGCTGTTTACAAAATAATTGAATGCTAATCATTAGACGCAGTGCTTTATTATCGTACAAGACACAGTGCGAGCACATCTCGCCACGCCCTCTTCCTTCGAACAAGTGAGTGCACTAATGAAGCTCAACTAAATATTCATGAAACCAGTCATCGTTCTCGGTCCCAAAACTGGAAGGTAACATTAACGCACGTAGAGAGCTCTCTACAAAAGGGCCACGGGGATATGCGCCCGCGTCTAACAAATGCCTACACATGACATGACAGAAACAACCACTACTTAATTGCTAAGACTCTCTATGGAAATACCGTATGCGTAATTGTTATTAGTTTTGTAGAGACATAACTAACATTTAATAATAAACGCTTTAGGCACAACCATGGGCACACATACGTTTTTCTTTGTTATATCCTATGAGCAGTGTCCAAATAACGTTACACACTATCAATCTCAATATGAATAATTTTGAAGGAAAACAATTGTCTGCTCAACATGTAAAATAACGCAATGAATATCAAACAAAACTTTCAAATTTAAAGCCAACGCTACTGAAAGTATGTTACGCAATTTCCCCGCTGATTCAGTGCCATTTGCAGAAATTTTCCTATAATTATAATGGGCACAGAAACTACTTTACTCGTTTACCTAATATAATGTCTAACTCCACATACCTCTCCATAATTCCCTTCAAAGACACCCACGTGAATTATTTTGAAGCACATTATTCTTAACTTTAGCCAGACTATGTATGTGGAAATAGACAGTTATGTTAATTAATTACAGTTTGATAATGGTTATTAAATCATTATCGTTTCGTTGAACAAAATGCGTTATCAAACAGTCTGTCCTACACACAACCATTGCGGTTTACAAAAGCACTGGTGACTGCAATGGTAGGTTTTGTTAAAAATCTGAAAATGCTGAAAATTCTGTTAGTACACACTGCAGCACGCAGCAACAACAGAAGCCCATCTTTCTGGGTAGTACGCGGAATCATGAGCGATTCTTAGTTAATGTTTAGGGTCATGAAATGCTATGATTTATGTTGAAAGCCCTAACTTTCTCTGTCAACAAAATAAATGTTTTGGATAACATAGTAGATACAGATTGAAGAGCAGAGGTGGACTGAGAAATAAGCACTCAAGATTGCAAATCAGTACGGAGGTCGCGCGGTCTCGCGCCGGTGACTTGAATGACTCATAAACACCTTGATTTACTGAACAGACCGAAGATTTGTAGTGTATTAATTCCAATGTCGATGGCCGGAAGATATTCCCGAGCCGCAACATCACTCGCATCACACGTTTACGCTCAATTACACATTGTTATTAGTGCGGCCGGCCAGGACGCGCAACCTCTCAACACACGGTACCACGGATATCGAACCGACGTCACATCTCCACCATACATCAACAATCATTAAATCACGGGTGGTACGAGCTCTACTGATCAACATAAAAAAATCTTATCTTTATTATCTCATTGAAAAACGAACGCGAGTAGGTAATACATCTATAAAAGAGACGATATTTATGACCATGATTTATGGTTTTTTTACTTTTACGTGTCGTATTTTTGTGTAATCCATCGTAAATTGTTTTACACAGATATCATAACACAGGTGATAGAATCGACATAGGTGTTACAACAAACAATAAAACTGAACGATGCTGTAGGAGTAATTCCAAAATATACTTACGAGTATATGTCATACTACAACTAGTATTTATTGATCAAATTACAAAATTTCGTCCGACTACATATAAAATATTAAATTGATGATAGAATATTCTTTAAATAAATAAGAAGTGAAAAAATTACAATAAAAACGGAATGTGGTTGAGGTGAGCAACCCTAAAGCTCACATTCTAAATTGGAACGTAATGCTCGTATTAATTTTATTGCTATTATAGAGCAAGCCGCAAATCAACGGTTGTAAAAGCAAACTTTGTAAAGGCATGTAAGTCTGCAAACTTACAGGTTCTACGATCATACATACATGCACTTGATTCTTGAATTGAATTATCTGAATTTAACCATTTTCCTTGACGAATCATTAAAGAATCAATCCTAGAGTCCGGCCGAATATATTTTTTTTGTTTTTCGATAGGTTAATCTTTGGTAAAAGTAAAAGAAATGCAGTCAATCTTTTAATCATTATATTTAACCATTTAAACTTACATCGCACGAAACCTTATAGGTCCTATTTTTAAAGATATAAGTATTTAATAATCAAACTTTTATATACGATAAAAAGGGTTTTTTTCTGCATTTTTAGTTATTATAAGTACTCATAATATGCAGTTATAAATTCGATTTTCTCTAAATAAATGAAATGAAAGTATCGTTTTGCAGGAACTTATTTTTTTCGGCGTGAAACGAATATTGCTGAAAATGGACATTTTGGCCGAAAGTTTCTGAAAACCATCAACGAAAAAGAAATTCGGTCGGGCTCTAACCATTTCTGAAAATGTAGCTTTTGCACTAAAAATACTATTTGTACGTAGGTACGCTTCTTTTGTAAGTAATGTGTAACATTTTTATACCAAGTTGTAAATCAATCTATCTTCGTTGATGTACTAGGTACTAACAAACTGCAGTGTTCAACAACTAATAAACGCAACGGATGCCCTCCTAAATTTTGTACAGGCTGATTTATAGGATTATAATTATACACGAAAGTAATCGCTGTACATAAATACAATAATTACTTTGCGTTTACGAGTAACATAATTTGTAAGTTAATGTAATAAATGTTTAAATTACTTAGCGTTCGTTAAGTAACACACGGGACAAACAAGCAAAGCCATTTGGTTGTTGTAAGTAGCAGTGTTCTCCACGTCATAACATTTTACTGCAGCTCGTGAAATCTAGTCAACAATCTACGTACAGCAACATTGCCATACCTAAAATAACCTCGTGAATGATGCAATGTTTTCTCTTTGTGCAGCGTTGCATCGCAGCATCCACATGTGATGTGACGCAACTGACTTACGTTAAATATCAATGGATGCGTAGTCGAATCTCTTCCACGAATTAAAATATGAGCATAAATTAATATACATATTTTCCCTTTAATAACTGTAAGATACATTGTGATCGATGGTCCTCTTATATCACAAACGCCTGTAATTATTCAGATGAAATCGGACAGTTAAGTCATTACGGTGTGACTAATATGCCTGTGGAAATCCGCGCGCCGCACCAATTATAACATGGCATAGTGAGCAGTATTGACATGTGTTATATAAATACCAATGGTGAAGGTCCCTAGAAGTTAGGCATTCGTTAGTTTCTGTCGATGGCTTCGTTCGATATTAGAATATTTGTTAGTTATTCAAAAATATTCGCCCTCGTTATTGACTGTAGCGGCGGCGTGAGCTATTATTGCCAGTTGCTCGGGGAATTCAGTTATAGCGCTATTGATCGACATCTATTTGGGTTTCCAACTTAAGAACAGAGCAAACACCCATTATTATATTAGCGTGTAATAAAAACGAATCGTGAACTCTGTCCGTCGCAGTTTAGTTAAAACCGTTATAAAGATCACGGTCAATCGTCCTACAAAGCCCGAGTTTAAACTATATTGAGATGGTTGCCTTTCTAAATTTTCTAAATTATTGATTTTTCATGACTGTGCATTGTGATGAGTTCAAATTGTTACCAAATAAACGCTTATGGTTACGATAGTTATTAGCTCAACTTTGAGCTCCATGTTATGTATTTGTTTTCATGCGTACCTAAAGTAGAATATTAATATTTTTTATTGTAAAACCTCTTAAACCAAACGAAACATTTTCAGAGCAGTAGCAAAATATTCCACGACAGGTTCAATTATAACTTAGGATAAAAGGACCACTATCTTAAATATAGTTCGAAGTGTTAGTACTATTGTCACTATTAAAATGACGAAGGGATGATTTTTACGAGTGTCAATAGGCATTAAGTGCGGGACTCGCCATGTTTATAGAGCCGTAGATTCAGATTAGGTGCCATTAGTACGCCGCGGCTGGACGCAGCTCGTACGCCCCGTATCATTAGCGTCCATAGCAAACAACATTACTACGATAATAGCTCATGAGACCGGTTCTTATCGTGCTATTGATAAAACCTTTTTATATCCACTAATTTATTTTGCAAAAGATTTGGATTACACGATGAGGATTGTTGAAAACTATTTCAGAGCTCGTCGAGATGCAACGAAATGTTTGTTAAAGTAATTTTTTTATAGATGAATTACAACTCTTAGCTAGCTAAGCTTATTGTGAAAAAGTCTTGACTTTTTAGAAATATTTCAGGACTGTTCCAACCATTAGAAAAACGAAAAGAAAATAATTTAACAGTAAACAATTTTCTTGAAGACAAGAAAGCTCGTCATACCGCCGCAGGGTTACAAGTACTCGAATGTCAGGAGAAAGCAGCGCATAGTGTCAGCCGCGAACCCGACACGTGTCGTAGTTGCTAATTAGTGTAGGGTGTCGGGAGCGACCGCCGGCCGCTGCGACCGCAGCCTGCAACGGTTACCTGCGGCGACCGGCGACCGGCCGCGACCACGCCGGAACGTAACGCAACACCGCAACCTTACGGAGATCACATGCCGACAGCTCACACGTTTCCTGAAATTTTCCGAAAAATTTCCTTTCCTTCTGGTTAGTTTCCATAATTTTCCACTTTTGGATGGTGGAAAGCCGTGCAGCCATGCAAGGTAGGGTTAGATCAAGATCAAAAGTACTGTTTAGAACGTGATAAAAATAAGTGCAAAGCTCGTAAACTGCTGCTGCAAGCTTTCTTAAACTATTCGTTTCATTTTGTTATCCTTGTTCTACAATTAACTAGATAAGTGTAGGATCCTTATTTACTAATCAAGTGACGCAAGTGACTATATAAGGCAACCTGCACATAACATTATAAAATGAACTTGATTGTGTAAGCTCACTTACTCTTTGTTAATTTTCATCAGAGCATATTTTAAAATTGATAATAGGTATGCACAAATGAGTTATGATTAGATATCTATAACTTCTTTTGTATTAAAAGCGTGTATCGTGTTAAGTAACGTAGTTGGCTAAGTCACGTTCAACTTTATCGATACGGCATCGCAGAAATGACGTAACAACAAAACAATCATGTTTCGATTGTAAAGAAGACGGTACCTACGGAATCACGGATGCTGTTTACTTGTGTCGTATTGTCATTTCAGAAAGGACGTCTTCGTTTACTCACTTTGTCCTACTTGTGGAATAAATTGCTGTCACACGCAGTTGCCTAATTATTGGTTACTATAAAATAACATGGTTGGACAATGCCAGAAACTCTATAGAACTTTGCCCCACTTAATAAAATTAATTTACAACCATGCGATATGTAAAATCGTATTGCTTATGTATTACTGATAACTAAACATTTGTCCTAATGCCTGTAGAACATGCAGTTTCTGTTTAAATCTAAAAACAATAAAGTCATTGATTATAGGTCAGGTGCAGTTTATAATTGCTAAAATAAAGTATTGATGTGTTATTATTCTAGTACTATCCCTAGGAGGGCATTTCGCGATTACAGAATCTACGTATTTAGGGTCAGTCTCTGTCCTAATAACAAAGTATGACTAGAATTATTCCATCAGTTGATACTGTTGGGCCCTGTTGGTCTAGAGGTGGTGGTGGAGGCACTGGTATTGCTTGTTGAGGTACCAGCAATTGTTCTGGTCCAACTGGTTGAAACTCTATTTCAGCATGTTCATCTGTCTCCAGTTGTCCTCTAATAACACTTTGTGCTATCTGGCGAGGAGCATGCATACAACATAAATGGCTAATATATACAATAAAACGGGGCTACTTTGACTTCCAGGGTTACTTTGACAAGGCCGATCACAATAACGCTATGACGCGTTCCCCACACCCCGCGCCTCGCGCAATATTACTCGAGGTCACGCATACTTGCTGAGCACACGTGAAAACCGATTTTGGCGCTCTGTTAAAGTAGTTAAAACACCTGTCAAAGTAACCCTGGAAGTCAAAGTAGCCCCGTTTTGTGGTACATCTCTTGATATCATCTCCAAAGAGAAATATTATTTAAATATATAAAAATGGCTTTGGTTATTTAAAGGTAGGTATTTGATTTTTTTTTTCTTAGGAGAATAGAAAGATGTCACTAATTTGGTAGTTTTCAATATTGCTTTTCATAATAGTGTTGTTTTCTATGTTGTTATATGCTACTATTATGAAGAAATAACAATATTGTGAAATGTTAGTTTGAGGTAATCACTTGAATCACAAAACTTATTTTATATATATTTCTATACATATCTGTTGCAACAATACCTACGAAGCAAGAAGAGTCTGCAGTGAAGATTGTAATGAAGACCCAACATCTCTTAACACCTGTAGACACTCAGGTAACAATTTATGCAACGCAACATCGTTCACCAAATCACAAGCAGTTATCAGAATCCGTGGTAAGTAGCACTAAGCGAGAATCGAGATCCGCAGGCAAAAGCAAAAGTCTTCGGTAGGGAAAAATATTAAAAAGCACAGTAAAACAGTGAGGCTTGATCGCAAACAACAGGAACACCAGGAAGAGCGATTTACTGACATTGACATTTTGAGTTTGACTTGCGCGCGTCAATGTTTCGTTACAAAAAGTTCATGAATGCGAAACTATGATTGTAATACAACATATTATTTGATTTTCATAACTATTCACATAATAATATTATGTGATTTAATTAACATATTATACGTATTATCACTTCGTTTATTTATTTATGTACATATTAATTTACATTTTTAAATATTTCTTAAAATATAAAAAATACGTATAAAAAATTATCATAATTATTATAATCCTTAAATAATCATTTAGGTAAGATGAGTTTTTGTTTGACAGGTATTTCAAACTTTTTATTTGTTTTGTATCATGCGTAATAAGCAACGCAGATGGTCGCCTGAAAACAGGAAATGGTAAAAATGAATTTCAGTGGTTGAATTCCTTTTAACATTTATTTGTACTCTTAAAGAAAAACAATTTATTATGAAAACATTCTATATTCATTACAATTATTTTCATTAATTTACATTTTCTGTAAATGGCTGGGGCAGGATCTGGTATTGTCATTTGTGCAATTGATGTAGTCTGGATGTATTTTGACAGATGCGAATATTATCGACGAAACATACATCACAACGGTTTTGTGTAAGAAGTTAAGCAAACCACTAAAACGTTACACTATTTGTACATTACTTAGTTACAGTTAGGCTGTAGGTAGATACACTATAGCTATAACAAATAAAATCCATAAAGTAGATCATGGATGATACAGATAAGAATACCTACTTAATCGTGAAAAGTTAAAGGTTAAAGGCTGTCTTTATCAATCTCACTTACTTAGATAAAACCAAATAAGTAGTTGACATATTTTTACACAAATCATTTATAATATTGTACGTCTTCTAAAGCCAAAATCAAAACTGCGAACAAAAGACATCAACGACATCAAAAATTTTAACTATTTAAATTCAAGTACGGAAATAATATTTCACTAGCCGTTATAACAATTTGTCTGGAATTGTTATAAAAAGTATCTAGTCCACTCTGTGTTACGATGCTAGTCCATTTCCCACATAGTTGGAGGTCCGTACTAGAAGAAATCGAAGGTGGTTCGGCATAAATCGTGGGAAGATCTACATAGTTAGCCGGCGCGGGATCGGGTCGGCGCGTGTTGCTGCGCCCCGCCCGCACCGCTCGGGGTGAACGTCTCACTTAACTGTTGTGTGCACCTGAGCACCACACCGCACCGCACCGCCGCCGCACCGCCCGCCGCTACTTACAACCCACTACTACGTGTTAATCCATCATCATTTAAAATGCTCCTAATTTCTTTAATCATGTCAAGTAGCTCTACTATCTTAATACCACATCATAAATGATGGCCTATTTGAGTTACACGAAGTAGGTTGAGGATGTTGTGTGGCATTTCCAAATAAGGCCTATAGGGATTGGACATAGATTCTATTCTTTTTCTGGGTGGGGAGCACTAGACTTCGATGGATTTAAGGTTACATTGATTATTATGTAAGAGGTTGTTATATTACGTTACATGCAACGCTACCAAAATTCTAGATTCTGTGTATACCCTCGTGACGCAGCGTCAAAAACTTTATAAATAATGGTACTTACAGATATTATAAACCGTAACACCATTTGAATCTGTAGCAACACGATATCTACCCATCGAACAAGGTGATAAATCCTACGTTAGATAGATATGTATCGAAAAATTACGTTCGCTGGGCCGGCACCGCGCCGGCGCAACAATCGAACATCGGCGCTTTTGAGACGTCATTCCACAAATACTTGGAACAAATATTTTTATAATGAACATACGTTACGTGTTTTCTATAAATACTGGCAATTCTTTATATAACAGGTCGTAGGTATGTGAAGGTGTGTGGAGATCAAAACGAGACTGTGAATGTAGGCTATCGGTGAACATAAACAACACGACTCTTTGTCTCGCTTCTTAGAAACTCTAACGAAATAAAATCAGAATACCATGTTTTTTACAATGTTGCTATAGACAAAGCTTATTCGCCTGTCAACGTCCCAAAATTAATAGATGTTATTAATTTTAACATAAATGTTAATTGGTTATTTTCTGTTAAGATGCTCAAAATTATTATCGTTGCGACATTTTTACGATAGCATTTTGAAACCTTGTTTTAAAGGACTATACTCTATCCACATAACAAATGATTATGATTAAAATTAAAATCTGAATAAGTATCAAAATGTATGTATGTATTTATGTATTAATAACGTCTTACTACACGAGTTAGTAACTACGAATAGTTAAAGACAAACAGCTCTGAAAAGGGCACTGAAGGCTAGTTTATTCTGCCACAGCAACTATTCGTGGGTAACGTTCGCTGGTTTTGGAACAAAACATCATAATTTAACGATTACGCAAGCACTACCATCGTAACGCGACCATCTACAGACACAACACACGTTCGTACTCAAGGCTAATTCCTAAAAACGCAACAATATAGGTAAAGCATGCAAATGAAGTGAATTGTAGATCGATTGAAAATAGATCGTGTGTCAGCGATCGGGAGGCTTCGGGGCATGATCATCGGTCCACGAGCGCACGCGCACGATCCAACTCGCGGCCTCCGGCCCCCCACCTCCGCCCCCCGGCGACACTCACTGTACACAACCTTACATTTCAAACTATTCTGCTAAAGTTCACGCAAAAAATATTAGTCCAGTTAGAAACTGTGACAGCCACTTGCTGTGACGTTTGGTGTCATTTTGATGTATTGATGGAATGCCTTTGCACTGCTTTACACCATTGCGAAGTTGTATGAGTGGAGATTTATTACCTTCATTTGTGTTAGAATAGAAACAGACAAAGCCAAGTAAGTATATCAAGTAAAAGCCTTGCAATAAATTGTACATCTGAACCACTGTCATCGGGCATGATATTAATATAATAAAAATTTAAACAGAACAAACATTATTGTGTTTCTGATATGTTAATAGAAACCAAAAACACATAAAAGCCTTAAACGGCCACCATTCTTCAAATTGGCGCTTTTGGACAACGCGGTTTATTGGTGAAAGTGCATTTTAAGAACAGAAAATAAAACGATTTCCCACTGACCTTACCGATTGTTCGTGAAACAAAGGAGATCGAAGTAACCGCTATATAAACACGCAATTAATGATTTCTAAAATAATAATTTATGGTTTAAAGTTGTGGCCATCTCATTAAAAGAAATTTGTTGCCTTACAGACACATACTTTTGCGATTTTATCGTGTTTCATCGATTTAGCATTAACAAATGAATAAATTAACAGAAAATCTAGATATAACGGTCGAAAAGATAAACATTGCCTAGATACTCTTAGTTTTCAAATAAGATATACTTTCCTACTTTAGTGCAATTTTATTCGTCGAGTAATCTTTGCGCACATCATATAATAATAGGTAGATTCGTAAACAAATCAATGTAATATCTAATATTGATATTACGAATTCGCTTTAACATGAAGTGGAGGCCAATAAATCTCCGCCACCTTAGCTGCTTGACATTGAATTATGGAAACACAAGGCGCCAGTTGAATAGGTAAACCGTAAGTACAACATTATGATGAAACGTAATTGCCTATTTCATCCAAATGTCCGTCTAAGGTGTCCGAATGTAATTACCAAAAGTCAAAATGGTCCCGCCCACGAGTGCTCTCCCGCGCCGTGACGCCGTGACCTCACCTCACTGACAACCTGCTCACAAAAGCAAATTACACCACTATATTTAGTGGACTGCTTTTTGACTATTATCTTTATTATAGGTTTGTAACGTAATGGTTCATTTTTGTTTATATTGCCAATATACACGTACGGTTAGTTTGATCGATTAGTTTGCTCCGCCAAGCTGGCCATAAACAGTCCATTAAGTTAAAATCTTTTTATAAGTAAGCTTAGCGAGTTATTTTAACAGTGCAATATAAAGCTTTTGTTGTTTAAAATTTAGACTATCACAACAAACCACAACTTTTGCACAGTCAAAAGCAATATGTAATTTTTACATATAGCACTGGATGGATATCTTAATTATGGCAGCAAAGCAGTTTGTCATGAGTGTTATCTCTATTTAAATATTATCATACATGCATTCCTGGAATGGGTGATCTCACATAAAGCAAATGTACCGAGTGGATGGAGCGCGTAACTCCGCCGGAGTGACAAGACAATCATTGTAGTGCGCCAGTGTACGACGCGCCGCGTATATCTAGCCGGACAAATTTACGTTTGCGCGGATGATAGACAAACAATTCAACTACAAACCTTGCTATTCATTCCACTTGGTATTCTCCAATAAAACTTCATTTGTCGAAATACTAGCACATTAATTTCTAAGCAAATAGATTATAGGTACAGATGCTAAAGATAAACCTGCCCATGCTTCTACAGCGTATTTATTGAGACTGGACGATTTAATTCAACTAAATTACATACATACATATCAGCCTATAATGTTCCCACTGCTGGGACACAGGCCTCCTCTCTGTGAGAGAGAGTGGGCCGTAAGCCACCACGCGGGTCCAGTGCGGGTTGGCAGATGTCACATGTCTTCGAATTTTTGGTTCTAGGACATGCCGGTTTCCTCACGATGTTTTCCTTCACCGTTTTGAGAGCAGTGGTGATGAAATAATTTACACAAATTAAAGCGCCTGTCTGGATTCGAACCTTCGACCTACAACTCGTAAGTCGCTGCCGTTAGCACTGCTCTCAACAACTAAATTATTGACTATAAAAAAATCAATGAAGAAAACTCACTGGGTCATAATAAAAGTACCTATGAAGCATGAACTCATATGTAAACACTCATAAAAAGTCATTGCACTCGGCAATTTAATAAGCAGCACGTTCTTTGATTCAGCAGACCGCCCGCTCCAGTCAGTTCCATCAATTAGAGTGAGCATTTAATCGGATAATGATGACAGATACCTAATAATCTCAAGACCGTTAAAATATTTTAAGCGTTTTAAAATAATAATGGCTGACATTAGTCTCTGCTAGAAGCGAATTATTATTTATTATAATACTTTACGTCTTTTAATCTTCTGGCTTCATGCAGCGTGAACTATTTAACATTCGAAAGTATTAATTTTTATGACGATGTGCGAAAGACATAAATTTCTTCACGAAAATAAAAAAAAACGAGTGTGCTTATGACCACACGACTGAAGTGAAACTTCAAACGTATTTGGCTATGAGAGGAAGAGAGAAAGAAAATGTGCGCGCGCACTGATTTCTCTTGCTTATATCCCCCACTCAACTCCCCTTCGCCTCGCCCGTAGCCCGTAGACATGGGTCGTACTTGCAAAATCGAGTACCAGGGCTTCCAAGTACGTCCACCTTAAGAAACCAGGCCCTAAAACCAGGGCTCGAGATACTTTCAAGTATTTTCTATCTGCATCAAAAATTGATCTATAACTTCATACAAATAAGAAGTACTATCGCGTAATCAAACAAAAGCCCTGTTGGAAGTAAAAAGTACTTGCATAGGAAATTAACCCGTGAATTCCTATAAATAAGGAGCACAATCGCGTTTACAAAAAAATACTTTTACAAACCATTAAAGTAAAAATACTTGCATACGAAATTGTTCCGTAGACTCTTACGGAGTTGTATGGAGTGTCCGAGGTGTAGTAAGAGTCTTACCACACCTCGGACACTCCATACAACGCTCGCAAAATAATTATCTAGTACTACTACATAAACAAATGACGTTTGTATACGTGCAAATGTGTGCGTGAAATCTAGTAGCGTAAAAAAAATGGCGCGGTAAGCAATTTGTGTCGAGGAACCGAACGACGACGGCGGCGGCGGCGCTGCCCGAACGTGTGCATTATTATGAAGTGACCATGTAGTTCAATTGTTTATTTATATAGTCGGGTTCGTAATGAAATAAAAACACTAAAATAGTTTAGTTTAAATGACTTGTCTGTAAATAATCGGTTATTAAATCGTATTTTATTAAAAATGCGAAATCTTACAAACAGTTTATGTAAATACGAATTCGGGAAAGCATCACAATATCCAACCATCGTGATTAAAACTCAAATAAAACTTTTCGTGTCAGCAATACAGCGCTGCGGTTCGCGAGCGCCCTTGCTAAAGAGTCGGCGACGAATACCTCGAAGTGCGGGGTGAGGTGCGGTATCTGATATGAGGGCGAAGAAGGGAGTGTCCTTTCTGTACGTAGTACTATTAAGTATTCTGTGCTCTTACTGATAAGGAGCATGATCGCATTTGCGAAAACAAACGCGGTTGTTGAACTATTTGAGTTCCTACGTACTCGAGCGTCGAGGCACGACGGAGCGAGATACTTTCAAGTATTTTCTATCTGTATAGAAAATTGATCCATAACTTCATACAGATAAGAAGTACAATCGCGTATTTAAAAGCCTCGTTGGAAGTAAAACTACTTGCATAGGAAATTGATCAATGACTTCCTATAAATAAGGAGCAAAATCGCGTTTACAAATAAATACTTGCAAACCATTAAAGTAAAAAATACTTGCATACGAAATTGTTCCGTAGACTCTTACTGATAAGGAGCATGATCGCATTTGCGAAAACTAACGCGGTTGAGTACCTACGTATTTGAGCGAGTAGCCGTATAAGGTACTTTATAGTCTTGCAAGTATTTTGAGTCGGTACCTGGTGTGCGTACTTGGAAGCAAAAACCTGGTCGAGTAAATACGTATCTTCCCTACTTGCCCGATCACACTTTTCGTAACGCTTACGTCACGCGTTCGCCAGCTTACTCTCCAAGTCAAGTGTGCGAAAAGAAGTTTCACGTAAATAATTTTGACACAACAAAAATCGAATTTGACAATCGCGAATTCGCGACTCGTCGACACGTGGTACAGACGCCAGCACGTCAACCTACCCGAAACTGTCAAATTTTCCCAATCAACTTTGAACCTTATTCTTCAGTAATAAAGTTGAAAATCTATTAAAGAAATCTGACAGATTGTAGTAGGTTGATGTGCTGGCGTCTGTACTTATTTGCCCTAACCCCGTGTATTGTTTTTTAGAGCCGCAGGCGCGGAGGGGGCGGCCTTGGCGTGTTTTTTAAGGAGTTTTTCACTTTTTGTATGGAAAATATGAAAAATGATTACCTACATGTTGAGTTTTAGGAGTTTATGGGTTTCATAAAGGGGGTCGAAATTTTCATTATTTTTGCGATAGGACGCACCATTTTCGAGATAAAGAAAAAAAACTTAATACGTATTTGGCTATGAGAGGAAGAGAGAAAGAAAACGTACGCGCGCACTGCTTTGTCTTGCTAATATCCCCCACTCAACTCCCGTTCACCTCACCCGATCACACTTTTCGTAACGCGTTCGCCAGTTTACTCCCCAAGTCAAGCGCGCGTAAAGAAGTTTTCCTTCAAAAACATACAAACAGCCGAACATAGTACTTCCTCCTTTTTGTGAAGTCGGTAAAAATTACTTGCATACGAAACTGTTCCGTAGACTCTTACTGATAAGGAGCATGATCGCATTTGCGAAAACTAACGCGGTTGAGTACCTACGTATTTGAGCGAGTAGCCGTATACTTAATAGTCTTGCAAGTATTTTGAGTCGGTACCTGATGTGCGTACTTGGAAGCAAATACCTGGTGTAAAAACCCGGTCGCATATTCATGCGACCGGGACCGGGTTTTTACACCAGGTATTTCCAGCTATTTTTTACGTACCTTCCCTACTCGCCCGATCACACGTTTTCGTAACGCATTCGCCAGTTTACTCCCCAAGTCAAGCGCGCCTAAAGAAGTTTCACTTCAAAAAAACATACAAACAGCCGAACATAGTACCTCCTCCTTTTTGTGAAGTCGGTAAAAAATACTTGCATACGAAATTGTTCCAAAAGGAGCATGATCGCATTTGCGAAAACTAACGCGGTTGAGTACCTACGTATTTGAGCGAGTAGCCGTATAAGATACTTAATAGTCTTGCAAGTATTTTGAGTCGGTACCCGGTGTGCGTACTTGGAAGCAAATACCTGGTGTAAAAACCCGGTCGCATATTTATTCGACCGGGACCGGGTTTTTACACCAGGTATTTCCAGCTATTTTTTACGTACCTTCCCTACTCGCGATCACACGTTTTCGTAACGCATTCGCCAGTTTACTCCCCAAGTCAAGCGCGCCTAAAGAAGTTTCACTTCAACAAGAGTCGTTAAAATCGTATTTGCATACATCCTGGATTATGAAATGCACATAACTTCATAACAAGTTACATTATCGCAGGTAACTACTGTTCAAATGTATTTGGTAAGTGGCATTTAAAGTTTATAACTATCAAACATTTACGCTACACCGTTTAGATGTTTTATTTTTAATAACAACCCTAACAATAAAGATCGACTAATGGCAACCTAAAAACACCGGCCATTTACTTTTTAGATCACAGTTTAAAACATCACGACATTGTCTCACTTGAAAAGTAGATGGTATCATTGCATCAGTGAGTGGTGCGGAGTGCGGCGTGCGCGCAGGCTCCCGCGCCTGCGCAGTGCGCAGCGCCGCCACGTCCGCGCCCGCGCCCGCGCCCGCCGACAAGTGAACGCAATCACTAATTGAATCAGTCGCTAGTCATCGCCACCGGCATGCACCATGTAGGGCCCCCATCTATGTTTCTAAATACGGGACATTTAAGGGAGTAGTGCTATGACTCATGTCACACTAACCACAATCTAGATTGTAAATGGCGAGATTAAAATCTGCCAATATAGAAAGTTGCGACGCTGTACCTATAATTAATTAGGGCAATGACTAAAACCTATTATTGAGATTGTTGTGTCAAAAAGCAGCTTAGTATCTATCACGTATCTATAATCATCAATGCCCCAGACTCGTTAAGGTTTCTCTAAACATGAATCCATGTAAATTGTTCACGTGCGTGCCAATATAGGTACATACTACAGTAAACATATAATAAGAAAAATATTAAAAAGTTGAAACAGAAACCAAAACGGCTGATAAAAATAAAAGTTCGACGGCTAGAGAAATCCTAGCCGTCGAAATAAGTACACTACATACATGTTTTAATTAATTGACAAAAACAGCGCTACGAAGCGCTACGCTTGAACTAGCTACGAAACCACTATTTTTTCCTCTGTGGATAATTGTATGTGTGCTTGATATACTAATACAAAAAAAAAATGCCCAGATGATCGAGGTTACAAATAGATACCAACATTAATCTGCATAGTATATTTAACTTAAGCTGATAACTCCTTTCGTAGCTGCTACGAAATCTGGTGGAAGCTACGAGAAATTCGTAGCCGTTATGCAGAAACTTTTGTAAAATGTAATTACTAGTTTTTTTTTCTGAAACTATGTATATAACTAGACTCCAGAGTCCAACGTGTCCCAGCGATGTCCCAATAGTAATAGCTGCATGGTTACCTCAGCTTGACATCACTTTCAGTTGACGAAATTATGATTTCTTCCGCGTTATCACACTAACAGATTTCGAAGAATCTCCGATGAAACCGCGATACTGCCGACAATGCGTGGCTATGAGTGCTCGAGTAGCAGTCAGCAGTCGAATCTCATCGGATGGGAATATTATTCTAAGTCAGCGATGACTAGGATGCAATTAAATTAACGTCTGATTTTACTTGTTTCAATGCTAATCAATGTTGCAGATAAGTGTTGTGTCACCCCGCATACATTGTGAGAGTCATCATAACTCTGACTCAACATTGTCACTATTTACAGACACTTGTTACTCGATACCTTACTTCGTCTCATTGACGCCCTTAAGTTCGCTTCAAGTACCACCCACCGATAAAGCATCACTTTGATTTTATAACAAAGGAGCATTTCCTGTTTTGGAGCTAACGAAATCTATTGGTAATATTCTCTATGAAAAGTTGAACAGTTTCATTCTGTAAAAGTTCAGTCATTCATATGTCTACTAACAATTTAATTTCTGTCACTTTTCGAAAGTAAAATTACCATACCGCACCTACACATCATTGACTTGATAAGTACTCGTAGATAGGTACCGACACGCGCGTGGATTTGTTACAAGCCGGTGATAATTATTATTGGCCGACAAATCTTCACTTAAGGGAACCGTTACTCGTGTTTTGTTGCAGTGAAAACATTCATTACTTCATTTGCATACAATGGCCTGGTGCCAAAAATATTGGAGTGTAAACGCTTACCACGAACGCTTTTATGAAAGTTCTCTTTAGATTTATTATTATGAATAAGTATATGCATACATTGTTGTGACAGTATAATACTAGTTCTATGTATCATGTATGTGACTGTAGGTTGTATATACCTAACGGCAGTATGTATCTACAATGTTGAGGTATAACTAAGATTAATGTAGCTACCGCGTTCGGATGACATTTAAGCAGGTTGTACTGACAAGATTTTAATAGTGGATGATATCGATCACTGATCGGTTAAAGACATAACATACCGGGGTTGCTTTTATCTTGAGCAGCTAAGAGAATAGAAGAAGCTGTGTAGGTACTGAAGTTGACCCTCTTCATGTTGATGTTTGTGATGAATTATTTTATTTTTTGTTACGTATCATTTTCCTTGGAAAAACAAAAAAAAATCGTGATAATTGGAAAACTGTAATGTAAACAATATAATTTGATTTACTGTGAAACTTCATATTGAAGTAGAAGCACAGAATAATTAATAGTATGAACGTAGAAGTAAGAAGAATGTAACTTGGTAATCCCCGTTGAACATTAAGTATGCGTATACATTCGCAATACAATATATTAAACAGGTCTACCACGATGGCCCATTCACATATGGACCTGCTATTAATTCATATAAAAAATAAACCGTAATTAAATCGGCCATTGTGATTCCTACGTGTGTATGCAAATGTACTTTTTATTATCTGGTTCAGATGCAATAATATGGAAACAGATTCATTGTATTACCACCGGAAGTGGAATGAAACGCCTACAACATCCATCCAAATCCTACGTAAACTGGATTCGTGCACTACAAAGATGCCTTGATTCGCAGATATGCTCTTTAAACTTAAGGATATCACAAGAATGCAGAGAAAGATGGAATTTAAATAAAGACGAGCCATCTCCATAGTAGGCAAGCCATCTCGTAGGACTTTCGAGCGTTCGATCTGGTGATGGTCGATAAACATATTTCGGCACCGAGCTCTCTTGACGCAGATAGAGTGAGCTAACGGAGCTTTTGTAAACGCAATTGTTTTAAACTATTAATTGTAACGATAGTGGCACGAACAATACACGCACTAAGTAACAATGAAACCGGAAAAATCTTTGCACTGATGTAAGGTTTGGCCTGTTAAACGTCTTACCATACAGTAAATTATGGCTACGCGTCGTGTCTCTCGCTACGTAGTCATTAAAGTATATTTCATATACACATGTATGTACTACAGTGCTTGAACCAATTTGTAAAGGTGAGCGAGATTTGACACTGAGATCTTCTATGATCATCGCCCGAATTAACTCTTTAGCTTTTGTTTTATTTGTTTCAAGAAGAATTCTACTTTCATAAATTACATTCTGATCAAGTAAACACCTGTAGGCACACAACTTTCATAATATGCAACTTCATAAAATTCACGCAAAGTAAATGACAACTTTCACTGTGACAAGTGACATTACTTGAACATCCTTTTTGAAAGAATCGCGTCGGTTGAATAACTTTTTATGTCCGTCATAAAGGCATAACAGCAAGTGTTGTAGGCCGTGTGTGTATATATGTGCTATATCGTTAAAGATTAGGAGTGTGGGGCGCAATGATTCGGTTTCGCGGGCGGAAACGGGCGCGCCCACGCGCAGGTCAGAGCAGTGACCCCGGAGCTCACCTCGCGCGGCACCGGCACACGCGGCGCTCGGCGGCGGCAGCGGCGGCGGCGCGGCGCGGGCGCGACTCTGCAGCGCCTGCAGCCTCATTGTTCCACCTCCCGATTCAGGACGAGTGCTGCTTGTTACGTGTCTAACTCAACATGTTACATTAACAAGTAGCGAGGAGTTCTGATTAGGCTACCTGCCACATTAATCACCTTAATTTTCCACTATTTCAGAATTGACCACAAAAGCGTGATTTTTTATTATTAGATGTTTTACATACAAATCTATTTAATTATATATTTTTTTTAAGGATTTATTTGTATATTTACTTAGCTATTCGTAGAGTATAGTACCTAGTGTTAATAGTTATTTAATTATATTAAATAATTGGTAATCTTATTTATCTTCCCACAGCTGGGTAGGTTAAGGACTATGATACTTTCATTAATAATTATATTTCTATGGATAAGACCTAATAGAATATTCAACTTACTCTAACGAGGATAATAAATTTCACTTGTACCAAATGGACTGAGTTAAAAGCCATAAGCACACATTTATTGTCATGAGTTATTCGGTGGTTCGCACTGTCATCTACGTTCGTCCCAGTCATTCCATATTCATAAGTCGTTGAGTAAATCAGCTGTACAATGTCCGTCCACGTCGCGCCGGGTTAGCAGATTGGAAATTGCAACATTAGAATCCTACAGTTCACACACACGCATCGTACAAACAGAAACATTTATATGCACTCATAAGTTACGTTACATTTGTCGTAAATTAAAGAAACCGATCAGACTTCCTCCGAGTATACAAAGATCGCACGATATGAAGCGGTTAAATTACCTTTAGTAATTAGAAACACCAATAGGGCAGAACGCCCATCACTGCACAAATTACACCTGCGTTACTAATACGTCTGGCACGGATATGTGTTCTCGCAAGTAATTCTTTACTCCTAACCGTGCTCAAATTGTATTTATTACCTCCATCTGTCACTGCGGTAATGACTGCCGCGTGACAGGCTCGCCGCACCAAACAATCAATTAGCCTGTTTGAGAAACATCAATTTAATGATTGTAACAAAAAACGTTACCTGATAAAAAGATGCCTTTCGCTGAAATTTTAATCATACATAGTCACTTATCATTAATTTCGGGAAAAATGGAGGAGTAAGGGCCGATTTAACCGTTACATCATAAATTCGTTAACTTCGAGCAAAAATCTCTTACATATAAACATCGAACTGCGTAAACCGGAGCATTACAATCAATATTTTCGTTTAAGCTACAGTTCGGATCTTGATTTATGGATGTGCGGTTTAAACCTGCGCCTGCGGTATTATTAACAAGTTGTAAATCATTGATCGGAATTAAGACCACGTTCAACTGACTGCTCAGGATTTGTTGACGAAGTCGATAATAATGGCCGAGATGTGTGCCTAGTGATCTGTTACCCAAATTTATTAAAGATTTCGAATATCATTATTTTTTATTACAAACATAAAACTAATTGGGCTAGAATTTATTCAGGACTTTTGTCGTTAGATCTGATCGAGCTCGTGACCAGAAATGGGTTTTATAAAAAAGTTACCTAGGTTATACCCTAATTGTTAATTTGTCATCCATGAAATAAGCAATAATACGGAAATACATATACATGTTTATATTTTAGGGCTTATATTATGGTATTATATTATATTATGTATAGATGATTAGATTTTTTCACAAAAATACAACGTTTTTGTCTAACAGCGTGCATCTAAAGAAAAACTAATTTAGTGTTGTTAAACTAGTGGCAATATTGAAAACAAAGCATAAGGTAAAACATAAGAAATATTAATACTTGAGAACATGATGTGAAAATTACGAGTTCCCCCAGTACTAAACAATTGTGTTTGATCTGTCTAACATATTTATGTTTGTGTCCATATAATTTAATGGTATTGCTCTGTTGGTGCCTACTTAACGTCCTTGCATGTCTCAATTGATTCAACTACGTTTTATTATAGAGCTTTATAGGTACCTATTTACTAAAGCAGTTATATTAAGTAGGTATTACATACATATTTTTACAAGTCCCAAGGGACATATTTAGACACGACCCTAATCAAATTAAAAATTCAAGAAACCTGTTACTTGAAAAACAGGAACATTTAAGTTGACTACTAATGCTACTGTTGTTGATTCATACTATTCACTTCATGAATAATTGATACGAACTCCAGGAAACGACCGAATCCTATTAAAATTATGTTTTGAAGCAGTTTTTAGTGTGATAGGTGTCAAGGTAACCTCGGTGTTCTATTAGGTAGATATGTCTATCTACCTAATACACACATTAGACATTTTCTTCTTTGTTGCATTGAAAACCCTACTTACGTCCTAATTTTGTTTAACTTCAAATCTTTTGGACTATACCATATCTACATAACCTATTATGTAGTCTGTGCAGAAAAAAATGTCGTAAAAGGATGTCACAACACACCATAATGTGTACCTATCAGTATCTTTTAACAATACCTACATTGAATGAAATAAATATAAGACAGAGCCATACGAAATCAACGATGATTGTTGGAGCTATATTGGAGAGCGAACATTATGGGACGCGGCGACGGTGGGCGGCAAGCGAAATGCATCACGCGCGATAATGAACCAGCTCGTGTGCACGACTGCGCCAGCGCACTCACACGTAATCCACTATCCTCACTGAGAGTCGTGCTCACCCGGCGCACCGCTGCAGCGTTACCTTATAATACAACCCTTCATATGATATTTGGCTGAAGTACACCTTACAAGTGTAGCAGATACTATCAGCGATTGTTTGCAATTGATAAGAAATGTTTCTACCGTGTTACTGTGATAGATTGTCGAACACTTCGAATACTCAAGGCTAGGTAAGTAGGTAGGTAAGTACAGAAATATAAATTCAAATTAAATCGATACTACTGTGAGTTTTTAATCATTTTAACGATTCACTTCTCAACAATTGGAAATCAAGATTAAAGTAACTTCAGTTGCAAAAATAGGTAGCATTTCATTACAACGTCAATACCTACCGTACTAATCCTAGTGATTTTAATATTACTAAGAAATATTATTGATACTGTAATAGCCCATTCCACATTTTACTCGGGCAACTATCTCAAATACATTTTATTGTATCCATATTTCCACATGGTATACTATAGTACCTGTTTAATGCATTTCCAGGACAAAGTTGCAGTGAAAATGGACGCCATTTGTGAACAAGACAGGATCTCGGATTTCTTAAACTGGCACCTCCCACGTGGTGTCTTGTGCCCTTAACCTTTGCAACGGCCGTATCGCGGTTTATGCGCCTTATAATGCGCTCTCCTTACAGGCTTATACGGCTGCGAGTTTTGTCTAAATTTGGAGCAATAGCTACCACTTCACAATTAAGGAAAAAAGCTCTTATAGACGCACAATATATTATACCATGCATAATAGCAACTTTACTGATTTAGGAAGACGAGTATTTAAATTTACCAATAACAACATTAATAGCGACTGGAATTCTTTAAAAGTACCTTCATTGTTGCTTGTCTAAAGAACAGTAGTCGGCCCAAAGTACGTTATTTTTGTATTTACCACAAGTTAGCACTACCGGTATTACAAGAGGCGTAAAACAGTACAACCGATAGGTATTACAAAAACAGAAGGGAGTATTTATCTCAAACGGTTTTAATTTTATCTCAGTTTGTGGTTTAATTGCAAATGTGTATCTTTGAATCTAAGTATTATAATGTAACAACATGCAACAAAATTATGAACCGCATAATATCAGCATTCTGAGAAAAGTCTGTGTCATGAACGAACTTTGACATTTATAGTACTTGTAGGTAATCAAATGATTATAATATAAGATACTATCCGATAGCGCGTAAAAGGAAACCTAAGTGTTGAACCTATGGATATTTATTGATAAATCACCAGGTAATTTTACAAGCAATCAATTGCAATAGCGTAATGCACAAGTGTTCAGAGTTTGATCTCGTATTTAAGTTTAATGCTATGGCGTTATCTGAGGCCGATCCGCGACAATCGCGCACCTGCGCCGCGCCGCGCCGGCGCCGACGCCGACGCACTTTCAAAAAAGGCTTACGTACGAACATAGACTCTTAACACTAGCTGTTTATAACTTGCTCTATTTTCGAATTTGCGTAAACAGGTGTTAAGAAAATTAATAAATGCATTACACAAATCCATCGACTGCTTGTTATGATTATGTACATTATGATAAATATTAAAGTAGGAATGCTAATTATCCATCCAGAAACTTTACTGTAAGCTTGTTGTTGTTTAACATACGGATATACCTACATCAGACGTGAGAGTGACAGTTCCACTTATATAGTGTGTTATACTTACTTGAATAGGACTTTACTTGAATTCGACCTTCTCAACTATTGCACAATTAGAAATTAAATTAGGTACTACAAGAACAGCTCACATTTCGTTTAGCACCTGTAAATGTGATAAGTACAAGTAAAATACCAGAGACAGGGTAATCGGTAGCGTAGGTTTTATGAAATATTTTATTTAGTTGTATCGAGTCTCCCACGCCATTGGATTCAATTATGGAGGAAAGGCAGATAGGTCGGCGCGCGAGTGGTCCGCTCGTGACCCGTAAATTGGAACGGTCCGTCGCACGCCCTTGTCGCACCTCGGCCACGGCGGCAGCGGCCATCGCTGTCCCGCAACACGACCCGATACATATTGTAACGGCATCCAAATCTACATCACTACAACACACATCCCATACTACTCTTCACGCACAGCCAATTTAGGAGCCCTGCTGCAAGTGTAAACGCTCCTTTTGTGGAGCCTCGTTTTCTACCTACAGCGACGAATTCATGTTGAGATGATGTGAGATTTCGATAACATAGAAAGAATGGTAAAATAAACCCACAAAAGCAATCACAACGTTGTTTTTGATAGACTGTATTATTAGAGTGCCTTCAACACATCATTACCCAGATATCTATGTGGTCGCAAAATACTATTTGGATTCCACTAACTACCTATGCAGGTCTCTACTTTCATACTGCCATATTCGTTAAAATCACTAATGGAATTACCATACCGCGCGGACTTTCTAACTTAACTAAGTAAACTGGTAATACATTTATTAGACTACTAAGTTAATAAAGTAGGTTAAGTTAGTAAGGTATCGGGCAACACTAACAGGTGTGCACGCCGTATTTGGGCCATAATGTCTCAAACAATGGTCGGGCGGCTGGGACTCGAGCCTTAACAGAAATTCAAATCATAACTATTCTTTATTTAACCGTGTTCAAATTCGTAGCCTCTCCTATCTTTCGTCTGTAACAGTGTGTTGTATAATGAGAGAATATATCGTACACCTATTTTAGGGAATGTGTAGGTAGTAGATTTCTATTTAATTGTCAACTAAATATTTCCGTTCCCAAGATGGAATCGGTAACGAATTACATCCAACAACATATTAAACTGAGATCATGATGATTCAATTGAACAATAGAATGAATCATCTGATTTAGCTGTTTGTACTAGAGTTACATTAAATGGACTTAAATAATGTCTAAGTATTATGGTATGAAGGAAAACATTATGAAGGAACCATAAAAGTTAATGTAGTAAATCTGTCACGAGCTGTTTTTTCATAATGGCTTCCTGAAATATCTATGATAAGTAGGTAGGTAGTCATCTTTTACTGCAAACTTGTCATCATAGCGTACTGTAGTAGAGATGCCTAGCTACCTACCGACTGCAGATGGCAACAGAACAGTAGCTTCTAATAAAAGGTCATTAGAACTCCACTTCCAACCACCACCGTGACTTATTTTATTCAATTAACTAAGGGTTTTAGGCAAAAACTCGCATTATTGGCTTCCCTTCTAAGAAAGAAGAAAACAATAAAATTAACTCTGCTTTTTCGTATAGACGGACTCTATAGTCTCCGAAACAAGTTTTCCAGAAGCGTAAGATTGTAAAACAATGTCCGTACTCGTATGTGAGGCACCAACAACAACAAGACAGAGCTATCACAGTTAATCTCATTGCCTCACTGTCAATTAGCCATACACGGCGGCGCGGAGTATTTAGTTCCAAAAGATAATATCTCACTTTTAACATGTCCGTAGCGTAATGCAACACACGCGAGTATCAAACACTCTCTGTGTATATTTACGGAAATGCCGGCTGTTTATTATTGTAGCGTTTAAAGCAGGGTATTTAAGTTTAAGTAGACATTATTCTTGTTTTGTTTAAGAATTATGATTGCTTTAATTGTCGGGTCTGAGCTGCCGGCGGTTAGCGCATGCTTCTTAACTAATTTTCCAGGTACGCTAATAGTGCTTGATTAAATGAGAATGCAACAGGTCTCGGCGCAGTTATGGAATAGAGATGCGAGTGTATTGTAGCACAAACATAAATAAAAGGCTTTCTTGTTATTGAGCGTAAAGACTTCGGATTCCACAACAACTAAATGTAACCGGTGGACTCGCCTTGCCTCCATTCTAGGAGAAAAGTAAAGCTTACCGGTTTTTCATAATATTCAGGATGGGCAGCAAGATTCCAAAGAATTTTCAGAAATTCAGAATATTTTGAGATTGACAATCCAACTTATGGAGAGGAGAAAAATGAACTGATAAAATGTCATTCAAAAAGTATAGTCGTAAAATTATGGTAAGAATTAGAAAAGGAGACTTAAGACACTTCTCCAAAACAAAATGTATAGGTAGGCAGAGGAAGACGTATTTCACATTTAAAAACACAACCGCTTGTGCCTATGATATGGAATACTCAATAAAAAACCATAAACATTCCTTAATAGCAATAAATATAAAGAAACTTGATACATTTGATTCATTTTTCTTACCAGCAGATCTTATAAACAGATAAAATGGATTATCTAAGTAAACGAGTCATAAAATGTCAATTACTAGTGCCGCTCTATCGGGTCCGGGCGGTGGAGAGCGCGCGGCGCGCGGTCGCGTGCCCGTTGCCAATTACAGTACCTACGGCTTCAAGAAAGTAGAAAAATTTAAATATCTACTCTTAAATAAACATTTCATTTTATTTAATATAGGTACAAGGTTGTTGAAAAACAATCAGAAGCTACCTACGAGCTTCTATTTTTTTTGCTTTATCATTTATACTATTGAGACCTACCTCAATAGTAATAGTAATAGTAGTAGTACTTTAGTTCTAATACCTATTGTAGTAAGTAGGTACTTCCAGAAGTACAAAATACTTAGAAGTGTTTTAAGAAACTTGTGAATCAGTGACTTGACCTATACTGTTTTCTGGACAAATCAAGTTCTTCTTGGTAACAATTTGTTTAAAGGGCGTGCAACGGCTTCGCCTCATTAATGTTAATATTATGTACAGGAAACTCTCCTGGAAACAAAATGTAAAATCGTGAAGTGAAAACTGTATTTAAAATTCACACAGTACTTTCATATATCATCTGAAGGTGCTTGTGATTGTCGTAATACCCTCTTACGTGTTTAACGGAATAACAGCGGTCACCTTTTATCCCGTAGATAAAAGACTACGGCAAGATAAAGAGCAGCAACGTCCTCGTTAAACTGATCAATGCCAAACTATACATGAAGATTACGGTATTTTGTTCCGACGACTTTATTCCGTCATCCTGAAGAACTTTAACAGTGAACGTTTTTGATGCTTTTGTCCACCTCCTTGATTGTTATCGCAACAATCAACACCCACGTTGGACATGTGCACGCGGTAATCGAGAACACACAACATAATGTTTAGTTAGAGTTATAAACTTCACAGTAGGCCCATCAGCGGCCATTCAAAATAATATCAGTAAAGACTATGCCTATATCGGTGGTTATGTTGTTTATTTGCTATCTAAATCTATGTTGTTCGCTATAATAAACGCACCGGTTATTCTGGATTGAAAACCGTAGATATACATGGAAATAACGCCAATAGTAACGTCTCCCTCCAACCTGCCTCTTATACAGGGTGTTACGGAAAGGGTATATCAATACAAACGGGTTGAAGAGTGTATCTGGTCTAGAATCTCTGTACAAAATTTCAGCTCAAAAGCATTAACTTTGAAAATGCTTAATATTTTTTTATTTAGACATCACGGCGCTGCACTGGCGCGCGGCGGCGTGATGTGCGTGTACTAGGCGCACAGACACACTACAGATAATGGATAATGACCCTCGTAGTGCGGTGACACGTTTTTTATGATTTCAATTTAATCAACTATCGAAATAAAAAAATATTAAGCATTTTCAAAGTTACTGCTTTTGAGCTGAAATTTTGTACAGAGATTCTAGACCAGATACACTCTTCAACCCGTTTGTATTGATATACCCTTTCTGTAACACCCTGTATAGTACTACATGTAGGCGTCTGATAAAGTAGCGCTTATAATAATTACAATTAACATAATAATAGTGAAGACAATCCGAAAACTTAGTTTCTAAGAGACTTATACTCAGTATCTGTATATCTGTTGATGAACTAAAGTCTCTTGATTCAGTGAGTTGAGTACAAACAAATTTATTACTGGCGGCTCTTACGAGATTATTAATTCTGCATCGTCATCGTAGAAAACGTTCACTAAACCCTCCCTGCATAATAATAAGTATTTGTGTCTTAATTATGTTATCATTCAATGACGAGGTACCGAATGGGTCGCATTCATAAATATTTAAATAAGGTACACGTTTATCAGAGCCGTCAAGTTGTTCGCGGAAAGCGGCAGGCGTGGTCGCCGGCTCCGCAGTGCGGCGCGAGACACTATTATACTGAGGCCATTGTTCGCCGCGGCCCGATCGGCACTGCATATACTGCTAACGACGATTCTCACATATCATCTTTGATACATTCAAATAAATTCATAAGCACCGCCGCGAAATATTTAGCCAGGACACAATCTTTCCCTGTCCTACATTTGTTTGCAAAAATAATGACATCAACTTGTTACACGGCGAGGAAAATGAAGCGCAAGTATCAAACTAATTGAAAGTAAGTATTACTCAAAAGATACTGCTTACAACGTATGTTGTCAAAATAAAAGGACGTAATTTATGGAAGTCGAACTTCGAATAATAAATGAATCGACGCAATAAAAAATTATTCACGTCGTCAACTTTCCCTTAATACTCATGTCATACATATTTAACAATATGAATTTTGTTAAAAACATTGCTCTCTGAAAAAATGTCGTTTATAATTTATATATTTTATATAAAGTTGTATTAAGACGTTCCAAATTAAGACAATAGACATGGTGGCGGCGTGACATTCGTTCAGTAGGTAACCTATTCATTATGTTCTACATCTGTTCCGCCGGTAGGTGATCTGGAGCATCAACGTCACTAACAATCAAAGATGTTTTGATTGTCCGAGTTAAATGTAACCAGTCAAATAATTGAAAATGGTAACGGTGTGATTTATGCAAATCGATAGCTTGACGTTCAATTTAAACTGTGAGGCACGTTGCGCCCGCGGCGATGTCGGCCATTAGGCGCTTCGCAGGACACGCGCTGCCTCCCGCCTTATCTTGTGCATCAGACGTGTCCACAGCAAACGCCACGCATTCGCTATCTGTGCCGCATCACATACTATGTCATGTTATTACCGTTTTCAAATTGATAATAAGCTAAAATATTGATAAAACACAACGAATGTGAATCAGCCTAATAAATAGGTACGTAGGTAGGTAGGCACACTAGGTACTACTAAAATTCAACTGTTTCTGATAATTAAATCCAGTTGGTATGTTTGCACTTTATGTAATCTTTTCGTAATTTGTGAATTTAATGTTTGGTACTCTGTTCCTTTTAAAGAAACTCATTCGACAAATATTTGGAAAGCTAGCTACTTCTAATTAATATAGATCAACGCAACGAGACAAACTATATGCTACGAACAAGCGCTTCCAGAGTGTAACTGAGTCATCTACTTGAGTGAAAGCGGCGCACAATTTTCGTTCAAGATACTAAAATCGATAGCACCTGACAATCAACAATAAATCACATGGATCGAAACCACATAAACATATCACACATCACTCCATGGCCCCGATAGATTCTTACAACAATAATGCTTTGGTATACCAAGAAAACACTTGAGAGTGGTAAAAGAACGAACAGTCAGATATCACAATGGCTTGTTGGAGAGCCGCACGTGGACAAAAGGTTAAGTGCCATTGAAACCTTTACTCAGTTCATTATATTTTGTTTACGGACAGCACCCACGCCACGCTGTGCTTAGTGCTTTCAACTAGTGCACACATTCAATACTCTATAATCAATTCAAATTGAAACACGATTCTGTTCAGACTTCTATACCACTTGTGGATTAGATAGGCGCCTATTTACCGATCTGCAACTCTGATGTCTTCATTTAATTTCTCACGCATCATCCTACGAATCGATTTGCAATGTACTCTGCTAATACATATAAATCCTTTATATTAATCCAATACATTTATAAGCAACGTAATTTATACATTTCATCACATCTGAAGATTACTCATTCAAATATTACAATAGTTGTTAATAGAGCACCTTGCAATATAAGTGAAACTTTCCAAGCAATTGACAGTAGGTAACCTTGCTTGTTTAATTGAGTGCTACTTCCATACAGACGTTTATTGGGTAGATATATGCCAATACCTTGACACGTGGGGTCATTCACTGAGTTTTTTGCCTTTATGCGTAGATGCGAAACTAAAGTTGATTGACGCAAAATCTGAGCAAAATTCACCTTTGAACTTTTAAGAGCATCTATTCAGAAACCATACTTCTAGCTGTCACATACCTTTTGTATCGATCTATATTTGCAAGTTAATAACATGAGTTAGACGCAACATATACATTTGAAGTTTAAACTACATTTTTAACCGACTTCAAAAAAAGGAGGAGGCTATCAAGTCGGTTGTTTTTTTTTAGGTTTGTTACCTCAGTCCTCCGTTATTTATAAGCTGATTTGCAAAATTCACTTTTTATTTGAAAGGATATACTTTCAGATTGGTCCCATAGAAATTTCATCAAAAACGTTCATTAGTTTGGTTTTTAAACCAAAATTACTGGAAAAAATTCAAGTAAACGAAATTGCGTCCGTTGCTTTCCTATGACTTTTCAGTGGTGGCTTAGTGGAATAGTCATGGGATGCATTGTGGCTATAAGTGCCGTATCTTTACATAATTAACCGACTTCAAAAAGGAGGAGGTTCTCAATCCGACTGTATGTTACTCCATATCTCCGGCAATTATTGTAAATCGATTTCAAAAAATCTTTTTTTAATGGACTGGGTATGCCTCAGGGGTGATCCTATATAAATTTTACACCGACTCAAAAAGGAGGAGATTCTCAATTCAACGGAATGTATTTTTGAAGTGAAAACTTCTTTAGCGGCGTTGCACACTTTTTGTATGGGGAAAAAATTATAAACTCGCGTCAGGACACGTGACCGTCAGGAGAGATTTACCCCCCCCCCCCCCCCCCTCTTTCTACGGCGGCGCCAAACGAAGTGAACCAAGTGGGCCACGATAATGGATGGACGGACGGATGGACGGACGGTGACGGTGACGGTGACGGTGACACGGTGACACGGTGACGGTGACGGCGACGGTGACGGCGACGGTGACGGCGACGGTGACGGGGACGGTGACGGTGACGGTGACGGTGACGGTGACGGTGACGGTGACGTGGATATGGATGGATGGATGGACAGCTGATGGCTCGACCGTCTGTGTAGTAGCCACACTGCTGTGTATTCGTAAAATTCGTGTATATAAAGTGTTTAAAATATGAAAATTAAACAAATTGCATCTATTAATGAAAAAAGTGACGCAGAAATAGTGAAAAAAAAATTAGTTATATTAATTCAATTCATAATTGATTTATTTCAACGTTAATATTCAAGTTTTCACTTCTGCCGGCACTCCCGGAGTGCAACCCGTCTTTTTCTTTTTTTTTGTATATTTGTTACGTGATTTCTCTGGCAATTATTCTAAATCGATTTCAAAAAATATTTTTTTAATGGACAGGGTATGCCTCAGGGCCCTCAGGGGTGGTCCCATACAAATTGTATTAACTTAGCTTGGGTAGTTTTTGAGTTAGTTTCCATAATTGTATTTTTGCCTAGTTTATATTGATGATGTTATAATGACTTCCTGTCACTGATATTTACACAGCAAGTAGTGATACAAATTTTTGTAGGGTAAGTACAACTTAAAAGTGAAAAATAAAAATATTTTTTACAAAAAAAAAAACAACCGACTTCCAAAAAAGACACTAGAAAGTGAAAAATAACTTTAATTTCGGAAGTCGGTGGCAAACAACGAAAATGCGAACCCAACGACACCGACTTTTTTCACTTAGTATTGTCGTCTTTTTTGGAAGTCGATTGTTTTTTTTTGTAAAAAGTTTTTGTGGTTATCTCTGCTTCCGTCCAAATTATTATTAAAAAAAACCGGCCAAGTGCGAGTTCGAACTCGCACATGAAGGGTTCCGTACCACCGTCCAATATTTAATACTACATAAATATAAAAAATCACGTTTGTTGTATAAGAGCCCCACTTTTATTTTATTTTAATTATTTATTTTAAGTGAATATACAACTAAGTACCTATTCTGTAAATATTTCAAGCGTCTACCTGTTGCCGTTATTAATAACGGCAAAAAAATCACGTTAGTTGTAGCTGCCCTTAAATATTTATTTTATTCTGTTTTAGTATTTGTTGTTATAGCGGCAACAGAAATACATCATCTGTGAAAATGTCAACTGTCTAGCTATCACGGTTCATGAGATACAGCCTGGTGACAGACAGACAGACGGACAGTGGAGTCTTAGTAATAGGGTCCAGTTTTTAACCGACTTCAAAAAAGGAGGTTATGTATTCACCCCGTATGTATGTATGTTTGTATGTCCGCGATTTTCTGAAAAACTAATGAACCGATTTTGATAATTCTTTCACTAAGGTGATCTACATACTTTCAGGAAGGTTTTAGTATATAATGCATCAGGTAATTATTCTTATGTACGAAGTTATATGCATAAATGTATTGCATATGCGGCATTTCTATGCGAATTTTGATGATTCTTCTAGTCGGTGTCTTCAATTCTTCAGTGCGTTAGTGTTAATTCAATTTGTGTGGGGTAGGTACAAACGCCAGCACATCAACCTACCACAATCTGTCAAATTTCTTTAATAGATTTTCAACTTTATCACTAAAGCATAAGGTTCAAAGTTGATTGGGAAAATTTGACAGTTTCGGGTAGGTTGATATGCGGGCGTCTGTACAACTAAAAAGTGAAAAATAAATACATTTTTACAAAAAAAACAACCGACTTCAAAATACACTACAAAGTGATAAATAACTTTAATTTCGGAAGTCGGTGTCAAAAAACGAAAATGCAGAACCAACGACACCAACTTCCGAAATTAAAGTTATTTATCACTTTGTAGTGTTTTTTTTACCCTTTGGGTACGGAACCCTAAAAAGAAATGCATACAAGAACAATAATTTAATTTACACTTTCTTCTAGTGTGTTAAAGGGACGTACCTACCTATTATCAAATGCACACTTCACACCTTACCGAGGATGCAGTTACTGGAGTCACTCCGCAACGTTGACTTCAAGACGTTCTTGGCGCGTGTATCGCCTATCGAATCCCTCGCCATGGAAAAAGACTTAGCGCCGCAAAACTTTGATCCGTCACTGTCGGTCCCGCAGACAAGCACAACAAACATCTCGTTAAATATCCAGAATTGTACAAATTTTACATTTATTTTTAATAAAATATACTATTTAATATTGTATTGGATTATTTTATTTTCTCGCAATCGTAGTGAAAAGTAGAGTGCAACACACGGCACTAAAAATCCATTATAACTCGGTTTCTATTTACTCCCTCGCCAAAGCTCGGGAGTCAAACTACCTCGTATAATGGGTCATTTTAGCTCCTTGTATAACAATCTACTATAAAAGTTAAGAAAGGTCTCCTCAGAACGTTTTCCTCTTGTTGCAGAGGTTAGCTGCCTATAATGTCCTACACCTCGTAACCACCCTGTATTTTTTGTCAATAGACTCGCATTTGATCATCGTTCACAGTGCCGTATTTACCAGCAGGCTGAGTAGGCTGGAGCCTAGGGCGGCAGATTTTAGGGGCGGCAAATTTTGGACCAAATTTTTTTTTATGTCTTACAGAAATTAAAAAGAATAATATTATATGTATAATGTATATAAGTACCTAAATGTTATTAGATCCACACAAACATTCAACATGTAATATGTTTCATCATACATACATTTTTCTACAATTTGCGTAGTCGCGTTTGTTTGCGTCGCGGGAACGAGTAACACCTGCACCATGAGACATACATAAATACTTTAGAATTTAGGAAAACTGGAAACGGCGGTAATGTTTGTTGTGTGTAATGTTTTCGGAAAGAATAAAAAAGTGCTTCTACCGTAAATTTGATCACTGTTGCCGATCTTTACGAATCTCTTTGCAAGTTTTTCGTAGCAGAACGAGAAAATTTTAAGCGTGTCGAAGCAATATACCAAAGACATGTGAAAAAGCGGTTGTCTTTTTCCCATGTCTTTTGTATAAGTAGGAAGAAAAATGTGATGAAACAACCGATGAAGAAATGCGAATGACGGCGAGTGATACTTTCAGGGCTAACATACTTCTCGTCCTCCTTGATAGACTCGTATCCGAATTAGAAAAACGCCGCAGGAGGCCTACCATAGGTTCAATGTTTCTGACCAAAATGAGTGAATTTTCATCATAAACCCTTACGGAAAAAGCCCTTTTCTCGGAAGAAATGTATCCTAATGAGACTTAGTTCAAGAATGCATACATTGTCACTGCCACCTTTCTTCAGATAGAATTTGGGTAAAAACCACATTCTGGATCATTGAAAAGTCTACGTTCCTGCGAAATCAAAATTTGCAAAACGTTTTTCCAAACTTGGATATAGCAGTTCGAATGGCTCTATGTTCAACAGCGACAAGTTGTTCAGATAAGAGAAGCTTTTCTTGCTTAAAACGGGTGAAAAATTATCTGAGAGCCAAGTAAAGCTTCGGTAGGTAGCTCTTTTGTGCGTAGAGTCAAAACTAATGAACAAGATTTCATACGACGATATAATTGATGATTTTGCTTTTGCGAATAGAAAATCGCGCAAAATGGTATTGGAAAAATTGTCAATTAAATGAATTTCATCGTCATCATCAGCCGGATTGTTACCAGATAATTGAATATACTGTATTTAAATCGTAAGTACCTAAGCACAATAATAGTAGATTCATAGATTGTACAACTAGTGCATAAAAGAAGCCATTTTACCCCGATATGTTTTTATTCACCCGAGCCGCAGGCGAGGGTGGATAGTTAAGTCGAGGGGTACAATGGCTCGCTTATGCCCGAGTTTATACACTGTTTTTCACTTCGATTGCGAAAAAATGGAATAAAGCATATAACAGTATATGCATAAAGTATATAACAGTATTTTCATTGTGCAAAATTGTTGCAAAATTGAAGAAGTGAATAGCTAATTCCCGCACCAATACTTTTTAAAAGTTTTTTTTTTTTATTCTACATGTGTTACTCGACTTGGGTATACTTCACATTGCCAAATCATAAAAACGTTTCTTTGCATTTTTAAATAACAAATGACAACTATTTTATCTGGTTTTATTAAATTTATGATAAAAAAACACGGAAATAACACAAAATAAAGCAAATTAAATAAAATAACGACTTTAATCTGCGACGTTTTATTGTGCGTGTGGCTGTTGGGCCTGATTTATTTATTATTTGTTTAAACTTTTCGAACAAAAAGGTACAAAGGCGGACTTAATGCCTTAGGCATTCTCTACCAGTCAACCAAGGATGGCGAAGAGATTAGATGGCAGGTGCTTTGGTTGAGAGGAACAATGTTAAAAAAAAACTTATAATCCTGATTATCTTAGTCTTAGAAAAAAAAAACTTTATGCACTAGAACATAAAAGCGACTTTATGTCGCCTACGCTTACGCAGAACATAAAGACGAACTTTTAGAGCATGAGAAGTGAAAATATTATTTAATTATGTTTACCGAATGTACATTATTTTGCAAAAACATTTTCATGTAAAATATTGCCAAGACGAGACCTGGCTCGCACTGTTAAAAAGTTGTAGAGCCAAGCTTCTAACTTTACACGCCCTAACTCTACAAGCCCTAACTTCACAAACCTACACCTACCTACACCTTAGTCAAAATATGAGACTTGGCCGTTTCTACCGGCACCGGCACTACCGTGTCACCAGAGCCTTATAGTACATTATGATACATGTGTGCTATGTTGATCATTAAACTCGAGGCGGTATTACTCGCGCGAGCCGTAGGCGAGCGCGATAAGGTAGCCGAGAGTTTAATTATCAATGCACACGCGTATCATACGACGTTTTTCAACACACTTGTGAGGAAAAAAACAGACTTTTATTGTTAAATATTAACTTGTATGGATAATGGCGGGCTTGGTTTGTCATTCCGCGCGCCGCGCTGACGTGCGCGCGCAGGTTTACCCATAGAGTAAGTAAAACCGATATACAGCCTATAGAAAAAATATAATAAACACAAAATAATGTTAAGACTGATCGTAGTGTTGTCGTATGTCAAATTGTAGTTTAGTTAGTATGGAATTAGAAAGTACTATTTGCATAGAGAAATATACATTAATTCAGTGAGAATCCGCAATAATAGAACGCCAGTGGTCTTTTCCGTTTGGTTACGGGAACGGACGACGGAAAATTATAAGGTGCATCCAGACAGAGCGAGCCATGCGCCGCTAGTGCTTTTTTTTGTGTGTTAGATGCCTCAGCCTGAGGCAACCATACATATAAAAAAATCGTTTGCGGCACATGCCTCGCTATGTGTGGATGCACCCTTAGGTGAATGCGCAGTGGTAGACCGCGAAATTTTTTTTTTTTTAAGTTTTTTACAATTCGCAGGTCAGTATCAGGTTGTATCTTGATCAAAATGAATATTTATATAATAGATATGTATTGAAAGAATTATAGTCATTAGAATCATTAATATATATATTTTAGTTGGATTTGTTCCCTTAGAACTTTTCCATAAGAGATTTGTTCTTATGGAACAAATCTAACTTAGAAAGATGTATTTAATGATTCTAATGATTATAATTCTGTAAATACGTATCTGTTATAGTCGCGAATCATATTTTGATCAAGATACAACCTGACACTGACCTGAAAATTGCAAAAAACGTTAGAAAAATTTAATTTCATGGGCTACAACTGCGCATTCATCTTAAGGTAAATAAATTTTAGTTCATCTTGGGACCAAGGACAATTCAGACTATTTAAAAAAAAAGTAAAATATGGCTCGCGGATTCTTTTTGGCATGAAGTCTCTTTGAAGAGATTAAAAAAAAAACGCACTTCTCCGACCTCCGACTAGTAAATTAAATAGTTATCTGTGGAAATAAAGCACGAGTACCGTAACGTAAAGAAAAAGCACGCGTTTGTAATACACTGCGTTATGGATCTAAAAGCTGTGCATTAAGAGCCATTTTACGAGCAAGTGTGTTGAAAATACTATTAAGGCACACCTTACACGGACTTACACCACCTTATTAGTAGTAGGTTGTACATGATTGAGCTTTTATTAGCTCAGAAACATACCCAAAAACTATTTCTTGTGCAATCTTAACTAAACCGTTGGGTTATAAATATTTTCTAGGAATTGACGTAATTATTATTATAGAGGTCGGTAGGAGCGGCAAAATTTTAATAGCCTACTGGCGGCAAATGTGTAAATCCGTCACTGATCGTTCGCCTGATGGAATTAATGCGAACGGCGATGGTGCACATACATAATCAGCCTATAATGTTCCCACTGCTGGGACACAGGCCTCCTCTCTGTGAGAGGGAGCGGGCCGTAATCTACCACGCGGGCCCAGTGCGGGTTGGTAGATGTCACATGTCTCCGAACTTTTGGTTCTAGGACATGCCGGTTACCTCATGCTTACCTGCTTTTAATACGTACGATGGTGCACGCTTACAAACAAACTATAGGTACCTACAATTTATTTCATAAATGCGGTCGAGGCTCATCGTAATAAAATCAACACCGACGACGAAAAATAATAAAAGAACATTAAGCAATACAGTCGATATCGGTTGCAAGATGCGCTTTTCAATAAACATCGTTTGCTTTTTAACACGGACAGGCGACAAGTTCGAGGTCAAACGTCAATCCCATCTAATCTTGTGAAATTCAAATAATTGTGATACTTATGACATTACTGGCAACTTCGTCAAATCTGTGTAATTTATTTTTCGTATCAAAGATAACATTGACCTTTTGAAATAGTTTGGAAATCTTGTACAGCCTTATTGATCTCGTCGTAAGCGCGCCAAGGGTCACAAATTCACCATTTATGTCATCATCATTAAACTATAAATGTCATTACTTACCCATAGAAAGTACCAAAAGCTCAGATTATGATCTGTAAATTAATATGATCTGACTTCGCTTTAGTCAAGACCAAATAGCGTTCACTGTGGGTGTTACCTACAAATCTGCCTACACTAATGAGGATCAAAATGCTTGATAGCTTCCCTATTTATCGTCTTTTCGCAGTTGTTATCATAGTTCTAGTTTGGAGCCGTGCAGGGCATGGAATGGTACTTTCATAGTATCAGAGGAACCTTGAAGACGTAAAGCTTGAATATGGAAATAAGTGGGTAGGTATGATGTAGTTCCTTTATTTCACAAGTCCCTCTGACTGAATCCTCGCATGACCACGAGCATAAATTTTTGAAAAAAGACACATAGGTACCTACGTATTATTTGAACGTTTTCAACAGGCAAATAATTCGAATTGGTAGCTATACACGCTTACTGATTCATGCCGATTCATGCATGCCTTTCCTGGCGGTAAGGAAAGACAGTTTACAACAATTTTCTTTAATGCACTTAGGACACGCTTTAAAGATTGCATTTTTACACAGCACAGATTCGTGAACATTTTTTACGATCTTTCGTCGCCGCCGCCGCCGTTGCGGAACATTTTTACGATCTTTCGTCCGAAGCTGTTTTTGTTGTCCCTTAAAAAATGTTTGTTACACAGAGAATCTGTTACCAGACACCACCAGCTGGGAAGAATAATTCTCCTTGTCTAGTTACAAATTACACATGGAAAATATTGTCAAACCTTGTTACCTGCAATGAACGTTCAAAGCAAACTGTCAAATTAATTAATTGGGCCAAACACAGATCGTGCACGGTACATGTTCAGAAACAGGAGTCTAGCAGCAGGTATGAGTTATTGAAACTCGCTGTGTGCTGGTGGGTGAGGCGTCACGTCAAGGCACGTTTCGCGTCCCTCGCGCATGCGCCGCGGAGCACTTGCGCCCGCGCCATGGGACAGCGCCGCCACCCGCTCCACTGCATCGTGTCACCGCTATCGCTTTCACGTCGTGGTTATCGCCCCAGTGATAATCTGCATAGTGCGAACCGTTATTGAAAGCCACGGTACTAGTTTGTGCGTGAAGGCTACAATAGCGGCACTTTAATCTGATATTTATTGACCGAGAGATCGAATGAAGCTGGCTGTACTGAGAGGTGACCTAAATATGCAGACTTATAATATGTAACATTATAACCTGCACAAGCTACCTATGCCTATACTCTTCTGCAGTTGTCATTGACTCATTGGGTGGTTGAAAGTAGATTGTCTACTACCTACATAAACATTTCCTTGATTGGTGTTATTAAAATAAATTGCCAATTTTCAGATACAAACTTTTTGAAATTAAAAAGAGTTAACATTGTCGTGGGCGTGGGCTGGTGGCAGGCGGCAGGACGCGCGCGCGCCTCCTATCAATGATCAATTTTGGTTCCGGCGAGATTATCTTTTGATCGGAGCAATTTCTCTTCGGTCTTGTGTCTGATAACATCTGGAGAACAACGGTTTGCATCGTTCTGCATAATTATAAACCTGGAATTTACTCCGTGATTTTACCGTGTGAGTACATACTCATGGCATTCGTTATTATTTTGATATGTTGTTGTTAAGGTACATCGGATTCCGAGGGGTCATAAACCTTAGTAACATTGGAAATAGGTAGATAACAAAAAGCTGATCTGGATCCTGCTATTAGGTACCTACCTATCTATTACTGATAATCAGCAAACGGTGAATAGGATTTTTGTAAATGAACTGCATAAGGTACCTAAGTACCTACCTACATTTAGTAAAAGAGTAATGCAATATTGATGCGGTAAGAAGACACACGAAAGATGAGTACCATGAGTACCTAATAAAAATAGGAACGTGGACGAGTAGGCAAAGTAGGTAGAGAGCGAGGCAATCAGAAACAATTTTCTATTACTATTTCTCGTTGGACATATTCCGACAACAAACACGATCGTCCCGAGAGCCGTGGGAATGCCCCAGTCGAGTAACGGACAGACGGACAAATGATGTTGGGCGATCTATTGCCTGTAATTGATGACGACTATTGTGTGCCTTTGAAAGAGCCACGAATGTTTGTCTTCGTTCTGTTACCTTCCGTTTGTTTGTTGCTATTGTTAATCTGAGACTTGTTGCCTTAATTCGCGCTGCTATTATATAAATAACTGCTTGTAGACTCAAGATTAATTATTTTTCTCGTTGGTACACTTGGCATTCTCATGTGCCGTTAATCCACTTGACATAGTTGATGGAAAACATGGTTCAATTCGTTGTGTAACTGTTGAGGATATTGGATGGAGCTTAGATTGATTCTTTCTTCAGTACGAATGTCGAAACTGTTTTGATTGGAAAATTAGCCTTTGCATTGTGATCTAATGCAACAGTTATGGCCAATAACTAGTCCAGTAACTCAACAAGCTTATGCTCGAAGTTTCAGTCACAGATGAGATCAGAAATAAGTAATTCTGAAAATTACTGTAGTCGTCAGCTTTGGTTGCAGAATAGCATGCTGAGCATGCTTTAGTGGCAGTACGCAAGGGAAGTTTTGAGTACCTCTTATCTATTCTGTGCTTTTTGAAGACCTTGAATCCGCAAACGGTGGTCGGGTCTCCAACAGACAGATGGAGCGGACGCCTAAAGCGCAGCTTTATGAAAGTCAACCCCTGATGTGGTGCTATGCTACGATGATAAACAAGGCTGCCTTTATGGTCAAGGATGTCACAGGTCAGCGGGGGCTCTGCTCGAAGCATCTGTTAAGCGTACTGAAAGTGGATAGCAGCCCGTTGTAGTGTCTTAGAATAATGATGAGTATGTCGCAAAGACGTGCACCGGTTGTTGTCCTATGATCCCGGAGGTCGTCTAAATGATTGTATAAAAGTCGTTAAAATAATTTTTAAGGGTTATTCTGTTTATCCACCCCAAAAAATCCACCTAAGGTGGATACGCGGAAACGCATGTCCGAGAATCTACCCTAGGCCTAGTTGGATATACGAAATGTAGGTATAGGATTAGGGTGGATTCTCGGGCATGCTTTTCCGCGTATCCACCTTACGGTAGATTTTCTGTAGTGGATAAACGGAATACCCGATTTCTAGTACTAAACTTTCCATCATTGAATTAAAAATGATGCAATTACTACCCATTAGATATGAACGAAGTTGTAGGAGATAAAATCCATAAATTCAGAAATAATCGACCCACCGGATTGAGAAGTTAAACCTCCATAAATTGACTTCAACGCAAATTTTACATCCCGTCTGATTAACTTGTTTTCAAAATAATTCTGGAGTATTTTATTCAATGATATTATGGATTCATAAATCAGATCCAGGTCCAGATCGAGCTAAGATCTTTTCTTCGGCTAGAATTATAGATGCCTTTATTCAAAACTACAGTACGCGTGGTAGGCGAATACGAATGGTGATAAATTTAGAAAATAGCACTGGGCGCCGGCGCCTGCGATAGCTATCAGCGACATGAATCAGCGTCGTCGCATCGGCGACCACCCGGCTCTGCGCCACCGCGAGCCTGCGGCCCGGCCTGCGCCTGCGCCTACACTACGCTTGCCCCGTGCCCTAATGCTTCTAATATCTATACACGCCCTCAACATTATTCTCTGTAGAGATTTTATTCGCACAAGTACATATAATTTTGTAAACAACAATCCATTTTCGTCATGAGCATAGCAACTTTATGTTGGTACTTACATCTTTGCCTAGGACTAGGTAGGTCGTGACTCGTCATTCTTGGCGATACCTAATGTTCATACTAGATAAATGTTACAATATTTTCGTAAATTAGTAAGTTATTATTACTGTTCTAATATTTTGAACAGGTTTATATTGTAGGGTTTTGACCGTATAAGAAATAGGTATGGTATATAAAAAAAAAAAAACATTTATTCAAAAACTTTTATTACAATAACATAGATGAGTACAAAAAATTAGATCTTAGTTAAGTAATTAATAGTAATTAATTTTACTGATAAAACACAATTTTTTCAATGCGAAATGCGATGTTACAAAAAATACATAGGCATTAATACCATCAACAGTAGGTAATAACGATAAAATTAAATGCATTCATTACATATCATCACGGTGTTCCCAGGAGCTCCAAATCTATTGTTCTCCAAAAAAAATCTTTCCATACATTGATTCCCAAGAGCTCCATGATTTTATTAGTTAAAATAATAAAATACTAAAACTGTTCCCAGCGGCTCCAAAACAAATCGCGTAAGGTCAACAAAACACAAATTGCTAAAATTAATGTTATCATTTCGTGGTAAATAGTTTAAGTACAACGGCAGTCACAAATCAATATTATGCTAAGTATGTACTTATATACCTACCTATTGTAAAATTTAAAACAATAATCTCACAATGCACTTTCTGTCATCAAAAAATTACTTTATGACACACAATATGAAGTACAAAGAATTAAAAATTATTACAGTCTTCTCATTTAAATTGACCTTAATCTATTTTTCAACACACTTGCTCGTAAAGTGGCTCATAATGAACCGCTTTTAGGTCCATAATACAGTGTATTAAAAAACGCGTGTTTTTTACTTTATGTTACTAACAGAGAAAAAAAAGATTATTAAAAAATGTTGGGTACTTTTGAAACTTTTCGTAACTTTAATCGATCTCTTTCTGTGACTGCTAATCTATGCTTATCAATAAATATAACAGTATTATTTTTGATGCGAAAATGTTCCTTACCTGTCTCACTTTTTCAAAATCTTTCAAATGCAGAATCTATTAAATATACAAAGTGAAATTTTCAAGTGGGCGTGGTTGGCCAAATCCGAAACTATGAGGAATAGCGAATACTTTTCGCTATTCCTCATAGTTTTAGTGACCCTCTATGATCGTAACTCAATTTCTTAGATTTTTGAGTTAAGTCACTACTATTCTGAAGGTGCGACTGGTAATGTAGGTAATAAGAAGTTACACAACATATTTTTTAAGTTTGCCGTATTTCATTACTTCCCAGAATTCGATCCTTATTAGCGACAATATAGAATGGTGTAATAATACAGTGTTTTTTTTTTCAAAATCAACGGGTTCGATTCCTGGTTAGAAATATTGATTTTTCAAAAATCCAATGATGCAGTTTTAGTTTTCATCAAAATCGAGCCCGTGACTCCTATGAGTACTTTTCTCTATTCCTCATAGTTTCGGATTTGGCCATCCACGCCCACTTGGAAAATTCACCCTGGGTAATCTGTCAATAGTAGATTATGATATCAATAGTAGAATCTTTTAAATGTCGACTTATCGGATAATGTGTTTGTTGAATCATAAATTAATTTAAAAACTATATTACTATTATTTATTTTTTTTTAATTTTTGGAGCATTATAATTTTGGAGCTCACTCACTCACACACACACTCTCTCACTCGGATTTTGGGATCACTTAGGTGCAAATTGTAATGAAAAAATTATTATTTGCCCACATAGCTACCTACTACAGATCACAGACGTATTATTTTAAGTATAACTAATGTAACATTATGTAATTCATCGTAATTTAATTTGAAAATTTATATTATTTCAATTAACTTCTTGATTTTTATTTCGCGATACGATCTGGTTATGCCAAAAAGTTATGAGCGCGGAGGCCCGAGGGCCCGCGCGGGCATCTCTCATTAATTTCCCTCTGTAAATATTGCCTCCACATTATGCGATTGTTTTACGATTTAATGCTCTCTCCTCCGACCTCTTTTTGATTTAGGGGTCCGTATTATATCGTGCGAAAATTATTAAACATACACGTACTTACTACTCTAGTGTAACAAATTCCTCCTTTTACAGATTTTTGAAAGATATGAACACTACTTGTACTTATTCTTTTCATGGAAAAATATACAAATTTAATTAAAATTAAAACATTATAAATAAGGAGAAATTTTTTATATGATGAATTTTATTAATACGACCATTTTGATCATCACTATTTCTAATACTGACAATCTGACATGCTGTTGCTATCACTGGCTTTATCAAATTAATAATGATATTTGATTAATTAAGTACTTAGTACATAATTACAATAAAATATACACACCCTCAAACTCACTATCACATGATCACACACACTCACACTCATTCACATAATAGCGTTTTTCTTTCTCTAGTTTTATTATTATTATTTTCTTTTAATTCTCGATTTGACTGTCGTTTTCTTTCATTTTGATTCCTAGATTTTATTTAGTTTTTTTGTAATTTGAAGCAAATATATTTTATTTTTATTACCGAACATGTTTTTAAAATAAATGTTTAAATGGTAAAATATTGGTGCCCAAGATACAGGCTTGCCTAGTTTGGGGCCAATGTAAAATCTCAAACTATTGAGCAATAAAGTTTTTATTATTATTTTATTTAATTTATTTATTTAAAACCTTTTATGGCTGATTTTTCATTAGTCAGCTAATTTATATCTGAAGAATAATGAATATGACAAGTGACATATTTTCTATACACAAGCTGTAAAACCGCAATATTTATTTCTCAGATAAAAATTATCTGACTATTGAAAAATCAGGCCTTAAAAAGCAATTAGAAAAGATAAAAAAAATCGTCCGTAATAAAATGTAATTGTACTAACTTTATTTTAGTGATAATAAACGCAAAAAAAGATGATATTGCACTTGAAGTTCTACTTTAAAACAACAACTTATTTAGTTGAAAGTAAATTAAAAAAAAAAGTCTAATGGTACACATGAGTACCAAGGGCAGCTTAGAGATACTATTAGAGTGTTTGTAGAATTGCGATAAAAATCCAATAATTAAAACTTTTTGAATCCAGTAAAAAAAACCAATACCTACAGCAAAAAATAAAATCAATATAAGAATTACAAGATCTCAATATTAAGTGTAACCGTACATGTAAATAACTCAAGTGGACACGGGCTCTCAACCGATGTTGTGAACATTTATCTGAATATCGCGAACTGTAATTATGGAACTTAACGTTCGACGCGCACTGTTACAATTAAACTAGCGGTGCCTTCACCAAATAATAAATTAACCAGATTACATCAACAACATTCATTGTAATTTTTCAAAGATTATTACTTGTAAGTTACTGTCGACCTTCACTTTAAGACTATTAGTTCATGTATGTAGGTTGTATTAATTTGATTTATGTGCAAACAATCTTCGGCATTTACAAGGAGAAAATGTTGGTCTTTGTACTTGGAAGTTTTTGAAAAAATTCATCCATGTATAGTACTGTTTTATAATAGAAACATAGTGAACAAAAAAAAAAAAAAAAAAGATTCCGACGAATTGAGAACCTCCTCCTTTTTTTGAAGTCGGTTAAAAATGGCTGTAACTGCAAGATAACTCAGACCATAGAAGTTTGACATCGATTGATCGATCCGAGGCTTCCAACCCTTGACTTAAACCACCGCTACTGGAAGGAAACGTTCAAGAACTGCTTCTGAAGAAAAGCTTGCGAAGATTTCTGATAGCAAAGACTTAAAAATAGTTTTCAACAAAGTATTAGGCTCTTGTTATGTATCCGAACTTAAAAAAATTAAAAAGTATTTTCTTTGATAATAGGTATGTCTTTATGAAAATATTGTATTATTTGAGAACAGTGGTGGCCCAGTGGGATCGGCCTCGACTTATGTATTATAGATCGTGGGTTCAAACACAAGCAGGTGCTATACTTTGTGTAATTTATTTTACCATTACTCTAAAACGGTGAAGGAAAACATCGTGAGGAAACCGGCACGTCCTACAACCAAAAATTCGAAGACTTGTAACATCCACCAACTTCGTCGATTATGGCCCAATCCCTCTCACAGAGAGCAGGCCTGTATCCCAGCAGTGGGAACATAATAGGCTAATTATGCTAGGTATGTCTTTCTATTACGGCGTAGTTTTGGACTTCAAAACAAAAAAAAATAGCTAGATTTGAAATTATATAAGTAAAACACCCTATATGTGTGGGCTTTAAAAAAATATGTTCGCGCAAATATCGTCCTGTGCCTCGGAAAACACATTAAGCCGTTGGTCCCGGCTGTAATTCGTGGATCTTTGGCAGTCGTTACGGGTCGTCACAAGCCCGAAAGTCTGACAACCAGTAAGAGGTATTGTATTACCCAGTAACTGGGTTGTGGAGGTCAGATAGGCAGTCGCTTTATATAAAATACAGGTATTCAGATGTATCCTGTTAGACTGGAAGCCGACCCCAACACAGTTGGGAAAAGGCTTGGCAGATGATAATGTTAGCGCAAATATTGTGTCACACGTCTCATGCGACGAAAAAACTGAATAGTAAATTACCACCAAATTTCGATTTCCTTTGTTTTGTGAGGATCCTAAGGACCATGCTGGATCGAAACGATGAAAGCTACGAGTTGATCATGAAAGTAGATCGTATGTTCAAAAGACAATTACCAACTATCCGATATGTTAAATTTCGAGCTCGCTTAGCTTGATCTTGCATCCTGCATTCTCGATTTTCTACACAAGTCGACAAGGTATTACTTATTTCCGCATCAGTGGTCAACAGAAAACTTAACGTGTCCGAAGAGGGGTGCAAAATTTTCGAGCTCTCTTGGCTCACAATTGCATCCAACATTCTCTTACTTTTTTAACTTTTCTGCATACTGGGGCAGGGGGGGCGGTCATTTAGCTTTGCCGGCCCGAGCGTCAGATAGGCTTAGTCCGCCACTGTGAGACAGTGACAAATAAGAAAAATGCGTTGCATAAATCTTTAAAGAAGAAGTTCTCTTACGTTAAAGGATATCCTTCACTTTCGTCTTCCGACGAAGTGGACATTGCAAAGTCTAAAACATGCCACTAGGTTGCCTCAAACCGACCCCACTCAACAGTCTCATCGTACTCTATCGTACAATTGGTATAGCGCCTGCACAAGTTCGAAGAGAAATCTCATGCGCAGTGGAAAAAGTACAAACAGGCGTCTGCGACAAGACACACTATTCAACGAAAAGGTTAAAAAGCCTGAGGCCCTAAAACGATCCTCGATCGAGGCCCGTTGAAAACTATGGCAGGAGATACTTCCCTCAACCTCCACTATCTACCACCAAGTGAGCATCTTCTTGCCGATTCCGACCTCAAGTGAGAAGATGTAATGCCACTGTAGTTTTGACAAATCGGCAATACGGTGCGGTTGTAGGGGTAATCACAAGCTATGTCTCACCCCCTCTTCTGCCCCTTGTGCCCCAACACCTGCAACCTAAGCGACCTTTGCGCTGCCAGTGATAACACCGAATAGGACCTGAATATTGGGTTACGTTACGGTTTCGGCTGAAAATCTAGTTTAGAAGCTATAAGCTAGGTAGGCGAAGTACTGCTCGATTTTTGTGACTAATTTTGTTGTTTAACATTCAATAATCATGAATCGCCGCACCTAGTTCCGCAAAGTTTCGTATTTTGTCCTGATGTGCCATCGCAACAATCATGCTCATTTACGCGGCCGACATATTCAGCCCACTTCCATGCAGCTATTTTGCAGCTGACATTTTTTTTTTGAGTTGAAGATGTTCCCAAAAACCGTCTAGGTTTTGGCGCGGTATCAAATAACTTTTTTTTTTTTTTTACAACATTGACATAGTCTAACTACTTTGAACTCCCCCACTATTGGAGCAGGTGACGCTCAGATTTCTTATGCACTAAGAAAAAACTATTTTTGGTATGATTTTCAGCCGGTATAAAATTACTTTTTCAAACTAAAGCCACCATCGCGAATTGGACCAATCGCGCCTAAAGGTGCCCACAGCAGTCGAAATACAATGGATTTTAATTAAATTTACTTTTCACGAGATTTTAAAACTCGTGAAAAGTTAAGGCTGTAAATGGAGGTAAATTTTCTACTGGAAACTTCGAATGTCCGACTCTTATAAAGGAGAATGACAACCAATGGGCCCCTAGTTTTGGTGCCGTGTCAAGACTATTTACTTCTCAAAAATTAAGTCGTATTTTTACATGTTTATGTTTATTTTATCGACATTTCTTTTACCCTAGCATTGGAAAACAAAATTAATATTTATTTTATTGAATTTATATCAGTTCCGCCATTAAAACTTAACCGGAATGTTGCCACACGACAGACTATATATACTATGTCAATTAAATTATTGTAATCGATTAAAATATCAATATTTTACTAATCCTCCGACTAAAATGACCGGAGATAGGCTACAATAGCTTTTCTCCCGTCGTAATCTAGCTAACACTCTCATGTAACTGATTAGGCGCGAAGTAGACGACAGGCGGGCTCAAATAAAGAAAATATAAGTAGTAAATAAACTTAAAAAAAATATTATCGTATGTTTCATGGTATTTCCTAGTTAGAAATATTCCGCTACATTCATATCTGATTAGTTTCTTAAAAAACAAAAATTAGTACCACAGACATTATTGTGGTTAGTACTTAGGTTAGTACCTCCCATACATACCTAAATAGAGTTTATAATTATCTTTTTAATTATGTTAATAATATTATTTATAACAAATCGATTCGGTAAATCGATTACCAAAATATTTAACATGGTCACACTTAGACAGATCTAACATAGGGTGCGTTCCGAGTTATGACTGTAATCAATATTATCGATTTGAGCGTGCTCAAACCCGTATCGAATTGGGTTTAACCTACATAATATCTAGCAAGAGAAGTTATGTAGTGTTTTCTAAATTCTGGAATCAATATTAATACATAAACATTATTATTATTTTAATTTCAAATACTTATGTTTATAAACAAAAAACAAACTTGTTTTATAACCTCAATTTCATCACCCGAAAAAATAAGATTTCTCTTAAACTAGGGTGAATAATTGAAAATCGATTTCAGGATATGAAAAAGTAATTCCAGGTCTACAAAACCAAGTTAAAACCACCGTGACATGTGAAGTTTTTTAGGGGCCCAAAACTCCTAACAAAGTGGGCAATGTCCTTTGCATTGGGGCATGTTGTACTATTTTATGCAATTAAATTGTGAGTATCGCCTCACAACTGAATGTTACTATTTTTGTACGCACGGGTACATATCAAGCTATACATAACCAGTATAAGCTGACTTCTGAATGTACGAAAAACATATATAATGCGAGGTCAGTTAAAACTGGAAATATACAGCTTGATGTGTCGCCGTGTGTACGTAGGCGTAGGTACTTAAAGCGACATCTTTTACAGACTAACGTTAAAGCTACCGCACTAAAGCTACGGTTTCCTAGAATAGCGGTGACCGCCGCATGCGGCCGTAATATCCAAATACCGAGCGTTTTTTGACACCTTAATGTCAAATACTGATGAAAATGACAGATTTTCATGACGTGACGTCCGTTATAAACATGACGGAAACGCCCTTCTAGGAAATCGTAGCTTTAGAGTAGTAATCGTTTCATACAATGTTTTCAATAAGCATTTATAATACTGGTTCAATAAATTTTGCAATAACGAGATTCAAAATACGTAAAAAAATTACTTAATACCTAATTTCACTAAAATTGGAATGATTTAAAGAAAGACATAACAATGAGGAAGAAATATCACAAGTTAGGAAACAGAAACTAGTGGCTGTGTTACAACTCTACGTGTGCTCTCCGTACTCCGGAGGCTTCGAGGAAATCATTAAAGGCTTTTTGTTGACGCACGTGTTCCGCACATTTCTCCACTAGCCTCAGAAACTCACGCACGTCGAATGAATAGTTTGTGAATTTTGCATGTGAACCGCCACCAGGTCCATGGCCCTGAAAATAATGTTTCATATTAGAAATGGCTTTGTTTAGAAGTCGCTATGGACTAGACTAACCGCTAAATCTAATTCTACACTAGCCTTCTTCTAATTTTATGTCGGCTCATACCGTGGTAAAAGTATATATCCGGAATGTGTTAGCAAAGCTGACTGCCTGTGAACTGAGGGACCACACTGAGAATTCGCAAAATAAAAATCCTAAGATTTAGTAGTAGACCTAACACAATGTATTGTAGACCAAATCCTGGAAATTGTAAATAAATATATTAAAATAAATAAATAAATAATATTCCACAACTATCACACAACGCCATCTAGTCCCAAGCTAAGCAGAGCTTGTGTTATGAGTACTAGACAACTGATAAACATACTTATATATTTCTAAATACATACATATTATAGATAAATTACACCCAGACACAGAACAAATGATCGTGCTCATCACACAAACATTTGTCCTGGGTGGGAATCGAACCCACGACCTCCGGCATAGCAGTCAGGGTCACTAACCACTAGACCATCAGGCCTGTCAAAACTATAGCCCTTAAGAGGGAAGCTCCAGGGCAGCCCGCGCGGAATTCATTTCTTACGTTTTTTGCAATTTGCAGGTCAGTGTCATGTTGAATGTTGATTAAAATATAATTCGCGAGTGTAACAAATATGACTTTACAGAATTATAATTATTGAAATCATCAATATAAACCTCTAAGTTCATATAATCCTATTGAATGACGTATCAATCAATAGGATTATTTATGAACTTACGGGCTACCTAACGCATCCCCCTTAAAGTGTGATTCCTCAGCTCTCACAGACCATCAGCACATGTTGGAAAGCATCGTTAAAATTAACTTTTGTGATTACATTGACTGACATTTAATTAGTAAAGAATTTGTAAAGATATTTACTATAGTTACGTACGTAGTTTACGATATGTACTATAGTTTTTAATATATTTGTTTCCAAAATACCAAATTCATTCTACAATTGTTTTAGGTCTACTACTAAATCCTAGTATTTTTATTTTGCGCATTCCCAGTGTAATCCCTCGGTTCACACGTACATTCACTGCCCAGGATGCACTTAAATCTACACTTGTGCTTTCGTTTGAAGCAATACAAAATCAAAATTTACCTGATCTTGTTGCACAAGCTTTGTTTTATCTTCCCAAGTTACATATTTAAGTCCGCGAAGTCTTGTTAGATCTAAGTAGCAGTTAGGATCCTCGCAGTTATAACTGAAAAAAAAAAGTTAAATTATTTGACAAAGTGTTCACTCCTCACTCTTATTTGTACAAAGTATGTTTTTACTATATGGCTTATGTGTGCTTGATATACAGGAAGATTTTTTATCACCATCTTTTTTACAGGGTGTTCTACCCATGAATATGAACAACTTTCATTATGGGACCAACTCTGAAATCACGAAAAAAAAAAATCCGCTGTTTAATACTAAAGTTCAATACCTGCATGACCAAAATGTATGAAACCGCTGATTTTTTTTTTTAATCTTCCTATATATTATCTCGCGTATTTCTGTAAATCGTACTCACACTTCAAACACGGCCGCCCAATCAGGCAAGAAGAGGAGATGCGTTAATCCGGCCCCGTGCATGCCAATAAACACGTCTGTATTATGAGTTAGTTCCAGCTGTTTCAAAAAAGGCACAGTTCTATCGTACATCACCCGATTCACTTCATACCCCTCAACTTTACTCAAAGCATCAATGATGGCCTTCTCGTTCAATATCGAGCGATATGTCGTACCTCTTGATAGCAGGGTTACTCTTACTTTGTTGCTGGTACGTGGGTGTAGTTTTATATTCAAAGAATGTATTATGTGTTTTGAGAACGCATGAAACAAGCCACTCCTTTCGCAACCATATATCTGCAAAATACGAACAGTTATCAAAAAAATTTTAAAATTTAAATCAATTATCGTTATCTGTTTGGAACTCGTAATATGCCTATAATAGCTAATTAGGGTTGTTTTACTTATTTGGCCTGCTTTTGGCCTCATCATCTACTTAACCTTTTCCCAACTATGATGGGGTCGACTTTCAGTCTAACCGGATGCAGATAGATACCAGTATTTTACTTGGAGGTTGCTTATCTGACCTCCACAACCCAGTTACTGGGTAATATAATACCTGTTGGTAAGACTGGTTGTCAGACTTCCGGGATTCTGATGACCAGTAATGACTTGCAAACATCCAAAAATAAAATGATGCCTGCTTTTATATTAATATTTAAAAAAAAACTGAAATAAACTTACCAAGGGAGTGTTGTAATAAAGGCCGAAGATCATTCTAGGTAGAAGAGGTAACACAACATTTTTGAAACATACTACTTTTCCTCTGAATGTTTTTAAGTCCCAAATAGGATTATCAGTAAATGCTTGAAATGTTTCTTGAAAGGCAGACTCATAGGTGAATGTTTCCCACACCAATATGTGATTGTCCTTAGAAAAAGTAGAAGGATGTGTTGAATTCACATGAAGAGATGCATACAAGTTGAAAAAGTCACAGAAATGGTGGTACATGTTAACAGCTGAAACACAGAAATATATTATCGATAAGTAAATATGGCTGATGATGGAGCAGATATGTGCATCTGAAAACTAACATACTTGCATCTAATTTCATTATGTATGTTGGTTTATTTATAATTATATCACACATTCCATCAGCTATGGGTCTTCGAGGGGTTTTGACAAAATGCACAAGTTCGGGACCCCACGATTGAAGAGCACTCATGTGTTCTGCTTCTTTCATTAGCCGCTCAGAATAAAAATTGCAGAATCCACCTGAAACATTACAAATATGCATGCATTAATTTGGTTTTAACTTTCCATTCTATATTTTGAAGGGTAAAATTCTGCTATTAATTAATAATCTGTAGTTAATCATTTAAATATAATATTAATACATATAAATATGATTTATACTTTATGAAAATAGTTTCCAATTTTGACCAGATATTGCCACCTCATTTGATTCTTCATTGAAAACTAAAGAACAAAAACTAATATAATTAAATGATTCTAGTGAATCACAAGTATGGATTAGTGATAGGCTTAAAAATTAATTTCATAGCTATAAGAAATATTTTACTACTAAAAAACCCAATCCAAAACTGAAAATAATAAAAAGATGCATAGATACCTATCTGACCAGGCCCAAGAATATCCATTTTATAACGCAGGTTGTCTCCACGGCCCACAAGGCCTGTAAAATTTAACATCATGTTGCGACCGCGACAAAACCTGCAATTCAAAAATATTCATGATTAACTAAGAGTTTAAGGCTACATACTAAAATACATATAAATCAAATAGCTTTTGCCAGTGGTTTCGCCCGCGTGGTGTCGGAAATTATCCCAAGGGTACATACAAGTATCCTAAGCCTGTGTTAATCCAGGTTATAAACTATCTGTGTGCCAAATTTCAACCACATCTGTTCAGCCATTTTTGCATGATTTAGTAACAAACACACACATTTATAATATTAGAAGAATAGAAGATAGATGTTATGCCCTGATTTTAACATGAATGTAGGTACATTTCTAATGGTGGTGTATGGCACCTTATAATAAGGTGAGTTTAATAACAGAGAAACTTTAGTCTTACGTCCAAATAAACTGTTAAGAAATTGAAGTAAATTATAAATACCTTAAATACTTTGAGCATTCCAGAGAAGTGTCATCAGGATAGGTAGCTTCACACATGACCATCAAATCGTCTATTTGTTCTTTTACATAGCCTGTAAGTAGAAAGAGACAGAATTTACTTGAAATAAAATTATATTATTATTTATTTAGCTGATATTTTAAGGAGTAGAAAGTAAGATTAGTCAATGCTGGGCTGGTTGGAATAACCACAAACAACCATCATGTCCCACACACAAAGGTCCATCTGAAGGAATACGTGCAGAAACCAAACCCATTAACATAGAATATAGAGTATGATTAGTAGACTAAGGCATGAACTACCTAGGTAACATTTGATAGGGTGGGCATTATTGCCTAAAGACAACTCATTCCAAGAACATTTTTCTTTTATAAATAAAAATATTTCAGGGAAAACGATATATGCTTTGGTATAAAATTTTATCTCTAGAGGATCACTATGGCAATAGCTAGTGATAGTATTCTGACATTCAGTTAAGCAGGCAATTTAACACAAGTTCTAATGGTCACCAATCCTTGAAATTACATGGAAACACTTGTTCTTTTTAAAAAAAAAACGAAGTAAAAATAGTTATGCCCTGACCTTTGTTTAGTATAATTAGATCAGTACTTACCAAAATCTGCTTGAGTATAGAATGTGTCATACTGAGCCTCTTTCGTCTTTACCCAGCCCCGGTGATCGCCAGGACAGACTGCTTGCACAGGGTATGAAACATTTTTGTAACACCCATGTTCATAGCCCCAACATCTTTTAATCCCTGCTAAATCTTTGTAAATACATTGAGAATCTGATAGGCAAGCATTAGCAACACTAGGGAAAGCATTGAAAACATATGTTATATGTTCTGGAGGTACATTGAGATCATCAATACCTATTGAACTAATGCTATTAAATAATATAAAAAAGTGGAAAAAATAAAGCGGCAGCCACATTTTTACAACTTTCGCTTAAATATTTTATGCGCCTACAACTTGCCTACAACACTATTTTAATAATTCTTTAAAGTTTAAAAAACAAACTTTGAATGCTTTTTGACAAATGACATAAATGAGGCACAACACAACCGCACAAATCGAATTTTCCATGACATTGACGTTGTTTAGGGATGTTCTCAGTGCGGAACACAGACCCATTATCTTTTTTATGAGTGCGGGTTATTGAAATCCGGACTTTAATAAAATAGAAGAAGCAATAATTATATTAAAAATAAAAAGTAGGGTGCTTAAATTTTCGAGCTCCGCTTGCTCTTACATTCTCTTATTTATTCTCAAACATTTTTGCATAAATAAGTTGAATAAGGAATTCGATACTTAAATTTTCGAGCTCATTTCGCTCGTTCTTGTCAACATTCTCATAGTTTTCAAGCTTTTCTGCATACCTAAGTCGACAAAGTTACTCCTATTTCTGAATGAATATTCCAAAAAAAAAACCGAATCTTACACAAGCCGGTGTGCTAAAATTTTCGAACTTGCTCTTGCATCCTAGATTCTTCTAATTCTCTAATTAACTTTTCTGCATAAGTTGACAATTCACCCAAAACACAAAAGGAGCGTAAGTTTACCTTCTCTGTATCGTACTCGTAGCTCCTGTTTTTCAACTTCGATATGAGCAAAGTAATAAAAAATAAAACGTGTCAGGAATAAAGATGGGCATAGGGTAAAAACCCAAAGAGCAAATATCCAGGTAAATTCCCATTTGGGTAAATATTCGGGTACTAATCCGGGTAAATATCTAAATCTTGGGTAAATATATTAAATAATAGAATAGTAATGTTAGTTTAGATGTGTGCAAGTGTGTGCGTACTTCTATTTCTCTAACTTCGACTATATTATTAATGATGTGAAATAAAAAAAAATATTTTATGTAATCTACATAATACAAATCTTAAATTCACTGACAAACAACGCACACAATGATGTGCACAAGAAATCCTTTTATAACGAGAGTGCGCACTAGGGAAGGATTTTTGAAAATTCATCCTTTAAAGAGGTTGAGTAGGGCATGAAAGTTTGTATGGAAGATTTCCACCTTGGTAGGAGTCGGTTTTTGACAAACTTTAAAATACACACCTACTTTCTATTTTTTGTTGTAATAGTACCGAGTTTCGAGTTAATTCGACAGCGGGTTACAAATTTTCCTAACCTATTAAGCATCAGTCCGGTGATGCTGCTGATGCTATTACTTACTCACATCTCTTCATCAACTTAATAAGAGCTGATGATCAGTGGCGTAGCGTGCCTTGGCGGGGCCCCGTATAAAAACTTGTTTAGGGGCCCTTAGGAAAGGTAAAGATTTCTCACAAAAGAAAAAAAAATGTTTGCATAAAATTAAAAGACATATTTATTCATCTTAATTCGACAGCGGGTTACAAATTTTCCTAACCTACAGTCCGGTGATGCTGCTGATGCTATTACTTACTCACATCTCTTCATCAACTTAATAAGAGCTGATGAATGATGATCTTCAAGCGGCTGAAAAGGAGCCCCGAGAATTGCATTGCCTAAGGGCCCCGATATGGTTAATCCGGCCCTGATCACACGCTTGCCAAATCTTCAAATTCAAACGTGTAGATAGACCGTTTAGCATTGGTATGTTGTGGAGTTGCATGCACATGGAAGTGTCGGTTTTTGTGCACAAATCAAAGGAAGCTTGCATCCACACGTTTGTGTTTTAGAGCATGTAGAGCCGGCTTCCTAGCCCAAAAACCCTTTTTTTTTAACGTGGAGAAATGCTCATGCATTCTGCACTACCACGGGGAGATAGTGCAGTTATGTGGGACTCCAACCCACTAAAACTCTACGGTGTCCTCCTCTGCCGCTTACGGCGGGAACACGGGCACGCGTTAGCACTCATCCGTGAACCCGCCGCGGCTGTCCGTCACCGGACCCTCCTCTGGGGAGTATTCCCCATCACCGGCGCACCAGAACACATAGCACGCCGTGACCACCCCAGGGACCAAACCAGCACATGGGCGCCAGACGACCCCGTGTCTGGGCACCCTTGGTCCCCCTGCGACGGGTCAGGTCATTGGCCCCGCCGCCTGCCAATTTTCGGCCGCAGAGGATAGGGAGAGCGGCCAACGTCATACCAACACTCCTCTTCCTCTGCGGCCCCACCGCGTCCGCCATCAAACGGTGGCGACCCCGTCAAGGCTGCGGAAGGTAGGGAGAGCGGCGCACCGCAATACCGGCACTCCTCTCCCGCCGCGGCCTCCAACCCTCAGCCGCGATGCCTCCGTTACGACATCGCGGCCCGCCTCAGCTGCGATGTCGCTCAAGCGGCACCGCAACCTACTTCTTGGCCGCTACGTCGTCGGCTTACCGGCAAAAGCCCTGACGAGCGGCCCCTCCTCGGGTTCCTCTTCGCTTCACCGTGGGTGTCCAAGCCACGGCTACTGAGCCCCCCCGCCTCGACAATGCGGGAACCCACCAGGGGGGTAGCCCAAAAACCCTACCTCAACCAGTAACTGTGAGTGGACGTGAGATTTTCTGGTGCCTAAAGACGCTGCGTGTGAACCTAGCATCATGTCGAAAGGATCAAAGGCCTATTCCCAAGTATTTATTTAAAAAGTTTTTATTATTGCCATCGGAAAAAAGTGAATATAATTTAATCTGTTAAGTGAAGAATTCTGTGAAGAAAATTTTACTCAATAGATGGCGGTATTTTCCAATTTATTTGGCGCCTTTTCCTGAATACAAAATTCCCGGCGGATGCCACCGCGATTACCACGTGAACACAACAGCAGTTGTCCAATCAGCTGGTAAATCATAAAACCGCCCGCCCGCCTCTGTCTATTTACTCTTCCGTTGTTTTAAATTGTGCTTTTACGTGTGTTGTTTTTTATACCTTTGTGCTTACGTTTTGTATAACTGATTAAGACGGGCTTAGTGAGATTTAAAACATAGTGATTTATAGAATAAACAGTAGAATTTCATTTGATTTTTCTGACCTTCGAAGTTAACCCAAAACTAATGTCGCCATTTTGACCATACAAATCGAGTTTAGTAGGTATTATTATTTTGTTTGGTCATCAATAAATGTTTGAATGCTACATTAGGGAATTGCGTAAATGGCCGTACATTTGCGAAGAATACGGAGAAAATGTCTCAGATGAATAGTACTGTAAATTTTCTTATACATGACGCTAATGGTTAGTAGCCAAGCTATCTTCGTGAAGCTTTTACTTTACTTTATTATCCTTATCACATAATGTTTACAGTTCTGCTTGTAATTTATCAGTCATGCAATTTTAAAAATTTACAGAGTTCGTAAAGTGAATACATGACTCGCCCGTTTGGGCAGTGTTTCCCGTTGTCAATTTATTTGTGCATTTATTACTCACCAAACTTGTCACTATGAATTATTTCTTGCCAATGATTGTGATAATCTTCCCATTGTAAAGTTGATTAGTAGTACCTATTTGCCCACCAGTAATCCCATTCGAAAGAATGAGGAGCAAGCATGTCATGTCTAATGAACAGTTTTATTTTAGGGCATCCACAAATGGTAAAGGTTGTCCAAAATAATACAAACAATCAGACACTTGGTCAGATCAAAATTAAACCTAATCCTGTGAAAATCATAAAACTGCCTACTGCAGTAGAAGGAAATATTAAGGTATGTGGTATGCCATAGGCAATATTTTACATTCATATTTTTAGCTTATAATATTTGCTTCTTACAAATTTTTACCTAACCCGTAAGTACAGTTTGAATGGATTTAATTAAATACTATATCAATTCTTAAAACTTATGTAATAAGCCATGAGACTACAGAAACCTGTTTTTTATTTAGCTTGAGTTTTTAGCACTCAAATTGATATTATGATACTGCTCACTTCTACAGCCTGATTTTATAGTTAGCTTATTGAGTTTTTGCAATTAAAATTGATTTTGTTTATTGGTTATAAAATATCAATGGTAAGACAAATTTGCAATACCACTTTCTGTCTTTGTCTTGATAAGCATAAATTGTAATTGTTGGATGGATTACAACAAGACTACTGTTACTTAACAATAGAATTTCTTTTAAACCTTGCCAGGGGTTTATTTATATTATTGTCTTGTGAAAATTTAGATCAATCTATTCATAATTTGCTGTTGTTTAAAAAAGTCAAAACTCAATATTTTTTATGTTGTTAAGTTATTGCAAACCAAAGCTATTTTAGCCTACAATTATATATATTATGCACACATGCTTTCTTTCCTGTGAAGAGCTTACTAATTTAATTAATTGTACTTTTGAACCTTTTTGTGATAAAAATAATATTTTGCTTGCTACCCTTCATCCAAGACAAACATTGAGTCTATTAATAGCTAAGGATCACACAGGGAGATGGTTCCTTAGTTTGATTGGTTAAAAATCATGTACTGTATTCATTATGGAAGTTCTCACAGGTTTGTACAACAATATTAGTCATAAATCAATGTATCTAAAATAGCATTGAAATCATTAATGTGTAATTCTTATGAATGATTCTCAGTCTGATACAGTCTTGCAAAACGAACATCAAAATGACTGCTAATTATTGCTAGTCAATTAACCTGAAAATAATGTAGATGGGGTTTATTTAGTACATTGAGGTCATTTGAGGTGCTATTTGGTATTTAGCACATTATTTTTTTATGAGAATTGTTGTGAATATGGAATTGACTTTTTATAGTTTTCAAGTTAATCTTTTTTCCCCATTGAAAACTTGCTGTAATAGCAGTATGCCAAATTAAAAAAAGTCATCATCTGCCTAGCCTTTTCCCAATTATGTTGGGGTCAGTTTCCTGTCGAACCAAATGCTGCTGACTACCAGTATTTTACATGGAGCAACTGCCTATCTGACCACCACAACCCAGTTACTGGGTAATACAATACCCCATGGTAAGACTGGTTGTGAGACTTTCAGGCTTCTGATTATCCATAACGACTGTCAAAAATCCACGAATTACAGCCGGAACCAACTGCTTAACATGCTTTCCAAGGCACGGAAGGGTCTGGATATGTAAAGATGGTCACCCATCCACAGACCAACCGCGGCAAGAGTACCTTAACCTGATCGATCGACCTGTGCGGCTATTATTTAGCCACGGGCCCCTCGCCGAATTAAAAAAGTACACTTCAATAAAATAATATATGTTTCTCTTTACGTTGCAGACATCATTGTATCGAGCAGTGAAGTTGACTGGACTCAAATGTGCATCAAGTAAGAAACTGATATCTATCATTCCATCTCTTGCCATTATTTTTATTCTGTTGTAATATCATTTGGTATGGTTACCTAATTGGTTATTAGTGCAGCTAGTGACAATTGTCATAGGTACATCATAAATTGTGTTTCAGCATAAACTTTCTTGAATCCCTATTGAGTCTTGAAATGGCTTAGATTGTATACAGGGTGGTAGGGACATTGACGCGCAAGCTGAAACCATGAATACAGCACATGATTCTAGACCCGCTAATGTAGAAATTTTTCAATGGTAAACAAAAAAAAAAAAAATTGAGGTCAAAATATATGGAACAGCTATTTTGTTTCTTATAACCGACGAAAGATTTCAATGCAGAGGGGTTCAAAATCATGTACTGAATCCATGGTAACAGGTTGCGTGGCGATGTCCCTGCCTGCAAAGATCTACGAATGACAGCAGGGACCAACAGCTAAACGTGCTTTCCAAAGCACAGAGGGGTCTCGATATGTAATAGACCCATCCATGAACCAACCGCGGTATGCGTAGCTTATCCCTCGGTCGACCCGTGCGGCTGTTATCATTTAGACCTTACTCTGGGAATTTTATGTATTTATTCAATGTTACGCCTAGGCTAGTAAAACTCCCAAGATATACTTAGGGCGGGTTCACATTAGGACGGACCGATAGTTTTACCGGAACGACAAAGGTGTCGGAAGCAAATTGGCATAATATGTATGTATTTCAATAGGCATTAGGGTAAACATTAGGGTGACCCGATAAAACTGTCGGCGACGACACATTTACGCCACGATTTCGTTGGTGGGACGAACGGGAATAATTTATTGTTTATTCCCGTTCGTCCCACCAAAAAAATCAATGGGACGATCGGGAAAAATATGAAATAAAATATTTTGAATTTGACATGACTTCCGCGGTAAAGAAAGTGGCAGTTCTATTACAGAACACAATAAACTTTTTTTTTTTTTTAATTTGGACATGTTGTGCAATATTTGGAGGTTGAGGCTGCTTTTCAAGCAATAATCATGGTGTTTCGAATCACGTTATCGCAGGCAAGTGAAAGGAACTAAAGAGAGTAAGGTTAAAATTCTTGAGTGCAGGCTTCCAATCCCCCAGATAGGCGGCTGTCGACGTACCCAAGACAGTTGAGTCTGATTGGTCGCAGATAACTGTTCATATAAAGCTTAGGAGAAGCATTGATGACCAGTTATTTGAACTATGCTTGGCTAACCTACTTAAACTGGATATTATTCTTTTTCAGAGTTTGTGCATATTGATAATCTAGCAAGTTTGCAAAAAATTAAAGTTGAGCCAAAAGAAGTGGAAGAACTTGAGGTATTTTTTTTAACTTTAATTATAAATACAGACACAAATCAATGAAATTCTTACCAAACTAATCAAATGTTAAACTTTCTTTTCTAGGTAAAACAAGAGCCACTAACTGAACTGACATTTGCAGATAGTGTGCCAGATCTAATTTCATTACCATCCATATCTGAAAATCAAGTAACAAGCACTAGCACTGCAAATAGCATATCTCCAACTATGTCGCATGCCTCTAGAAGGAGACATGATTCCGACAATGATCCCCCGGCAGAATAGTAAGCACAATTTTATATACTAGTCTCTTTGGACGGATTCCCTTAGCAATTTCACTATCCTTATTTTTAAGCAGTTTTTTATGGTGACCTGTTCGCGTTTAGGTAGGTATACAAAAATACTTATAGACAAAGGCATGTAGCCAACATTTGTGATCATGATCACCCTCGTCCATTATGAGCATACTAACGAAATGAAGCAAACATAATGATTAAGATTGTTATTGAAATACAGATACGCGGACACCACTGCTTTCTTGTGACACATCCCGAAAAAAAAGATGAATCTTTTTTCAGTGCAGTGTCATCACTTTGTAATACATTTTTTGTTATGTATATTTTCAGTACCACTAAGAGACGTAAACATGCGGACAAAGTTGGCAAAGGTTTGAGGCATTTTTCAATGAAAGTATGTGAAAAGGTCAGAAATAAAGGCTTCACTTCTTATAATGAAGTAGCAGATGAATTAGTGCTAGAATTTGCTGCAGGAATGCATGGTTCAGCAGATAGCCAAGTATGTATATGAATTAAACTGGTAGTTTTATTTTTATGTGACGGCCGTAACTCTAGTAACTATAAACCGAAACAATTATTACCATAATACAATTTTTCTATCCTGACTATTTGTAAAAAAAAAAAAATTCATTTGTAAAAAAAAAAGTGTATAGCATATTAATTAAAATGTTGTAGTTTTGTTTTTATGTAACTGGCGTAACTCTGGTATCTACACCCTTTCTTTTTGATCGTTTTAATCCTTAAAAGGGGTCATTGTACTCATCATTATGAACAACTTTTACTATGGGAACAACCCTGAAATTGTGAAAAAAAAATGTAATGGTGTATAAACTCAAACAATTATTGCCATCATACAATAATTTTTCTATTCCGAATATAATGTTTCCAAAAAAATATGTGTGCCAAAGAACATCATTCAAGTATCGAACATTTTGTACCCAAAAATTAAAAGAAAAAAAGTACTGTCTTGTTACGGCAAACAACATCTTGAGCATTTTTTACTGTTACAATGAAAGTCTACACGTAACCCCCCTGGCTGCTATTTGAGGTTAAAAATGCTAAAAATTATATTTTTGTTACAAGCGTTTTGCATAACATTTAAAAAAATACCTAAACAGACAAACAGTTATTAATTCACTGGTTTTCAATCCTTAGGACTGAAAACCAGTGCATGAATAACTGTGTGCGTCTTTAAACGAATGTCCAAAATATTGTTGGCAAAAATATTATTTTTGGTACTTTCAAACTCAAATAGCAGCCAGGGGGTTAGTTGTAGATCTATGTTGAAATAGTTTAAACATGTTGGGGATGTTATACTTATTCAATTAAAAGTTGGTATTTTTTTAAATGTTATGATTAAAACACTTATAACAAAAATATAATTTTTACCATTTTTAATCTCAAATAGCAGGGGGGGGGGGGTTAGTGTAGACTTTCGTTGTAATACTAAAAAATGCTGATGATGTTATTTCCCATAAGAAAACAGTACGTTTTTTCTGGCCGTATGAAATGAATTATGTACTTAGTTTATATAACAAATTAAATTAGTAAAAATGTAATTCAGATTAATTTAACATTACAGCAATATGACCAAAAGAATATCCGCAGAAGAGTATATGATGCATTAAATGTCTTAATGGCAATGAATATAATATCTAAAGAAAAGAAAGAAATAAGATGGCTTGGACTACCGACAAATAGTGTGCAAGAATGTACTGCATTAGAAAAAGAAAAACAGTCGAAGCTAGAGCAGATTCAAAAGAAGACGCAACAATTACAAGAACTTATTTTACAGGTACTTATATCACCTTAACACATTCATGTCCACCCAGTTTTCAGATCCCATCATAGATATTACTAGTGAACCCTCCGGCATTTACGTTTGCGCTAAAGTGAACCCTCGAGGAGGGTTTTTTTAGACAGGTCTCGTCGCTATACTTGTATCTGGGGGTATTTTTATGTGCTAGTGGTACATAAAGCAAAAATTAAGGAAAAGTTCGCTCTGATCCTGAGATAAATTTTTAAGAGTCCAACCGAAAGTGGATGTTTTTTTCATCCAACGAAATCTGGCCTCATTGCGTTTATGGGCAAAAACCGCACCAACCATTACAAATTTAATTTCTTGGAAGACATTACTTGAATCCAAGCCTTTTAGTTAATTATGGGGTCATTAGGGTTTTTTTGATGTTGCAGGTGTTTTTAACCGACTTTAAAAAAGGAGGTTCTGTATTCGACCCGTATGTATGTATGTTTGTATGTCCGTGATTATCTCAAAAACTACTGAACCGATTTTGATAATTCTTTCATTTGTGTGATCTACATACTTTCAGGAAGGTTTTAGTATATATAATACATTAGGTAATTATTCTTATGTACGAAGTTATATGCATAAATGTACTGCATCTCCGGCATTTCTATGCGAATTTTGATGATTCTTCGACTTGTGTCTTCAATTCTTCAATGCACTAGTGTTAATTGAATTTGTGTGGGGTAGGTACAACTAAAAAGTGAAAATAAAAATTTTTTTACAAAAAAAACAACCGACTTCAAAAAATAACACTACAAAGTGAAAAATAACTAATTTCGGAAGACGGTGCGCGGTGTCAAAAAACGAAAATGCGGAACCAAAGACACCGACTTCCGTAATTAGTTATTTTTCACTTTGTAGTGTTTTTTTTTTGAAGTCGGTTGTTTTTTTCAATTATCAATTCTTTATTGTGTACCATAATGTATATATTTGGTAGAGAAATAATTATATTAGTCACAATTATGGACCCTGTCGGGTACAGCATAGATAGTAGGAGAGAGGAAGAAGAAAACTGGGTGATTATCTAATATTAGTTATGTATTTAGTGAGTTATATTGTTTTATGCGTTTTGTTCATAGTATTCGTAGAAATATGCAAAATTCAAAAACAAACACAAGGTTTAAGTTAAAATGATGAATATTAGCAGATAACATTACTTTTATTAAAATCCTCTGTTTAGACAGAACATTGCTAGGGTTTTAAAATGCTCCCTGGACAAGAAATGGGCATTAATCATTTTTTTGACATTATAATGTAGAGAAACTACATATTATTAATACAGCCAATTTTGTTTATTTGGATGCCTTTTTTTGTTTATTAAATCTCCATATCTCCTAAACAGGGGTAGTCTGGGGACATAATATTGGGTACACTACATTAATACGAAAAACTTTATTCCGAAAGTCACAAATACGAATTTCAAAACACCGATTTTCATAATTCCGAATGGTTCAAAATTCCTAATATAACAACTCCGATTTATCATTAATCCTATTTTAATAATTCCGATATTTCAATATTCCTATCGTCAATAATTACTATTCTCAAATTACCGAGTTTCAATAGATCGAAGAACAAAAAGTCCGAATTAATTTAGAATTCCGAAATAAAAACGCCTTGTAAAACTGAATAGCAAGTGTAATGGTTCTCATTTAAAACTATGATTGTTTACTTTCGAATCAAAATATTTTCTTTCGCTGGTCACAGTTCAATGTTCAATGATTCACCAACAATAGAGGGGATCTGGCGCTCGGCGGCCGCTGCCGCGGCACGCTCGCTTTGCTCGCTCGCCGTGTACGTTACCCCAGCAAGAAAGTGTCTCCTAGAGTTATAGGAGTAGAACGTATAATGTGTGCCCTATCTGCTGTAAATGTGCCCCAACATAAAAAATGTGTGCCCCCTGTCGTTTTGGAAAAAAACGGAAAAAACGATTCTTGCTGGGGTAACGTTTTTCTAGCAGGAAAATTCTAAACGAATGATCGGAGAGAGAAAAATTGTGCATGGCCAGAGAGCTTATATGTGTGCCAAAATGTGCCCCCAAAAATAAAATCTGTGCCCCTTCAGGTTTTCGAGATATTGCATTTCCTGCTGGAGTAACGTTTTGATGAATCTTATATCTCTACAACCATTGCATGTGCCCCTGTAGAATAAACATACACGAGTAGCTCTTAATGTGTGCCCCTTTGTGCCCCAATTAGATTTAAGAAAATATTTATAGTTTTCAAGTTATCGCGGTTTTATGAAAACCCGAAAAAACATCGCAGCGCCTAAATTAGACAAGGCACAAGTTCGCTGAAAACTGTATTCGGTCCTTCTTGACGCTAATAATAACCATACCTAGTTTCAAAACTGTTCATGCATGCGTTTTTGAATAATCTCGCTAAAAGTCAAAACGATGGTGTCATAACTTTGACGGCAAAATACAAGGAACCGGTTCAATCCCAGATGTGTAGGTGTAAACCAAAATCATGTGCCTTTAGTCAGAAATATATGGTGAAAATATTCAGCTTGAAATGTTTCGCATTAAGTAAATATAAACAAAAAACCAAAATATGTAAGCAACGGCTGGTTATCCGACGAAATTTGAATGACTACTAAAAAGCGACGGATTCATACATATCGATGACCTTCTTTATTGGACGTATTATACCTAAGCTGTTGTCCGTACAGTCGCGTTCAAAAGTTTTGGGGGCTAATTAAAAAATATATTAAATGCACCTTGTGATTATAATAAATGAAACAGCTTGTTGATGTGGAAATTATTATTTTTATTCCCTTAATTTTAATTCTTTAAGTAATTATTGCATCAAATCACAGATCAAAGTTCCTACCTATAAATATTATAAATTATTTGCACATTGTGTAGTCATTGTTATTTTAATCACAGATCAGTTTTTCATCTAAGTCTAACATAATTATAATTAGTAAATTCGCATCACAAAAAATCACAGTTCGGTATTAAGTATAAGGGTCAATGTCAACAAAGTGCATTTTCTTTCAATTTTGGTGGCGAAATTTTTTCTTCAGTTTTCTTGAAAAATAAGGACCTGGTATAAGAATAGAGAGTCCAAGCTAGAAGGATCTTCAAGAGGTCTATGAATATCTCAATAACTTTTTGAGATATTTTAGATCAAAGTTTAGTGCGGCCACCAAAATTGAAAATCGCCCACCAAAATCGAAAGTGCCCACCAAAATTGAAAATCAGTGGCACCAAAATTGGATTTTTCTTTCACAAACCTCGATCTTACTAATAAAGCTCAATATAACTAATCTCACAAATTAGACTCTGGAATTATCAATAACTTTCATCGGTTAACAAAACTCTATTGTTAAAAAAATATTTAATATTATTTATCTGATAAACACATAATGATAATTATGAGTTTATGACACAACTACACGAAAACAAAAAACATTTAATCTTTTTATTGTAAACAAAATTACTTGTCAACAACTACATATCATGACCATTTCACCAACGCTCTCGTTACATATATAATATTTTATTTCTGCTTTGTAAAGCTCGACGCTCGTGTTGTGACTTTTTTTGCTGTGAAACAAGTTTACCTTCTCGCTTTTTTGGTGATATCTCTCCCTTTCTCATTGGCGTATCTAGGGCTTCTTTCTAGGGGGGGCTTGGCCTGTAACCTTTTTTTTTTACCCTCCTTGCGGGAAGAACAGAGGGTTATGATGTCGGACTCCTACCGACTCAAACCCCACTATTGCGTGCCACTTCTTTGAGCCCGACTGCTCGAGCGACGACACGGCCCCAATTTCGCCGCCCGCAGGCCCCTTCTTATGGTGGCCGGAAATTGTTAAGCACCCTTCGACGCCCGGCTGCTCTTCTGGTGCGGGTGGAATGAGAGGTATGCTCTCTCTCCGTCTCCGCCGCCTCCTTTGCATGCATCAACTCCTCGCAAAAATAGGCCACAGCATCACACGCGTTTTCGCTTCCGACCATAGACCACCGCCGAAAATGACAGATCACCCGCACCAAGTGTCGCGACGAGGGCACAGCGCTGTTGGGCTCAAGCTGTACTCCTCCAACGTATGTTGTGGCGGGTCCTCGTGGCAGTCCACACAGTGATGACAAGCAGGCGTCCGCTTCCGACCTAGGCGACGCAGGTATTTCTCGAAACATCCGTGTCCAGTAAGCACCTGCGTCAGCCGGAAACTCAGGGTGCCATGCTGCCTCTCCAGCCATTCTTCCATAACAGGCCTTACCGCCACTATTGCGGCGAGCCCCCACCTGGGTTGCGCAAGTCACTCCCTCCATTCAGCCACTAGGATCTGACGGAGCTCAGTCCTTCGTGGATCGAATTCCCGAGAAACTGACCTGAATGCTGACCACGCGCAAGCTTTGCAAATCCTTGCGTCCAGATCCCAGGGCGTTGTTCCGACCAGGAGAGTTGCTGCCTCGTAGGAGATTGTGCGGTATCCTCTTATCACCCTAACAGCCATCGCTCTTTGCGGACTTCGCAATATTGCAACCGCATAATCTCCATGTACAGTCCCCGGCAGGAGGCGTTGGCTACCCCTAAATTGGGTAGCAGTCTCGCAAGAGCAGCTGCAACGCTCATCAACCTGAGGACCAGCCGCTGAATGTGCGGCCCGAAGTCCCACCAGCTGTCGAGGACAAGTTCTGGGTACTTCATCGTCGACTCGAAAGCGATGCGGATGCCTCCTACCACTATGTGTAAATCCCGTGGTGGCTTGTTCCGGGCCCATGGAAACAGAGGGCCTCAAATTTGTGCAAAGCCACCTCGAGACCCAGACGCCGGATCCTTCCAACGACCTGCGCAGCCCCTGCCGTGGCCTGTATGGCCAATTGCCGATGCGTTTGTCCCCGGACCGTCTAATCATAATAATACTCTAGCTTATTTCGTTGCTTATTAGTAGATTCAATTATTTTTGTGATTTCAAAAGTAACTAAATGGAATGTATTATGTAGGTAATAATAAGTTTGTGTAGGTCTTGGCGGTAGATAATTTATTTCATTGCTTTTGTGTGAAGTTATATTATGTAAGTATCCAGCTTAATACTTCGAATAGGTCCCCAAACATCTTAGGGTGGGCCTGAGACCATTCTAGGGTGGGCACGGCCCACCCGGCCACCCGGCCACCCGGCTGTTCGGGATTGCTCTTTATTCCTGCTTTTCTTCTTCTTTCTGCCATTCTTTTTTTATGCAGCAAAGAGAGCTTCGCTGGTCTGTTTTGACATTCTAAAAAGCAACAAAATAAAAATATATGAATAAGAAACTTGATCATTAGTATGCCACCCTTATAATAATAGGTCTTACTTACTGCCAAGTAAATAACATTTATTTGTTTGCTAATCAAACTGTCTTGCATTGCAACGTAAAAACTGGCTTTATATGTAGGTACAAACAATACATACGAGATATACAGTACACAATTAAAACTTGGTGGCTCGATTTCAATTTTGGTGGCGTGAAAACGCCACCAAAACCACCAAAATTGAAACCAGGCATAAAAAAAAACATTAAAAATAGGGGTCTTAAGTTACAATTAAATTAATAGCACTGATTTATTCATAACCCAAATCACTACCTATAATGTGTAGCTTATTAACACTTTAAAATTAACAGTAAATCGATCCACCGAAAATTGAACAATTCTTGTCACCCAAGACGATACTTACGGTTTTTGGCGGGAAATCACAGCACTAATCACACACCTGTAACGCGCAAGTGGCGCACACGACTGAGAGATGTGAAATAATAAAACGCGATTGATCGCACACGCACGAAGATCATTTTATAGTATGTTGAATAAGTGCCACCAAAATTTTGATTTTTGCTTGGACAAACTTTGATTGAGTATCCTGTGCTTTTAAATTAGATTTTCTAATATGGTTTAATTGTTTTTAGAGAATGTGTCTTATGCATATACTAACGAAATTGTTTATTTTTTATTGTACATTAAATTGTGACTTTGGTGAATGCAATTATGTCAAAAAATGGAGCTGGGACAAGCCACCTAACTTGAATTTTAAGGCGTTTTTTTTTCTCTAATTATTTATAAACACTTATATAAAAAAAAAATGTGGCCCTAATTGAACCAAGTTACGAAGTTCACTATAAAAAAAAAATAAGAAACATCCTATCATTTAACACCTCGATTCTCAACGTGGACGCGCAAAATTTGCTGCGGGGATATTCACCCATAAGTATAATATTGTGTAAAAAAAATATTAAATTTTAATTGGCCCAAAACTCGAAATTGAAATTTTGATATTATCTTTACGTTTTAAAGTTTCCTGAATGTATTAAATTTACACTATTTTTATAGGATGTAAGTTTGTATATATCCGTGGATATAAAATTTTGTGCTCAATTTTTTCCAGAAGTACTCTAGCAATTAAGTTGAAAATACAGTTGTGATAAAATTTAGCCCTGAATAAATAGATATATTCCGCCTGATCGGTCCGCCAGAACTTTTTTAGATACATATATATATTCTATAGATCAACAAAACTATTACTTACATCATCTAGTTAGAAGTTTATGCAACTTGCCAATAGGCAAAATGCCACTCCTCCCTGCTTGGTGTTTATATTATTGTTGTTATAGCTGCCATAGAACATTCTGTAAAAATCTAATCAAGTATTTAGCTATTTCGGCTAAAAAGATACAGCCCTGTGACTGTGACATGTTGAGTGTTGACGGATTGTGGTCGAGTCTTAGTTTTGGGGACATGAATTCTTGTCATGAATTATTTTTTTACATTGTAACTAGAAGTTATATTTCATCAACATAGCACAAGAAGAGAATTAAATACGTATTAAACAAAAAAGAAAACAAATTACTGAATCGATTTTGATGAAATTTCTATTGGACCAATCGGGCTGTGCTGGGGCGGCTGCTGCAGGTGCAGAAAACCTCAAACGGCGAAAATATTGCAACCTGATTGGGACTTATATGTTCGAGCCGTTTGGGGTTGAAACACTAGGGCCATGGGGTCCGAGTGCCCACTTGGTATTTCGGGATATCGCCAAGCGGTTAGTCGACTCTTCACGTGACCAGAGGGCTGGCCTATATCTTGGTCAAAGAATTAGCATTGCCATACAACGTGGCAATGCTGCCAGCCTTTTGGGCACTGTTCCTGTTGACAGCGATGCGGATGAATTATTTGATGCCCTATAATGATTGTTTATTTTTTCATATAATTGTACATATTATTATAGTTTATATTTTAGCTTATATTATGTAAATATTTAATTTTTGGAGAAATAAATAGAGTGTTATCGGAAAGTATGTATATCCTTTCAGAAGTTTCAGATGAAAACAAAACAAACATGATTTAGAACATTTTTTGTTAAAAAATAAATAAGTATATAAAGTAATGAAAAAAATCCAAGTACTTGATAAGTGTACAAGTATTTTTAAATAAGTCAAAACAATGCCATTAAATACTTACCACCGCAGATCGTGCCATAAAATTCAACACCCCTACAACCACATAATTGTTATAAAATGCTTAATACGCCACTTTCAACCAACTTAAAAAAAAAGTAAACAAACAGTATCAGTGCAACTGCGTGACTCAACGTAACAGTTGGTAACAGTGTCCTTGGCGTCATAACATAACTGCAACTGTTTACCAATACCAAGAAAAAATCCAAACGCACTTCCCGGTCAATAAACACTTCGTACCTATTATTCATAATAGAGCGACGTTACACGTAACTGTCTCTGTCACACTAACACCGTACGCGTACTAGCTGTCTCACTTTCTCCAAGCTAGACATAGCGACTCCTTGCGACACGACGTCAGCGGATGCCGCGGGGCCAGAGATATATGCAGCGGTGTGGGGAGGCGAAAAAAGGGAATCTTCTATTAAGTAAAGTGAATGCTCCAACCAGCCCGCAAAATTCAAATTTTTTCTGTTTTTTTTTGTTCCTACGCCTTTATGAACTTGTAGGGTCGTATTGGTGATTTTGATGATTATAATTCTGTAACTACATACGTCTTACAGCCGCGAATAATATTTTAATCAACATACAACCTAGCACTGGCCTGCAAATTGCAAAAAACGCAAGAAATTTTGAATTTTGCTGGTTTGGGCTGGTTGGAGCATCCCCCTTAATGATGAAAAACTTACTGTTAATTTATCTAACCTACGGCTTATCAATAAATATATATATATATATAAAGACAAGTACGGGCTTTTTATTTATATACAAAAAAGAGCTACCTCTTTTTAGTAGTAGGTATTCATCACACATTTCATTTTTTTTTAAACATTGGGACCAATCAAATTTTGGGTCAAAGACCTGGCAAATATCTGGATGTATTTCTTTCGTTCACACATAAATTACTGGATGTATTTAATGAAATTTTGAATCGAAAGATAGCTTACCTTGGAATAGCACTTAGGCTACTATTTATAATGTACTTAATCATGTGTAAGGTCATAGAAACAGCTAGTTGAATATAATCCAATAACAACTTTATTTTATTACTTATTACTTTTCTACGTCAGTGTACTCAGGTACAACACGTGTGAACCGGTTAGTGAGTAAAGTAAAGAAGGTCATCGATATGTATGAATCCGTCGCTTTTTAGTAGTCATTCAAATTTGGTCGGATAACCAGCCGTTGCTTACATATTTTGGTTTTTTGTTTATATTTACTTAATGCGAAACATTCCAAGCTGAATATTTTCACCATATATTTCTGACTAAAGGCACATGATTTTGGTTTACACCTACACATCTGGGATTGAGCCGGTTCCTTGTATTTTGCCGTCAAAGTTATGACACCATCGTTTTGACTTTTAGCGAGATTATTCAAAAACGCATGCATGAACAGTTTTGAAACTTTGTATGGTTATTATTAGCGTCAAGAAGGACCGAATACAGTTTTCAGCGAACTTGTGCCTTGTCTAATTTAGGCGCTGCGATGTTTTTTCGGGTTTTCATAAAACCGCGATAACTTGAAAACTATAAATATTTTCTTAAATCTAATTGGGGCACAAAGGGGCACACATTAAGAGCTACTCGTGTATGTTTATTCTACAGGGGCACATGCAATGGTTGTAGAGATATACGATTCATCAAAACGTTACTCCAGCAGGAAATGCAATATCTCGAAAACCTGAAGGGGCACAGATTTTATTTTTGGGGGCACATTTTGGCACACATATAAGCTCTCTGGCCATGCACAATTTTTCTCTCTCCGATCATTCGTTTAGAATTTTCCTGCTAGAAAAACGTTACCCCAGCAAGAATCGTTTTTTCCGTTTTTTTCCAAAACGACAGGGGGCACACATTTTTTATGTTGGGGCACATTTACAGCAGATAGGGCACACATTATACGTTCTACTCCTATAACTCTAGGAGACACTTTCTTGCTGGGGTAACGTACACTCGCTCGCCTTCGCGCTTTAGGCAGGCCGCATACGTCCGGTTTCCTGATTCGGAATTCAGATTCGGAGACCCCGAATGCACGCATTTCATACAAAATGTTCTCTCCAGCGCACACGTGCTTAAATTTTCCGTTCTGAAACCCGGACTGAATTCCGAATCAGGAAACCGGACGTATGCGGCCTGCCTAAAGCGCGAAGGCGAGCGAGCGAAGCGAGCGTGCCGCGGTAGCGGCCGCCGAGTGCCAGATCCCCTCTATTGTTGGTGAATCATTTGGGTTAGGTTAGAACTGTGACCATTAAGGCTGGGCGCAAACGTCCGGTTTCCTGATTCGGAATTCAGATTCGGAAACCTGAATGCAAGCATTTCATCCCTAGACAAAATCCAGAAAAGCTGTTATTTGCTTGTTTTTTTTTAATATACTGAGTATAAATATTTATAATAATATCATAATGAGTATAAATTTTTAGGCATGCTCCCGATTCATCAACTTCTATGCCGGCTGGAATTTTAGCGTGATCGTGCTGGGAAGGAATCTTGCCAGCACGACCTGTATATCTACGATAGTTGAGAAGTAATTAGTGGTATAAAATAGTACAAATTAAAAGGATTTTATTACCATCTAAAGTTATAATAAATGCGTTCATGGTCGTGCTACGAAGTACAACACCACCATTTCCGCCATCTTTTAATGTCTTACTGTTTACATTATATTATATTCTACTCTCTGGTTAACTTTCATGGGGTCAGTATAAACGGAGCTACTCTTGCTCTTTATACACCGTTTTTCTGGCGAAATCCCAAAATTATAAAAATATGCTATTATTACCTTTTATCTTCACGAATGTACACAAAGTCTGTATGCAATACCGAGATCCTGCCATTCTTCTTTCGGGTCTATAGCTATAATAGTTCCTGAAAGGATAGTAATAAAAGCTCCGACAAAAATATAAGAATTGCCCTTACTTAAAATATTAAATCTACTGCCTAAAACACTAACTTTCCGACTACTTTTGTCCGAATAAAAATGACGAAATGACCGAATGAGATACTGAAATCTTCGAAAAATAAACCTGACTCTTTATTGCTATAATACTTTTCTACCAGCTTAAATTACGTTATAATATATACCTAGGTAAAGGTGTTTGTATTCTCATTCGCTCGCTCTTGCATCCTATGTCGACGAAGCCCCGCTTCGCGGGGCTCCTATTTCTATGTAAAGGGTTTAAAGTAACCTAACCAAACCGAACCTCAGGGTGCCCTTCGCTCACTCTTGCATCCTAAGGCGACGTAGCCTTTCACGAGGACTCCCAGCATTCCAAATGCGACTAGAAGAAGGAGGGCTGCCGGCCCAGAACTTGTTAAATCACCATAATAAAATATTAATCTTGAGTCTAAAACTGATACCAAATATAATTTTATTTTTAGCACATTTCATTTAAGAGTTTGATAGAAAGAAACAAAGAAGCAGAGAGCAAAGGAGTTAAGCCGTCTCCATCATCAGCAATCCATTTGCCATTCATTGTTGTGAATACTAGTGATAAAGCTTTAATTGACTGCAGTATTTCTAATGATAAGTGAGTAAAAAATACTTTCCTAGACAAATTATAACAATAAATTCCTTTATTGATTGACTTGACAATTCGCATGAATTGGGCAATTTCTCTATGTGATTTTCATTCTTCAAAATATCTTTTTCAGGACAGAATATATGTTCAATTTCAACAAAAAGTTTCAAATACATGATGACATCGATATTTTGAAACGAATGGGTCTCCTATTTGGTAAGTGCTTATTTTTATGGATACTTCTTCTTTATATATCATTGATAGTGGTTTGACTATAGCCAAGTATTGAAATAATACAGGGTGTAAGGAGAATGCTTCCGAAGCCCGAACGTAGATTATACAACATTATTTTTAGTATATGCGAAACCCGAAACACGTGTCTAGTATTTTTATGTAAAGAATCTATGTACAAAATTTCAAAACTGTATCATGAATAATCACCAAGTTATAAGCTTGTTATGTTACCTGTTTGTCCGTATGAAATCATGGGCACCGCGTGCCTAAACGTACCGCGCGGCGATTGTATTGTAATTAACGGGTGATAACATTTTCCATCACACTTGCAGGCTTTGGACTGTCGTAATGGTCAAGTGTAGGTAGTTATTATAATGTACTTTATTCGTAAATAAATGCAGCCGTAAGCTACGAATAAGTAATTACTTATTCGTAAGCCGTAAGTGATACAATGTAGTCAATGCGTTTTGTTCAAAGTGGATGAAAAGTGTTAAACATCGCATTACTTAACCACAGCAGGCTGTAGGTACAAATAATAACTTTCTACAATTAACCATCTTGGCGTGTTTAAAAATGTTAATCATCACGGCAAAGCATTGTGTTCCACGATACTCTGATGTACGTACCATTTCTGTGTACTGGACGTTGGTGTATGAGAAAGTCATGGTTACACGACACTTTTTACATACGATAGGTAAGTACACGATCAACCGAAACACAACTCGGCCTCGGCGGCCGCGCGCTCGCGATTATGCAGTTGGACCCACGCGACACGTGCGCGCCAACCAGTGGTACCCGGGTGACTGAGGTTGCTGCACCCCCGCCCCGGTCGCCCCGCTCGCTGTGCGTCCGCGCCGCGCCATTGTGCGCGTATGGTAGATAACTACCTACTTAGTCGCTCCTCGGGGCACAGTATAATATACTCAATATTTTTGGGCCAAAATATAACATGGGGTAAAAATTATTGGAATCGATTCAGTTACTTATTCTGAACAAACTATATTCAGGTTTCGCATATACTAAAAATAATGTTGTATACAACCTAAATGCAAACAGATACCAATAACCTTTCGCTTTAAATTGGTTATATTCAAGACTTCATATTTCGTAAACACGCAATGGAAACCGCACAAAACGTGAGGTCACTGACACGCAAGGCAACGTCGCACCACGGCGTGATTGCGCGCCCGCGCATCGGCGCGGGCGCCGGGCGCTCCGTACGGCCGAGTCACGGGATTTATACGGAATTTACAAACATCACTTTCAAAATGCCTACCCCTACAACACTTCACAAAATTATGAATTTTAATCACATTCTGAATAGTCCACTGTTAAACATTAAAGTTGACAGTCATTTTACAAAAATTCGACCTGTCTAAATCCTTTGCGACCTAATGAGGTGAGGTATGGCTCGAAGTCTCGAACCTCGCTCCATCCATTTCTTGGCCTTTAGTGTAGGATCCTAAACACATTCTGCACGTAGTTTATTAAAAACGCTCACTGTTTTGCCCCGCATTTCATCAGCACTGTCACATTCCCGATCGTCATGTTGCCGTATTCACGAGCACTGTACACGTATGCCTCAGGCATTGTTTAATTCAACATAAAATAATAACTAAAAAACAGCACTAAAAACGTAACAATAATAACTGAATACAAATTTGAACCTACAAAACAGTATTCAATTCGATTCAATAGCTATCGATCGATTAAACGTAACGCACGTTCGCTCACGAACCGAGTCGGAAAGGAACTAACTAAGTACTACCAGTGCCGGCCGACTGGCCGACAAACGTTACCGCCGCGCGAACGCCGCCGATTCGGCGAAGTGCGGTGTCTTTTGATGTGCAAAGATCAATAAATTACAGAGGAGAAAATGTTAAAAGAATAATTATGAAATCAGAAACCAATTAATTTTAATTGTTAGGAAATTGCTTAAGATTTAACGGGTTTCTTAGGTTAAACTAATTTAATTATCCACTTTAAATTGATTGGGTTTACTTACTAAATGAAGGGTACAGTTATTGCAATAAACGAGCGCGCGTCGTGTGACAAATTACATTGACATAAAGTTCAAATTCAATTGATTATTCACGCGCGCTAGTTGCTTCAAACTGTACCTACACGCGATGAAAATGTTTTAGACAATGAAGTCGCGATCTTTTACTTTATTTCATTCACTATCGATTATCGACTTACATACAAAACTGTTATTAAATGCACGACACAGTGCATCAATTTAAAACTTTTGACGCCTCTGTAATGGTTCTTCTTATTTATTTTGGCGGTGCTTTACAAAGGTTGCCTAAGGTCGCCGCCGCGCCGCCGCGCGTCGCGTGGATTTGTGTCGTTGGCCGCGTGGCCACAGAATATATAATAGTACTACGTACAGAAGTTGCACTCCTTTGATCTCGAAGAAAGCCGCCATTTTAAAAGCCTACAAAATTTCCAACGTACCTGGTGCATTCGAAATCGCTCCTTACCATTACGCTCACAAGAGCGCAATTCCTTTGTGTTCAGAATTTACCTACACCACAGCTCAAGCGTCAGGGTTGTACAAGAATAGAATACTCTTTATTATGTACACCATATAAATTACAGACATAAATATAGAAACTTTACAATGGGTGACACAATGGGCGGTCTTATCGCTTAGAGCGATCTTTTAAAGACAACCTTCACACAAGCAAAGTAAAATAAATAACAACATAATTTTAAGAATCATTTATTGTATTTGTAGTGTTGTATGTATTTCTTACAATCTCTAAAGTACCTTTTATTAAACTTCAGTGTTGCGAAAATTCGAAATCGAACAATTTTAAAAGATTATAGTCAAATATTATATTATACGTTTTAGTTTATCACGATTCTCCATTATAAAGAAGAGTACAGTGCTGTTGGAGCAATAAACCTTACGTTGCGACGATGATCGACTGACCGTCGTCGTCGTATAATAGGCACGCGTGTACACAAGCGCGGGGCGGCCCCGACTGATTTGCAACTTCAAGTTGTCGCGCGCTGTAGGTGCTTATCGCGGTAGGTATAGTCGAGTGACGGAGGCCTGGCGTGGCTGTCGGCGAGGTCATGCGCGAGCGTCAGCTAATTTTATTTACGAATACATTGCTTGTTAGAGTTGTAAAGAAAAAAATGTGTTTAATCGCAAATAATGGGTTCATTTAACTGTTCTCACAGCATAGTGTACGAAAAATGCAAAAAAAAAATAGGTCAAAATGTTAATTTTTTTTTCAGATTTATTGAGAATCACTAGCCCAGCTAAACTGTCTTCGTTTAGCTAGCTAAACGAAGACAGGTGATAACCTGTCTTCGTTTTCGGAAGCGTTTCCTTTACACCCGGTATAAAATTAACACAACATTGAAACAAATTAGCATTTCAGTTGTGTTGAAAGTTTGAAACAAAAACAGACTTTCGAATGCGAGATACGATTCACGAATCGTGTGACCAAGATGCTGGCTCTCTGGGGCTCTGGTCAGTAAAATTACACGTAAATGTGGAATGTTACTGACAAATATACCTACTATAGAAAATCTAGCTTACAGCATCTGGACGCGATTATATAAATCGCGACTAGGTTGCTTTCGACAGTTTATTTCTGTTCTTAGGACATCACGGGATTACAGAATTATCTCCTTTATTAAGCGTAAGACCCGTATTCATTGGAAACAAAATTGCGTAACATTGGAATACGCGGCTTTAGATTATAGTAACATTAGATTGGGTTGGATAAATATTAGTAGCAATGCGCGAATTGCAACTAATATTAATCCAATCTATTAAAATCATAAGGCCACATTCTTAGTGCTTTGACTTCCATTTAAAATAGTCTCCTTATTTCAAGTTTTTTTTTCCACAGGATTAGATAAAGGTGAATGTTCAGAAGAGGACATAGAGAGAGCAAAAAATATGGTTCCAAAATCTTTAAAGACGTATGTAGAACGTAAGTATCGATGTATTAATATGATCTATCATTATACTAATAAACCTTTTCGCTTGGGGATCCAACCAATCAAATGCACAGAAATTCCACTCGCTCCTAGTTCGCAAATCTTGGATCAGTTTGTCAATCAGCTCCAAAAATGAGTTTTAGCGTATATGAGTAACGTAAAGTTTTGACTGAGCTTTCATGGATTGGAAAATGCATGGAACATAAAATGAATTGGCTACTTGCTCTGATTTCAGAAATGGGCAGGGGAGTCATAACAAAACTTTCAACAATGCTTGAAGAAGAAGAACTCGGTGATGATGCAGGCGAGGACGAAGAAGTTTTAGAAGCAGAGGCTGAGGTAGAAGAGGAGCATGAAGAACCCGAGGGCAACGAGTACAGCGACGACAGCAGCGATGTCGACGTGTAGCGAGCACGTGCGCGCAGAACTGCGCATTTATAACTATTTTTTGTTTATATTAACTAGGTGTTACTGTTGCATGTGGGCTAAGTTTATGTAATATGCCACACAAGTTCAAACATTATATTAGCTTAAACATATTTTGACACAATGTAATAATTTAATACTATATATTTAAAACAATTCCAATGAAACAAATATGATTTAATATTTGCAACAAAAATATTCCATTCTGGTCACCATAAATCATACAGTACTTTTATAAGTAGTTTCAATACATGCTTTAGATTTTGGATGCATGTATGTATATAAATCAATGAAAAATAATCAGGAAACAAAGACCCTTTTGCTGTCAGTTACTTTTGTTGTACTGTATATTTGCTAAATGATCTCAAGACGTATTTCGCTTTAGTTTGATAAGTATTGTTATGATTTTTAGTTTTGTATAATTTGGGAATGTGTTTCTCAATGTATGATTATGCACTTCCTAATAGAAATATTGTCTTTAAAGATTTCAAAAAAGCCACAGCAAAACCAGTGTAATGTGTGATAGAAAGAATCACTCCCAATAAATTGACTATAGAGATTTATTTAGACATGGAATTGTTTTAATGATAAGTGAAATAAATGTCAATAAAAAATATTACTTATTTTTATTTAATCCATTTAACTTAGTTACAAAAAGATATCACATTTGAAGAACAATCACTTCAAATCATCATCATCAAACAAGTCTTCAAAATCTGAAATAAAAAATAAAGTTATTTTAGGTTTAGCATATAGAATGCCGTATTGATTATTTTAAGATATTCAAGAAACAATAATTCATTCTCATTGATTTGAAAGGGAAGAGACTACTTAGGTACAGACGCCAGCACATCAACCTACTCAATCTGTCAAAATTTCTTTAATAGATTTTCAACTTTATCACTGAAACATAAGGTTCAAAGTTGATTGGGAAAATGTGACAGTTAGGTGTAGGTTGATGTGCTGGCGTCTGTACAACACTAGACTTTAAACATTTTACTGTAGCAACACAATGTTTAGTATGCACACCATATATTCCCAGTAGAATTTTTTTTTTAACCTTATAAGCGCTTGGCTAAATATCAATTATCATGCCCGTAGCGCGCGGCTACAAGTCGTATAATAACTACAATAAATAAGGAGGAGCAAACATTGTATCAAGTAAAAAATATTTCTATTTAATAATCGTTTTTGTACCTTGCAGTTAATAGAATGAAAAAATCGTGCATATGGTTATATGGCTGGCGTTCAAAGCATATCTATAGTAAATAAAAGTTGTGCATTTCCATTGCATGAAACGTTAACACATCAGGCTAAAGACCCTAACAAGTCGCCAATAGCATGTGCAAAATTTGTAACCGGCAAAGGGACAGGGCTGACATTTTCACCGCACATTGAAAGCTAGGTCATCTTAGTCTTACCATTAAAAAAATCGGAATGGACAGCCTTCTCATTAGCAGCCAAGTCCATTAGTAAATTTGAGGGACCTCCAGCCTGTTGACAATGAAAATATAAATGACATTCTCAAATTATCATTTTTGTTACTGAACATTGTTGTGGTTTAAAGTTATGGTTACTGCCAGCAGAGAACTAAAATTTAGCCATAGGTACTGAGTTTGAAACCAAGAATTTGTCTCTTCTAAACTCTTAACTCACTTCTTCTAAATCCATGTAAGGTCCAACACCTTCAGGAAACATTTCATCAGCAGCTACTGTTGGTTTCATGTTTAATCACTTCAAGCAGCAACGGCAGAGTTAGTAGTTCTATACGCGACTACTAAAGTTTACGTTAGGCGTACTCGAAGGCAGAAAAAATATTTCACGCTGTACGCACGCATCAAGCAAAACACAGATTACTAATATGTAGCAAAACGTAAAACTGATTGATAATATAAATAAACAGTGTCAGTGTCGCCTGTCACTGTCATTTGCGTTTGATGCCGCGTTCCGAGTTAGGAATGTAATCGATTTGAGCGTGCTTCATCATCATCATCATCAGCCTATATTGTTCCCACTGCTGGGACACAGGCCTCCTCTCTGTGAGAGGGAGTGGGCCGTAATCCACCACCGAGCGTGCTTAATTAAACCTAATTCGGTACGGGTTTTAAGCACGCTCAAATTGATAATCGATTACAGTCCTAACTCGGAATGCACCCTTAATCTCAGACTAGAATAGCCATTACTATAAAAAAAAAGTATCCATGTGCATGGAATTAATAGGTCAATTTCTACCATAGAGTGAGTAATGTTAATTATATATGATTTCTACCTGCAGCTACCATAGTTTTTTAACGAATCTAGTAAGCAGGAGCATAATGCGTTGTTCAGACTGAGGCGAATAACGAATCATGTTCCGGCCTGCCTCTGCAGGTCGCCTCTGTCTGAACAGCGCTTAAATCTTGGTAGTCCTGATATTTTTTACCATGAATAATAATTATTATAAATTCTCGTAGATAGAGAATGAATTCTTATGTGTCTATCAAAGTGTTACATACTCTGTGAGTCTATCTGGAAGTAATGAAACTATTGGGATTTCAGACACTTAAAGAAAAAAATAACAAAAGTAGTGTTTTTCTGGAAGAAGCAAAGTTAATAAAATATATATGGGACCACCACGCGAGCTTTCTTCCTTTACCAAATGATAAAAGAATCATTTAAATCTGCGTAGTAATCACGGAGATCTCGTTGTAAATACATGAAAAAAAAAAAAAAAAAAATAATGCATGAAACATTGAATTCATATATAACGCTATGCTAGATACACACGCAGCGACAGTCAGTCAATAGAGGAATAAAGCAAAGGGGTTTGAAGATTTTTGTATGGAGGGTGGCCCTAAGGTCGGCCGCCATTTTGATTTTTTTTCAGAATCACGGTGCACAACAAAAGTTATATATTTAGATAGAGGACACTTATACAAACAAAAAATGTTATGTAACATAATATCCTAAAGCGTCAGGTTTCGGAGTTATTCACCAAAATATAAGTCGAAAACAACTAGGATTTTTTTTGTTTTTTCTCCCTCCAGGTAAGCATATTGAACTATTGAGGTAATAGAAACGTTATGAAACCTTTATGGAGAAGAAACAAATGAAGAATAGATATTTTTTAAATAAATAATTAAACACGGCAATTTATTGTTCCTTTTTTTAATCCCAGAGACTAATCTGACATTTAAGTCAGTGTTTTCGTTTTTTTAGTATAGAAGTTTGACAAGTGTAATACTTGTCAGATTAGTCTCTGGGATTAAAAAAACGAACTATAAATTGCCGTGTTTAACTATTTATTTTAAAAAATGTCTATTCTTCATTTGTTTCTTCTCCATAAAGGTTTCATAATGTTTCTATTACTTACCTCAATAGTTCAATATGCTTATCTGGAAGGAAAAAAACCAAAAAAACCCTAGTTGTTTTAGACTTATATTTCGGTGAATAACTCCGAAACCTGACGCTTTAGGATATTATGTTACATAACATTTTTTGTTTGCATAAGTGTCCTCTATCTAAATATATAACTTTTGTTGTGCACCGCGATTCTGAAAAAAAATAAAAATGGCGACTGATTTTAGGGCCAAAACCTTCAAACCCCTTTAATTATGTATACTATTCGCCGATGACAAACTGCTGGTTGCCGAAAGCGGCTTAGAGGTCCTGAGCGGATTGGAGTTATGGTGGACACCTCCAACCTTCTAGAGTCTAGAGACCGTTGGCCTGAAATTATGTGGAACCAAATCAGAGTACTTGTTTTGTGAATTTGACGGTCTTTCTATCCCATATTTCTCACCGGAACGCCCTTACCGATCCCGACTTTCGGTACCTCGGGTCGCTTGTCCAAGAGGATGCAAGATGGCGAAGTAGACCGAGACGCAACGCGCCGGATCATCTCAGAATGGATAAGAATATGAAAAGGCAAGTCACAGGAACATCTTGCGACCCCCAGACAAAAATGGATAAAGTAAGAAAGGAGTATATAAGGGGATGTTTGAAAGTGGCGCCAGTGACAGAAAAGTTGAAAGGAAAGCGTCTGGCTGGATTGGTATGGGCATGTGATGAGGAAGGAGAAAACACAGAGCATGTATCCTTTTAAGAAAACGCATGTCACTAAAAGAGTGATCAATATAAATGTTGATGGACACGCATTTTAAAATCGCTAGCGCCAATTCTGCTGTCAAAATCTGTGTGTTGAGTTTGAAATCGCCGGTGACTATAGTCACTGTGTGTGTACATACATAGATCACTACATAGATACATTAGATAGATATTGAAATTTTTTTTTTTTTGTTTTTGGAACGGAGCCGATGAGGTAGTGAAATTATACAGATCTAATTATACAATCTCGCAGCCCTGGATGTCAAACTGAGTGTTAATGACAGTATTGACAGTTACTGATAACAATATTGGTATGCTCACACGTTTTTGGAAAATTATTGGGGAATAACACAATGATATCATATGAAAATAAATTAATACTTGCGCCTATGGTGCGTATTGGGACCTTACCCATGCGTCTTTTGGCACTAAGTTATGGTGCAGATTTGGTTTATACTGAAGAACTAATTGATTGGAAATTTTTAAGATCAAAGCGCAAATACAACGGTAAGTGTCCAATTCATGAAATCGTAAAAAAGACAATATCTTTCATCGATATATATGTACATAATCAAACAAATATTTTTTGTTGTTTGTTAAATATAAACAATTATTGTGTGAGTAAACATAACCTTAGTTCTAGCTTTAGATTCAAGTAGACAAGTAATAAACATGAGAAAGTTTATTGATTATTATTATGATTCCTTGTTATAATCGCATCCACAATCTACAAGTATTAGAAAGGAAGCTTACAGTCTGAAGCAAAAATTTTAAGAATGCTGGTGCAATGTAATGTTTTTAACGAAAAACCCATGTTCAACAGAATGACCATTTAGACACATGTACGATAAAGATAAATTATAAATAAAGAAATGTTACCAATTTTGTTTTCAGAAATATTAAACACAGTTGACTATGTAGACCAAACGGACGGAACAATAGTCTTTCGGACTTGTGATGAAGAAAAGGATAAAGTAATTTTACAGTTAGGAACATGTAATGCCGAAAGAGCTTTAAAAGTAGCTAAACTTGTGTAAGAAAACTCAAATAACTGATATTTCCAAGCCTTGATTTGTAGTTTTCTTATTTAATAATCATCCTAAACATGTTTTCTGTTTTTAGAGAAAAGGATGTAGCTGCTATAGACATAAATATGGGATGTCCAAAAGAATTTTCTATAAAAGGAGGCATGGGAGTGGCATTGCTTGCTCAACCGGAGAAAGCCCATAACATCTTAACTACTTTAGTTGATAATTTATCTATACCTATTACTTGTAAAATTAGGATTCTTCAAACACCAGAGGAGACACTAAAGCTTGTACAGAAACTGGTGAGTTCAGGAATTAGAGCAATTGGAATTCATGGCAGGACAAAAGATGAACGGCCACAACATGCAGTACACACAGATATCATGAAGTACATTGCTGAAAGGATTTCAATACCAGTCATTGCGAAGTATGTCTTCTTTTAAGGAAAGCTTCAATCAATATAGCTTTTCAATAAATGCGTTTTGTGTAGGTATAATTATATTTATTAATTTCTTGTACAATTGCAGTGGAGGGTCTAAAGAAATCGAGAAGCATAATGATATTTATAAATTCAAGGAAATGACTGGATGTTCCAGTGTGATGATTGCACGAGCAGCTGAATGGAACTGTTCCATTTTTAGGAAAGAAGGGATGCTGCCTATGGATACTGTCATAAAAGAATACCTTAAGCTGGCAGTTGATTTTGATAATTCACCAGCAAACACAAAGTACTGCATCCAAAACATTTTGAGAGAATTGCAGGACACTCCAAGGGGCAGGCAATTTTTAGATTGTCAAACACTTGAACAAATATGGTAGGTACAACCTAATCATAATAACATAATTTCCTTCGTTTGAAAGAAATTAATTGTACAAGTAAAAAAATCTTTTTCATTTCTTTTTGTAGTGCCATTTGGGATTTAGGAAAATACTGTCAAGAAAAACAGTCAAGTTATCAAAAAAGGGGCATACAGGGACGATGGCAAGTGACTCCTGAAGACCTGGAGCCACCGCATAAGAAGATGAAATCCATTCATACTGATCTTGCAGATGTTTTACAAATGAAGGTAAGGAGTAATGTTTAATAGATTTTTGGTGTCCTGCCTTTAGTACTTAGACAAAGATTTAATTCTATTTCTTAAATTAAAATTTCAGGTATGTTTTGTTAGAGCTAATTTCAATGACCTTAATTTACCCAAGTCCAGATTACATGCATGGGCAGGAAAGAATGGTCAAAAATTGCCATTGTATGAAACACAGCAAGTGGAAAAGTTGTTCCGTACTATAATTACTTTCAATGGCAAAAAATATACATCGTCATTTTGGGAGAAGAACAAGAAATTTGCTGAACAAGGTGCAGCTTTAGTCTGTTTATTCCACCTAGGATTGATGACAGAAGAAGATTTGGTTAAGGTTGGAAGTATAATAAAATGAGATTTTATATCAATCCAGTTATTACATTACACCCATTAAAACTATTCTCTTTCCATTATGATTATGTGGAGGAAGCAGGATTTAATGTCTGAGTTGTCAGATATACAAGTATTTTTGTAATTTAGAATACACTTCAATGGGTATTTAAGCTATACAATGAAAGAGAAATGACATTATTTAAGTAATTTATTAATTATATATAAGTAAAGTGCCAAGCACATATTATCCACACCTACATGACATTCTTATGTAAAATCATAACTTGCTTAATAAAATTTAAATCTTATGTTTGTTTTTTCAGATTAGCTATATTTTCTACTAGCTTTTGATTTAGTTCGTCTAATTTAGAATTCAGTCCATCTTGTTTCATCACATCCTCTTGCAACTGCTTGAAATTTTTGAAACAACAATGGGCATTTAGTAGACTTTCATTACCTTCGGCTAATTTAATAGGATGATCTTTCACTTGCAAAATCTCATCATCAAATAAATCTTCTAACACACCTTGAGTAGTCGGAATATTTGGTAGGGTATATTTATCCATAATTTTAGCAAGACTTTTCATAATATGTATGATTTTAATACAATTCGATAACCCGTAGTCTTCTGAAAAAAAAAGAAGGCTACACGATTCTGAAAGTGTGCATGCGATGCCATGCTCAATGTATTAAAATTATCACTATATTAAAGCTTACCTTTTATAAAATTATATTAGTAAACAATAATTCAGTTTTGATCAAAATTCAATGTCGAAAGTATTTTTTGTACTTTGTAGTGACATTTGACATTGACAGCTGGTAATTTTAGTGTTGTTGCATGCACCATGCAATTACGGTTATTTTTAGTCGATTACTAATATTTTCCTTTTGTGTTAATGGCAACAGCACATGGTCTATGGGGGACCTTAGATGATCAACCTGTGTGCTTACTCTTGAATTTAATTCCGATAGATCGACATTAGAATTATGACGTTTCGTACTTTTGAGTTCGGTTCAATTAAACTAAAAGGTAAAATTGGATGATTGATTTTGGAGCCCGGCCCTAATTTCCACTTAGTTCACCAAAATGGACACCCAATTTTACCTTTTAGTTTAATTAAACCGAACTCAAAAGTACGAAACGTCACAATTCTCTGACCTTGTATTAGCTAGATTGATTAGAGATTAATCGCGAAGTGCTCGATTGACGCGAAATATCCATACATTTTAACTTGTCTCACTCACTGTCTAAAGGCTTTTGACTCATCATCTGCCCAGCCGTTTCCCAGCTATCTATTTTGGGGTCGGCTTCCAGTCTAACCTAATGCAGCTGAATACCAGTATTTTACGTGGACCGACTGCCTATCTGACTTCCACAACCCAGTTACTGGGTAATACGATACGTTGTCAGACTTTCGGGCTTCTGACGACCCGTAACGACTGTCAAAGATCCACGAATGACAGTCGGGACCAACGGCTTAGCGTGCATTCCGAGACACGGAGGGGTCTTGATATGTGAAGATGGTCACCCATCCATGGACCAAGCATAGCTTAACCTGATCGATCGACCCGTGCAGCTGTTATTACTTAGCCACAAGCCCCCCAAACGCTCCCTTTCCCTTTGACTATGAGGTGTTGTGTCAATCAACTCAGCCTATCGTAATTCACTGCTGGAGCTCACAAGCTGCGCCTCAGCACCCTGTTCTCCGTCTTCCGCATCCAGTTTGTCCCAGCCGCCTTTTTAAGTTCGTCGGTCCAACTAGCTGGGGGCACCCCAACCTACGCGAAGTGTGTGTTCACTAGGTGAAGTGCGGCATAATACTAAACATTATTTTTTATTTTATAACAGAACAAAATCATAGATGGCGTAAGTGTTCTAACTTGCAAAATTCAGGCATCGAACATTTTGTACCTAAGTATCACTTTTTAGATCCGACTAGGTGCTTATATTATGTTATTAACAAATAATGAAAGTAAGAAAGAACTGATTTTCCCATTTTTTTACTCTGAAAAAAAAAGACATAACTTAAGGTTTTTTTTTTGCGAAGATGTATTATGGTATGTCCGTATGTAATATTATAGTCAATATTTTTTGAAGTGAAAACTTCTTTAGCGGCGTTGAACACGTTTCGTAATGGGTAAAAAATGTTAAACTCGCGTCAGGGCATCGCGTCAGGCAGGACACGTGACCGTCAGGAGAGATTTCCCCCCCTCCCTCTCTTTCTACGGCGGCGCCAACCGAAGTGAACCAAGTTTAGTGACACACGACAATGGATGGATGGATGGATGGATGGAGTGGAAGTGGAAGTGGAAGTGGAAGTGGTAGTGGAAGTGGAAGCGGAAGCGGAGGTGGAAGCGGAAGTGCAAGTGGAAGTCGAAGTCGGACTGGAGTCGAAGTCAAAGTCAAAGTCGAAGTCGAAGTCAAAGTCGGAGTGGAAGTGGACGTGGACACACTGCTGTGTATTCGTAACATTCGTGTATATAAAGTGTTTAAAATATGGAAATTGAACAAAGTGCATCTACTTATTAATGAAAAAAGGGACGCAGAAATAGTGAAAAAAAATGAGTTATATTAATTCAATTAATAATTGATTTATTTCAACGTCAATATTCAAGTTTTCACTTCTGCCGGCACTCCCGGAGTGCAACCCGTCTTTTTTTTTTTTTAATTTCAGCAACGATTCGTAGCGCTCATAATTGTGTCTACCAATTAATAATGTTATAAGTTCTCTGCAGAGGGTTTTGAACAGTTCAACTTTTTATTTTAAGCCGAGCTGGCTGTTCATTGTTCAACAAAGTAAAAAATAACAGAACTCTGGTTGCACTGTAGTTATTTAGATGGATAGTTTGCGGTTTCCTGTGGTAACCGCGACTGGATCGACCTCGATTTCATGAGCTTATGTTACGCTCATTTACTACAAAAATAAAACACGTTGCGTTGGTCGTAGCAAGTAGCAAGAGATATTTAGATAGGTAAAAATGATTATGTCGTTGTAGGTATACAAGTAGATACCTGCCATAGTTTTCCTAGTATAGTAAGCTGGGTTGGCCAAAATTAAATATTTACCTACCAATTCAATGCTCATTAGTGCATTGAATTTGAAAGATCAACATTATATTATTATTTTACTGTATAGTAGGTAAGTAGTTAACGACCTGCCCATGCTTTGCACGGGTGCAGCCTACTTACTGGTGTGGCGACATGTTGTCAAAACTTCGAGATTTCTGTGGTAAGTGGTACCTACATGTTGTTACGGAAAGGGTATATCAATACAAACGGGTTGAAGAGTGTATCTGGTCTAGAATCTCTGTACAAAATTTTAGCTCAAAAGCAGTAACTTTGAAAATGCTTAATATTTTTTTATTTCGACAGTTTATTAAATTGAAATCATAACAAACGTGTCACCGCACTACGAGGGTCATTATCCATTATCTGTAGTGTGTCTGTGCGCCTAGTACACGCACATCACGCCGCTGCGCGCCAGAGCAGCGCCGTGATGTCGAAATAAAAAAAATATTAAGCATTTTCAAAGTTAATGCTTTTGAGCTGAAATTTTGTACAGAGATTCTAGACCAGATACACTCTTCAACCCGTTTGTATTGATATACCCTTTCCGTAACACCCTGTATATCTAAGTTAAATATTGGGCTTGTGGCTAAGTAATAACATGGCAGCCGCACGGGTCGATCGATCAGGTTAAGCTACGCTTGCCGCAGTTGGCCCGTGGATGGGTCTGATCTTTACATACCAAGACCCCTCTGTGCCTCGGAAAGCGCGCTAAGCCGGTGGTCCCGGTCATTCGTGGATCTTTGACAGCCGTTACGGGTCGTCAGAAGCCCGAAAGTCTGACAACGTATCGTATTACCCAGTAACTGGGTTGTGAAGGTCAGATAGGCAGTCAGTCCACGTAAAATACTGGTATTCAGCTGCATTCGGTTAGACTGGAAGCCGACAATGATAATGAAAATCCATTGACTAAAGACACACATGAAAAGCGACTTTGTTTTAAGTATCCTATTATGTATATTAGGTAAGTACCTTCTTCTACCTTCCTTGCTACTTTCCTTCTTGTTCGTGAGCATAATATTGAAAAAAAATCCGGGACAGATGTGAATTTAAGATAGAAACCTAGGTAATAGAATGACACTCTTAGTTATTAAACGACATACTGAAAAGCAGTGTAGGTAGGTGGACCCAATTAGTTTGTGTCTATTTGGAGGATATGTAAAAGTAGGTACCAGTGTTAATCCACTGTCGTTGTTGACCGTACTTACCTACAGAGAGGGTCAAAACAATCCGTTTTCCTGACTGTACCTACTTACCGATTGTAGCTTTAGGTACTACCCCTAGCGAGAGCGACTCGTAGTTCCAAAGTAAAATAAGTCCCCGTTCCAGTCGAGTGCACCGCATGTCTTGTGTGTGATAGCCGGGAGACTTGATGTCAGCCGACCACAACACGTGTGGTCTCCGATCTATCAAATAGTTACCTTTCGATACTAACCGACAGGCGTCGGGTTACACTCTGACCGTATCATCGTGAAACGCTTCTGTGATTATTATAATTATCTACACAGTGTATCAGAACAGTACTAAAGCTTTATTAAGTAGGTACTAATTATGGTAAAAAAACAATATTGGTGGAAGGCGCACGGCTGTTCAATAGTTTACCGGAGGATATAAAAAATGTGACAATATCAACACATTCAAACACAGATTAAGGCAATATATCACAACATTTGAAATAAACTAAAGCAGAATATGCTAAATATAATGTCTCCAACACCCTAGAGGTAACTAATGTTAATAGTAGGTAGTACCTAGTTATAATCACTTAAGTATCTCTTTATAACCGAACTGTTTTTTTTTTAAGTTCTTACGAGAAATAAAGTTCTTTAAACCCAAGTACTTGTCCTCTTTAAGAGTATAATCCACAGGTAGAAGCTACCTACAGTTTCGAAATGTTGGTTAGGCGTCTGTCATAACTATGAGTCCCTAGTGAGATTGGAAAGAAGACGAGATTTTGGTTCCTTTAGGCCTCTTTAAACTTCCTTCGACCCAGCATAATTCCTACAGATTCTAAAATGTCTTCTGACAGAAGGTTACAAAAAATTGGAAACTATTCAAATGTTGACAAGCGATGAACCTCGTTGATGCTAGAATGTCTTAAAAGCCGTTGCAATTCTAATGAGATTTTTGATTTACAACCGCATTCGCCTCCAGAAAATATTGTCCGCATATTTGAAAGAAACCGCGAAATTACACGTGAACGCAGCCATCACATCGACGACCGCGGCCCGACGACTTGCGCAGTGCCAGCTAAACCGCAAACTCTTCGTCCCGACACCCGCATACATCGCCGTCATTCCTAAGAATCTGAATTATCTTTAGAAACTTCGCTGTTGCGGTATTTTATTACTGTAGACCACAGAAAGTTATTAAACGTAGGAACGAATAATAACAATATTTAAAAATATCGCAAACGCTCAACTGATACTGGGAGAGCTGAAAGCTTTGTTTTGACTCGACAATGACAATGGTACTTCGGGCACCCGTGAGTCGTGATGTGTCACCCTACACTGCATTGCATATTTAAATGACAGGCAATACGACACTGGTGCGCAGTTCGACGTGAAAGGCATAATATTTTCGACAATTCAATGAATGCCTCTTCAAATCGCAACTCGAAGCATCTCATTACTACAGATGAAAATGAGGGGTCACAATCACAACTCACAATGATCAAATGAAATAGGTAGGTGTTTGAAAACTTGATTAAAAAAGGTTTCGTTATCGTTCTTTAGTTTAGAGGATCAGTATTAAACATTTATTTTTATTGTTTTAACCTTTACTTTCCCACTGCTGGGCAAAGGCCTTCCCCAGAGGGGAGAGGACTTTTAATTTAGGTGTCGTCGTGTTATGTTATGATAATTAGAAACTAAATTCAATTCGATTCATTTATTTCAGACAATCGTTAGTTATTATAATCATCCATACCATGTTTTTTTGAAGTGAAAACTTCTTTAGCGGCGTTGAACACTTTTTGTAATGGGTAAAAAATGTTAAACTCGCGTCAGGGCATCGCGTCAGGACACGTGACCGTCAGGAGAGATTTCCCCCCCCCCCCCCCCCCCATCTCTTTCTACGGCGGCGCCAACCGAAGTGAACCAAGTGAGACACGACAAAGATGGCCGAAGAAAATGACATTTGACGTACAAATGTTTGAAAAGTCAGTTTCGTAAACAATAGTACTTCGAGGAGCCGCAGTTGTATTTAATTTATTTTGAACTTCTGTTTAACCAATTTAGTTTATTATTATATACCTACCTACAATACAAAATAGAAGCGACGAAAAATATAACGAAGCACATTATAGCAACAAGAAATACTGTGGGACATTGCTGCTTTTGTGTGAAAACAATGCTTCCGTGTCGACCACGGAAGTTTACACCCTGCAGGGAGATGCTCCAGTAGGGTGTGGCTGTGAAGCTATGTTGCAAAACATGCTCCACGTCCTATCCTGCCTTATTTGTCCTACCCAAAACATGCAGTCAAAGTGACCTCTGCGCTGCCACCGAGGCACCGACGACAACGTGGAAGTGGCAATATTTTGAGCCAACAAGATCTAAAGTAAAAGAGAAGAAATTTAGGGAGTAGTTCATTAATAAAAAGCTTGTATACAAATATCAGTTTATTTTTATAATACTTGTACGCACCGGGACTTACAGCTTAGTACGGCTGTTATTCCAAATGCATACAGTGTGGCTAAGTTTGTAACAATTGAGCCTGGTACCTATGGTTACCTCACCCTACTGATTATAAACCTACAGCAACTACTTAACACCGTAGTTATCCTAACACCCTAACCTATCATACAAGCCTACGGGAGACCTACGGGAACAGACAGAATTTGGGTAGGAATAGGGGTTTGTGTACGTCGTGCAATGTGTACACAGGAAATAGTTTTGTCATTGCCGGTCCCACAGACTCATAGAACTGGTGATGGTTAAAGGTGTCTTGGCCATAGTGAGAGGAATTATGGAAGATGAATCAAACTCTACTCCAGCTTGATGACTAATTTATTCATTTACTAATTACTAATTTATGTGGAACGAATGTATGTCGCTCTTGATGCTGACGCTGGCGTATGTAACTCTTGCCTGTTCACGGCTGAACAATACTCTAAACTCTAATTTGGCTTCTAAAACTTGTGCAAGCAGAACAACATTTTTAAAATGTTTGCTTTTCATTTGCCATCTGTGCCATCTCTTCTGTAGGCCGTTTCATTTTCTGCTATTCGTAGTGAAGCACCATCCTTACTAGTCCTATTGACCTGAAATACAAAACTAATGTTATAAATTCTTTCTCTTCATTATCTTATTTATACTGATTTAATTAATCAGTAGCGGCATCAAAATAACAGTCATTATTATTCTTATGGCGGGTTTTTTTTTGTTACAATGAGTTTTGTACAGGCAAACGAAGTTCTTCGTAAAATTGTAAATTGGATAGGCACCTAATTCGTAAATCATGCCAGGCTGCCCCTGTTTAGCGTTAGTGCTTGTGTCAGTGTTTTTATTTTCTATTATGGAGACCTCTCCCTGACCAATTCTTCCAAAAAATCTAAGGATTAGAAGCAAAAGCAAGCATAAGTATAAGAAATTGAGAATGTTTACAAAACATAACTTACTTTGAATACATTTTAGCTGTAACAGTAGGTACACACCTTATCCTCCTCCAACCAATATTCAATTCTTTGCCCTTTATTGCAACTAGTCTCCGGTCTTAATTTCATTTATTTTAAATACAAAAAAAAATATTCAAAAGTTTTTTAGTTTGACACATACAATATCAAATTCATTCATTGACATATTCATATTGTTTCCATGACGACCATGACGTTGTCGCGTCAAAACTGTTGAAACTGTAGACAATAAATTAGTTTTTCATACGTAATAATGTCTATGGACACAAATATTCGGTTTGTAGACAGATATTCTCGTATGCCGATTTAATGTGTTGGCCAATTTGTTTGATGACTTCATTATAATGGCAACATTTAGAAGTTGTAGGACATTCTAGTTATAGACCGTTTAAGAAGCGTTTATGAATACAAAATTTTATCGAATGTTTTAAAGGCCTATTGAGCATTTTAACTAATGAATGGTTTAAACCTTCAATAGGCTTTTTTTATGAATAAGACCGAAAGTGTTTAAAATATGGAAATTGAACAAAGTGCATCTATTAATGAAAAAAGTGACGCAGAAATATTGAAAAAAAAATGAGTAATATTAATTAAATTAATAATTGATTTATTTCAACGTTAATATTCAAGTTTTCACTTCTGCCGGCACTCCCGGAGTGCAACCCGTCTTTTTTTAAATACCTAATATAATAAGAATAGGTACATGAAATAGACACACAACAATAGAAACATTGGATCAGGCCGCACTAACTCGTACCTACATGTAGTTGTGTCCAATGCTCCATGAGGAGCAAACCACATCCATTATCCCTGCAATAGCTGCAGGAAGCTGTTGGGGCTGTCCCGTATGCGGCACATCAGAGAAGCAATTTATTTATTTATTAAACATTATGCACAAGTAAAAACTGTACAAAGGCGGACTAATGCCTTGGGCATTTTCTACCAGTCTACCTTAGGGTGATGCAGATGCAGAGACAATACACAGTAGGTGCAATAACAGAAAAAAAAGAAAATATTTATAACTAAGATATAAGAATAAATACATATATACATACATAGGTACAACAATATATATACCTGTATAAAAAAAAATAGTTATCACACTAATATTATAAAGGCGAAAGTTTGTGAGTGTGTGTGTTTATTACTTCGTCACGCTCAAACGGCTGGACCAATTTTGATAAAATTTTGCATGGAGGTAGCTGACACCCTGGATTAACATATAGGCTACTTTTTATCCCGATATTCCCACGGAATCGACATTTACGCGGGTGAAACCGCGGGGCGCAGCTAGTGAGACATAAATAAGAAACCCTACAACAACTTAATTCTGAGACGAATCTGCCAACTTCTTCTGTATGTGTTCTCGAGCTTTCACTTTAAATGTGTACCGATTGGTTACCGTCCTGATATTCTGAGGGAGCGCATTCCAAAGGAAAACCGCCTGGACAAAGAAAGAAGACTTTATAAAACCAGAGCGACAACGAAGAAGACGATTATTCTCGGACCGAAGATGCTTGCTGTGTGCAGAGCATAAATATTGACAAAGAGAAGTCAGACAAGAAGGAGAAGTGGGTTTGTGAAGAAGAGAAAACAGGGTTGTCAAAGCCCTCAACGCTCTGCGCTGCCGGATTGGTAACCACTTTAAAAGCGCTCGATTTGCGGATACATGATCATACTTGCGAAGATTGAAAACGAATCGAATGCTGTTATTAAGAAGTCGGTCAAGTTTATTGAGGAGGTCTGCATTCAGGTCATAGTAGCACACATCACCATAGTCAATTATGGGGAAGATAAGGAATTGTACAAGCATTGCCTTAATGTGTGATGGGAGAATATTTTTCAACTGATAGAGCGACCGCAACGTTCCAGTAACCTTCTTGCTCACAATCGCGACCTGCTTACGCCAGTCAAGGCAAGTGTCAATATGCAAACCCAGATCCTTGACGTCAGAGCTAAACGGAATCACTGTGCCATCAAAGGTAAATGGTGGCACTGTTGAACCATTCAGCCTCCTCAATCTATGGAGGCTCCCTACAATGATAGCCTGACACTTGGTTGGGTTAAACGCCACCCCAAAGCGATCAGACCAATTTTCGATAACTCGTAAGTCCCGATTTAGCTCCTCGATCGCACCGGATGAGCTGTCAATACCTGCCTGACAGTAGAGCTGTAAGTCGTCAGCGTAAAGGTGATACGCACATTGAAGCTCGGAAGTTATGAGGTTTATAAAGATTCGCAATTCTTTTGCGATGTATGCAGGCACTCTCTCTATGTATGATGTGGAAAGCCATTTGAGCGTTTGCAAACATACCTGACGCGCTACAAAAGCGTGGCAACCCCATCAACATCCTGAACGTGTTATTGTATAATACACGCAGGGCATTGTAAGTCTTCTGCGTATGCTTCACCCATAACAGAAAAAAACTGACGGTATGACTTGAATAAAGTAATTAAGTAATTTTTACCTGTGTAGTACAGCGTGCAAACCTACGGGCCAGAATATTACCTAGCTCTGACTGACAATGCCCTGCGTTGATTTCAACATCCACATCATCTGTGAGGGCCTCGATGACCCAGTGGCCCAGGTACTTAAACTGCACCACTCTTTTGAGAGCACTGCCGTCCAATGAGACCTGAGGTACGTGGCCATAGCTCTTCGTACCAGACTCGAACACCATCACCTCACTCTTAGTCGTGTTATACCAGAGCCCATAGGCCCCCGCATGGCACACGCATACCTTTATTAAACGCCTGAGGGCACTGATCGATGTGCTCAGCAGCACCATATCGTCGGCGTAGCTTATATTATTAATAAAAACTCCATCAATCGAGCAAGCTACCTGAGTGCTGCTGAGCTCACGGACCAGCCGATCCACGTACAGGTTAAAGAGCTTGGGCGAAGCCAGACCATCCTGTCTTACGCCATACTCCTACCTATACGCAGCGACAGTGATCCCGCCCACCTGACATTGTTACGCTGATTGCCATAGGTATCAATATTTAAGGAGCGATGTAAATTCGTCAGGAAGTTCAGTATCACTCGATAACTTCTGCCCCAGCTTGTCATATACAACCAGGTCGAACGCCTTTGAAAGGTCTAATAAACAGGCGCAAACGGGTTTATTCCTGCTGGTGTAATACCGGATAATGCCATGTGCTTGAGACTCAATATAGCTGTTTCAGTAGAGAGCCCACCCAGTTCAAAATCCGAACTGAGCGTCATGTAATTTAAAATGTTTATCTAAATATTTCTCAATCACACTATCTAGTACCTTAGCAATCACAGTTGCGAGCGATATAGGCCTGTAATTACTTAAACTAGACGCGTCCTCTGTCTTGTTCCCTAATAGGGACAGGGACAGCTAAACTATTTTTCTTAATATTAATTATAGATTTTGGGAAATATTGGTAATATCTACTAATATGATACCCACTATTAGGAGTCCGCGTATCACTGGTCAGTTTCCCTCAGTCGTCAGTTTATTTAATTCGCCAGCTTCGTTGATTAGTCAGTTTCACTGATTGGTCAGTTTTACCGATTAGACAGTTTCCAGTCTTTGCCAGTTTTCGTCATTCGTCAGTTTTATTCAATTCGTCACCCAAAGTACAGTCGGTAGAAAATTGCATCACGTCTGCAGGTAGGTATTGTAAACAAACATGTTAGCAGTTTTGTTCATACTTTCCAAAAAAACTTTTTTGTCGTATTTTGTCTTGTACATTTCCAACATGACTTTAGTTTACCTAATAGCAATTTTGTTTTTTGTCGGAGTAGCAGAAGCAAATAAAGTGAAGGTAACATGTAATTGTACCTACTTACGTTGAAATTGCATTGTAGCTCTTCTTCCATATAAAATCAATCATATAGCAGCATAGGATCACATTGTGATTCATCACAAATTAATTTTCACCTAATAATTCAGGACTCGTAGCAAAACAGCTACAAGCTACGGCGTAGACGGGGTGATTAGTAAAATAATAATCGTCGCGGATCAACTATTTTCTATTCTTTTATTCCGATGTTTTATCAGTATCTAATATATGTACTGTGTGATCTTGACTTGACATTCACCGCTTTTAAAATATCTTCGCACATAAGTAACGGTATATACCTATTTAAGTACCTACTGATAGTTAGGCGGGTCCTACTGGAATAGCTGAGACAGACGATATTCGAAACAATGAATTGTATTATTTTATGCTAAACTATTTAAGTTTTCAGATATGGTGAAAAAACAAGTATTTGTTTTCCATTGAAGTTCTAAGCTCACCAACACTACGAATGAATTCATCAATTTTAGTTTTGCCCAATTATTGTTTAACAAAAGCTTGAGATATTCGTTTTGTTGAGAGCGATTAGGCCGAGACGCGTGTCAGAGCATAATCGGTAGATCTCATAAATAAACTAAGCGCTTTGTATAGAAAAACAAAAGGGGGTTAAGTTATTAGTCTCGTAGAGTAGCTGTCTCGAAGGGCGCGTGGCGGCACGGGTGGCGCGGGCGACTGGTCGAGCCGCCCGGCCCGAGCGCCTGTCAAGTAATATATTGCTTTCGGAGACAGATGATGCAAACGGAGAATGTTGTTGTAGCTATTTACTATGTTACTTGTCTGAGACGACATTCCTAAACATCTGCTCGGTTCCCTGTTTCATTCATTTTAAAATGCGTTCTCTGCAAATTGCACACAGACTGATCGTATTTTCAAATGTTCGATTCCTTTTTCAAATCAGCAAAAGAGATTTTTATGCAACTTGTACCGGAAGGAACCTTTCGTTTTAAAATCTACCACATTGGTATCTAGTATCTATCTATCATTATAATTAGTAGGTATGTCTTTGGTGATTTTATTGTATATGGTTCCTACCCAATGATAAACTTGGTGAATTAAAAGATTATTTTTCCGTTAACTTTCTACTAACCGCTTCTGTTGTTCACTTCGAATAACCGCTTCTGTTGTTCACTTCGAAGCCTGCGTTGCAATTTAACTAGAAATAACAATCCTTAATTAAAAAAGAGAAGAAAAGTATCTCGTTGTAGTCACGTAATCGAGCTATCTACATACTTAGATACCTATATTAAGATAAAAAGGATTCATCACAACTCTTCATTAGTTCAAACAAAAAGAAAACTAAGTATCATGTTTAGACAATTTAGAGCCGAATGATGTATGTTTAACGGCGACACGAGCCAACTGCTCAGTTGTCTGTGGAATTTACGAGCGCGCTTCAACACGGCAAATACATTTGTTAATAGACACATTAGCCGTTAAATGTCCTGTTCTTAATTGCAGACACATTGGCTTGTGTCGCCTGACATTCCTGCTCACAATAATATGCCCATTGTAGATTAAATAGGTACAAATTAAGTGCCTACACATTTCTAATGGATTTACCAGTTACAAACAAAAGGTCTTTTATAAATTGAATTGCAGTCAAGACATTTGCGCAGCCTTAAATGTGATTATTTCCTGTAAATAATAATTTACGTCTGATGCCTTCACTCGAGCTTTTCCGTAGTGCTTAGGTAATGGTCAAAGTAGTGTATGTGGGTACATTCATTTTAAGTTCAATCTTAAGAAGTCCTTTGGTTAAAAGATGTAAGTAGGTGATTGCCTAAACGTCAAACAAAAAGAGGTTTAAGGGTCTACTAACTAATTAAGCAATAGAATCTTCAATATTTTTGAACATTCAAAAGTGGATGGAAAACAAAACATGTTGTGTGCGCAATTAGCGTAATGGTAACGTATTGTTTTAGTCGATTGTGGATTGTGGAGCAAGTCGCTAACGAGGCTCAAGTGGCGCGTGCGCTGGTGCGCACATACACGACGCGACGAGACTGCTCTCGCGGCGCTACCCTTTGTTCCAGGCATATTATGTCCTCCCCCATTCTTGAAAGTAATACAAATTTATTAATCGTCAATGCTCAGAACAAAAAATCATTTAGATTCTTTCCAGCCAGATCGTAGATTGGATCAAACATATCAAAATTAGATAGGTATTTTTGAATAATCTAATTTGATATATACCGCATTCTACCCAACGCGACCATATAGTACCTATGCGACTGAAAGATGAGATGGAAGCGAGTTCTGCTTTGGTAGGTAAGTGCCTACCAAAGGCTATATACTTAACTACATTCTCTATAGTGCCTACCAAGCTATCTGCCTTTATTGGATGACAGATTTGCCAGAAAAGGAAACTCGTCTAAATGAGAAAGGGTAGGTACCTTTCCTCAGCAGTGACGGACTGACACTGACTAAGGAGGAACGTGAAAGAAGACCTTAGGATTACGATGGTCCTTAAAAATTGCCATATCTAGGTTTTTATTTTTTCCAGAATGCAAACTTACTTCGCCTCAAATAAATTGTAAGCCCTACTAAAAGGATTTCTTTAAAATGAAGCCGTTCCTTAGCTACTATTATAAACGTATCTAAATCTAAATGGACAATGCTAACAATATCTAACAAAGGAGTGACGTCGCTGTGTCTACCAAATTCAACAAGTGAAGCAGTTCGGTAGAATGCACTCGATTGAGACTAGGATAACGAGTATACAATAAATACTTTTCATTGAGAGTAGAGCTTTACATGGATAATAATAGTGGAGGACATTGATGGGCATTGAACGGAGACCACCGGCGCGGCGTCGGCGGCGCTTCGCAAGCCGCGCGATGGAGCGTGCTCTTCTGCTTAACTAATCAGTGCACACTGTAGTAGTAGCCTTGTTAAACTATTGTCAGTATTGTCACTTATTTAATATCTTTATTTAAATAAACCTTCTATCCGAAACTGCTCTCCGAAAGAATGTGATTTGAAATAAAATCCAAGTCCATCCTAAACTCAAGTCATCATTCCCGATGACAGAGTTTAGGCCTAAATCTCGTTCCAATTAATATATAGGAAAAGACATAGGTGAAGTCAAAATGAACTAAAACTTCAGAAATTGAAGTTGTTCATCGAACATTTCTTACCTATTTCTTTGTATTTCACAATAAAATAAATCTGCGCATAAGTAGCAGAATGATCGCATTGTCAAGCAGCCATTCATCGTACTGCCATTGAATACCAATCAATACTTGTCTGAAGATCTCTTATTCACGCATACTTTAACAAACAACAAACAATATTGCAACTTGCTCATCGCACCTCTCTCGCAAGGCTGATATTAATTTATTTGAGTATCGTCCTTATGCCAACAACCATAAGGATCTGTTTTGGTTCAATCTTTTAAAAATCGGAGGCGGCATATCATGACACAGGGTAATGTTACCTTTTCTTCAATAATCCATTGTACAACTTTAAGTCCTTATAAAAACTTTTATTGAAATGTTTGGCTCTACTTTAGTAATTCGATAAAAGAAAATCCGTTTCTGCTGAATACATTTACAGTATACAATAGTTTCTTTTCAAACATAATTGAGAATCGCAACATATCCACTATTTTTTCCCCTTGATCTGTTCATGAGCAGTGTATTATAATAGTGAGGATGTCTGTGTCTACGCATTGTACCAATGATATCAGCATTCAGAAACGTTATTGTTTTAAAATTACAAGTTTGATTGAATTTCGTATCGGCAGAGACAATTATGTGCGTCTGCATAAAGGTAGTGATTACGGCAATCGTAATCGGCTGCCAGTTTACGCTCCATCTTAGCGAGCAATATAAAACGTGATGGAGCAAGTGGCACGTCCACGCTCCGCCCCCGCACGTCCGCGCTGCCGCAGACAAAGCTTCTGTTATTTGCCAGCAGCAGTAACCTCGCATTATCCACAATTGTAATATCAACGGAAATTAGTTCAAGCTACACAGAGCACATACTTTTGTTTGAACAATAATTTTAAATTTGTTTTTTTTTTAACTGGCCAGAACAACCCGAGTTACTTTTGCTGACAGTCTGACACCTTGAACCGATGATGCTTCTAATATTGAATCTCTAATATAGATTACTAGCTTCTGCCCGCGACTTCGTCCGTGTGAAATTTCTTGCTCCTCCGACACACCCCGTCGCAACGCATCGCCTGCCAGCGCTAAGTATAACTTTATTTTCTCTTAGCGTCCTTTCTGACTTTTTTCTTTTTGCTCGGCTCCTAAGGGTCCCAGTGAGATTATAATAGCCCGTAGCCTTCCTGAAGAGTTTGGCTATCAACAGCAAAAATATTTTTTGAAATCCGACTGAGTTCCAGAAATTAGCGCGTTCAAACTAGCAAACAAACTCTTCGGCTTTGTTATTGGTATATGTAGATACTTAGATAATACGAGATTGTCGCAAATGAGATGGTAGACGAAGGAGAGGCAATAGGATTTCAGCTTATTATCATCCCCAGTTCTGTTGTAAAGTTGTTTTGAACAGACGGTTTTGCTTCATCGGGTAAGTCAAAGAACGGAAATAAGCATTTATCGTGGAGCCTTAATTTGTAGTCATCATATGTTAACATTACAATAAACGAGGTAACAGAGTCATTAAAGATCGCTCAGATCGAGCCGACGCCCCGCCCTCGCCGACTCCGGGCACTCAAAGGCAGGACCTCACTATATCATCGCATCGGTCACGCGCGCCTCGCTCCAATTTCATCCCTCCATAAAAAGCATAGAACAGGAAGGGTTGGATTTTAATTACGATATTTTTCTATTATTTTGTGCGCTGTCTTAGTTTCGGAGCAAGGGTCGTGAGATGTAATAAATTCTGCTTTTTATGAGGTCACGGTTATCCCCCTTGATAACGTTTATCGCACATCTGGTGGAAATGAAAACTCTATTGTTATGTAGACGTTAATGTTCTATTAATGCTGTTTTCTTTACTTATTTTTTATAAAAGTTTTAACGTTCAGTACATACAAAATACTATTTTCTCTTTTTGCCGAGAGTATTGTACCAGTGTGTCTGTGTAGTAAATTATTTTTCACATTTAAGCTAATAATTTAAGTCACCAGCCAGATTTGACTACACGTTTAAATTTTCCTATAATTCAAGTTTGAATATTTGTAAAAATCTTTATTTGCAATGTTCAATTTTGCACAATAGTACATGTCAGGTCGAACGTATCGACGCGTTCATGTTCACATTGACATGTCACATGAGAACATGTCACGGCAAGCGACTTCGCCATGCATGAAATGAAGAGCCCGCTTTAACATTTTCACCCGATTGCGTTCGGGAAGCGTGAGTTCGGATAATTTTATTGATTACCTAATGCACACGTTCGACTGAATTCAATAAAAAAAATGTATAAAAGGGTTTAATGGATACTAACCCCGGCATTGTTACAGCAATTTATGTTATGATCCGTGACAGGATGTATCTGATATCGTAGCATTCGTAGCTCTATATTTTGCTTAGGAAGCAACCCATTTGTGAAACAAGATAAGTCATGATACCTCTGCAGATGGACTGGCTTTACCATATTTCATACTTTGCAAAGTACGGGCGAGCATTATGCAAACATTGTATGTAGATGGAAAGGATTGATGTCAGTGTCGCCTATGAATAATTATAATTCGTTAGTAGCGAGAATGGATTTGTGTACTTAAGCGATTAAAGTTATTTGAATACGGCTTTATAGCAATGCGCGTAAGAGTGGGAGCGCCATACGCAAATACAGATGTTCACACTTAGGGATCGCGTGGATTGTGCATAGGTACAGAGCGATGTAAGCCCTTTAAGCTTAAAATTGAAACTAATGGAATACAAAATTACATTATGCAAAGAGAGAACTGATTCTGTCCGCGGCGAAATATATAATATTCTATTGGGTGTATAGAATATGATTTTGCAACAGATTTCATAGCGAAGCGTACGACTGTCCTCTGTGATCGATCACCCGACACGTGCTTACACATCGAACGTTTTTTCGATAAAAAAGCTATTTTGCCCAAAAAACATTCGAAATTCAACAATAGCTTATATCGCGATAGGAGTGGGCGCATAAAGATAAACAAATATTTGAGCGAGGGCGTAGCGGAGCATGAAACTGACGAACAAAAGCATTATCCAAGGATTAGGATGGGTATTAACGTTATTTGATGACTTAGACACATACACGACTATGAGAACATTGGACGAGTCTTTTCTTAACATTACATAAAAAGAGGCGATCCTGTTCACTTAAGAGGATTTAAGCGGTAAAGTAGCCTAAACAAGCAAACTTCAGACCTTATATTCTTATTTAACATTAATTTTAAGATGCTATTGAATAAAAGGTTCTCTTTGGATATGTTAGTTTTGTAATCGTAAAAAATGGCAACTAATGATAAATGAGTCAAAATATTCGAAATTATTGTGTCTTTGTACAGGTACACTATTTATCACTGTAGGAAATCATATTTAAAGTGTGTAGGAAATTATAATAAATGGCCATTATTTGCATTCTGTATACACTGACACAGAATATATAATAGTAATAACACTGATAGAACCATCAATATGCTCATGGTGAAAGATTGCGTTTATTTATTATATTTACCTATTTGCTCCCATAATGTCACATCGAAATCAGTACATTTTCGTAGCGCGTGTTTTTCGCCTACGCCTGCGCGCTGCTACGCTGCGCTACGCCTGCGTGCCTACGGAGCACGCGCGATCGATACACGTAGACTTCACGTACCTACACGTGTTTCCTTTTCACTAGAACTTCTTCTCATTGATGACATTTATTGTAATTGTCACTACATCATATTAGGAGCCTTTACGAAAATAGCCGACTCATTTAAGGTATTTTGCGTTTATTTATTTCGCGTAGACTCCTTGTGAATGTAACCACAGCTACGCGTATCTTTAAAAGATTAGGTACCTGTCGTTTATATTAGGTACCTACTACTTATACTTGTCTTTTGGTTCTATGCGATTTATTTTGTAAGAGTACGTCATACAGACAACGTAGAACCTAAACCGCCAGGGTCTAAAATCATGGAATTTTGCACAAGAGTTCCTTATACATATAACGAAACTGTGCTCAGTGAGCGCGGTGTTATTGAAAAATCAGCGCATAAAGGGGTTAAATAGGGAAAGAAAGTTTTTTTATGAAAGTTCGTCATTTTTGCCGATGGGAAATCCTATCAGATAGGTTGCACACACGGCTTGTTTATTATAAGTATATCTCTTACTTACATCTATATGTTTAAAGCCCGAATTATTGAAACCAATTACCATAATGCGATCCATGTTAATTGAAATGTACTACGTTCTATCAACTTCTATCAAATAAAATACTAAATAAGACCATTAAAAACTAAATGAGGGTGATCTAAGTGTAGATACAGCTTTGTCTCCTTAAATAGCAACGCCTGCGACGCGTGCCGGCTTTCAATTAACATTCATTAATATTATAATAATATGGACTCATTCAAACAAGATCGTTTGTTTAATAAGAACTTTCGCAGATTTGCAAGCTGCTTAAAAATTGTTTTAGCTAGTTACGTATTGCTGATATTGAGTAGTTTTCATTATTAGGATAGCAATTTTTCACACGTTATAAATAGAATAAAATAAAAAGTGATATTGGTCTAAATCGGTAAAATATGGAGCGATAAGGCACCGACATTAATCACTGGACTAGCGTGAAATCAAATTACCGTTTACCAGTCACACACTAAATGAAAGGGTTGCAGTCACTGCACACTTTGTGTTACCAAACCCTACTCTGACCATTCTGTCTCGTTTTGTCCCGTTCATTAATGTGTTTGATGAAAAAGGACAGAGAATTTCTATTTTACACGAAGACCTCAGTAGACCGCAAATCAAGAATTGCGCAAATCTAAAATGCAAACAAATTTGGACATGAAATCGGTTGTGTGTAGGCGATAAAATAAGTTATTATTGGCGATAATCACGTTACGACACGGGGTTAGACACGCGGAAAGCAATAAAGTTTTGATTTTTAGTTAAGCTTGGACTGTGGGAACGCTTTATTAGACAAACACTCTGTATACAAAGTACCTACACATTGTAGGAATTAAAATTCCAGGTGGAATAGGAATTAGCGGCATTAACAATATCGTACACTAATCTGTTTCCGAAAACTAATATCGAAGTGCAAATCAATCTCTTTAAGATTGACATCCTAATCAATAATAGCAGAAACTACAAAAGACTATAAAAATAGTTGGAAAAGGTCTGTTCATGTCAAACTTTAATCCCGCGATTGACTTTTATAAATGGGGCTCGACGTTTAATTAGAGCGAATGGCCGTCCGAGGCGCAGGCGGACGTGACGGCACAATGCACCAGTGATTGACACAAATTACCTCTAATCGAGAACATCCAACCAAATGGCCGTTCCAATCCATAAATTTAAAGCCATTGTCGATACTTTTGCACAATTTTACAATAAATATTTTTTGTTAGAACCTTTGAGCACGCCTGCTGTTATTAAGAACGACGGATAGGTACTTACGTAGTTTCGTGCTATTTACTAGCACGTCCGGGTCTTGTAAAGGGTTGCACAGAATTTTGTGCTCAATTTAAAATTAAATTTAATTGTATTTTAATCCCGGCGATAAACGTCAATCAAGTCTCTCCTGCGACTGTGATACATGTATCAAGAGAGCTCAACATCACGTCGCGCCCCCATCTATCGCCATTCAAAACGGATTTTGAGCAAGGGTGAAATTAAAATGTCAAAATAGTAGCGACCCGGCGCGTTGTATTTGTCTCCGGCTTTATCAGGCGCCATTGTGTATTTTCTATTCTCTAAAGCTTGCATGAAAAACGATACCGTTTAAGCTCTTTATTATTTGTAAAACTAACGTTAAAGAACTCGGCACCTACCTGCCACTATATTATTATAGTTAGGTGCAATGTAAAGTAATAAAACACTACGTATAAAATACACAGTGATTGGTGTATCCTTAAGCTCTGTCGGTAATAAAATGCAGAGCGCCGTATATCATAAACAAACGATGCTGCCGGATACATCAGTGTTCACAACATCAACATAAGAGATTCATTACATTCCTGGCCTCGTGTAAGTTTAATGTGAGCAGCATGTTATAAAAATCTTAATTAATTTCGCGTCATACTTACATATGTTTATTTATATTGTGTTGGTGTTTATTTATAATGTTCTACTTTCCATATTTTTAGGGTTCCGTACCTAAAGGGTAAAAACGGGACCCTATTACTAAGACCACTGTCTGTCTGTTGGTCACCAGGCTGTATCTCATGAACCATGATAGCTAGATAGTTGAAATTTTTACAGATGATGTATTTCTGTTGCCGCTATAACAACAAATACTAAAAATAGAATAAAATATATATTTAAGGGGGGCTCCCATACAACATACGTGATTTTTTGGCGTTTTTTGCTCGAGATTAATAACGGCAACAGGTAGACGCTTGAAATATTTACAGAATAGGTAGTTAGTTGTATATTCACTTTAAAAATAAATAATTAAATTAAAATAAAATAAGTTAAGGGGGCTCCCATACAATAAACGTGATTTTTTTATATATGTAGTGTTAAATATTGTACGGTGGTAAGGAACCCTTCGTGTGCGAGTCCGATTCGCACTTGGCCGGTTTTGTTTAATTGTTAACTAGCTTTAGGTATACCTTTGTAGATTATACAACACAATACACGTTTATTATTTTCAAAGCATGTAACTTTAAAAATATTCTTCGTAGTTGTCGCACTTGAACGTATATGTAGCTCTGCCTCTGCAAATAGAAAAATAAACGTTATAAAAAAGTGTTCTTAACATCCACTCCATTTTTTACATCACACTAATGACTAATGTCTTTGAACTTATTGGATTTGATCATAAAAACATACGATTCTAATTGAACCCCGTGACACCGGGAAATACTTACCAAGAGATGCGTACTTTACAATTTTATAAAAGTAGATAAGTAATTATGCATGAACCTTTTTTATCCACCGCAAAAAATACCGGCTTAGCCTATAATAATGTTGAGTAATTATACAATATGTGATCCTTGATAATTTTATAATGAGGTAGTTACAGCCATAAATAAAGGCTCGTCCATACTACGGCACATTACGTAATTTTATATTTCGTCTCTTGTGCAGAAACACTTGGGCAGTTTTGTCAATTGAAGATCAATTCTAGAAAAATAGCTATTCCCAAATATGTTTCTCTTCATAACGCTAGTAGGTATGACAAAAAGCCCAGTTTCCACATTCCTTAAATTTCTCTGTTGTATTGCGTTCGCATTGTATTTATTTGTATGGCTGTTGAAAGGCTGAGTGGAAGCAGGGGCAGTGAGGGCTCAGAGGGCAAATAAATAATTACACGCATTCTCCAGATATTTGCCTCGGGCAGCCGTGGGGCGAGGAAAGCTACTGACTATTGTACACCAGGGGGCTCTTGCATAAAAAATCTCGTTATATTAGAGCATTTAAAGAATTCCATTTAATAATGCTAAGAGCATTATTCAATGGAATGCTTTTGAGATTTTGAGACTTAGGTACGTAAAAAATATTTCAGATTAAAATTCTTTTCTCTTTGATCTAAGATAATTAAAAAACCAAGACGTTAATGATTTTGCCAGTAATGCTTTTCGCTTGATTTTTAGTTTTTGGGGCAGATTTATGATCAGTTTATTACAGATTTGTTTCATTATAAACATAATTTAAAACATGCATAGTTCTGGGATATATGAGAGCAGACCTCAAGGGACTCTAGGTCCTTCACTTATTGCAGAGTGAAGGACCTAGTAAAGTCCCTTGACGTACACCACATTTTTATTGTATTGGTTACTCTTCTACAATATGCCAAGTTCAAGCAAAGAAAAAGGAACTGGCGACGCAGCAGCCGTGTGTTATATATTATTACAGTTAGTACGGTAGATTTAGCGTTTGATCCCTTAATAACTCACAATCTATTTAATATAAAATCATGACATTTGGTTTATTTATTAAAACCCCTTAGATTAACTAGAACTCCAAATTTCATAAATACAGCTCAAATGGTTATTGAGATATTAACGTCTAAAAATTGGCATTTTTATCACTGATTGACTGACATAGATCAAAACTCTAACCCACTTCCAGATGACCTAGAAGGTTGAATTTTAGCGTCTAGCTGGGTAATTGTGTGTATACAGAGGAAAAAATCAGAAAACAGTGAATTTTTCCGATTTCATATATTTTCCAAGCAACCGATTTTTATGAACACCTTTCGAAATTATAATAGCAACAAAAACTTTTTCTATCGCAGGACAGTCAAGCCAAATCCTAAGCTTCAATTTATCCTTAGTTATCTGCTTTGCGTTAATAATTAATTCGACTGTTCAAATTAAAAAAAAAAATATTTTTAAATAACAAACATTGTTGGAGGTGAAAAAACTTTTTTACAAAAAAAAACAACCGACTTAAAAAAAAAACACTATAAAGTGATAAATAACTTTAATTTCGGAAGTCGGTGTCGTTGGTTCCGCATTTTCGTTTTTGACACCGACTTCCGAAATTAAAGTTATTTATCACTTTATAGTGTTTTTTTTTTTGAAATCGGTTGTTTTTTTTTGTAAAAAAGTTTTTATTTTCCACTTTTTAGTTGTACCTACCCAACAAAAACGTAAACGAAAAGATCGTTAATGTAGACAATGTAGATAAATTTTTAGAGTTTTGTTGAATTTTCGAAAACTGCTTGTCCGATTTTGATAATTTTTTGTGGGACCATTTGGGAAGTATACCCTTTCCAACAAAAAAAATAATTTTTCAAATCGGTTGGCAAGCGACGGAGTTACGCGCGAACAAACATAAAAAAAAAAAGACGGGTTGCACTCCGGGAGTGCCGGCAGAAGTGAAAACTTGAATATTAACGTTGAAATAAATCAATTACAAATTTAATTAATATTACTCATTTTTTTTTTTTCAATATTTCTGCGTCACTTTTTTCATTAACAGCTACTTATGCACTTTGTTCAATTTCGATATTTTAAACACTTTCGGTCTTATTCATAAAAAAAGCCTATTGAAGGTTTAAACCATTCATTAGTTAAAATGCTCAATAGGCCTTTAAAACATTCGATAAAATTTTGTATTCATAAACGCTTCATAAACGTTCTATAACTAGAATGTCCTACAACTTCTAAATGTTGCCATTATAATGAAGTCATCCAACAAATTGGCCAACACATTAAATCGGCATACGAGAATATCTGTCTACGAACCGAATATTTGTGTCCATAGACATTATTACGTATGAAAAACTAATTTATTGTCTACAGTTTCAACAGTTTTGACGCGACAACGTCATGGTCGTCATGGAAACAATATGAATATGTCAATGAATGAATTTGATATTGTATGTGTCAAACTAAAAAACTTTTGAATATTTTTTATGTATTTAAAATAAATGAAATTAAGACCGGAGACTAGTTGCAATAAAGGGCAAAGAATTGAATATTAGTTGGAGGAGGATAAGGTGTGTACCTACTGTTACAGCTAAAATGTGTTCAAAGTAAGTTATGTTTTGTAAACATTCTCAATTTCTTATACTTATGCTTGCTTTTGCTTCTAATCCTTAGATTTTTTGGAAGAATTGGTCAGGGAGAGGTCTCCATAATAGAAAATAAAAACACTGACACAAGCACTAACGCTAAACAGGGGCAACCTGGCATGATTTACGAATTAGGTGCCTATCCAATTTACAATTTTACGAAGAACTTCGATTGCCTGTACCTACAAAACTCATTGTAACAAAAAAAAAACCCGCCATAAGAATAATAATGACTGTTATTTTGATGCCGCTACTGATTAATTAAATCAGTATAAATAAGATAATGAAGAGAAAGAATTTATAACATTAGTTTTGTATTTCAGGTCAATAGGACTAGTAAAGATGGTGCTTCACTACGAATAGCAGAAAATGAAACGGCCTACAGAAGAGATGGCACAGATGGCAAATGAAAAGCAAACATTTTAAAAATGTTGTTCTGCTTGCACAAGTTTTAGAAGCCAAATTAGAGTTTAGAGTATTGTTCAGCCGTGAACAGGCAAGAGTTACATACGCCAGCGTCAGCATCAAGAGCGACATACATTCGTTCCACATAAATTAGTAATTAGTAAATGAATAAATTAGTCATCAAGCTGGAGTAGAGTTTGATTCATCTTCCATAATTCCTCTCACTATGGCCAAGACACCTTTAGCCATCACCAGTTCTATGAGTCTGTGGGACCGGCAATGATAAAACTATTTCCTGTGTACACATTGCACGACGTACACAAACCCCTATTCCTACCCAAATTCTGTCTGTTCCCGTAGGTCTCCCGTAGGCTTGTATGATAGGTTAGGGTGTTAGGATAACTAGGGTGTTAAGTAGTTGCTGTAGGTTTATAATCAGTAGGGTGAGGTAACCATAGATACCTGGCTCAATTGTTACAAACTTAGCCACATTGTATGCATTTGGAATAACAGCCGTACTAAGCTGTAAGTCCCGGTGCGTACAAGTATTATAAAAATAAACTGATATTTGTATACAAGCTTTTTATTAATGAACTACTCCCTAAATTTCTTCTCTTTTACTTTAGATCTTGTTGGCTCAAAATATTGCCACTTCCACGTTGTCGTCGGTGCCTCGGTGGCAGCGCAGAGGTCACTTTGACTGCATGTTTTGGGTAGGACAAATAAGGCAGGATAGGACGTGGAGCATGTTTTGCAACATAGCTTCACAGCCACACCCTACTGGAGCATCTCCCTGCAGGGTGTAAACTTCCGTGGTCGACACGGAAGCATTGTTTTCACACAAAAGCAGCAATGTCCCACAGTATTTCTTGTTGCTATAATGTGCTTCGTTATATTTTTCGTCGCTTCTATTTTGTATTGTAGGTAGGTATATAATAATAAACTAAATTGGTTAAACAGAAGTTCAAAATAAATTAAATACAACTGCGGCTCCTCGAAGTACTATTGTTTACGAAACTGACTTTTCAAACATTTGTACGTCAAATGTCATTTTCTTCGGCTATCTTTGTCGTGTCTCATTTGGTTCACTTCGGTTGGCGCCGCCGTAGAAAGAGATGGGGGGGGGGAAATCTCTCCTGACGGTCACGTGTCCTGACGCGATGCCCTGACGCGAGTTTAACATTTTTTACCCATTACAAAAGGGAAATTATATGTGCGGCAACAAAAGTTTTCTTTAGCACCTGCAACCTAGCGTCTTTTTTTATATGTGGGCGACGAGTTAATAGAACAGCTTCAATTATATTAATTCATCATCTTTACTATTCCAACAGAATATCAAAAAACCAGCGTCAATTTACGAGCGTAAATTAATATGACTCCGAGCTACCGATAAATATATTTACTTCTGATTTGATAACTCAGCGACTATGTTGTAAGTGAGCTACTTTATATATTTTAGAGATTCAACATCTGTCTGCTAATAAAATCAAATTCCAGCCTCAAAATTAGCAATCAAAGTTTTTCATTCAACAACTAAATTAATAAATCATATTCTTTTTTCGTGAAAGTTTGCAACACAAGCGCGGGAGTGTACCTGACGCTCGTTGGGAATTAGAGGAGCGCGGCCGATAGACGACGTAGGATGCAAGAGCGAGCGAAGGGCACTCCGAGGTTCGGTTTGGTTAGGTTACTTTAATCCCTTTACACAGAAATAGGGGCCCCGCGAAGCGGGGCTCCGTCGGCATAGGATGCAAGAGCGAGCGATGGGCACCCCGAGGTTCGGTTTGGTTAGGTTACTTTAAACCCTTTACACAGAAATAGGGGCCCCGCGAAGAATGTTCATTTGGGTAGGTATAATAGTCAATTACTTATGGTAACATTATAAATAGATAGGCGAATACATGAAATTATAGCTTTCATTGACCATTATTTGATGACAATAATAAGGAAATTTTATGTTCAAATATAGTAGATTCACTCATCAATTACTTATGCTAAAGTATAAAAATAAAGGTGACTCTATGAAATTAGAGTACGTTGATATTATTTTATAGATGAAGTTGATACACTTATTAGAAGCTGGCAATGAGTAGACATATCACAAATTTAGTTGCTTAAGAATTATCACCATGTTGCGTCATATTAACAGTAGCTTGTTTTACAATATATGGTCGCTTATAAACCATTTATTAGACGCTAAAAGTTCGTCGCTGACCTATTAATTCATTAGACAACTAAATATATTTGCAGACGAGAATGACATTTTAAAGAAGCTGCCTTAATTAGCACCCATTACAAAAAGTGTTCAACGCCGCTAAAGAAGTTTGGGTATCATTTAAGCTATCACCAATTTAATTAGTTTTGTGTTTCTTAAATAATAGGGTTTGTCCTCCAAATAGTAGATCTGTCACCAAAATGTAGTCACCAAACAATGCAAGTGACCTAACCAAACCGAACCTCGGGGTGCCCTTCGCTCGCCCTTGCATCCTATGTCGACGGAGCCCCGCTTCGCGGGGCCCCTATTTCTGTGTAAAGGGTTTAAAGTAACCTAACCAAACCGAACCTCGGGGTGCCCTTCGCTCGTTCTTGCATCCTATGTCGACGGAGCCCCGCTATCTGAGAACGAAAATATTTCGTGGCGATAGATCTATTTATTAGGTGATACAAATATTTCGTGGCGATAGATCTATTTATTAGGTGATACAACTTGATGACAAATATAAATTTTGGTGATAGAAAATATAGTTCCCAAGAAGTTTTCACTTCAAAAAAAAAAAAATACAAACATCCGAATTGAGAACCTCCTCCTTTTTTAGAAGTCGGTTAAAAATACAAGAAATTGTGTTTTAAAGGAGATTGGACAAATCTGCCTTGAAGCCAATAGCGTTAAGACAAGCGTAAGGAGCTACAGAGCTCTAAATGTCATTATTTATTTATCATTAAAACTCTGGTATTTCGTCAATTAGTTAACTTTACTTAATCCTGTGTCTTGCAAACATCAGCGGACATTTTAAAACATTGGCCTCCTAGATGCCATTTTAGGAACAATGTTTCTAAGAGTCGGTCGGCTAAACAGAACTTTAAGCCTGCTGCATCCCCTAATAGCGTTAAGATAATTATATGCCAATGGAAGAACTTTCAAGGAGAACCTTTGTTACCAACACGACTTTTGCCAATTGTTAGTCAGCACGGAGTAAATGACCTAAAAAGGTGTCAACTTGGGCACCGATGGCGCCATAGCTATAAGATATACACCAATGAAAGGAGCTATTCAAGGGGAAACTTTGTTACTAACACGAGTTTTGGCGCCATTATGGGCGCCAAAAACATTCGTAAACTACGAGTGCCCAAATAGTCACCTATTTAAGAGCCTATACTACCTCAAATGGCTTAGCGTGATCCTCCGTTATGTCGAAAATACTGCACCATTAATTTTGAAATAAATATATGGTAAAGTTGAGGATTAATGCTAAGTCTTATGTTAGACGAAAACACGATTCCATAAAATTTTCTCGATAGAAAATAAATCCAAAGTTACCTCTAACCCGAACAATAAACCGCTGGTATTCAAAAAATACTTCAAATTAGATCATGTAACTTTGCATACTAACTGAACTTACTTTAAAGCAGGTCTTATGTTATGTACTTTTTTATAATTACTATTATTTTCACTGTAAAAAGCAAATACCTAAACTATTGGCGCTGCCTGCCGCCCAGCACCGCACTCTGTCTCGCTCTCACTCAGTCAGCGAGCAGTATCGTATGAGCGAGATAAAGAGTGAATTTTAGCTGAGGTAGTATAGGCTCTTAAGTAGTTAACTCCAAACTGACTAGCATTTGGCAAAACTTGCGTTAGTAGCATTTAGACCTAATTTCTATTGACGAATAAGTCGACAACCACGCATATATTCTTATCTAATATTGAACTTGGCTCCCATTTTCACATTTCTATTTTTGATGGGTCTAATTATCAGGAAAATGTGAGTGTTTCGAGTAGGTAATCTGCACAACATAATATCAGTTTTTGAAAGAGGCCTATACCTAGATAACTTACCAAGGGGTATCGTGTTACCGAGTAACTAGGTTGTGGAAGTCAGATAGGCAATCGCTCCATGTAAAGTACTGGTATTCACTGCATCCGGTTAGACTGAAAGCTGACCCCAACATAATTCAGAAAAGGCTCTTCAGAAGATTACTTGACGATTTATGATTTTTAACCGACTTCAAAAAAAGGAGGAGGTTCTCAATTCGTCGGAATCTTTTTTTTTTTTTTTTTTTTTTATGTATGTTCCCCGATTTCTCGAAGACGCCTGGACCGATTTGGAAAATTTTTCTTTTGTTTGAAAGGGTATACTTTCCAAGTGGTTGCATGATCATCAGGTCAGGATCTGATGATGGGATCCCAGGGAAATCGAGGGCAACCTTCAAATTTAATAGGCACATAGTACCATTTTCATATATTTTCTAAAGCTGTTTAAGTATTTGCATCTGATAATCATCATCACAGGTGGATGAGCTGATGATGGAAGGTACAACTCCTCAACGGCTTGGAGTTAAAAGAAAATTCTTTCAAAATTATTTATAGTAACACTCGTGCATTTGCTCTCGGAAAACACAATTTGGTGAAGTGGAACTGATGATGAAGACCACAGATAGCCACCGGAACTACTCAATAATATCTCCGTACTATTTCACGGGTTGCGATTCGATACTTTAACATGGTTGCTAAGCAATTTATGCTCGTCACAATGTGAATAGTGATATGGAGCTGATGGTGGACCTGGAGAACTCCTCAACAATTAACTTCCCTGCATCGAGAAAAGCAATAATTTGTTTGTAAAAGGCGATGAGCACTAAGCTATTGTAACTTAGATAAATTATAAGCAGACCCACTAAAAAGCGTGAAATAAAAACTTTTTAAGAAAAAAAAAAACGACTTCCAAAAAAACACTACAAAGTGAAAAATAACTTTAATTTCGGAAGTCGGTGGCAAAAAACTAAAATACAGATCCAAAGACACCGACTTCCGAAATTAAAGTTATTTTTCACTTTGTAGTGTTTTTTTGGAAGTCGGTTTTTTTTTTCTTAAAAAGTTTTAACAATAATTGTTGGCTATAGTTATCGTTAGTTTTTTTTTAAATACTAACCCCCTTATTCATAAAACTTATCAAACCTACTTATTTTAGTTAAAATGGGGTTTGTCTCTTTCTTACACACAGAAATGAAAACGTGACAGATAAAGACAAACGTTCTATAAACCTATTTTAGCTAAAATAGAGATAAAATAGGATTATGAATAAGGGGGTTAGTAATTACTTAATTTAAAATAAAGTTTTACTGTCATACTCATTATAGAAAGCAAAAGGGCTCGTGAATTAGACTCATCTGCAGTATATCGGATGAGATGATCACGGCGGGCTCAGAAAGAGATGGTGGGATGTCTAGAGTACCCAAGTACTGGCCTCCGATAGCAGTACTCAGTAGACAGGGACTAGCGGAAGAAGGAAAGGCAGGCATTCGCCCTGTAGTGGGACGCTATAATTATCATGAAGCTAAATCTGAGAAATTGAACCGAACAGTGTTCACTAAGAAGACAAGTTTTAGTAATGATGGGCTATTAATTCAGTAAACTATCTTTACAATCTATCGGTTTAGTTTATGTTTAGTTCCAAACTTTTGGATCTTGGTAGCAGTTTGCAAAATAAAACTAAAATAGATCTATAGAAAATGAATTAACCTTTTGCTTGTCATAAAATTTTGTTAGAAAAATGGAAGGGCACGCCGGAATCAATGCTTTTATGCGCCATGACGTATTTTAGTGTGTCAATTAGAGTTCTGTGTACCGACGGCGCAGCGTGAAGTGACGGCGCGCGCCGGGACGCAGTAGGGCTCCGCCACCCCCTGCACTCTGCTCATTGCGTATTCAGACAAATTGATCGTGTTGTTTTGGAACAAAAATGATTTTGCAGATGTTTATTCGTGTCGTTTTTGTTTTCACGTGCATATGTTTTCTCTACAATTCCACTCAGAATATCCAACATGTTTTGCTCCTGCTGAGATATTTTTGTCTGTTTCCGTAAATTATGTTTTTGAAAAACTACTTTTTGGGTAGTCTATTATATGGTCACAACAAATAAATAATGCTTGATATACATTAGCAAAAAATAAAGTTTAAGTACTGAAATTGTATCTACTATTTAATGATGTGTAGCTGTACGTTTATTCACTCGACTAATACCCAGCCATCTTTACTATCTCAAATCGTTGAAGCTTTAGACGTTGTGATACATTTCATGCATTAGTTATCTAAACCTGTCTTAATTATTTTTTTTCTTTTGCCTAGTGTTACTTTTTTAAATACCTATATACCTGCCTACCTGCGAAAATTCTGAACACCGCGTCGCCGTGTCGACGAGTAATTATTTCTTCCTCGAATTTTATTACTAAAATAACAAAAGGTGCGCACAAAAAATGTTTTTATAGCTTACACGTATAGACGAAAAAGCAATTATGATTTGTTCATAGTCGCTACTATTAGTATGGAAGCTACCTGCTGCGCTGCTCTATAATTACGCCGTGAGTGACATTTCCAAAGCTTTTGTAAACGATAACGCGGAAGCTGCTACGAAAACTTAAAAAACCAAGTAAGTATTGTTGCATTAATGCATTTGGGAGTAAATATTGAGGAGGCACAAAGCGGGCTCCGACAACCCTTAACTATAGTCCGCGGGGTGCCATTAGAGCGGCTCAAAGAGTTGGGTGTGCCCACGGAACTGCGAGCACCGACTTTGTAAATCTAATTAAAATATCAATATGTTCACTGGAGTCCGCGTTGACAATTTGATTTCACGCCTTTGCCCTCGGCCTCGCTACCCTGCAATGCGACGATATTAAATGTTAATACAATGTTACTACACGGCTTTGTTTTTTATTTGATCTGAAATAAATTATTTATGAAAATTTGGTTACAAAAAGAAGGCTAGGTATTACGTGCAAGTCGCTACTTTATAAAATTCAACAAAATACAAATTAATTCTGGGAATGTGCATCAATTATCCCGCAGACATGATACTTTTGACTACAATAAAGTCAACGACTCCTCCATGATGCTGACATATTTTTCGTTGAGCGGCGTGAAAGGCTCCAAACTGTCGACGCGCAATCAATACGAACCCTTGTTTTTTCTACCGACAAGTTCAGGTAGCAATACAAACAACAATAAAAACGTGACATATCAATCGCCTTCTTTTCTGTCGATTTCGCAAATTCGCACAAATCAAACATTGAAGTGTTAAAAATTTCTGATAACAAAGGGCTTTTAAAGTCGCCTGACAGGGAGCGAGCAGCAGCTTTGTCACACGGAATCATTAGTTAGCAAATGTCAAGCCCGAATCCGCTTCTTTTATTACACAAACAGCCTTACAAGACGTTAAGTCAAACAAGTAGGTAAACAACTGCAACTTACAGCATGATTTATAGTTTCTTTTAATATAGATCTTAAATGCTTTATTTGTATTTCACTTGTTACTGTTTCTACTGCACATTCCGTAGCGGAGCTTAGTTTTTTCTACGTAAATTAGGATTATGTGTGATCCTGTATTCCTAGTTTATTTGAACGTTAAGTAGGTAACGGACGAGATTTTTATAAAAATATGCATATTAAATTAGTTGGAAAGATACCTAACAGACAGCGATATTAATGTTATAAACACCATTAATTTCATAATAGTTTGTCTAAATAGGTAGTAAGGAACAACTGTTACAATGCACGGCTGGCGCAATATTTCATCGCGTCGTTCCGCAAAAACGTAACCCTTTTTTTTTGTTTTCTATTACAATTGTCACCCTCTCACTTCCATTTCAATTAAATAATGTCTGGTCATTTGTGTCGGGCGGGAGATCAGCAGGACTGGCAGTGTTGCGCAGTCGCAGTGTCGTGTTCGCGCCTCCCTTAACCCTCGGCGCAAAGTGCGCGTCATCCTGTGAGCACATTAATCACTCCTATTATTAAACTTGTTATTGTGTTCATTTGAAGATAACGTTTTATAAACGGTGCCGTCCGTTCACAACAAAATAAGCTTTATGTAATAACGTGTAAGCGAATGCTTTCGTAAAAACCGTTGATTAATGATATTTTATGTTCTATCGATAACAACTAATCCGATTAGGATTAAGAAATACGTTTTTTTTTATTTATGACAAGTGAAAAGTGGTTCTAGTTGTATTTTAACGAAATCCCTATTCTAATTCCGCAATGTGTTTAAATTAAGCGAGCGGTAAAACCCATGGCCGTAGGTGTTGAGAAGTTCCGAGGCCACTGGCCGAGCGACTGATTCTGTTTACAATCTGTGCCACGAGCCACAGTCGGCATGACACAGGTGTGCCTGTATCGCGACTCGCGCCGCCGCCGCCGAAATAGACAGTCACGATGAGGTATTTCCGATCGTAGCTTGACGTAACCAAGCGCCGCCGCCGCCGAGGTCTGGCGGAGGCTCGGCGCGCCGTCTATTTCTAAGAAGCACGTAAAGTCCAGCCTGACATTAATTGACGGTTTTCCTTATTTACCTTAGATATTTAAAGAATACAAGATTGTCAGAGTTGTGTTATACATTAAACGGTAGGTTTTTTAACCGACTTCAAGAAAGGAGGTTCTGTATTCGACCCGTATGTATGTATGTATGTCCGCGATTTTCTCAAAAACTAATGAACCAAATTTGATAATTCTTTCACTAATGTGATCTACATACTTTCAGGAAGGCTTTAGTATATAATACATTAGGTAATTTTTCTTATGTACGAAGTTATATGCATAAATGTACTGCATGCCCGGCATTTCTATGCGAATTTTGATGATTCTTCTAGTCGGTGTCTTCAATTCTTCAATGCACAAGTGTTTATTGAATTTGTGTGGGGTAGGTTACAACTAAAAAGTGAAAAATAAAAACTATTTTTTTTTACATAAAAAAAAACAACCGACTTCAAAAAAAACACTACAAAATGATAAATAACTTTAATTTCGGAAGTCGGTGTCAAAAAAGGCAAATGTGGAACCAACGACACTGGCTTCCGAAATTAAAGTTATTATCATTTTGTAGTGTTTTTTTTTAAGTCAGTTGTTAATCCACCTACCTACTTCCCAAACTACAGTTTAGTTAAAACTACAGTTAAGGTAGGTTTTAGTAATATATTATTTTATAAATTATCTTAGTAAAAGTAGAGAAAATTCTAAAAGAAGGGTTTAGCATTTTAGATACCTACTTCATATAGGCAGGCATTGATTGGGTGATGTGATGCCCTATCTCCCCATGTTCCAAGTTTCCCAAAGCTTTTATTATTAACTAAAAGTTGTACGACTCTGTCTTGACCGAAATTGTGAATGGTACAGTCGCCGAATCAATGCATAAGTATTAAGTACGTATTGTGTAGTTATGTGTAATTTACTTGAGAGAACCATTAGGGTAAAAAGCGTAATCTTTTCATTGCAATTTACGCTTAATTAATTAAATATTATTAACATTATGCAATACTGATAAGTGATAGATAACGAACGACGTTGTTCTGTACTTAATTACCAAATAGGCCCTCATCGATAGAGGTGTGAATGAGAGGGAGAGGGAGGTTATCAAAACTTGTTTTTGCTGAACATACATGCTGTGATTATTATCATATCGAGAAGCACTGCTACATTATTTTCTTTTTAATTTTACAATATAAATGTGATTAATAGTCTACATGATGTGTTTACTTAAAATTTTCCTGAGTTAAAGAATTGCTTGCCGGATGCTCCAACACAGCCCAAATTCTTCCCTTTCACTAAATTTTCCCCTTAGAAGAACCTGGATACATTCCTAACACACCTTGGATATACGTTACCTATCTCGAAAACACATAGCACAAATAAGGTTTATTATTAACAAGGTACCTACTGATGTTATTTTATTTTTACACTTTTGGGCACGTCAGTACGAGAATTGGTCAAATGTGAACTTTACAAATAATTTGATTTTATATTTTGGGGAAATTGGGAATGAATACAATGTATGAAACATCTTTTTGAGGAACTTGGAACTTGGGGAGATAGGGCATCACCCCATTGATCATGCATTGGTCATGCGTAGCATAGGACCTGTGTAGGTGCTGTTCAGAAGCTGCGTAGTCATCAGAGCAGGAGAAATAAAAAACACCAAGGGAGGACCCGTTGTAAAGTTTTCGATAGTAACGATTTATTTAATTTTGGATGTCCTTCTCCGTCTGAATTCTAGAATATAAAAAGCATGCAAAAATATGCGTTGTGTGCGTGTGCAATAAAGTAGAAACTTATGAAAAATAGTGGACAAAAACTCGAAGAATGTTAATGCTTTGATTTGCTGTTGGTAGGTATAATATAAAACCTGACTGACTGACTGTCAGACCTCAGACTATGTACCTATGTATCTATCATCATTATCTTGCTCTTAATGACTATGTACCTATGTATATACTTAAGAAGATAAAATTTCAACTAGCGTCAGTTTATAATACCTATATGTACCTACGTAGTGCATTGCACACATGAACCTGAACATTTTCATTTTAAGTTAGTTTTAATTCGTTTTTACAAAGTGTTCCTTGCTTATGGTGCTGTGCTAAATAAACGTTTTTCTTTCTTTAATTCATTTTTAAACTTTTGTTAAACTGCTATTTAATAGAAAACAATTGATACAATTGCAAGATTCGACGTTGCCAAGTACACAGTTTAGTATATAATATCTAAGTACCTACTAGATAAGCAGTGGTGGCCCAGTGCTATCAGCCACGACTTACGAGTTGTAGGTCGTAGGTTCGAACCCAGACAGGCACTTTACTTTGTGTAAATTATTTCATCACCACTGCTGCTCTCAAAACGGTGAAGGAAAACATCGTGAGGAAACCGGCATGTCCTAGAACCAAAAATTCGAAGACATGTGACATCTACCAACCCGCACTGGGCCCGTGTGGTGAATTACTGCCCACTCCCTCTCACAGAGAGGAGGCCTGTGTCCCAGCAGTGGGAACATTGTAGGCTGATTATGCAAGATCCGACGTTTACAATCACACACCTTATGAGTCAGAGAGTAAGTAAGTAAGTTGTTCAAAACCGGAACAGAACCAGTATTTCACTAAAGCCTTGTTTATGTCCAATTATGTAAATAGCGCAATCTCACTGGGATTTTACAGTATCATGCAATACGAAAGTTTTTTTGAACACGGAATAGGGGAAATCCAATAAGAATGTGTATATATGTGTTAATTAATATATTCTACAAATGCATCAAGGTGTTGATTTTTAAAATAACAGACTGGACAGTCCTACTTAACTAGACAGCAGACAAATTTAATTAATTTGCTTTTCTAAAAGCATTGTCCTGTAATTTAACAAACTATCAAATATAAAGTTAAAAAAATATAAAAGTTTCCCGGGGTGATCAAGAATTGAACATCATTAGGTACCGATCGATGCCAGAACAGCACACATTCCGGCTAAGTTACAGCAATTTCGGAAATTAAAGAATGATTATTTTGTATTTGAGCTTAGCTCCTAAATTCTTAAATTCTATTATGTTTATCGAAGGCTTTCCAGAATTTCATTAGTATCTAAAGTTTAAAACGTTGAAGATAGTAGACCAGCCACTAAAGAAGGATCAAGCAGGTACATCAATTTTTCTTCCCTTCGGTTACATAGTACTATTTCCAATTTTTGGTAGACTTCGAGCACAGTTTTGATGGTGATACTCGTAGGTCCAGCAGGTGAACCAACGGCTGGTTTCGTCAGAATGGAGCCATTTTTATTTGGCGTCCAGACCAATTGCCACTATTGCTAGTAGGTACTTGGAAAAAAACTACTGCCTGATTAATGCGCAGCATGATTTCTTGGTTATCGTGGACTCCAACTCCAAAGAGATCCTGCTTACTGACAGTATTGTATCCGGCAGCTATAAGTATGATAATAACTAGAGAATAGAATGCAGAGACATTCCTATCTTCACGAACAGTTATGTAGATAAATATTGCCGGTATTCCCCCAACGCAGGTATTTCCGGAGCTCGAGCGATAGAATACACTAACACTTGAGAGGCAGATCTTACGTAATCAAATCACACGATGTAGATTGTAGCTATTTCATAATTAGATTACGGACACTGGACTTTCCTATACAAACTCCATCTACAACAATAAACTTTATAGTTCCCAACTTTAACCAATATTAGGTCCCCTTAGTGCAAGAGACTTTGGGAGCGGTGAATGCTTATGCGAATCCCACACCCCCGGCCATAGGTAGAGGTGGAACACCGCGGTGGGTTTAACCGGTAAGAGTCCGGCATGTCCCTCTGTCACCCCCACGATAGCGAAAAAAATATGTAAGATACTTTGACCTACAATTGTAATTATCTAATTGAATTGCAGAATATATTTTTATGTTTGATTGTTCTATAGACAGTGCATTTTAGGCGTCATGGCTTTTCGTGCGAGATCATTGACATACAATGCCGCAAGTCAATGGCACAATGAATAATTTACCTACTTATCGACAAGGACACGCCATGCGCCATGCAGGGAATTCCAAAACATGAATATGGTAGGCCCGTGCCGCGTGGTCGACGACATCGACACCACAGCGAACAAATGTTGTGGAGAACGTACTCAATTCACTTTCACGATAATATTTAATCGACAAATACCAAACATCTTTTTCCTTATAGCAATACAAGCTGATCGCACAGCATTGCTTGCGAGAAAGTTTTTAATTTTTGTGATCATAACAGTGTGCAGCTCTTTATACCATATGTGTAAGTGTATACATATAGGTAGGTATAGGCACCTATTGGCGGGCTATCAAGGTAGTCTCTCAAATAGTTCGTGTTAATCATCCGCCACATTACAATTTGAAGTTGACGCACTAAATTGCACGAGTGAAAAGCGTAAATGTTAAGCGTTTAGTAGATAACAATAACGGAACCAAATATCAAAACAGCATATCATATATATTATGCTTTTCTTTCTCTATTATATTCTTATTATATATTACTAAGTATATTAATTTGTATCCAGTATTGTGGATTATAATTGGTATAAGTAAGCGATAGTCAAATGATCATATTTGACAGCATTTGTATATACTTTTCTAGCATATTTAAATGCTGGAAATAGAAATAGATTCTGAGTCACAGTTCTGCTAACTTAATTATTGATGTATTAAATTAGAATTTATAGGGAAAAAAATGGAAGGAACTCCCCTAGCTCGTCCCGCGTCACATCGGACAATCGATGACGGCGAGTGAGACGCAAACGGAACTCAGCAAACCGGTTTGGATTTACTCGTACTACACATTAGCATTCAATGCGAACGGTCTATGACTCAGATACACACACCACACGAACTCATAGCGAAGTTGTATCACTTGAACATTTTACAAATAAGAACTTATCAATACCTAACTCCTAAAGTAGGTAGTTTGTTTGGCAACAAGTTAAGGTGCAGATTTAAAAACTAATTTTATTCAGAAAAAGGGTTTCCTTAGCAAACACAGTACATAAACTAAAAGAGAAAGTTACTTTCGTTCATAAATCTTGTGATTGTGAAGCCAACATTGTAATGTCGGCACTGTTGGCAGGTATCCAGAAAGAAAACAATTGCTAAAAGGTTCCGCTACGCGCCGCACCCTCATTATAAAATAATAAAATAATAGTTGAAAGTTACACGCCCATAAAACAATAGTCCGTATCAACGAGCCGGTCGGACGGCGGACCCGTCCGTGACTATGTCTGCAGTTTACACGTTTACAGTTCTAAATTTAACAATGGCTAATTTTGTTGCATTTTATTACTTTGAAATAGGATCAGCACCCATTAGGGCACTTTTTGCCACGCCTTTTATTAGGGTGTCGTCCGAAGGCCGCGCGGTGAAAGACAAAGCGGTGACCGGAATTGCTCGCATAAACAACGTCTGACGGCTTCTTTGCCGGTTTACGACCGTGCACGGCCGCTGGTTTGCAGCAGGCGGCCCGCTCTAATGAAACGGCCATAATCTTTGAATTTGCACACGCATGCCTCGTAAAATTAATGCTTGAAATACTAAATTAGATGGATGTATGGACAAGTTCCAATTAGATCATTTTATTAGGGTAATTTCGTTACCCCGGCCGGATGATGAGTTTCATGGACAATAAGGTATTCAGTAGCATCTTTACCTCAGGCCCATCTTAAATACTTTTAGACTAAGCTGGTTAATGACGTTGACGAAAATTCAAACAGTCGACCGTAAGATTTCTTAAATTCCTTACAATTTAAGTAAGTATTAGTTATTAGGTACTTAATACGTACCTACCTAAAAACCTCTTATCGATTGGTTGAAGAATGTAGATCATCGTTTACTGTGAGCGTACATACAGGGTGGCCAAAAAGTCAATTGTAAAAGAACTCGGTAATTTTATTTAAAGAAAAAAAAATATTCATAACTTTTAGGGCAATGGCCATGCTGTAGAAAGATTTTTTGTTGGAAATGACCTCCTTTATCTCGCTATTTCCTTTGATCCACGACTGTATGGTCAACCTGTAGATATATGGAAACAGCACATGCAACACTGAAATAGACGATATTATTATTAGACAATATTATTGAGAGAAGAAAAAAAAACTAGTTTTGAAGTATACGAATCGTACGAGTAGAAAGTAGGTATCGTATTATAAATACCTACATACGATACCTTCTCTCAACTCTCACTAATGAAAGATTCAATGATTAGGTGTTTTTTTTTTGTAATGCTCTGAGTTTTGGTTCGTTCTTAGGTATTTTTCATTGTCAGTAAGAAGGTCTCTTCGCAGAATATCATACACAACTGTCGGCGTCAAGCTGACAGAAGAACAACAGCATACAAAATGTTTCAAAACGAAATTATTAAAGAAATTAAGGAACAAAAAACGTTATTTGGAAGGGTGGCAATAAAATAAAAGATCGTAACAAATGACTCAACTGCCCGAACGCGCCTCACATTAAAATACATGTTAATGGGAACACGTTGTTGTAACCCTTTTCTTTATTGTGTACTTTTTGTTTTATTCAGGGGTCAATGCGTACTTTTTGCTCTGCATCTATGAAAAGGTTTATGAATCAATTAATTAAATGTCTCCACGGTCATTGTCACTGTGTAAATATGTAAATGAGTGACTAAGTAACAAAGCTGTGATTTATTGGTCATGGTCATAAAAAGCTTGTACTGGTAGCAGCCGAGGTGAGAAATACGGAACTTTTATTCAGTGCACTATAAGTTAAACAATGAACGACATGTTAACAATGACAAAACAGGATTATACTGGACTGGGCGCAACGAGGAATAGTCTGTAACGGTATACTGATAAAAATATTAGTCCATACAAAATGGGAATAATTCATATGTAGGAGCGTAACTTGAAAACCCCCCGAACTCCAGATTTTTTGGTTCTACTACGGTTGATAAGATGCTATCTAATCTAGTTTTATTACTTACCTATTAAGGTCATTCTTATTTTTTTAATAAGTTAGCATGTCATTCGTATGCCACATTATCTGAAATGGAATAAAAACAACACATATTTCTCTACAGGCGAATTTACGAGCAGGAACTTATCTAAAAGGATGTGGTTTATGTCGCGATATCACATTTAGCTACACTATAAAAGTGTAAATGTTATCTACTAGTATTAGTTACTATACATTGTTAGTAGATAACAAACAAACTTTGAAACTTTTACAGTTTAGCATGATTGAGTCCTTTCATAATAACCATGATTCTTACGATTTATACATTGGTGTCATGGCTGATTATACACCGACGCAAAGACAGCTATTAACTATGAAATTGGAAAGCTAAGCTAAGTGATCGTCATCAGCCAGTGTCCACCACCCTCCTCTTTTATCTAGAATACAGTTATCCAGTTATAAGGTTTGATTTGAAATATCTTTTAAAACGGTCCAGTGCACCGGGAATGTGCTACGGAATAAGAAAAAAACAATGTCTAAGATTTATTCTACTTCAGAAAGGACAAACAAAAAGTATTGCCTGAAAGAACAAAGTAACTGACTGGTACAAAGTGTGTTATAAAACAATATTTTCATTGTCACTCAACCGTACGCTTAACGCCAAGATGAGGCAAAACCTTGGACAGAAACAAAGCAAAACGTAAGATTGCAGACAACTAGAAGTAGTACCTATAAATGTAGAAAGCTAAAGGCCATGGAAAGGGCTGGCTACGTCTGGTATTGTCAAAATCACCACGCAATAACAGTGTATCTTTAAAAAAAAGTAGATAGCCTAGTCGTAGTGAATCTATCTGAACAGAATAAATAATATGGTTGTTGGTTAAAATTATGTGTGTAAATCGATTGTCATGATATCTGATGCGGATGAATGACGAAAATGTCGTGAAGAAAGTTTTGAGTATGAATGCGAGTGTCTATCTAGAGCGGCTATAAGAGTAGGGGAAGACCAACGACGGAGAAACAATGGATGGAGTGCGTGAAAGATGATAATTATGCGAATAGAAAGACGGAATACCGAGATGACGACTAATAGAGAAGTATGGAAGAAGAAGATATGTTGCGCCAACCCTAAATAGATTAGGATAAGGGCAAGAGAATGATGATGGTTAAAATTATAACAAAACCAAGGTTTGGTTACCAATGAAACTTTTTACAGTAATTAGTTAGATGTAAATCCAAGTTCATAGTTTTATTTTAGTTCATAAATCGTTATCAGGTTACCTATATGGACAGTAACGATATTAAAACTCGTGGGTGTGAGAATATTTTTGTGGGAACTACGTTATCAATTAAATATTTTTATTAAACAGTTTATAATAATTTGGTGCACTCAGATTTATGGAGTCACATGTCATCTTCAAAAAACATATTAACACATTGAATTGAATGCCGAAGTTAACCGTTAAGTTACTACTTTTTAATCTCGTGTTTTATTTGAGAATTGAGATGCCAAAGAGTATAAAAACGTCCTTTCAAGGAGCCATTATTACCATGCAGCTACGTAATATTGCGTAGTTGGCATGAAATGTGTTAAAACGTGGAAAATTGAATTTATGTTACCGAGTATACAACAATTTTGATGAAAAGGCACATTTAGAAAAGGCGTCATAAACTCATAATGTTTTAAAATAAAATAAAAATACTATGGTGACTAATTATTCGCAAACAAAAACAAAATATCTCCTAAGTACTTCTTCCCAGGTTTCCTGAACAGCCTATATTTTTATCGTTATAGACAATTCTTTAGTCTAGACTCCAGCTGTAGACGGCATGGTGCTGAAAATATGACGATAATTTTATTATAAAGCTGGCTATGATTTTCCTAATGGTACCTAATTTTTACCAAATCTTAAAAAAAAAAAAATCTAAAAATTTAAATCTTATTAATATGTGTAAACGATATATCCATGTACATGTGTTTTGGCATCCTAAAACAAAGATCACTATTACTACAAAAAAAACATAAAAGGGCCTAACATAGACCCTTGAGGCATTACGCTGTTTTTTCTACTAAAAGCCTCGATATAATAATGAAATACAAAAATCTGTATTGCACACCCTGATAAAATTCTTACTATGAATTTTATTGACACGTGGGAGGGTGTTTCTAGTTTCGTCAAAGCTCCGCTACCGCTTGCATAGAGATCAAACGTTGCGCGTTAGCCACGTGGCCATCCCTTTACAATAAAGAGATACGTGACGAATTCTAATATTTCTAGTATGATTATTAGAACAAATAAGCAAGTGTTGTTCTTTGATGTTGAGCACGAAGTACTTACATTTATTTTCGTATCGCTTTTGAGATCTAATGTTAAAATCTATCTACTTAGGTACTGACTTCGCAAATAATTTTACTGAGGTTTTCTAAATTAGTGAATCAGTTATGCAATTTTCAGTCCAAAGCTGAACTTTAAGCATGCAGCTAGCGTTACACAATTATCCAGATATGTGTGATATACCATGTATGCCTATGTAGGCTATAATCCCAGCTTGGTAACTGCGCCATTTTTAACCGACTTTAAAAAAGGAGGATCTTTATTCGACCCGTATGTATGTATGTATATGTATGTTTGTATGTCCGCGATTATCTCAAAAACTCCTGAACCAATTTTGATAATTCTTTCATTAGTGTAATCTACATACTTTCAGGAAGGTTTTAGTCTATAATAGGTACATTAGGTAATTTATCTTATGTACGAAGTTATATGCATAAATGTACTGCATCTCCGGCATTTCTACGTGAATTTTGATGATTCTTCGAGTCGTGTCTTCAAGTCTTCAATGCATCAGTGTTAATTGAAATTGTGTGGGGTAGGTAAGTACCTACATACAACTAAAAAGTGAAAAATTAAACTTTTTTACAAAAAAAAGAACCGACTTAAAAAAAAAATACTACAAAGTGAAAAATAACTTTAATTTCGGAAGTCGGTGTCAAAAAAACGAAAATGCGGAACCAACGACACCGACTTCCGAAATTAAAGTTATTTTTCACTTTTTCATATAATAAGTGCTTGGTCCTTATGATGCTTCTGACTTCAGTGTAGGTACCCTCTTGCACTGTCTTCTACTTACTCACGTCGCGCGTCGTGTTGTTTGAGGAGCATCTTTTAAGTAGCTACGAAATGCGACAACAAAAACAGTTCTTCAATAAAAGAAGTAGCAACAATTCCAACACTTAACGTATATTATCGAGCGCCGATCGTACTCGGACGCTTTCAATGGCACTCGATACATTTCACAAGACGCGCCGCCCTTTGTTACCAAACAGACACATTAAACGGTTCGCCGACTGCGATCATTGAGACGTTTCACTTCTGTCCAAATGTTTAGATCTATATCTGCTAATTGACACTATATTTTTCTAATCCACCACTACACCTGGGACAGTAGGAAACCATTGCAAAACAATATAATCGGATAAGTGCGGTGTCTTACGTTATTGAGTTACATTTTTTAATTGCTGCAGCTTATTTTTTTAAATACATCTTCAAACTAAAAGCTTTTGATGGTAACAAGATACCATACGCTACGATAAAACAAGAGTGAAGATCAATAGTTAAGGCGAAAACACCAGGGTACCCCGCGAAATTTTGCGACAGTAACAAATATGTATTTAATAAAGAATTATATAAATTAAAATAATCTGTCAAGTTAAAATTTTTATGTTTTACATTTAAAAGGCCGATTCTAACTTAGAGACCTTGATTGATGATTCTAATGATTGTAAATAATAATGACAAATGATTTTTAATTTCTGTAAGTACATACGTTTGTACAAACAGTTTTACACGTCAATCATATTTTAAAAATAAAAACTAGATGAGGTCGGCGTTTCCTATCCAACTACTTTGTGAAGAAAGGCCGAAACAAAATCAAAGAATCACAGTCTCTTTTAAAGTCCAGACATAATCTTGGTCAGATCATGTCATTGTGAAGACCATGTGGATAGGTAGGTATCTGAAATGGTCTTTTGAGTTATTATAATTCTGTAATTTCATAAGTAACAGACACTTGTAGGAATTCAGGGCCATGATCCTTGCTAATTCATTTATTGACACTGGCAGACAAAAAAAAATCGACGAATTTATTGGAAAAGATAAATCAGACTCAATTCATTTGAGTACCTACCTGTACCTACGAAAAACATAAGGTGAAAACAGACATGGATCTCATTCCAGTGAGGTCTGTAGGACAGAGGCAATTTAACTAGGTACCCTATTTGTTAGGTAGTTGAGTTACTGATAAAGATATGTTTAAGAATCCTCTTATTCCACATAATTTTCAAAAAGACATACCTACACAAAACAAACACTCAATTAGCAAAGTTCACACAAACTAAAGCAGCTTTCTATATTATAAAGTGCGAATAGGTACTCTCGTACCTGATTTCTAAAAGCTGCAGTTATATTCACGGACTTGGACGTCGAGTTCAGACGCCATATCAATAATAACAAGAACGTGTTAATAATAATTAGTAGGTACATACATACGAGACCCTTTTATTGAAATTTATGCCATGATGGAATACAATTAGGCTACTGGGCGTCCAATAAGTGCAGCTTTCATGCCTTACAAAAATATCACATTTCACGCGCTCTATCGCATCCTGGGATCCTACTCCCCTTTTATAAAACTGTATATAACGTACATTTATCTCGTTACAAAGGAACAAAGGATCTGATAAAACTACATAAAACACTTCAAACGTCGAAAGAGGATAATGCCCATCATTATAAATTCATGTGTTTTGTCGTTTACAGTATTTATTTTGAACAGCTTCGAGGGGGAAAACCCTCTTTTCGCTTGAAAGCTCCCGAAAGCGCGTAGAGAAGGCGTCGGGCGGTGCCGCAGGGCCCCGTCATTGGCCCACTGTTCCCCACCCGGCGGAGACTCCGCCCTGGTGGAAATGCTCCCTGAACCTTTGAGCGAGCGTTCATTCAGTAAGCGTTTGTCGCAGTGGCAGGTAGTCGTGCCGCCCGAATACTAGTATTGCGAACTAACACCCATTTGAATCATCGGCGTCGCTGAGTCAGTGTGGTGCGCGTGTTAACACTCGGGTGTGATGGTGAATAGTATTCTAGTGTATTCTTAATCTTCGTGTAATGCACGCCATGAGTGACCCAGCTGCTTTGGCAGGCATGTTGCCTTTCGATTCCATCGGACTGTATGAACAGCCAAAACCACGTTTTATCTTTAAAATGCCGCGGGTAGTTCCAGATCAGAAAGCCAAATTTGAATCAGACGATCTCTTCAAAAGACTAAGCAGAGAAAGTGAGGTATGTAATGTTCCTAAATTATTATATTCTATTTTAAACGTCAAATATAGCTAATTAAACGCATTATTGAAACCATTTTAATCGGAAGTTAACAGGAAAATTAATTAAAATATTAAGTCATCCGTTTGGAATTATTGTATTTGTTTCATTTGTATTGTTTTCCTTTTACAATATTGTATTCACATTTTATCACTTTATTGTATTCAAAGCTACAAAAGTACTTGATGGACCAGAGCATTCCGTAGACCGTACTTCACAATACGTACATGTACGTGTGTAGCTAATTGATGTTTCGATGACGTCAGGTGAGGTATACGGGCTACCGCGACCGGCCGCCGGAGGAGCGCCAGATGCGGTTCCAGAGCGGGTGTCGCGAGGGCCACACGGAGATCGCGTTCACCGCCACTGGCACCAACCTGCAGCTGGTTTTCGACCACTCGCCCTACAATAACCGAGGCTGCGACTTCCAGAAAGAGAGCGGCAAGGTAATTAACTACTGTATAATTTTTCTTTCAAAACAACTGTTATCGCTTCGGGACTACATCATACGTATGGCTCGAGTATAACTCATTATTAGTTCCTACTATGCTAATATAGCATGGAGCTGCCCGGCTGATTATGTTGTGGGTATCCTAAATGGGTCGCTAATTCATTTTCATAAAAATGTTGGTCGCATGAAGCCAGGCAGGGTTTTTTTCTACGGTTTTTCCAAACTAAACTATTTGCGCTGTAGCATGGTGCGGGTGACAGTTGCCCATATGACGTTGACATTTGTCAGTACCACATGACTAGGGATGTGAGGTTATGCAATTCATTTTTATCGCTAACGATACTCGCAGCGTGAATCTAGTTCTCTTTAATATTGTTATGAAAATTAGTGTATTATTCAGTTGTGCAGTGTAACTACGTGTGTGCTACGTGTATAAACTTGTCAATATAAATGTTTTATGGCTACATAATTATCTTTGTACTTATATAAAATAATCAAAATCGGGTTTATGTTTTTTTTTTCGTGACAACATTTTTGCTCTATGGTGCATCGGCACGGCGGCCATGTTGTTTACCCGTGCGATGCTGTGAGTGCGAGTACGAGTGCAAGCGCGTTATATTGTGACTTAATGTGACACGTATTACGATTTCATTGTTTGTTTTCATTTTTGTTACAATAAATTGTTATTTGTTATAAGTTTGTTGAGTTTGTTGTTATTACCATGCCTAAGCATACAAAAAAAACTGTTTTGGGTAGTCAGGCCAGGGAGCTTGTTGTTCGCCTCCGAGACTACTTTGAAAGAGAACAACAAAATAATGGACCGTTGTTACCATTGAATCATATTGTAGAACGAGTAGCCGAAGCTCTTGATATTGGCCGCAATACTGTTTCGCGTATAACACGTGAGAAAATTGGCCAAGATGGGATGTTTGAAAATAAATTATCGACACCCAACAAAAAGCGGACCAAGGTGAAGCCAATCACAGATTTGGATGATTTTGCTAAGGTTGCTATTAGAAATCATATTTATGATTATTATAGAAGAATGGAGCTACCCACGTTGCTCAAGCTTCTAAAATCATTAAAAGAAGCTGACTTGTTCAAAGGAGGTATTACTTCGCTACGGCAAGTTATAAAAGATATTGGCTTTGTTTACAAAAAAGTTAACAAAAGAATGATTATTATGGAGAGGACTGACATTGCCCTAGCAAGATGTAGATTTTTAAGGAAGGCCAAAAACATAAGTGATTGGAGCAAAGTTGTCTTTTTGGATGAAACGTGGCTAAACGCCAACCACACAGTGGGTAAAAGTTGGACCGACGATACGGCACAATCGTGTACCAAAGTGCCGGAAGGCAAAGGCGAACGCCTTATTATTTGTCACGCAGGTACAGCAAGTGGATTCGTCCCTGATTGTTTGCTGGCTTTTAAGTCAAAAAAAACTACGGAGTATCATGAGGAGATGAATTACGAAAAATTTAAAGATTGGTTCATAGGTCTACAGGTACAATTTAAAAGAGCCTATGACCATAATAATGGACAACGCACCCTACCATTCGGTGCAAGTTAATAAACCCCCAAACCAATCCAACCGCAAAAGCGAGTTGGTGAAGTGGCTGAGTGAAAACGGAGTTACAGCAGATATAAAAATGTTAAAGACGGAGCTTATTGCCTTAGTCCGACGCCATAAGCCACCAACTCCTACCTATGCTCTGGACGAGATGGCAAAAGAAAAAGGCCACCAGGTCCTTCGACTACCACCCTACCATTGCCAGTATAACGCTATTGAGCTGATTTGGGCCCAAATAAAAGGTATGCTTTTAATTTCAATTCCCATTTTGAAGCTTTATAAAAAAATCAGCTTTCCGATCGTAGCATGTACCTAGTTTAAAAACATTACCAGATACTAGATTAGGCTGATTGATGATTATTTGAATACTTTTTTTTATAAGTTCGTTTATTTTTAGGTTACGCCGCAAGAAATAATACTTCGCCGCCATTTACGGCAAATAAGATGTTGGCCCTATTACAAGAGGCCATCAACAATGTTCAACCTGAAGACTGGTCGAAAGGTCGTGAATAAAACAAAAAGGGACATTATGTCTGATTGGGATCGTGACATACATATTGACAACATAATTGAGTCATCGTTAATAATATCCGTCACAGATTCAGATGATGAATTGAGTGACAATTCAGATGTTCCTGACTCTGATATGGGTTTAGACGAATAACATGTATTTTTTTTTAGCAACCTTTTAAGCAACCTTACCCTATAAATGTTCTGTTGTATAATTAGACCTTTTAAAAATAAAAATTGACCTACGCACAATATACGTTTTTTATTATAAAAAATATCGACTATCCATCGTAGCAGTACATCCCATCACTAAATACGTCTATGGCGTTACGTTATACGCATAACACTTTGCTTAATTTTTCATTCAATTTGATTTTATTTCTTGATTAGAACATTCTGGTTGGGTTTAATTTAATTTACTACAGTTATTAATTATTTAATATATTACGAATGTGGTACAACTGAAATACTAAGTCATAAATTGTAAATCGCGGCAACTTTCAAGAGTGAAACGAAATGTTACTGAAACTGTCACCCGCACCATGCTACAGCGCAAATAGTGTAGGCGAGATATTTATGCTCGTCGAAGCGCGTAGCACCAAGCCACATTTTGTAGTGAAAGGTAACCTACCTATGCCTAGAAATGAACAAAGAATCGACCTTAATCGTTATACGTCATTATGAACAGGTAATTTAAGTTCGTAATAAATACCAACATTAGTTTAATTAAGATATCAACCAATATTGAATTTAACAACCTGCATTTTATCTAGGGAACGTAAAAATGAATTCGGCCATAAAAGCTATTTCTGTAACATTTTTACATAGGTTCATAGGTATGTACGTTGCGCGGGGTCCTACAATTTCACGAATCGCTGATCGTAAGGCCCATAGATATACATATCTATGGTAAGGCCAGAAGAACCTCGAATATCGAACGAAAGGTAAATTCAAGAATATTAAGTAGGTGTTCTGTGATTATGGTGTAGTTCTCGAGGTAGCTGTAGGCATAGGTAGACGATTGTAATTACAAGAAGGCGTAAAGGATATTAATTATTTCTGATTCTAACAACACACATTGCCTATAAATTGGAGATAAGTAGGAACAGAGGAAAAATCTTAGAGGTAGCAAGTTATAGTAGGTAATTAGGTATCCTCTAGACATAATGTGGATATTTCTTGAAGAGAATCTCTGCGCTAACATGTTGTAGAAAATACTAGTGAAATATTAGGTCCTTACATATGAAATTGGCGTTTTTCGTACTGGCCACTTTAATCACGAATTTCTCCTCTTTGGTAAGGAATTCCAAATTCAAATTTGTACAGCTATTTACTCATGTATTTGTGCTTCGATGACCGTCATTCATTTGTTTTTTTTCTTCTGTTTTTTCTGTTTGCGTCACTCATTTTACAAAATGGAAAATTTAAAATATCGCATTATTTACGAGTACGAGTTCCGCCGTGGCACTAGTGCTGCGGAAACGACTCGAAGGGTGAATGATGTGTATGGCGGTCATGTTGCAAAAGAAAACACAGTTCGTTTTTGGTTCCAACGTTTTCGTTCTGGAAATTTCGACCTGCAGAACAAGCCCCGTGGACGGCCTGAGACCCAAGTTGATAATGGAGAATTGAAGGCTATTGTGGAAGCGGACCCATCGCAAACCACGTCCGAGTTAGCTGCAGGCTTCGATGTTAGTGATAAAACTGTTTTAATTCACTTGAAGCAAATTGGGAAGATTAAAAAGCTTGAAAGCACGACAACGCCAGACCACACACTGCGCAACAGACGGCTACCAAATTAGAAGAGCTTGAATTGGAAAGTCTTAGACATCCTCCGTACTCCCCGGACCTTGCTCCAACAGATTACCATTTTTTTCGCAATTTGGATAACTTTTTGCAAGGGAAAAAATTCAACTCCGATGGGGCAGTCCAAATCGCCTTCAAAGATTTTATTGATTCCCGTCCGACTGGTTTTTTTAGTAAAGGGATCAATGAACTACCTATAAGATGGCAAAAGTGCATTGAAAACAATGGTTCATACTTTGATTAATTAAATATATTATATTAAAAAATATTCGACTTTTTGTTCCTTCCATACAAAACGCCAATTTCATATGTAAGGACCTAATAGAATTCAAAAGGAAAAATAATGTTATTTGAGCTAAAAAATTACAATTATCAACAGATGTTCAAGACGTGTATATAAATTAACGCCCCCACCGACTAAAATGGTAACCCGAAATGTCTTACTTTACAGGGCAAATAAAAACCTGTTTTTTTTTTAATATTTCACGCATTAAAAAGAATTTGGTAATACCAAATGAAAGTTATTATTCGTTGTTCGTTATCATTCTCACACCAATCGTCTATCAGTACATTATTTTCTTTAGAAAAGTTATTGTTAGGGGTACGGCCACGGGTACGGTGGGTCTGCAGTGGTGGAAAATGTAGTGGACATTCAGTTAACATAACCTGCTTTTACCTTTTTATTCGTGGGACTTTTCTTACTGTATGATATTGTAACCTTAGATAGTTTGCACTCGTGTTCGCTGACGTTTTAACTTATGGGCAACAATAACAATATCTCGTTACTTTGCCTTTCAAAGCTAACAATGTATCAACATTATTTTCTTTTATATATTCGCTAATGAGTAATATAAATATAAGTTAAAATGCTAAGTAACCATATCCGTATTAAATAAGAATAGAATAGAATACTCTTTATTATGTACACCAAGCACTTTTAATAAGACATGTTTATACAAGACAGGGACAGATTCGTATTTGATTTTACGTTATATAAACACCTTTTTAATAGTAAAAGCACTTACTTTGATAAAAAATAATGTACGATGTATTGCGCTATTATAGATAATAGATATAGAGCTATTATAGGGTTGTTCGTGTACAAAAGAAATGTGTAGTAGCTTCCATCGCATAAATTTTTTTTTTGATATTATAATGACAAAAGGAATCTAGTAGACGTAACCAAGTCTGAAGATTACGGATATCATCATGTCATTTTACAGTAAAGTGACTTTACAATTATACTCGGTGGGGGCGTCGAAATACCTAGATTTTATGACATTTGGTGGTAATATGGATCCAAATAAGGAAACCCTCGGAAATCAACAAATATAAAGACTTGTGTAAATATGTCTACTGCTACCTGTCGTCGAGGAAACTACCCACTAAGCAAATCCATTCTTGATGACTTTTGGAGTAGCTTGATGAAATACAATGTGTTTCAGCGGGGTGTGACCAAACTTGGGGGTGTGGTACGGGCCATCAAATTGAACAACTTTTTCCCGGGGACCAACATCGTAATCTTGAAAAAGACATCAGTCGTCCCATACAAAACTTCAATACCTACTTGACCAAATGTATGTGACGAATGATTTTTTTTTCACGATTACGTTGTTGGTCCCCGGGTAAAAGTTGTTCAGTTTGATGGCCTGTACCACACCCCCAAGTTTGGTCACATCCCTCTGAAACACATTGTATAGGGAAATCAAAACCTTTATACCACGTAGACGAGGCACGCACAGTGATTCTCAAATACAACACAACAATAAAACTATGAATCATAGTTATTACGCCGACTGTTTAGTAGTACCAAAGTAGCAGTGGGTAATACTTGATAGCCTCATTTGTCAACAGTCGTCATTCTGTTCGGACGCGCGTCATCAACGATGGAGCTTCCGGCCCACATTTTCATAACGAAAATTAAGACATAAATAACTTTGAAGCCGCTAATGATAAAGCATAAAGGCATAACACCGCATATAACGCGTCGGTCACGCTCTGCCATAGCTTAATACACTCTCTGAGTGAATGACATCTTTCTACAGAGAATCATTCTGGCTCGACTAATGTAATGTGCATGATGATGGGACATGTGAACGAATTCATTTAGGAGCTAACATTATCATTACCGATTCCATTCAAAGAAGATAATATGGAAACTGCAGATACACACATCAAAAGTGTCTAGGGATCAAGCATTTTTATGCGGATTTCTTGAGATTGAGATGTGGCTTTGTAATAAATTTATGATTTTATAAATTTATATGGATCCTTTTTGGTGCATTTCATAATTTGAATCAGGAACTGTGAATCAAATTCGAGTAAAAGATGAAAATCAGCTGTCAATATTTTCCCTATAAAAACATACAACGCATTGAAGACATTATTAGTGCTACTGTTTCCCTACTACTGATTAAAACCAACGTTATTATGGAGCGGCGACGTCATTTAAGCAGGGAAGAAATGCTCAGAGCCGTGGGAATGATAGAAGCTGGTTCCCGGCAACGTACTGTGGCTTTAGCTCTGAATACAAGTCAGAGTGTTATCAGTCGACTTTGGACACGTTACCGAAGCACTGGTACCGTGGCTGAGCGCCATGGAGGACGGTATCGCTGCACCACACGGAGACAAGACCGATACATTCAAATCTTAACTCGAAGAGCTCCAACAATAACCGCCATGATGTTTAGCCGTGAGGCTTCATCACTCTTCAGGGAACTTAATTAGCGACCAAACAGTCAGAAACCGCTTGCATGAAGTGAACCTTCATTCCCGAAGACCGCTACGGGTACCACCTATAGCAATGCACAATCGTAGGATTCGATATCAATGGGCTCTTGAACACAGAAATTGGGCAGAAGAACAATGGCGTTTCGTGTGCTTTTCTGATGAGTCTCGTTTTGGTATGAGACCGGATACAAGACGTATACGACACTGGAGAACCCCTGGACGCCAACAGCGATTAAAATCCTGCCAGGAAATCCATCCTTATAGTGGTGGAACCATCATGGTATGGACGGGTATTTGGATCGGCGGAAGAACTGAGTTGATTTGGATCAGAGGCAACCTCAACGCTCAAATTTATGCTGAGACGATTGTATCAGACGTCATCGTTCCTCTACAAGTGCAAATCGGTCCCTTATTTCAGTTAATGCATGATAATGCACGACCGCACACCGCAAGAGTTGTAAGACAGACTCTCGCCGCAGCTAACATCAATGTCCTGCCCTGGCCTGCTCAGTCGCCAGACTTGAACCCGATTGAGCATGCATGGGATATGCTACAGAGAAGAGCTCTGCCGAATATGGAGGGTATCCAGTCGCAAGAAGACCTTTTTTTGTTGTTGCAACGAACATGGGCGGCCATTCCACAGCGTGATTTGGATGAACTCATTTTGAGTATGCCAAACCGATGTTCTTGTGTTGTTAGTGTTCGCGGTAGAAACACGGATTATTAATTGTTTAAGTTACCCAATAAAATTTTAAAGAAAACTGTTATTTCAGTCTTTTTTTCGAACTTTTGTGTTAGTGGTTCAAATGTCAAAAATCCCTTTATTAGGAAAATGGCAAATTTCTTTATTAATGCAAAGGTGACTTGGTTTATCGTTACTGTGACAAACGAAAACACTTTATTTGATGAATCCTTAAAGAAAATTTTAATTAATATCAATCAGGAGAAAAGTTATTGCAAAAATATATGTTGATCCCTAGACACTTTTGATGTGTGTATTTAGTACACTGAATCGTTGGGTTGGGTCATTCGCTGGACCAACTATTTCTGACAACCCGAGATCTTGACTGAACAGAAACGTAACAAAAAATTAGAACACTGATGCTGAGCTATAAGATTTTGAACTGGAATCTTCCCACGATCTCACATCCATCCATCCATACTTGTAATATTATAAATTCGAAAGTACCTAATTCTGTCTGTCGGTCAGTTAGGTACATTTTCACGCTTATTGCAGTTTGGCAAATAGCAGTAGCAGGGGACTTGGAAAAGGACTTTGGCTACTTTTCATTCTAAATATTTGTATTTAAAAAGTCTGGAATAGGTACAAAATACAAACTCAAAGCATTTATTTCATTTAAACCATTCATGTTTGAATTGTCAAAGGAGTCGGTTTATATTCAGAAAGATGAAGCTAGTTGCCCATTCCGAAGCGTAGTAGATTCCTAAGAAGAAGAACGGGCAAAAAACTCCATGGACACTCTTTTAAACCATATTGTTAATTTGTTACATCATTAATAATTTTGAATATATAATTATAATTATGTGGGAATTTGGAATATATATGGAATAAAAGGAAAATTATTTAATACAAGCGCTTCCATCGGCGAGACATTTTGAGTGAGCATGACTTAGGTACTCTCAGCCGTCAGGGCATATTAAAGTCTATGAAAGACATACTCAGCAAATGATAGCTTTATAATACATAGGTAGTACTCACACATGTGCTATGCAATCATATTATATTAAAATATATAAACATACAACGGAGATTGAATTTATACAATGCAAAGATATTCTTACAATCTCCAGCTCCAACAATATTCTCAAAAGGGTAGGTAATCAATTAGTTTATGCGCCCTTGTGGTTGTATAGTAGGTCCTGCATTGAGCCAAGCATTTTTGATACCGTTGCAATACAGTTGAAGGTCATTGGAATCTGAGGACTGTCACTAGACAGAAACCTATCTAACTAACAGACGCCAGTGTGTGAAAGTGGGTGAGAACACCAGCTATCAGAAAAATATGATCTTTGGAGTCCCACAGGGTAGGTAGTGTTCTCGGCCCGACCTTGTTCATCACCTACATAAATGATATACGTCGCATATTAAATCAAAATGCAGATATCATACGCTATTGCTATGCTCTGATAACACGGTTGCAATCTACCAGTCTGTACCTGAGCTAGTGATGATGCTGGTTCTGGCAACGGTTGTTGGCATTGGATTTATCTTGAAGCTTATAGATAGCTATTCTGAATTGGTGTGTAGAATAGGTATTCTGATATTGGTGTTTACTCACATCAATTCTTGAATTTCCTCATGGCTAGGTAGGATTAAGGATCTCAAATTATTGCAATTTTCATGATAAATTAATGTCACACTCAGTCTAGTTCAGTAACTTAATGTTTCGATTTGATCTGCACTATACAAACGCTTGGGAGGCTATTAGACTGTTATGAACTTTTCCCAATGAATGTAATAGTAGCGGCCACTGTAGTTCGCTGCCCCCTGATTGTGTGGTCCCATTTGATTCCACTTCCATTTACTGCTGCCACCCTTCCTTTTTAAATTTTGGTGGGTTCAATAGGCTACAAATTATGAATGTTTCATACTTCTTTTAAATGTTTAGCTTCATCTCCACATTTAGTCCATTATCATAATTGACCACCGTGTGGCCAGACTGCCATGCAGTTCTACAGGTAAAGTAGCTAACTGTACCCCAGCATCTCACAAGTAGATTTTCAATACTTGAACTTAGGACTTCACGTTGGGTATGTATATCGTTCCACTCTCAGCCTCCTTTCGGCTGTATTTTAGTAGAATTGAAGTACTAACATAGCTTATATAAGTTAAATTGTATATTAACACCCTCACTGAGAGGAGGCCTGTGTCCCAGCAGTGGGAACATTATAGGCTGATTATGTGTTATGTATGTATATTAACATCTAGAATATAAAGTATTTTGGAATTAGATTATAATTAACGGCATTGAGTATGGGTATTCCCAATCCGGCTGCGTTGGCTTCGGCCACATAACACACAGTCCAACTGTAGTCTTCCATGGAAGAGGGCTCCGTACTCATCTACGAAGACTAATTAGAGTTAGGTCCCAGACTGCTTAGATCTAAATCCATGGCTAACCTCACGTGATAGCTCTAGGAATGCAGGAGGGATGTGTTTTTAACACTGGACGTATAGATTGGTTTATATCTGATTTTATTTGATTTAACCTGAAATAAATGGATTATTATTATAGAACATTGACTAACCTCTTGTGAGTCTGTGTGGAGTTGATGGCACAGTTGAATGTTCTCATGGTTCACCTCGCGTGAGAACACTTAGAGACGGCCAAAGATCCTCAGAACACTGAACGTATATACCATCGGCTAGCATCGCGTGATAGCTCATGTGGTGTCGTTCTTATGTAAGTATACAGCACAGTTACGTTCTCGTGGTTGACCTCACAGTGAAAACTAGAGACTGCTGTGCGTATTACGGCATCCCCTGTCAGCCAAAGATCCTCCGAACACTGAACGTATATACCATCGGCTAGCATCGCGTGATAGCTCATGTGGTATCGTTCTTGTGTAAGTATACGGCACAGTTACGTTCTCATGGTTGACCTCACAGTGAAAACTCTAGAGACTGCTGTGCGTATATTACGGCATGATTTCAATTGCCGACAACTGAGTTTCGATGACGGCTCCGCTTTGCTTTTTCAAGCGATTTTTCTAGTTCTCGCAGGCGTACGGTCAGCTCCTACATTCCATCGTCTCGTTTTCTTCTGTTTTCCCATCTTGTTAAAACTTTTCTGAACTTTTATATACGAAAACGTGATCATTGCGCGGCACAAAAAAGTACAATGATTGACAGATGTCAGGAGACCGCGCCAACGACTGGACCACAGACAACATTTGTTTTTCTTTAGGATGAAAGAATTTGACTTTCATCTTTAAAAATATTGTGACGAGTGTGCGCACGAAGTAAGTGCGACTACCTACATAGTATACAATGAGGATGAGATTACGAAGCATAATTGACCACCGCGCTCTGTTATTAAATTTTAAATTCCTTACCAAACAAGCAAAAGTCAAAAAACTATTCACGATGAGATGGTGGCTGTTTACCAAAATTCTGCACCTTCGTTATCTACGGGTCAAAAGGGGTCAAGTGAATTTAAAAGGGGCAGAGAGAGAATTGAAGACGACACTCGCTCGGGCGGCCCGGTTACTGCCTCTGCGGAAGAAAACGTAAAAAAAATTGAGAAGCTTATACTGGAGGATGCCCGAATGAAGATCAAGTCTTTTTTATAGAATACATTGAACGCCCCTCGTAGTTGACCTGAGGTAGTTGGTAAATATGAACCTATGCTTCTGCTCAGGATTGACGATCAGAGAGCAGAAGATTGTATTTTGCCCTCTTCAATACTCTTCCCTGCGGTTACTTCCCATTCTGTAAACTGCACTCATTCTGTGGAGTAATTAAATAGTAGATACATCTTCACAAATATATCTCTCAATATAAATGAAGATGTGTAAAATGATGATGAAGTGTGTGAATAATTTATCAAATCTAAATGAATCAGTAAACTTTAAATGGTCACACATTATGATAGATATGGCTAGGGCTCTAGGGACTTCTGGAATTCTTGACTTAAAACTTGGAAGTTTGATTTGTTTGGAATAAATAAAGCTCACAAACCAGGTCAAAAACTTTGTGATTCAGAATAACATGTGACATGTTAGATTAATTGTGCATGAAGTGTTTTCATTGGCTAAAGGTGTTGGTAATTGATATTTTGGTTAAAAATACTACATTTTACTTCTAGCTTTGCCATAAGTATGTTTTATAAAACGACTACGTATATTATCACTATACTATCCCAGTCTCTTTCGAGAAGTAATGGAAATCGATTTAAAATCGTTAAAAAACACATCTACATATTACGTTTTACAAAGAAAAAAAAAATCAAATATGTTTTTTTAAAGAAAATTACTTGTTTCATTAATCGAAGTATTGGTCATTATCATTAGTGAAGATGTAGGTAGGTACTTTTGCCATTTTAGTAGAAGTTCCACAGATATAGATACACCTAGAGTTATCTAGGTGTATCTATATCTGTGGAACTTCTACTCTAATTTTTGGCACGCGAATTAGGTGCTCTTGCTAACGCAAGAGCACCTAATTCGCGTGCCAAAAATCGCACCAGTTTACGATCGAAAATCATAAGCCGCCACTTTCGCGCTCAGTCCTGCCACAGTATAATATACAGTAAAACATCTTCATACAAACGTGCCGCTCTCGGTTTGAATGTGTGCGTGCGCGCCGCGCGCCATGTCGGCACGCGATTTCACGCACACGCTAGCATAATATATGAGGGAATAAGGTGGCGGCAGTGCGGGCTGTGCAGCGCGACTGTGAGCACGCGCGTACGCTACATGACCGCTTGCGTTCGTCAACTCTCGCCGGCGGCGGCCACTTAAATTACGAGTATCATGACTTCAAAAAGGGGAAAAAAATATTGTAGTGTTTTCGGGTGCCTCAATAATGATTTCGCAAACCCGGACTTATCATTTTTCATAGTTTCTACTCAACCAGAAATGTAAGTACCTACTTATACTTAAATATTATTAGAAAATGTGGTATTGTATTGTTTATTTCACAGTTTATTTGCTTTATTAAGAGCGTAGCCGAGTCGCATTTTTCCATATAAATGTATTCCCAAATTTACTTTCTGAATACTATGTTTAGAGCTAAAGTTTATTTTAAGAAGTCTAGTTTTTAACCGACTTCTAAAAAAGGAGGAGGTTCTCAATTCGAATGTTTGTATTTTTTTTTTTTTTTATGTTTATTCCCGCATAACTCCGTTGCTTGCCAACCGATTTGAAAAATTCTTTTTTTGTTGGAAAGGGTATACCTACTTCCCAAATGGTCCCATGAAAATTTTATCGAAATCGGACAAGCGGTTTTTGAAAAATCAACAACAATCTAAAAATGTATCTACATTGTCTACATTAACGATCTTTTTGTTTACTTTTTTGTGGGGTAGGTACAACTAAAAATTGAAAAATAAAAACTTTTTTACAAAAAAAAAACAACCGACTTCAAAAAAAAACACTACAAAGTGATAAATAACTTTAATTTCGGAAGTCGGTGTCAAAAAACGAAAATGCGGAACCAACGACACCGACTTCCGAAATTAAAGTTATTTATCAATTTGTAGTGTTTTTTTTTTGAAGTCGGTTGTTTTTTTTTTTGTAAAAAAGTTTTTATATTATAAAACAGGATTGAGTACGAAACATCGTGTAGGTAAACGTATTTGTCGCGTATAGTTGTAATAAGGGCAATTTCACAATAATTAATATTGCAAATTAATTACTATTGAAATTATTATTTTTTCTATTGTCTGATGTGTTGTTCAATCCAAATATGGTGTCTTAATCATAATATTAACTTAACAAAATTACAGTAACATGTGACCGACTAACGCTTAGGGTTGCTTTACGTCGACGTTAATCAACGAGCGTGTAATTTAAGTGTAGAATCTAGATACACCCATTACAGGAATTACGGCAAAGATCAAAATTTACTCATGATCCCACCTGATGATTTTGTCGATAATGTAGAAAGGATGGAGCAGGTGTTTCGCAAAGCGCAAAGCTTTTTACAAAAACTTTACATAAGAATGAGAATTTACTTTACATTAACAAATAATAATAAAGCGTTCCGGACGTGCAGAAACAGGAGAAAAATTTTCTCGGTATCAAATTTGTAACTTAGTATAATAAATGTTATGTGAATAAAGGCTTTTTATTTTTACTAAATTTATAAATTGGTAAAATATTCAATCATAATATGCTTTTTATTTCATAAATTTAGATCAAGTGCTGCTTGTTCGAAAATATTAACTAAAAGTAAAAGTGACAACCCTGGGGATCAACGCAAGAGTAGGCTAATAACTCGGCGGGCGGCCTTAGATAACTTACTGTATATTATACTGTGGTCCTGCGTACTGTTGGCTGGGTGAGCGTGAGCGAGAGAGCGCGAGCTTGTGACGTCATCGTAGGTAGTCAAAAAGTGGCACGCTTAGTTTTCATACAGTTTGTGATACTTGCGTTATCTAGGTATATCTATATCTCTGAGAAGTTCTTTGATGGATTTGCTATAAAAATCCTGAGGACGGGAATCGATGAACTCTTTAGAGGCGTTTTTCATCGCCTCGTAGGATTTGACATTTTTCGCCTGTAAAAAATTATCCAAATTTCGAATAAAAATGAAAATTAGTTGGTGCAAGGTCTGGTGAGTATGGTGGGTGACGGAGAGTTCGTAACTCCTCTAGTATTTTGAGACGCAGCCTAATTGCGGAACGCCAAATCGTCAAATGATTCTGATCAGTTGGCTTCATTTCTATCACAATTGGCTTCATTTTACGATTTTCGAATTGCGAAACTCTAGTTTCTGCGCAGGGCCTTAACGTTCATAATTGGTTTCATAATAAACTAGAGTTTCGCAATTCGAAAATCGTAAAATGAAGCCAATTGTGAATAGAAATGAAGCCAACTGATCAGAATCATTTGACGATTTGGCGTTCCGCAATTAGGCTGCTGGTCTGATATGCGGTGCTTCGACGCGATTTTGTTGTTGTTGTTTTTCATTGAGTTCATACGGTACCCACTTCCCGAGCTTTTTTATCTTTCCAATTTGAACCAAATAAATCAATATCGATTTATCACTTACGTTTAAGGCTGCTGCAAGTTCCAAAACGTGGTTTGAGATGAATCAGCTTCCACTATGGCTTTGAATTCATCGTTATCGACTTTCGTTTCCGGTCGGCCACGGGGCTCATTATGGAGATAAAAAATTACAGAACGGGAGTATCAAACCTGCGTTCCAATGACTCCTATATAACCTCGTTCACATGCGGTACCATGTCCACACACGTCGTTAATATTGCGTGTTGTCTGTGCTGCGTTGGAGCCTCGACGGTACTCGTATTCGAAAATAGCGCGCAATTTAGATTTTTCCATGATTACAGACACAGCGATATTTAAAAAAATCGAACGACAGGAAAACAAATGAACAAATGATTTTGAAAAACAGAATGTCATGCTATATTATAATAACATTAATTTGCATTTGGAATTCTAATTAGACTGAAAGATATTCACAAACAGCCAGTATCAAAAATCGGTAATTTCTTAGGTAAGGACCTAATACATACATAATTATTTACAACAGAGCGCGTCGGTCTGCCAGTGAACATCTATCTTTCAGCACGTTCTTTGTATGTATAATGACTAAATCTGGTATATTATAGAGGAGCACATTTGGTACCCGATTTATTGAATGTAGCCCCCTACAGTGGAGCCCGCCTGCTGCGCCGCTGTATGAATACTTATATTTATTTACACTTGGTTCATTTAACAAAGCGCTCGAGTGTGCACGAGCCCTCGTCTTGTAACGATGTTTTATTATAGCGCACTTCAAACTACTCGTAGATTTCGTATTTAATGTAATAGATATAAAATGATTGATAAATCTCAATTCCAGTTGTAGATATTTTGACATTGTAAACTTTATATTAAATTAAAACGCATCTAGTTAGTGACACTCATATTTGCAATTCAATCAGACCAAAAAATTTTAGTAAAGTATAAGTAGCAACTGGTATCAACAATAATTACGTTAATAATTAAAATGATATAAGTATTATGTAGGTAACACTAACAAGGCTGCTGTTCTATTTTACGAATACTTTGGATTAGTCTCCCAGGGGATAATCTGGCTATCACGCCACCCTCTTCTAATAAACCCCATGCACTTGACTCTAGGGGGACGCCTTTAGGAAAAAAATGGCATCAACGTTTTTCTCCCTCGGGAAAGGGAGAAAAGCATTTTCCCAGAAATCGATAGTGGAAAAGCGTCATGATTGGTGGGCGTCCCGACGCCGCGCCCGCCTCGCCAACATGGCCGCCGCGCAACGTCACTGCGCCCCTTCTCATTATCCCGACGCAACGACCGTCCCGACGTGATCCCGACTTATCTCGATATTAATCAATAGTGAAAAGATAATTGCAAGTTTTTTAAAAGTTTCGTCAAAAATACCACTGAACGTATTATTTTATACCAAAATTACATATCTGCATGTAACAACGGATAATTTTAATTATAAACATACGGCAGACGTCGGTTTTCAGTATTATAAGTTTAAAGGAACCTAAAGAGAACTTGTTATTAGTTAAATTGCACCCTGGTCGAATGTGTGGCACAATTAAAGGTTTGTTGGAAGCGGATGCGGCAGCCGGAACAAAGGCAGCACGCGATCTGGCTCCACACGTCTGCCTTCTGTCGTGTTGTCCTTCTGCTTTGTTACCAAAACTTGCAATTACCTGCCTTATTGTTTAAAACGAATTTAAAAATATAAGTAACACAAATTTATTTTTACATGATGTGGTTCTACAGATATCTAGCTTAAATAATGAGTTGTCAACAAAATGTAAATCTCTCAACCCAATTCCTTAGATTTGTTAAAGCGTGGTCCAAGAATGGACACATCTACCTGTCCATTTTTTTAAGGATCATTTCCGAGCCATATGTGACTGATAAAAGCATTTCAACTTTTGCCACCAACAGTGTGGCAGTTTTTGTTTATATTTTTTGTGCAACATTTTGAAAGTAGCTTTTTGTCAACAGGCCCACATCGTATCTCGATTTATAATGAACGGCGTGTGCGTGAGGTGGCGGGGCTGGATTGACTTAGAGCGGCTCGATGGCGTCGGCTGTTTGGAACTGGACGAGGAGCGAGCAGCTATCGAGGACGCGGCGCTGCGCGACCAGATCGAGCGGTACAACCAGCGCCTGCGCGACTTCGAGGACAAGCAGCGCGCGTACCGCGAGCACGGCGAGGAGCTGCGCGCGCACGCGCACGTGCACCAGCGCTGCCACCAGCCGCGTCAGGCTCCGCACCCCGCGCACCCGCACCCGCCGCACCCAGGTCACATTAAACCGCACTCGCAGGGCGCGCTCATCTCATAGATACACACAATTACTACTGCATCACCATTCATGAGTGAGAGGAACTATAAAGACCTAGAGACGTATGCAAAATGTTTCGTATTCCGGAATTAATAACCGATACGGTTTTAGAACGAAGAGTTTGCGTTACAAAAACGATACGTTTCATCTTTCATACGTCCAGAGAGGTGCTACGTTTTTGGAAATGGTTGATGAGCTAAATAGTGAAAGTTATGTGGTTTTCGATAAGTGATCGTCAGTATTAAAAGGCTACAATCAGCCATAGTGGGTAGTATTTGATAGAAAGCCCTAAAACTTTTTGATTTACCCAACTACCAGATTCACTTCTAAAACCTATGAAATTATCAACTTGTTTAAAAGTTTTTGTAGGCACATTTAAAGAAGTGTTACTTACATCTTTATCAACTACCTCTAGAAACGCAAAGACGATGTTATCTAAAATCAAATTGAAAGTACATTTGGGTTGTGTGAAAGCACTTTATAGGTACATACTTACATGTTTTAACATAACAATTTCAGTTAAATTTTGTTTAAATAAAACATCATACAGTAGAGTTGAAACGAAGGAACCATATATAATATTATCATCTTATTTCAAAGAATGGCTTTTACCAAGCATTTATTACTTTAGTCGTTTTAAATTGTCGTCGTTACTCGTCGTGATTAAAAACATCGGCGATATATGCAATGTTAGTTGTAAGTAAATGTAGATATTTCTATTATCATGTAAAACTGATTTTGTTTTGCATAAAACAACAACCTTTCAAAAATCATCTGAAACAAAGAAAGGCTTCTTTACCTACAATTATTGGATATACGAATTGAAAAAAAAAAAAAGGCAAATGCTCCTTCAGGCACATCTGACTAGACGATCTTGATCAGTTCTTTTCCAGTTATAGAATTATCTTTGGATAGTTATGAAACACTCAATACGTCATTAATATTAGCTACTTAGCAAATAGTCGATTCAAATAACTTACGATTAAATACTGTATACTTGTCTACTAATACTTACTTTTGTTTCAACATATATAATTAGGCTCCATTATACAACCAGCCCAAAATGCTAACTTAAACTTATTAATATAGGTCAGTAGTAGTTTATACCGTAAAGGCTCCTGCAGACAGGCGCGACGCGCTTCTAGTAGGATAATAGTTCTACCAGAATCGTGTCTAACCGTCGCGTTGCACCAGTCTGCGGGCGCCTCAAAACATACCTAAGAACAAGTTGTACCTACGCATAGAATAGCAATTTTAAACATATTAAAATTCTGTAATAATTCATATACTGATGGATCCAGTCGTTAGGAATTGATATTTTTCTCATTACTTGTAATTATTATTAATTAACGTTCTTGTTCAGTTTGTGGTACATGTTATTTATTTTTAAGTTGATTTTATATGCAACGATATATAAAGTACCTATTGTGATAATAAATGTAAATAAATCTTTACTGAATTTTAAACATGGGTACGATATTTTTTTACTATTCCCTTACTGTCTACACAGATATTTAGGTGCCTCGTGTGTCGGCGACGGACCTGTCAAAGGCATATGTATGACCAAATTTATCAAATAATTTTATTAAATTATCCTCCGCGGGACTGTTGAACGCCGTGTCTGTCAACAATCTTTCATAGCGATTTATATAACACTGATGACCGTGTCTACACACGGCCAATAAACAGTAGATCAGATATATCTACGACGATAAAAACAAGAGGCATATTCCTTTTTACCGTTTTGGTACGGGACCCCATAAATATTTATCATAGATTGCAGGCAGCAGAAGATTAATTCCCGTATCTAAAAACGTTCAAAACCTAGCCGCAATCCCATCTCAGCGACAATCAATTTCAAAAATGTAGGGAATGGGCTGTGTGGGCTCCTTTTGACGTACAAAAAGTGCCGATAAGCCTAATTTAAAAATAGGATTTTTGATTTTGTCTTTTGAACTTCTACGGAAAACGTAGCAGCTACATCTCCGCTACGGAAACGCTACGCTGGTGCTACGCCTAGGCTAGCTGTGTAGCGTTTCTACAGGGTGTTACGGAAAGGGTATATCAATACAAACGGATTGAAGAGTGTATCTGGTCTAGAATCTCTGTACAAAATTTCAGCTCAAAAGCATTAACTTTGAAAATGCTTAATATTTTTTTATTTCGACATCACGGCGCTGCACTGGCGCGCGGCGGCGTGATGTGCGTGTACTAGGCGCACAGACACACTACAGATAATGGATAATGACCCTCGTAGTGCGGTGACACGTTTGTTAAGATTTCAATTTAATAAACTATCGAAATAAAAAAATATTAGCATTTTCAAAGTTACTGCTTTTGAGCTGAAATTTTGTACAGAGATTCTAGACCAGATACACTCTTCAACCCGTTTGTATTGATATACCCTTTCCGTAACACCCTGTATAGCATAGGTGTAGCAGATGCGTAGCGTTTCCGTAGCGACCGACGTAGCAGCTTCGCAGCTTTCCGTAGCGGGGACGTAGCAGTGGCGTAGCGATTCATTAGCGTTGGCGTAACAGCTCCGTAACGTGTCCGTAGCGAGGGCGGGGTGTCTCTAGGAGTTTATAATGCAGCTGTGATATGGAATGACATTCATAGATCCACGTTTTCCACCGAGCAACCGACCGACGCGACGGCGTATTTCATTTTCGAAGAAAGGAAAGGAAAGTTATACAAGGAAAGTTTGAACTCTCCTTGTATGTATATTCATAAGTAGTTTCGTAATGTCACTCTACGTTACTCAATATTTCCGTCTAAGCGTTGCAATTAAATATCATTTTATTATAATGATCAAGTAACTACCTGTTGCGAGCACTACGACGGTTACGATATCATTTTATTATAACGTGAGGGTGGCGATCCCTCGAAAGTTACACGCTAGTGAAATTGGACATAATTTGTCGTCGGTGGCATGTTTCGAACAAATGCCAGTCGGTCGGCTGTCCTGCCTGACGCACGGCGCCGCCGGGACACCGTGCGAGGCGAGCGCACACGCGCGGCGCACCTGCGCCCACGCCGCCCTCTCCCCGCCCTTGCTCATTATACGCAATTTACCTGACTAAGGAAATGTTCATAATATTCATGCTCGTTAAACACAACACACATTGAACGGTGTTTTAAACGTTATTGTTACATTTAATGGTTGTGTTTGATACTCATTTGAAATCCATATATCTTGCGCACAACTTTGCATTGTTTACTTTTAAAATCCTGAAAAACGAATCAGATCTAGTACCTATTGATTGTATCTGAATATTTTCGTGGTTTAACACTTATTACTAGTTAGTTAATAAGTACTACGTAGGGAAAATTGTACAAAGTTAAAGCAATGACTTGGCCGAACATACATATAAGTAGGTAGATAGGTTCTCATGAAGCAAGGTGCGGAGCAGATAGATGTAACCGTAGCGAAGAAATGTGCGTAAGATTTAAAATTGATCTAAGCTAGCTAGTTCTGTTTCGAATATTAAACATCGCCACATACCTAAGTAGGTATCAGCAGGTAAGCTGTAGGTATGTAAGTATTTTATTTCTACCAAAATTCATTTAGGTATTTCAGTCAGAATTCATCTCGATGAAGCATGTCTCGAAGACGTACTATGTAAGTTAAATCTAAGTAGGTAAATATAGCTGTGTGTTCATCAAGGCTTATTCAGAAAGCATGGATGAAAGATATAGACCAGATAGCGACATTAAAAGGCTCTAAAGAACGAAGAACATGATACAGACTGCGTGGATGAGGGTAGATTTTCGAAAATATTATAAGAACTAACCTAATGCCACTGCATGTCTCTATAGAAATCATGATGACGTTGTAAGATATTGCAGAATTATATAACGCGGAACTGAGCATTATCCGGACGACATGGACACCATTGATGTTATCGCAGGGTTTTATTGTGACGTACGGCACCTTGAACGTCAAAATTGAGCAGGTACCACCTTTATTGGACATGATCTCTGATCGATGCCACAAAAAACTTGGTATGTTACAAAGCATAAATCGGAGAACGCTATCCAGAGGCGGCTCACAATGAACCCGTGATTTATCGGAGCATTCTTTTTGCGCAAAAAGCTCAGGTCAGTGTCGGAGCGAAGCACCAAAAGGGCATTTCGTGTAATCCGCGCGCAGACCGTGGGAACGACCACGCATCGGCTTATGAGGCTGTTTGATTATGATACTATCTACTTATTTCATACCGAATATTCATGGCATGGTAATGATAATACACTTTGCGGTCAAATGGTCAACTTTTGGTACACTTAGGTATATCATTTTTAGGTTTGATTTTACTTGCATAACGTCACAATACTTACCTAATCATATCTGTACTTACTAACGTAACCCATTTTCAGTGTTTGCATATATTTACTTATTAAATTAATTGTATTTCATGGTGTATCCTACTATTCTTTTTATAATAATATAGGAAGGTAAATGCTTCATCTGGAATTCGTAAATGCATAATGTATACCTAGGTACACATTATGCATTTTATATCCTTGCTTACTTTTTTGTAAAATAAAATATGTAAGTAGACGTAATAAGTAGAAACAGTAAATTTATTCAGAATTGAAATTAAATTTGCATAAATAACAACTGATAGATATTTTTTTTTAAGTAATATCCCCTAAGTAAAACTAAAATATGAATCGAAAAATTCATCCGCATTACTGTCGAGTGGTAATATACCCAATTAGACTGGCGGTATTGCCACGTTGTATGGCAATGCGTCTGGCAAAAGGTAAAAGCCACTCCTTGAGTCACGGGTAGTGGCAACCAGCCGTTTGGAGATGTACTAAGTAGGTATGTTTATTAGATGATTGGATGGAAAACATGCCGAGCGGCGGCTCACCGGATGGTAAATAGTCACCGTTTTATAATACAACGTTAATTGTGACCCGCTTATAAGAGAAGTTGAGATAACTTGAAAGTTGTTTGAATGTGATACCCATCTTAACTGAACTTAAAAGGCTTCCCTAAGACACGTGAGTCGACCAGTCTCGTCTCACACTTGAGTGGCGCGAGTGCACACGTATGTGTCAGGCTTCCCGAGGCTGACCCAACGACTACACTCCTGGCAGGAGCAAACCTCTATTAATTATCGTGGGTAGACGAGGTACAAACTTAAAACGGCGAAATTAAAAGGTTTGAAAAATACACAACGGATGAAATAAAAATACTTTAGTTACGTACTTATAATAAATAATCTAATCAAAAGATCGATGAAAATCTGTAAGTATGACATATTTTTTCAGAATGCTACGAAACTATATTTTAACGGGTGTTGTCAGATAAACACATTATTTACGTAACTCAACATTTTAATTATGTGAAGTTGTAAAACAGATAAAGCTGTTTATTTATATAACGTCTTTAAATGACGGAGCTGCAGAGCAGATACATCAAATGTTAGCGTTTTATAGCCGACATCGCGCCAGCGAGCGCCGGCCAGCGCGCAGCGGCACTTTGAAACCGAGTACCGCCATCTCATCCATATGTTTCCTCGAATTAACGTCTGTTTTCTACGAAGAAAACGGCTGTCATAAAGCTCGTTATAGATTTTACGCGGGTACCTACGTTAAAAATTATTAACTGTTCGTTTGTAATAAAAAAAAGAATAAAGATTTTACCCGTAAAACTCGTCTTGCAGGGTTTGAATCGAATTGTAAGATCTTACAATTATTATAGAATTTAGCAATAATTCAAAGTAGGACTGCTCTCGCAAGCTAATTTGGTGCTGGAATTAGGAGTTTTTTTCATTAGAAATGTATTTGAATTTTAGCCGTACCTAATATTAAATAGGGCTGGACTTTGATTTCATACCGGAATGGTTTAAAATAAATATGGCAAATTATATACAACCTACTTAACAATTTCATTGTTAATCAAAAATCTATAAAATGTAATTAATGCAGGTACATACCTATTTCAATAGAGCGTAGGTTAGCAACAATAATCCTGCGCCACGTGCAGGATAATCCCGGCTAATTGAGGGCGCGCGGCGCTGATCCCTAGATCATCAGGTGCTCATCCTCGCGCGCGGCGGTGAACGCTCTCGAGCACTCAACCGTTATTGATTAGATATGTCAAACGGCAAACTAAAGGAAATGGCTTATTTTTGTCGATAAAATATTTTGATGCAAGTGTGGAAAACTTGCCATTGCACTCAAGACGGGATTGCAGTGGAGTCGAAGGTGCAATGACAAATGCACAACAGTATCAAACCACGTTTTTGAACATAATTAAATACGAAGAAATAAATAATAAACAAAACTTTTTTAATTTTTAATTTAAAGGAACAGCAAACAGTTCAGTAGGTAGATACATTAAAAGAACTTACAACTAATTCAACAAAAAATGAAAAAAAAAAATGTTGATGCCATCACCATTTTTTACAGATAGGTACACTCCCACAGCAGGCTTGTACTTCTTTGCCAGTTCATTGAAGTCAGCCAAAATATTAAAGTTTTATCTAATAAAAATGACTCCGCTTTGCTGTTCTTCCAGTGGATGAAATCTTCAAAGGTTGCCTACTAAGTATTTTTCCTTCGATTTTGATAGTAGGTAGGTAACAGGCTATCGCTTGCATTTTATACGTCAGTAGGTGAGTAGGTATAACCGACGAATCCGGCGGCGGTGGCATAGAATCTACAAAAAAATGCTCTTGTTCATAATTTGATGACGTATGATATTAATAGCGACTGGAACAAGTGAATGTTTGAGATCTGGGTGTGATCGTAGACAGCAAGCTAAAATTTTCTCACACATTGATAAAGCAGTGACAATAGCCCACCCAAATGCTTGGATTTTTGAAGCGCAACTCCGGAGGGTTTATACACCTCTACAATACCGAAAAAATCTTGAGTAAGTAGATATGCAATCAGTGTATGAAATCCTTTTTATGCAGTCTACTCGCAATGTGTGGAAAGCATAAACCGAGCTTTCACGAGACATTTTGCTTTCCGCAAAGGAATGACAGCATCTGATACAATCGTTTCAGCGTAAATCTAACATAAAAACTGAAATTGTTAATAAAATTTTAATTTAATTGTTAATTAAACATTGAAATTGCCTCTGATCCAAATCAGTTCGGTTCTTCCGCCGATCCAAATACCCGCCCATATCATGATTGTTCCACCACTGTATGCATGGACTTCAAGACGTGATTTTAAATGTTCTTGGCATCCTGGGGTCCTCCATTACCTACCGTGTACCTACGTCTAGTAACTGGCCTCATAACAAAGCAAGTCGTCAGAAAAACACACAAAACGCCACTATTCGTCGGCCCAATTATTGCTGTGTTCACGAGCCCATTGTAAACAGGCTCTGCGATTGCGAGGCTCTTGATGGTACACGTAGCGGCCTTCGAGCGGCTTCGGGAACGGAGATTGAGTTCATGCAAACGATTTCTTATGGTATAATGGTTTGATTGCTTATTAACATCCCTGAAGAGCTATGAAGCATCATCGCAGTCATTGTACGATTTCGTCGAGCAGTCTGCAGTAATTTGTATATCTTATCTGCGTGTGGTGATACAAGATCGTCCTCCATGTCACTCTCCCACGCTGCCAGTGATGAGGTAACCTGTCCAAACTCGACTTATGACTCTGCGCAGTGCCCAGAGCCATTGCCACAGCACGTTGCCGAGAACCGGGTTCCAAAGTTCCCACGGCTCTGATCATTTCTTCTCGGCTGAAATGATGTCTTCTCTCCATAATAACGTTTTTTTGTATTGAATCCACTCAGGAGTATGGCATAAATTTTACATACAACATTTTAGACATAAATAAATCGCACCACTTAAATAAGAATCAACACTTTCCATTCGTTTGCTGTAAGTTATATCGCTAACAAGAATCAAATTCTGGGAAGTAATGTACGTTACTTCCCAGAATTTGATTCTTGTTACTTGTTAGCGTCACTATCGGATAGTGTTTTTTTTTTTTTTTTTCAAAATCAACAGGTTTGATTCCTGGCAAGGATTTTTTTTCAATAATCGTATTCGTATGACAGTTTTCATCAAAATCGGCCCGACACTCTTTTGAGTATTTTTCGTACTTTTCGATTTGGCATCCGCGGACACTAGAAAATTTGAAATGGTAATAATAATACATTTATTCTTATTTGGCTTACATTGCTTACAGTACCGGCGGCAGCACGCACACTGTATTATTACACCATTCGATATTGTCCCTAATAAGGATCAAATTCTGGGAAGTAATGACATACGGCAAACTAAAGGAAAGAGCTCATTTTTAACAAAATAGTTTTTTTTATTTTTCTTATGTTACCTACCTCCTACCTCATCATCATCTGCCTAGCCTTTTCCGAACTATGTTGGGGTCGGCTTCCAGTCTAACCGGATGCAGCTGAATACTGAGTATTTTGCATATATACCCTATACCCCTTGGTAAGACTGGTTGTCAGACTTTCGAGCTTCTGACTACGCGTAACGACTATCAAAGATCCAGGAATGACAGCCGGGACCAACGGCTTAACGTGCTTTCCGAGGCACCGAGGGGTCTCGGTATGTAAAGATGGTCACCCATCCACAGACCAACCGCGCCAAGCGTAGCTTAACCTGATGGATGGCCTGTGCGGCTGTTATTATTTAGCCAGCGGGTTATGTTACCTAGGTACCTATTAAACCTTAACTGATTAATTGTTCACAATGATGACCATTGTTTTCAATACATAGCTGGATTCGACGTTTCAAGGATTGTACTGCATTGAGCATTAATATTATTGATTCCACTAGAATATTTTCCAAATATCGTAATAGAAATTTGAATTTAGAATATAATGTTGTGAAGGTGACTGCGCTGCGGCTGTGTTAATAAAAATATTGAGCATCATTTCAAACAGGTACAGACGCCAGCACATCAACCTACTACAACCTGTCAAACTTCTTTAATAGATTTTCAACTTTATCACTAACGCATAAGGTTCAAAGTTGATTGGGAAAATCTGACAGTTTCGGGTAGGTTGATGTGCTGGCGTCTGTACGTAATGTAGGTATGAATACTTTAAAATAAGAAGCAGTTTATTAAAATTCAACATTTTCCCTAAGTTTGCCGTATGTTATTACTTCCCAGAATTTGATCCTCATTAGGGACATTATCGAATGGTGTAATAATAGTGTTTTTTTTTTTTTCAAAATCAACAGGTTCGATTCCTGGCTAGAAATATTGATTTTTCAAAAATCCAATGATTAAGTTTTAGTTTTTATCAAAATCGAACCCGTGACTCGTTTGAGTACTTTTCGCTATTCCTTATAGTTTAGAATTTGTCCATCCACGCCTACTTGGAAATTTCACCCTGTATAAGTATATTCCATTAAAAAAAAAAAAAACATAAAAAACGCTACAAAATGATAAATAACTTTAATTTCGGAAGTCGGTGTCGTTGGTTCCGCATATTCGTTTTTCGACACGGACTTCCGAAATGAAAGTTATTTATCATTTTGTAGTTTTTTTTTTGCAGTCGTTTTTTTTTTTGTAAAAAAAAAATTATTTTCCACTTTTTAGTTGTACCTACCCAACAGAAATTCAATTAAATTTATTTTATTTTTGAAGTCGGTTGTTTTTTTTTATGTAAAAAGAGATAGTTTTTATTTTTCACTTTTAGTTGTAACCTACCCCACACAAATTCAATAAACACTTGTGCATTGAAGAATTGAAGACACCGTCTAGAAGAATCATCAAAATTCGCATAGAAATGCCGGAGATGCAGTACATTTATATGCATATAACTTCGTCCATAAGAATAAATACCTCATGTATTATACACTAAAACCTTCCTGAAAGTATGTAGATCACATTTCGATACCTTAATCCGCAAACCAGCCAACTCCATTTTTGTCAAAAAAAATATTATGATGTCGTTTTTTAGTCAAAATGAAAACTAGAAAGTTTTAAGTGTCTCCTGTAAACTATAGCAAAATGGAGTTGGCTGGTTTGCGGATTAAGGTATCGATTTGTGAAAGAATTATCAAAATCGGTTCATTAGTTTTTGAGAAAATCGCGGACATACAAACGTACAGACGTCAGCACATCAACCTACCCGAAACTGTCAAATTTTCCCAATCAACTTTGAACCTTATACATTAGTGATAAAGTTGAAAATTTATTAAAGAAATTTGACAGATTGTAGTAGGTTGATGTGCTGGCGTCTGTACATACATACGGGTCGAATAGAGAACCTCCTTTTTTAACCGACTTCAAAAAGGGAGGTTCTGTTTTCGACCCGTATCTATGTATGTATGTTTGTATGTCCGCGATTTTCTCAAAAACTAATGAACCGATTTTGATAATTCTTTCACTAAAGTGATCTACATACTTTCAGGAAGGTTTTAGTATATAATACATTAGGTAATTATTCCTATGTGCGAAGTTATATGCATAAATGTACTGAATCTCCGGCATTTCTCTGCGAATTTTGATAATTCTTCTAGTCGGTGTCTTCAATTCTTCAATGCACTAGTGTTAATTGAATTTGTGTGGGGTAGGTACAGTCTGTTATAGCAATTAGCTGACCCTTTAAAAATTAAACGAATTTGAACCTTCTGCTTGTTAGCAGTAAGCTTATCGAACTAGAACAGTTCAACGTCTACGATTAATAAAACAGTTATTCGAATTTGATATTTAACACGCAGTGTTAAGGTAGGTATGATCTTGAATATTGTTCTAACTTGTAATATATTATTGCTAATTTCAACGACAATCACCATGTTCGTGTGGTCTAGTGGTAGCTGCAGTGAGCTGACAAGAGCGTGGTTGCGAGTTCGAAACCAACATATTTTCTGCTGCGCATTTTGTTTTATAATATTTTTTTTTAAGTTATAAATAATAAAATATAACTTTAGCAACAAAAAAAAAAAGGTGAACGAAAATAAAAAAGCGATAATGATGGTAAAAACGATTTTATTTTATAAAAAAAAATATTATAAGAATAACGTAAATGATATAACAGTTACTAATAACGTTGTTACATACTTCACAGAGTTTAATGTAGTGAATCAACATGTTATAATATTTAGAAATATATAGGTATGTATTTCTATTTCATAACAATAACATCACCACATTAAATATCGTTGAACTAAATAAAATAGCATTATACGTTGATGTTTTACCTACTAGGTATACTATATATCAATTTGTTTTGTAAGTATGTAGTTATGTTTAGTTATAAATAAGGTTTTGACAAAGACTTCTCGTCGGTAAATATGACAACATAATCTTCCCAATTAAAATTGAGATATTCTTGGGCAAAGCGGACCCTTGCTTGGCGATGTGCAGCAGTCAGTTAAATTTTACGTGCTGGCTTGTATTGTTTCAGTCCAGCAACATGCAAATGTTTTCTGACCGTCTGAACAGAAACATTATACTGCATTGAGTAGGCAAAAATGGGTGTTCAGTATGCCTTCTAACAATTGCTTGATGATGTTCTGACACAGGAGTAACATTGCAGGTTTTGGTTCAGGACGATCCTTTTGAATATTCCCTGTCTCTTCAAAACGTCTTAGCCACAGTCTGACTGTATTTCTCTGAAACAACACAATAAGCATAATTTTAATAACCCGGTAATCATAATTTTTCGAATAAGTTTGCAAAAATACCTTTAGATAAACCACATTAGACCTATAAATGATCTCATAATGAAACAGTTAATTTTCTATTATTCTATACAGACGTTTTTAAGCCAACTAACGAATTAAGGAAGTATAAAAAAGAATACACTTACCGCTATATTAAGTTTCCTAGCAATCGCTTTAATACCAACATTCTCCTTATGCAAATACAATATTTTGTATTTTAAATAATCACTCAACTGAGACATGACGATTAAACTATCAAAACCGATAATAATAATTAATAAAAAGGCGTGAATTTTCGCAACTTAGTAAGGCAATATAAAAATGTTCGTGCGTATTCACTGCTATTTGTGCATAGAATGTCTTGTTCAATTTATTCTTCTACCCCATATTCCTAAAATCATTTCAATAGCAGTTTTTGTTGAATACGCATATTGACGTCGAACTACCCACTTATTGAAAAAGGTGAAACGTTTATCGTTTATCAACTTAATTGATATGCTTGTTCTTTACAATAATGCAAGAAATACTTAACGAACAATTTATATATTGAAAACAAAATTAAACATGAGACTAGATTTGAACTCGCATCTTGCACGTCTCAGCCTTACGCATGAACCACGACACCAGATTAACTTGAGTAAGATAGATGAAATAAGGTATTAGTAGCAATGACACAAATTATCACAACATTAACCTAACCTTTAAGTCTTGCTGATTAAAAATGAAAATTGCGTAACAAATACCCATACATAGTAAATGATCTAACACCAACATCTTAAAGCTCAAATTTGCGTATCAAAATTATTTATTGTTTCTGTTCATCGAGTAGTGTTAGTCCGATTAACTCATACATATTGAATAACCTTTAATGTTATGAGAGGAGGGTGCAAAATCGAGTAATTTTTAGGGGGGTCAGCTAATTGATATAACAGCGTGTACAACTAAAAAGTGAAAAAAACAACCGACTTCAAAAAAAAAACACTACAAAGCGAAAAATAACTTTAATTTCGGAAGTCGGTGTCGTTGGTTCCGCATTTTCGTTTTTTGACACCGACTTCCGAAATTAAAGTTATTTTTCGCTTTGTAGTGTTTTTTTTTTTGAAGTCGGTTGTTTTTTTTGTAAAAAAGTTTTTATTTTTCACTTTTTAGTTGTACCTACCCCACACAAATTCAATTAACACTAGTGCATTGAAGAATTGAAGACACGACTCGAAGAATCATCAAAATTCGCATAGAAATGTCGGAGATGCAGTACATTTATGCATATAACTTCGTACATAAGAATAACTACCTAATGTATTATATACTAAAACCTTCCTGAAAGTATGTAGATCACACTAATGAAAAAATTATCAAAATCGGTTCAGTAGTTTTTGAGATAATCGCGGACATACAAACATACATACATACATACGGGTCGAATACAGAACCTCCTTTTTTAAAGTCGGTTAATTAAAGTCGAGTAAAAAGTCGGTTAAAAAATAAAAACTTTTTTACAAAAAAAAAAACAACCGACTTCAAAAAAAAGCACTGCAAATTGATAAAATATAACTTTAATTTCGGAAGTCGGTGTCAAAAAACGAAAATGCGGAACCAACGACACCGACTTCCGAAATTACAGTTATTTATCAATTTGCAGTGCTTTTGTTTGAAGTCGGTTGTCTTTTTTTTTTTTTTGAAGTCGGTTTATAAATATTAGAATCAGTAATACACTGCACAACTCGTAATGATTTCATGAAATTGTCATTCATTAGGGTAGTAGGTATGACTTGTGAGTTGTGACTAATTAATAACAGCCGCACGGGTCGATCGATCAGGTTAAGCTACGTTTGCCGCGGTTGGTCCGTGGATGGGTGACCATCTTTACATACCAATACCCCTCCGTGCCGTAGATCTTTGACAGTCGTTACGGGTCGTCAGAAGCCCGAAAGTCTGACAACCAGTCTTACCAAGGGGTTTCGTATTACCCAGTAACTAGGTTGTAGAGGTCAGATAGGCAGTCGCTCCATGGCAAATACTGGTAGGTACTCAGCTGCATCGTGTTAGACTGGAAGCCGACCCCAACATATGTACATAGTTGGGAAAAGGCTAGGCAGATGATGAAGAGTATGAACTTGAGAGATTTTGATTGATTTTTTTAATGCTTTCATTTTTACAAATACATAGGTACCTACATATTTATTACGGTCGCCAATCATATCAACGAAAAAATGTAAGAATTGAATTTCGCAAGCTACCCAGGCGCTTTCGCCAACTATGACCATAGAGTACTATGACTAGACACCTTAAATTAAGGTGAATGCGTAGTTGTAGCCCGCGAAATTCAATTTTTCTTACGTTTTTTGCAATTTTCAGGTCATATTTGGATCAGGGTACATCCTGACACTGATCTGCAAATTGCAAAAAACGTAAGAAAATTTAAATTTCGCGATCTACCATGGCACATTCACCTTAATGGACTCAGGGGTGAATATGATCTGGCAGATTATAAACGACATTCTATTCCATTTTCGAATTTACCTGGTAAAATGTCTTTCTGGACATTGCAAAACCAACCCAATATTTAAAAAAAAGGCAAGGCCAGCAGAGACATCTAGCGGCATTTTACCGCCAAGGTCATGAGAGTGGCCATGGAATTAGTAAGTACCATAGCGCCAAGGCAGCTCGGGAAATTCAAATGTTCTTACGATTTTTACAATTTGTATATCAGTTTCAGTCAGGTGTATTTTGATCAAAATATAATTCGCGACCGTAACAAATATATATGTATATTTCCAGAATCAGAATAATAATCTAGTAGAATAATCAATAGAATCAATTCAACTCTCTAAATTAAATTGACCTCAAATGACATTATTTCATGAAATAGTAATTCAGTAATGTCAGCTTCGAGAGTTGCGTTGATGACTCTATTATGTCTGAAAATAGACAACAAGACACATTTCGGTTTCTTAAAACCACCAACTAGCCTATTTTTTTTATAAAAATGAAAAATAAATTTTAGTCGATTATACATACGGTTTGTTACTGTGGATCCATCCTAAGTCCGGTAATACCCAGTTGTCGATTGCCCCTCACTTAACCACTTGTCAAACACAAACAAAAATTTAAAAAAAAAATGACATTGACGTTAGGTTAGGTCACGATAAATAAAATTTAAGAAAAATATTATTTATTTGTTGCATTTAGATAGGATAACTTAATTATAAGATATTGTTATATTATGAATGACGAGATGAAGAATAATGTTAAAGAAACTAGGGAATTATATTCCATGATTCATCAAGAGTACGTTATCATGGCAGAATAGTAAGAGCATATTTTTTTATTCATTTGATTTGATTTGTTGCTTTAAGTAATATATATGTCGTGGCCAGATCATAGAATTGATCATTTCATGAAGTGTTCGGTAATTTCATGAAATGGTTGTGTATCATGAAATGGCCAGCTAAGATTGACCATATTGTTTAAAAGTCAATGTTTAATGATATATCATTCGACGTTTGGTCATATCATGAATTTAGGATTCGCATAATACTAATCGACGTCAGGGGCACCCCGAGGTTCGGTTTGGTAGGTGCCTTTAAACCCTGCAGACAGAAATAGGAGCCCCGCGCAGCGGGGCTCTGTCGACCCTGACGTCGTTAGAAATAAAACAAACTGCTAAATTTATACTTTAGAATATTATGCTTAATCATTATTATAATTAGAGAAATTATTTGTAAGCTGTTATGCAAAAATATAATTAGGAGAAACAAAGGTACTTATGCCAAGTTATATTAGGTCTTAAAATTTTATGCAAATGGATAGGGAACCGTAAGACCACTGTCTGTCGCTTAGCTTGTACATTTAGTGCTTTTCCATGTATTAAAGATAACAATAAACTGACATAAAAATCTTAATTAATTATTGTGTATTTACTATTTTAGCCGTATGTTACAAACAGAGAACCTTCAGGGAATTTATGTAATTCCATCGTATGAGAACTCATTTTGTAAGTACAATAGTTTGAACAAATTGCTAAAAGATAAAATTACAGATAAATTGTGTATTTGTAACTTTTTTGTAACTTTTCAGTGTGGTTTGGAGTTATTTTTGTGAGAGCTGGGTTCTATGAAGGGGGTGTTTTTAGATTTACATTAACATTGCCAGAAAAGTTTCCAGATGAAGAAGTCCCTGTAAGTATTACTAATACTTGTTTAAATTTAGGGAATTTTTATAACTGGCCGTTTTCATTATTACCTTCTGATAATTATCACTTTAATATGAATAACCATAACTCATAATTATAATAAATCAGCTCTTTAGAAATATTGTATCAGTGTGGTTAAATTAAAAAAATCAGTTGGATGGCCTTGTGATGTAATTTCTTAGGGTGCGTCCACATCTGGCGAATGTGCAGCTCGCGAGCCGTTTGCGAGCTGCGCGCGAGCATTTTTGTTCGTGCGCCGCTCCTGCGCCGCCCGCGCGCAGTCAGCACTAGCGACTCGCGTCCTCCTTTGGCCCGCGCCTCAAGCCGTGCGAGAATTGAGTGCGCGCAGGTCGCGCGCCGCGCGCACGCCTTTATACGAGCCTTGCACGAGTTGCGCTAAAGAGGCGCGCCAAACCATTGCCGTGACTGCACGCGCGCAGCTCGCAAATGGATCGCGAGCTGCACATTCGCCAGATGTGGACGCATCCTTAGGTCATCAATACTTACTTTCACTTTTTAATCTGTGCTGTGGTCACCCATACATACATTAAATGTATATAAAAATACTTCATTTTCAGGTCTTGACATTCACATCAAATTTATACCACCCAGCAATTGATGCTCACACTGGTATTCTGAATTTAAGTGAAGTTTTTCCACAATGGGACAGAAAACAAAATCACATATGGCAAATATTAAAATATGTGTATTCAATATTTCATAACTTAAATGTTAAAGCACCTGCAAATGTAGAGGCCTCAGTTGCGTAAGTATTACACATTGTATAATCATCATAACATTCAACTTTTAGACCAATAAGCGGTCACTAATTAAAGCAAAACTTCCTCAACTTAAATTTTTACCTTTTCAGATACAAAAGCAATAAAAAAATGTTTATGGAGAAAGTAAGGGAGTGTGTCGTGCTAAGTATAGACCATGTATATGATGATCCACCTACAGAAGACAAGCATTTCATAACATTTAAGCCATACGACCCAGATGTTCATGATACTGTAAAAAATATAATGCTTAAAACCCCCTCCCCAAATGAAGGTGCTAATCAAGGTATATCTTGGGTACAACCAGGGTCTTTTCAGGCTTTTTCTAAAGAAGAAACAACATAGTTAAAATATATTTATTCATACAATCTATTTATAAAGAAATTATGTATACAACCACAAAAGTTCATTTTAATTCGCCATAATTATATCCTGTGATAAAATTATTCATATTATTCTATAATTTATTGTTTGAACCACCTAATAAAATATATTATTATTATATTTAAAGTAATTTTACTTACTGCCCATTGAAGTGAATTTCGTCACCTGACATTAAGCTAGCTTATACATTGTCTGGTTCAGACCGTATGGTCAGTTTATGTTTTGTAACTTGTTCCATAAACCAACTCTGATCTAGTTCATAAGTTTTATTTTGCCATTTAAAGTGCGTAGGCGCATTTAATTCACTGATATTAAATTCAAAATATTTGCTAAATTCTATGGCTAACTTGGATTTTACTAATCCTACACCTCCATATTTTTCATCAGCAGGGTGATAAACTCTGCCAGTACTTGGTAGCATATAGATTTTATCAGGAAGAAATTTTGTCGTCATTAAGTCACCTGCATATCCATAACTTAGAAAATCGCAGTCATTAATATTAACGATATTTGTATAAACTATAGGGACATCATCACATCGTATAAAATTCCTTTCTCTTCCACATAACGAAATAAAAGGAAAGTCTTCTTCATATCTACCAGTTTTATTGAGACGAATCCTCTTGAAAAAAAACTGTAGAAACTTCTTCTCCTTAAAGCACGATGTGAAATTTTTCATCTTAGAATCATCTAAAAATAACTAAACAAAAAAGTTATAAATTCAGGTCAATCAGTGGCTTTTAAAGTGTTTGGCTAATTAACATCATAAAAGTCCGATTAGGTATCAATTTTGTCTAAAGTATATTTATAATTATTTATAGTATATACAAATTTCTCTATAGAAATAAAGTTCATATTTCGTTAAACGAAGTAGGTACAAAGGTTACTTACCATCCCTTGATGATCAATAAAATAAAAGTATTCCCTTATTTTCGGTTCTGGCTCCTGACCTTGAATATAATGAACATTCCGCGCTTGGGAATATTGTGATGCTAATATTATTTTAAAAATTGAGTGCAAATTACTTTTTAAGGCCATTCTATGATAAATATATTTTTATACATATACTAATCTATGATTTTATAAACACTACACTAATAATAGATAAACAGATGTGTTTTTATTTTTTTGATAGATTTGTAACCTATTTCTTCTACATACTCCCGTAAATTATTCAATCTGACAACTATATTGTTAATAGGTAAGTGTATAGTATTTTTAATTTTAAAGTTAATTCCTTTAAATTTCATTGTATACCTACATCAGATCAATAATTTCAGGTTAGTCATTTTATATATCTTTTTGATACATTCTTTTTTTTTCACATACCTGATACTATTTATTCACGAGTAACACTAAAATATATATTATTTATTAGATACAAGTAAAAATAAAAAAAGTAAAAAAATAAAAAAATACAAATAAAAAAAGGCGGGAGCTCATTTGGCATCAAAAAATTTGTCCGCATCGCTGTTAATGGGATAAGTGTCCAAAAGGCTGGCAGCATTACCACGTTGGATCGCAATGCTGATTCTTTGGGCTAAAGAGAGTCAACCAACTGCTTGGCGATATCCCGAATATTCGATGAGCACTCGGACCCTAAGGTCTTAGTGTTACAAACACAAACGGCTCAAACATATCGCTCCCCATAAAATTGTTATATTTGCGCTGTTTTAGGTTTTCTGCTCCTGCAGCAGCCGCCCCAGCACAGCCCACCGTCAGCCACCGTGCTAGGAAGATGGCATGGCGCGAGGGTCTCGAACTCTCGACTCTACACAGGTTGCATCCCACACCAAAGGCCTACCCAATTTCCAAGGCATTACGGTTATTCCATCTGGCCTTTTCCCATCGTCGCGTGCCAAGCCAATGGGTTCTAAAACAGCTGGCACCTTGGCGGTGACAAGAGCATGACGGATGATGTCGTTAATACTGGCGTGCCGTGCCATCCTACCAGCGCTCTTGTTGCAAGATAGGCCATGGTGTTCGAGGCAGTCGACTGCTTCACCGCATTGACAGCGATGTGGAGCTCCGCAAGGAGCGCCCAGACGCAAACATGTAGCGAGCCGGAATGTGGTGTCGCCCAGCATAGTGCCTATGTTGGGTGACGGTAGCGCCTGAAACCAAAGGCCCAACTCCCATTCACCCACAGCCAGCAGGCGGGCATGCTCAACAGTATTGGTGGACGTATTAATAAGTTTATTCCGTACCAACCTGCAGAGCGACTCATCCTACTGTCTCTGGGAAGACGGGTTCTCGGGCTGCACCGTGTCCGGGGAACGACTAAATTTCGCTGTGTGTGTATCTAGCATTATGCGATTAACATCAAAATCTCGTGCGCTTCACTCGCTTCACTACTGCCAGAATGAAATGCATGACATAAGATGTCCCCTGCCTTGGGAATTGGCCATGGACTTATTATATTCAAAGAGTAAAGTACAAAAAAAAACCATGTAACTATGATTATATTACAGTGCATTTCAACCATGGAATTATTATGTACTACGTACATAGTACAGACGCCAGCACATCAACCTACTACAATCTGTCAAATTTCTTTAATAGATTTTCAACTTTATCACTAATGCATAAGGTTCAAAGTTGATTGGGAAAATTTGACAGTTTCGGGTAGGTTGATGTGCTGGCGTCTGTACATAATAATACCATGATTTCAACAAATTGTTCCTATGTTGGCTCCCCTGTCCATCTCTCCCACTAGGAGCATGTATGTATTTTGTGCCCATGTCCATAATTATGTTGATCTATGCCCATGTCTGTCAAGATAGTAGATATGGGAAGACGATTCTGCGGATAAACATAAAGAAAACATAAAGGAGTGGTGAAGAATAAGATGTGGTATACATTGCTGCCAATATAACGGCAAAGGAAGTATTTTGTTGAAACACACTACAACTACAGGTTGAAATTGAATTCATGGGCATCCTTTTAAGGGGTCATTGGGACCAAGACTGAAATCGCGACAAAAAAAATCAACTCTTCCATACATTTTGACGAGTTATATGAACATAAATGCAAGGAACAGCTGATTTTATTTCGCGATATTAGATTTAGTTTCATAGTAAACGTTGTTCATAACGATGAGAACAATGACCCCTTAAAAGGATGCCCATGAATTTAATTTCACGCCACAGAGTACTTTTTGATAGACTGATAGACTGAAAGTACAGACGCCAGCACATCAACCTACTACAATCTGTCAAATTTCTTTAATAGATTTTCAACTTTATCACTGAAACATAAGGTTCAAAGTTGATTGGGAAAATGTGACAGTTAGGTGTAGATGTGCTGGCGTCTGTACATGCCAGCACTGGCAGCATTGCCTACGGTGTTGCCAACTTTTACCCCCATTATCTAAACTTGTAAGTACCCACCACAGATTAAAGATAAATGACATGACATTAAATTGAGATGACATTTATATGACATCTTAGTATGTGACAGATGGATGTGATGTGATGAACTGGTAGAGGACCAAACCCTATACAAATAAATAACTACGTAAAACAAATATGTAAATTATAATAGTGAAATGTTTAACGATACAAGACAAAAATAATTTTTAAGTTATAATAAATAATTTGAATTATTAATTGATTTGGAGTGAATATTTTGATCCACAAGGTTACATTTTCCGTACATGGAATTCACATGAATCGAAATCACGATGGAGAGTGTCCGACGGTCATGGAAACTGCGTATGTATACTTTAGATCGTAATTAATAAAGAAAAACATTAATAAAATTGTAATAATTATTGTTGAATGACTTACCATTTGCAGAAGAATTTGTAGCTCACAAATCAAATGTCAACTGCCTGGCTATGGGCCACAAGTCCAACCAGGTGCTGGCAACTGGTGGCGACGACAAAAAAGTTAATTTGTGGGCTATTGGTAGACAGAGTTGTCTTATGGTTAGTACCTTTACAAAGCAATTATATCAATTTGCCATTTGTAGTTCTACTAAAAAATGGTTCTATTCAATTTTTAATAATTTACAGAGTCTAAGTGGGCATACAACTCCTGTAGAATGCGTATGCTTTGGCCATTCTGAAGATTTAGTTTGTGCAGGATCACAAACTGGTGCCTTAAAAATATGGGACTTGGAAGCAGCTAAATTGTTAAGGACATTTACAGGCCACAAAGGTGCTATAAAATGTATGGACTTCCATCCCTATGGAGATTATCTTACAACAGGCTCATGCGACAGTAATGTTAAGTTATGGGACACAAGAAAGAGAGGATGTATTGTTACTTACTCCAGCCACCGCCTTGCTGTAAACAGCCTTCAGTTTAGCCCTGATGGACAATGGATTGCGTCTGCTTGTGAAGATGGTATGTTGAATGGACAACAATCCGTAATTATACTGTAAATATAATCGCCTGACACTAAAAAAGGTATTCCACTTGCAGGTTTAGTTAAAGTGTGGGATGTGCGTGTTGGTAAAGTGCTCCAAGAATTTATAGAGCATACATCAGCAGTGACATGTGTCAAGTTCCACCCTCATGAGTTTCTGCTGGCTAGCTGTGGAGCTGACCGCACTGTTAACTTTTGGGATATGGAGAAGTTCCAGTTGGTTTCCAAATTTGATAAGGATAATACATCTATTAGGTATATTGAATGACCTTTGAATGTTACATTTTAATTTGCTTTCTTTTACAAAAGGTTTAAGAGTTTTGCATTAACAGCATGCATTCATTGATTTATTCATAAAAAAAATATTTATTGTTACATTCTTCTTATTATGATGCAACTTGAGATCTAATCTGCATCGTTATGTTTTTTTGTTTATTTTAATTTACAATATTAATTTCCCTAATTTAAACTTAGAAGGTCAACTCTGCTGTGCAATTTCAAAACTGAGCAACTGAATTTTTTTTTTATAATTGGTGTTTTTGCATATTTGACTTACTTGATAATCTAGTAATTCAAATATGCAAAAACCACAATTTTATTTTTAATGTCAGTTGCTAGGATTGAAATTGCACAGCCAAACTGTGGATGCTTCTAAAAAACTACAGAAACAACCACAGTTGAACTTCTAAGTGACATGATCATGTCATAAATCGAGTTATCCATAAGATTGAAATAATCAGTCTTAAACTAAGAGAGAGACTTAAACTTAATTCTAAATTAAAATAGTTAATTAACACATAATGATAATACATTGTTTTCCTACATGAAATCTATAATTGTAAATTTCCATTGTTTAGACACATGGTGTTTAGTGATGATGGTGCAACATTGCTTGGTTGTGCTAATGATGGCTTGCATGTTGTTGGGTGGGAACCAGCCAGAGTGTATGACACAGTTCTTGGACATTGGGGTCAAATTCATGATATCACTGTTGCACAAACACAATTAGTAAGTGTACTACCAATGTTTCTAACTTATTTTCTGATGCAACAGTATATTTTATTCACAAATTTCTTTATACTATTACAGATAGCTGGATCATTCCATTCAACTTATGTGGTTCTGTCTGTTGTTGATCTCACTAAAGTTCATCCGTTTGGTGGACCAGTTCCAATGTCATCACCAATTGTGAGAGACCTTTCACCTTTTCAAAAGGGACACTCAGTGCGCAAAAGCTTCTCAAAGGAAAAACCACCAAAACAAGGTTTGCGATTGCATTATGACGTCTAGTAACCCATATTTAAGTTATAAAATTAATCCATGTTAATATTTCGCCACAGTCATGCATAGACCAACTCTCCTTGATGAAAAGACTGCTGAAGAATCTACATCAGGAACGGAAGCAGATGAGGATTCAGGTGCTGTTATACCCAATTTTAATGACTACACTGAGATATTCCGACCTTCTAGAGCATGTGAGTAGATTACACAAACCCAGCCCGTCCACAGAAATATGCTCAATCAACATCACTATTACTAAAATCGCAACATTCATTTATTTTATTTTTTTAGTAACACGCACACCTCCGCCCGCTACCAGTTTGTCTTCAGAAGATTATTCAATAACAGGTGAAATTCATATTTTCTAAAAATAAATATCATTAAAGGTATAACACTCACAAGAACACCAAGCGATCAATATTGAATCTATACCTTGCTCAGTAAGGCTGCAGCTAAGAGATATCAATGATTGATTAAGATTTTTAAAATTCCTCAACCAGTCAGAGTCAAATTTCGACGAATTTGTTCAGTACCATCGATAGATGTCGATCGTCTGAGTGTTATAACAACATTACTCTCACAATATTACTTACACAAATTTTTGAAACCTAATATACATTTAATTTTTTTAAATACTTACTAGTGGATTATATACTCTACAAAGGATGGGAGCGTCATAATTATCTTTTTCTATATGCTTTATAGTGCAAGAGCCAACAGAGAAGTCGGAACCAGTGGTGAACACGTGCCTGCGCGACCTGATGCTCGACGAGCCAGTGCCGCTGACGCGACCGCTACCGCAGCCCTCGCCACCGCAGCGACACCGGCCAGAACACTACTCACGCATCCCGACCTCCACCAAAGAACATTTCGCAGTTGTGGAAAAGAAAACTGAAGGTTTCGCCAGTAAGATTTCTTCATTATTTACTACTGATCTTGCTTCTAGCTTTTTATAACTGCAGGTATTTATGGTTGAGTTAGGTTAAGACGTAAGAGGAAATGGTTTTTAATCTCAAGTATTATTTTCGTTCATAAGTAATTGTAGAAGTTATCCCATGATATACCAGAACGTTGGACAAGCTCTTATTTCCAATACCAAATCGCGCTGGTTTCGCAATGATGGTTGAGGATTTCTTACGAGTGACGCTATTTTCCGTATTCTGCAGTCGGTTTAATTATTGTTATTATAGTATTTTCGTGAAAAAAGGTAGCCCTGTTTGTCAAAAGATATGTAATTACATGGTATTGAGGGTTTAATAATATGCTATTTGCTTAATCAGGGGTGGCGGACAACACAAAAGAAAATAATACATTCACTTCACCGCAAGCACTAAGAGATTACGCCGCCAGCCCACTCACAGCAAACTCGCTTAATCGACATAACTCGTACAAAGAGACAAAGTCTACCACAGATTTATGTAAGTTTCATGGAATATTTCTTTGTTAACCTTTTAAGCGCTTGGCTAATTATCAGTTGCCGTGCCCCTTGCGCGCGGCTACAAATCGATAAATTCAAGATAAAATAATACCTACAATAAATAAGGAGGAGAAATCGTTATAATTATATCCATTAAAAAATATTCAAAAGTTTTTATCTCTATTTAATAATGGTTTTAATTGTACCACGCAATAGAACGAAAAAATCATGCATGTTCTCTGTCGCAGAAATATGACACGGGCGGTAGGGGCACGGAAACGTGCGACACAAGCGGTTAAAAGGCATAATATGATATTAAATAATGTTCGTTCGTGATTTTAAAAATAAAATGTCCTGTTTTAGCTACCTCCAATCTCCGGCCGAGTAATAGTGATATATCCTTGGGTCCTCCAACATTAGGACCTAGATCATTGTCCTTCACCAGAGCTACTACTGATACTTCGAGGTATGAACCTAATCTGATATGTAAGGTATATTCGAAGTTTTTATGCCCGGGCCACACCAACGAGAAACGCCGATAATTATCGCGATGACGGGCTGACGGGGAAGCGTTAATCGTAGGTGCAACCAATGAGCCACAACTTATCGCGATAATTATCGGCGTTTCCCGTTTAGTGTGGCCCCGGCATTAGTGGTATTGTAAAACAAATGTTTAATGAATGTGATTCCAGGAGAAGAGTGGAGCCTGTTGTCAGAGAAAACATGACAGTGTCCCGCAGTGTGGAGGCACCAGAAGTGGACCCGGAACCTGAGTTCGTGCCACACACCACCGATAGGCCGGTCGGTCTGGATCTCGACGAGTTTTTACCCGTGAGTGGCACAAATCCAGACTCGTCAACCCAAAGGTCAATTCTCACTGCAATATCAAATGTTGGAACACGGACCTGACTCGCACTTATCTACACTATTATTTAAACGAAAATAGGCGTGGTATTCGACTGTACGCAGCTGTTCGACAAGTACAGTGGATAAACTGAAATGTACTCTTCAAATTTTATCTTCTAACTTCTGTCACAAGCAGCGCCGCCCTCGACGAGTATTTACTGAGTGCATAGTTTAGTATTGACGTAACGCTGTGTGGTTGCAGCGCGGGCTGGCGGGCGGCGGCGCGCGACGGGGCGCGCGTGGTGCCGTGCAGCCCAGCGAGCAGGAGGTGCTGGGCGTCATGATGCGCGGACATGACTCTATGATGGCTGTGCTCACCGCTCGGCAGCGCGCCCTACAGGTACGTACACATCATAACCCCTTTGCATGACGAAATGTACATCTACATGAGACACCAGCGGAATTTTATTGTAGATGTATTCTGACTTACGAATGGAGTCTTCGCACACCATGTCAACTCACTGTCAAACACTGTTTCAATGCCCAACTCTGAGGCCGCTCGGCGCATCGGCAACAAGTGTACAACTCGCGGACGAACCTACAGTACCTATAATCATTTAGATTGAATTCCACCTCACTGCTGCCTGCAAGTTATTTTATTTTACTTTGTTGGGACATATAACAATAACACATTACAGAGTAAGTGACACAGAATAAATTTAAAACCGTCCCGAAATGGTTTGGTTTAGAAAAGTTAAATTTTACAGAAAATTAAGAAGTAGGTACTGATGGGCATTTTAGAGATAATAGGTATTAGATAGATATTTTATAGATTCAATAGCCATCCTTTTGGATTTTTTTTATTTATCAACCATTACAGGGTAAACCAATGCGATAATTGCGCCTATCCTAAAATCTATACTATACTAATCAATATAACTAATTATAAACAACACATTCCTTGTGAATTCACTCTATTTAAAGTGCGTAAGCGAAAAAATGATTATCCAATTCGATGAAGTTGTGTGTATTAAGGGAAGGTTCACATCTGACGGAAGATGCGTCGGGCGTAACTTCGATTGCGTCTATTTATTCGCTCGACGCACTAACGCATCATCGGTTAAGTGTGAATGGTCAAGTGTTTTTCTATACATTTGTCTGTTCTGGCGTTACGCGACCGATAATACGCGACGCATCTTCCGTCAGATGTGAACCTTCCCTAAATTAATATACGATGCGTCGGAAGGGTTCCCGTGCACCAGCGGGAGTTCTGCACCTTGCAGTGTGAAACAGCCGGGGCACGCGCGCCTCTCGACGCATCTCAGAATGGAGGTTATTAGTAATATCTGGACAATTGAACCCGTTATTACACAAGAACAAAGAAGACCAAGAAGCATCATGGCCATCAGAAGGATACATCGTAACTACAAGCTTTGAATTTTATAACGTTTTAAACGTAGTGGCAGGTTAGCCAGGCGCAGTACACTGCATTCACTATTATTTATTTTAATTTTTTTAATTTTCAGATCTTTCATTCCGTCCGAGTTAATAAAAGTCTGAGATCTGCATTAGAATCTGTTATCGCTCTCGAGGATACGTCTGTGATACTCGACATTCTTAATGTTATGGCACATAGACCGTAAGTTTAGAGTTTTTACTGATGCAGAATTATTTTCAAATAATAATGAAGTCTAATGTTATTATTTATTTTGTTGCAGATCATTGTGGAACTTAGATATCTGCCTTTTAATGTTACCCAAGATATATGAATTATTGCAGAGCAAATATGAATCGTATGTATAGTTTAGCAGTTATATAAAAATTGTATTTTCTTGATTCCTACATTATAAATTAATTTTGCTTTTTATATTACAGATATATGCAATGTGGGTGCAATGCGTTGAGGCTCATAGTGCGTAACTTCTCATCAGTGGTGAGAGCTAATGTAAGTGCCCCAGTGCGTACATTGGGAGTAGACATTCCTCGTGAGGAGCGGTTTTCTAAATGCATGCAGATACATCAACTGCTGCTCGACGTTCGCGCTTTTTTGCTCAAACGACAAACGCTCCAGGGTCGCCTCGGAGCTGCCTTCAGAGATCTTCATAACCTCATGCAACAGGGACTTGACTGACACATTATTATTTTTAAGACCACATGATGAAAATAAGTCAGAAGTAATGAAATAACTGACAAACTAACTTCCCAATCTTATTAATATTTTATAGATTTAATTTTCATGAAATTTTCTCACTGTTGACATAAGTTGATTTAGAACTTACCGTAAGAAATGCATACATACAGCTACTTACATATTTATTAACAATAAAGGATAATAATAAGCAGCGTTAATTTTTTAGACATACACTATACAACAATACACAACAAACAAGGATGTTTTTGGAATGGGATTTTCTTAACCCTTTATAATTATGCTTAAACGTGAATCCACGCGAGACACAATGGCTTTTTAATTGTGTCTGTAATTACGGCATTCAACCGGTTAAGGGCTGGAGTGGCACTTGTTCCATTTGAATCCAAAATAAATAGGTATATCTACGTAGGTATATTTACATAATTTAAAAAGCTAACAATCTTAAAATAATAATATGTACAAGTATACAGTATGTTAAATAACAGAGGACGTTCCCTTAAACTCGTTAATCTATATCATTAATAGATTAAAATAAAAATATCAGCATAGAAAAATAAGCATAAAATAATCCGAATTCAAAAAAAAAATTAATTGACAATAAATTCGAAACCTCCTGTTTAAAATCAAAACAGTAGCGCGGAATAGTACCTAGCGGATAGTGCATTGCCCAAACCGGCAACGTCGCAATGCGCGCACGTTGCCGAGCGTCTCACGAATAACAAGAGTACAGAAGGTCCACTCACGGAACAAGTACGCGAATTTGTTTTACCCAGCCACTCAGACCGGTGGTACGACAGGCTTACAGTGTTAATTATGAAAAATTAATTTTACCTAAAAAATAATGTAGGTACCGCTAATAAATAGTGTGCGGTTAAGTTTGGAGAAAGTTTCATTTATTTAAACCACAGTTTAGGCTAGGGTTTAAATGATAAATGACGGTATTACACGTTAGCAAGTGAATGTTTTCTTCAATAACAGAAATTTAAAAACTTTTACCCTAAGTACTTGCGTTTATTCATAGCAATCGTGTAACGTCACAGTAGTAACACGTTCGTTGAACGGGTACCCCGTTCCATCCCTGAGTATAAAAGCAGTTTTAGGAAAGAGTGGGCCTTCTAAACTTATTAATTTTGTGGCACAGTCGTTTAGTGTTATTTTTTATTTCAATGTTTTCGAAATGTTTTAGGTATTATGATACATTTAAATAATGTTAAAAACTTACCTAGATTTTGCGTCGGTGCTCCATGGACCAATTGGAATTTGACCAATTGGACTATGGGGAAAATGACACGTTTCCATCGTCCAAATACCAACTGGACTATGGAGCACAATGGACGTAAACCAAAACTATGCTCCATTGTAACATTGTAACCCTGAGTTCACACCAGTTTTCTATACTTTCGGTTCAAAGAAGCTTTTGTTATATTATATTTTTTTGTTTACATCAAACTGAATTCAAAAATATTATATATAAATAAATACAATATAATTTTAGCTAATTAGAGCGGTGGCAAGCTCCAGCGAAAGAGCCAAAATGGTCTCCGACACACGACACCCTTTGCACGACAACACCCTTGTGCCACAAAGGCTGAAAAGCCGAAACAGTTTCTTAAAGTGTGTCGTCCCACTCACTGGCGAAGCACCACAAGAAAGACTGAAGCTGTGGCGAGACAGTGCTTCCTTACCCAAACCGTTCGTTCCACTCGCTGAGGACCTCCCACCTGGACATGAGTTACCTTGGGTAACCTGGAAGTCTTTAAACAGACTCCGGACCCAGGTTGGCCGAAGCAAGGAAAACCTGTTCGGGTGGAGATTTATAGACGACTCCGCCTTGGAGTGTAAATGTGGTGCTGTTCCACAAACGATGGGACACTTAATATCGTGCCCTGCGTGTCCTGTCAGCTGCACATTACAGGAACTGATGGACGCTAGTGATGGCGCCAAACAAGTGGCCGAATTCTGGGCCGAGTACATTTAGATTGCTATCGACACGCTAAGAAGAAGAAGATAATAAAATCTGCAATGAAAATATAGGAAGGTATGTAAAGTTTTTGAAATGGCACGGCCACTTCACAGAAAACTTATAAATAATAATAATAATTCTAATGTTAAACCCATCGCCGTATCTCTACGTTGACGTCGTGGTGGGGCTAGCGCGCTCCGAACTCTAGGCCTGTGCCGGAAGAGTTTACTTTGGCGGAACAGGTCTAGGGTGAGGAGCCAGACCAAAAGAGATATAGAAACCCGCAGGGCAGCATGTGGCGAGCTGTTGGGTAGTAGCAACCCCACGGACCCTATCTCCCGGGAGAAGTCTTGTTTCTCACCCCTGGCTTGCCTTTATTGGCCGGCTTGAGTGGAGATTCGCAAGAGCAAACGTGCTCGGAGGAAGGAAGTATTCCAGTAAGATGCTGGTAGGGATCTTGACCGTACTTCCGGGATTGTCCTGATAGCCGTGGAATACCTCTCCACTCCTCATAAGCACTTCAGGACATGTTTACGTCAGTATGTGCTAGCGACCGTTTCCGGGGGCTCATTATTGAGCGTGCAAGTCACCCCCTGCTATTTTATCCGTGTACTAGCTGCGCCCCGCGGTTTCACCCGCGTAAATGTCGATCCCGTGGGAATATCGGGATAAAAACTATCCTATGTCCTTTCCCGGGACTCAAACTATCTCTATACCAAATTTCATCGAAATCGGTCCAGCCGTTTTCATGTTATGTCGTGACAACGGAAAACAGGTTTCATTTTTATATATATAGATATATAAAACATTGATTAGGCAGGGGTCATAGTTCTTCCATAGTTCTTGGTAACTAGTCCACTTTACCCACCCAAACCCATAGCCCAACTTTTTATTTTTCCATATCCTGCAATAGTCCTACACCAACCGGGGGTTGTCCTTGGGTGCACCTGCATAGTGCACATTTCATTAAAATTTCCCAAGTGGCCTCTGCGGGTTGGCTTCGGCTCCTCGTACGCCTTCCAAAGGACCGGGACCCCATGTTCCCGAGATACGTAAAATTCTAATATTTAAAAATATAATATATATGTATATAGTGAAATAAAGGATAATAATTCAATAAATGATTATTAAGCGGTTACAAAAATTGTTTATGATATATTTTTTTAAATAGTATGGACAAGGCTTTACTATACTATTAAACTGGACATTGGAACATTTCTAAATTCTCCATAGTCCAGTTGATATTTGGACGATGGAAACATGTCATTTTCCCCATAGTCCAATTGGTCAAATTCCAATTGGTCCATGGAGCACCGACGAGATTTTGAACTGCTTTGAGCAGTTCTAGTGCTTGAACCGGGCTCTTCCTCAAAATACCTTAGCATTACTCTTCCTGCCGCACAGAGATCACGGGTCGGGGGCCACCAGAACGACGCGGGACTACCGGTTCATTATTACGAATACGCACTAGGGCACTCACAATAACCCGAGAATTCCGCGGTTGATGTGCATTGGGGTATCTCTCAACATACATCCTCAGAGCACGTGCACCATCATAATTACACTCAGCATAAATGAGCACCATGTTCACATACTCCTGAGCACTGAACTGATAACGTGGCATTTTCCACACAAGAATGACGCAAGTTGTTGCAATGCGAAAATAATGCGCGACCGGTCAGCGCGCGAGATAAGTTCCGACTAAATGGACATTCGGGGATTTCGGGGGTAGCGGGCGTTTCCAGGTACATCAATTAGATCGCCGCTCACGCAGCCCGTCATTCATAAAGAAATTGCGACGTTGCCGTCCTTCAAGTACGCGTGTACAGTGTGTTTCTTTTACGTATCAATTTAACATTTTTAGTGAATATTTTAATATAAAAAAAAATAAAAACATTTTGTTTTCGAATGGTAATATTTTTTTTAGCATGTATGGATGCTATACTATTGCGGGTTAACGGGAACGCCCTCTGTTAGTTAACATACTGTATAAAAAGGGAGGGAAAATAATCAAAGGGCATCAAAAAATTCGTCCGCATCACTGTGCCCAATAGGCTGGCAGCATTGCCACGTTGTATGGCAATGCTGATTCTTAGGCCAAAAAATAGGCCAGCCCTCTGGTCACGTGAAGAGTCGACCAACCGCTTGGCGATGTCTCGAAGTGTACTAAGTGGGCACTCGGGCCCCATGGCCCTAGTGTTTCAACCCCAAACGGCTCAAATATGTAAGTTCCAAAGAGATTGGAGTATTTGCGCCGTTTGAGGTTTTCCGCACCTGCAGCAGCCGCCCCAGCACAGCTTACCGTGCTTAGAAGATGGGATGGCGCAAGGGTGTCGACACATGTTGCATCCCACACCAAAGGCCTACCTACTTTCCAAGGCATTATGGTCATCCCGTCTGGTCTCTTACCATCGTCGCGTGCCAAACCATTGGGTTCTAAAACAGCTGGCACCCCAGCGGTGACAAGAGCACGACGGATGATGTCATTGATGCTGGCATGCCGTGCTATCCGGCCTGCGCTTTTACTGCAGGATAAGCCATGGCGTCCGAGGCAGCCGACACCTTCACCGCATTGGCAGCGATGCGGAACCACGCAAGGGGCGCCCAGACGTAAACAAGTAGCGAGCCGAGTAGGTAATTGTATGTTGTATGGAGCAGTAACAATATTTTTTAGGGACAGTACAGCAGAGAACATTTTATCATCTACTTAGTAAAAATCTTAAATTCATTCACTGACAGACTACATAGCCTAATTTGCTGGGTCTAGAAGCATGAAATTTTGCACAAGAGTTCCATTTAGTATGGAGGTGAGCACTAAGGAAGGATTTCAGAAAATTCATCCCCTAAAGAGGTGATGTGTGTTCCTTACAAACTTTCATGCCATATTTAACCTCTTCATCATTGTTAACATGGAAGTTGGAAACTGTTATAACTTAAACTCATTCACTGGCAATCAATTTCATTATAAGTTCAAAGCTCATTTTTTAATTTTACAGGAGAGGACTGTTAATTTTTTTTTTTGCATTTATAACCACAAAGGCACCTGCGCCATCTAGTAGTTTTGAGATACTTTCGCGAATGTTTTTGTTGCCCCAAGTATAGGCATGGTTCAGACAAGTTTTGGCTATTTGTGACTTCGTTGCACCGAAGGTGCGAATTATGAAGGCGAGCACTAACAATTTTTGAAAATTCATCTCTTAGAGGGGTTAAATTGGGGATGAGTCTGTATGGAAGTTCATTTTTTTAATATACAAATTTGGAAGTTAACTGTTGTAACTTAAATTCATTCACTGACAGACAATGCACAGCTCTGCAATGCACTGTAGAAGCATTAAATTTTGCACAAGTCTCTTATATTATATTACAAAGGTGTCTAAGGCTAGGGCCTAAAAAGATTAAATAAGGGATGAATATGCTTGTCATTTTTGAAGATAGAAACATGGAGGTTGGAACGTTGAATCACCGTTTCTTGTAAACTCGCCCACACTTTTTTAAAAGTTGCTGATGGGAAATCCCACCCACCACACTGCTTGTTATAAATAAATCTTATATCATTGAATCAAGGTATCCAAGCATGTTATATTTAAATGTTTGGAGGTCTTTAGAGTATTGTCACATATTTATTTGGGACACACTTGTTCATGTAGAAGTAGAGACTAATACAAACAAATTAATACTTAGAAATAATAAGTACATGTACATAACAGTTTGTAACATTATAACAATATTTTATTTTATATCACTTGTCATACTTATATTATTACACATCAATGCCACTAAAGATACATAATTATTTCTTCCTTTTAGTATTGGACAGTTCACTGACTGAATTCGGGTTTGGTCTTTTCATTTTATTAAACTTTTCCATTTTCTTTGCTAAAATATCATCTGAAACATCTTTAACCATTTCACCACTGCATGATTCATTCTTGACTGCATTCTCCATCTCCATAAGCCTTTCGATCTCTGGGTTCATACCTTTGAATGATAGTCTGCCTTCAAGCATTGTTTCACAAAATATAAAACTCGACTCTGATATAAAGTTACCCGATGCACTTCGCATTTCATTTGTAATTATATTAGAGTATAAACTGCCATGGTCTTGAGTGTTTTCTAATTCTTTTTCTATTCTCTCTCTTGTTTTCTTCATGAACTTCATATCCAGTACAGATTTAGGTAATTGTAATTTTTTGGTTAAGCCAGCCATAGTTATAACGTTAAAGCTATTAATGAGTACTCAAAAATAGATCACACTTGTTGATCTAGGTCGGCAATAGAGAGCTAAACAACTAATAGAATTAACCTAAACTCCAAATTTGATATCTTCGGGACTGCAGGTTACTATTCACTTTAAAAGACTAAACTTTTGTCATAATTATGTTAAGCAATAAATTGATCACACATGTTGATAAATTCTCGTGCTTTATTTAAAAACACGTTAGTTCACAATACCAAAATAAATTTTAATCAATAAATAACCTAGACTGTCTTCTATCAGTCGTGTCCGTCGTGCATGACAGAGTACTGTTTTTGATAGACTGAAAGTCGTTGCAACTGTCAAAGCCAAAATCATCTTTCAGTGTGGTCAAAGCATGGAATTAGTATGTACTACTAGGTCAAAGCAAGAACGATATATTCGATATCGAGGGATATTCGGCGTTGGCTAACGCACGTTCGTGGGCTTTCGAAGGTATGTCCAAATACATTTAGTGGTGGATTGGGGTTTTGCTGAAACGTCCAGAGAGGACCAACGAAGGCCAGTGAAACCCATTCATTGGCGTTCGTTGAGCCGATGTGTACGCGGCATAAGGGGAACGCTACAAATATTTCATTACGAACCCGACTAATAAATAAACAATTGAACTACACAAGGTCACTTCATAATAATGCACACGTTCGGGCAGCGCCTTCGTCGTTCTGTTCGCTAGACGCAAATCCACACGACAGCCAACCCTACTAGAGTTCATGGACACATTTGCACGTGTTCAAACGTCATTTGGTTATGTAGTAGGTAGTAATTATTTTGCGAGCGTTGTCGAAGTAACTATTTAGTAATCTGTGGCGTTGTATGGAGTGTCCGAGGTGTGGCAAGGTGTAAATTTTCAGATTGTTCGTTGGACCACTGTTTACGCCACACTTGTATTGAACATACTAATTCCAGGGTGTGACCGTGTGTCGTGCGGTGTCCCACAGGGATCGGTTCTGGGGCCGCTCCTGTGGGACATCGGTTACGACTGGGTGCTGCGGGCCGACCTCCCTGATGGCGTCAGCGTTTTTTGCTACGCTGACGACACGCTGGTCCTGGCGCAAGGGAGGTCACATCAGGCGGCGGCCGACGCGATGACACGCGGGGTTGCGATAGTCGTGGAAAGAATCCGGCGGTTGGGTCTCGAGGTGGCATTGCACAAGTCCGAGGCTATGTCTTTCCATAGGCCTCGGAACGGGCCACCATCGGGATCCCAACTAACGGTGGGAGGGGTTCACATCGGCGTCGAGGCAACGATGAAATACCTGGGTCTCGTCCTCGACATCCGGTGGAACTTCGTCGAACACTTCCGACGTTTGGCCCCCAAACTGGAAAGGACCGGGGCCGCCTTCAAGCGGCTCCTGCCCAACCTGGGGGGGCCAAACACGTCCTGCCGGAGGCTTTACGCGGGGGTCGTGTGGTCCATGGCCCTATACGGGGCCCCGGTGTGGGCGCGTTCTCTGCGGCGGCGAGCCGCCCACTACCTGAACGCGCCCCAAAAGGTGGTAGCCGTAAGGCTGATCCGAGGGTACCGCACGATCTCGGGCGAGGCGGCAAGCCTCCTTGCCGGACTGCCCCCATGGGATCTGGAGGCGATGGTCCTCGCGCGCCTGTATGAGTGGCGCGTGGAGGCACTAAGCCGGGGGGAAACTCCGCATCCGCGGCAAGTCGCGGCGGAGCGGACAGACCTCCGGCGCGATCTCATGGTGGTATGGAAGGAGCGACTTTCGCAACCCAGCGCAGGGCGCGCCACGATAGTGGCGATAAGACCCCTCTTTGAGGAGTGGCTAGAGAGGCGTCTCGGCGTCGTCACCTATCGCCTGACGCAGGTCCTCACCGGACACGGATGTTTTGGGAGGTTCCTGCACATCATCAGGCGGGAGGAGACGCCCGGGTGTCACCACTGCGAGGATCGCCCAGAGGACAAGGTGGTGCATACGGTGGAGGTCTGCCCCGCATGGGCGGAGCACCGCCGTGCCCTCGTAGAGGCGATCGACAGCGGCGGCGACCTCTCGCGTCCGGCCCTGGTTCAAGCCATGGTCCGGGGCGAGAGGGAGTGGGAGGCGGTCACCTCCTTCTGCGAAGCAGTCATGCTAGCGAAGGAGGTGGCGGAACGGCTGAGGGAGAGAGCCTCACACCCCAGCCGCCGCGGGAGACGCTCCGGACGTCGGGAGCCGCGTGACGACTCCCGGCCACCGTAGGCGCGGGCCTGCGGACGGAGAGTAATGGGTAGCTCACCGTCCGATCAGGACCAGGCCCGTGCCGGACGACGCGTACGTGTTCCACGCGCGCCTCAAAGAGATGTCAGCAAAAAGGAAGGGGCCTGCCAGGGCCGAAGCCTGCCGGGGATGCGGGATTGTCCGAAAGGGTTACCGCTACCCCGGAACATAAAGGGCTAAGAAGGGACACGGATGAGTTTTAGTCAGTAAGAGTCTGACACTCCCTTCCGCTCCACCCAGAGCGGGAGGGGTCATTTGATGATTTCCCATCCATAAAAAAAAGGGGTGTGACCGTGTGAACCTTGGATTTGTATAAACCGTAAAGGTGGATTTGTGATGATTTCCCATCCATAAAAAAAAAGGGGTGTGACCGTGTGAACCTTGGATTTGTATAAACCGTAAAGGTGGATTTGTTTAAACCGTAAAGGAGAGGTCAAAAGTGGTACTAAATTCCGAAGATGTTCAAACGCTAATGTGGTGTACCTTATTAGAAAGTTTATTGATTTAAATGATTTTTTCAGGCACCCGTTTTTGTAAAAAAGTGAAAAATGTTTCAGTACAACGAAACGCACGTGGCCTTTATTTATTCATTTCTATGGAATATAATTATTTTAAATGTGGCTAAAGTTTCTGTTTCTATTAAATACTTTGAGATTTTATTATAATTTTAGCTGCAACTCCATGAAATTGAGACAGAAAATATTGATTATCATGACGATGCAATAAAACGTGTCGAAAAAAGGTCAAATCTGTAAATGTGAGAATGACGTTGAAATAAAAAAAAACCATAACCACTGGTGCAAGTCCGCGAGGCGTAGTGTTTTTATATGTTGAAAAATACATCGACAAATGTATTAATGCACTTAATTTATGAAGTGCAAGTATGTAATAGCCACTTATTTCTATGATAATTGACAATGAGAAATGACAATGACAATGTCAGTCAGCCGTGCCGTCATTTTTTTTTTTTTTTTTTTAATTTATTCATGACCATGGATGCATGTCCTTCAGTCGTAGTCACTAAACATTTTTGTTTTCTTACGTAATTGTCATTAGAATGCGGGTGCAACCCATTCTAACGACTTTGAAGTATTTGGCAGCAAATGTATCGAGTCAGCCTTCTCAGTAAACTTCGCTGAGGCGGCCAAAACCACAATAAAATTCTCAGCTCCGTTTTACTGAGATTGCGCCTGTTTCAATGATTCCATTCCACATATTGTCCAGTTGCGCAGACACTTGAGATACAAAACTACACAAATTTTACATCACAATATCCACTAGGAATCAATTTGCGAATAATTAAAACAGCCACTGAACTTCACTCGAAGAAATCCCGCCAAAAACCTCCCGTGCCGTCATTTGCCATAGGGCTGCCAACCCTAAAACATAAATAATGTTTGTAGTTAGTGATGCAAGCATTTTATTTTTCAAAACTTATTTTTAAAAAAACGGGCGGCTGTAAAAAAAATGCCCTAAGACATCAAAATAATTACCCTCTTTCAGCCTATAAAGCTCAGAAGGCTGTTTAAATTTTCAATTATTTTAGTACCAAGCCCCATACATTTATTGAACGTCTCCTTTTATACGGTTTGTTCTTTTGTTCAATGCTCTCATCACTATATTGGTATTACTGTCAAAGACAATGTCAACTCATCGACAGCTGTTCCCTATATTATTGTAGTCTGTGGACTGTTGTTTGTGGAAGTGGATGTCACTGTCAAAAAAAAGCATGTCTTGTGTTTTGAAATGTGAAGTTATTTAATTTGTGTTAATTTATAGCATAACATTCGTTCCGCTTGTCGTAACAATCATGCAGCTTTCCGAAATAGATAACGTTAAGATCTACAACCTCAGCGTTGGAAAGTCTCTTCCTGATGTAAGTGTTATTATCCTAAATAACCTAACAGTGTAGGAAATTAAATTTTACAGTACACATTATTTTAATCGAAGACATTTAAACATACTTAAATCTCTTTGCATTACCTACATGTTCTGTTTAAAATTTACAGTGGCTGACGGAAAGGAAAAAACGCGCTCTTTTGAAAAAGAATGTAGACCTGAGGCGAAGAATTGAATTGATTCAAGAGTTTGATATGCCAGGAGTGAGCACCAGTTTGCGGGTTTCTAAAGACGGGCAGTATATAATGGCTACTGGCATCTATAAACCAAGAATAAAATGTTATGATGTTAATAATTTGTCCTTGAAGTTTGAACGATGTCTGGACTCTGAAGTAATAACATTTGAAATATTGAGTGAAGATTATTCAAAAGTAAGTAACATAACAATATTTAAAGACTAATGCTGGTTTACAAGCCTTCTTTCATACTTTGGACTGTTTAGGAAAAGATTACTTTCTAAAACATTTTCTTTTCTCTTTTCAGATTGTATTTTTGCAATGTGATCGATATGTTGAATTCCATGTGGGCCACGGTCGACATTATCGCCTTCGAGTACCCCGGTTTGGAAGAGATATAGCTTACCATCGACCATCATGTGATCTATTTGTTGTTGGTGCCTCATCAGTATGTTGATAATTTGTTTACAAGTACTGGTTCTAACTAATAAATACTGATATGTTGTATTAAGTCACAAAAATTTTTGTTTACAGGAAGTGTATAGGTTGAATTTGGAAATAGGTCAGTTTTTAGCACCATATGTTACAAAAGCAAATGAAATTAATTGTTGTGCTGTGAACGAAGAACATGGATTATTAGTGCTTGGCACAGAATCTGGTCATGTGGAAGCCTGGGATCCACGCACCAAATCAAGACAAGGAATACTAGATTGTGCAATGCATTGTACAGATTCAGAGTACAAGTATGTAAATACATTTTAGAACTGTTAATCATTTTAATTATTATTTTAATTTTGTGTATTTATTTGTTTACAGAAATGATAGATTGCCTGCTATAACTGCTGCTAAATTTGATGGTCCTCTTAGAATGGGTGTAGGCACATCTACAGGTCATGTGCTATTGTATGACATAAGATCAAGTAAACCTCTTCTTGTTAAAGATCACATGAACGAAATACCTATAAAATCATTAGAATTCCATAAAACAATGAATTACGTTTATTCTATGGATGCTACTGTTGTGAAAATATGGGATAAAAATACAGTATGTTTACCTAAACTATTACCAAGATTTGTTGCTGATTTAATTTTGAAATTAATAAACTTATTCAAATTACAATGTTGTTATTTTAGGGCAAGCAATATACAAGCATAGAATCATCAGTGGATTTCAATGATTTATGTGTTTTTCCAAACACAGGATTAAGTATGATGGCAGTTGAAGATCAAAAAATGCAAATATATTACATTCCATCATTAGGTATGTGCACAACAACTTAAACACAACACTAACAAATAATAGTGCCTGGACATTAGAAATAAAAGGTTACTTAGAAGTATTCACTAAACTGAAAGTATTTTCACTATTTACCAGGTCCTGCACCCAGATGGTGTGCTTTCTTGGATAATTTGACTGAGGAATTAGAGAGCTCAGCATCACAAACAGTTTATGATGATTATAAATTCATCACTAAACAAGAACTGGAATCATTAGGATTAGATCACTTGCTGGGAACAAATCTTTTAAGAGCATACATGCATGGGTAAGACTTGTTTTCTCAATTAGGCAAATGTCATTTTTGAGTCCCAGATTCATTAATAATTATGCAAAATAAAATTACAGATACTTTGTTGATGTGCGTTTGTACAAGAGAGCAAAGTCAATCGCGGATCCATTTGCATTTGAACAATACAAGAAACGTAAGATCAGAGAAAAGATTGAACAGGAGCGGCCATCTAGAATTAAAGTTGAGGACAACTTACCTAAAGTTAACAGAGATTTGGCATCCAAACTCATGGATGGTGGAGGAAGAAAGAAGAAACAATCAGCTAATCTACTCAAAGATGACCGTTTTAAGGTGTGCTTTACTTTTCCACTCTATATTTTGAATTACAATTAATTTAGTCACTATCATTGATGTTTAAAATTACTTTCTTATTACAGGCCTTGTTTGAAAACCCTGACTTTGAGGTGGATCGAGGAGCTGAAGAATATCGTTTACTCAACCCAGTTTTGTCTAGGCTAGATAAAAACAAGGAGAAGAAAGTGGAAGCTGAACCAATGCAGGTAACAAAGAATATCCCCTAATCTCCTCTATAATGTAGAAGTATTTTGTATAGGCAGTTTGTTCTGCACATAGGATACATGACATCCTTTTAGCCCAGAAATCAAATTAAAAGATTGTAAGAATATTTCGTACTCTTTTTTTACTCTGTTATGAGAGTGCATAAATATGTATGAAATACGGCATTTTTTCTTTTCATTTCGCAGGTGGAAGAAACTGAAGATAAAGATTCTGATATGGAGCTGTATGAGACTAGTGATGATGGCGATAGTTCTGATGAAGACCGAACGTGGGTAAAAGAAGTTAAAAAACAACACAAAATTATTAGAAATAAATCCCGAAGAGAAGATGACTCGCTACCCAATGAAGAGCAAGATTATAACACAAATAACGCCCCAAGAACTTCAAATATTATTAAAAGTATATCACGGGTGAGCAAAGCTAGTTTAGGAGATCGATTAGCTAAAGAAACCTTTTCAACAATGGTAACTAATAGCGGTGGAAACCGCGAAATGAAGTTTAGCATGAGAGGGAAGAAGTCAGAATCAGAAAATAATCGACAAATGAAGAAACACCATCAAGAGAGAAAACAGTTTGTTCGACGAACAGGGTTTCTAACAAAAAAGAAACTCCCGAAATCATTTTGATAAAATTAATTTAAATAGGAATAAAGTGCAGTGTGCATATGAATACTTATTAAATTGCTTTTATTTTTTTTACCTGTTTACGTGTCAGCCTAATGACCTAGTCAGTCATACTCTGGTAGGCAGAGCCAGACGTTGCACCTTCAGTGGAATTATAATACTGATTTTATTTTGATTGAAAACTCGATAAAATAATATGTTGCCCATAATATTGCCGAGTATCGACCGAGACTCCAGTATCCACTATAAGAGTCCACTATACAGGGTGAATTTTCCAAGTGGGCGTGGATGGCCAAATTCTAAACTATGAGGAATAGCGAAAAGTACTCAAAGGAGTCGCGGGCTCGATTTTGATGAAAACTAAAACTGCATCATTGGATTTTTGAAAAATCAAAATTTCTAGTCAGGAATTGAACCATTTTGAAAAAAAAAACTGTATTATAACACCATTCGATAGTGTCCCTAATAAGGATCAAATTCTGGGAAGTAATGACATACGGCAAACTTAGGGAAAATATTGATTTTAATAAATTGCTTCTTATTTTAAAGTATTCGTACCTACATTACGTATCTTGTTCGAAATGATGCTCAATATTTTTATTAACTAACACGCAGCGCAGTCACCTTCACAATATTATGCTCTAAATTCAAATTTCTATTACGATCTTTACAAAATATTCTAATGGAACCAACAATATTGTAATGCTGAATGCAGTAGAATTCTTGAGACGTCGAATCCAGCTATGTATTGAAAACAATGGTCATCATTTTGAACAATTAATCAGTTAAGGTTTAGTAGGTAGGCAACATAACCCGGGCCCGGCTAAATAATAACAGCCGCACAGGTCAATCCATCAGGTTAAGCTACGCTTGCCACGGTTGGTCTGTGGATGGGTGACCATCTTTACATACCGAGACCCCTCCATGCCTCGGAAAGCACGTTAAGGCATTGGTCCCAGCTGTCATTCCAGGATCTTTGACAGTCGTTACGGGTACCTACTCAGAAGCTCGAAGGTCTGACAACCAGTCTTACCAAGGGGAAGGGGTATCGTACTACCCAGTAACTGGGTTGTGGAGGTCAGGGAGGCAGTCGCTTCATGTAAATTACTGGTATTCAGCTGCATCCGATTAGACTGGAAGCCGACCTCAACATAGTTGGGAAAAGGCTAGGCAAAATAATGATGATGAGGTAGGTAACATAAGAAAAATAAAACAAAGTATTTTGTTAAAAATAAGCTCTAGTTTGCCGAATGTGGTGGCCCAGTGGTAACGGTCACGACTTACGAGTTGTAGGTCGTAGGTTCGAACCCAGACAGGCGCTTTACTTTGTGTAAATTATTTCATCACCACTGCTCTCAAAACGGCGAAGGAAAACATCGTGAGGAAACCGGCATGTCCTAGAACCAAAAATTCGAAGACATGTGACATCTACCAACCCGCACTGGGCCCGCGTGGTAGATTACGGCCCGCTCCCTCTCACAGAGAGGAGGCCTGTGTCCCAGCAGTGGGAACATTGTAGGCTGATTATGTATGACATTACTTCCCAGAATTCGATCCTTATTAGCGACACTATCGAATGGTGTAAGTAATAATAGTTTTTTTTTTTCAAAATCAACAGGTTCGATTCCTGGCTATGAAATATTGATTTTTCAAAAATCCAATGATGCAGTTTTAGTTTTCATCAAAATCGAGCCCGCGACTCCTTTGAGTACTTTTCGCTAGTCCTCATAGTTTCGGATTTGGCCATCCACGCCCACTTGAAAAATTCACCCTGTATACATAGTCGGCTTGCCATACGGCAAGCCGATCTTTTAGGTGAAGCAAGCTTTTTTTTTTTTATTTGTTTCCAATACATTAAGTTACACAAAATTAATTATAAATACAAGCATACACCTGTCTAAAAAACCTTTGAAGGTTTATGTGACAAGGTGGAGGAAGCAAGCTCGCTCACAACACATTACTTAAAAATATGTAGGTATTTAAGATGTAATATCACCAGTAATATAATATTTCAGCTAAATACTTAGGTGTTATCCTAGACCACCATCTCACTTTCAGTGAGCACATAAAGACGGCTCGTTTGCGCGCCTCATTAGCTCTCCATTTGATACTGACCGCCCGCAGCAAATTGTCACTCAAGCGCTAATTGCGCCTCTACACCGCAGTCATCCGTCCCTTCATGACCTATGCTTGCGTCGTCTTCGCTCACGTTAAGCCTCACCTCCAGAACCGTTTCCTCAGAAAGGTCACGGGAGCCCCCTTTTATGTCCGCAATGAGAGTCTACACGTAGATCTCAGAATGCCCACCGTCCAGCAGTTCATGACACGCCTCTCCGAGCGTTTCTTTGATACTGCTATAAAGCACCCCCAATCCCCTGATTGCGGCGGCCGCCCGTTACACTCCCTCCTGTATAAGTAGGATTCCCCGACCGAGGCATACCCTTACTATCCCCGACCACGCTATGACCCTCCTACAGGAAAGTAGTAAGGGAGGAGGCCCATAATTTGGAAACGGTGCGTCGTAGGGTCATGCTTCTCAGAACCTAAATAGTTTCTTTTGTCAAGGTTAACCCGAAACTGCAATAAAATTGGGAAATTTCGGAAAAAAAATAAAATTTTCAAAAAAACATTCTCAACTCCTCGCGCCAATGCACACACAACACACTACACTCCAACCCTGGCTTATCAAAGTTCATTATCCGTAGAGCGCAAATTGCTTAGTTGACGTCCATTTAACCTTCTAACGCAAGTTTTATGTAAGTACTTTAAAGCAGTCTATACCTACTTACATAAACGATCCGTTATAATAATCTTGACAATCTTAACAAAATATCTCCATGATGTGCAATATAAATAAAAACATAACCCTCCTTCTGGCGCAGTCGGGTAAAAACTGGTAGGGTCGCGATGTAAACACAATGACATTAACATCGCATTGGCTATTATCAGAGTGAATGCACTGACTCAGTACACATTCAATGATGTTATTAAGTACCTACATATTTATACATTGCAGTGAAGCGTTATCTCTTGTTGTTAATGTAGGTATCCTTTTTAACTCTCCCCGAAAGTGAAATTAAATTTTAGGAGTAGTTCAAATATATTGGTGAACGAACTAGCAGCATAGAAAAAATGCAAAATGACAACGCATCGTACGGTAGTGGTAAGCACAATAAGCTTTTAATTACCTACCGTCATTATTGAAATCTTAGTTGTTTGCACATAAATGTTCGATTATTAATATATTATCATTTCATATAATGTGCGTATTGGTAATTAATGTGTAGATATGGGTAATAAACTGAATAATGTGAATTTTTTAAATGATTATGTAGCTAGTGATTTACTGGATAGCCATGTACTGGGGAACGACAAGCTTGCGGAACCAGCGATGGAGAGATCTACTAGGTCCAGTCTCGACGCCATTAGTGTGGACGTGAGTAATCTTTTATATCATTTGTATTTCCCACTAGGTACCTACCTACAATGGGGACACTGTGCATTTGAACCCGAATCGGCGAATCTTTTGTGAGTTGCACAAGTGAGAAGTTCAGTAATTATAATGTGTTTATGTAGTTGCAATTCGCATGCGTATTTTTAATATTATACCTTCAAAGACACATTGATGCTCCTTTCCAGATCGGAGAAATAACAGAGTCCCCTGATACCGAATACATGAGTACTTCTGCTATATTACATTATTGTAAATCTAAGGTAATATTTTTTGCGAAGTTCTTAATTTTGTTTCCCTATCGACTTTATTCTATTATTGTTATAACTGTGTGTTATTATTACAGATATTACTCCCATATTTAAAACTGTTGACTATTATGGGACTGCGGCCGGTACTGGATGTGTCGAACTCTTCTAGATGCGTTATTTGTTGCTCACATTTTCATTCAATACAAGTTGCGATACTCATGTTTTTAGGATATGTACTTCAATATATGGCTTGTTTCAGGTACCTAATACATAACTTTAATGTTGCTAGAATGCAAATTGAGCTGCATGTTGTTCTTTAGTTAAGTGTCGATTATGTTTCAGACGGGACAGAGGGTTTTGTTACAAGTTAGTACCTTTAGCGTTAACATCCACTTTAGAATATGACAATTATAAAGAAGTTTGTTATGGAAACGTTATATTCACCTACATTGGACCCAGCATATTGCACTTTGTGGGATTTTTGTACGCATTATATTTATTTCGGATCTCAGATAATGAACAATTGCAAAATCTAATGGAAAGAGTGAGTACCTATCCATTGTGTTACATTATAATACTAAGCGTAGTTATAAACTTACATACATAAATGGCGCGTAAAATGGACGTTAACTATTAGCTCTTGTTGTTTAGGTATTCCTATTGTCGTCCTACTCACCTCAAGGGACGCCTACAACGAAGCCAAAGCGCCTCTTACGCATGTTGTGGTTTTTCATAATACTCAGCGTCCTGTGGATGTGCCTATCATTATGTTCAGTCAATTTAATGCTGGCTAGAGGCAACATCATCTTCAGATGGATGGAAACAAGGTAAAGAGAAACCTTACATTTTAGATACCTACGGTCAAGGAACGACAATGTTCAACAACTTTCAAAGAAATTCCATTTCCACTTAGTGGATGCATGTAACCTTTTCGAACTGTCATTGACTGTACATCCATACTATAATAATAATTATAAATGCGAAAGTGTGTCTGTCTGTTACCTCTTCACGCTTAAACCGCTGAGCCGATTTAGATGAAATTTGGTATAGAGATAGTTTGAGTCCCGGGAATGGACATAGGATAGTTTTTATCCCGATATTCCGGTCATTCACGGTACCGAAACTTATGCGGGTGAAACCGCGGGGCGCTGCTTACTAGCACATATGTACCTACTGGTACATACGTGTGGTCAAACGGGTGTCGGTGGTTACACTTGAACTAGGTACTAAACCACCTTTACTGGTACGATATAAAGGTGCTGTCAATGTCAGGTTGTTACCACGGAATGTTGATATTTAAGTACCTAGGTACTGATCTTATAATAATTTTATTGCAGTTCACATGAAGTAAGAATGTTTTTGAAGACCTTACTTATAATATGCACATTGATTCACGACATGGTGCAGGCGACTATCATCACAAGCTACTGCCTACAAGCGCAGCTGTTGCAGGCTCATCTCATGTTCCTCAAAGAGCGCCTTCTTAATCGAACTATTACTCCGCTTAACTGGATGAAAGTGAGTTTTCCTTTGACCAAACTTTGAAATTCTCAGAACATGATCAAACAAGAAAAATAAGAATAAAAAAAATTTTCATTTTCATTTTGCAGGAAATAGCAGAATTCCGTAAGCTGTTAAAATATTTGAATGATGACCTAGCACCCGCAGTATGTTTGTTCACCATCGTGAACATTTCATGGGCTAGCTCTGGTCTTATGTGGCTTCTCAACTTGGACAAGGTGGACACTGAAACGGAACCCTTGATTGGTATCAGCATCCTTAATGAGCTCTTGTGGATATCAGCGGTCGTTGTACCATTTGTCCAGGTAATGGAAAAATATACTGCATGTATCAGAATGGGAAAATTGTCCCATACAAAACTTCAGTACCTACTCATCCCAAATTTATGGGACAGCTGATACTTTTTTCGATTACGATGTTGGTCCCATGGAGAAAGTAGTCTGTCTTTCTGTTACACTTCTGTTCTTCTGTTTCTTAGTGAATTTATCAGCGTCGGCAAATGCCGAAAAATTCAAGTTGGCAAGGTATGCATTAGTTTTACATTTCATTTTACTTTTATAATTGCAGGCCGCCCGTCTGTCGAAGGAGTGCCGGCGCACGCAGTCGGTGGGTCACGAGCTGTGCGTGCGCCCGTTCCTGCACCAGGACACGCCGCAGGAGGACATCACCGCCGTACTGCTGTACGCGTCCACGCTGCGCCTGCACGCCAAGCTGTTCCACTACCCCATCGCCGGACGATACCTGTGTCTCGTACTCACTCTAACCGTAATAGTACTCTTCTCACTTGGAATGTGTCACTTATTACAATAATTTATCCCTACTTAAAATATTAATTTAATTTTGTTATTTTTAATAGAAATTGAATCATCAACTAGCAAGTTTACGAGTCGTAAATCCACGTTGTGTAAATAAGTGTAACTAAAATCATCCGACTTTAAAAGTTATTCAAATATCAGAAGCTATATCGTCAGAATATTGGGATGCTGAATAAAATATTAAAGAGATTTTGATGCTTTTTTATTTTCGTTTCCAACTATTTTGGCACTAACACTGGTCTTAATTAATAACATGTTAAAATAAATCTATTAATTTTATCAACTTTATACGAGTCGAACCAATATACTCGTAGATCTCGTTTTGCTACAAATATTATGTAATTCGTTATTCATTTAATTCGGCGACACGGATTAGTACACAAATGGAGTGCTTATAATAATGAAGTAAGCAGGTAGGTGTTGGCATGATGGGCCGCAGACGCTACTCTGCGTCGAGCATGGCGAGTCGTGCGACCTGCGCGCCCCACCACGAGTGCACGTCGTGCAGCACGGGCTGGTCGCGCGCGCCGCCGCCGCTGTTGTGACTCACGCGCACTCCACTCTTCACCGACGCTGCCGACACATTTTTTAAATTATTTATTTTTATTTTATAGATTTTAGTGACAAGCTTTATTGATAGAAGGTTGACACAGATGCGCGAGCACGCATCTATGATGCAATAAATGGTGTTGCGTAAATCTTAACCAATATGTTTTTTTTTTCTCTCACTCGTGTGACGATGTGATGATGAGAGAATTCTAAAACTCAATCATCTACGAAACCATTCACTCATCTAGATATTCTCAGTCTTACTAAAGTCTGATTAAATCGTTTGCACAGCCAAAGATGAAATGGTTGTTTTGCACGTACACCGTACCTAAGTAAAACTGGTGCCCATAAATTATATATATTTGGAATGTGCTCATCAAGGCCTTCAATTTGATACCCATATTGTAATAATTGAAGATTTTTTTTTCCACTTCTCAAAATGGAGCCTTACTGCCGCCATATTGATTTTTTTCAAAAAGAAAAATATAGCCAGTGTCACTCGGGATAATGTAAGGATTCTAACGATACCCCATACATCCAAATCTGCTCAGGCATTTAAAAGTTATGGTGGAATAAAGAAACTCACAAACATACATCAACCCTGAATACATTACACTCCTTTTTGGGGAGTCGTGTAATAAATTAAAAATTAAAACTGCATTCGAACATTTTTTGAAAGTCGCTTGTCTGAACCGGGAATCGATCCAACTAGTGTTGTAAGAAGCCCGAGTTCCTTCTAAGTTCTCTATGAAGAATTGAAGACTCAGTTTCTTTTTGAAGACTCGAGTCAGATAAAAATATTCAGAGCTCAAGTCCTTTTTACCCGACTACGGCGAAGTAAAAATGCGGGTTATGATTTTGAACGGTATGCATGTATGTTCATCTGTTCCCTCATAACTTCAAAAGTACTTATAATAATTTGACAATTGCGGTATCGTTAGAAGCGTCTTGACCGCCCGCTGGTTATAGGCTATGTGACGTCACACTAAATTCAATTTGGCGCCCTCTAGTGGACATAAAGTAATGAATTTAAAAATAAATACCTTGGGATGGTGCCTTGTGGGGTATCAAATGAAAGGGCTTAATAAATAGCACATTATAAAAATATATATATATTACTGAAATAGGCCCCTGAAATAATTAAATAAAAAATAAGTTTAAAAACTAAACCCAACTACTGAAAAGGATAAAACAAGAAAGTACCTTCCCGTGGTCGCATGCTACCATAGCTTATATGTATGATAGTACAGCGTGCAGCGGCATGCGACCACTGAAGGTACTTTCTTGTTTCATCCTTTCCAGTAGTCGGGTTTTAGTTTCTGAACTTTTTTTTTTTTCATATCTATACCTATCTTTCTTTTATAGGAAGACTCGAGTCTTGTCTAAAAGAACTCGAGACTGAGTATTTTCAAAAGAACTCGGAGCTGAGTCATCTGAGGCGCTCAGCGCTCCTCCTCCAATCCATCGCATCCTGAATGTGTTTTCAGACCGGTGGGACACTCCCCTCTTACGAAGGCGATTAAGAGTCCAGACACACTTCTCTAAATAAACTGGTGTGTTAAATTAATTAATACTAACATTAGGCTAAGTTATACTAACACTATATGGATTTATCCGAAATAAATATTTGAATTTATCCAAACTAATATTATAAATGCGAAAGTAACTCTGTCTGTCTGTCTGTCTTTTCTTCACGCCTAAACCGCTGAACCGATTTAGATGAAATTTGGTATAGAGATAGTTTGAGTCCCGGGAAAGGACATAGGATACTTTTTATCCCGATATTCCCACGGGATCGAGACTTGCGCGGGTGAAACCGCGGGGCGCAGCTAGTCTGTAATAAAGTAGAAAATAAAACGAGAAAAAAAAGAAAACATCCCCACTTTACGTGTACAGTAGGTAGCCTAAGAAATTTTATTTTTCATGATTTTATTTTACCACTGTCGGCGTGATTAATATGTATATCCATGCCAAATTATAGCTTTCACTAGAAAGCCTCAGAGAAGAGCCTCAGAGCTAAGCTGCGGACGGACGTACAGACGGACATAGCGAAACTATAAGGGTTCCTGGTTGACTACGGAACCCTAAAAATTGTATGAAGACGAAGACTTAAAAGAAAAAGAAAGAAAGGGAAGGGGAAAGAGTCTTACAACAGTGGATCCAACTGAAGTTTTGTAACGCACTTGCGGAGTCGCGAATTTGCTTGGCTCGAGGTGGCTCGATTTAGGAGTCTAGGGATGCACCATCTTCTGATTAGTAGTTATGCTTATTATTATAATTAATAGAACTTAACGATAATATTAGTAAGAAATAGAACACTCACACTTACAAGATGTCTTCTTTATGAGGGCAGGATGTGGATCACTGAGTGTTGGCTGAAGATACTTCTTGATCGGGCTCTCTGGTCTGCAAGTTATTTTATTCAATATAGATGGGTATGAGCCTATGAGGGTATCACTTCTGGGTACACTACATTAATACGAAAAACTTTATTCCGAAAGTCACAAATACGAATTTCAAAATACCGATTTTCATAATTCCGAATGGTTCAAAATTCCTTTTATAACGACTCCGATTTATCATTCATCCTATTTTAATAATTCCGAAATTTCAACCCTAACGTCTATAATTACTATTCTTAAAATACCGAGTTTCAATAGATCGAATAACAAAAAGTCCGACTTAATGATAATTCGAAACATCAAAAATACGAATTCCGATTATTAAAATACCGATCAATTAGAATTCCGAAATAATAACGCTTTGTAAAACTGAATAGAAAGACAAATAAACACATATTTCCAATTGTAAGAATATAGATGGCACAAAACCAACAATAGAGCCCCTATTTCTGTGTAAAGGGTTTAAAGTAACCAAACCGAACCTCGGGGTGCCCTTCGCTCGCTCTTGCATCCTACGTCGTCTATTGCGTTCGTTGAGTTCGGGTGCGGTAACGGTAACGGAAATAATTCGGAGTATTGAAAATCGGAATGTCGTTTTTCGGACCGAGAACCCATCGAGCATTTGATTCTTCGAATATATGAAAATCGGAAAACAAACAAGTCCCATTTATGACTTTAGGTAAAATAAATTTCGTGATTTTTAATAATAGACATTATGATTCTTAGGTATTATGAAATTCGGACTTTTGAAAATCGGAACATCGAAATTCGGAATAAAATATTTCGGAGTATTTGGGTGTTCGCATCACTTCGTAAATTGTTATTGAGATAAGTCCTATTTTTTTTTACCTCGGAATTGTGACAGATGGTAATCCAGGCCTCTTGAATTGGCTTTTTGTCGACGATCTTTTCGGTTGTGAATCAAACGATGATGATATATCTGTAAAATTTAAATAAATATTATTAACATAAATACAGAACCTGTATTTTTTAAGGAAACTATATTATTTAAAAATCTTTCTTACTAGATATAACAGGCTGTGAAGTGGACTCTGTTATTTCGGTGCGTCCTGTGCTCGCGATCACTTGCTGAAAATTAATTTAAAGTTGTGTACTTTCCTCATAAACATGGATTATGCTATCAATATCAAATAATATGGTTACCTGAGCTTCTGTTTCCAGTTTTTCTTTGTCAACTTTCTCGCTGCTCATATCAACAGCTTGTTCATTTGTTTTCCTCAAACCAGCGATTAAACTAGTTTGCTGTTTCTGTAACACAAAACAACGTTATAAACATTGAGGTTTAAAATTTAAATCAGAATCAGAAAATTATCATGTTTAGGAACTACATACTTTAGAACATACTTGATAAAGTTGAAATTCCATTGCAAACAAAAACATTTTAGGAACCGGTTTTATTAAAAATTATGACTCAAAAATAAACAGAACGCTACAGTAATTAGTTGAGTAAATGGTTACAAATGTAAATTACCTAAGATTCTAAATTCAAGTAGAGTTTGCAATATTTATGATATATTCTTCGAGCGGAGGTAATCAGTATGCAGAATAAAATATATATGGATCATTGTAGTATTTTTATTATCCATAATATAACTTACGCTACTGTTGGCGCGTATCTTCTTGAGGCAGCCCTCCAGCCATGTGCGTATGGTTTGCTTGGCGACTTCCTCCTCGATCAGAAACTCGAACTCTTCCCGCGCCAACAACTCCTCCATTTGCAGTGACTTGCGAATGTCCACCGTGCGGTACGACAGCATACTGTTATCATAAAAAAATATATAATTCAATATTGTCAAAAACGAAAGATTAGCAATATTTTCACGGTTTTATTATCTGCAATCCTTAAAAAGCCGACCATAAAGTATGGCTACTTACTTGATGACGTCATGGAAGGTAACATCTTCGCCATTATGCAGTCGCTCGAGCTCATAGCACATGTACTTGAACAGCAGCCTCTCCTTGTGGGTGTCGCATTCTAGACGGCCTTTCAGAAGCCGCAATATGAATTTCACCTGAAATACGATTAAAACCATACATTTTTATTTAACCTGGTGCAACCGCACGGCCTTGGTAAAAATTTTAGATAGAAAACCTTCATTTTGTAGCAGTAAGGGCGTTTTTTGTGGTTCAAGTTTAGAAGATATTATTGATGCGCGGTTGAAAGTAAATGTTTGAAATTAATTTCGAACTTACTTTTCTAACCGGTATAACACCTTTTTGATGCACATCCACAACGTTCCATGTATTTTGGAAGTTTCTTATGTCAGCGTAAGACAGAAGAGCGTCTTCTTCGTTTGAGTAGAATAATGAAAAGTTCTCCATGATTATAGCTGCAAGATACAAAAATTATGTTACTGTAGCGATATTATCTACTCTTACGTTTAGATTCGCAGTTGGAACATTATGGGCTGATTATGTTTTTGCTTAGGTTCGTCTTCAGTTTACCGACGGTAGTGCATTGAAAATATGATATGATATTTGAGGGCAGCTGAAAATATGTCATATGAACATTTCAACTTTGTCTGGGTCGTCGCCTTGGTTTATCAATCGTAAATCACTTCACATTCGGCTATTGCAAGGCTATTTCCAATTACAATTGATCCAATTAGATTGCCTCGTTGGTCTAGTGGTCGCAAGCGCAACTGCTGAGCATAAGGTCCTGGGTTCGATTCCCAAGTCGGGCAGTGTTATTAGGTTTTTCCATAAGGAATTTCTCATTAGCAGCTCGGAGTCTGGATAAATTGTGGCCGTTTAATGGCAATAGGCTCGTCCACTATTACATGGGTACACAACTGGCATAATGTGGGTGTACTATAGGTACACCTCGACCTAAGCCTTCGGGATTACAGCATGATGTTACGTTATTTACATAAAAACGTTGCACTAACCCACAAGTAAATTGAGCACAATGTACGTGATAATGACGTAGAAGGTGCAGAAGTAAGCGAGCGAGGCGGTGAAGTTGCCGCAGTCGGTCTCCCAGTAGTTGTCGGCGGGCGTGCAGTAGGGCGGCGCGACCATGCAGTCGTGCATGATCTTGTTCCAATCCTCCCCCGTTACTATGCGGAACAACATCGCCACGCTGTGGATCGGCGAGTTGAAGTTAGCGCGCCTGCAAATAAGATAAAAGTTATCGACATAGCTCTCAGAATAAGCAAGCTGAAGTGGCAATGGGCCGGCCATAATAGTCGTAGAACCGATGACCGCTGGGGTAGACGTGCTCTTGAGTGGAGACCGCGAATCGGCAAAAGTGGAGTGGCGTACAGTTGGATAGGCTGATGATCAGAGGCGGCTCGTGACAAAATTGTATGGGTGTTCACTTGAAAAGTCAAAGTCAAAGTTCCTAATTTATTTGCAGTAAATGTGGTACAAAAATTTTATAAATCTCTCATATATTTTACCATCATGAACATACCTCACAATGAACACTAACTGTTGAATTGTAGAACAATCTGTAGTCTCATCTGCCTGAATGGCAACAAAGTTGGCTTTTTTAATTTGTTGTTGTATTTCACCTATGCAAACCTCGTAGATCGCGTCTAAAATGTCGTTTTGAATTGATTTTGAAGTACCTTTAAAAATGGAGCTGCTGGTTAAATGCTGCTTCATGGCCAAATCAATCTCGGCAACAAAATCTACCAAACCTCTATATATTCCGGGATTCAGGGATTCCGAAGACTCCACAAAATACTACACAATCTATTTATCTTCGTAAAATATGCCTGTTTTCGTCGACACGGTCATTGAACTCACGTGATGGACTTTCGGTACGCGGAATCTAGTGCTTTACGAATGTCTTGTCGTCCGATAGACGCTATTGCAGTTCATTCAACAAATGATACCGAGATTGTGAATGTTTTTTCATCTTCATTGAAAGATGAGCTAGGTCTTCAACCCCCGTTTCGGTCCAAGCAGTCTCACCTCCGCCGGCCGTGCCCGCTTCAAACAAAAGACACGGAAAACAAAATAGTTTGTTACTCACATCACAACCACATAACCACGGTGTTTTCACATATTGTTCGGATTTAAACACACGCGTATATGTTTTCGTTTTTGTCGTACATTTTTGCGTAAGTTTAAGTTCAGGCCGTGGCGGTCCCTTTGCCTTCAATTCAAGCCGAATTTGTAACGTTTTTTCACAGTTTTTAATGAACTCCACATTATAATTGTCCATTTTAACACTCACTAGTAATAACTGATAAGTATAGTCTATTGCAACACGTTTTAAGCGATTATTAGTTTAAAAAAATCCCGAATTACATTCGCGCGCACGCATCTAAGTTGACTAGTGTTTGTTTATATCAGAGTGGCAACGTCGCGCGCAATCGCTGTCGTGCCACAGGTCGTGCGGGCGGACGCGCTCGCGCGCACGAGCGATAAAATAACCGGCAACGTCGCGTGAGCGGCGCTCCAAAGTTGGCTATTTTTTCATAGAAAATCTTTTGTTTCACGCGCAGGACTAAGGCGAAATTTCTCTTTCACTCCTGTTGGATTTCGTATTAGGCAATGTACTGAATCTTGTTTCATTGGAGCGCAATCGTGAGCGCTCCGCTTCGCGCGTTACCTATGACATGATGGTGTATGGGATGACGGGTATTTACAGTAGTTCTTTACGATAGATTTTAAATAGTAATATTATTAATGAAATTATGGAGTATAATTTTATTATAATTATTTATGGGAGGGAGTTCACTGCACCAGCGCTCCTTAGGGCGAGCTGCCTCTGCTGATGATGATAAAATGAGATACTAGTCGTTGATTACGCCTTAATTTTAGAGTTTAACTGTAATTGCGAACGCTGATTTAATAGTCCTTGAACATTATGTTTAGCAGGGTAATCGTTGGATGAAGTTTTGTCCATTGCATTGTCACAAATGTGGACGCACCTTAATGGTTGTGCAAGTGTCGCTTATCTTATTATTATAGTTGATATGATTCGATACATTTTATTAGTTCGTAAATCCTAAAATGATTGTTTACCTGCCAATCCCTTCGCCGTATTTGACGTTTCCAAACACGATGGTACCAGCAAGTGCGTAAAAGAAGACGAGTAGGAACATGCCGAAGATGATGAAGAAGCTCTTGCACACGCTGACGCCGACTGTCAGCATCAGCATCTTGAGCGTGGTGTGCTTGCCGGTGATCGTGAAGAACCGCAGGATCACCACCATGAAGCCCACGAAGTACGACAGGTCGTTCTACAAACACAACATGACACAATTATTCAAGATAAAAATTATATTCAAATACTAAATTGTTATGCTGTTTTGACATTATTGAGGGTGAATGTACGAAACCTCTCAAACATATGTGTTTTGTTTTATCATTATTAGATATAAACATCACATGATATCGAGCCTGTGTTCCCCGAAGGTCTGGGCAGAGGTGGGCCTGTAGTAACGCCCAGGTCTCTCCAGTTATGTTCTAGTCCACGTAATCATTGGATATGTAAATTTATTTGACTAATTGACTTTGTATACCGCAACCAGCGACTAGGTAAAAATACATGATTCAAACATGATAAATAGGCCAAGCGTTCCCCTACGGCTGCTCATGAGTTGAAGGCCCAAGACAAGAATCGTTATGGGCTCATCACTTCCAACTGACTTACAAGAAAACTATGAGTTACCTTTAAAGTGAAATGCATAAAGATCCAGATGCAGCCAGCGACGGTGACGAGCAGATCGTATCGGTTGCGGCGACTTTGCCAGTAGCCGCGCGGAGTGAACGCAATGGTCTTCAGAAGCACTTCCACCACAAACACTAGAGTTAGCAGAGCCGAGGTGAGGGCCAGTTGCTCCGTGTACGGGGAGTAGCGTGACCACTGGAATGTCGAAGGCGAAACATACAATACAGCTACGTAGCATAGGTACTTTGTCGAAAGTTTTATCACTTAGTTCATGGGTACGATACGCCTACCTTTTAACTTCCCTTTTAAAATCAGTACGCCCGCCAAGTTACTTTGTCAAATTATGTAGAAAAGCTTTAGCTCAGTTTAAAGCACCTATGTAGTATGTAAGTATTTATGAAACGTTTAGGTTTTTATCTATCTAGCATTAACCTTTTCTTATTAGTAAAGGGCCTCCGTCGCGCCCCCCTGTCGGAAACTCTACGCCCCCCAAGGGTAGCGCGACCCATGGAGACCCATCACTTAGATTGACCACACAACACCCGGCTGTAAATATCGGTCATACAGTTTAATAAAAAGTTCAGCATAGTTGAGCACTGTGTATCTATTTCTAAAGCACGATATGTCATATTTACGGCCGTGCACTAAACATAAATATCTCTATGCACGAATTTCTCCATCCGAATGCTAAGCTCAGAACTCGATCTTTTGCATTACCTGTGTACTCAAGTTCCATACACAGTTCGGCCTTTGGCAAAAAAAAAAAACTAATGATCATGAAATTCAATGTATGGTTGAATGAAGGTGACTAACCGTGACAGCTAACAATCCACTGTTTATGAGAACAACGATCGCGATCACTCGTTTGAAGCTCAAGTTTTGTGTGACGTCATAGGCGAAGGCGCGGACTTTACGCTTGTTCGGGCGAGGAGGCAAGTGTAGTGGCTGAGCGATTTTCAGTCGCTTCTTTAGGTCACACCTGGAAACGAATACAGTTTTATAGTAAAAGACCCACTCCTGCTTCACACGCGTGACAAACAGGAAAAGATTTCTGTATGGCACAGAAATCTATATGTTTTGACATGTAAGTCTAAGTAAATCATTATGTATTTTCATATTTTGCAAATATATTCTTTAATGTTGTAATCATGGCACTAGAGTACACACGGCGTGACGGCCACATATCAAACTATAAATTTCCAGTACAAGCTGACCCATTGCTGCACGGCAAGCCGAACGAATGCGAGGTCAGGTTTACTGGAAATGTATAGCTTGATATGTAGCCGTGTGCTACAAAATAGGCAAGTAATTCCATTGTTGGTTGTAACAGCTCTATATTAGATATCATCATCGCGCATTTGTATTTCCGAAGATACACGATGATTCTCGAAGGCCATACTTTACTTGGGATCTGCAATATAAAATAGTATCTTACCAACGTCGCTGGTCGACAGTCAACAGAGCAGTGCCTTTGTTCTCCGAGTAGTTAGCAATCACGACACCGACGAACAGGGTTAGTCCAATCATACAGCCAAGAAATATGTAAACGTGTATATAGATTGCATGTACCTGGCAACACAGATTATGGCATTCATAACGGGAGATACAAAAACAAATATCAACATGAGACCTGTTTTGAAAGTAACTTATGCATACTAACCGGTCCTAATGCTTTGATCAATACATCTCGGACATCCAACCAGCCTTTGAAGGACAGTACTTCGAATAATGTTAAGAGTGCATCACCAATGTTATCGAAGTTGAATCGTTTGGGATTCGCCCTGAAACCATAAATATAGTAAGTAAGGACTTCTCACAAGTTAGTTTCCCCCTAGGTCTGCAAACTACTGAATAGAATGATTTCATCTCGATTATACATCATCCTTTTTTCTGTCATTCGCATATCCTATGATATCATTATCTTTCAGGCAAAAGACGTCCACTACTGGACATACGACCTCCCCCAATCATCGCCATGACGACCGGTCTTGTGCTTCCCGCGATCTTCACCAGACCATCGGTCCACCTTGTGCGGTGCCTACCGACGCTGTGCCTTCCGGTACCCGGCCGCCATTCCATAACTTGTCGACTGCATCCGCTATCCATTTTACAAGCAATGTGCTGCCCACTGCCACTTTCAGTTCGGCAATTCTTCGGCTATTTCCGCTGAATTTTCAGTTATATTGATTCTCCATTCAGACAGTCGGTTATTAAGGACAATTTATAATATGAACATGTGCATGTATTACACACCAGACTCTAGGCACTAGCATGGAAGGGAAAGTCTCGTTAGGGCCGGGCCGGATCTTCATCTTAGTGACGAACACGCGGCGCATGAACACGCCCACACAGTCCTCGCGCTTCGTTATCGTGGGGTCATTGCACCGCGCCAGTCTGAAACGTGATTGATTTCAATATTTCCAATAAACAACATTCTACTCACTGGACATCGCTCTGGAGGCCGGCCTCAGTGAAGGTGGTGTGACGATTTGAAAACATGCAGACCAGATGTGGCCTGATATTGCTAAAGAAGGGTGGAAGGTGCGGGTGGCGTTTGAAAGGAATAATGGGAGGCCTTATCCCAGCTGTGGTACAAAAACTGGGTTACCAAAAAAACCCTACCTTGCACCTATTAAACCCGATACTATAAGCGATTATCGCGTTTAGATCTTGTCAAACAAAGCCAATTCGATTTCATATAATGCAAGTATGTTGCCACTCACCTGCCACCGTATAACTGTACCCCATAGCTGGCAAACACGAACATCAGGAGGATCAATAGAGTCGATACCTGTTGAAAAGTAAATTGCAAAGTTTAAATCTCAAGCAGACACAGATATACACCGTGAAATTTTAATCACCGTTTTCCTCTTAAGGGGTCATTGTACTCATCATTATGAACAACTTTTACTATGGGACCAAACCTGAAATCGTGAAAAAAAAAATCTGCTGTTCCCTACATTTATGTTCGCATAACTCGTCAAAATGTAGGGAACAGCTGATTTTTTTTTCGCGATTTCAAGTTGTTCATAATGATGAGTACAATGACCCCTTAAGAGGAAAACGGTGATTAAAATTTTACGGTGTATAATTATTATAGTGTTCTTGATTGAGTTAACAGTGATGAAATAATTTTCGAAAGTACAGTGCGTACCGTACTTTTTTAATTATTTCGTAACTGTGGCCGTTAAGGATATTCGATACATGATCTCCCAGCCACTTTATCGCTAGATGGCGGCACATTCGCACTTCGAACATTTTCAATTTTTACGCCTAACTCAGAAAGCTTTGCGAAACAACTTTCTTATATGCGTCAACTAACGCATTAACATAATCTTTTTAGATATTCACTTTGCTTGTTAACTCGTCTCATACAAAGATTTGTACCCCTAAACATTTAGCCGTTTCACTTTATATCTTTTATGTCTTTACACACACATGTACAGTTACACACTACGTGTATAGTTTTACTTGCGATGGAACTAGATGGCGTTGTATTCATAAACTTGGTTTGTGAACTTGTTTTCCAGAGGTGGCGTTAATTAAAATAAAATATTTTTACGAAAATATTTTTATGACTGTCCATCATTCTCTAAAGAAAAGCGTACTTTTTATAGTAAAAACCGAAGAAAAGAATACTTGATTGCTACAAGGGTTGTCAGTTGCTTATTCAATTATTCTAAGGGTGCTTTTGTAGTGTGTTAGGGTAGGTTTAGGTTTAAAAATAATAAAATAATAATAAATCCCCTGACCGATTTCGGTCACGGTGGCCAATTTCAAAGAAGATTAGCCAGGTTTGCAGGAGATATTATAGTGCACAAGTGTGTGCGCAAATACAGGTGCACTCTGTGTTCCTTTACTCTCATAGTTCGATGGGACGGCAATCCGACACGACCGGAGAGAGAACAGGCGCAGGACCAACGGCTTTAGGTGCTTTCCGAGGCACGGGGGTATTACGCCACCAATTTCCAAACTCCGGGCAAAAAAAAAAGAAAAAGAGTAAAGAAACTCCTAACTGGAAAAACCCAATTTAAATAACACTGTCCGACCTGAGAATCGAACCCAGGACCCCTTGCACGTCAGATGCACTTGTGACCACGAAACCAACGGGACAGTTAAGATTTGTTGTATAATTAAACGCTACTATAAAACAAAATATATAAAATGTTTATTTGAGTCGTGCGCGAGAGATGCAGCGGCGCAACGCGCGGCGCGGGCGACGCGAGGCGCGGCGGGGGTGCGGCAACGATCATCGTATCAATTCCGCGAATTTCGGTCGTAGCGTAGGTATAATAATGTATCATTCAACCGCAGCCCAGCCCAGCGTGCCCGCCGCCGCGCCGCCACAGGCAGTGTACAGACGCGTGAAATTATTAGGCCGTGTACACACGGTTGTGGGTATTTAATTATTAGTGTAATTTTATTACTGTTGTGTGTATGTGTATGTATATGTATATAAGTGTTATGTGTAATATGTATTATGTGTTTACTATTTACGTGTGTTTGTATGTTTAGCCTAAAAACCAACAACTTCACATACACCAGCGTCCACTCGAACCAACAATTCCAATTTCAAATGAGAAAATGAAAAAAAATCAGCTGTTCCCTACATTTTGACGAGTTACCTATACGAACATAAATGTAGGGAACAGCTGATTTTTTTCGCAATTTCAGGTTTGGTCCCATAGTAAAAAAAATTGTTCATAATGATGAGTACAATGACCATGTTAGTGTTGTTCCAATAACCCTGTATATACTTATACTATATTATATCCATACTAATATTATAAATTCGAAAGTAACTCTGCCTGTCTGTCTGTATGTTACCTATTCACGCCTAAACCACTGAACCAATTTAGAAGAAATTTGGTAGGTATAGAGATAGTTTGAGTCCCGGGGAAGGACATAGGATAGTTTTTATCCCGATATTCCCACGGGATCGAAACTTATGCGGGTGAAACCGCTGGGCGCAGCTAGTTGCAAATAAAGTTTATTGAACTCTTCTCTCTCTTCGATAATTGAGCTTTGTTGGTACCGACTTTGTTTTGAAGATTCTATACATCTTTTATTACTTATTTACACCCTAAGTTACATTAAAATTAGCAAGGAAAAACCGGCCAAGTCCATGTCGGACCACAATGAAGAGTTCCGTAGTTGAAATGAATTTATCCCAAGAACAAGCTTAACATTGTAGTTGAAAATCATGTTCTCCCATACATTGCAACTAAAAGTTGGTCGACTATTACTCGTAAAGTCTACTCAGCTGTGATTTTGATTTCGTGACATATACTACTGCCGTGAATTTTAGTATTTCTTCTAGTAGGTATTTCACAAACGGATCCCTGAATCGAAAAATGATTATCACAAACCCGCAATATTTTTGAAAGACCTATCCAGTGATACCCCACACCATGGGGTAGACGAGAGAAAAAAAAAACATTCCCACTTTACGTGTACAGGAGGTACCCTAAAAATAATTGTTTTTCAAGATTGTATTTTACCACTTTGTCGGCGTGATTAATATGTATATCCTTGCCAAATTATTGCTTTCTAGTACCTACTAAGAGTCTCTGAGCTAAGCTGCGGGCGGACGGACGGATTGTCTGACGGTCATGGCGAAACTATAAGGGTTCCATGTTGACTACGGAACCCTAAAAAAAACGAATCTTTCTTAGCTCATAACTTTTTAATGCTTCTCATTTTACTATTTTGCTTCCGCACATACAAAATGAATAAAACTAAATAAGAAAAAACGATATAATGTTTAACTTTGGATGTACAGACGCCAGCAAATCAAACTAGGTACTTACTACAATCTGTCAAATTTTATTAATGGATTTTCTACATTATCGCTAAAGTATTAGATTCAAGGTTGATTGGGAAAATTTTACAGTTTCGGGTAGCTTGATGTGCTGGCGTCTGTGCTATGTCACACGGTGGAGTACCTAATAAATTCCTGAAATTTGTAAGTATGGAAATATTTCGGCTAGTGTGCTCATAAACTTTATAGATGATAAGTACGTTCATTATTACAGTAAGTAATATCGAACCCAGGGTAGATCACAGATAATTCTATCACAAAGTAAAGCATTTTTTCTCACTTCATGATTAAATTGATAAAATCTAACTGCACGGGCAGAGCCACCGCGCCAGCCTTGTAAGAAAAAAAATTAACAAAAAAAAACCGCCTTCCAAAAAAAAAACTACTAAGTCGAAAACAACTTCGGTGTCTTTAGTACCTACTTTAGTTTTTGCCTCCGACTTCCGAAAATAAAGGTTTTTTCGCCTAGTACCTAGTGTTTTTTTTCAGTCGGTATTTTTTTTTAATTAAATAAATCTCGCTTTTTAGTGGGTCTGTTTATAATTTATCTAAGTTTCAATAGCCTAATGTCAACTTGCTTATCGCCTTTTACAAAATATTGCTTTTCCCGATGCAGGGACGTTAACTGTTGAGGAGTTCTCCTGGTATTTCACCATCAGCTCCATTTCACCATTCGCATTGTGACGAGCATGATTAATTGCTTAGCAACCATATTAAAGTAATCGAATCGCAACCCGTGAAATACTTATTATTGAGTAGTTCCAGTGGCCATCAGTCATGTGGTCTTCATCATCAGTTCCACATCACCAAATGGCGCTTCCCGAAAGCAAATACACGAGTTACCTACTATAAAAAATAGGTACCCAAATCGCTATAGGTGTGCTTATAATATTTTAAGAGTTCCTTCGATTTCTCCAGGATCCCATTATCAGATCCTGACTTGATGACAATGGGACCACCTGGAAAGTATACCCTTTCAAACAAAAAAAGAATTTTTCAAATCGGTCTAGCCGTCTTCGAGTAATCGGGTAACATGCATAAAAAAATAAAAAAAAGATTCCGACAAACTGAGAACCTCCTCCTTTTTTTGAAGTCGGTTAAAAATTGCATACCTACGCTTCGCAACCATCGATCAAGTGATCGATGTTCGCAAAAACTAAACTTGTCAACAAAATCACGCATAATAATGCCAGTGCGACGGTTGACTACAACGCCATCTAACGATCAAGATCAACTGTTGTTGATAACCATAGCAAAAATGTATGTTCTGCTTCTCGATGGTTCTTTGAAATATCCTGCAGAGGGCGTGTTCCGGCCGCGCACACATAGATAAATTTATCGATTTTATCAGGCCTAGATATCCTGCAAATAGTGTTTTTTTATAGGTTTTTGTCGATATGCGTCAATAATAAGTTATAACAACTTAATATACGTGCTTTTATTCTGCAAAAATCGTTTATGTTTTGAGATTTGTACCCCGAAAGAATGTATGAAAAAGTGTCAGTATCCAATCACCTTAATATAGCGCATGGAGAGAAAAAAATCGGCTATGAAGAGCGTCCTCTGTGTAACTCATACACCTTTATGTCTCAATTGATTTACATCAAAATTAAACGCATGTCAAGTGATGTGTTTGGCTGTTGACAATTCATTCAACCATAACAGTTTACGGACGTTCGATTTTTTTTTTAGATAATTTTTGTGTTGATTATCGTTCCAGAAACCGGGCGTACGTACCTACCATATTAAGTAGGAATATTGTTAATATGACTTGCATGGTTAGCAGGCCTATTCCTTGTTTACTCACGAGCAATATCTCCTTGAACCCGCGGCACAGTTCGTAGACCACCTTGCGCATGTGCGGCACGAGCGTGAAGATCCGGAGCGGCCGCACGCAGCGCAGGATCATGAGCATCTGCGCCGCCGAGCCGGGCGGCACGCGCAGCGGCATCCAGCACAGGAATGTCAGCGACACCTGAACGAACACTCCTACAATATTTGCTCGGTAGCCCGACGATAACGGTTGTTTATCGATACTAGACGATTTTTTTTTCTGGTATTCAGCTGCATCCGGGTAGACTGGAAGCCGACCCCAACATAGTTGGGAAAAGGCTAGGCAGATGATGATGACTAGATGATTTTTTATGTTAAATGTGAATGGCTATGTAAGAGTAGCGGAAACCAAAGAAACGATGGATGGACTGTGTAGAAAGAGGGTGACTACCGAGACGACGACTAAGAGAGAAGTATGGAAGAAAAAATACATGTTGCGCCGACTTCAAATAAATTGGTATAAGGGTAAGAGAATGATAATAACCGTGTGATTTTTTTATCGACAAGGGTCGTTTTATTAATAGCGGTGTAATTGACTATCGCTCGGTGCAAGAACAGACTAGGTGGTTATTTTTGCAAAAAGCTAACAGTTTTAGTTTTCTGCAAAATTGAGCTCATAGTTTTTAAGAACCGGTGTGTATGTGTGGACCCGCCTAATTGTACATTTCTGCACAAAAAATCGATTTAATTCTCGATACGTTGAAAATACTTACAATATAGATAAAAACGTCCAGCACTGCGGCGGCATCTTTCAGGTAAGCTTTAGGCGTGAAAAACAATCCGTCGGCTAAAATTTTCAGCGCCAGTTCCAAGCTCATGAACACCACAAACCCGTATTCAGCAATCTAAATATAAAACATTCAATTATTTGTTAGGATTTCTAACAATAAGTTGGTCATAGTTGATGATTGATGATATTACAATAAGTTGGCCATAGTTGATGATTGATGATATTAGTTAATCTGGTAAATGATTATTTATTGGGTTACATTCACCTGCAAAACGAAGTTTTCCATAACTCTGTAGGTAGGTGTTTCGAACATCATCGATAAGCACGAGAGAGTAGTGACCATGATCATGACCCAGTCCATGTAAGTCACTAGTCCGAGGAAATTACTGAAAATACAAACATAGGAGTAATGTTTGTAAGCCCACTTGCGCGGTCATGGGTTATCCTGTATGACTCTGAGTTAACAGCTAGCTCTGTTATGTTATAAAAATCCAAAGACAAGAAAGTATTACGTATCGTAATGCTGAGATGAGTATACAATTTCCTTTCATTGTTAGTTCATACATTTTTGGTCAGATTACATATCAGAGCTCAGATGTTGCAATTCTATTTTATGTTTCGTCGATTGAACTGCAATGTTCCCAATTAAAAAAACACTAATATCAGGTTAACTAACACGGTGTTGCTTTTTAGTGGCGCATCGCGTAATAAGAGTTAAGATATTAATTACTTAGCTCCAAAATTTATTCATTTAACCTGACTAAACGTGCAAGTGGGCCTAACCCCGACTAGTCGTGTAAGTGGGCCTAATAAAACATAAAGATATTTGACAAAGTAATTAAAATTACAAAAAGTAAATAATAATAATCCTCTCGGCCGATTTCGGTAGCGATGGCCAATCTCAACGGAGATTAAACAAGTACGCAGGAGATATTATAGTGCACAAATAAGTGTGTGCGCAAACAGGTGCACTCTCTGTTCCTTTACTCTCATAGTCCGATGGGACGGCAATCCGATACTCGCGGGAGAGATGAGGCGCAGGACCAACGGCCACGCGTGCTGTTCCGAGGCACTGGGTGTCACAACACCAACTTCCAAACTCTGGACTGCTACTGAGAAATTCCTAATTGAAAAACCCAATAACACTTTGCCCAACCTGGGAATCGAACCCAGGACCCCACCACGCTCAGCAGTCACACTTGCGACCCGAGAGCAACGGGGCATAAAAGGTAAATCTGAACTTTAAAGGCGCGTGCAGCCCAGACACAAACCTTTAGTCAGAAAGCTACATGGGATTAGGAATGCTCATCCTACAAATATTTGCGGAAGTGTGATTGTTGATTTCTCCTTATTTTAAGCAGCGAAGGAGAGCATCTGATCTTTGTGATTTTATGGGCCAGAGAGTGACATAGGTTTTTAATTTTATACCGAAATAAGGCAAGGTTCCTGTGGGATCAACGAAGCGAGGAGATAACTCCTCGCTTCGTTGCTTCTCCAAAATAAATGCTTCTTCTATAAAGATAAATACTTACTGAAAACTTTTATAATGTACTTTTCTCTCGTTGCCAGTGACGGGGTCTCGCAGCCGGGCGTCGTAGCGCGCGTCCACAATGGCGCGGCATATCTTTCTGAAGCGGGACTCTCTCGGGACTATCAGCAGGGGAGTGTCGAACAGTGGATGATTCTCGCGTAAGTCCTCTTCTCGTTGATTTCTAAAATACAATTTGATTAAATTTACAGTCAACAAAATAGTGTAATACTAGAAAATATAATCATCTACCCACTACTGTCCTTATTCTCTATCTCACAGTAAAAAACATCGTCACAAGTTTTTGAGCTTTATGCCCGTTTTCATTAACACTAGGCGACACCTAAATGAATGCATAAATAAAAGCGCGCTGTTAGATATTCAGCTCTTGGCTCAGCGCCGAAAGTTGACGACTCACATGAAAGTGCGACGTAAAAGGTTCGAATACTTAACGCAAACATTGTTTAAAGTAGTGGTAAGTTAGCTCGTCTCTTTTTTTTACTATACGACCACGTAGACACCCATGTAATCTGCATTCGCGATTTATTTGCCAAAAATGTAAACAAATATGAGTTAATGGATAAATAACTTTAATTCCTACATAATAAAGTTCAGTTTACGCTACGACTTCGAACATTTTTATAACTTCTTCAATAGCGCTATTCATTCTGAAATCAACTTAATTACATATTACAAATTGAAGTCGCTTTTCATGTCTGCCTGTGTGACCGCGTTGTTCATCTACGTTACGTCCATGGATGGATGGATCAATGGATTTTGACGCAGTTTTCAACATCATGTAGAGTATTTATTCCGAATCCGAAAGGTTTATGTGAATAATACAAATATTTAACTTAGATATAATAAAGGAATCTTCAAGTTTTGTCAAGTCGTAAAAACCGTGCAAAGCAGAGGGGCGGGTCGCTAAATTTTAGGTATAAATGAAAAGGTCACCTCCTCATCTCAGCTTGCTGGCGCTTAGCCTGCAGCAGGCGGATGTCGAGGTAGGGCGGCCGCGCGCGCGACGACGGCACGACGCGCGACGCGGCGCCGATGTCGCCGTTCTCCAGCAGGTGCTCGTACGTCTGCTTCAGCTTAATGGACCCGCTGCGCACCGATCGCCTGATAGAGCGCGAGCCGAACCTGAGAGCCATATTATTGCTCACTCGTTAATCAGGCCATATCTTTTAAACACCACCGTACTATTACTTGAATTCAGAATCATTTATCTATATAAACAAAAATGAAATGCCGTTCGTTGGTAAGCGCGTCACTTGAGAATGGCTGGATCGATTTAGTTATTTTTATGTTTTTAAGCTGATTTAAAAATCCGTGGCGTACCGCCGCCATTTGGAGACGTTTGGTGCGCATTTGGTGGCGTCCGCCTTTTTTTTTTCAAAATTGGACCTTCGCATGAATCCTATATAAATCAATAACTGTCCGTAAAGGTTCTCCAATAAGAAAATTTAAAAAAATTAAATTTACGGTTTTTAGGGAAAGAAATATTTGATAAGTTGCCTGGAGAATTGGAATATTCGGGAAAAACTGAAAATGCATGGTATTTTTGTATGAGACAGGAAGTATGTCGGGTCAGTTAGTATTAGATCCTCCTTGGTGGTCTTTTGCTACTTGCTCAATTATCGACTTTAGCGTTATGTACTTAATCTTAGTTGTATTTTGAGATGTTTTGGTTACAATGGAATTTAAACTTTGTCTTGTATGACATTGAGTTTATGGTTCCAAAATAGTATCGAAGATTCTGAATTCAAGTTTAATACTGAAACCAAATTAAATACATACTTCTTCTGATCGACTCGCAATTGCTTAGCGCTCGATATCGTCCCTTGAGGCTTCAGACCAGACTTGCCTCCAGTCGCTAACATCGCTGAATCTCCCAGCAGGGGGCGGTGATTATTAGAGTCCCTGAAGTAGTATCAAAGAATTATGAATCATGTTTATTCATGATTATTACAGACTTAATTATCATTCGTAATTAAAAAGCAAAACAAAAAAAAAATAAACCTTAATCACGCGACTGTTAACTGCAACAAAATCGATACCTGTAAATGAAAAAAAAAATCAAAGCAACAAAAAACAATGCAAAAAATTTCGGATAATTTCCGTTCTGACAGACGAGACCCATATTTTAGTAAGAAGCACTAGAAAAACATTTGTTCCGTCTAGGACATAACCCAACAACAATAAAAAAGAATAACATGAAGAACATTTACATTGCGCTGTACCGAAAGGGTGACCCACTAAGCCTAAGCTGGGTATTAAAGGCTCAGCGCTTAACGCTATTACCGCGATGAAATGTCATGCAGGCCCACCGATAGTTCGGCAGGGTGTGTTGCACTAACTCAATGATGGAGCTGACGACGTGGCGGCGCAGCGCGGAGCTGGGCCGCTGCGATGGCGGCGCCACCAGCAGCGTCTTGACGAGGCAGCGCTTGCGGTACGGGAAGGCGATCTTGGCCACGCCGATGTACTCGAAGGCGCGCCGCGACACGTCACCGCCGCTCGCCGCGCCCGCCTCCTCCTCGCCCTCCACCTCGCACACGAACTGACGCATGAACGACTCGCGGACCTGCGTAACACCACAACCATTATGTACACAATACTACGAAATTTTATGCTGTTTTACAGTATGTAGCTACAAGCCGTGTGCCCGATGGGCTTTCCCATCGGCAAAAATGACAAACATCCGTACAAAATGTCATCCCTATTTAACCCTTTTATAGGAATTATTTTTCCAAATTCACAGTTACATATAAGGAACTCTCGTGCAAAATCTCGTTTCTAGACCAAGTGGTTGGCTATGCGTTGTCTGTCAGTGAATTAACTTTTTTTATTGAGTAGATCACACCAATACCATATGAGTAGTTTTCCAAAGCTTTTAACAGTTGGAACTGATACTTGGATAAATGTAGTGTAAACGCGACAAAAAGTTACACGAAAGGGTCTTTGCACTGAACATTTTTGTCTCTGTGTTTTATTTTTTCATATTCATATTCATTTATTTTGCGTTCCACAAGGTAAAAAGATGTTTGCAAAAGGCTTAGAGCTAAGATCCGTTGTAGACCCTGTTAGGGCACAGCAAACATTTTTAATTGGTACATACTTAGCAATTAAATATCTAAATCATAGAATTTTGTAGCTTTCATGTAATCGTGCGTTTTTGTAGAGTACCTATTGTCGTTTTTGTTCTGAATATAATATTAAATATGTACCTAATACAAATACACCAAAATGCCTCAGGCATTAAGTCCGCCTTTGTACAGTATTATTTTTTTACTCGTGCATAAAGTTTTAATAAATAAATAAATACACGAACCTTGGGTAGATTGAAATCACCAGGGACTTTGTGCAGCTTAGTCATTTGTGGGCTATCGGGAAACTTCTCGAATATTCTTAATCTGAATGGCAGGCTCTCTTTGATTTCCGCGCTTTGTTGGCGGTACCTGAGTTGTTTCAGTTTTTTAATATCCTCATCCAGTTCCAAATTGTCTAAGATCACTGCTACAAAAAGTGACAACACAATCTGGAATATAGTACAAAATTATGAGAACTTTATAATCAGTGCATTATAAGCTTAATTATTGTAAAGAGATCTTCCTTACCAAAGTAACGAACAAATGGTACAGAATGAAGTAAATGGCAACAAGGGGCGTCAATGTTTGACTTGTTCTCACCATGGTCTCATCCATTACCTCTACCCAGGCTTCTTGAGTTAGAATTTGGAACATAGACATGAATGCCTAAAACAAAATATTATTGTCAAAAATTATTATTAATACTAAAATGATCTGAATTAACATTATTTATAAGCATTGTGTAATTAATAATAATAATTTATTGGAATTCATTGGATTGATACAAATTGTCAAAAAATTAATATAAAATTGTTAAATTGTAAAATGTTATAACAATATCAAAATATTAAAAATAAAAATTATGTAAATTGCAAACAAATAATAATTATTACAAAAAAAAAAAAAATATTATGATACCCATTAAGTGTGTGTGTGTGTAAGGACACCCTTACACTTAATGGGTACCATAGTATTTTTTTTAGCGGCCAACTAGTTCCGCGCTTAATATAGTAGCTACACAGCTACTATATTCCGCGCGGAACTAGTTGGCCGCTGATGTGGGGCAGAGGGGTGAGGTGGGGAAGAGGGGTGAGGTGGGGAAGAGGGGTTAGGCGGCGGTTCGCAACGCACGTACTGAGTAATGCGCCCCCGCCCCTCCGTCCCACCGCTCACATTCCTAAGGCACGGCCAACTAGTTCCGCGCGGACAATAGCTACTAAAGGTCTTAAGGGATGTATTGTACGATAAGCCGTGTGTCCGATAAGATTTCCCATCGGCAAACTGACGAACTTCTACACAAACTTTCATCCACTATTTAACCTCCTTAGGGGCAGAATTTCCAAAAGTCCTTTCTTAGTGCTCACAAAAATTTCATGCTTTTATAATCAGCGGTTTAGAAAGAATCGTTGTCTGTATGAATTTAAGATTTTTAGCAAATTAATGTAGCCCATAATTTCGAGATATTACTTACTTCATCAAATGTTTCAAATTTAGTAAACTCGCACAGGAAACAAAACAGTTGCATTGATATAGAAGAGCTGATGATGAGTAAACACATTGTGAATATAATCAGGCTGCCAAGTTTCTTTCCTGGTCCAAAGATTTTGTAGACAAATCCCTCTAATAACGGTGATGCTTTTATCAATCTTACTATACGGAGAACCTAAAACAAAACCAAATGAATAAAAAATGCCAGTCTATTTGCCTTACAAACGCTTTGTTTTCACTGCATTATTGGAACAAAATGTATTTTTTTACAACAAATTGTATTTACCTGAAAATATGTAAACCCTGACATATACAGTTGGGGTATTATATGAATGGTAGTGCCAATAGCTAAAAGTAATTCAAACTTGTGAACAGAGTGCTTGAAATAGCCCTTTAGTCCCAAACACCATATTTTGATTAATGCCTCCAAATCCAAGAAAATGGTAAATGCAATCTAAAAGTATGAAAATAATTGTTTTATTAAGTAAATATTATACTTAACTTTAGGTTAAAATCATGGCTTACGAAAACATAATCTCGGTTACCTCTATGTAATAGTATTTCTCGTAAAAGAATTCTCTAGGATTGTCATCATGTTTAAAGTTCATTGTTGCTGTTATAATTCCATTAGTCAAAACCACCCCCATGACTAGTAGTCGGAAATATGCGGACCTTAATAATCTATGGAATATTTCTGGTGCACTGCCTGGAAGGAAAAAAGTAAAGTGAAGATTATCTTGTCTATTTTACCTATCACCAGCTTCTCCCCGACTTCGTTCACATTAATTATTTTTTTTAACTTCGCCCTAGTTCTAGCCATAAGTTAAAAAAGTTTTATCTATGGCAGCGCATAAAATACAAGCAAACAAACATTGATTTTTATATTATTTCTATTCTATTATACCTGAATGTTTATTTTCATCAATGGTAACCAATTTCCATCCATTATCGTCACCAGTGAAAAACTGGGTAGTGCTACCTTTAGTAATAGGGTTCCTCACACCCCACATTTGTTGGAATTGTACCCTTATTTCATTGAATGTTTCAGTGATCACAGCTATGAAAACGTTCTTGACCAGCCAGGCCAAAAAGAATATCATTGTGCTGTAAAGTTTTACAATAATTAGTAACATAAATTGATAATTGATAGAATGAAGTTAGGTATTCCTTTGATTTTACCTGAAGTATAGAGCTGATCTCCATGTTGGTAGAGAGTCGATAGCGCGATACATTATGAAGACCCAACCTTCCTGAGATGATGCTTGGTAGACAGTGAACAAGCTTGTTGCTAAACAGAAATAAAATGTTTTTAATAACATAAAAAATTTGGTTTGATTTAAAGCCCTTTAATATTGTTGTTTTTTTACTTACTAAACTCTTCAAACCCATTGAATCCCATGATGTATTTTGATAAATTAAGTTTCATACACTTCATTCCAGGAGGACATTGATATCCTGAACCAGGGTCAGGAGAGCAAAAAGTGTCAGGAATAGCTAAGGAATTTATAGTGATTTCACTGAAAAACAGAAAGTAGTTCAATTAAATATTTGATTAAATTATAGCAAATTATTTTATACATTTTATATATTAGGTTTTCGAACCGACAGCTATGCCTACTTTTAGAGATAAACAGATTTGATGATAAAAATTCATCCACAAGTTTTCGAGCATATCAACAATGCTCATAGCTACCATAGGGATCCCTTTTCAAAACCCCAAAACTTCTATAAATATTTGGTAGAATTTAATACTAACTACGGATTTGTATCATTCCTGACGCAGTGGTGTGTTAATTCTCCAAAGAACTGTACACCTAGCAAGCTGTACAGCGACATGAAGAACAAGAAGAATAGGGTCACATTATAGATCTGTTGACTTGATCTCCTGTAAATCACAAAATACATAGTGTGAGCATTATGTGGTGAATTCATACATAGAAGAAATTAAAAGGTTTTTTATTAACCTATATAGTCCCACTGCAAGGCAAAGGCCAATTAAAATTATTATCAAGCATATTACATCTTTTATAAAATGCAAGTGACTTAAACAAGGCAGTAATCTTTTTATTAAATCCACTTACTTGAATATCTGATTGATTCTAGATTTTGGCATGGAGAATTTTAAAAATACTCTCAAAAATCGAATCATTATCAATGGTCTGGGAGCTCTTAAAATGCTTAGGTAACTGTATCTGGGTACTATACCAGTCAACTCAAACATTTGTAAGAGAACAGATACCCAAAGGAAGAATACCATTGAGGCATCAAACTGGCACCAGTGGTCTTTTAAGTAGGCTACATCCCCCTGTAAATATACATTATAATAAGTATTTCATCCAGTATTCAAATTAATCAATATAGAATATGAATACTGAAAACAGGCAAAATCTCAGAGAAAGACATCTAGTCTTCCATTGAGTCAGGCTTTTAAAAAACTTAATATTATTTATTTCAGTAGTAGTGGTCAACTAATATTAGGGACAGCTGTAACATAATTTAAAAATGAAGACAATAAATATGAACATTTCAAAAACATCTTATGATAATGTCAAATCTCCAGAGCATAGACTACTATTATTGCCTCCTTATTTATTTAATAGGACTAAGGACTAATTAGCTTAAAATTCCAAAGATATTATTTTAAAAAGGAGCTACAATACCCTATGTACTAATTAGTTGGCCACAACTAATGTTTGTTTAGAGCATACCTTTAGTATTCCTCTAATATGCATTTTAGCAATCATTTCTGCAGTAAATAAGAGTGTAACACTGCAGTCCACAGCAAATGTTATAGTTTGTAGAGATGGGTACTTTTCAAATGATTTTGGAGTATTCAGTGACACAGACATTAAACTTAATAAAGCACATAATCTTAAAATTCTTCTAACCCATAACTGGAACAAAAATAATATTTATGTTATCTTTTTCTCACATCTTTTTAAGCCTATCAAGAGGATTGTTCAATAGAAAGCATGTACCCTGTGTTGGGGCAGTGATATTTTTTAAATAATAATTTCTCGAACTCATGCTGTAAGTACTAAAGATGACTACAAGATCCGGCAAGAATTTAGCCCAAAATATGAATTTATTTCAATGTTAGAAAATAATTGCATTGCATAAATTACCTTATTGACCCATTCAATATCGGCGCTTTCATTTAGAGATTCTTCTGGACCGTAGTCTGCTAGCACCGGCTCCCCTTTAAGGCTTTGTTTTCGACCCAACATTTTCATGAACTTAATAATTATTTTAGTTGAAATCTTGCGTTGAAAATATCGGCTGTATAAGCCGAACTTTAAAATATAAAAAAGCTACGAAATGCAAAGGACTCGGTGCTGAATTAACTGTTTAAATCGAAATTACCAGTAACAATACAAATGATTGAAAATTTAATTAATTCATGAAGACTTCGCGAAAATCTTTTTGACATATTTTCGGTTCTGTAAATATTATTGATTTTCTCAATGTTGCCAGTTGAGATAAACTGTCATCGATCGATATAATCCATAGACATAGAAAAGTTTTTTTTTAAATCGGGAACATGGGGTTTTGGATTAGAGAATGTGAAATGTTTTCGAGAAGTTCGTGGCTAAATAATAGCAGCCGCACGGGTGGATCGAAGCTGACTCCAATATAGTTGGGAAAACGCTTTTAAACAAACCTTTGTTTTCTTTGTATGTACCTATAAAGAACTACAATTTTTAACCGACGAAAAAACGGAGGAGGTTCTAATTTAGACGCGTATATTTATTTATTTATTTATTTAATACTTCAAGCACATAAATGTACAGAGGCGGACTTAATACCATATTTTTTTTTTTTTTTAAGGGACGCGCTCGAACGGTTTGGGCTAGTAACGACTTCAGAAAAAACACGACAAAGTTATAAATAACTTTAATTTTGGAAGTCGGTGTCGTTGGTTCCACATTTTCGTTTTTTGACAACGACTTCCGAAATTAATGTTATTTATCAGTATGTCGTGTTTTTTTTTAAGTCGGTTGTTTTTTTAGTTTTGATTTTCACTTTGTAGTTGTGCCTACCCCACACAAATTCAATGAACACTAGTGCATTGAAGAATTGAAGACGCCGACTAGAAGAATCATCAAAATTCGCATAGAAATGCCGGAGATGCAGTACATTTATGCATATAACTTCGTACATAAGAACAATTACCTCATGTATTATGTACTAAAACCTTCCTGAAAGTATGTAGATCACATTAGTGAAATAATTATCAAAATTGGTTCATTCGTTTTTGAGAAAATCGCGGACATACCAACATACATACATACAGACGGGTCGAATACAGAACCTCCTTTTTTTGAAGTCGGTTAAAAAAGGTTAAACCCCTTAAAAGATTGTTCTTCTTCTTCGTTTCGTAACTACAGTACAAACATACTTATTGGGCTGGAGGCCACTATAGAGGGAGCAAGGGTGCAGGTGAACAGGTATATGTACGCTTAGTGCGAGTTTTTTTTACGTATCGAGTGGACGTTAAATTGCGCTCATCTTGTGCTCTCGCGGTCTCAAACATCCTCCAAGCAAAATACATACGAGATATCATTGTAATTTTTATTCACACTAAGAAATTAGAATTACTTTGTTATTTCACCACTCTCACCACAAAATTTTAAGTGACAACTTTTCCCGCTCGCAAGTGACTGCGTTTCGTATTCGAGCTGTCAAAACTGTCAAAATTGTAACTTGCACTCGCGTTAGACATGCAAACGTATAGCGATGTGCTCGAATCGGTCCTCACTTTCGAGAGGCACTCGATTGTCACTATCGACGACGTTAAAACTTAAACTCACAAAATTTAGATCTCACGTATGACGCTAGGAAGCGCTTGCCCAGCGCCACACTTTGCGTAAACGTTAACGCACTCGATACGTAAATAAAACTCGCACTAAGCATACAGATGCGTCATAGTCTAGTCAGCACTTCAGCAGCACCGCACTCACACTGTGTTTGATGTATCGATAATACCCCATTTCACCAGATTTTATTTGCAGCCAGCAGCCTACTTGGGTTGGGTGCGCAATAGACCACACAGCAGTTTACGACCGGGAGGATAGTGTTCTTGGGGCCCGTCTCTGTACAATTTACCAACATGCAAATAAAACATTACTTTTTGACACAGACAGCAGTTGGCAGTTAGGAGTATAGAACTATGGACTTATAATCATGGACTTATTATATTACCATCATCAATCAATAAAAAAAATCTATTTATAACAAGTCCATGCTTATAGTATATGTGTTCTGTGGTTGGCAGGCACAGAGCATGCATGGTACTTATTATACCATGGGCAGCTATCATAGAGGAAAAATAATTCTATCAAAAAGTACTCTGTGGTTTTAGTTGTTGTTATTCTGTGGTTGTAGTCTATCAAAAAGTACTCTGTGGTTGTTATGGGTTGTTGTCAGTCCCTCTATAGTTACTTTACTCTTTGGTTGTCAGATGTTGTTGTTTGAAAGTTTGTAACTGTGCTTGTATAGAGTACTTTTGTGTGCTTGTTACATGTTTGTGTTGTAAATTAAAAAAAAACAGTTGAAAACACGCGTTAAAAAAGCATTATATTCTGCAAATAAAACCGATTGGAAATACAAATTCTAAATGTTCATTTATATGAGCAAGAAGGTAGGTAGTTATTTTATTTTGTTGTTATTCGGTGTTTCCATAGAGATTTAGTGCTAAGATTCAAACATTTGATCTCGCGCATATTTTATTATCTCTAGGGCTCCGTTAGCTCCGTTAATGAACCCTATCATTCTAACACTATTAAATATCTTTCTATAGTTGACCTAGTATAAAAGTAGTTTACAAAACTTTAAAGTAGTTTGTCCATTTTTTTTTTAAGTATCTCCTACAGTTAATGTTGTTCTACTTAATATGACTGTGATAGCATAAAAATATGTTATTTCTCTGTATATACCTTTAAAAAAGTAATAAACTGAAATGCTAAAAACTAAAACTGCAATACATAGGTCCTTGTTACTTGTTTTTGAATATAAATAAAAATAAATAAATAGGTACCTACTATAGGCATCTTAATTTAGGTACCTTTATTTCAACAACCATTATAAATTATTATCCTTTAAAGTAAATAAAAAAAATTTTTTTTTGGTACTAAATGCACAATATCTATGTCTAGACATCAATGTCTTAAAGTTATTTGTTAACCTTTAGATTAAAGAGAAATTGTTACTTGCTTAATATGCCTGGCTAGTGGTGCTCTCTAAAAAGAAACCTAGCTGTAAAACATTAAACCTACTGTTTTCTTGAATGACTTCACTGAACCAAAGGATGATGAGAAATGTTGTGCCCACCTCTCAGTAGAAATAAGATACTCATGAATGAATAGGTATATTTATGCAGAATAAAACTTAGTATTACGACTAAGGTTAAAAGTCAGTACTTTCAGAGTTTTACCACTGTGGTTATACTTACTATTATCATCACATCACACTAATATTATAAAGGCGAAAGTTTGTGAGTGTGTGTGTTTATATGTTTGTTACTTCTTCACGCTCAAACGGCTGGACCAATTTTGTATGGAGGTAGCTGACACCTTGGATTCATATAGGCTACTTTTTGTCCTAATATACCTATGGGATCGAAACTCATGCGGGTGAAACCGCGCGGCGCAGCTAGTACTGTCATAAAAGTGATCCCAATCTAAGCAATTAATGATCGTAGTTTACTTCATTATAAGATAAACATTACCCAGACTCAGACAGCATGGTTGGTGCAGTGGTTAAGCGATTAATGCTGCGCTGCCTGTCACGGGTTTGATTCCCGCACGGAGTAAGTATTTGTATGACCTATAAGTAGTTGTTCCGGGTCTGGCTGTTTGTCTATGTGAGTTTAAATGTTTGTAAACGCAACCACAATACAGGAGAAATTCCTAGTGTAGGGCAAAATTAAATAAAAACAGCTTTGTTTGCTGGCTGATTTTCCAATCCACAGAAAATTTTTATTTGTGGAATAAAATATAAAATTGTCATCAGACAGTTTTTGTATGGAAAAGTTATCAAAAAATCAAAATTATTCCTCTGATAAAATTATCTGGCGTTGAAAAAATCAGCCTTTAATGGACTACTGAACTGCATCTCGATTGGTTTTGTGGAAAATGGAACAACATCGTAACTGTGTTGTGTGCAAATACTTACATGTATTATTACTATTCAAACTTATAAATATATGTAGACTGAGTCGACTTTAAGACGTCGTATCTCCGAAAGTATTAACATTTGACCATAGTTTTATTAGTAAATAATGTTCCTCTTAAAAAGCCCTATCCAACGGTATATCACATAATTACTATTGAAGGGTGGGCCCAGACGCCATACATTTGTTTCCCACTCTCCTTTATGAAAGTAAGATGGTGTTTTTTCCTAGAGATTGCTTCTTGACACCATAAAGTCTAATCTAATTCCGCTTCCATCATTTTCATGATAGCCATCACTGCAACCATTATGTGATAGCCACTGCTCTTCTAGGAAACTGTAGCTTAAGAAGATTTGTGGTTCAGGTGGTTCTAAAGTTATTATTAAACTATGGGACAGAGAGACTGTAATTAGTTGTATGTTTTTATTGTTTTTTCAGATTGCAATACCCAAGCAATCAAATGTAACTTGCATATCATGGAACCATTCATCTGGGTACATTGCTGTTGGTGGGGAAGATGGCATGTTAAAAGTTTTAAAATTGGAATCTGGTAATATTATAAATTAATTTAATCTTAGAGGCTAGGCTAAATGTGTAAACAGATTTCCACAATTTTTCTTCTTGAAATAAAAAGTGACTTCTTTCAGAGCCAAATTACTACAATCAAAATGATTCATTTGATTTTTACCTACTTACGCATGATTTAAGGAGTAGCTGTTTCCTTTCACAATCATCCTTATTTGTGTGTAAGCAATAATGACTAGTAACTCAGGCACAATGACAGCCCAAGACTTTTTTTGGGTCTGTCTAAGATGGGGGAGGGGGTTGGTCAACTTGGATCAAAACATTTTAGACGAATTCATATTTTCTTAATGCATTACAGGAGGTGGCGGTAATCTCTCAATGAATCTAAGCTTGGAAGGCCACACTGGTCAGTTGTGTGTGGCTATTTGGAATGAAGTCTTTCAGAAGCTGACCACTAGTGATGAGCATGGGGTCATTGTGGTTTGGATGCTTTATAAGGTAATTTCTACTTTGTAAACTGGCATCTTCATCAATTTAATTTTTTATTTTGATACATGTGTGTGAATAATGGCCATTAAGGTGGCACTGATCGATATTTTTCCATACACATTTCGGAAGGGTATTACTCCACTGTTTAACATTGTACATCCAAAATTAAACATGATACCGTTTTGCCTTATTATTAATTTTGTCTGTGCGGAAACAGAATAGTAAAATAAAAAGCCATTAAAAAGTTATGAGCCAACAAAGATTCCTTATTCTTGCCAATTTTAACGTATCTTTGGGTGTAAATAAGTAATAAAAGATGTATAAAATCTTCAAAACAGAGTCGGAACCGACAAGGCTCAATTATCGAAGTATGCAATAAATTTTGTTTGTGATTGATTTATACAGTGGCTTTTTCATATATCTCGATTTTCCAAAGGACTTTTCGTATTTTTTACGCGCGTTTCAGTTTGGAACGGTGTTTGTGTGCGTGCGTACTAGAATTTGTGCGTGTAGACTATAGATGTAAAACAACCGATTTAAAACGTTTTAAACCAAATGTTGCCGTTTTAAACCACAAATAAATACTTAGTTGTAAACGGTTGAAAACTCGTCTACAAAAATAAAAGAGCATTGGTTTACACTTCAATGTGGGCAATTTTTGGTCAGCTGACGTCATGTTTAGTTAACTAGTTTATAGAAAATCAATAGAAAGTACCTACCTACATTACCTACTATACGAAATCATAAGAAAGTATGTAGGTATACCTACCTATACTTACTTATTTATTATATTATATTACACATTAGTATGTGTAATATAATATAATGACTTTAATATAATGACTTTAATCTAGTGATTAGAAGACATCTTAACACAATGCCGTCCGTTTAACTTGCGCATGAAAGAGACAACGTTATGTCTTGACAGTTTATGCATGTGCATGTGTGTGTAGGGTAGGCGAGCTGGCGGCAACGTTGCGTCGAGTCACGAGTGACGACGTCAATGAAAGTGCGAGAGTGTGAGTTTGGTTTTAAACCGAATCAAATTGATTATTTATATCGTTTGAAAACAAAAAAAAAATCGTTTACCAACACACAGTTTTTAACTTATCAATAGAGTTTTTATAACTTAGGTAGGTTATACCTACGCTTGGTCGGACGGACCAACTAGAACTAAACCCACTAAATATATCAATCTATCCCTACCTCGGTAAAATCAAGAAAATGTAGGTAGTTATAATTAAGAAAAACAGTCATCAACACTAACCGTTTTAAATCGAAAAAAATGGGTATTTCGGCTTTAAACGGTTTTTTTTCGTTTTAAACGGGTTGGTTTAATTGGTTTTAAACCGGCCTTACATCTATAGTGTAGACTAGCGTCTTAACTGTTCATCACTGATACTATCTTTGTCAGACACGATGAGACCGTGCTTTTTGGCCATGCTCACCAGTGAGTTCGAGCTCGCGACTAGTTCCACCTTAAGTCAATGTGTCCTCCTGGAATCACTTTTTATTTATGTTTTCTGTGTGGTGATGGATTTGGAAACTACTATAATATGTGACCACACTGTTAGGGGTGTTGTAAATATAAAAATGTGCACTTATGCTGCCATCTATTTATAATTATGTAAGTCTTTGCTTCATAATAAAAGAGCATCACTTTTCTTTCTGACACAGTATAGCACGTTGTTTTATTAGGCTGCGTTTCCACCAGAGATGAGCGAGGATGCGTATCGTGGGATGTGTGTGAAACCAACCAATAACATCGCTTTATTTTTATAGCTTGAACTAAGGTAGCTTTGGTTTTGGTTAGTTTTACATACATCCCTCGCTATGCATCCTCGCTCATCACTGGTGGAAACGCAGCCTTATAGGTTTGTTTTACCTTCCAGGGGTCCTGGTACGAAGAAATGATAAATAACAGAAATAAATCAACTGTGAGAAGCATGGCTTGGGGTTCTGATGGCCAAAAAATCTGCATAGCTTATGAGGATGGTGAGACAATTTATTAAACCTGTAACTTGTTAGTATAATACCCGGCACGTAAGTTGGCAAGATATTTTGTAGTGGGGGAAGTTCGCGCATGCACAATTTCATACATTTTTACATGCGCGAACTTCCCCCACTACGAAATATCTTGCCAACTTACGTGCCGGTAACTTTAACAGTAGAGAAGATTTCTGTTGTTATAGTGGCTGTGAATGGACATACAAAGCATAATTTAAAGACTGAAGGCAAGAAAGTCTGTCTTTTGTTTACGCGAAACAGGGATCATACTTATCACAAGGATCAGCATTTCTGTTTGTCTATCTTTTCTGTCACTTAGAGGATCTTCCGCGTTCATACACATCGAAAGGGCTTTTTGTGCAAATGGACTTCTCGCTCCAGTGACCAAGTGACAGAAAGAAATCTCTATTCTTTTCTGTCACTTTACAGGAAAATGCTGATAAATGTGCATTTAAATTAGATTTAACTCTTGTGCCTTATACAGTTGATTGGTGCTGAGAGTGATGATTGTTTGCTGTTTACGAGCGCAAGTCAATCATTGGAATTTAAACCTTATGTCATTGAAATAAAAGTCATATGACGCGCGCTCGTGATTTGCAACGACTATAACATATGATATTATTACAGGAGCTGTTATCGTGGGCTCTGTGGACGGTTCTCGAGTGTGGGGAAAAGACATTAAAGGGCCAGGGCTCGCTGCAGTTCAATGGTCGCCCGATAATTCACAGCTTCTCTTTGCGCTGACCAATGGCGAGCTGCACATATATGATGATCAAGGAAATTTTACAGTATGTTCACTGTACATTGTATACTTACGGGCAATAATTGTAGGCTCCGGAACAGGTGGATTCATAAAAGTTGTAGAGAATTTTACTCCAGCTCACCTCCTAGACATCAGGACTTTTAGTATGTTCACTCCCTAAGCACCCTGAATAAGCTTCTGATGGAATCGCTAAGTTCCCTGCTCACGCACTCTACGACTCCTTTATTGACTGGACTATGGAGCTTAAGGCACATATTTGCGCCTTGTTTGTCAGTGACAGAATTTCAGTTTTTCGACGAAGTGATGCCTAGTAGCTTCTCTGGTCTAAGATATTCCAGAATAATATCAGGTTTTTACACTAACCTAATGTGAAATTATTCAATTAACTCAACTACAGAAGCTACTTGGCATCGATTTTCAAAAAATTGGTTTAGGTTGTTCACAAATTTTCGTTTAAGCCTTGGGCCACATCAATGACTACAACCTCTTGACTGCTCATACGGGCAACTCAGGCTCACGACACATAAATGAAATTGCACTTATGTTAGATGAAACTATGAGTGGCCATTTTAGTTTTGACCAGTTATTGGATCTCTGCACACGCGGGTAATTTGTGAATGTACAGAAACGCCTCGTCTACAGATTTATTATATGGATAGATATAGATAGAATAGAAGATATAGATAGATAGATATAGAAGATAGATAGATATAGATGTATAGATAGATAAAATAGATATAGATAGATACATGTATGTATGTATTGTATTTGTATAGATTAAAAGCATGTGATGTCCCACTGCAGGGCAAAGGCCTCGCTACTCGCTAAGTGTATATTATGTTAAAATTATGTAGGTACAGTATCGGGGCATAGGTAAATTACACACAAAGCTTTAGAAGAGACTGCCACACCAGTATGAGTTACAGAGACGACGCTCTACAAAGCTGAATATTTTATTATAAGAGTGATATTTTTGCAATAAGCAATACGTAATAGATATATTGTAGTACTAATACGAGTACTTGCACCAACATGATATTTTTCCGTTGTAGATGCCAGTTACAGTTCACGGTGTGTCGGGATCAGTGGATATTGTTACAATGGGCTGGTATTCGGGAAGTGCTCCAGCCAACAGACCCGTTCTAGCAATATCTTACAGAAGTGGCGTGATATTGTTAATGAAAAATTGCAACGAGGAAGGTAATTCGATTTTTCGATACTGATCTTGGAAAAAAAGTCAAAATATTATACTTAAATAAGATAGCTAATTCAAGAAAGAAAACCATGTAAGATATTGTCGTCAATTTCAGATAGTATCGTTGTAGAATCAAACATGTTGATTATTGATTGTCGCTGGAATCATAACGGCACCATCCTGGCTGCTGCCGGCTGCACGACAGACAAGGCCAACGTGGTTCAATTTTTCGGCGCATATGGGGAGGTATGTGCGTATAATATGAAAATCAAATTGACGCCCTGAAGTAAGCGACAACTTTAAAACTTCAACGGCTTTAATATTCTTTTGTTCTAGCATATACGTACGTTGCGTGTGCCGGGTGGTAACATGAGGGCATTATCGTGGGAGAAAAAGTCACTGCGACTTGCTATCGCTATCGACTCCTTCATATACTTTGCTAACGTCAAAATGGACCACAAGTACGCTTTTTATGGGAATACATTGGCGTATGTATCAGGCACAGAAACCGTTACCTTTTGGGATACAGTAACACATCAGGTTAATGGACTTACGTTTTTACGGCATGCTTTAAATACTCCATTTATACACAAACAATAATGTTTGTTTTTTTATTTATGAATTTAGTCTTGGATTAATCATATACCTGATGTCATTGATATGTGCGCAGTTGACGAATACTGTGTGATAGCCACTTTGGGGCAAGTAATAATATCAAATCAACAAGGAATTCAGTGTGACGGTGAGAACCATCATGATTTTACTAACTCAGTTTATTTGTTGTCATACCTAAATAAACATTATAACCACGAAACTAAGTTACGTACTTGTTATGACAGCTTCAAGGTTTAAAAGGGTAATAACTCATAGTGCATGATCTAGTCGCATCAGCTTTTTTCATTGTTTTTATGTAAGTATAAAATTTTAGCCAAAGCAGTAAGTATCCCGGTGGTATATGTGACTATCAACAGCAAAGCGATTGTAGTAGCAGCGTCTAAGGAATCGTTTATAATATGGAAGTTCTCTACGCCAACCAGACCTCGTAAGTATTTGTAGGTAATCTATTTTCAGATTTATGTGTGAAAAAAAAGTAAAAGCCCTGTTTAAAAAAAATAAAATTAATCAGTGCTGAACAAGGTTAAATCAATACTTTGCACTCTCGTCTTTGAATTCACAATCGAATTGAGAAGTAGTGTCAAATAAAATAAATCGTCTTTGAAAGGACTAAATAGTCTCCTGTTTCAAACATTACAATTTTTTATGCCTTTCAAAGTGGCTTCATTTAATTTACTGTAAGTTAACTTCAGTAAACCAAAAACAAGGTATTTATGGAGTACTGTTATTATTGGTGTGTTACTTACATTATGACATTGGATATTGCAGGCGCTACAGAACAGTTGTACCAAGCCGATGGGTCGCCAGTCACGGCCAAAGACGCAGGGCTTCAGGACGATACGATATGCTGCGTCGCAAGTTCTGACTCCCATTTATTAATTGGAAGAGATTCTGGCTCCATATTGCTATTTTCTCTTGTGAATTTTAAGAAAATCACTTCAATAAATATGAATTCGCGGCCTTATAGGTTGGGGCTCAACTCTAATTCCAGGTATAAATGTATTATTATTTGATTAAGAAATACACAGAAATAACCCATGCTGTGTAACTTTCTACACATGTAAGCTCACTCGCGGCTCATGCGGGTCTATAAATAATTATATTTTTCTACAGATCTCTGTAGAATAAAATATTAAAACATAACACGGAATTTATGAAACAATATTATTTATTTGTAGCAAGTTCTATGTGATCGACCAACCAGGCTCTCTGTATTTGTTGGAGACCGAAATGGCCAACAACATTAGTATCGGACAAGCGTTACGTAAAGATGTGTGGAGCGCTCTCTGGGCGTCAGACAACCCACAAATGTTGGCAGTGGCGGAAAAAGCTAGGCTCTATGTGATGAGAGATACTGAACCTGAAGAGCCTTTGACCATGCAGGGCTACTTGTGTAAGTTTAAGGTACGTGCAATCGTCACCATTTCATTAATTGTCGTCAACTGCTAAATGATTTTATTTCTCTAAGTAGGTTTGTACAAACACTTTTACGCGTCGAATCATATTTTAAATACTAGGTGAGGTAGGTGTTTCCTATCTGTCTACTCTGAGAAGAAAGGCCGAAACAATATCAGAGGTCGAGTCTCTTTTAAAGTGCAGACATAATCTTGGTCTTGGTTAGAAAAAAGATACCCACATGGTCTTTACATCTACAATAATTAAAATAACAATACTTGTAAAGTATTCATGTCATTGTATACAATGTGGAGCAGGACGATTGACATTCCTTTAAACCACGTAAAGAGTGGCATGCTCTTTACCCGTATACAAAAAATAAATCAAATCCAATGAATACTTTAGTCACAGGAAATTATTTTTCATTTTCTTAATATTCAACATGATGTAGATCTGAGTTCGTAATAATAGGTAAACATTGTAAGGTCAGGAACCTGTGCAAAAACGTACCTACGATTCTATGCTTGAAAGACAGAGAAAGGTGTCATACGGCCCCACTCTGACGCGCCCCGCCCACTCACAAAATACTACGATTAGAAAGAAAAAGAAATATTACTTACGATAATAATGCATTAGTGGTGCATAGAAAATTGCGAATGTGTGTGAGCGGAATATTTTCGGCAAATAGTCCTTGAATCGGTAACTATGTCATGTCATGTCAGTGCATAGCGGCGCCCTTTGAGGAGCACACGCCTACTTTTTTTATCACAAAACGAGCCGCGCGCGCATTGTCGTGATTTTATGAAAAGTTTTAGTTGTTATTGTGATTAAAGACGATTTATGATAATTGGATTAGTGCATAGGTTAGTGTGACTTATTGTTAAGTGTTAGTGTAATATTGGTTAGTTATTTTGGACATTTATTAGGTAGCTAGTTTTGTGATTTAGGTTAGGTTTGTAAGTTTTTTGAGTTGAGAGTACCTACGCCCAGCACCGCGCCGCCGCCCGCTGCACCCCGCACCCCGCCGCGCAGTAGGTCAGTGACTTTTCGTAGATAAAGCGTGTTTACTTTTTATGCAGTTGATTCTGCTATTTATTTTGTTTGAAAATTGCAATTTTTTAATTTTCCATTAACTACTAATCTTCGTGGTTTAAAATGTTTCGATGGACTAGTACTGTGCTCGTTTTAATTTAATGTCGTAGTTCCATATCCACATTGTATAAATAAAATTCATCCATGTCAATGTGTATATAAAAATCCGGAAATAATCTTGGTCAGATCATTTGAGGACCATGTAGATTTGAGCGTATCTGTCCAGTCAGTGCACGCATTTGTCAGTAATCATATAGCGCAACTAATAACTCGACGATAGGACAATACCAAAGAAAGGACATGCTAGTCAGAAACTTCCTTCCATGCGTAGCTAAACAGCTCTCTGAAAAATGGATCTATACAAATACAAACCAATAGACCCATTTTTCACGTTGCTCCACATTTTAGAAAGCAGTATCTGCATTATCACACTAATATTATGAAGGCGAAAGTTTGTGTGTGTGTGTTTATATGTTTGTTACTTCTTCACGCCTAAACCACTGAACCGATTTAGATGAAATTTGGTATAGAGATAGTTTGAGTCCTGGAAAAGGACATAGGATAGTTTTTATCCCGATATTCCCACGGGATCGAGTCTTATGCGGGTGGAACCGCGGGGCGCAGCTAGTAAAATATAAATGTTTCTAGGAATTGGAAATCACCTCGGCACTTCTGGACAATGTGGACGATAAATGTACACCTCAACACATTGTAAGAGTAGAGGTTAAGTCTCTGAGAGACACGCGACAGCTCATTGAAAAAGTAGGATTGAAGGAAGCGGAAAACTTTATTAAGGATAACCCACATCCGCAACTATGGTATGATTTTTCTATACTATAAAATAAAGGAATGCCGATGGAAAATGATACATACAACTAATTATCATCAGAATCATGATTTGATAATCAAATCTCAACATTAGTCTGTAGGTAAGATAATTCTTCCAGGTTGTTGCTAGCAGAAGCTGCTTTAAAAAATTTCGAGTCTGAATCCGCACTTGATACTGCTGAGGCTGCGTTTGTGAGACGTAATGATTACGCCGGCATCAAATTTGTTTCCCGTTTGAACGCATTGCATTCAAATGCTCTTAAAAAAGCTGAGATATTAGCTTACTTTAAAGACTTTGATGGAGCTGAAAAAATATATCACAATGAAGACAGACGGTTTGTTATCATATTTTATACTACGCAATTATTAATTAAACTAATAACTAAGACTACAACCCAAGTTTTTTCATTACATTACAGAGACTTGGCTATAGCTCTTCGGAAACGTTTGGGGCACTGGTTCCGCGTAGTTGAACTATTGAAAATGTCTGCAAGTACAACCGATGCGCAGGTCAAACAGGCTTATAGTAACATTGGCGACTATTTCATTGATAGACAAAATTGGTAATACACTAATTAGATAAGACTGATTAGATAAGTAGATATAATTTTTGTTAAAATCCCGTCAGTGAAAAAAGTTGTCAGAAAAAGGCGCGTATTTAATCCAACTGCAAATAATTCCCATTTCCATTTCTTAAAAATACTAATGGACACTCTTAATACTTATAATAAATGTACCTCTTTTTGGCCTCAAATACTTCCCATTTTGTTGCTCTAGAAATACTAATTAAATAACCTAGTAACTGCGACCAACTCGGATGTAGCGCTTGCCGGCCGCTGCCGCGGAATCGCTCGCTTTGCTCGATCGGCTTGAGAGCGGTTGGTGAGTTCCAACCTAACCTAACCCATTTGGTCGGGGTGCCTTTTTTATCGTGGAGAAATGCTCATGCATTTTGCACTACCACGGGGAGATAGTGATGGGACTCTAACCCACTAAAACTCGACGGTGTCCTCCTCTGCCGCTTACGGCGGCAACACGAGCACGCGCTAGCAGTCATCCGTGATCCCGCCGCGGATGTCCGCCACCGGACCCTCCTCTGGGGAGTATTCCCTATCACAGGCGCACCAGAACACATAGCACTCCGTGAGCACCCCAGGGACCAAACCAGCACATGGGCGCCAGACGACCCCGTGTCTGGACACCCTTGGTCCCCCTGCGACGGGTCAAGTCATTTGCCCCGCCGCCTACCAATTTTCGGCCGCAGAGGATAGAGAGAGCGGCCAACGTCATACCAACACTCCTCCTCCCCTGCGGCCCCACCGCGTCCGCCATCAGACGGTGGCGACCCCGTCAAGGCTGCGGAAGGTAGGGAGAGCGGCGCACTGCAATACCGGCACTCCTCTTCCGCCGCGACCTCCAACCCTCAGCCGCGATGCCTCCCATACGACATCGCGGCCCGCCTCAGTTGCGATGTCGCTCAAGCGGCACCGCAACCTACTTGTTGGCCAGTACGTCGTCGGCTTACCGGCAAAAGCCCTGCCGAGCGGCCCCTCCTCGGGTTCCTCTTCGCTTCACCGTGGGTGACCAAGCCACGGCTACTAAGCCCCCCCGCCTCGACAATACGGGAACCCACCGGGGGAATGGTCGGGCTGCCCTTGCTTAGTTACTGCGAGCAACATGGCTCGCACGTAGTTACTCACAGTTCTAACATAAAAAGTACTCTTTAGTTCTAACCTATCCAATGGTGGTCGGGGCGCGCCCTAGTTTAGTTACTGTGAGCAACTTTGAGAAAACGCTAGAAAGTTAAAAGAGACGCTTATTTATTTAAAACAACGCGTACTTTAGAAAGGCAATAAGTTTTTAGAGCATCAATTAAATATTTGACCTAATTAAATAAATGTGCTGGAAGAGACATGCGAAAGAATGCAAGAATAATTAAGGAAGAATTAATCTGATTGTTGTGTATCGTACAGGACCAATGCACTCGAGTATTACACTATGTCAAATAACACAGAAGGCTTGAAAAAATGTTATATGGCGCTCGAAGATAACGAGTCCTTATCAAAATTGTATACAGGCTCTCCAAGACTCAAGGTAATTATTTAAAAAAGTTGATAATACGTAAGTAATGACCAATCTCAATAAAACCTCTATGAAATTAAATTACAAAGTAGAATAACTCGTAAATATTATAATACTATAATAATAATAAATATTTTTTTTACTGTCATCAGGAGGTTGGTGTAACAAAGCAAAATACATTAGATGACCTTAATGATTGCATTGGACAAGAACCATCTATACAAGGTATTATGCATTTAAAAGAGAGCGGCAGGATGACCCAAGCAGCCGAAATGGCGTTTCAGGCAAGTTACTTACAGAACGCAGTTACGCGGGCGTTAACCTTTTAACCGCTTATGTCGGATTAATCCTACAAATATTTTCGTGTCCATTCCGCCAGAGTCGTATACCAAATAACACAGCTCGTTTAATCTGTATTATTATTACATCACCACAGCTCGTTTCATCATGTACGTTTGCCCAGCTAGGCCCCCCAGAATTTGCGATTTAGGTATACACCAATGCAATGTACTCGCCTCTAGGAGTATATGTACCGCTTTCTTTTTCAATGTACCTCTGTACTTTTGAAGAAATATGCAAAAAAAGAGGGCCGTGCCAGCCAAACGTTTTCAGCACGGCCCTCGTGTAACTTGAAAAATATATAGCGTATTAAAAAGTTTCATAAACTCAAGGAATGTACTTTATTAACACGTTCTATGTACCGTAACAGATATTGTGAATTCGTAATAACAAATAATATATAGACGTGGATAGGGGGCCGTGCTGAAAAAAAAAGAAATGAGAAAATATCTAAAAAAGACAAAACAACCGTAGCCAAAAACTATATAAAAGTAATTCATGTTTGGCAAGTAACATATGTACCGCATTGGTTTCTCATACAACTTGCTAAATTCCAAAAATAAACCAATTTTAGTTTATTCAGCACGGCCCTCTATAGTTGCCTATATCTTTTTAAATATGACATGTTTGTTTACAAAATTCGACTTCCTGAATTATGTATAGGAGTACATTCGTTCCAAATAAATTGCGATTATGGTGAATTAGTATTTTAAAAGTTAAATTGGATCAAAAATATCCTAACATACAACTGATAGGGTGACCATGATTCCACGTGAGAATGGATAAAAAACTTCTGTATAAATTGAGTAAATCACAATAATATTATAAAGGCGAAAGTTTGTGAGTGTGTGTGTGTTTATATGTTTGTTACTTCTTCACGCTTAAACCGCTGAACCGATTTAGATGAAATTTGGTATAGAGATAGCTTGAGTCCCGGGAAAGGACATAGGATACTTTTTATCCCGATATTCTCACGGGATCGGGACTTATGCGGGTGAAATCGCGGGGCGCATCTAGTCTTTAATAAAATAAACAAATCAAAAATATCGTAATCTGTATTAACTATTAACGATAACTATAATAGTAGTAAGTAGTAGGTCGCAAATCGAACAAAACAACAGGTGTCGCTAAGACTAAATAGCTCAAAAGGCTTAAAAAAATCACACATATATTTCCAATAAATCACACGGATTGATGTACGGTACATTACAATAAAATTACAGTTTCTGTACATTTCACAGATTAGTTACGTTTACCTATGGAATAATCGCAGAAAAACTATGTGTCACAAACACTACAATTCTTTTACCTATTGTGGTATAGTAATTTTATTTTAGGTGCATCGTCCTCACATATTATTATATAATTAATGTACCCCTGCAAAATATTGTACCTAAAACATTTTAAAAGAGTAACGGTGGAGTTTCTTGCCCATTCTTCTCCACACGAAAACTACCTTTTGGAAGGGGCGACTAGAATCAATTCTATTTTAAGGTAATTTTTGACGTTCAAAAGTGCCTTTTATGTGCCTATTTGAAATAAATGCTTTCACTTTGACTACAGAGCTTAAAAGGCTTAAAAATTACAGATACATTTCCAACAAATCACATTGATTGAACCTTACCTAGTGAATTAATAGCGACCGCACACAACAAGTTTTAACTGATTTAATTCCCTTAAAAGATGTCATCGCTAATATTAATTTTGAAGAAAAAAAAACAAATTGTAAAAAAAGAATGTTTATTTCAATGTAGTCACATAATTTCATTAATATAGGTATAGAATATATGTACCTAATTTATGGAACCATGGTCACCCCATCAGTTGCATGTTAGGATATTTTTGATCCAATTTATCTTTTAAAATACTAATGCACCATAATCGCAATTTATTTGGAACGAATGTACTCCTATACATAATTCAGGAAGTCGAATTTTGTAAACAAACATGTCATATTTAAAAAGATATAGGCAACTGTAGAGGGCCGTGCTGAATAAACTAAAATTGGTTTATTTTTTGAATTTAGCAAGTTGTATGAGAAACCAATGCGGTACATATGTTACTTGCCAAACATGAATTACTTTTATATAGTTTTTGGCTAAGGTTGTTTTGTCTTTTTTCGATATTTTCTCATTTTTTTTTTTTTCAGCACGGCCCCCTATCCACGTCTATATATTATTTGTTATTACGAATTCACAATATCTGTTACGGTACATAGAACGTGTTAATAAAGTACATTCCTTGAGTTTATGAAACTTTTTAATACGCTATATATTTTTCAAGTTACACGAGGGCCGTGCTGAAAACGTTTGGCTGGCACGGCCCTCTTTTTTTGCATATTTCTTCAAAAGTACAGAGGTACATTGAAAAAGAAAGCGGTAGGTACATATACTCCTAGAGGCGAGTACATTGCATTGGTGTATACCTAAATCGCAAATTCTGGGGGGCCTAGCTGGGCAAACGTACATGTTTCATCGGTATTAATTTTACGTTTTTTTTTTTTTGTTCGGGCGCTGAGGGCACGATAACTGATATAAAGTCGGGCGGTTAAAAGGCTAAGAAGGCATCTGAATTCTGACGTTTTACACAAACTTGAGCTTTTTAGAGCGTCGTCTCTGTCAGTCATAAATACAGTCTTTTCACATATACTTAACCTCTGATTTTGCGTCACTGTCCAAATCACAGTGACCTTTATTCTTATTCTAATAAGCTGCCTTTGACAAGTCTGTCAAAATCATTGTGATCTTCATTTTCGTCGAAATACGAGGGGCGTTCAGTGTATTCTCGGTATCAGGGTGATTTACTAATGATGTGGGTAATTTGACAAATTAATTAATTAATGACATTATCTAATGGTATAAAGGTAAAATTTCATATAGTTGTGATCAATAGTTTGCTAGTTATCCTTTGTCAATGACAACTGGAATGGCTAACGTGACAATGTTGAAGAAAATCGAGCACCGCGCTCTGTTATTAAATTCCTTACCAAATAAGGAAACGTCAAAAAACTATTCACGATGAGATGGTGGCTATTTACCAAGATTCTGCACCTTCGTTAGACAGGATGAAATTGAACACATGCGACAAATCGAAATGGGAGATTGTACTCATTATTATGAACAACTTTTACTATGGGACCAAACCTGAACTCGCGAAAAAAAAATCAGTTGTTCCCTACATTTTGATGAGTTATGCGAACATAAATGTAGGGAACAGCTGATTTTTTTTCGCGATTTCAGGTTTGGTCCCATAGTAAAAGTTGTTCATAATAATGAGTACAATCTCCCATTTCGATTTGTCGCATGTGTTCAATTTCACCCTTTATACGGTTCAAAGTGGTCAAGTGAATTTAAAAGGGGCAGAGAGAGAATTTGAAGACGACACTCGCTCGGGCGGCCCGGAACTACCCTATTACTGCCTCTACGGAAGAACACGTTAAAAAAAAAAATTGAGAAATAAAATGAAAGAAATTGAGAATTGATACTGGAAGGTGCCCGAATGAAGATCAAAATTATAGCAGAGATGTCCCACCTCTCTGTTGGTTCATGCCGATACCGAGAATATATTGAACGCCCCTCGTAAGACTGCTGTTAGGTTGCCGCTGTCAGGCAGAGATAAAAAACTGAACGGAGTGTACATAGTGCTGCAAGGATCTTTTGGCGCCTGAATGACATTGACAGGGGAGCGTTGTTAGTAAATAATTGACATAGAATTTGTATTAACAAACAAAACTAGATGGGGCGTTAGTTCCGATTTTGGCCACGCGCGAGGACATGTGTGCAGCGTCTATCTTAGGGCCGGCGCACTTCTAGTGAGGCGCAGCGTGGTTGTAGCTGCTAAACAAATATCGACGTTGCAATGGTTAAAGTCGAGAATTAAAGAACTTCTATTAGCCCGAGTGCGCATCAATGCGATCACGCACCTCTCAGGTAAGAGTCAGGTTATCTATTTTCGATTTTATTTTAAGAAAACGCAATGTTGATATTAACAACCACGCTGCGCTGCGCCTTGTCGGATGTGCCCCGGCCCTAAAAGGTCAGATGTCTTCTTAGAAGGCCGCGATATTGTGTGCATGGGGGTGAAATTGGAAGTCTATACCAAGTGTGTAACTAATTTTTTTTTAATGCTTCTAGTTAGCTAATGTAGAAGCTTCAAAGAAGGCATCGCCCTTGAAGATCAAGAAGCTCTATATTCTAGCCGGTCACTTGTACAGCCAAAGCAGCGTCGGTTAGTGTGCATTATACTCACTTCTATACATCAATACCCATTAGGGTGGTCCTTATTCCTAAGAAAAAAAAAAAATTTTCTTTAATTTCGCGGGGCACCACGTAATTTGGTTATATACCATAAGAAAGTATTTCAGTATTTTTTTTGAAATTTTTAAATGACATTTAAGGGTCGCTACCAAGGTTTGAATTTTAAATAAAAAGTATAAAAACTCAAAATCTGTATTTGTTAGAATTCTTTATTTTTATACTCAGGTCTTACAAAATATTATGAAATTATTGTTATTGTTATTCTTCAATGCTTCTGAACGTTTTTTCTTGTTTTCTTTATTTTTTTTAGATTCTGCCATTCTTTGAACAGTTTTTCAATTTTACTGATGACGTTTTTTTAATTGAATAGGTATGCCAGTTTTTTAATTTATTTATTACTTTTAATATAACCATCCAAAATATATATAGACACCTAAATTAAAAATTATTGAAACCTTTATGTAAGCTGTCTTTCAACGCTATTTGTAAAAATTTTGACAGCCGGTAGCGACCTCTAAATCTTAACAAAAACAAAAACATAAAAAGACGTATTTCATATTTAGAGGTATATAATCAAATGAGAAAGTGCCCCGAGGATAATTCAAAAGTCGAAAAATAAGGACCACCCTAATACCCATATTACCCATACATAAATAATATAGTATTAGCTTTTCCCCGTTGTTCTCATGGTCGCAAGCGCAACTGTTGAGCGTGGGGTCCTGGGTTCGATTCCCAGATCGGGCAAAGTGTTATTGAGTTTTATCCAATGGCAAATTTCCTCCCCGTTCGTGTCGGATATTCTTTTTTGAGTTGAATGTGCTCGTGCAGAGGGCGCGCACGGGCGCTCGGCGGCGCGCTGCTGGCGCGCGGGTGTGGCGGCGCACTGGGCGGCGGCGGCGGCGGCGCGAGCGCGCGCGCGCCCGCCGCGCCCCGACGCCGCGCTGCGCGCCGCCGCGCGCCTCGCGCAGCACCACCACGCGGTACACGACGCGCAGCAAACGCAGGTCACTGACAATATGTTCCACATAATTAAGAAAAAAAAAACCGACTTCCAAAAAAACACTACAAAGTGAAAAATAACTTTAATTTCGGAAGTCGGTGTCTTTGGATCTGTATTTTAGTTTTTTGCCACCGACTTCCGAAATTAAAGTTATTTTTCACTTTGTAGTGTTTTTTTGGAAGTCGGTTTTTTTTTTTCTTAAAAAGTTTTTATTTCACGCTTTTTAGTGGGTCTGCTTATAATTTATCTAAGTTACAATAGCCTAGTGATCATCGCCTTTTACAAACAAAATATTGCTTTTCCCGATGCAGGGAAGTTAATTGTTGAGGAGTTCTCCAGGTCCACCATCAGCTCCATATCACCATTCACATTGTGACGAGCATGAATTGCTTAGCAACCATATTAAAGTAATCGAATCGCAACCCGTGAAATACTTAGATATTATTGAGTAGTTCCGGTGGCCATCTGTGGTCTTCATCATCAGTTCCACTTCACCAAATGGTGCTTTCCGAGAGCAAGTGCACGAGTTACTATAAAAAATACCCAAATCGCTATAGGTGTGCCTATAATATTTGAAGAGTTCCTTCGATTTCTCCAGGATCTCATCATCAAATCCTGACCTGATGTTTTTAGACTAGAAGCTGATAATCCTGGCTGCAGCATCAGGCCAGACTTATGTCAACATTGCATTGAACTTAAAATTTAGTCCTGTTTAAAATGAGCCCAAACACGACTACGGTGCTGTTATTTCAAGGTTTGTACTTTTTCTGATGCTCCTGGCTTCAGCATCAGGTCTCTATGTACTTCGGTGTTCCTCATTAACAGTACGTTTATCCACACATCGAGCCCTTTTCAATGAGCCTAAACACGATATATCTGCTGTTAGTTGTCGAGGAGTTAGGTACTCTGCAGACTATCCTGACTGCAGCATCAGGTCATGACTTGATGATCATGAGACCAAATGTGACAAATGCCCTATCAAACATCAAAACAATTTACTAAAACAGTCCTTGCCTGTTTGAGTAACTTCTTACTGTTAAGGAGTTGTACCTTCCATCATCAGCCCAGCTACCTGAGATGGTGACAACCATACGCAAATAAACAAGATACTTCATAAAATATGCGAAAAACAATAAGTGAGCCTATAAAATTTGAGGGTTGCCCTCGATTTCGCTAAGATCCCATCATCAGATCCTAACTTGGTGACAATGGGACCACCTCAGAACTATCTACTTTCGAACAAAAAAAGAATTTTGAAAATCCATCGACAATTGGCGGAGTATTCGATGAACAAACATACAAAATAATAATAATAAAAAACATACAAACAGCCAAACATAGTACCTCCTCCTTTTTGTGAAGTCGGTAAAAATATGTATAACATCATTTTTCCGTCTTAGGATCTCACCATACTAATTGACACGGAATCGGCTCGAGCCGGTCCGAAACTCAATGATCAAGTGCCTACTCAAGGATGTCAATATTCAAGTACCTACTCAAGTCCACCACTGACTTCAGCCAATTCAGCGTTGATAAGTTTGGGAAGTTCTAAACGCTGACTTATCACGACGCATAATGTCAAAAGTCGCGCCACGCCAGCTCGAGCATACCCGCGGTACGAGTGTCGCAGAGGCAAAGCGAATGGGCGTATAAGTAACGGCGCGTTCGTAAGGACGATACGGTTTGAGAAGGCAGGAGGAGGAAGAAATTAAATAACCAATTATATCACGTTATTATAAAAATGATGATCTTTTGTTTTTATTACAGGTTTGGTGTACTATAGCATCGATAGCGATTCAAGCCCGAGCGTTTGAATTGTGTTCCAAGGCATTGATCAAACTAGAAGCACTGGATGTAAGCTACTTCTATTTATTTATTTTCGATATACTTAATTAAGTACGGTCGGCCAAAGTTGATGAATGAATTTTGCAAACTATTTTCTATAAGAAAATGTCGCTAAGATTTAAAGGTTAAATAAAAGACGATTTTTTTATCGCGCATTAGATTTTTAACGGACTGCTTAGCGCCAAGAGTTGAAAATCCAATCGTGTGTTTTATTGATACACTGGGATTGCAATCTGTTTGATTCTCAATGCTCGGCTCAACACCTTGAGTTGAAAATCAAGTGCGCGATAAAAAATCGCCCGTGTAATAATTTTGGCGGGCAGTGGATTTTTTTTTTTGCATTTGGTTGATTTGCATGTAAGTAATTATTTAAAATTATTTTTCAGCATGAAACTTTTGAAAATTTAGCGATAGAAATATTTACAAGATATAAACCTAAAGACGCGAAAGGAAACAAGATTGAATGCCCGAACTGCGACGTCAGCATGCCTGAATGGTAAGTACCGGTACGACTCTATGCAGGTTGATTCACGTGGAATCTTCTGAGCAGCTGATCTGTATAATTTATTGCAACCAGCTGGCATGTGTATTTTTCGACCTTTCTTAGCAACAGTCATAAGTTCATAACGCAAAAAAATGTTCATAAAAAGCATTGTTTATCGCAATATTTCATTAATACGAGGGTGACACTGAAAGTTCTTAGAAATTCAATAACTGAACAAACTAGCAAGTTATTAGTTTATATGTATATATATCTTTTTATGTATATCTTTTGAAAATAGTGCCCGCATTACAGATAGGATGGCCATTTCTACCGCCGATCACATTTGCCTGCCGCCTCCCTGTGAAACCGGCACGATCGGCTGGTTGCCCAACAACCGTTGCGCTGCCCGAGTGAATCAGTGGGCTGAAACGCGATAGGATATTCAGTACCTACCGTAAATTCGTAAGGCTTCGGCAGAATTTCACGGGCCATACCGTAGCAGTAGGTACACGGTACACCATACACAACAACAACACATTCGCACGCAGAATAATCATAAAATGGCTGTATTATAATATGTTAAGATCAATTGATCAAAATGTTTTATGTCTGTTATTAGGATGTCGACTTGTCCTGGATGCAATAGCGAGTTCCCCGAGTGTGCGGTGTCGGGCCGCGCGCTAGTGGCGCCGCACACGGTGTGGACATGCAACACCTGCGGAGCGCGCGCGCAACAACATGAACTTGTATTGCGGCACTCGTGTCCTATGTGTCATACACAACTTTCCTAAGATAACCAAGAAAATAAACGAATTCCACAAGAGGACATAAATTGAGTATTAAGAGATATAAAACGGGTCATGAGAAAAATAAGTCACTTACGTCTGTGGGTGCAAAGTTACAAACAAACAGTTATTATCTTTTACCGATAAGATAACATTCGTTACATACCTAAATACTTACGACGATTGGACTTAGGGCAGCCTATTTTTATGTATTCAAAATATCCCTACTTAAGTTTTGTCCTACTTGCGTCCTACTCGATCGCGTTAATTTGTATATAAAAGGCAGCGTCCCGATTGACATATTTCACATTTCTTAGGTTTATCAACTTGAATCTTGGTACGATTATGTACACAAGGCGTGGTATGACATTATTAGTTTTTTAAAATCTCGTTCCCCCTCAGGGAAATGGGGTGTTAGTTTGTTTAGAAGAATGTTAACGCGTTACCAAGTTTACCGAGTTTCAAATGAATACGACCGTCATTAATTTGAAACTTGGTAAGTATTAATAATTAAAAAAAAAGGGTTTTCGGGGTTATTAAGTTCTTAGTGGAGTCCATGGAAACGACAAAAAAAAAAACGATTTTTTCAAGTTTATGCGAAAAATTTAATTCCTCCGGTTTAGAACTTAAATATTTATCTTGGTAAAAACCATAATATCCATTTTTTTGAAACTACCCTTTAAAGGGGTTGGGGAGATGTTGAAGTTCGAAGGGGAAAGTACGAAGTTCACGCGAACGAATGGCTAGTTTGTATAAAAAAGGCTGTCTTTTGAGTGTCCTGACAGGGTTCATGTACAAAAACCGATAGTAATCTATTGTAAAGAAAACAAATAAATATGAGAGCAAATAAATAAATATGTAAAAACCACTATGGACAGCTCTGCAATATGCATCATTCAAATCCGGTAAGCTGCAGGTGATAGCGAGACATTCACTAACCTTGTTGAATAGGCACGCTAAGATTGATGTTTACTTATCAGTAGTATTATATTTTGACCAGTGCTACAGGTATAGCTCATTTGTCGTTGTAAGGCCTGTATACTCACATTCTTGCAACAAAAATACAAAAAGTAATAAGTACTTTTTGTAACTTTGTTGCGAGAATTTATTTGGATAGTGCTATAATTACCCTATCCAAATTTTTATAAGTAAGATAAGGTTCCATTTTAGGAGTAAGTTTCATTTATTTATACATGTGAAGATTATGAAAAAAAAAGGCTATAGATAATTATTTAAACTTTTATTTAATTAAACAGGGTTGCACAAAGTAAGAACATTTGTTTTCTTTATCTTGATCATCACTGAAAATAATCGCCTGACTAGATAAATAAAAAAGCAACATATTGCCAAGTGATTGTTGTAAGTTGAGCAAATTACATTATTTGTACTGTGGGAAATATAACAAAATAAATGAAGTTATTTACCAACATTATGGAAAATCTCATTTCTTCCCTTCTGTCGATCTGGTGTAAAAGAGTCATTAAAATAGCTTGCTTAATTTCTTACTTTTAAATTAAAGTAGTAGTATGTATCTGTGATTATGCAGATGCATACCTACTAGGTACTACTTTAATTGGGATTCAGAGCTATGACATTTTGTTAATTGCTGAATAATTCCATTTAGCAAACTCATGTCAAACTGAGTAGTCCACTTTCAAACTCCGCTAAGTTAAAAAAAAAAGAAAATCAGATAGTGCGGCCATTTTATTTGTTGTTTAAAATGCTTTCATAAGCAACTATCAATCTCGACCAAAACTCCGTATGTTACGCATAAATTTAGGTTAAATATTCAGTACTCCTGCAAAACTTGCTATATTGATTGACAGTTAACTTTCAAAAAACTCTAAGTTACAGTTAACTTTCAAAACTCGCCATATTACGCAGTGACTCGTGCAAACGCCGCTATCTTGACTATCGTCACTAAGTAATATAAAAAGAATTACAATAATATTTCCAGTTGTAGGGCATTCATTTTTGCCTCCTGACCGTATTTTTGGAAATATTAAAAGGGCTACACGGCCTCTAGAAGTAATTGCAACACCAGAGACCTATTTTGATATTTTTCAAAAATACGGTACGGTGCTGAGACTTGGCAAAGATTTCAATTTCTTTATGACTGGAAATCAAACACCAAAGACGTACTGAAATTGCCAGGATCTTGGCATTTCCAATTTAATGCCTCCAAAAGGTTTTTTTTTTTTTGAGAAAAGACAGGAATGGCAAAATCGCCTTTAAAGGGGAACCGCATTATGTATCGGAGGTGGTGAATTACGGCAATGTTTGTAAAAGAGGTAAATCGTTTGAACAGATAGAACCTGCTTTGATCAATTTAGGCGTTCCTGTAAAACCATCAAAATTAAATTATGTTAAAAACCTACTAATTAAACATTTTGGACAGGATTGGGCTAAGGTCGATAGTCTAAAATATTATAGATTTCTTCAAGAAAACCAAACTGAAGCTGCTTTAGACGAAGATACCGATACTGAGGAAACTTTAATGTATGAAGAAACAGAAATAAGAGTATAATATTATTGTAAGATGATTATTTAGGTTTAGGATTTAATTTTGGTACTGTTTCAAAACTCTTCATGTTAATTTCATAGTATTGCAAAACTGTTTATGTTAAAAATACTTTTGCAAAAGTGGTTATGTTTAATTTTTAAATACCTACTAATAAAAAGATAACTACGGTATTGGGATTTTATTTACTATAAGAAATTAATTCTCTGTGACAATATTTTTCAGTAATATGTTGTAATATGAATTTTAATAACTCCATTTTAACTTTAGAGGTTTTATTCGATTTCCCAAAATTATTATTCTTTCAACATAGCGGACTTTGCAAGTGGCCTACTCAACTGAAAGAAAAAATGGTAGTGTACAATCACATAGTAATACAAAACGTAATAACATTTTTGGACCGAATAATAAGAAGAACTGAATAACCAATATAGGTACCAACAATAGGCCCAGGTACAGGTTTACGAAGTGAAAAGTGCCACGGGAACCTTCGTAAAACGAATTTAAATAAGCTATGTCGTTCTTATTTTCATAAATATCGTTTAAATATTCACAAAAACATAACAAAAAATAAACAATACATCAATTAGTATTCCAATGTATCGTTTCAATGACAATGTTTGAATAGGTATTTGAAATGTTTGTAAGTAGTTTGTTCCTAGATTTAAAAAAATATCATGATAGGTCAAGAAACAATAGTGTCGATAGTTTTAATTTGGTAGTACTTTGTTTACCTTGTCTCTTATATTAAGCACCTATACTCATTAATTATGTTTCTTCATTATCTGAAAAACTTACTCTGGCTAAATGAGAACTAACTGCATGCCTCCCATATGGTGCAAAGGAAACCAATGTGTTTACAGCAAACAATAAATTGTAGTGAAACTTTCTATTGGCTGGGGCATAATCATTTTGGTTTACGAAAATTCCTCATGTCATGACATGTGCATATTACATTACAATTGTACAAATCCATTGTTTTTTCATACTAGTGGGTTTCATTCTTTTCTACATATAACATAAAATTCCAGTTTTTACACATATTTCACCCTATTAATCTTAATAACCTCAGTCCCTTTTATAAACAATAATATGTATGCAAAAAAATGCAACAAAAATATTACTGCACAAAGTTACTATTGGGCAGGTCCATTTTTGAAAACTGCAATGTATTGTCAATTATCTGAAACAGCTCAGGAGGCTGTGGAATCCGTCCTGTCTCTAGTTTTGACCACAATGGAATGTTGTTGAGAGATATTTCAAATGCTCCTGATGATACTAGCTGGCCTTCAATCATATTTGCTAAGAAGAACATCATCATGCATGCATATAGCTTGTTCTCAATGCACCAGCTCCACCAAGCAGGCTGCGGTTTGTTCAGCCAGGCAAATATGTTGACTCCACTTAGTATGCACATGATCAGTATCATCTTGCCAAAACCCTGCAACATAAAATCATACTGAAAACTCTTTAAATAGGTACCTATATATTTTAGTAGCAACACCATAATGCCTCAGGCAATAAGTCAGCCTTTGTAGGTACAGTATTCTTTTTACTTGTGCATAAAGTTTTAATAAATAATTTTATGGTTCCATGTGATTCTTAAATCACACTAATATTATAATGGCGAAAGTTTGTGAGTGTGTGTGTTTATATGTTTGTTACTTCTTCACGCTCAAACGGCTGGACCAATTTTGATAAAATTTTGTATGGAAGTAGCCGACACTGCATTAACATATAGGCTACTTTTTATCCCGATATTCCCACGGGATCGACACTTACGCGGGTAAAACCGCGGGGTGCAGCTAGTGTAAAATAAAAATCAAAAGTAATTTACTCAGATTAGGCTGAGAACCAGCACTTTTCGAATGTCAAAATTACATAAGACAGTTGGTCCCCCAAAATACCCACTCTCCACCACTTCCTAATGCTTTCACTGGAAAGAAGTGGCGCAACAAACTCCCCAGCAGCACAGTGTCTGTTCATAGACTATATTATGCCGGGGCCACACCAACGGAGAACGCCGATAATTATCGCGATGACGGGCGTTAAATTGTAGGTGCAGCCAATTTAGACATCACGGCGCTGCACTGGCGCGCGGCGGCGTGATGTGCGTGTACTAGGCGCACAGACACACTACAGGTAATGGATAATGACCCTCGTAGTGCGGTGACACGTTTGTTATGATTTCAATTTAATAAACTATCGAAATAAAAAAATATTAAGCATTTTCAAAGTTATTGCTTTTGAGCTGAAATTTTGTACAGAGATTCTAGACCAGATACACTCTTCAACCCGTTTGTATTGATATACCCTTTCCGTAACACGTTGTATACACAGTGATGGACTTTTTTCTTCAAATACAATATTTGTAGGCGTATTTTGAATCTCAACCATCTTGTAATAAACAAAATACGACTCGAACTGCGCAAGTGACTACACTCCAATAAATTTGTACGTACTCAGCACGAGCCTCGTCGTCTAGGTCAAATGACGCCCACGCTGGAGCGCCTCGTGTAACGAAATTATTATTGCAAGTGCAACTTTAAAGTCTCATAACTTTTTAATTTCTAGACATATTTTAATGATTCTTTCACAATTTTGTTTCATTTTACTTAAATATTGATAATAAATCCATTAAAAAAAAATGGAAACTTGTTCATTATGGACACAGACACAATATGACGCGAATTTGTTTAATTCTATTTATAGATACCCGGTAAATAAGTGGTACATATGACTTTTTAATATCTACTAGATGTAGGTACCTACCCTAATAATTTTTTTTTTCAAATTCAAATCCATTCATTCATTTTTTGAATGTCCCTCCAAAAGGCATACAAAATATCTTAGGTAATTGAATGTCAATTAACAAAATAAAAATAAAGTCAATAGGTAAGTATGAGGGGCGTTCAATGTATTCTCGGTATCAGGGTGATTTACTAATGATGTGGGTAATTTGACAAATTAATTAATTAATGACATTATCTAAGGGTATAAAGGTAAAATTTCATATAGTTGTGATCATTAGTTTGCTAGTTATCCTTAGTCAATGACAACTGGAATTGCTAATGTGATAATGTTGAAGAAAATCAAGCATCCCACTTTGTTATTAAATTCCTTACCAAACAAGGAAAAGTCAAAAAAATATTCACAATAAGATGGTGGCTGTTTACCAAGAATCTGCACCTTCGTTATCTACGGTTCAAAAGGGGTCAAGTGAATTTAAAAGGGGCAGAGAGAGAATTGAAGACGAGACTCGCTTGGGTGGCCCGGTTACTGCGTCTAAGGAAGAAAACACAAAAAAAAACTGAGAAGTTTATACTGGAGGATGCCCGAATGAAGATTATATTAGATTAAAATTATAGCAGATGTCCCACCTCTGTTGGTTCAGGGTAAACTGACCATTGGTGTTTTGCTTTTTCACGACAATGCCCCGGTCCACACGGCGCTTTTTCAAGGCTGCTGTGCGAGATTGTGGTTTCGAAGAAATTAACCACCCACCCTATAGCTCGGACCTAGCCCCGAGTGATTATTATTTGTTCCCTAATTTGAAAAAAGACCTAAGTGGGATACGATTTTCCAACGAGGAAGAGCTCATGGCGGCAATAAATGCGCATTTTTCAGAGAAAGAGGAATGTAACTTTTTACGGGGTATGGAAAAGATAATTTCGAGATGTAATAAATGCATTGGAGTAATGTGGGATTACATTGAAAATTATTCTAATTCAATTTACGTATTTATTCATGCCGATAACGAGAATACATTGAACACCCCTCGTAGATGTCACAATTTCATGCAATAGTTAATAATATGTCAATAAATTAAAACGGCACATAAACAAATAGGTAATTAGTCACAATTTCGTATCACACTAATATTATAAAGGCGAAAGTTTGTGAGTGTGTCGGTGTGTTTATGTTTGTTACTTCTTCACGCTCAAACAGCTGGACAAATTTTGATAAAATTTTGTATGGAGGTATCTGACACCCTGGATTAACATATAGGCTACTTTTTATTCCGATATTCTCACGGGATCGACATTTACCCGGGTGAAACCGCGGGGCGCAGCTAGTACACTAATAAATGCAATAAACAATATCATTATCCTATGCTATGAATGCAACATTTTAATTAAGTATAGACAGATATACAATTATACAAATATTATTTTGAGTTTTAGAAATTCTTAAAGATAATGTATCTAGAATGTATGAACAAACTAAATCTAATTAGATTTACTTACAATCAATCTGGATAGATACATGTTTAAGCCAGGAGGATCATAGTTTGCTCCAATGACAGATATTTCTGGATATTTTTGTTGTATTATTCCTGCATAGTCTTCAAACACTTTTCTGTATCCGCAAGAATAACTGCAAACATGTAAATTGTACATATAAATTATAGGCTTGCCTTGCCTAGAAACAGATACGGATAAGTAATAAATAGTTCCTGATAACCTCACCAGTAATAAATGTTCATAATGTGACCTACACCTTGTCCAATTTTAGTAATGCTTTCGACTTCATTTTCACTAGCTTGCGCATAGTTATCACTAGATAAAATAATACAGGTAATAACTATTGTAAGGAAACTTAATGAAATACAGAAATTAGTTGACAACGACATTATCACCGAAGCTACCACTTCACGGTAAATGTAACTACTTTTTTATATTACTATTACACAGCAATTAAAACACATTTAACACGGCGTAAATTATTTGTAGTAAGAAGGATAATATTTTACAAATCAAATAACACTGACTCAGAGATTGACTCTGCCTGCCTGTCTATTATAATATGGACCATATATTATTTTCCTCTATGATATGGACTTTGTGTAAGCTAAGCACTTATAAGTCCATCTATGGTCTATTATATTGTAGTCTTTGCTTTGTCAGTCTAAGAGCAAGGTTACACGCTCATTCTGGCGTCATTCTGGTCCATCCAGTGTTGCCAGTGCCCTTTTGTCAAAAATAACATAACAGGAGTCAAAAAGTAACATTTTGATGACAAAAGTAACATTTTATTTTTTTAGGGAATATAAATTTTGTTTAAATAGCTCATAAACACATTACCACTCCTTTGCGTTGCGCAGTCGGGTAAAAAAACAGTTTTTCTTCTTTGTAAGTACCAAAAATTTGAAAAAAAGTACATAATACCTAAAATATCTAATTATTTCTTAGTCTGTAATATAATTTACCTACCTAAACATAGTCATATAAACATACCCGTTTAATAGGTAATCACCACATAGAACTTAGAACCTAGAATATACTTTTTTAATAGGAATATTATACTCGTTTTGCAAGTGCCTGAAACGGCGAAAGTGATAAAATTAATCATCGTTACGCATGGCTACACATCAAGCTATACATAACCAGTAAAAGCTAATTTCTGATTGTACGAAAAACCTATACAATGCGAGTTTTGTTAAAACTAGAAATGAATAGCTCGATGTTTCGCCGTGTGTACAACATGTAGAGATATATTTTCATATTTTGACTGGTCGTTCTTAATATTTGAAATACATATTTTTCAAGTAGGTACGAAATGTAACGTAAAAGGAACATCTTGTGTCGTGTAACATGGAAGTAACATAACAGGGCCAAAAGTAACGTAAAATGTTACAAAAGTAACATTCTGGCAACGCTGGGTCCATCATTCTGGATTGACGTGACTGATGCCAGAATGATGGAGGATTTTCGATGGTTACACGGTCATTCTAGACTGACAGCAGACTGATGGAAAGTACGCTGATGTGACGTTGATTTTCTTTTTTAACCGACTTTAAAAAAGGAGGTTCTGTATTCGACCTGTATGTATGTTTGTATGTCCGCGATTTTCTCAAAAACTAATGAACCGATTTTGATAATTCTTTCGTTCATGTGATCTACATACTTTTAGGAAGATTTTAGTATATAAAAATTCAAATTAAAAAAAAATGGTTCAAATTTCATTTCATTTCATTAGGGTTCCGTAGCCAAATGGCAAAAAACGGAACCCTTATGGATTCGTCATGTCTGTCTGTCTGTCCGTCCGTCCGTCCGTATGTCACAGCCACTTTTTTCCGAAACTATAAGAACTATAATGTTGAAACTTGGTAAGTAGATGTATTCTGTGAACCGCAGTAAGATTTTCACACAAAAATAGAAAAAAAACAATAAATTTTGGGGTTCCCCATACTTACAACTGAAACTACAAAAAAATTTTTTCATCAAACCTGTACGTGTGGGGTATCTATGGATAGGTCTTCAAAAATGATATTGAGGTTTCTAATATCATTTTTTTCTGAACTGAATAGTTTGCGCGAGAGACACTTCCAAAGTGGTAAAATGTGTCCCCCCCCCCCCCTCTAACTCCTAAAATAAGAGAATGATAAAATTAAAAAAATATATACAGAGTTGATACGACAGAGGGGCTTTCCTTTAAACTGCCTATACTAGGTACCATTTTCAAGCTTTGTACCAAAAATCAATTAAATAGCAGCAGTAGTTTAGTCGCAAATGATTTTTTAAGTTTTTACCCCGTTTGAACACGATGTATCTTTCGTAACAGCTGAGTATGTCTAACGCATAGGTCATGCACCTTAAAACGATAAATCTGAGTATAATCTACAATACGTTGTTGCCGCTCTGACGCAAGTCACAAGTACAACCAAATATTTCACAAAAAAGTTTGGCAATGCAAACAAGGAAGCAATAAATACACACACACTTGCACTTTCATTACGAGAGTGACAATCATAGCAAAACATCCCGCGCGTAAAAGAAATAGAAATAGGTCAGTGTGTTGCTATTGCATCCTAGATGATCCTTGCGATCGGTAAGTGGGGCTTCCCGGATAACACACGCCGCGCTCCGGCGCGCGCGCGACGTTGCCACTTTTGTTACCCAGGTATCTAAGTTCGGTCAACTTTATTTACAAATGCTGTTGCGTTTTACTCTAATTTGTAAGCAATTTATATTGTTTGAAAAAAAAAAATCTAATTTTTGGCGCTTTTTATTTTTAGACCGTATTGAATTAATACTAAACACCTATAGTTACGTAGTGTAATTTAATATCCCCTCTGTCATATCAACTCTGTATAATGTACATTACCATGTAAACTTCCACCGAAAATTGGTTTGAACGAGATCTAGTAAGTAGTTTTTTTTTAATACGTCATAAATCGAAAACCGCAATTTACCTTTCACAAAGTTACAACGAACTACAAGAACTTTTATATTATGTTACTTGCTGCTACGGAACCCTTCATGGGCGAGTCCGACTCGCACTTGGCCGGTTTTTTTTTTAATTTAAATTAATTTTTATTTTGTTACTATGGGTGTAGGTATGTGTAAAAACTTGCCTGAAATAAACGTTTTTTTTTATATAATACATTAGGTAATTATTCTTATGTACGAAGTTACATGCATAAATGTACTGCATCTCCGGCATTTCTATGCGAATTTTGATAATTCCTCTAGTCGGTGTCTTCAATTCTTCAAAGCACTAGTGTTAATTGAATTTGTGTGGGGTAGAAACAACTTAAAAGTGAAAAATATTTTTATTTTTTTTACAAAAGAAACAACCGACTTAAAAAAAAACACTACTAAATGATAAATAAATTAAGGAAGTCGGTGTCAAGAAACGAAAATGCGGAATCAACGACACCGACTTCCGAAATTAAAGTTATTTATCATTTTGTAGTGTTTCTTTTTTTTGAAGTCGTTACATCTTCGATCGTTGCCCCGGGCTTAATTTTTACTAGTATTTTAATTAGCTTTTGCAACGTCATTCCTTTTATACCTACTTATTACTGTAATTGGTGTGTGTCTTGCCCCACAAAACAGGCAAGGACTCTAAAGTTATTATAAAATCTTTTTCGATCTCAATTGGGGGCGGCGGGGGCAGGGGCGGAGGTGTTGGGGGGGGGGGGCGGCGCTTGCGGCGCGCTCGTAGTTATGTCGCTTGACACGTCCTTCCGCATTGCGTCGCTGACGATGACTGACGCCAGAATGATACGAGCGGATTACACGATCATTCTCCCATCAGTATTTCATCATTCAAAACGAGACTGACGGAATTATTTAAAATATTTAATTTTCATCATTCTGGACCATCATTCTGTCAATCAGTGGGTTACACGATCATTCTCCCATCATTCTGACCAGACTGATGGACCAGAATGACGCCAGAATGAGCGTGTAACCTTGCTCTTATACTTTTCCAAGTCTATGGTCTCATAAGTACAGACGTCAGCACATCAAGCTACCCGAAACCACAGAATACTTAAAGTACTAATTTTCGCAATGAACTTTGAACCTTATAAAGTTAAAAGTTGAAAATTTATTAAAGAAATTTAAAATTAAAATTTGACAGTAGTAGCTTGATGTACTGGCGTCTGTACAAGCCGCACAAGTCACTACCACAGAATATGGAATTAGTATGTACTATTATATTATTATAGTTCTACAGCACGGAAAAGTTGGTCTTGAAAGAGAAAATATTTTTGAAGTGAAACTTCTTTACGCACGCTTGACTTGGGGAGTAAGCTAGCGAACGCGTGACGTAAGCGTTACGAAAAGTGTGATCGGGCGAGGCGAACGGGAATTGAGTGGGGGATTTAAGCAAGAGAAAGCAGTGCGCGCGCACATTTTCTTTCTCTCTTCCTCTCATAGCGAAGTTTCGCTTCAGTCGTGTGTTCATAAGCACACTCGGTTTTTTTTTTTAATAAACGTCTTCCAAAAAATCACTACAATGTGGAAAATGGGTCCATCTTGGCTCAACTAAAGTTCTTTACACGAAATTGTTCTTCCTAACGATTTGTAATCCGAATGATCACTCTTCCTAAAATTTTTCATCCTAAAGTTTTCATTCATACTATTTGTAGTGCTACCGGCGATGTTCATAACACTCATGTTTCCGAAAATTGTAATTAATAATATCATTATTGTAAATATTTTAAACTCCTACTGTTTTTTATCATAACGCTTTTATCCCTAAACATAACTACCATAATATTTCCATGGCCTGGGAGTTTATACGAGTAAGTAATATATGATATAATTACAAAACCTCTAATATTTACTAGATATAACAACTGAACCTATAATTTTATTTGATATAATGATCAGTTAATATAATAAACGATTGATATAATTTTAATGTAACTAATTTCTATAAGAATAACAGACAATTAATACAAAATCGTTTGATATACCACTCAGTAGACAAAAAACTTATTTAGTCTAATATGATAAACACTTTTTTTTTCATCCTATGTCATCCTATGTCGACGGAGCCCCGCTTCGCGGGGCCCCTATTTCTGTGTAAAGGGTTTAAAGTAACCTAACCAAACCGAACCTCGGGGTGCCCTTCGCTCGCTTTTGCATCCTATGTTGACGATCTAATCAAAAAAGATATGGCTTTGAATAATAGTGTAAAAGATGGTTATGTTGAGAAAATATAGGAAAACAAATAAAAGTATAATAGATGTTTATTGCTACTGACATTATGAAGTTGAATGATTCGGAATTATGAACATTAGAGACAGAGTAGTTAGGAATTGTGATTGTTAGGATGAAAAATTTTAGGAAGAACATTTTCGGATTTCCAATTATCGGAGTTGAAAATTTAGGTGAACTTTGGCGCACCCGTGGAAAATAACAAAAGTTGATTAATTTCGGAAGTCGATGGCAAAAAACGATAACGCGGAACCAGCGACAGCCGAAACCAACTTCCGATATTAAAGTTTTTATTATGTTGAACAGGACCAGTGTTATAATTGAATCAAGTTCAGTTTAATGGAACTGATTAGACTTTGAGAGTCTCATGATTAAATTAACCGATTTTTCTCAGAGTATATGCTGCTGAATTTAGCTGGCAAGGAATGTTAAATGAGGATCACATTGAAACCTTAAGTGGAGCGTATTTCCCAGGAAAACAGTTTCTCTCGATTCAATAGATACTATCTCACAATTCGACTTATCTGTAGAACAGAGTCCGATGTGATCATGGAGCAAAAACGAGTTAAATAGCTACATAGCTATTTAAAACGAGTTAAATAGCTAGATTTTGCTCCATGATCACATCAGACTCTGTTCTACGGATAAGTCGAATTACTACTTTTGTCATTTGGTAAAGAAAATCTTATGCACTATTGACCAATGACAGTGCAGGTGTAGTGAGTGTGAGTCCTTCTTTACAGTACATACTAATTCCATAGAATTAGAGTCCTCGACCCACTGAGCTGGTCAGTGCCTCGACCTCGTGACTCAGTCAATGATAGATGTCAGCCTGGCCAGGGTGACTGATAGTTAACCCTAAGGTTATTATCGTTATTATCTCATATTATATGTACATACAGACGCCAGCACATCAAGCTTGATGTGCTGGCGTCGTCTGTAGATAGATGTCAGCCTGGCCAGGGTGACTGATAGTTAACCCTAAGGTTATTATCGTTATTATCTCATATTATATGTACATACAGACGCCAGCACATCAAGCTTGATGTGCTGGCGTCGTCTGTACATGTTCTGTGAGCCTGACAGCCATAGAGACCATAGAGCATGGACTATAAGTCCATGCCATAGAGTATTATGTTCTGTGGTGGTGACACTGACAGACCAGACAGTGAGACAGCACCAAAGACCTTCTATACTCTAAGGACAGCACTCCAGTCTCCAGTACTTACCCCACTGACCTCTATTATTACCACTGGACTGGCGGCTGTTAAAGTGCTTTTGTGCCTAAAGGCGGAAACACATTATTAAAACGCGACGCGACCCGACGAAACGTGATGCGTGTTGAGTCGAATCAAATGTATTGTTTTCTATAGACCCGTTCACACTATGAACATCCGACGCGACGCCATGCGCGCACACGCCACCCGATCCAGAGGTGCCAGGTCGGTGTGTTGCCCATGGTGGGGGTAAACACGCCATCCGACGCGGCGCGCTCGGTATGTTTCTAGACAACACCCAACGCCACGCGTCAGTCGTTCGAGAACTGTCCCAGAGCGTATATGCATTCTTCGACCCCATCCCTGTTCTTCAAACTGTCAAACGGAATTTATGCCAATATAATATTATTTTTTGCATTTATTTAGCGAAATGACCGACAAACAATTAATTGAGTTGGTAAAACGATATCCTGTTCTATATGGCATGAAATTTTCTTTTTCTTGAGTCGTTTAACTATCATATATGTACCCAAAATTTGCATCAAATCATCAAAGTCTTCATCTGACTCGTTATTTATTAAATCCATAGTACATAACCATACACTTCCACTGCTGTTAGCTAACTGTATTCAGAAATTGCTAGTATGTCGTCGCGTCGCGTGTTGGTAATGTGCACGGTGCACATCGGGTGTCGACACGTTGCGTCGCGTCGCGTTTTAATAAAGGCGGAAACACATTATTAAAACGCGACGCGACCCGACGAAACGTGATGCGTGTTGAGTCGAATCAAATGTATTGTTTTCTATAGACCCGTTCACACTATGAACATCCGACGCGACGCCATGCGCGCACACGCCACCCGATCCAGAGGTGCCAGGTCGGTGTGTTGCCCATGGTGGGGGTAAACACGCCATCCGACGCGGCGCGCTCGGTATGTTTCTAGACAACACCCAACGCCACGCGTCAGTCGTTCGAGAACTGTCCCAGAGCGTATATGCATTCTTCGACCCCATCCCTGTTCTTCAAACTGTCAAACGGAATTTATGCCAATATAATATTATTTTTTGCATTTATTTAGCGAAATGACCGACAAACAATTAATTGAGTTGGTAAAACGATATCCTGTTCTATATGGCATGAAATTTTATTTTTCTTGAGTCGTTTAACTATCATATATGTACCCAAAATTTGCATCAAATCTTCAAAGTCTTCATCTGACTCGTTATTTATTAAATCCATAGTACATAACCATACACTTCCACTGCTGTTAGCTAACTGTATTCAGAAATTACTAGTATGTCGTCGCGTCGCGTGTTGGTAATGTGCACGGTGCACATCGGGTGTCGACACGTTGCGTCGCGTCGCGTTTTAATAATGTGTTTCCGCCTTAATGTGTTTCCGCCTTAATTGATAATCGCCATTTTGGCGCTGTTAGCCGTAGCGAGTGTCTGTGGTACTAAAACTAGTGAGGTCGATATCAGCGAGCAAATATCGATAACTTTGGATAATATTTTTACATTAAACGTATCATCATAATTACTACTTATATTAACAATTTACAGGGAATAATGAATAATAATATTGGAATAATGAATGTATTAAGTAACAGTCGAAAAGGTAAAATAAAACACGTTTTATATATTTAATTTATATTTTTCAAAGTCAAAGTCAAAGCATTTATTATAAATAGTTCCCTGAGAGATTCGCGGCGACGTAGATTATAAATGGCTCTGACAGCTCTCTTTTGCAAAATAAAGATGGATTCAATCCAAAAAAAAAAGAAAGATCGCTCTTAGCGATAAGACCGCCCTCTGTGTCACCCATTGTAAAGTTTTCTATATTTATGTCTGTAATTTATATGGTGTACATAATAAAGAGTATTCTATTCTATTCTATTCAATGTCAGCAGCTCGACCCCATAGTAAAATGCCGTACGACATAATGCTGTGAAAGTAGCTAAAATAGACTAAACGCGCGGTTTCTACATCTGTTAACTGCCTTATCTTCCTAACAGCATAAGCGATTTTAATACTGACGTGCCCAAATTATTTGACGGGTTAAGAAATTTCGTATAAGTACTTACTTTGACCTGTAATTGACAAAGAGTAATTTTTCGTTGTTGCAAAAATTCTAACATCGATATACTTAAATATAATTTGTTTAATCAATTCTTTTATAACTTTTGCTGTGAGAACTGCCGGAAATATTTTTTCCACCGGCGGCATCCCATTGGTCTTTTTGCATGCTTGTCGAAAAAGTGATTCCACTAACAAACATATAGAAACGATGCTTTGTGATGGAATAGTTAGTCCACCTCTATTTTTTTGAATAATTAGTGCGATACCGTTTCGTCGATCAGATATGGCATCGGACGGTATTGATTCACAAGCGCTCAGCAATCAATACATGTAATTTTGTTCTTGATAGATCTAATCACTAAACCTGCTATGTATCCATGCCTGCTATGTATGCATTGTTTCGATGTTTCGTTTACATTGTTTGGAACAGCCCAACCAAAATGTAATATTAGGTCCTTACATATGAAATTGGCGTTTTTCGTACTGGCCACTTTAATCACGAATTTCTCCTCTTTGGTAAGGAATTCCAAATTCAAATTTGTACAGCTATTTACTCATGTATTTGTGCTTCGATGACCGTCATTCATTTGTTTTTTTTCTTCTGTTTTTTCTGTTTGCGTCACTCATTTTACAAAATGGAAAATTTAAAATATCGCATTATTTACGAGTACGAGTTCCGCCGTGGCACTAGTGCTGCGGAAACGACTCGAAGGGTGAATGATGTGTATGGCGGTCATGTTGCAAAAGAAAACACAGTTCGTTTTTGGTTCCAACGTTTTCGTTCTGGAAATTTCGACCTGCAGAACAAGCCCCGTGGACGGCCTGAGACCCAAGTTGATAATGGAGAATTGAAGGCTATTGTGGAAGCGGACCCATCGCAAACCACGTCCGAGTTAGCTGCAGGCTTCGATGTTAGTGATAAAACTGTTTTAATTCACTTGAAGCAAATTGGGAAGATTAAAAAGCTTGAAAGCACGACAACGCCAGACCACACACTGCGCAACAGACGGCTACCAAATTAGAAGAGCTTGAATTGGAATGTCTTAGACATCCTCCGTACTCCCCGGACCTTGCTCCAACAGATTACCATTTTTTTCGCAATTTGGATAACTTTTTGCAAGGGAAAAAATTCAACTCCGATGGGGCAGTCCAAATCGCCTTCAAAGATTTTATTGATTCCCGTCCGACTGGTTTTTTTAGTAAAGGGATCAATGAACTACCTATAAGATGGCAAAAGTGCATTGAAAACAATGGTTCATACTTTGATTAATTAAATATATTATATTAAAAAATATTCGACTTTTTGTTCCTTCCATACAAAACGCCAATTTCATATGTAAGGACCTAATATATGTCAAAATTAGTTCTCTGGACACTCGCTAGTGGCGCTTCAAAAAGACAAAAAAATTGCTGTCAAACGCTTGGAACAGCCTGTCCAGTGGTAATAATAGAGGTCAGTGACTTACCCTAATTACCCTTATCTATGCAGCACTCACAGGCCTCACAGCACCACAGCATAGCAGAACACTATACTCCTAAGCGGAGCACAGCACTCAAGTGAGTGACAAGCAAGAAGCTTATAGGTAAAAAATGGAGACAACACTCTAAATACCTACGTGAAGCCGACTGTGGTCGGACGCTCTCTTTCTAAATACATACATATGAGAAAGAAAACACGTATCACTGTCTCGTTCTTATGTATGTATTTAGAAAGAGAGTGTCCGACCACAGTCGGTTTCACGTAGGTATTCAGAGTGTTGCCTCCACTTTTATCTATAAACTTCTTGACTTGGTGACAAGTACCTATATATAAAAGTACTCTGTGGTGTGGTAATGATGGGCGATTCCGAGATGTTTTAACAATCGAAAGAATCGGAGTCGTTGAAATAAACCATCGAGTCAACCATCGACTCGCCGTTCTACAAAACAATCGAGATGTTTTTCGATTGTTTCGAGTCAATGGAATTGACCGCTAGTTTTCGACTGTTCGAATCAGTCATTCATCACTCTCACTCACCGAGTCTCGCTCGGTCACCGAAGTCAGTCGATTGCATGCATCAACCTGAGGTGCATGTTAGTTAGAGGTGAGAGCGTGCCACATTCGATGACTCGAGTCGACCGAGCCGTGCGTAATTTGTGAATGTTTACCTTTACTTACGACGACGATTACTTTGCACTGTTTTAATTTTAACTAGTTTTTTAATTCACTAAAATGCCACGAAGTTTTAAAAAATCAAGTGTGGGAGTTTAGTAGTGTCGAAACTAAACCATCGATGAACAACTCTCGAATGAACGCGCCATGCGCCAGTCGCAATACAGCTTAAACAGACCGAGTCGGACTCGAGTTCAAGTCGAAACAATCGAGAACCATCGAGATGTTCGAACAATCGAAACAATCGAATAAAACCTCTCGCCATCGCGCATCGCTATGGTGTGGTGACAAGCATGGTGACAATGACATGAATGAGACTCAAGTCAAGTGATGACAAACAGAATTGTTGTTATACCCAGCGTTGCCAGACCTACGGATTTGTCCGTAGATCTACGGACTTTAGGTCTTGTCTACGGACATACGGATTTTAGTCGCAAATCTACGGATTTTTGTTAGATTCCATCTACCAGAAAAAAACTTAACACAGAATCTATAAAAGGGCTGCTTTATACTAAAAGTGCAATAAAAACTAAGTACCTACTTGCTATGAAGTAGAAGCAAAGAAGAAGTATTTTGAATTATTTAATTCAAAATTATACATATGATCCAAAAAAGGACATGTTACTGAGAATCATGATTAATCACCGACAGTAATATTAATTATCAATATAATTATATTTTTTTATACAATTTTTATTGCTTTTCCTTCGTCTTCGTCTTTCCCGCTGGTTTTTTTTTTAGTTAACAATTTCTTTATCAGCAGAGAATTAAATTTAAGGTCAGTACATCTCTAAATTAGTCAGTTTCTTTAGCTTTAAAAAATGTCCGTAGATCTACGGATTTTTGTAGAGGCAATCTACGGACTTCTACGGATTTTTGAGCGTAGCCCTACGGACTTTTGAAAATTGGATCTGGCAACACTGGTTATACCTATCTAGAGCACAGAGTAGTTTTTTTGATAGGCCTAGAGCAACATAATTATTTACTCTAGGACCTAGAGCGCTTATTTATTGCATCAGAATCTGGTTGTTCCGGTCTGCTCTGTAGAGCCAATAGCGAAAAGTATAACATAGTGTACCTACTTGTTAAGACTTATTGCCGGGTAGACTAGTACAAATCTGAATGTTACATTGATAATTCCACCGTGCATTACATACAGAACTAACCAATAATGCCCCATCATCACTGCCATGGTCATGATCATGATCACAGCGACACTGACGAACTTGGCATACAGTATAACCTATATGAAAAAATTGACAAAGAAAATTTAGAATGCCTAAACGAAAGTATTGACGGCTCTGGTAAAACTGTCTTCAAATCTTGGGACAAACGACTTGATAGGACTCACGTAAGTATAAATTATTTTATTTATTTAGGTGTATTTCCACTCCATTACGGGAAGGCCTCTTGTCACACTGAGAAAGCAAGAGGTCAGTGGGTCGTCTCAAGACTATTCCTGATCTGCTTTCTGAACCATAGGCAAAATTGGGACAAGGACATCTAAAGATCTAACCTTGCGGGACTCATGAGGACCTATGTCTAACAAAGTTGAACATGGTAGATTTGGTTTATTATATAGAAGTTGCATTGAAGGTACAATATTATAATTGAATAAATTTTTCATGAATACCTGCCATTTATCTTTCAGTTTGTTGAAAGTGATGCCGATGAAGAGTTATTATTCAATATACCATTCACAGGGAATGTGAAACTGAAGGGAATAAAAATTTCTGCCGAAGATTCTGATTCTCATCCTGCAAAATTAAGATTGTGAGTATAAAATCATTGGAAATACCGACAGTAAGTTATTTATTGTAAACTAGCAGCGCCCTGCGGTTTCACCCTTGTAAGTTTCGATCCCGTGGGAATATCGGGAAAAAACTATCCTATGTCCTTTCCTGGGATTCAAACTCTCTATACCAAACATCGAAATCGGTTTAGCGGTTTAGGTGTGAAATGGTAACATACAGACAGAGTTACTTTTGAATTTATTATATTAGTATGGATGCAGTTCTAGGAAGCTTAACATACTATAATTATTTTTAGGTTTAAAAATAAACCCAACATGACATTTGATGATGTATCAATGGAACCAGACCAAATATTTGAACTTCAAAAGGATAGTGAAGGTGTTTTAGAATATTCTCCTAAGTAAGTCTTATCTTTATTATTTATGTAAATATCACTAAAAAAGATACACAATTGGCATGAAAAAAATATTTTGTAATTATTTCACAATTATGTTAGCTAGATTTAATAGCTGTTGTTATTGTTAATTTTTCAGGATTGTAACATTTTCATCAGTTTACCATTTAACAATGCATTTCCCTGCAAATTTCGGTGCAGAAAAAACAATAATTTATTACATTGGATTAAAAGGAGAGTTTAGTCCTGGCCACAGACATGGAGTAACTATCTGTACTTATGAAGTGAGGCCAAATCTTGACGACCATAAACTTAAAAATTTAGATTCTGTATCAAGACAAATTGAATGACAATGAAAGTAACCACACATGCGCAAATATAAGAGAATAAATAAGGCTACAGAATAATATAAAAAACCTGCAAAATTTTATGACTACCTACTTTACGTTGAAGTGTAAATAATGTTGTTCTCATATAAAATCCTTATTACATTATGTTTCTGTAATTTTTCTTATTGTTTTTATTTAATTTAGAGGCTTTTGTCTTACAAAGACAGCAACATCAGCGTCATCATACCCTAAACTGTAGCCTTGACCAATGAAGGGAGGTGGAATGGAGAATTCTTAGTATTGGGGCTTGTAAGCTCATTGGAGGTTTGGCAACCGGGTGCGCCAAAGTTCACCAAAATTTTCAACTCCGATAATTGGAAATCCGAAAATGTTCTTCCTAACATTTTTCATCCTAACAATCACAATTCCTAACTACTCTGTCTCTAATGTTCTAATTCCGAATCATTCAACTTCATAATGTCAGTAGCAATAAACATCTATTATACTTTTATTTGTTTTCCTATATTTTCTCAACATAACCATCTTTTACACTATTATTCAAAGTCAGATCTTTTTTGTTTAGATCGTCGACATAGGATGCAAAGCGAGCAAAGGGCACCCCGAGGTTCGGTTTGGTTAGGTTACTTTAAACCCTTTACACAGAAATAGGCTCCGGCTCCGTCGACATAGGATGACATAGGATGAAAAAAAAAGTATTTATCATATTAGACTAAATAGGTTTTATGGCCATTGAGTGGTATATCAAACGATTTTATATTAATTGTCTGTTATTCTTATAGAAATTAGTTACATTCATTGATATATATGTTACACTAGATCAGTAATTACCGCGCCAAGGCGTTGCCACTTGTCATAAGGCCACAGCCGTATGCGTAACTAATGTCACTTCAGTGCTCTGTGTGGCGCCAACCGAAGTGAACCAAGTGACACATGACAAAAATATCGCCAAAATGGGTAAATTCGTAGTGAAAGAGTGCGATTCAAGATCACAAAAACATAATAAATTAACCAGAATTACTTTCCACCCGTAATTTTATTGTTTCTGTGTTTATATCAACGTAAAATAAATAAAATGCAGAATTTTGTAAATTAGGTTCAGTGTTACCACTAAAAACTTAGTTTTAGTTTCCCACATTTACGGGAGTTTTTAATTTATTGGAATAAGTGATTTTAAATATTTTTTAAATATTAACAACGTTGCAGGGTGCCTTAAGATGCAGCACGCCGTGATAAATGGGTGGAAATAATCAGATTGCTGAGAAAAGAGACTAACTGAATAAATAAAAAATATTTAAAAAGAAAATGTCTTAATTATTGTCATTAGTTATAAACTTCTAATACACATCGAATAAGAGATACATAATTCAAGTATTTTATAAATAATTTGGCCTAACGTTTTTTTTGAACGTCATTTATGGTTTAAAAAGTTGGGTAAAATTTTGCATGGGTAGGCAACCCCATCCCGCCATTGCATGTTTATATTGCGGTCTTTGTCTAATCTAAGTGACGGTATTATTCTTGCGTCTTGTGTAAGTGAGACAGATATATGTTTACTTTTAAATGTTTAGTGGTTTCAAAGCTACGTCGTCACGTTTGAATAGTGGTTACACTTTTTTGACACATTTTATTGAGGTTTGCTTCTCTAGTTATTTAACTCAATGGTTACATTAAAATTATATGAGTCGTTTATTATATTAACTGATTATATCAAATAAAATTATAGGTTCAGTTGTTATATCTTGTAAATATTAGAGTTTTTGTAATTATATATTACTTACCCGTATAAATTCTCAGGCCATGAAAATATTATGGTAGTTATGTTTAGGGATAAAAGCGTTATGATAAAAAACAGTAGGAGTTTAAAATATTAACATTAATGATATTATTAATTACAATTTTCGGAAACATGAGTGTTATGAACATCGCCGGTAGCACTACAAGAAAAATTTTAGGAAGAGTGATCATTCGGATTACAAATCGTTAGGAAGAACAATTTCGGGTAAAGAACTTTAGTTGAGCCAATATGGACCCTTGGCAACCACCATACCTGTTATGTTATGTATGTATAACCTTTTAAGCGCTAGGCTAAATATCAATTGCCGTGCCCCTAGCGCGCGGCTACAAATCGATAAAATACACAAAAATAAGGAAATACAATAAATAAGGAGGAGCAATCGTTGTATCGATTAAAAATAGTCAAAAAGTTTTTTTCTCTATTTAATAATGACGAAAATGGAACGAAAAAATCGTGCATGTTCTCTGTCGCATTTATGCGACACGAGCGGTCAAAAGGTTAATAATAGAGGTAAACAAGATTTGTACAAGTAAAATACCTACTAAATAAAACGGAATTGTTTTATTGAATATAATAGTGCCGACGAGGAATAAAGTAAAGAATGGAGGGCTATGAAGTTTACGGAATTTGATTCTCAAAAAGACAATTGGAGCAATAATTATAATATAGGAAAGGAAGCATAAAAAAGGTTTGTATTGCAAAGAAGAAAGCCAACAGTAAAGTCAATTTCACAGAAGAAGATTTCTAAGTACCTGCATTAAACATACATAACACTATTGGCCGCCTACTTCTAGTTTGAAGAGTATGGGTGCCGACAGGCACATGAGATTTTTCAGCTTTGTCTTAGAGATGGAGACGTTTCTTTGACGCCACTGATTTTGTAGATGTCCATTGGCGACGGTAACCACTTACCATCAGTTGTGGCAGTTAGCTTATCATTAAAAAAAAAGGAAAATATTTTCCTAGGCAGCCTAAAGCCCAGTATCTACAGATAGGACACGTTTATTTATTTATACCTACAGGGTGAAATTTTAATCACCGTTAGGTATCCTTTTATGTGGTCATTGTGGTCATTATTATGAACAACTTTTACTATGGGACCAAACCTGAAATCGTAGAAAAAAAATCATATGTTCCCTACATTTATGTTCGCATAACTCGTCAAATGTAGGGAACAGCTGACTTTTTTTTCGCGATTTCAGGTTTGGTGGTTTGACATTTTTGAATATTCATTTTGACCAGGGTTAACCGTTTTCACAATGGATGATAACGATAACGACACGGAACCACACGCTATCGTCGAACGGGAACTGGTTGTTTCATGCTACTAAACGTTTTCACAGTGTCGTTGTCGTCAACGGTTTCGTCGCCGACATTGTCGTGCCGATATCGGCCGACGACACAGTGCGGGGTGAAGCAGATCGCGGGGGAGTGGCATTGGCAAGCGCCCCCGGACCACAGATCCCGGATGGCTGTGCGTGCAGAGGCGGCGTAAGGCGTAGGCGACGTGGGCCACCGCCTACGGCCTCGCGGCCCAAGGGGCCTCGCGCCTCGAAAGCCCGCGAACGCAAATATAGATATAATTACTCATCTAGAGCAATAAATAATAAAAAACCGGCTAGTTTCAGCGTTGGCAGTTTTATCTTTAGAGGCAAATATAGCATCTAATCTGGATTACGACACAGTTATTAGGGAGTAAAATATGGCTAAAAGCAGAAAATTTATGTTTCTTTGTTTACTTTACTGTTAGTTGAGGTATACTTAATAATCCATACTAATATAGTAAATATTAGTATATTTGTATAATTTAATATTATAAATTCGAAAGTAACTCTGTCTGTCTGTCTGTATGTTACCTTTTCACGCTTAAACTGCTGAACCAATTTAGATGAAATTTGGTATAGAGATAGTTTGAGTCCCGGGAAAGGACATAGGATACTTTTTATCCCGATATTCCCACGGGATCGAAACATTTACGGGTGAAACCGCGTGGCGCAGCTAGTGTAAAATAATTACAATGAAGAAGTTTGCATTTTTATTCATAAAAATTTGAGTATCAAATTTTTTTTTCTCTTAACAAAATACGTCCTCTTGCATTATCCATCAGGGGGCCTCGCAAAATATATCTTGCCCACATCAAATTTAGGTCTTGCCCCGCCACTGTGTGCGTGTGTTAGCAAAATGGACTAGAATCTATATAGGTGTCTATATGTATATTACCCAAATATAAAGCTTTAAATATCAGAATGATTACTAGTTATGTAATATGTGTAAAAGTAACTGTAGGTATATGGTATGTAGGGAAAGGATTTTATTAAATAAAGCACGGAAAGACAAGCTAGACATTTATTAGAATTTAGGCTTGCCAGTAATTAATCAGAAAGCTAGTTGTCCGTTCCAAATCTAGGTCATCATGGAGAAGAAGGACAAGAAACTCATTGCTTATTATTGCCATAAGTTATCGTTATCATAAAAACAATTAATTCTATCTCTTGGATAATGGGTCAAGAGAACTCAGAATAACAGCAACATAATAACAATAGCAATCACATATAATAAAAATATAAGACAACAAACATTTTAAATAAAACATAGTAATAGCATAGTAATAGTACAGTAATCAGTAATAAGAATAGATAACTTAACTTTTACCTGTAGGCCGGAGCTCCGTTCTAACCGATGTCTCGAACAAGAACTCGGGGCTCCCCCTTTTATAGTCGTGAACAAACAACTTTGACGTTTCTATCTACCGTCATCCAAAAATATCAACGACATAAAAGGTGAGTAGGTATCCGTTTGGAATATTTTCTATGATTTGCTACATTATTCCTTAATATTTTAACTAGTCTACTTTTACAGACATACTGAAATAATGAAGGAATTATTGAATAATGTAAATTAGGTATTATAGTTATTTGTTATACAAGAGTGCAAAGTTGCTTTTTAACCGCGTGTTCAATTTTGATGACCGAGCAAGCGAAGGATTCTAAAATTGAATCACGAGCGCAGCGAGTGATTCAAAGTTAGAATCCTGAGCGTTAGCGAGGGAATCAAAAGAGCACGAGGTGAAAAATCTTTGCACTCGAGTGCAACACGTAACTTTTCATTCCACCTCAGCGAGGAAATGACTAAATGCAAAAAAAAAACAATGACGTGAAAAAATGCCGCGTAAAGAACCGCGTACAAAGCAAATTGAAAAAAGAACACCAAGAAGGTTCCGAGTCTGAGTTTTTAACAAATTAAAAAAAAGTTGTATGATATATTCGGCACCATAGAGGTAGCAGTAAATAGGTTTAATGTCTTTTTAATTCACAAACTTAGTGCACACGATGTTCTAAATTCAATTTACTTTATCCTCTAGAGATTAAAAAACGGCTTTTCCACTCAGATATTGAAGATTAAAAATACTCTTTCCGAGATGGTGGGATGAAAAATATTTGTTACACGTTTTAGGTTATGCAAAACATTACCTACTATTTTATCAATTTTTAACAGTAAAAGTATAACAATACCTATAATTAGGATAATCTATTACGTGCATGCCACTTGCCCGCGTCTTTACTAAATATACCTTGTGGGGACGCGAGTGACGTCACGGAACTGGCCGACGTCGGGTATAATTAGGAGATCACATTTTCGAGTGACTACCGCTAAATGTATGTACCTTACCAAGACACCGCTACTCGGGTATATTTAGTAGCACCAGTTTAAAATGATTCATTACTAAATATACCCTATTTCAATAATGGCGAGATTGGTGCATAGCGCGAGTATTTAGGGTGGGGAATATCACGTGGCGGGTGTAAGTGGGTATACAAGCAATAATAATAAGACGTAGTCGACGGAGCCCCGCTTGGCGGGGCCCCTATTTCTGTCTACAGGGTTTAAAGGAACCTAACATGAAGGAGATGACGGGAGCTCAGTCGCTCGCTTTGCTCGCTCACTTGAGCCCTCGTCATCCCCTTCGAACCTAACCTGTCCGAGTCGGGGTGCCCAAGTCCCGAGCTCGCTTCGCTCGCTCTAGCATCCTAAGTTCTCATTGCGTTTTACTATGTCGAGATAGATGAATGTACAGAATATTTATAAAATATATTTAGCATGGTAACATTAGGTAGCACCGGAACGCGTAATGCCCGACGTTTCACAACCCTGCCGAATCCTTTGCTCTACGATCGTAGGTACGTAGTTTGCTTTGGAAATGAAGAGCATAATGAATACTAAATAATACAGAGAATGCCTGTGTTGAAATACATTTTGCTCTTTAGTGTAACGAGCATAAAACGGTCCAGCATACAGTAATATACAGTCTGGCACAGTTAGTTCAATGTTAGAGAGAGCGAAGCGAGCTGGAAAATTTTAGCACCCCGTCACCCCGTCTTGCATACGTAACATTTTCGACCTATGTAGAATAGTTTGAGTTACCAAGGGGTATTGTATTACCCAGTAACTGGGTTGTGGAGGTAGATAGGCTGTTGCTCCATGTAAAATACTGGTATTCAGCTGCATCCGGTTAGACTGAAATCCGACCGGGCGACCCCAATATACATAGTTGGGAAAAGTGTTGAAAGTATGGACGCCTGCACTTAAAAAACATGCAACCAGTCACGAAGCTGCTGTGTTGTGTCAAAATTTTTCTTCTATCTGTCATCGCGTGTGCCAAAGTTATCCGTTATTTAAATGAAAATAGTCTTTCAAATAAATTTGTTTGAACTGCCCTTGCTAATATTAGGTCCTTACATATGAAATTGGCGTTTTGTATGGAAGGAACAAAAAGTCGAATATTTTTTAATATAATATATTTAATTAATCAAAGTATGAACCATTGTTTTCAATGCACTTTTGCCATCTTATAGGTAGTTCATTGATCCCTTTACTAAAAAAACCAGTCGGACGGGAATCAATAAAATCTTTGAAGGCGATTTGGACTGCCCCATCGGAGTTGAATTTTTTCCCTTGCAAAAAGTTATCCAAATTGCGAAAAAAATGGTAATCTGTTGGAGCAAGGTCCGGGGAGTACGGAGGATGTCTAAGACATTCCAATTCAAGCTCTTCTAATTTGGTAGCCGTCTGTTGCGCAGTGTGTGGTCTGGCGTTGTCGTGAAGCAGCAGTGGCGTGGAGCGATTGACCAGCCTTGGTTGTTTAGCCGCTAGCTTTTCCATCATGGTTTGTAATTGCTGACAATAGACATCAGCTGTAATAGTCTGGCCAGATTTGAGAAAACTGTAATGAACAATACCGGCACTAGTCCACCAAACGCTTACAAGTAACTTTTTTGGGGTTAATTTTCGCTTGGGGCAGGATTTGGCTGGCTGGCCAGGATCCAACCATTGCGCTGAGCGCTTCCGATTATCGTAAAGAATCCATTTTTCATCACAGGTAATGATTCGGTTTAAAATACCTTCATTGTTGTGCCGGTTCAGTAATGTAACGCAGCAGTCGACGCGCGTTTGCCGGTTTGCTTCAGTCAATTCGTGAGGTACCCACCTTTCAAGCTTTTTAATCTTCCCAATTTGCTTCAAGTGAATTAAAACAGTTTTATCACTAACATCGAAGCCTGCAGCTAACTCGGACGTGGTTTGCGATGGGTCCGCTTCCACAATAGCCTTCAATTCTCCATTATCAACATGGGTCTCAGGCCGTCCACGGGGCTTGTTCTGCAGGTCGAAATTTCCAGAACGAAAACGTTGGAACCAAAAACGAACTGTGTTTTCTTTTGCAACATGACCGCCATACACATCATTCACCCTTCGAGTCGTTTCCGCAGCACTAGTGCCACGGCGGAACTCGTACTCGTAAATAATGCGATATTTTAAATTTTCCATTTTGTAAAATGAGTGACGCAAACAGAAAAAACAGAAGAAAAAAAACAAATGAATGACGGTCATCGAAGCACAAATACATGAGTAAATAGCTGTACAAATTTGAATTTGGAATTCCTTACCAAAGAGGAGAAATTCGTGATTAAAGTGGCCAGTACGAAAAACGCCAATTTCATATGTAAGGACCTAATATTCTTTCAGGTTATGGGCCGCCCCGTACCTGCCGTAGTGTTATTTTTGCGATCTGAACAGTATTTTCAAAGTTTGTGAAAAACCGCATGCATAACCTAATTTTGTTACCGGCATGATTTTAGCTTATTTCAGACATTGATATATTATATATGTTACACTAGATCAGTAATTACCGCGCCAAGGCGTTGCCACTTGTCATAAGGCCACAGCCGTATGCGTAGCTAATGTCACTTCAGTGCTCTGTGTGGCGCCAAACGAAGTGAACCAAGTGACACACATAGGTGACACACGACAAAAATATCGCCAAAATGGGTAAATTCGTAGTGAAAGAGTGCGATTCAAGATCACAAAAACATAATAAATTAACCAGAATTACTTTCCACACGTAATTTTATTGTTTCTGTGTTTATATCAACGTAAAATAAATAAAGTGCAGAATTTTGTAAATTAGGTTCAGTGTTACCACTAAAAACTTAGTTTTAGTTTCCCACATTTATGGGAGTTTTTAATTTATTGGAATAAGTGATTTCAAATATTTTTAAATAATAACAACGTTGCAGGGTGCCTAAAGATGCAGCACGCCGTGATAAATGGGTAGAAATAATCAGATTGCTGAGAAAAGAGACTAACTGAATAAATAAAAAATATTTAAAAAGAAAATGTCTTAATTATTGTCATTAGTTATAAACTTCTAATACACATCGAATAAGAAATATATAATTCAAATATTTTATAAATAATTTGTCCTAACGTTTTTTTTGAACGTCATATAATATGGTTTAAAAAGTTGGGTAAAATTTTGCATGGGTAGGCAACCCCATCCCGCCATTGCATGTTTATATTGCGGTCTTTGTCTAATCTAAGTGACGGTATTATTCTTGCGACTTGTGTAAGTGAGACAGATATATGTTTACTTTTAAATGTTTAGTGGTTTCAAAGCTACGTCGCGTCGTCACGTTTAAATAGTGGTTACACTTTTTTGACACATTTTATTGAGGTTTTCTTCTCTAGTTATTTAGGTAACTCAATGATTTCAGATAAATACTGTTGGAAATATGGCGAACAGTTCTTTGATATCAATTGAGAAAATCACTGGTAGAGATAATTGGGCAACTTGGAGCTTTGCAGTGAAAGCTTATTTACAACACGTATGACTGCATTTTAAAGGAACCCGTACCTATCCACTGAACCCAACTCGATAAAGAAAGATATCAAAGCCAAATCGAAGTTAATATTATTAATTATAATTAACCCAATATTGTATGTACACATTCAAGAAGCAGTTAATGCTAAACAGGTTTGGGAAAATTTAGCAAGGGCATTTGAAGATTGGGGACTTTGTCAAAAAGTTGGACTATTGAAAGAACTAATAAACACTAGTTTGGATAACAGTTTATCAGTGGAAGATTATGTAAATAAAATAATGTCCGCGGCACACAAATTAAGGAATATTAAATTCAATGTAGGTAGATGACGAATGGTTAGGTACTCTGATGCTGGCAGGCTTGCCTGATATGTACAAGCCAATGATTATGGGGTTGGAAAGTTCCGGTATGAAGATTAGTGCTGATTTAGTAAAGAATAAACTATTACAAGAGGTTAAAACATCAGACATATAGTTGCAAAACTTCTGAAAAATTCTGAATAATTCCGGAATACTTCTGGGAAAGTTTCTTTAAATCAGAATTATTCAAAATGAATTTTATTGAAATTTTTTTTTTTTTTGCTGAAATATCGTATTTTGCATCGATACTAGCATACAGATGCCTCATCCCATACAAAGAAATGTCCCGACGTAAAGAGCAGATTTCATCTGGCAATTATTCTAGCTATTTTAAAGGGTTACATTATACTTTTATTCCGAATAGATGACGTTAAAAGCACAATGTACTTTTGTACTGCTGCTACGTACTCCTATTAATTATCAGTGATATTATTAAACAAAACAAAATTTAAAAAATCGAGATGTTAACCTTTGAAATTTAATACAGCGCCATCTACTGGTATAATTATTAATTGTGCATTCCAATCATCTTTGAAATTTGAAATAAAAGCTTATTGTTACATCATTTGGTGTGTATAAGAGTTGATTATGTATGAATAAACCTTATAAAAGTCAATAAAAACTTGAAAATTACACTTCAACCATTAATCAATAAATGTCGTGCCATCTAGTGACATTTATTTGAAACTCTTTGTTAGCGGTGATGCAGGCGATGGCGGTGCGGGGTGCGGTAAGAGGGGAGATACTCCCCGGAGAAGTTTTCGCCCCCGGGCCCCGGTGAAAGATTCATACCCCGCAATCGAATGTTTCCGCGGAATATTTCGCCCGAATTATTCAGGAATAAACGTGTTTATTTGTTGTGTGGTGGGTGAATTTATTTTTCAGTGGCACATAAGTAAGTAAAATATAAATGTTTATTTTATTATAAATATGATTGATTAAGTATAATATATTATGTTGATATTTTTATAGGTAAATATGTTATCCTGCGATTAACAGGATTTTTATTTCTTTGTGCTATTTTTGCAAATGCTATTTTTCTAAATGTTAGGTACAGTCACGTCTAAAAGTATGTATACACTTGGCTTTATTCAAAGGCAATTTTCTCCTTTATTTTTGAATGAAATTTTATGTTATTACGAAAATAGTATTTTCGAACCCATAGGTTTATGTTAAGTGTCGTATTTCAACGTTGTATTCGTTGTTTCACGAAAAAATCGCAATTGAAAATTGCCAAGTGTACCTATACATATTTTTAGACGTGACTGTACTTGGTTGTGGAATAAAAAACCACCGAGCATATTTGATTTGTTTTTTGAAAAAGGGTTACCTATGTTTTTGATTAGTTTGTATATACCTAGCTCTTCTGTTCGCATCCCGAGTATTCGCGAGTCACATAGATAGGTATTAATCATTACTTATCTACTTAACGCGTATAAAAGTCAATAAAAACAAATAAAGGCAAACCTTGCAAGCAAACACGTTTTGATGCGGTTTTCAGAAAAGTACCTATTTGCTATACTTAGGAGTAGGTTTTGATATACAGGGTTATTGGAAAAACACCAACAACCTCTTAAGAGGTCATTGTACTCATCATTATGAACAACTTTTACTATGGGACCAAACCTGAAATCGCGAAAAAAAAATCTGCTGTTCCATACATTTTGACGAGTTTTACGAACATAAATGTAGGGAACAGCTGATTTTTTTTTCGCGATTTCAGGTTTGGTCCTCTAGTAAAAGTTGTTTATAATGGTGAGTACAATGACCTCTCAAGAGGTTGTTGGTGTTTTTCAAATAACCCTGTATATTAACTGACTTCAAAAAAAAAGGAGGTTATGAGTTTGAACCGTATGTAGGTGTGTATATTTTTGATCTTAACCCATCAGAGTTAACTGTACTCAATTGAGTACAGCCTTATCCCGAAGTGTAAATTACAGATCTTGTAAATTTTAAGTGATACACCTTATTATTTTACTTTGTTACGCTGTACTCAATCGAGCACAGTGACTTTTAATAGGTTAATACAATTTTCCCGGTTTTTTTTTTGACAATTGAAATATTCCCAAAGTTTCAGAATATTTCGGAATACTTCCGAAGTATTCGACGGGAATGATTCGGAATTTTTCCCGCCAGCATCTATAATCAGACACTACCGCACTTTATACAAACACAAAAATTCAACCCAAAAATGATCAGCAAAAACCTAAAAAAAGACCAAGATGTTTCCATTGTAATAAGTATGGACATCTCAGTAAAAAATGTTGGTTCAAGAAGAAAGATGCTAAAACTGACCATAAAACACGATTTGTAGCAGCGTTTTCCGCATTCACAATTAATGACTCTGTGAACTGGTATGTTGTCTCTGACGCCTCCATGCATATGACCATGCACCGGGATTGGCTCTGTGATGTCACGGCTCCACCTGTACAGAATATAAGAATTGCCGACAATAAGGCATTGAAAGTTGAATGCTGTGGTAATGTATCTAGAAAAGTGAATACTAATAACAGCACCGAGGCAATACAGGTGAAACAAGTTTTATATGTTTCAGAATTAAAAACGAATTTGCTATCAGTAAGCATCCAGCAAATGGATGCAAAATCCAGTTTAATGAAGTTGTCAAATTTACAATCAAAATAATAAGTTAGTTGCAAAAGCAAATCTCATTAATGATACATATCAATTAAAATCTTGTAAGAATGAAGAAATGCAAGCAATGACAGCGAAGACTGAGTATTTGAGTATGATACTTACTTACCTATGGCATCAAAGGATGGGCCACTTAAATTTCACAGACGTTAGTAAAATGCCTAAATGTATAGAGGGAGTAAAGTTGTCACCGGAAAAGGAAAATAGTATTTGTATAACTTGTCTCGAGGGCAAGCAGACCAGGCAATCATTTCCCAGCGAAGGCTCGCGTGCAACGGAGCTGCTAGGGCTCATTCACAGTGACGTATGTGGACCGATAAAAATGTTTCTATTGGAGGTGCCAGATATTTTGTTACCTTTATTGACGATTATTCCCGTCGTGTACATGTATATTTTATTAAAAGTAAAGGCGAAGTTTTTGAAAAATTTGTAGAGTTTAAGAATAGAGTAGAAAATTAACGCACAAGAAAATAAAAATTCTAAGAAGCGACAATGGTACCTAATACAAAAATAATAAGTTTGAAGCCTATCTTAAAAACTATGGAATATGGCACCAGACATCTAATCCTTACACTCCCGAGCAAAACGGTCTCAGCGAGAGAATGAATAGGACGTTAATAGAGCGTGCTAAATGTATGATTTTTAATGCTGAATTACAAGATACATTCTGGGCTGAAGCAGTAGCCACAGCCGCTTATATTATTAACCGCTCGCCAACTCGTGTTTTATCCGATGTGACCCCACATGAAGTATGGACTGGAGAGAAGCCTAATTTGAGTCATATGAGGATTTTCGGATGTCACGCGATGGTACTGTTGCGCGCCACAATTAAGGCCTACCACTAGCGCCATCTAGTATCGAGTAGCAGAACTAGTAATCAAGATATTTCTAGAAATTTCGATACTAGAACTTTCCAGAATATAGATGCTGGCGGGAAAAATTCCGAATCATTCCCGTCGAATACTTCGGAAGTATTCCGAAATATTCTGAAACTTTGGGAATATTTCAATTGTCAAAAAAAAAACCGGGAAAATTGTATTAACCTATTAAAAGTCACTGTGCTCGATTGAGTACAGCGTAACAAAGTAAAATAATAAGGTGTATCACTTAAAATTTACAAGATCTGTAATTTACACTTCGGGATAAGGCTGTACTCAATTGAGTACAGTTAACTCTGATGGGTTAAGATCAAAAATATACACACCTACATACGGTTCAAACTCATAACCTCCTTTTTTTTTGAAGTCAGTTAATATACAGGGTTATTTGAAAAACACCAACAACCTCTTGAGAGGTCATTGTACTCACCATTATAAACAACTTTTACTAGAGGACCAAACCTGAAATCGCGAAAAAAAAATCAGCTGTTCCCTACATTTATGTTCGTAAAACTCGTCAAAATGTATGGAACAGCAGATTTTTTTTTCGCGATTTCAGGTTTGGTCCCATAGTAAAAGTTGTTCATAATGATGAGTACAATGACCTCTTAAGAGGTTGTTGGTGTTTTTCCAATAACCCTGTATATCAAAACCTACTCCTAAGTATAGCAAATAGGTACTTTTCTGAAAACCGCATCAAAACGTGTTTGCTTGCAAGGTTTGCCTTTATTTGTTTTTATTGACTTTTATACGCGTTAAGTAGATAAGTAATGATTAATACCTATCTATGTGACTCGCGAATACTCGGGATGCGAACAGAAGAGCTAGGTATATACAAACTAATCAAAAACATAGGTAACCCTTTTTCAAAAAACAAATCAAATATGCTCGGTGGTTTTTTATTCCACAACCAAGTACAGTCACGTCTAAAAATATGTATAGGTACACTTGGCAATTTTCAATTGCGATTTTTTCGTGAAACAACGAATACAACGTTGAAATACGACACTTAACATAAACCTATGGGTTCGAAAATACTATTTTCGTAATAACATAAAATTTCATTCAAAAATAAAGGAGAAAATTGCCTTTGAATAAAGCCAAGTGTATACATACTTTTAGACGTGACTGTACCTAACATTTAGAAAAATAGCATTTGCAAAAATAGCACAAAGAAATAAAAATCCTGTTAATCGCAGGATAACATATTTACCTATAAAAATATCAACATAATATATTATACTTAATCAATCATATTTATAATAAAATAAACATTTATATTTTACTTACTTATGTGCCACTGAAAAATAAATTCACCCACCACACAACAAATAAACACGTTTATTCCTGAATAATTCGGGCGAAATATTCCGCGGAAACATTCGATTGCGGGGTATGAATCTTTCACCGGGGCCCGGGGGCGAAAACTTCTCCGGGGAGTATCTCCCCTCTTACCGCACCCCGCACCGCCATCGCCTGCATCACCGCTAACAAAGAGTTTCAAATAAATGTCACTAGATGGCACGACATTTATTGATTAATGGTTGAAGTGTAATTTTCAAGTTTTTATTGACTTTTATAAGGTTTATTCATACATAATCAACTCTTATACACACCAAATGATGTAACAATAAGCTTTTATTTCAAATTTCAAAGATGATTGGAATGCACAATTAATAATTATACCAGTAGATGGCGCTGTATTAAATTTCAAAGGTTAACATCTCGATTTTTTTAATTTTGTTTTGTTTAATAATATCACTGATAATTAATAGGAGTACGTAGCAGCAGTACAAAAGTACATTGTGCTTTTAACGTCATCTATTCGGAATAAAAGTATAATGTAACCCTTTAAAATAGCTAGAATAATTGCCAGATGAAATCTGCTCTTTACGTCGGGACATTTCTTTGTATGGGATGAGGCATCTGTATGCTAGTATCGATGCAAAATACGATATTTCAGCAAAAAAAAAAAAAATTTCAATAAAATTCATTTTGAATAATTCTGATTTAAAGAAACTTTCCCAGAAGTATTCCGGAATTATTCAGAATTTTTCAGAAGTTTTGCAACTATATTCCAGAACTATCGACGTCTGGTCGGTCGGGAACGACATGTACAGTTCGCTTCAAAGTAAGGGAACCCCTTTTGGGAATGACATTAAACCCATTTAAGTTTTTTGTAACGTATTGTATATGGCGTGTTGGTCTAGTGGTTAAGACAGCGGCTTAACAATTCGATAGTCTCGAGTTCAAATCCTCGGACGAGAAGTTCTTTTTTTGTTTTTTTTTGTTTCTTTTATAGGTTATTATGTGATTTTTGTTAATTATTATTTAAGAAATCAAATGTTGAAGTAGGTATGAGGTTTGTAAGAAAATCTAGGCATGTTGCATAAACAATATTCATTTATTTCTCTAATTACATTTCTAGGACTTCATGGAATCCACTTCACGGTTGAATATACAGTTTTCTATGTGTGTTAAATTGGGGTTATTTACTTAGAATATTAACTAAACACAAAATAGATACCCTGGGTGAGGTTTAGAATGTTTAACATTAGATAACGGTTCATTTATAGATTTTTCTAGAAACAACTACAATAATATTTATTCATTTAAAGTTGTGAAAACATTAATTTTTTATACTTTGTATGATCTTATCGGAAAAAAAGATAAAAAAATTAAATGTTGTCATTTGTGCCTGTGAATTACAGAGGAAGAACCAACATGCTAAACTATAAAAGTATAGCAATATACATCTTTCTCTTTTATCACATTTTCTGATAACCCTTATTTAACACAACATTAGAAATTATAAAAATATGTGAGGTCAGATGGTGCATCACACATTACAAGACTACTTGTAAACAAAAGCATCTGGATTGATAATAATAAAGGTTGTTTATTTTTGATTAACTACGAATTAATGATTCCACAAATATTGGGAATTATTAACACTTGCTCATACGTTCCAATGTAATTTTATCAGATCAGTTACACAATAAATCTGCCGAGTAAATTGCTTATTAATAACGGAGAGGATGGCCGTCACTGTCTATCACTTCTTGAAGTCACACTTGAACGCGTAGTTTTGAAGGGTGTCACTGAGTGAACTTCCACAATATTACGGTGTCGCCCCGATTCATTAGTGTAAACAATTATTGAGCGAGGGCCTTGGCGATCACATTTCACATCACCAGTTGCATGATACCTTTGTATCCATCTACGAACTGTTTTTCTCTGGAACGAAAATAATAATATTAGGAATACATAAAAAAATCCAACTTGTCAGTAATAATGCAACATGATTGCAACAATAAATACATATATGTGTATAACGTTAATCTTACCGTTATGGCCATATCTCGTTCTTTATGCTTTGTTCCTGTTCCCAGAGAACAACAATTTTAGAGTCCGCGTATCACTGGTCAGTTTCCCTCAGTCGTCAGTTTATTTAATTCTAGCCTTCAAAAAGTTATTAATCGAACAATACTATCGGTTAATATAATCAACTGTTCAAACACTTAATAAATTGGATAATATTTCGACGAAGATAATTACGCACAAGCGGATCGACACGAAAACGAAACGATTTGAAAAGTAATTATACCCTCAATCACAGTTTAGTAAATAAGGCGAAGAAGTATTCTAAATTCAACCTTAACTCGCAGTTCATACAGCTAGTTAAGTTTCTGAAGTAAAATTACGGTAGGTAGTGCAACAATCGGAATCAGGCACATTCTATTCAACCAAACAAGAAATCTATGCAAAATTCAACCTTATCTTTTAGTAAATTGAGGAGTTACGAATTACATTTTGTAAAACAAGACGGTAAGGTGTTAGTATTTATAATACGTGGTGGAAGTTGAAATTTAAACCTTAATATCTAGAAGATTAGACCGTTATCAACCTTGTTCGATAAAAGGAGTAAAGCTATTCAAATTTTCGTTAAGATGGCTAACTGATTCAATAGTCTAGTGGTATAAGGCGCGGTCTATGTGATCGGCTGGCGCCTGGTGATGCGGGTTCGTATCCTCAATCGCACGGAAAGTGTCTTTTTGTAAGTTAAGTTATTCTTGGGATACGGTTCGGGCAACAAGCCGAAAAAATACCATATTATAATTATTTAAAAACTTGCAAATAATATTTGAGTGGGATCGGTGGATGCTCGGGCAGAGATGGATGCGCCGCGCCGCGCGGCAGCGGGGGAGGGAGCTGCTTGAGGCCAGAGCCACGTGACGCGCCCGAGCGCGCGCGCGCTCGAGCCCGCCATCGCTCGAGCGACGAGCGACGGCGGGCTCCAGCGCGCTCGGGCGATAATCTTTAAAGTCTTGGGGGGTTCCTTTTCTCTGAAGCTGTGTGTACTCGAACATTCTAGATGTTTCTACGGTAGAAGGTTCTGGAACTATCCGAGGCCTATATAAGGCCGGTGTGGCCGCGGCCTGGGATCAGTATTGGACAAGTGATACAAGCGAAAACATCGAAGCGATCTTCAAGTGCGACTTTCAAGTGATCTGTAGTGCGATTGTGTTTTGTAATTAGTGTGTTTACAGCTGTAATTGGTGTTTTTAAATAAAATGTCTATTTTTGGTTATTAAATCGGCAATTTTTATTGTCACGAACCCCAAGCTCGTAACAGTACATATCCCTAAAAAGAAAATAGGACAAAGCTTGAAGTCAAATCACGTAAGTTGATTTTTGTAGGGTATAGTGACTCTACTAAGGGCTATCGATTTATAGACCCTGCAACAAAGAAAGGATTATTATAAGTAGAGATGTTGTTTTCTTAGAAGCTACTGTAAAGAGAAACAAAGTCGTTAACATGCAAGAAAAGGAAAAGGAAGAAAATAACAAAGAGAAGGAAATTTGTACTGAGAAAAAGGAGAATAAACTGAAAAATAATAATTTAATAAAAGACAAGAAAGCAGTGGACTTACCTTTATTTGAAGATCACGAAGAATCTGGAAATGAAAACATAGATGAAACAAATGAAACACAACTTACCTCTCAAATTCTTGAAGTTTCTTCTGATGACTCCGCTCTATTTGAAGATGTTCTTGATGAAACATACTTACCTGATGAAACAGTGGAATCTCTGCCGCAACATAATATGGGACTGAGACCACTTCCGCATCGAATAGAAAAGACATCAGAATAATAATACCACATCATTTATGTGTTTGAATGGTGAGTCAACTATGATTCTATTAAATAGTGATCCGCAGAACCTTGAAGAAGCTATCAACAGTGATAAGGCTGATGAATGCAAAAGAGCTATGAAGGAAGAATATCAATCCTTAATAAATAACAACACTTGGACACCTGTAAACTTACCAGAAGGAAAAGTAGCGCTTCCTTGTAAATGGGTTTTTATTAAAACAAAAATAGATGAAAACGGATCCATATCACGTTACAAAGCTAGACTTGTGATTAAAGGTTATAAACAAGTAAAAGGTGTTGATTATCAAGAAAAATATGCTCCGGTAGTTCGTTATTGTTCAATGAGATACTTAATTGGCTTGGCTGCAAAATATGATCTCAAAATCCACCAAATGGATGCAGTTTGTGCTTTTTGCAGGGAGATCTTGATAAAGAAATATTATAGAAATAGAAAGAGAGTCAAAATGAAGTCTTAAAGGATGTGCCATATATCACGAAATAATTGGGTGTCTACTGTACTTATCTCAAAGAACCAGGCCTGATATAACCTACATAGTAAATTCCTTGAGCCGATTTAATAACCACCCAACTGGTGAACATTGGGCAGCTGCGTCAATCAAGTTGCTGTTCGATATTGATCAACTGCAGACATGGTCGCTGATGCTTTAACAAAAGGGCTCCATCGTCCGAAGCATGAAGTTTTTACCACATCAATGGGATTGATTATAAAGCGTTTGCGTCCAGGAGAGGATGTTGAAAGTATGGACGCCTGCACTTAAAAAACATGCAACCAGTCACGAAGCTGCTGTGTTGTGTCAAAATTTTTCTTCTATCTGTCATCGCGTGACGCGTGTGCCAACGTTATCCGTTATTTAAATTAAAATAGTCTTTCAAATAAATTTGTTTGACCTGCTCTTGTTAATATTCTTTCAAAAAGGCTAGGCAGATGGTGATGATGTAGAACAGGTAGTTTGAAAATTAAGAGAATGTTGACAAAGGTAGGACTCGTATTCATACCTATGAAGCTATTATGAGTTACTTTGTCGATTCATTTATGCAAAAAAGTTTGACGTATGAAGAGAATGTAAGTGCCCGAACACACGTTTCACAACTACACCTCATCGCAGTGCCAAAATTTGGTCAAACAATGGTTACGCTTGAATAGTGTCGCTGCAGCTTCTTGCAGTTGCGTTGTGGTAACTACAAAATTTCATGTACGTTTGCCCCGCTCGGCCCCCCAGAATTTGCGATTTAGGTAGGTATACACCAATGCAATGTACTCGCCTCTAGGAGTATATGTACCGGTTTCTTTTTCAATGTAGGTACCTCTGTACTTTTGAAGAAATATGCAAAAAAAGGGGGCCGTGCCAGCCAAACGTTTTCAGCACGGCCCCCGTGTAACTTGAAAAATATAAAGCGTATTAAAAAGTTTCATAAACTCAAGGAATGTACTTTATTAACACGTTCTATGTACCGTAACAGATATTGTGAATTCGTAATAACAAATAATATATAGACGTGGATAGGGGGCCGTGCTGAAAAAAAAGAAATAAGAAAATATCTAAAAAAGACAAAACAACCTTAGCCAAAAACTATATAAAAGTAATTCATGTTTGGCAAGTAACATATGTACCCATGGAGCACAACAACCAGGTTGGCTGGTTGTTGTGCTCCATGTATGTACCGCATTGGTTTCTCATACAACTTGCTAAATTAAAAAAATAAACCAGTTTTAGTTTATTCAGCACGGCCCTCTATAGTTGCCTATATCTTTTTAAATATGACATGTTTGTTTACAAAATTCGCCTTCCTGAATTACGTACCTATAGGAGTACATTCGTTCCAAATAAATTGCGATTATGGTGTATTAGTATTTTAAAAGTTAAATTGGATCAAAAATATCCTAACATACAACTGATGGGGTGACCATGATTCCACGTGAGAATGGATAAAAAAAATTCTGCATAAATCGAGTAAATCTTTAATAAAATAAACAAATAAAAAATATCGTAATCTGTATTAACTATTAACGATAATTATAATAGTAGTAAGTAGTAGGTCGCAAATCGAACAAAACAACAAGTGTCGCTAAGACTAAATAGCTCAAAAGGCTTAAAAAAATCACAGATATATTTCCAATAAATCATACGGATTGATGTACGGTACATTACAATAAAATTACAGTTTCGGTACATTTCACAGATTAGTTACGTTTGTGCTGCCTCGGAGTATTAATGTTCTGTGGCAAAGTGTTAGCACTGATATGCGGTTGACTGTAGCTTTTGGTTTATCTAATTACAATCTTTTGCATCCGTAAAGTAACGACTTTCTTACCTCCTGTGCGAGAAACGTTACTCAACTAACGTCGTCGTCGTCTCGTTAACGTTACGTTGTGCGTCGTTAAAACTTGTTAGGACTAATAGGTATACACATATACTTAATTAATTACTTACCTGTAAGTTATGATGAGTATGACCGTAGTTTAATTTGTTCAAATAAAACCTTAAGTTATGACCCGTCTTGATTCTTATAGGTTCTACTTAAATACCTATTATAGCTTATATTTTCATATCATAGGTACCTACCTACTTAGATTGAATACTATTAGGTCCTTACATATGAAATTGGCGTTTTGTATGGAAGGAACAAAAAGTCGAATATTTTTTAATATAATATATTTAATTAATCAAAGTATGAACCATTGTTTTCAATGCACTTTTGCCATCTTATAGGTAGTTCATTGATCCCTTTACTAAAAAAACCAGTCGGACGGGAATCAATAAAATCTTTGAAGGCGATTTGGACTGCCCCATCGGAGTTGAATTTTTTCCCTTGCAAAAAGTTATCCAAATTGCGAAAAAAATGGTAATCTGTTGGAGCAAGGTCCGGGGAGTACGGAGGATGTCTAAGACATTCCAATTCAAGCTCTTCTAATTTGGTAGCCGTCTGTTGCGCAGTGTGTGGTCTGGCGTTGTCGTGAAGCAGCAGTGGCGTGGAGCGATTGACCAGCCTTGGTTGTTTAGCCGCTAGCTTTTCCATCATGGTTTGTAATTGCTGACAATAGACATCAGCTGTAATAGTCTGGCCAGATTTGAGAAAACTGTAATGAACAATACCGGCACTAGTCCACCAAACGCTTACAAGTAACTTTTTTGGGGTTAATTTTCGCTTGGGGCAGGATTTGGCTGGCTGGCCAGGATCCAACCATTGCGCTGAGCGCTTCCGATTATCGTAAAGAATCCATTTTTCATCACAGGTAATGATTCGGTTTAAAATACCTTCATTGTTGTGCCGGTTCAGTAATGTAACGCAGCAGTCGACGCGCGTTTGCCGGTTTGCTTCAGTCAATTCGTGAGGTACCCACCTTTCAAGCTTTTTAATCTTCCCAATTTGCTTCAAGTGAATTAAAACAGTTTTATCACTAACATCGAAGCCTGCAGCTAACTCGGACGTGGTTTGCGATGGGTCCGCTTCCACAATAGCCTTCAATTCTCCATTATCAACTTGGGTCTCAGGCCGTCCACGGGGCTTGTTCTGCAGGTCGAAATTTCCAGAACGAAAACGTTGGAACCAAAAACGAACTGTGTTTTCTTTTGCAACATGACCGCCATACACATCATTCACCCTTCGAGTCGTTTCCGCAGCACTAGTGCCACGGCGGAACTCGTACTCGTAAATAATGCGATATTTTAAATTTTCCATTTTGTAAAATGAGTGACGCAAACAGAAAAAACAGAAGAAAAAAAACAAATGAATGACGGTCATCGAAGCACAAATACATGAGTAAATAGCTGTACAAATTTGAATTTGGAATTCCTTACCAAAGAGGAGAAATTCGTGATTAAAGTGGCCAGTACGAAAAACGCCAATTTCATATGTAAGGACCTAATATATCCAGATGCAGTACCTACCTATTTAAACGTATCTAAGGTACGATATTGTACCTACTACTTAGATTTTATTACATAGGTAGGTACTTATATCATTGTAACTTAATTAATAAAGGTTCAATCAATGTGATTTGTTGGAAACGTATCTGTGATTTTTTAAGCCTTTTGAGCTCTGTAGTGTTAGCTAATGACACATGTTTTTCTGCGATTATTCCATAGGTAAACGTAACTAATCTGTGAAATGTACCGAAACTGTAATTTTATTGTAATGTACCGCACATCAATCCGTGTGATTTATTGGAAATATATCTGTGATTTTTTTTAAGCCTTTTGAGCTATTTAGTCTTAGCGACACTTGTTGTTTTGTTCGATTTGCGACCTACTACTCACTACTATTATAATTATCGTTAATACAGATTACGATATTTTTGATTTGTTTATTTTATTAAAGAGTTACTCAATTTATGCAGAAGTTTTTTTATCAATTCTCACGTGGAATCATGGTCACCCCATTAGTTGTATGTTAGGATATTTTTGATCCAATTTAACTTTTAAAATACTAATACACCATAATCGCAATTTATTTGGAACGAATGTATAGACAGTTGGGGTACAATGGAACGAAAAAGTCATTTTTGTTTATAAATCAGAATATGCTTTATTTTTTTATATTATTTGTTATGAACATATAAGAACAATTCTTAAACTAACAATTGACAACAAAAAAGAGATCAAAAATTTACCTTAAATCTATTATTTTTTAATTATTGCACAACACTTCGCTTGTTCCTCTGTGCCCCAGGTCTGGGGTACTATGGAACTGCGTCTGGGGTACATTGGTACAAACATAATAATCAAATTATACATGAAAAACACACGAAATTAAATATTAACCAAGCTTATATTTGCTTAGTATATGTTCAGGGAAAGTATATATATTACTTTGGCGCTTAGTCTTACCTGCCAAACTTGGATTTGGCAACAATAGCTCTATATCCAGAATTGACACCGTCGCTAAATCTGGTTCTAGTGGAAAATAGAAGCTATTGTCAATTTTCGCACTCCGACGAAAATATGTAATATCATATTCATTGTTTTCATCTAAATCTGTCAATATTTGACCAACAAAATAAATTACTTGCTTTTTCTGGCTAAATTTCACCAAGACAAAGTCCTTAGCTTTTGCAGTTTTGAAAATAGACAGTGGTAGGTCATTATCTTCATCACTGGACAGATTTGAAGATATTTCATCATCTGAAATAGCAATTGGACTTGAAAATAATGCTTTGGTCACTTTCTCAGTCTTAATTCTCTTTATATTGTTATCTTTTTTATCATTCTTCTTTGGTTTTTTTCTCTTCTCTCTTTCTTGTGCACGTTCTTCTATTTCGTTTTTGATAGGCGTGTCTGTCAAAATCAAGCTTTTACCTTTTTTTCTTTTGCTTATTGTCTTTCTTGGCCCAGCTCTAGGGTAGTTCCTGAATTCCAAAGGACTTTTTAACTGATTTCCAACTTCTTGGAGAGCAGCTCTTGAGGTAGAAGGCTGCGGATTGTCATTTTCTTGAAGTGCAGCATTTGAGGTTAATGGTTCTTGATTTTCGATAGAAGGTGTCGTAAGATCCCTAGATTGCATTACCGGTTCTTCATCTGTTATTGGCCTGTTAGTTACTTCGCTTGTAAGGAAATCATCTTCTGTGAAAACGTCACGATCAAACGGAAAAATTCCGGTCTTTCTAAAACCAGATTTAATATTAATTGGAGTCATAGCTTTTTCAAACGCCTGTCCTACAAGTTCTGCCACATTATAAATGCTCAAAGTCTGTCCTGGGTGTCGAATCATCCATGAATCTGCGGCAGCGTTATAGAACTTTTGGAATGGGCCATATACCGAAACATCTAGCGCTTGTAACTTATGACTTGTGTGCGGAGGTATTGTAAGAAGATGCACTCCATTTTCCTTCGCAATGTTTAAGACTTCCGGAGCTAAATGGCTTTCATGGTTGTCCAGGATGACAAGAGTTGGATTGTCTTTCGTAGAAGACGTCATTTTGACAAAATGCTTTATCACATCTGCAAACAATTCTCCTGTCATCCAGCCAGTAGGTTGGGCAAGACCTAAGGTGCCTGGGGGTGCTCCTGTAAGCATGTGACTCTTAAAGTTCTTTCGCGGAAACACCATTGCTGGTGGTAAGGCAGTTCCACTGGCTGAAACCATGCAACAGGTGGTAACTAAAGTGCCTCTCTCAGCACTGGTGACTTTGTTTAGCTGCTTTGATGATTTAGACGCAAATACTTTCTTTGGCTTTTGAACTGTGGTTGTTCCAGTTTCGTCTAAACTAAAAAGCCTTGTGCCATCTGCAAAACTAGGGTACCTTTGCAGAATAGAAAATAAATTATCAAAAAACGTTTGCACGTTGTGCCTGTTAAAAGACGTTGCCCTTGATAGGCTGCATGCCTCCGGTTTACGAAGTCTTATTTCGGGGTGACGCTTCCTGAAGCCGTAAAGCCAGTCAATGCCAGCCATTTTTCGCTCTTCCCAAGCTTTTGGAATTTTTAGGTTATAGAACTTTGCCATCTCATAAGCTAAATGTCTTGTTTCCACAGTGTCGAGACCATAGCACATTTTCGAGAAAGTCACTAAATATTGTTCTAATGCGTTTTCGAGTTCCTTCGAAAATATTTTTCTGACTGCATAGTTAGGTATCATAGATAATTCTGCTCCGGCCTCGGCTGTCTTATTTTTTTGAACATATCGATGTAAAGTAGTGCATTTAACATTTTTTGACCTTGCAGCATCTCGCAAACTCATACCGTCTTCTACCAGTTTTACAGCCACACGCATATTAGCTTCACTGTGCAAGACCCTATCAGTTTTTCTCTTTCGATTTCGCACCATTGTAACTTCAAAACCTGTAACAAATTCAAATAAGATCAGTCTGATACAATGGAATTTTCTGGGGCACACTGGAACACTGTTCCATAGTACCCCGTCCCACTGTACCCCATAGGATCTCGAAAATTTCAAACACGGACTTGAAATTGTTAGGTTATGTTTTCTATTGAACACTTTTCTTCAATTAGTTGCTGAAATGGCTAAGATTAATAAAAAAAAATATCACATACCTTCTTTAAGTACTTTTTTTGTAAAATCGAAAGTTCTCCTGAACAAAATTGCAACTTTTTACTCCTCAAAACAATTTTTATTGTCTGAACACGTCGTTGTCTCACGTCGGCCATATTGCACTGCGCCATCAGGTGGCAGTCGAAGCGTTGTGATTGGACGAAGTGAAAGCGCGGGAATTCGTTTGTAATTTGAATAAATATTGACGGCGTTCCATTGTACCCCTTGTTCCATTGAGCCCCAACTGTCCCTACTCCTATACGTAATTCAGGAAGTCGAATTTTGTAAACAAACATGTCACATTTAAAACGATATAGGCAACTATAGAGGGCCGTGCTGAATAAACTAAACTTAGTTTATTTTTTTAATTTAGCAAGTTGTATGAGAAACCAATGCGGTACATATGTTACTTGCCAAACATGAATTACTTTTATATAGTTTTTGGCTAAGGTTGTTTTGTCTTTTTTAGATATTTTCTTATTTCTTTTTTTTCAGCATGGCCCCCTATCCACGTCTATATATTATTTGTTATTACGAATTCACAATATCTGTTACGGTACATAGAACGTGTTAATAAAGTACATTCCTTGAGTTTATGAAACTATTTAATACGCTTTATATTTTTCAAGTTACACGGGGGCCGTGCTGAAAACGTTTGGCTGGCACGGCCCCCTTTTTTTGCATATTTCTTCAAAAGTACAGAGGTACCTACATTGAAAAAGAAACCGGTACATATACTCCTAGAGGCGAGTACATTGCATTGGTGTATACCTACTTAAATCGCAAATTCTGGGGGGCCGAGCGGGGCAAACGTACATAAAGGGGTTTGAAGATTTTTGTATGGAGGGTGGCCCTAAGGTCAGCCGCCATTTTGATTTTTTTTCAGAATCGCGGTGCGCAAGAAAAGTTATATATTTATATAGAGGACACTTATACAAACAAAAATGTAATATAACATAATATCCTAAAGCGCCAGGTTTCAGAGTTATTCACCAGAATATAAGTCGAAAACAACAAGGATTTTTTCTTTTTTTTTTCCCTCTAGGTAAGCATATTGAACTATTGAGGTAATAGAAACGTTATGAAACCTTTATGGAGAAGAAACAAATGAATACATAATGAAACACGGCAATTTATAGTTCGTTTTTTAATCCCAGAGACTAAACTGACATTTAAGTCTTTTGTGTTTTCGTTTTTTTTTAGTATAAAAGTTTGACATTACACTTGTCAGATTAGTCTCTGTGATTAAAAAACGAACTATAAATTGCGGTGTTTAATTATTTATTTAAAAAATGTCTATTCTTCTTTTGTTTCTTCTCCATAAAGGTTTCATAACGTTTCTATTACCTCAATAGTTCAATATGCTTACCTAGAGGGAAAAAAAAAACAAAAAGATCCTTGTTGTTTTTGACTTATATTTTGGTGAATGACTCCGAAACCTGACGCTTTTGGATATTATGTTATGTAACATTTTTTGTTTGTATAAGTGACTTGCGTTCCCATTGAGGGACCACATTTGAATTTTTAGCTTTTGAATGCGTCAGCCTTTAGTAAAAGTTCTCAAACAATTGTAAATGCAGCCTTTAATTTGTAAAAGTAGCCACTCAAAAGTTACAATCGATTAAAGTTGGTCCCTCAGTCGTGACTGACAGGCATTCCTATCTCAAAACCTAGTGAAAATTTGCAACTGCTATAAATTACTACTCTTAGTAAAAGATTTGTAAAACTAATTTATTTGAATATGAACCCTTCCTGTTCAAGGAATAAAAAGAACTAGCAAGCGGAAGGTGGTCCCTCAATCGATCACCATATGTTCACCTTGAGTGGAGACCACAATGGAATTTGAAATTTACATACACGTCTAGCGTTAGTAAAAGTACTTGAATGATTGTATATTCAACCTTTAGTTTGTAAAAGAAGCCATTCAAAAGTTACAATCGAATTAAGGTGGTCCCTCAATTGAAACGTTAGTCATAAGAAAAATCAATTTACGTAGCATTCGGAGGTTAAATAGACGAATGCTACAGTCTATCCTTTAGTAAATTTTTTTACTAACGATTACTTTACTAAACAGTATCAAAAAATGTACCGTTTTATTTTAAATAATAATCAAATAGCTGGGAAGAAATACTAAGACAGAGGTGACTAGGGCATGCAAAACCGGAAAGTCATCAAAACCGGTTTTGAACATCGTTTTTTTGGGACCAAAACCGAAAACCGGAGCTAGGTCCGGTTTTAGCAAAAAAAATCGAATGTAGTATAATTTAAAAAGAAACACCATTTTTTTTTAATACCCACTAAGTCTACAAATAAAACAAATTGTATGATACATTTCTTTTTACCCGACTACGGCAAAGCCAAAGGAGGGTTATGATTTTAACAGGCTATGTATGTATGTGAGTATGTTCACCTGTTCCCTCATAGCTCTTAATCTACTTATCGGAACTCGACATATGAGGTATCGTTAGAACCGTCTTAATTGTCCGCTGAACATAGGCTACGTGACGTTGCACAAAACTCGATACGGCGCCCTCTAGTGGACAAAAAGTAATGTGTTTAAAATAAAAATTGAGATAAATACGCCATGTTTGGTATCATTTGAAAGGGCTTCACTTGAACATTTCCAAAATATTGCTCAAATTTAAAGCGACGCCCTCTAGCGGACAAAAGTCATTTGTTAAATTTAACACCAAAATTGTTTAAATAAAAAAAAGTAAAAAAACTAAAACCCGACTACGACAAAAAAAAAAACGACGCTGAAAAAGTATGAAACAAGATTTTCATACTTCGAAAGTTCGAACAGAACAAAAAGAAAAACCGTAGTCACACGTTATAGGTACCAACCGAAACACTTTAATAACGTGTGACTACGGTTTTTCTTTTTGTTCTGTTCGAAGTATGAAAATCTTGTTTCATACTTTTTCAGCGTCGTTTTTTTTTTGTCGTAGTCGGGTTTTAGTTTTTTTACTTTTTTTTTTAATCCAAACCATAATAATTGTACAGATAACAATGAACTTATAATAGTACTTATAAAGATTAATTAACTGAGATCAAATCAACAACAAGTAAGTTTTTGGTATCTTTGGTACCTATTAAGTCTGCTATCAAAAATAATATATTTTAAACATAGAAAACACAATCAGCATCTTCAAATATTAAACACAGCCACCCACAATAACCAAAAAAATCAACATTTTTGTAACTTTGAAGACGAACTACAAAATAACATTACTTCGAAAAAAATGTTGACAAAACCGGAGCTGAGCTCCGGTTTTCGCTCTTAAAACCGGTTTTCAAAAATCGTTAAATTTTGGCCGATTTCCGGTTTTGCGCAAAACCGGAAAACCGGTTTTGCATGCCCTAGAGGTGACCACACAGCAGGGTTTTTCTAGTGACTGTTGATAATAATTTTTAATAAAAATAAAATCTGCGCGTCGCGTACCTACGTGAACATACTTAAAAAAAAATTGGTTCAATGACTAGTAACTCAAGCCGCAAATAATTAAAAAAATCCAGATAAGTCGGACTCGTGCAACGAGTATTCCGTACATACATCAAACATTACTACTAATGAGACAGTAGCAAAGTGTACCTATGTATAAAAATTTGTTCGTTTAGAGGACTGTCATCAAATTTAAAGCGTAAGTCGTCGATGTAAATAGTTTATCACAGTTTTTTTTTTAATATAACTACAAATATACGATTTTCGGATTTTTTCCTTTATTTGTGCTACATGACTGCTTTAATGAGGCTAATGTTGATGATGACATAATTTTAATGTATATTAAAGGCTTGAATGACAATAATTACAAGATAGATGATATTTACATCCTGAGAGCACAAATAATTTCCCAAGCTTGTAATAAAAAAGAATAAAATCAGAGACGTCGTTACTTACAGTTGCGAATGTAATGTATCTACCGTTTTCGAAGAAGTTATTAATAAGATTTTTTTTAGTGTCAAATTCTCCAAACGTGTAGCAATGCATGGTGTCAAACAGAAAACATTTTAAAAAGATATACATTTATCAGTTTGAACATTCAGCTTATTAAAATATTTGGCATTAGTATTTTGGAAGAAGCCATTTTAATTCGTGACGAAATTAAAGAATGTACATTGTGTAATGTATGTTGTGTGTGACGTACGAATATGAGCTTACAGATTTTATATCTTTCAATATAAACGACACACCTACAGGACCGATTAGCGAAATACCCCGAACGATCAAAGTCAAACAAAATTTCTACAAATTAGTTGGGGCTATTGAATTTATTCCCGGAACTAGCGCCAGTGAGCTCGGCCATTACAGATGTCTCTACTTCTTTAATGAGAGCATACGTTCTTACGACGACTTACGCTTTAAATTTGATGACAGTCCTCTAAACGAACAAATTTTTATACATACACTTTGCTACTGTCTCATTAGTAGTTAATGTTTGATGTAAAAACCTTTTAAAAAAAAAACAACCGCGACTTCAAAAAAAAAACACCAAAAAATGCAGAACCAACGACACCGACTTCCGAAATTAAAACTATTTATCACTTTGTAGTGTCTTTTTCTGAAGTCGGTTGTTTTTTTTTCGTAAAAAAGTTTTTATTTTTCACTTTTTAGTTGTACCTACCCCACACAAATTCAATAAGCACTAGTGCACTGAAGAATTGAAGACTCCGACTAGAAGAATAATCAAAATTCGCACAGAAATGCTGCATTTATGCATATAACTTCGTACATAAGAATAATTACCTAATGTATTATATACTAAAACCTTCCTTAAAGTATGTAGATCACTTTAGTGAAAGAATTATCCAAATCGGTTTTAGTTTTTGAGAAAATCTCAGACATACAAACATACATACGGGTCGAATACAGAACCTCCTTTTTTGAAGTCGGTTAAAAAGTTCAGAGTTACATTTTCAGTGCAGGGTAAAATTTTGTTTCTTTTTTTTTATTATCATAAACATAATTTTCTTTGTGTTTTTATTTAGCTAAGTGATGTCAAATATTAATAAAAATTAATATCAACAAACACTCACTAGTTTTTACTTAATAAACAATCCTGCTGTGTGGTCACCTCTATCTTGGTATTTCTTCCCAGGAATTTGATTATTATTTGAAATAAAACGGTACATTTTTTGATACTGTTTAGAAAAGTAATCCTTAGTAAAAAAATACTACTAAAGTATAGACTGTAGCATTCGTCTATTTAACTTCCGAATGCTACGTAAATAGATTTTTCTTATGATAAACGTTTCAATTGAGGGACCACCTTAATTCTATTGTAACTTTTGAATGGCTTGTTTTACAAACTAAAGGTTGAATATACAATCGTTCAAGTACTTTTACTAACGCTAGACCCGTATGTAAATTTCAAATTCCATTGTGGTCTCCACTCAAGGTGAACATATGGTGATCGATTGAGGGACCACCTTCCGCTTGCTAGTTCTTTTTATTCCTTGAACAGGAAGGGTTGATATTCAAATAAATTAGTTTTACAAATCTTTTACTAAGAGCAGTAATTTATAGCAGTTGCAAATTTTCACTAGGTTTTGAGATAGGAATGCCTGTCAGTCACGACTGAGGGACCACCTTTAATCGATTGTAACTTTTGAGTGGCTACTTTTACAAATTAAAGGCTGAATTTACAATTGTTTGAGAACTTTTACTAAAGGCTGATGCATTCAAAAGCTCAAAACTCAAATGTGGTCCCTCAATGGGAACGCAAGTGTATAAGTGTCCTCTATCTAAATATATAACTTTTGTTGTGCACCGCTATTCTGAAAAAAAAAAATCAAAATGGCGGCTGATTTTAGGGTCAAAACCTTCAAACCCCTTTCGATGTCGTTGCGTTGTCGCTAGTAGTTGCGATGTGGTTGCGTTATGGCTAGTGTTTGTAGACCATTTGTAGACAGATCAATGGTAGACAGATTGACTCCGGCTGTGACAGTGTCTTCGCGTCGGCGTAACATTGTGGTTGCATTGTGGCTGCGACGTAGCCTTGATGTGGTCGGTATCGCCTACACGGTTAATTTAGACGCCCTAATGTGGTCCGTGTGAATAGACTAGGTTTTTTGTACAAATTAGCGCCCGTCCACGTTGTCGTTTAGTATGTGTGATCGGACCCTAAGAGCGAGCCAAGCGATCTCGAAAATTTTGGCACCTTGCATTTATATTTTGCATACGTAGGTAGAACTCCAACTCGAAACTTTATATTGAACATATTTTGACCTTGTTTGGGATTTGATTAAAAAAGTACATTTCCAGCGAGGTAATTGCGTAACACACTATCGGTACCTAGCAATGGGTTTCATTTTGAAAGTTCAACAACATTCATCGCGTTATTTATGTTGTGGAACAGACATATTTTTCGAACATATGAAGCAATGGATTAGCAATATCCTTCAAAATGATTCAGATTGAGACCGATAGTGTGTTACGCAATTAGGGTGCAGATTTGGGAGTTCCTCAGGACCAGCCCAATTAGTCCGCCACTAGGATAACGGGCCTTCTCTCTAAATTGACATCCTATGTAAACCTACCTACTTACCTTGTTTACTTTGAATTTAGAAGGTAATCTATTTGTCAGAGAATCGGGGAAATAAAATCCCGGGTATTTTAAATTGTTTTATTATTACTCTATTCGCAACTAGGTCGATAATAATTATTATATTTACAACACTATTAATAAAGTGCTTTATTTATCGGACTTAGTCCTGGCACAGTTTTACAATCCTGTGGTCCTGGTAAACATTTAATGTTATGACTTGAATTTCCAGGATACAAATACCATGGAGTTATTTGAATAAATATTACATACAGTACTAGGTAGGCAGTACCTACCACATTCCGGTGAACATTAGTTCGACTTCAATTTACATATTATAAAAATATCGTTTTATTAAAACATACAAAAAGCTTATATTAGTCTTCTAATTTCTTTATATATAGTTATTTAATTATCATACAAGGTGTAACAGAATAAACGCAAGTTCTGAAAGTAAGTAGTTTGTTCATAATTGACAACTGAATGGATTTCAGTAGGTAACTTTTAATATAAAAAAAAAATGTATTTTGCATACTGACCGCCGATTGAGCCAAACAAAATTAAATCTTATTTCAAGGCAATAAGACTCAATTTTAAATGCATAAAGTAATGCTAGGGTCAACACCATTTTCTTAATAAAAATAGTTTATAAAAAAATAAGTTTCGGCCATTTTGTTATGCTTTTAACGCAATACTCTATTTGGAGTGTCTTGCGTTAATTATGTTACATACCTATTGTATAAGTAGGTAAAGTCTATTTCTTTGTGAATTGGTTGCATGACAATTTAATTGTGATAGGTAATAGATTGCGATAGTAGGTATTGCATTATGTGTAAAATTGTGAACAAAATTAATTAAATTAAATACTAGATAAGTAGTAACGTAGTTATACATAGATACTCATGTAATTTTGGCAGTGATATAATATTCTATCCTTATTCTCTTCCTTCTAATTATTATTTTACCTATAGAATCATCACAATATTTTAGTCCTAGAAATAACGTTTCAAGTGAATTTCAGGAAGATTGGTTAGACTCTTCATTGTCGGCGTCGTCCTCGCACCCCGCGGCGGTAATATGGCCGGCGGGGGTTGTACGGACGATACGGCCTACGAATAGCTGCGTTTGGTACTGAGTTCAAGTCGCCTACCGGTACCGTAGGCACCCGTACCGAGCTCTTGTGCGGCACCGGCCATTCTCTTATGCACACAGCACACCTGCGTAACAAAACTCTCGTAAGTATCAACAAAACATACCTTCCTACCAAGAAACTGGTGAGCTAGTTTACCAACAATCAACCACCAAGCAACACGTTTTTGTGAAACATTATTATGTGTCTACAAGAATAGTCGTCACGCTGCCTTATCGCAGCTTTCAATCTGACTACAAACGGGGGTACCAGTTAACGGGAGTTGTGATGATGCATTGCATGTCTCAGTGGGGACAGAGAAATGTTTTGCCAGAATTTATGCAAAAATTGCAACAGCTGGTGAGGCTATCAGTTTTGTGGGTACAGGAAAAACGATTACCAATACTTACTGCCTCTTAGAAATCTGAATACGGTAACTAAGCAGGCTCTACCTTTTTCCTAGTGCCTATAGGTAAAGGCAGAATAGAATCTACGTAATAGGTAGGTACATAAATGAAATTATAAAGTTTGCTTACCTGCTAACTTTAGATACTTGGTCGGCCTTTAAGGTTTGTTGTTCTGGTTTCTCGAACATTCTATAATCATCTATTACTGAGAGCCAGTAGGAAATGGCTGTTGCAAAGAAGTTGCAGCGACCGAGTCCGTTGCATTCGATGAAAGGACGCGAGCGGAACTGTCTCATACACGACCCGGGAGATATGAGGCTTTGTCCTGTTGCATGGCGCGCTCCAGCCGTGTGCTGTAAACGATAACACAAGTTAATGCCACATCCTATTTTTTTACTTGAAACACTTAATTAGCTAAATTTAACAATAATTCAGTGCAATAGCTAATTGAATAGCTAATCATTCTTACCATTAGGAAACTGTAACCTTGCCACAACTCCCTCCAGCCATTGGGACATTCAGGTACTAAGTTGCTTTGGCTATGGATGGCGATAGTTCGCGTGGGTGCTTCGCATACCTGGCATCTGAAAAATGTTTGGCAATTAAGTATATATGCTTAACCGTTTGTATGCACAATTTCTACCTATTATACATACTTAGTTTAAAAGAAAGTCACTTTTCGTATCTGTCTATGTGGCCACTTAGATAAACTACACTGAGACAACATTTATTTATTCCGGAAGATTGATACTTATGTATAATTGTTAACACCCGTGCAAAGCAGGGACGGGTCGCTTGTTTAATTATAGGTAAATTAGGTACCAACATATGCCATTTTTTCGCTTACGACATAGTTATTGCCTAACGCCTAAATCTAGGTCAATTAAGGTACGGTCAGCATCAAAAGTTGATTAACACTTTAGTTTTTTTAATCTTAGTTATTGAGCAAAATATTTGTTCAAAATTGCAGCAGAAGAATTTTTTTTAGAATATATACTCTTGTCTATTATGTGAAAAGCTTTTTAGAGTTTATTGAAAAAAGTTGTTGTCAATTTAATAACATGTAAAAACGATAGTGTTCATCGACTTTTGATGCTGACTGTACTAATAAAGTTAGATAACGTGAATTAGATTTGACCCGCACTAACGGGCTGATGTTTATTAATTTAATCAGCTCATGCAGCTGGAGCTACAATTATACTGAAGCCTTACCTGGATATATAATTTCCAACATCTTTAGCTTGTATGGGTGTCATAGACATAGGCATAGGTTCTGGAGTTGATAACCAGAAACTGTAATCTTCACGCTGAGCGAAATTGCAGATGTCGTTGTAGTTACAGAACATGTAAGGCATAGTCGAAAATTTGCGTAAGCAGCTCCCGGAGGCACCTTAAAGAAATAAAAAATGCTTTATTGTAGTAGTACAGTAGGTACAAGTCGTATCAATGTTTATATTTTTTTTTTATATACATTTACATATATATTTATATTATTTTTATTTTATTATATTATATTATTATTTTATATTATTATTTTATTACACTATCAATTATTAGGAGATAGTGTTTGACCAACGAAAGCTGACCACGAATTATTTTCTAAACTTGTAGCATGGAGACATTTTAGGACTGTCAAAATTGTCAGTTTCCATTTTGGATAATTTTGATATTTCGGCTTTATGAAATAACAATTTTATGGTGTGAAAATGAAAAAAACAAGTACCAACACTGAGACGAAAAAGGCATTGAAACGTATGGTGGGCATTAGCTAGTTATTATACAGGGTCAAATGAAATTAGCTAGCGAAACTCTGCTCTGCAATCGTGATGGATATCGATATCTAAACACGATTTATCGTGTTTAGAAATCGATTAAAAAAAGAAAACAGAGTTCGAGTAACAACACTTCCAGCGGTAGTTGACCCCCAAAAAAGAACATCAAAAATGTTATATTTTTACTAGCTGCGCCCCGCGGTTTCACCCGCGTAAATGTCTATCCCGTGAGAATATCGGGATAAAAACTATCCTATATCCTTTCCCGGGACTCAAACTATCTCTATACCAAATTTCATCGAAATCGGTCCAGCCGTTTTCATGTTATGTCGTGACAACGGAAAACGGGTTTCATTTTTATATATATAGATTTTATTGTGTTTAGATATCCCATTACGTCTGCAGAGTTTCGCTAGCAAATTTAATTTGACCCTGTATAAATATGAAATACTGACACATAATATTTCTTGGATAATAAATAGTATCAACTCCGTTTACGCAGTGTATAGCTAGGGATAACAGCTCTTGATTTTTTTTTAATTGCCGTCTTTTTTCTTGGACAGCTTTCGTTGGTCAGAGTCGAGTCTTTCACATTTGCAAGAAGTTGGCAGAATCATCTCAAGAGTTGATTTATTGGATTAGTGTTTCTCCATTTGGATACATAAGCCACATGCGAGCACACGAACGGCAGCTACAACGGAGCTGAAGCAATCGCCCTGGCCGAAATCGGTCGGATCGCATCATCATCATCATCGTTTCTCCATTTATATAAGTACGTATTTTTATCTGTCTTGACTTAATATATTTTGTTAAGTAGGTATAATATGTATCAATGTATCTTATTTATTCTTGTATTTTATATAAAAATATTTTTAAGTTCATTTTTCTATCATTTTGCTACTCGATACCTATGTTTTGTCTCTACATCACTCTAAAGTAGACTGATAGAAAATGCCATAGGCATTAAGTCCGCCCTTGTATGGCTATATTTATTTGTGCATAAAGTTATGGATAAGAAACTTACCTAGATCTTGTCCATGTGCTTTTCCGTCTGCAATAATATGAATAAGAGAATATCCGCTCCAAAGGGGTGAGGTTCCCGATGGGCACTGTGGAATCATTCTTTCTTGTGAGTGAACTGCAAAATAAAAACCTCTAGATTTGGGTACTGGCTGCACAGCAGGAGGGCCAGCATCTCCTATAGCTCCACGATATCCTTCATAGCCCTGTAATCCTTTTATGCCCTTTAATCCTTCTCGTCCCATTAGTCCTGGAGCTCCAATCTCGCCGGGGAAACCATCATCTCCTTTCGTTCCTTTCTGTCCTGGTACACCATTCCTTCCAATTTCACTTGGTTTACCATCACGCCCCGGCCGTCCATCATACCCACGTGGGCCCATGTCGCCAATGGTTCCAGGTATAATTGTAGAAGAAGCTAATACATCTCCTGTATCACCTTTTATACCTTTAAGGCCAGGTGGTCCATGTAGCCCTTCTTCGCCTTCATCACCCCTCAATCCTTTGAATCCTTGCGCACCCTCTTGTCCTAACCAGCCAGGTGTACCAGAATCACCCTCATCTCCTTTCTGTCCCCTAACACCGGTGAACCCTTGATAGCCTTGGTCTCCCTGCGCACCCTTGGGGCTGTACGAGTCACCTGTGTCTCCAGTATCCCCCTGAAAACCTTTTATGCCAATGTTTCCAACCAGTCCTGGATTTCCTGGTCGTCCAGAAATACCCCGTGGCCCTGGTGCTCCATCCATTCCGATCATACCTTTTGGTCCTTCGAATATAAGTCCCGGGGGACCTCGTAACCCATCAGGACCATTGTTGCCATATTCGCCAGGTTTACCTTTCTGACCCCTAGCACCGGGCCACCCGGGGAGACCATCAAAACCATGTTTTCCTTGTTCTCCCCGTGGCGCATTTTCTCCATTTATACCAGCGAGACCGGGTGGACCTCGATCACCAATTGAACCGCGATGTCCATTTAAACCCATATCACCTCTTTCTCCTTGGAAGCCTTCATCTCCTTGTTCACCCTTGATACCTTGGCGTCCATAAAATCCTACTTCACCAATATCTCCTGGAAGGCCAGGAAGACCTTCCATGCCCATGTCACCAATATCACCGTTGGTAGGGGGGACGTATGTAGTAATTCCAATATCACCCCGCTCTCCTTTAATTCCAGGGTTGCCTATCCGTCCAACTGGACCTTTGAAGCCAACTTCACCAGGAAGTCCAGGAGAGCCTATGCGTCCAGGTCTACCTTCGAAGCCCTGGTCGCCTTTCTGACCAGGTAACCCAATAGCTCCTTGTATCCCATGTTGACCTTTGCTTCCAACTTCTCCCGCCTTTCCTGGACGACCATGTACTCCAACCAAACCTCTGTCACCTCCTTCCCCACGTTCTCCAACAAGGCCGTAATCACCCCTATCTCCTTTTCTTCCCACACTTCCAAATGCCCCTGGATACCCAGTGTTTCCTTTATCGCCTTTTAATCCTGGTGGACCTGCAATACTTAGACCTGGTGATCCTGAGTCACCTATCGCACCTTTAAAACCTTTTAAACCAGATCTTCCATTAGTTCCTTGATAACCAGGTAAACCTGCGTCACCTTTGAGGCCTTTTGCGGCATCATCACCTCTAAAACCCTTTAAACCAGGAAAACCCCAATCTCCTCTCGATCCTTTAAAACCGGGACTGCCGTCATTGCCAGGGAAACCTGGAAGACCTACTTCACCAATAACACCTTTATGACCAGAAGGTCCTATCCGTCCAGTTTGACCAGGCTCTCCGTTAAATCCTAAGGAGCCTTTGTCTCCCCGATCTCCCGGAGCACCTGGGTTTCCGAGAATTCCCGCTCTGCCCGGGAATCCATTTAGACCCATTGCCCCATCTTCCCCTTGCAAGCCCCGAATGCCACTGTTTCCTATATTTCCTTTCATTCCTTTAGGACCGTTATCGCCACTTATTCCATTAGAGCCTTGTAAACCTGGTTCTCCAATCAACCCAATGCGTCCAGGCCATCCAGGTTGACCAGCTAAGCCTGGGGCACCTTGTATTTCTATTCCTGGTATTCCTTTTCTTCCCTGTTGGCAAAAAAACAAATAATATTTTTTTGTGGATTTAGTATAACATAGATATGAGCAAAAGAAAGAGCACCATACCTAACACGTTTTAAAGTCAGTGAATGTAAATTAGGAACCGAAAATTACTATAACAGGGCCCAGGGGTTCGTCAAGTCCCGGCGTCAGCTGTGGAAGTTTTGATATGAAATTGCAATAAAAGGAGTCGGTGTTGGTAGGTATTTCAAATCACAACTATTAAAATTTATTGTCGCCAGATATGGAAGTTAGTATTTAATATTCATATTTACCTGAAACCCTGGTGGTCCATCCGGACCCATATCTCCTACTGGACCCTGCTGTCCTTTATTTCCCATAGATCCAGTTCTTCCTGCCATGCCGGGATAACCTGTATCTCCATCATCTCCTCGTTCACCGGCCAGTCCATCGAAACCTTTTTCGCCCGCTAGGATGGACAAACCAGCATCGCCACGATTTCCTTTCTTTCCCTTATTCCCCGCAGCACCCACAGGCCCCAGTTCCCCTTGACTGCCAGGAATTCCGTAAGGGCCAATACTACCTTTTCTTCCGACAAAACCTTTATAACCTTTCAAACCCTGTATAGACCTGCCAGATGGGCCTTGATCGCCATATGAACCCGGGGTACCGTCGAATCCCATTTCACCTCTTTCTCCTTTCATTCCAAGCATACCTGCAAGTTTTGTTTTAATTAAATACGTAGGTAATTATTATTAACTTGCTCTAACTAGCATAAGTTAAAGTCATCAATATAATTGTATCTGTATTATAAATTAACAGGGCATGGTACCGAATAAAACTTTTTCATTTCTCATATTCGGAAAGTAGTGTTTGTTTGATCCAAATAGCGGGTGGAAGACGCTGCTTCCCACCACAGGGCGGGAAAGACTCATAGTAATTACTTCCCTCTTTAGGGTGGGAATGAATTTTAAAATTAGAACTGTAGTCAGCTACGAAATTTTTTACACAAATGAAGAAAATGCTGCTGTCTTGTGAGTGTATAAACAGCCAGTGTGAATTAAAAAAAAAAAAAAAACCTATTAAGCGGGACAGCCCGCGGCGATGACGCGGTGTGTTCCATATTTAAAATAAAAAAAGACAATAGTATTATTTGGTGGGATACTAACATTACTAACCCTGTAAGCTGTACCGAAATTCAAAAACTTGATTTTATGTTATCAATAACTATTTTAGAAAAACTACTACTTTTTACTTTCCTTATATTCGAAATAAAAAGTAGAGTGTTTAACACGGGTGAAAGTCATCAATTCCTACTCGGACTATAGCCGCCCTCGCTGCGCTCGGGCGTCCAAATGCCTCGTGTAGGAATTGATTCCTTTCGACCCTTGCATATCAATCTATATTACACAGCCCAAACAGAACCCAAACCGCTAAAGATAGAAACTTGATTTCTTGACAGTAGATGGATAGAATACAACATACATAAAAGGTTCTTAGTCGTAGTTTAAAACGAAACTGTGTAGGTACTATTAAGAAAGGATTATGAGAAAATTTAAAAGAGAGGAATTGCAAAACAACTTTCTTATTTTGCCAACTTTTTTTGAAGAAATTAAGTATTTGGCTGATTTTATAGTCACGCGTTTCAGCAGCGCCGTCGTCGGAGCGCGCGCGCTCGGATATGTATTGGGGTAGTAGTAGCGTTTCAAATTCGCGCGCTTGAGCAGCGCCGTTCGGTGAACGCGAACGCGCGCTGTTCAACAGCGCGCTGCCCAACGGCGCGTCTAGCGGCGTCACTATAAAACCAGCCTTTCTGATTTCAGAGAGGGTGAACAAAGAGTCCAGACACATAAAAAAAGAGTATTACTTATTGTTATTTATAAAACAGCATTTTTGCACCATTTGCTGATTAATTTTTTTTTGATTTTGTGGTCTTAGTTATAATTAATTTCAATAAAGCCCTTTTTCTCTCTTTCCACCACTTTGCAGACTTTCATGACCGAAAACGGCCATCTTTAACCTACTGGAAGCCCTGGGCTCTTTAGGAAAATAAATACAATAATATATCAGCCCCGCCTCCGATAGGTTTGGGTTTATTTTGACTGTTCATACAAAAATCGAAAAAGCACTCGAAAAAGCACCTCCCCTGGGTTAGGTTAGGTTTTCTCTTGATCATACTTAAAGAAATAGGAGGTGCCTAAGTAGGTTATTTGTCGACTTATGCACAAAAGTTTGAGAACGAAATCGACCCTCCGAAAATACTCACTCAGTGAATGCTAAAGTGGCAGGAATTAATTCAGTAAAGCTTTTGTAGATTATAAACTAAGTAATCTTGATAAAAATAAAGAATTAGGTACGAGTTTATGAAATTTTCGAAAATCAACCCGTGACGATGAAAAGAGGTACCTAAGTAATTAACAATGTAGGGAAATTAGAGGTATTTTTGATAGATTGACACTGAGATCAGACTGTGAAAGTTCTTAAAATTACGAGAATTGACCCTTTTTTCTTGTAAGTACCTATCTAATGCGTTTTTCTTATATATTTTTTTATCATCGTCCTTATTTTGGTGGTCTGAATGATTTCTAAAAGTTTGTCCATCTATTTTAATGGGACCTTATATAAAGGGAAATGAACGAAACCCACGCGAGTGAAGTGCTAATATATTTATTGTCATCATCATATTATCCACAGCTCGACTTCATCCACTGCTGAGCATAGGTCTCTTTTTTCATTTTCCAATCCCCACGCTCCTGTGCCAGCCTTATCCAGGTTCTACCCGCGATGGTAACAATGTCGTCCGTCTTGCCGCCGGACGACCGACACGTCTCTCTATTTATTATAGCTACCTACCTACATGTAATACAAAAGTTATATGTACCTAATAAGTTGTGTATAATATAATGTGGAGGTCAGATCAGCATTTGCTCCATGCAAAATACTGATGTTCAGCTGCATCCGGTTAGGCTGGAAGCCGACTCCAACATAGTTGGGAAAGGCAAGCAGATGATGTTGATATAATACAAAAGTGTAAATCAATTTTAATAATAATAATGCATACCTTTAGCTCCGGGTGCTCCGGGGAAACCTTTGGGGCCTTTGGCATTTATTCCGTGAGCAAGCGATTCTCCGGTTTCACCAGGGAGACCAGGCTCTCCGGGCTCACCAATTTCACCTCTGTAATGTTTTCACTGTGTTATTAACAGAACACAAGCAAGTTGAAGGAAGTCAAGCAACCAACAATAATTTATTAGGTAGGTAGGTACACAGACGCAGCACGGTTTGATCTTACTAGTACTTAGTATACAATCCTGACTTCTTTATTAAACAGGTATTGGCAAATATTTGCTAAAGAAAACAAAAACAACAAAAAAAAACAGGAATAGGACCATAAAGTAAAACACAGGAGATGGCAGCCGAATTTTTCTATAGAACGGTGCGTGACACTTTTCAGGGCTAAGTTCTGCCCACTTCTTGTGGCGGTGAATTTTTCAATTCTGCGACAAGACAAATCATTTATCTAAGTTATTCCTTGTACACGGTCGTGAGGTAGGTACAGCGGGGCGGTCACGTACACACGTTATAAAGGTGGCTTCGAGCGAGTGGTGCATTGCATGAGTTACTCAACGTCCCGCGATATGGATGTATTTGGAGTACAGTGACTGTGTTGAAGGTAGTCCCACGATTATATTTTTTCTCATATGAACATACATAGCAGTGAGCAGTAGTGGCCCAGTGGTAACGACCGCGGTTTACGAGTTGTAGGTCGTAGATCCGAAAAACACCTGTTTTACTTTGTATAAATTATTTATATTATATTAGATATCTCTAGTGTCACTGGTTATCGGTCATGTGAAGTCATGTCTAATGACAACATTGGCACTGCCTTTGAGTTATTTGCAACAACAAGTAAAATAACTGTTCTTACTTCTTACTTTAGAGTGAAATTTTTCTTGACAAAATTTCACTCTAAAGACAAGTATGTGCAGCGTCCTTCAACTTGAAAAATATTAAGCTAGTGACCATTCATACTACGAATGGTCAAAATAAAATCTAATTTACCGTAGCGGGGTGTGCCTAAGTTCTTTTAATTCATTAACTTTTCTGCATAAGTAGACAAAGTTACTCCCAATTTCTGTATGAATTGTCTAAAAAAAATCCAACCTATCCAAATTTGGTGTCAAATTTTCGAGTTCGCTGCGTTCGCTTTTGCAGCCTAGGTAAGTAGGTTCTCTTAAACTTAACTGCGTAAGTCGACGAAGTAACTCCTATTTCTGTATGAATGTTCAAAAGAAAACGTAACCTACCTACCGAGGTGCAAAAATTTTCGAACTCTCTTCGCCTTTGCGCCCTGGGTAAGGGTTCTAGATTCACTAGCGAATGTAAGTCGATCCGAGAGTGTTACTTTTCGCTTTGACTATTCTATTAATTTACCTCATATGGTTACCGAATGAAACCCTGTTGTTGGCAGTCAGCCGAGCCTGGTGTTGGAGGGTTTCGCAGTCGTACCGTTTTTAGGGGCCGGAACGGAATGCTCCTCTTACTTTATCGAGTTACATTAATCCGATAAGGTAAGTGAGATGGGATAAGGTAGATGCATGGAGCACAACAACTGTGCTCCATGGGTAGGTGTATCTTGAAGACCAAGATCCAAGAGCATCAGTTTAGCTGGCAACTGCTACACTGATGCTAGCTCGCTACCTGGTAGTTTTTACAGTATTTGGCTCAAATAATATTTTCCGTCTACATATCCGTTTTTTTTGTTTGTTTGTTTGATAGCTCGCAAAGTTCGTTTGATGCCGCCAACTGCATCAAACTGCTTGAAAAGTGAGATATTTTTGAACTTTAATGTTGTAATTTTTTTTTAGATCATAATCAGCTTATAATGTTCCCACTGCTGGGACACAGGCCTCCTCTCTGTGAGAGGGAGTGGGCCGTAATCCACCACGCGGGCCCAGTGTGGGTTGGCAGATGTCACATGTCTTCGAATTTTTGGTTGTAGGACATACCGGTTTCCTCACGATGTTTTCCTTCACTGTTTTGAGAGCAGTGGTGATGAAATAATTTACACAAAGTAAAGCGCCTGTCTGGGTTCGAACCTACGACCTACAACTAGTAAGTCGCGGCCCTTACCACTTGGCCACCACTGCTCTCTCTCAATTTTTTTAGATGTCGATACATATAATTTAGGAACCAGCGCAAGTTTATTAATTACACACCGCGGTCTGCCTGTCTGTCCGCGCTTTAAATCAGAGAGCCTGAAATTTGGCATTTTATTCATATTAGTAACCACGTCAACGAAGTTGTAAAACAAAATCTTAGAAAAAGGTTTTTAGGAGTAATCAACCTGAGCACCGGCAAACTTATTTTTTTTACTTGTGTTAAGGTCGACTCTTTATGGGAGGCAGTATTTTCCTGTGTAACTCGATCAGCAATCATGTAGCGGCCACGCGGACTTTAAATCAATACCTAGTTATTTGAGTAAAAATAATAATTACTTAAGTCCAGATTCTCCTTTTTGTCCAACAAGGAACTGAATTGGCATAGAGGCTGGCCTGCCAGGCCATCCTGGCTGTCCGTCTCGTCCTCTCGTGCCATTTCGACCCGGGCGGCCAGGGTATCCATCGTCACCCATTTGTCCCTTAACTCCTTTGAATCCAGAGTCACCAGTAAACCCTGGCCAGCCTGCATCACCCGGAAGGCCTGGTAAACCCATGAAGCCTGAAATAAAACAAATTAAACATTAAATAAATCATCACTAATCTTACCATTCTTTTTTATGCTTTATTTATCTACATACATACAACGGACATAACCTGACAGAAACACCCAGAGAGGGCGAAAATACCTACCTATAGTTTACTGTTAGTACTGAACTCAATGCAGGAACTAAGGATTACCGAAGCCATGGATTTCGGTAAAGTTAGTGATGCGGGGATCGGTCCAAGTCAAATACGAGAAATCTCCAACTTTAACGTATTTGGGTACCTACTAGGTACTACTTAACTAGGTAGGAGGTAACATGACAATAGTTAACAATTACTTAAGTCCAGATAGTTAATTAATATAATATTTACTAATAATTACTATTTATAGCTATATAGGTACATCCCTACATAGCATCTGCATCGATAATACACATAGGTAATTGGGTTTGGAATATATTTGTATGTATTTAACATACCTCTATCGCCTGGGGCTCCCTTATCGGCTATGATCAAAGCTAGTGGTGGATAAATAACTTTTCCTTTTGGCCCCTTCGGCCCTTGTGGTCCTGTTCCACCTGCTGCGCCCTTGTTGCCTTTTGGGCCTCTTCTTCCATCTATCCCATCTCTACCAGGCAAGCCTTCATCTCCTTTACTTCCCTGTTCACCTACAGGTCCTGGGTTGCCCTTACTACCAGGATAGCCGTTATTTCCTCTCTGTCCTTTTGGTCCATCTAAGCCTAAGAGAAAAGATATAAAGTGTAAGTTTTTCAATATCTATACTAAAGTAAATATATTAATATTATCAAGTGAGAAAGCGAATTTTGGTGTATACGTGGAGGGTAATCTCAGGAACCAAAGCTACTATTTGAAAAAAAAAAAAAATAAGGGCTAATTATTCTAGATGGACATGTTTATGTAAATGTATACAAAAAGTAGTACTTTAATAATAATATCTTGAATTCATGCAAGCCTATTACTTTTTGTTAGGTTAATGCACAGGACTATGCACGTGTCGTGAACAGAATACCGTCTTCACATGTAAATTGCATTCGTGTGAAGACGGGGCGGGTCATTAGTTATGTAATAAAACCACAACATTATATATAACATTTCATTTTTTTACTTGTATTTTGTGATTTTCGAACTGCTGCCAATTAAATTACGAGTATATTCATTCTTCCTAATAGGAGTTTGATATAAGGACCATTTTTGCAGATTATAAAATAGTGTAACGTTGTTTGGGTACCTAAGTATATATACACACTATCGATATATACACAATTCGATTTTAGACCATGGTCTGTATATATTTTTTATTTAATTAACATTATGCAATTATATAGGTATGTTAGAGCGATATTCAGCGATTTCAGAATAAGCGTCTAAGAATAATCACAAACGCCCAATGTTTTGTACCGAACGAAGCTGTACACTACGATCTACACCAGTCGGTATGCATTTAAGCGGAAATTGCAGAGTTATTTTCAAAACAAATAGTGTAGAGTCATCTCAACATCTCTCTCCCTTGAATTTGTATGTATATATATATATATATATTACAAGTATTTATTTTAGTAAATAGTATGTGTGTGTATATAACTTATTTATGTATTTGTGTACCTAATTTTAAGTTTTTTTATTTTTTATCATTGTTCCTCTCAACCAAAGCACCTGCCATCTAATCTCTTCACCACCCTTGGTTGACTGGTAGAGAATGCCTAAGGCATTAAGTCCGCCTTTGTACCTTTTTGTGCGAAAAGTTTAAATAAATAAAATAAATAATAAATCTAAAAATACTTACAGTCAAAAAAGAAACGTAAAGCTATACCTATAAAGAATAACTCGCCATCCAAATTTTCTGACAAAACGCGTCATGGATTGAAAAGGAATCGCAGGCCTAAACACAAAATTCCATAAGATATTATCGGGCAAATTTAGCATTATGCTTTATAAATTATAAGGAATTGGATGTTTCATAGGATGTGTAGCGGTATCTACAACGCCACATGCGAACAACGCGTCATACTGACGTCACGCAAATCCTGCATCGCGCAAGCAATGTTTACCACGCAACTAGCATATATACAACGGCCCGACATGAATCATTAGGCAGTTGCCCGCCAGACACAACACCCGTCTGGTCGGAGGATCCTCCCTTTTCTATGGAGGTTGAGTGAACTTTACACCCTGTTCCTCATACCTCTATACTGGTGACCCCGAACATGAACGTCAGCGCAGCCTTCGTGCAAACACTTCAGCGTGACGTCATCATCATTACTCCCGCAAGCTTTAGCGGCGAGTCACCCAGTCAGCCAGCATCCACGGCTTCAACGGGTATCCTGACCACGAGCATGCAGCGACCGCACATACCTGGTCATCACCCTCAGCCTCATCAGCAACCTCAGCACAGCACACTGCACTTTCGGCCAGTCTACAAGCAGAGCCCTCAATAAGCCTCTCCTGGTCGACGCCAGCAGTCAGCCTCAACCCGGCGCTGTACTACATCCGACGCACTGGAGCATAACGCAGCGCCACCCCGACTCACTGGGGACATCTTCGCAGACAGTTCCGACTCACCGTGAACTATGCGGCAACCGGTTCCGACTCACTGGAACCTCAGCTGGCCTGGCAAGCATCGCAAGATACAAGACTCAGCCCACTATCGACCTCCGGTCTCCGGGGGGGAGTGATGTAGCGGTATCTACAACGCCACATGCGAACAACGCGTCATACTGACGTCACGCAAATCCTGCATCGCGCAAGCAGAGTTTACCACGCAGCTAGCATATATACAACGGCCCGACATGAATTATTGGGTAGTTGCCCGTCAGACACAACACCCGTCTGGTCGGAGGATCCTCCCTTTTCTATGGAGGCTGAGTGAACTTTACACCCTGTTCCTCATACCTCTATAGGATGCATGCCAAGCAAGACATCTACGTATACGTAATAAAAAATACTTATGGTCCCAGGTATTACAATAACACAGATTTGAAAGAAGAGAAAAACAAATTGTTTGTTACCTGATCTGCAAAATGGGCAATCATCTCCACGTTCTCCTTTCGGTCCGAGGAATCCTGGACGGCCGTTGTCGCCAGGGTCACCGACGTATCCTGGGGATCCCGGTGGCCCTTCTTCCCCTGGAGGACCAACTCCAACCACCCCAGTTCCTGGATAGCCTTGTGGTCCCATATCGCCAGGATTACCTCGATCGCCTCGTTGGCCAGGTATCCCATCCACACCAGCTACGCCTTCTTCACCGTCTGGACCAATAACCTTTGTACCTTTGAATCCTTTAGGACCGGTAACTCCCGGCAATCCTGGAAATCCTGTAGGTCCTCTATATCCGGGAAATCCTTTAAAGCCGTCATTTCCCTGTTCTCCTTTAATAGATGTGCCTGGAATTCCTTGCCGGCCTTGAATTCCTTTGATTCCAGGGAATCCAGGTGGTCCCACAATCCCAGGTAAACCTCGTTGTCCATTATAGCCGGGTTCTCCTACTGGGCCCACGAGGCCCTCAGGGCCTTGAGGTCCTTGAGGCCCTATTGATGGTGGTACATCTAGTCTTTCATCATAAATTCCCGGTTCTCCAATAAAACCTTGCAGTCCAGGATTGCCCGGCATTCCATCTTCACCTCTTTCACCTTTCCATCCATCTGTTCCGTCTGGACCGGCGTATCCAGGAGCACCCTTGTCTCCTTTTGGACCTGGACTTCCGTCTTTACCATGGTGACCCATCTTTCCTCTTGGGCCATCGAGACCTTGATCTCCTTTGTAACCTTGTTCACCGTCAGTACCGTAAGATCCCTAGTGACAAAAAGACATTCTTGTTTATGATTGAAAGTAAAAGATTTTAACAGATACATAGAATTTGGCACTTGACTTTTGAGCCTGAGATTTAATCGAAACTTTTATTATTAAAAGCGAAAACTACTTATTCGCTTGTTTCACTTTATTATTGATGCCATCCGATAGCGCTCACCTAATTACGTTACTTGGCATTCTAAAGATGTCAGATGAATGTCACTCGAACTATGAAGCCTAAAATATTGTAATTCTTTACATTGATTTTATCAATAAAAAATATTTAAACAACAAACTGTGAAAAAGTTAGCAGACAAGCTTACGATAAAAAGTGATAATATTACGTAATACCAAATAATAAATATTTATTTATCACTTGAGATTTTCTACCAAAGCCCAGGTTCGGACGAGCGTATTGGATGTCGAGTTAAGAGGGCGCCGACCATAGTCGACCGCACAATGGCGCCCTCGTCGTTTTTTAGGTTATATCTTTTATTTTAGAATGAAAATGCAGAAAATAAGCACGATAAGTTGTGCTCCACAAGATTGTACGTTAATGTTATTGCAAACGGTAGTTTTACATTGTTTAGTTTTATTATAATCATTAAGACGGATAAAAGTGGCCACTACTATCCGTTTCCACTATTATCAGCTTATGCAAAAGCCTGGGGGAGGCCTATGCTAAAGTGCAAAGCAATCTGGAGATTTCGGATGTCTAAACTCTTAATTTAAATATATTGTTAAACTAGTTTGTAAGATTGCTAATAAAGGCTATTTGAATTTGAATTGATAAGTTTACTTACTGTTTGACCTCTTGAGCCGAGCATTCCTTTGAGGCCTTTTACGCCCCGTTGTCCTTTCAATCCTTTTTCACCCATGTTTCCTTTAGTTAAGACTGTAATATTCTCCCGGAAGTCGTCAAACATCACAAAGGTCGCTGGTCTCCCTGGTTCACCAATTGGTCCTTGGTCCCCTTTAATTCCGGGTGGTCCTACGGTGTCCTCACCGTCTTCCCCTCTGTCTCCTTGTTCTCCGGGAAGACCAAAAGGACCCTAAACCGATTTAATGTTAATTATACAAAAAAAAAAACAAAGTATAATATAAAATATAGCATGTGTTTTTTAAAGTATGTGCATTGTAGTTACTGTTGTATTCAGGAATCGATCTTATACTTTAGGAGTTTAGGAGATGATGTCATTATTATAGATTAATTTTTCTAGTTTGTCATTACTATCTTAATTATTTAAGGAGTTGGGCCAAGTATCAAGATCAAAGAAATAAGTACCTATTTTCAAATCAATTTTATCCCCTCAGTTCACAGGAGTGGAATAAAAAATAAATAAATAAACATCCAAATTGAGAACCTCCTCCTTTCTTGAAGTCGGTTAAAAAATCATTTGTTACGTTTCCAATATTAGATGTAAAGATTATTTTCCTTTTGAGGTGTAGTTTTGAAAAACTTGGCACGAATACCTACTTGCCTAAGTGAGTAAAAGAGGAGTTTGAAGTTTGAAGCCAAGGAATGAGATATTTCATGCAAAAAAAATGTCTCTTTTACCCCCCTTAAATTTTAAATTTCCAAATCCCCTTCTTAGGGCTACGCCTACATTATAAAAGGAAGCCTTTTGCAAAATGTCCGGTTCCTAGTCCCACTAGATTCGACTGTACGCTAATATGTCAGTCAGTCAGTTTCTCCTGTTATATACAGGGTGTTACAGAAAGGGTATATCAATACAAACGGGTTGAAGAGTTTATCTGGTCTAGAATCTCTGTACAAAATTTCAGCTCAAAAGCATTAACTTTGAAAATACTTAATATTTTTTTATTTCGACATCACGGCGCTGCACTGGCGCGCGGCGGCGTGATGTGCGTGTACTAGGCGCACAGACACACTACAGATAATGGATAATGACCCTCGTAGTGCGGTGACACGTTTTTTATGATTTCAATTTAATAAACTATCGAAATAAAAAAATATTAAGCATTTTCAAAGTTACTGCTTTTGAGCTGAGATTTTGTACAGACTCTAGACCAGATACACTCTTCAACCTGTTTGTATTGATATACCCTTTCTGTAAAATCCTGTATAGATTGGCAATTGGGTACATTCCTTGAAATGCTAATTTGTAACATTTAACTTAACTTACTAATACTACTATAATATCTTCGAGATTTACTAACAAATTGTTTAGGTATATTTAGTAAAAAAATAATTGTGGAGCTTTTTCTTACCGTATCACCATCTAGCCCTGGAATTCCCACATCACCTTTAGGACCCCTATATCCAATAGGTCCAGGTGCTCCTGGTCGACCTTTTTCACCGATGTCACCTTTCACACCTCTCGAATTTGCTCCCCCCTCACCAGCTATACCTCGAGAACCCTTTTCTCCTACGGGTCCTGGTGAACCTCTTCCGCCAGGATAGCCTTTCAATCCAGGTGGTCCCATAATACCGTCAACGCCGCTACAGCCGTCTAAACCTGGTATCCCAATGACACCTTCCGATCCATATGGGCCCTAGGCAGGGAAAAGGGTTACGATTTAGTCGAATATAGAGAAAATCTTAAAAATGTGCAAAGCTGCTGTACTTATTCTAATAAATTCTTACTTGCGGCCCTGTGTCTCCTCTTGGCCCGTAAGGTCCATCGATACCCTAAAACATAAAAAAAGTAATGAATATTACTTATGTACTTACTTAAGATATAATTATTGTGAAATAGAAACCAGACAACCTGTTATTTGGCATACTTACGTGTGTTCCCTTATCACCGAAGTCGCCTCTGTCACCAAAATCTCCTGGCTCGCCCGGCCGGCCAGGGCGGCCGATGGGTCCGTCGTCACCATAGTCACCTTGAACGCCTGGAACACCAGGAGGTCCTATGCTCCCTTGATCGCCTTTGATTCCAGAACATTCGCATACTGTTTGATTGCACACCACCTAAACATAGACATTGTTTGTGAATTTTTACTGTACCTATTCCAAACTTCAACTATATATTTTGTCACCGTATAATTATGAACATCGTTAGTTTGTAATCTACTAGCAGCGCCCCGCGGTATCACCCGCATAAGTCTCGATCCCGTGGGAATATCGGGATAAAAAGTATCCTATGTCCTTTCCTGGGTCTCAAAATATCTCTATACCAAATTTCATCTAAATCGGTTCAGCGGTTTAAGCATGAAGAGGTAACAGACCGACACAGACAGACATACTTTCGCATTTATAATACTACTAATAGGTAAGTATAGTATGGATCGAAAAATTTTGAGCTGCAACAAATCATTTACAATTTAACGCATTATTTTTAGATAGTTTATAATCTGTCCATGGCAAACCGACAAATTGTGAACTGGTATCGTGCGATACCCCCTGGTGACTCTGAAGACTATCGCTCTTTGCAGCTTTCGCAAAACTGCGATGCTACCGGCCGTAAGATCAGTCGCCTAGACCGGAGCCCCATACAGGGCCATCGATCGCTCGATCCCCACGTAGAGCCGCCTACAGGTGGCGCTCGGGCCCCCAGATTGGGAAACAGCGTTGCGACAACTTGGATGCCAGCCGTCGGAAGTGGGGCCCGAAGTCCCACCGGCTGTCGAGCACCAATCCCAGGCACTTTATGGTAGATTCGACAGTGATCCGAGCCTCCCCGACCACGATGTGTGAGCCGGGCGGCGGCGCCCGCCGGGGGCCATGAAACACCATGACTCCCGGCTTGCTGAGGGCCACCTCCAGGTCTACGCGACGTATGCGGCTCATCACCTGTGAGACCGCAGCCGTCGCCAGCAACGCTGATCTCAGTTCTAACTGGTTACAAACTTCATTTGGTTTTGGTCGCGGTAACCTGGCTTAGTTACTGCGACCAATTCGGCTACCGCCAATACCGACAAATCAGGCATGGCTTACAATTTTACGGGTGATAAAATCGGACAGATTGTGAACCCTGTCGGTAAGTGCAGATACGTTCACAATTTAACGGTTTGACATGGATAGATTATAATTTATAAACTATCCAAAATTAATACGTTATATTGTAAGCAGTACCTACGGGTACAGTTCACAATTTATCGACAGCTTACAATCTCGCGAGATAGATTTATAAACTAACGGGAACACCGTTAGTTACAATCATACGGCGACATATACGCACCTACTACCTATCACATAATTACATATGTACCAATTTATATTTAGTAGAAATGATTGCTCTCGGAAGAATATCGAGCATCGACACTATCAGCTAGACGGATCGACGACCTAAAGAACCCAGCTGGGTTTGACTCAAGCCTATCAACCTACCCACCTAGCCTATGACGTCAACTCGCTAGGTACACAGCTAGTGCATTGTTCCAATTGGTAAATAGAAACACTTCTGCGTCAGATATGCTGTAAAAATAAGTTACGACGTACTCTATCAGCCAACGATCGATGTTTTTCTGAACTATGCCAAATGTGCTATAAACAAGCACTGTGCTTAGTGTGTATAGTACCAAAGTCTGTGCTTTTGTGTGCATGTACTCTAACTACGAAACCCTTCACTTTGCGTAGTCCGACACGCACTTGGCCGGTTTTTAGTTTTGACGCTACCTACTTACTGAGGTACAAAATGCAAGCGATAGCCTGTTGCCATCAAAATAATAAGGAAAAATACAAAGCATCCTTAGAAAATCCAGTGGAAGAATAGGGAAAACTCCCAGACATGAAAAAGTACCGAATTGTTTCAGTATTTAAATGATTAACAAAATAAGTTTATTAATAAAATAATTTTCAAAATTAAATAAAAAGTATTACGCATTAATTAAAAATACTGCGTTATAGAGTAAGTAACAAAGAACGTGCCTTATCGTCGGGACCTCTGACATACATTCGACGCAGAGCAAGTGTAAGAACATTGCACTTCCTACTTTATAATAGAGCATGAAAACGAGTTTCTTATTATAATCTTACTCATTAACTATTTCAGTACCTATTATCTCATCACAATTCAGTATATATCTAAGTAGTATATACTTACTAGTACTTAGCATGAGCATAGTCAGCCTATAATGTTCCCACTGCTGGGACACTAGCCTCCGTGGGCTGTAATCCATCGCGCGGTCCCAGTGCGGTAGATGTCATACTCATGTCTTCAAATTTTTGGTTCTAGGATATGCTGGTTTCCTCACGATGTTTTCCTTCACCGTTTTGAGAGTAGTGGTGATGAAATAGTTTACTTACACAAAGTAAAACGCTTGTCTGGGGTCGAACCACAACTCGTAAGTCGCGGCCGTTACCACTGGGCCACCACTGCTTATCTAGTACCTATACCTATACCTATATACATATATACTAAACTGTGTACTTAGCAAGCACTATAATAATATAATATTATAAAGAGGAAAGATTTGTATTTTTGTATGTAACGAATAAACGTAAAAACTACTGGACCGATTTCAAAAATTCTTTTGCCGTTAGAAAGCTACATTATCACTGAGTAACATAGGCTATATTTATTACTAGAAAAAAATAGGGATCCTTAGAAATTCTATTAAAACCAACCCAAGGTGCAAAAAAAATAGCTATAAAATGTCTTTCATCGCATGCGCTGCGGAAAGTATTGATGATAGATCAAAAAAATGTTCCATAATATTATAGAACATATCTACAAAAAACATTGCGAGACCATATGTCCAACTATTGTAGTTATGTCCCTATAACTACTTTTTACATTTTAAAAGTTGATAGAAATGCCGATCAAAATCAGACCATGTTATGCTATGATGTTATCCATACTTTTGTTTTAATTCTTATCCAAATAAATTATTTTGTATTCAAGACTGTATCAATACCTTTTGAGTTATTGAAATCGGACATTCCATTCAAAATATATTACGAAATTAAAAATGTCAGTAGAAAAAAAAAATACACGCCGACTACGCGCCGCGCTGGTGCGTGTGGCTCCACGCAGCCACAGCAGCGATAAAATTCTCGTGTCCACAGTGTTTGTAAAAAAACTCCTCTGAAACGGCTTGACCGATTCTTATGAAATTTTGTGTGTATATTCAATAGGTCTAAGAATAGGACGTAAACTATTTTTTATTTTAACTACTACTATTGATCGTGTAGGGTAGGGGTAGGGAAGGAGTAGGGTAGGGGTATGGTAGGAGTCGGGAAGGGGTAGCGTATGAGTAAGGTAGGAGAAGGGTAGGAGTAGGACACCACGCGAACGAAGTCGCGCCGGGCAGCTAGTTAGGTATATTTTTTTTTTAGACCGTATTGTTCACGAGTCGAAATGGATTTAGCAGTGTGGTTTATGGTTGAAGATGATGTCAGCGTTTTGCATTACATCATCTTTTGAACAAACCAGACGTTAAGCACAGCTTCTTCATTCTAGTTTTATTGCATTCAAATGGAATTGTATCCTTTAACAACATGTGTATCTGTTAAAGTCATTCAGTCAGTGAAAAAGTAATAATTCTGTCATCAGTGTATTGAAACGGGAATTAGTGAATGGTGTATATGTATTTAGGTAAATGCCAATATTTTTAATAACTATCTTCCTACATATCTCTCACGTAAGCAATATTCGTTAAACGGGCCATATATTACCTATAGGCTGTAAGTATTGTTACTGTAAGTACGGTACTGCACGTTTTCGGAAAGTAAGTAAATCCTATGGGTAGGCACAGTCACCTAATATATTATGCCCCTAGATTAGCACAATTCTCGCAGAATTCTGGGGATAAGATTCATTTTCTTACTGCCTCAAGGTGTCTACTCGTGCGCTCAAGAGGAGTATCTAGTTAGTAGACAAATAGATATATAGGTAGAATAAAACATTGATAAGTAGACAATAATAATAGACTCAGTGTGTTACTTGTGTGACATAGACATATCGGTCTCAGTTTATTAAAGTCACCATTTCAAACGTATCAAATAACAACATTGCTAAATTTGCATGACGACGCAATGCAATAGAGCTCAGTGTCGTACTACTTTTAAATTAGCAGTTTATTGCGACGACTGTTAGAGCTAAGTTTTGAGCCAGAGAATTGAATGATCTGTCGTTGCAATTTAGATTGTTTCAATTAGTTGTATGTTTATCACAGTCATTTTTATTAAGTAAAGTTCATGCAATGACCTAAATGTGTCGATTAGTCGGAAACGTCTCTATAGTTAGCATGCAAACGCCTTTACAGTAGTATCGGCGCTGCATTGATTTTTTATTGCAACTACGGTACGGCTAGAGAAATACTACTTACTTAGTTGATAGGTCATAAAGAAGGATAAGATTTAAAGCTACTTTTCTTCTTTCTAAGAAGAACACCCCCTATTACTGTGGGAACTACATTAGGTAAAAAATCAAATCATAAAAAACATCAATTACTATAAAATACATAGGTTATACATACTTTGCGGATGAATTTTTCGACGCTATATTTTAGTTTTTGTATAGTTTTAGTTAAGTTAGGTTTTAATTTTGGTATTTTTGTTAATTAAGGGTAGTATATAATGGAATATTTTTATGCAAGCGTGGAAAGTTTATCATTAAACACGATTTATCAAATGACATTTTTCGTAAGACATTCGAAGAAATAAAATAAAACAAAAAACGTATCTATTTTGTTACCTAACCTTATTAGGTTCAACAAACAACAACAACAACAATTCCTTTTTAAATTTTAACATAATTTTTGGTCAGAACCGAGTATTTTAACATAGAATCGATGTCTACGTACTCCACAGCTGGGCTCCTATTTATTTGCCAGTTCATTGAAATAAGCCAAAAATACATTCTCAGAATAAAAAGAATGGGCATTTTTGTTGTTAAAAATTATAATTTTAAAGGTTGCAAATGATGCTAAGTACGTATTTTTCCTATGATTATTAAATTAAAATTAAATATCATTTATTTCAGGCAATTATTAAACCCATACCATACAGACACATACACTTAAATACTAATATAGGCAATTAACATTATAAAATTCACATAACATAATAACAACACAATAACACAGATGGAATATAATAACACATATAGAATATTAAAATACATAAATACAATAACTAAAAATATAATATTAAAAGTCTTTTACCTCTCTTGCAAGATGGACGACACGGTACACAGCTTTTACAATATCATTCTTACTCAGGGTAACCCTTGTGTAGAATGACACTCTGAGCCTACTTAGCAGTGTGGAAAAGCCGGCAACGTTGCTCACGGCGAACATGTCAGTCGCACTGCACCGCCAGGGCAAGTTCATCATAGCCCGGTAGGCATTATTATATTGTACACGAAGAGTGTTATACGCACTCCTCGTGTACCGGTACCAAAGTTGGCTGGTGTATAACGACTGACAGTAGGCCCTGAACAACGTCACCTTAACTTGATTCGAGCAGTGATAAAAACGTCTAGCTAGCATATTGCTTTTACAAGCGATACTGCGTCTTTGTCGTTCCAAATCATCATCATCCGATAAGTTGTCTGTTACAATATGCCCGAGATATTAAATTTTTTTAACTATTTTTAAATTAGTTCCACCTAAATTAATAGGGAGTATTACATCAGGGCCTTTCTTATATTTAAAAATCATAACTTCCGTTTTATTTACATTGTATATTAGGTGGTGTTGAGTTGCATATCTCTCACAGATGTCTATTAATTTTCTGAGGCCGCTGACCGACGGGCTGAGCAGCACCATGTCGTCCGCGTAACTAAGGTTATTAACACGCACACCGCCGACTTGGCATCCGACTCTGGTGCTGCTGAGCTCCTCGATCAGCTGGTTTACATACAGGTTAAACAATACCGGTGACGTCAGACCACCCTGTCTCACTCCACTTGTTAGCCTGTAAGTCTCCGAAAGAGCATTATTCCACTTAACCTGATTAACTTGGTTAGCATACCAAAATTCCAAAATGTTTACTATTTTCGGTGGCACTTCTGTTTTTCTTAATTTGTCCCATAATATATTATAATTAATTGAATCAAATGCTCGGCTTAGGTCTAGAAAGCATGAATAAACTGTTGTATTTCTATGTAGGTACTCGTACACTGTATTCTTTAAAGCAAAGATAGCTAGATCTGTGGATGAGCCTCGTCGGAAACCAAACTGAGCGTTGTTTAGCGGTATGTTCTTTTCATTCAAATGTTTCATAATTATATTTTCAAATACTTTAGAAAATACAGTGGCCAAGGAGATAGGTCGGTAGTTCGATGAACTGGATACGTCACCTGTTCTGTTCTTTACAATAGGAACAACAACAGTCCTCATGAAATCTGTAGGTAAATAGCTATGATCGATACATGAATTAAATGACAAAGCCAATTTCTCAAAAAGCAATACAGGTGCAAATAGAAGGTGCTCGACACTGAGCCCATCGTGGCCCGGAGATTTGCCGCGCTTCATGCCCCTGACACACCTAAACACATCCTCCGCAGTGACATGTAGCGCAGCGGTGTCAGTGCACTCTTCACGCTCATGTAACGGCAACGATGGCATTTCCGAACCACCATGGGCTCCACGACTCACCTGTCCACTCTGACTATCGGAAATGGGAAGGGCAGACTGAGATATAGCTGTAGGTGTAGGGTTAAATTTATCAACAAACAAATTAGCTATACTAGATGGGTCTTGATTGCCGTTAATAGACATAGGCCTATTTGACTTATAATTTAATTTGTTGGTTTCCTTCCAAAAATTTCCGAAGTCTTTATTAAACCTATGCGTGGCTATAATATCCATTTTTATTTTTGTTTCGTTCAACTGACACCATCTTACTTTATTCTTAAAAATCTTTTTGCTATGTATCATATCATCGTATAATTGACCCTGCGTAGGGCGTCCACAAAAGTTCCACAATAGAAAGTATTGCCTAGCTACAGTATGACACTCTTTTACATATAGTTCCATCCAATAATTGGTTTTTGTTTGTTAGTACATGTTTTACCCCGATATGAGTGTTTTGCAGCTTTTGTTATACTATTTACAATCTGATTATAATATGTATCAATTAAACTGCGATGTTGATGGCAACAGGCTGTTGCTTGCGTTTTGTGCCTCAGAAAGTATAGCAAGTGTGTTGATTGGCCCTTTATCATGTCTGTCTGTGTTACCGCTCAGTTCTTCTAAACTGCACAATGGATTTTGATGCGGTTTGCACAATATTATTTGGAGAATTTATTACGGAAGAGGTTAATTTAAATATAGAAATAAATCTCGATGTTTTGACACGACGCCATATCAGTCATCATCATCATCGTGCGAAGCAGCTGTGGCCGTGTTGCTAGTATTAAATCACCTATGTTCTGATGTAGGTAGGCAGGTAGGTACCTATCATGTCTTTAACCCCGGAAGGTGTCTGAAACGAATGAGATTTCTCAGCTTATTCATGTCAAGCCGCCGGCTACAAGCACACCGAATGCAATGCTTTTAGTTTTTGGTGGCAAACGTCAGCATATAAGTGGGTCTTGACAAAATACCAGTTACGAAAAGATCACAATAACACATGTAAATATTAGGTTGCGTTGTTATAATCTGCAGCTGTGCAGATTAGGCTGAGGGCCTGAATAATGTGTTGCTTCAATGTTCGGTGTTGCTATAGGTAGTGTAGCTTCCGGACGGAGAGCGTGGGCGACGCGCGTTCCGTCCTCGTCCGCCGCTCTGTATGCGCACGCGACTGCTTCAACGTCAACCAGTGTTGGAGTAGGTATTAGTTGTGCATGAAGGGCTTTAACAGCCTCTACGAGTGACGAAGAAGCTACGTTGGAAGCACTTGCAGCTGTTTTGTTACCTAGCTGCTGAGAGGGTTTGACCGACTTTTAAACGATTAATATAATAACATAAAAATATTATAATAACATAATATTAGGTATAACTTGACTCGTCGAACCCGGGAGAGTTCAGAGGGATTGATCGTTTAAGTTTTAATACTTAATATAATATAAGATGCTGTTGAATATTGAATTGGCCGTTAAATTGCCCGTGGTCCGACAAAAAAAAATCTAAATGAACATAATCTAATAAGCTGCTCCGGCGGGGTAATTGCCTAACACACTAACAGTAGGAATGGTTTTCATTTTGACTGTTCATTAACATTCATTGCGTTATTTACGTTGTTGAGCAGACAAATTTCTCAAACATATGAAGCAATGGATTAGCAATATCCTTCAAAATGATTCAGATTCTGATTGATAGTGTGTTACGCAATTAAGATGCTGGTCATTACATGTAAGTAGATAATAACATTCAATGTATTAAAGGCGTCCGAATTTTATTTAATTTTTCATACTCCAACTGTGCATTTCAGCTGGGAATTGGGGTTCTTAGTTGTAAATTGTTTTTTACATTTCTATGGTTGTAAACATTAATATAAACAAAGCATTTTTTCCATTATCAAAACGAGAGAGTTGGTGTAAAACACTTCCAACTCGACTAACTATCCTTGTTTTCATTAGCCATTAATGACATGACAACATAATATTATGGCAGCACGCGATTATAGAACGGATGAGTCACTGGTTGCAATTCAAGGAACAGGCTGGATAAACAATCATTGCAGTGTCCAACGCGATAACGACCATTCGCACATCCCGCAGCCCGCGACCGCCCCCGCCCACCCGCTGCCTCTCACACCCTGGCCTGCCTCCACGTGTATGAGCGCACATGCTACACTGTAATATTAATTAATACCAGTGTTATTTACTGCAAAGTATTTTTACAAACTAACTGTGATTCTGTATGATTAGTATCTAGTTGATTATGTAGAGCAGATCTTAGCAGCAGCGGGGCTAAGAAGCTAAGAAAAGTTACAAGAACTTATTTGCATACCGCCCTACTGGATTTTCGTATAATGTTGTCGAATTATACAAAATGTAGACTATATTGTTAGTTATAAATCAAATAGCTAATTCCGCGTGGTCACTACTGAAAATAGATTACCTACCCTAGCTCATTAGGTACTTCCAGTCCCCAAGACTTCGCGAAATCGCGACTGTCACAACTGGCAAACTCATTATTCATCTAACGTAGGTAGCTACTTTATGATTTTGTAGAAACTGCCGCGTTGATGTGATACAGGATAAATTTTTAACCAGTGCGCAAACTGTAACCATGAATTCAGCATAGAAATTCTAGCGTAGACATTTTTCGTCGTTTATCAATAAAAGTAGTTGTTCCTACATTTTGACCCCGTCGGTATTGCAGTTTTCTATGAAATAACAGATTTTTTTTTGATAACCTGGGCAAAATTTGTACGCTAGGGGGGTCTTGAATCATTATATGCTGTATTACCTAACGAGCAAACAATTTTAGTAGATCGAACAAGTGTTCATGAGCATGACGTGTTTGTATCTAATAACAATGTGTAGGTGTAGGTTTGTACCTATTTATATACAAGCTATTAATTATTATTACTGAAACTATGTCAAAAGTAAAAAAAAACGGAGCATACAGTGGAGATTTACGAGCATTTACCGGAATCTGGTGACCCCGTCGACTCATAAACGTGTTCCCGATATACGCCGCCCCGACTCCGGGGCATGCGGCGCGCGACACGCTTGCGTGCCACAGCTTCGACTTCGAATACTTAGTTATCTTTGGTTTGCTATAACCAATACATTTTTTAGGTAGTAATCGATTTTGTATAGGGAATTCCAATGACAACTATTGACAAACCGGCACGGAAAGATGATACGGATAGATATCTACAGTTAAATACTTACCTACCTCATGGATCTTATGGCTTTTGAATGACATTGATCGGGGGGCGCAGTTGGTTACTTATATTGTGTAAAATTGTTTTGTGAAAATTATATTGAAAACTTAACACATGGCGCCGCCGTTAGTAAATTCTTGTACAACTTCCACTTTAAATTGCTATTTATGGATTAAATGGCCCAAAGGGAAAAGGGCAAAAACGATTAATTGTAAAAAGCCCACACAATTACTAAAAAATACACCCTATTTAGGCTGTAGGTACCTAAGTACCTAACCTGAAAACGTAATCGTTTGTAACAAGTCAAGCGCGCTAACCGGAGCTTTTGCAGTGTGATGCTAAGCTTTACGACAATACGCATGACGCGATCGATGCTTTGAAGTACTTTGACGCAGCCAGCCTGGATTATATTTCAGTTTTCATTATGGTTTCCTTAAATAAATGCAGCAAATAATGATTATGTTAAAGAATTGAATGTTTTTTAACATTTGCTCGAAAAGTGGCCCTTATTGCACGGTTTTTAGGATCACAATGCAGTGACTTTGCATCACTCTTCTGCAATGAAGCACGCCACAGCAAAGTATATTAAAATCATCTAGAACGAAGTTTTAATTCAGTAATTATTTATGTACCTATTCGTAAAGTGCATTGACTATGATAGTAACTGCAATGAGCAATCAGTTAGCAATATTATTATGAGAGATCATCTAATTATCTACTTAATTGTTTATTAATGTTGGTTATTATCAGAGATCAGTAATCTCTGTTGTTACGATGATCTTTTCATACTTTTAATAATTCATTGTGAGGCGTGAGGCCCAGCAGTTTCCAACTGGCATCGTACTGTCAGCGACCTGCACTAAATATAAACTTGGAATAAGTATAGCTGCACATTCAACTAGCTTTTGTTACAGTACTGAAACTATTGACCTATTTCACTTTACTGGAAGTAAGCAATAACTTTCAGTGCAACGCTCGCACCATAAAACCGACTCGTGAGTAATCGAAGCGCGGACGTAATACAGACTGGGAATTGTAATTCTGTGTCTTATGCTCAGCTGCTTGCTATGTATCCGGGAAAAAGGAAATAATTAGATTCATATGTAAAGTACACAGGGTAATTGTTACTTGAAAAAAAATTTTGGAGGAAGTCCTGTTCCTCCATAGGCTTCTTGGTTATGTAAGTAAGTACATAACTAGTACATTAACCGGGAAGCTTAATAATGTCCTCGAAATCTTATTAATAGCCGGTGAACTGCGATACCTTTCGAAGATTCCGATCTATACACAGTTACCGATGATGAGGGCAGTATGTATGTGACAGAAGTCGAGCAACCTTAGCAAGCCGTGGTCCAGTCTTACTATGCAAGGAGCTAGCAATCAACGTTAAACCAGTGTGTATAGAGCAGAGGCCACAATTTGATATCATGTAAAATGCTCGTTATGTTTCCATTCTGCAAGCTAGCAGTAGGTAAGGCTTGCGACCACTAGACCATCAAGGCAATCTATTTATATTACTAATATTTTGTTTTTATTATATATTTTATTCATATTTTTATTTTTCTTCCGAGTCAATCGATTAGAACATGTCTATCACGTATGGTTACATTTGTGGTCTGTCCGAGCTAGTCACAACTTAAAACGCGGGGTGGGTATTACAAACATAGCGTTCCGGATCTGGCGGACCGCAGACGATTTAAAAAAGACGTGGGCGTTTTTGTTCTTTGAACTTACAAATCGTTAAAATTACTCACTATAGTTTGAAATTTTTTGGACACTGGATTATAGACAGAATATTATTATTTTAATTGTGACATACCATAGGAATTGTAATAAATGGAACCAATTTAGGTAAGTAGACGCCTTTTTGACCCTGACGTTCTACAGTCTGCAACAACAAGCGCGAAACAAAAATGAAAAACGGAGCATAGGTACCTATTTGTATGTTTATTGGAATGACTGAATAATCATCTTTATTTCTAGTGGGAGCCTAATTGTCGCAACAAAGGAAGCTTTTAAGCTCTTAACTTTCCCAATGTATTTATTTCTAAGACGAAACTGTGCATGTGCCTGATATATGTACCAATAATATAAGTGAATCCGTAGAGGCAGCATAAAAAACGTGCACATAAATGCATAGCAGCGATATCGACAGAATATAAAAATGAGGAATATGGAATACTTCCCTTTGGGTTCAATGTTCTGTACCAGTCTACGTCACGATGATAAAAGAGTAACTCATGAATGAGCTCGTGCATTGACAGGGCGACTCACCCCGGAATAGTGAATAGTACCTACCTATAACTAAACGTGCACCGACGCTGCTGACTTTATCAAAACAAAATGTTACATTTATAAATATTATGTCAACTTTCATAGGGTTGACAAGAGACATACCTACCTAGTAGGTCATTGTTAAAACTCCGAGTGTGTCTTCTTAGGATTTTCTATACTTAAGTATTTTAAGGAGTATTCCTAAATCGGTCATAAAAAAGGAATAGGTACTTAGGTAAGTAGGTATTAATACTACTATCTACTTTAAAAACTTGGTCCAAAACTACCTACTTATATTAAAGAACCCAATATATTGGTACGCCGTGCGCGAGTAGGTATTTAAAGGTCTTGCTTTATCTGTTGTCGTGAACTTTATCAACGCGACACACAAAACCTTATACCTACTTATTATCATTTACAGATACCAATTCGTGGGAGTTATGTTATTATTTCGGCAATAATTGCAAAAATTGTGTTTTATACATAACGACAAGTTGATAGCAGCAGCTTCCTGTCACTTTGATAACAGATGCCGCTGTTTGTGTCGCGGCCTCGTTTTTAAAGCTTTGTCAATGGATGCTGATTTTGACCCAATTTATAACCGTTTGATTGATAGACCGCGGCACAGATCTCAATTTTGCGCATGTTGCCGAGTTGCTGCCGTGATTCCCGGAATTAATGCTTCCTAACAGGATATGAACCATAGATAATGTAAACGGACATTATCAGCTTTGAACATGGTCAAGTTAGATACCTACAAGTTCACTGTGGATCTCTATTAATTACATATTTGAATCAGTAATCAGTAACGTAACGACTGGACAGCAGTCTAAAATTAATTGTACCTACTTAATTAGAATGAAACCGTTTAGTTCAGGGGGCTTAAAATAACTTTGTTTTTACCTACATGAAACTGAATGTTGAATCATAACAAGGAGTTCAGGATGCGTGTCATGTGTGCCAATTTTTACAGACAATGAGTCTGTTCAAGAAACTGATATCGTGGCTTTAGGTACAACTGGTACAAGAATTACCTCTGAACAAATACCTATTAATGACATCATCCGTCGTGCTCTTGTCAACGCCGGGGTGCCAGCTGTTTTAGAACCCAACGGCCTGGCACACGACGATGAAAAGAGACCAGACGGAATGACCATAATGCCCTTTAAGTTAGGCAGACCTTTGGTGTGGGATGCAACATATGTCGACACCCTTGGGCCATCCCATCTTCCTAGCACGGTGGGCTGTGCTGGGGCGGCTGCTGCAGGTGCAGAAAACCTCAAACGGCGAAAATATTGCAACCTGATTGGGAGTTATATGTTCGAGCCATTTGGGGTTGAACACTAGGTCACGGGGTCCGAGTGCCCACTTGGTTTTTCGAGATATCGCCAAGCGGTTAGTCGACTCTTCACGTGACCAGAGGGCCGGCCTAAATCTTGGCCAAAGAATTAGCATCGCCATACAACGTGGCAATGCTGCCAGCGTTTTGGGCACTGTTCCTGTTGACAGAGATGCGGACAAATTTTTTGATGCCCTATGATTCTTTTGCTTACTTTACATATAAATGCACATATTATATTTTAAATTTTAGCTTTCATATATAATGTAAATATTTACAGAAATAAATAATACCTAGGTTTGTTGTGCGTGGTGTGACGTAATATATAAAGTCCTTCTCTGAAATCTATATATCAGGTAGCATCACCGGGCAGACAATAATAGGTACCTAATTGTTACAAACGGATATTGTCGATGTAGAAAATGAAAAATGCAATGAAGTTATCTAAACCAAGCAGAAGAGCTGTGTGGTCTTGTGTATCAATTCGCCGCTGACGGCACATACAGGCGTATCTCATAAATGAAGACGAACATTTTGGTATATTAAACTCATTTTAGACTTTTTATGAGATACGCTTGGACGTGTACCTATGTGCCGTCAGCGGCGAATTCAGCTAAAGAATCCGTGGGTACCAGGGGTGACTCGCTGTCGCCCCTGGTATCCGTGGTTTTTTTACTACTACTGTACCTACTTGTACTATGTATTTTTGTTTTATTGGTCGAGACTCGACGCAAAAAGACAAAAACGCTGTAAACTGATGTGGTCATCGTGTGCACGGGATTTTGTTTCCTCGGTGGTCAGATGTACTACGTGCCGTAACTGTACTTAATTCAGTTTTGTTTGCCTCAAGTTGAGGTTTTCTAGGGAAATATCGTAGGTTAGATAGTTTTTACCATATTTACTTACCTAAAGATTCAATGAAGATCCTAACAAGGTAAAAAATAAAGTTAAATAAACTAAAACCCAACAAAAACGCAAAACAAGACATCGATGTCGATTTTTTTCGGTTTTAGATTTATCATTTCAATTGTTTTGGGGTTAGGAATCATTGATGGTAGGTAGAGGTACTTATCCACTTCATAAGATATACCTACTTTTTTATGAATCGTTTCTTTTTTGGGGTTTACGTTTGTAGATAATAATAATAATCTTTATTGACATAAAAATATTACAACCGTACATGTGAAGCCCCTGACTCCCGTGCTAGGCGAACCTGTGTTACAGGAATCAGTGATCACCGCCTTACATCAATACCTACACATTTCAATTTTTATTTAATAAAATACAATTAGTAGGTACAAGATACAATTACCTATAAGAATACATTTTCTGAAAGAACTCCTTCAGACCTTTTATTAGATACCAAACACGATGAATTAATCTCAAATTATTTTCTATAAGCTGCCATTTTGGATTTTATATGACGTCATATACCCGCGGAAAAAGACAACGCTTCCAACAAGACCTCTTTTATTAAAATACGACTAGTGGTTCAGGACTTACGGGGGAACAGATGAACATACATACGAATTACGAACGTTCATCATTATATAGCTTGTTAAAATTATAAGCGTTCCTTGCGGCTTTGTCGTAGTCGTGTAAAAAGCGCCCTCATTAGATAAGTACCTATGTGATTGTTGTGTATGTATCGCTTTTTGCTTTGATTACATACCTATGACTATAATTTGGATAGACACAGTAACTAGGTCGAATCTTTATAATGATTAGGATTTCATATAATAATCATGCGTCATTCATCCGTCAGTTTATCGGGGGGTTATAACCTTAAAAATCAAAATTAGTTTAATTATTGGTGATAAGATAATACAGTGCTTCTGGGTACATGAATGTATTCAAATAATGGAACGTTTTATGTAGCGGACATGTTAACTATATATGTTTTACTAAGAGTATTAGACCTACGTATAGTTAAAAAAGCTCAAAATAAACTACGATAACAGTTGTACCTAAGAAGTTGGTGAAGATACTTTGACATTATAAAAAAGCACTGAACAAGAGATTTTAAGTAATTTAATTACATAGCATTTTTTAGGTCACGAGGCTATGAAATGATAAACGATGTTGTTGCCAGTTGATATAACGTAAATAAAAACTTATATGATAATAGTGCAAAGGTTACCGTAACATTTGATTATTGGAGTAAAGTTATTTTAAATTATATATTTGTCTTAAGCAATATTCAATTCATAAAATTTTATTAAGCTTTGGTGCAGATAGGTCATTCATAACAAGCAAGATGTTGGCTGCATAGTCACTATTGTTAGTAGGTACTTAGGTAGGTACCTACTCTAACTAACTCCCCGTTGGTCTCGTGGTCGAAAGCGCGACTGCTGGGTTCGATTCCCGGGTCGGGTAAAGTGTTATTAAGTTCTTCCATTAGGAATTTCTTAGTAACTGCCCGTTTGGAGGTTGGCGGTGTGATACCCCCGTGCCTCGGAAATGGTCCTGCGCCATCTCTCTCCGGTCGTGTCGGATTGCCGTCCCATCGGACTGTGAGAGTGAGGGAAGAGGGAGTGCACCTGTGTCTGCGTGCACACTTGTGCACTATAATATCTTCCGCGTCGAAGGCTCGTCCGGAATACGGTCTGGAGGACTTTATAATTGTTTATTTAGGTAGGTATACTGCGTACCTACACTATGACGGGTGTAAAAAGACTAAACTACGGTTTCCTAGAAGAGCGTTTCCGTCATGTTTATAACGGACGTCATGAAAATTGTCATTTTCACCAGTATTTGACATTAAGGTGTCAAAAAACGCTCTGTATTTGGACGGCCGCATGTGGCGGTCACCGCTCTTCTAGGGAGCTGTAGTTTTAGCGAAGCCGATAGTCACTTGTTCTTCTCGTCTCGAGGAGGGGGGGGGGGGGCTCAGGGGATCACCCCTGAGCCCCCCCCCCCCCCTTCTGGCTATTGAGATATTGAAGATTGCCTTTTATGCCTAACTAGCTTCTGCCCGCGACTTCGTCCGCGTGAAATTCGTACTTTCCTCTAAAAGTTTCGAAAATGTATGTTGGTATGATCTTTATAATTAATTTAGATAAATAAGTATTCGGAATTTCGGACCAATTTTTAAGTTTATAGAATAAAGGAATCAGATTTTTCAAATAAACTGTATCCCCGCTTTTCACCCCCACAGGGGTGGAATTTTGAAAAATCGTTTAAGATGTGTTCATAACTTGACTCAAAGTTTATTTATACCAATTTTCGAGCTAATCAAGCTACGCAGTAAGATCCTCCCCTTTAAAATTAACTACCTCTTTTCACACAATTAGGGGTAGATTTTCGAAAAACCCTGATACACATTATTATTTATTTTTTGTCCTTAGTATAAATACTGAGTTTATGAAGTGAGTGAGTATGAGTATTTTAGAAAAACGAAAAATTCCAAACTTCATAAGTTACTTAGATAAGCATTCGTGCCAAGTTTCAAGGTTATTAACTCAAGAAATAAGATTTTTCATACAAACAAAATCCCCCCTTTTCACCCCCTTAATAAAACCCCTTCTTATTCGATACCTACTCTTCACAAAGAACACACCCTCCAAAATTCATGTCCCCAGCGCGCAGCGGTTTAGACTGTGCGTTGATATTTCCGTCAGGTCGTTCATCCCCCATTGGGGGAGAAGTTATCAAAAACGCTGAGACACGTATAAATTAATTTTCAATCGTTAGCCTAAATACAAAATTTGAAGATCCTAACTTTTAAACTGACGGACTTTCATACACAACTTCATCCCCCTTTTTAACCCTTTGGGGGTAGAATTATCAAAAACGCTGAAACACGTCTAAATTAATTTTTAGTCGTCAGCCGAAACACAAAATTTGAAGATCCTAACTTTAAAACTGACGGACTTTCATACAAACTTTCATCCCCTATTTAACTCCCTTAGGGGTTGGATTTAAAAAAATCCTTCCTTATACCTTGTCTACATTATAAAGGAAACCGTTGTGTAAAATTTCAGCTTTCTAGGTCCAAGGGTTTGGGCTGGGCGTTGATGAGTCAGTCAGTCCTTTTGTTTTTATTTATATAGATAGATAGATAGATACTTTTCCGGGATAAAAAGTACCCAGTGTGGTGCCCACCCACAAAGCCCAGGATATTAAAGAATAATTATACCAAGTTTCATCGTAATCGAACCGGTAGTTTTTGCGTGATGCCTGAACAAACAGACAGACAGACAAAAATTTTTTTAATCACATTTTTGGGTTCGGTGTCGGTCTAGCAACACCCCCAGCCATTTATTTTTTTATATTTTCAATGTACAGAATGTTCACTTCTACAGATTTATTATAAGTATAGATAATTAAAATTTGTCATTGTAAATTTGCATAAAAAAATAATACTTATTTAAATTGAGGGAATGACGTGCATCATCCATGTATTTTCTTATTTTCCTTGGGGGATGAACATAGTACCTACCCTACCCCTCCGATAAATGGGTACCTACTTAGTAAAGTTTTTTAGATACTCTAAACCGGAGTTCGTTGCTCGTACGTCGCAGCAGAACTCTATAGCAAAATCAAATAAGTACCTACATAATGTTATGAAAATACTGCACATCAGTATTTAAATACTTAAATAATGGATTAACATAATATAATTATAGAAGAACCGATCAAGTTGATATGGGCGAAGAAGAGTCAATCCTAGGTTTGACTTGGATCGGATCCTATGTAGTTGTTTTTGCTAGGTAGGTCTACGCAGTATCTACGCAGGGTATACGCGCCCTAGTCTATGGAGCGTCTACGCTGCGCTACGTCAGCGCAGCGATAGTAATGTTTCATGACCCACAATGATTTTAGAATATTTAGATAAGTATTGGTTTTGGTCGATCAAACTGGTTTATTTGCCGACACGTGATAAAAAATCCACTAGCCACACTAAGTGTTCTACATTGCCACATATCTAAACCATGTAGATTGTTAAGTGCGCATATGCCCATGAAGACAAAGGTCACTTGAGTCGCTTCACAATATCAACTTTAAAATCTTTTGCTGGCTCAGTTATTGACAACCTGAATCAAGAAGGTATAAAAGGGTCGTTTTCGCGATCGCAACGTAAACCCACGCTGCAGTGCACGTGTCCGACAACATGCTTATAAAAGTTGATTAGACACTACCTTTTGCTCGCGGCTTCGCCAACGTGGAGGTCGGAAATTATCCTACGGTTACGTACCTACTAAAAAGTCTCCTATGTACCTAACCTAAACCCAGGTCATGGTTTACCTGTGTGCCGTTAAGGCGCGAAAAGGTAACATACAGACAGACGGAGTTTGTATGTTACCTTTTGTTTTATTCATATTTATTATTATTAATTATCTATGAATGTAATTTTGAAACATGCTTTCATTTATGTTACATCTACCTATGTATTTTATTTACATTTATATTCTATACCTGTTACAAATTAAAATCGCTTTTCGTGTCTATCTGTGTGACCGCGTTATTCTAAACAACGCAACGGCTTTTGATGCGGTTTTCGCCATCATTCACAGAATTTACTCCGGAAGGCTTATGTATATAAAACATTAATATTAAACTTATATAATAAAGAAATCTTGATAGTTTGACAAGTCGTATAAACCGTGCGAGGCATGATCGTGTTGCTAGTAAACAAACAAAAGCATCTCTTTCTAAATCAAAATTTTCAATTCCCTCCACTTGCATTGTTTTGCTGTGGAATACCTAATAGGTCTATACCTATATACCTGTAGGTATTATGCTACTAATAAGGCACACAGATAGTTTACACACATAGGATACTTTTTATCTCGGTAGTATCTAATATGTACTTTTCCGTGGCATAAATTTAGGCCTCCACTCGGGCCAAGCCGCGGTCAATTGACAACATTTCATATTTTTAACCTGCATGTATTATTACGTTATATAAAAGTAAATTCAAATCTAGGGCACCCATATTTTTTCGTTTTTCGAAATTATGTACTTTTCATTCATAATTTTAACTTTGAAATTCGGTGTATTCTAAAAAGACGTAAGTGCCAGATGACGGTAGAATGGCAATATTACCTTTGCTTTATTGTGACCCGTCAAAAAAACTGTTAGATGTCACTTGTCTCAGTCGTTGTTTTGGTTCCGTCATTGGCGTATATTTTTCATTGGGATCCATTTTATTGGCGAAATATCAATCAAAAATTGATAATATTAACAGTAAGCAGCGTGTCGAGTTGATAGGAAAAAATATTGTTGAATTCAATTCAGTTTTTTAGTTGTTTTCTAGTTACACATCTTAGGTGACATTGACATGTCTTGTTTGATATAATGTTTTCAATCAAAGACATTGGAATGCGCAAAGGTAACTACCTCATTCCGCCGTTTATGTGACGTCATCACATGTTTTTTGATTTTTATTTTTTTTCTCAGAAATTTAGAAATAAAAAAATAAAATAAAAATATATTTGAACTCAGGATACGAAAATAAAGAAATAGTATTTTTGTTTTAAGGTCGTGTCAGGTTTGAAATGTTGTCAATTGTTAGGTAGGGAATAAATATTAGGAAATCTGTAGTCATCGATGACTACAGATAGCTACCAGCTACCTACTGAACCTAATGTTGCTTTGATTTGCGTTCATTTACACAGAATCGTGAAATTGATACCTCAATGAAAAGTGAGAAGCTACATATTTACATAGTAGTTGGAATCTAATTCTTTAGCTGATTCAGATGCTGTGATTTAATAATGAGAGTTGCACCAATACTTAATTATAGGTGTGATATACCTACTTAATTAACGATAGAAAATAATTTGTTTAGGGATCCCTCCCGTAGGATGTCCAGGAAGCCGTATTACTAAGCCTACGCTTTCTGTTTGTGTGTTCCTGTTTTATTTGTAACCGTTGGGTTTTTAAATAATACGTGTTAAAGGGCGTTTTTTTTGGCACTTAATGGCCGCACCGCACCGCAGACGCATCTCATTTCGAGCTGTATTTACTACTAAGCTAAAGTGGGCAGAGCGGTTGCATACTGGAGGCATATTAGGTACCGCAAAACGGGGCTACTTTGACTTCCAGGGTTACTTTGACAGATTTTGGAGCTACTTTGACAGAGCGCCAAAATCGGTTTTCACGTGTGCTTAGCAAGTGTGCGTGACCTCGAGTAATATTGCGCGAGGCGTGGGGTGTGGGGAACGCGTCATAGCGTTGTGATCGGCCTGGTCAAAGTATCCCCGCCTGTTCAAAGTAGCCCCGTTTTACTTTATATATGTTATATATAATAGACCTTATTCGCAGGACTTGGGAAGATACCCCCATGGTGGATATTAAGCGACGTTGAAGGTTATTCCTTGTGTGTACTTTTAACATTCTCGCAGTTTTACCTGTATCTAGTTAAGAGACCTAACCTAGTGACCTTAGTGATGCCGAGATATTCTGGGTGGGTATTGTGGACGATTGGCCTACCCTGCCATGTGATATTGAGAGTCTGACCCACTTGTCTGTTACGAAGGTGGAAGGCGTATATGACTACATTTTTGAAGGATTTTTTTAGAGCGTGGCCAGCATAATAATGGCTGAGATCTGAGAGGGTGGAGGAAAGTTGGCCTCAATTTTCTCAATGTCAGTGGCTTGGCAAGTTATTGCCAGGTTATCTTTATTTATTTGTTCTTCTTTAATTTTAATTTCTTTTTTAGGCTTTCAGATTATTTTTCATAAAAAAAACATTTTCACTTGGTTTATTTTGTACCTAGAACGCTCCTCAAATTGTAAAACGGGAATCTAAATTATAAAGCTATAAGTATAATATTAAGCTTCCTGGCTCTAATGTATATTTAATATTATGTGAATGCAAATGAGGATGTGTGTTGATACCTATATCACAAGATATCAAGTTATCTTAGCTGAGGTATTAGTAGCAACTCTAACATGTAAACTTGTAACTACCTTTTGGCCTATTTTATTGTAAACCTGTTTCTTTATGTTAATTTTGAAGGTGCAAATAAACATTTATTTATCTATTACAGAGAGCAATACAAACAAAGTACCTAAAGGTACTTATGTTATTCCTACTTTGTTTCATTAACAAAACAAGGACTTAGAAAATATCATCTAAATACAATATGAAATACATATTTAAATAAATAAGACATCATACAGGGCAGGAGCCACTGAACTTGGAAAAGTATAATTGTCTTATCACGTGTATACTTAGTTAGGTTTATAAATTGCATTGTTATGTAAAACTTTGTTATGCTTTATTATAAACTGATTATAAAATAAGTTCCCAATATAAAATAATAACTATGGATTTATCGAATGACCAATTAAAAATTTATCAATTGTTGAATATTTCAATTGACCTTTCATGAATGAAGTAGATACACACGACGACATAGCAAGCTATACATCAGGTTTAGCTGACGTCGCATTGTAAGTATATGCTTTTCGTACAATGAGAAGTCACCTTATGCTTATAGTGGAAATGTATGGCTTGATATGAAGCCGTGTCTATCTAAGTAAATAATAATAGAATTGCATAATTTCGGAGCTTTAATTTGATGTTACTTTTGTCATATTTTGTAAGTATTTGAATTTTCATGGAAAGATGATTTAACCGATTTCCAGTTTTTTTTTGCCTGATTTACCGGTAACTATGTAATACAAATACAGTCGGTAATCTAAAGGAAAACAAAAAGATTAAAGGACTGGCAATGCCGGGAGGCTATTAGGTACTGCAGGCATGGTTACATTACAATTAGTAAGTTACATTACAATTTCACTGTTTTGTTTCTTATATTATTGGACAATGCTCTACCCTCGTATAGTAATTTTCTGTATGTGAACACTTAGGTATTTAAAAGTTTCGGTTTGTGAAATATTAATTTCAAAACGTGAATATTCAATGAAGGCACATAGGTCAAGTAAGCACGGACTTCTGTGTGTTATCCTACAGTGACAGTAATTATTATTTAAAGTTTATAATTAGGCATTAAGTGATGACATCAATGTTTGGAATTACGATAGCCTCTGTATAAGAGAAGACATTTTATCACTAAAGTTTAATTTAACAAACCGTTATTTTTTGTTCGGAAGCGGATAATCGAGTTTGAGGTCAGATGGTAACTCTGTTTAACTGTGTCATTCTCTATCGCACGAGTTCCTTCACAAAGAGCTGCTATTTCTGTTGTAAGAGCTGTACTACCTACTAACAATCACAATCTGAATCATTTTGAAGGATTTTGCTAATCCATTGCTTCATATGTTCGAAAAATTTGTCTGTTCAACAACGTAAATAACGCAACGAATGTTGTTGAACTGTCAAAATGAAAGCCATTGCTACTGATAGTGTGTTACGCAATTACACCGCAGCACCCTAATCGCGTAACACACGTTCAATCACAATCTGAATAATTTTGAAGCATTATACTCGTAGTAATCCATTGCTTCATAGGTTCGAATAATTTGTCTGCTTAGCAACGTAAATAAAGTAAATCATTTTGTTGAACTACTAAATGAAAGCCAATCAAGTTAGTATGTTACGCAATTACCTCGCAGTACCCAAGTAGGGTGTTCCCCAAGGATCGATCATTGACCTTACCTACTCTCAACGGACTGACACGTTTAGGTACGGTTTGTTCTCTTTGCTATCGATAAAACCCTAAGGCGCTTTGCAGATGGAGCAACTATTGCAGCAACTGGCAACTAGCTGTTTACATACATCTCGGGCTATTTGGTTGTAGCAACTGGCCACTTTAAAAAAAAAAAACAAAAAGTTGATAGTTGCCTCAACTAAAGTTGATTCATCTGCAAAGCGCCTAAGAAACTTATTCGGAACCTAGTACCAATATTGTTTTAAAGCTGCAACGAAATAATTACATATTTAGGTATGTAGGAAGGGTCGAGCCGATCATGTGGAAAGGTGCCTTAAAACGATAGACAAAGCTACCATTCAATGGCTCAATAAATCAATGGTTCGTATTCTAACCAATATCTCCTGTTTCTTTAGAATCGATGTTACCTACTGTTTAGATGTCTTGAGGCCCAGAGATGGCCACGTAAACGCAGGTTCAGTGATGGAAGAATCTATAAACTCATCATACTAACAAATTTTATTTTAAGTATAAATCTTGTACTAGGCTACTTCCTACCTACTTGAAATCTGGCGGGTAGAGTCTTCATTGTAAAATGACGTGGAGTGAGAAAAGATTTTCAGCACACTTGCTCGTAAACTAGCTTATTGCACCGATTTTAAGATTCACAGTGCAGATAGGGATGTGACAGTATATGTATAAAAAAATCGATTATTTCGAGGAAATCGATAATTTTGTTGAGAAATATTATGTATAAAATACAAACCTATTTCGTGGCCGGTAAGACCAGCGCAAGCGCAAGTACGAGTATTTTATTATTTACTCATATATGGAACCCTTCACTGTGCGTAGACTGACACTAACTTGGCCGGTTTGATTTTATTTCTGCGATTTCGACTGTGCGTTTTCTATCAGTGAATTTAAGATTTTATTAAGTAGAGTATTGGTGCAGTTGAATGACGACCAAATTGGAGAGTCACCCGTAGCCAACAGGCTCAATCATCATCAATCGGCCTTTTGCCACCTTTGTTGGGGTCGGCTTCCAGTTTAACCGGATGCCGCTGGATACCAGTATCTACATAGGTATTTAGTGGTAACGGGCTCTAACATACTTAGTTCAATCTCTAACTACCTATAGGTATACTACTGTCCTATGCTGGAATGAGGTCAGTTCTCCCGTCGACTCTGCTTTGACCATTGTTTCCCGACCTTGATCTAATCGACCTTGTTCAGGGGACGTCAACAAAATAAAATCAAACACGTGGACTTCTCGATTGAAAATTCGAACTTAATATTCTTAGCTGGAGAGTTACCATTCCTCAGTAAGTCAGTAGGTTGGTACACTAGAGCAAATCCCGTGCCCAAACTAATTTGCGTTTATTATTGCTGCGCCAAGGAGCGCAAGGAAATATTTAGACCTAATGTATGCGTCGCATTCATAGTAGTTTGGCTAATGAGTAGTAGGTACCGTGTTCCATGGAGCTTTAAGTATAACTAGGTATCGAAGAAAACCAGAATTTCCTGAAAATCAACGCTCCGTAGATTTTCAACGCTTTAAATAACTGTTGACAAGTTTTCCTAATTTGCCATTGAATTCCCCAACTCAAAAACCTTTTATGAAATTATTGTTACTTATGTTTTATTTTTTAAGCAAAAAATAATGATAGGAGACCATTTCAGCATCTTCATTGGCTAAGTGTATTATGTTTGAGACTAGGTAGGTACAACCTGCGTGTGTGTAATATCGATGGTGGGCTATAACCAGCGGAGAAATTGCGTACCTATCTGCACACCCACAATGCTATCCATTTGACAATTCAACAATATGCATTCCGCTATGTAAGCGCCGATCAGACGATTTCTCAAAAAAAAAAAAATGTTGCCTATTACAGCTTCAAGGTCTTCAATGCGTGGGATAAGAACTCAAAGTAGCTACTTTGCTTTATTTGGCATAACATAAAGAAGTACCTAGACAATTTGCCTACGATACATAAAGAGAAAAACACTGAAATTATTCATCATTTCTACGTAAGATTTTGAGTGGGCCGATGAAAGTGGAACGCCATGGTATCTGCTTAGTACAAATGCACTATTATAATGCTTATGTAGTTATCGTCTTTTGACATTTAAAAATAAAAGTATTTAGGTGTCTGAAGAGTTCTTATCTAGATTATTCAAAAGTTGAACAATAATACAACTCACAAGCATAACACACGTTGCGTTACCAAAAAAAAAAAAAATGTTAAACATTAACTGTAATTAGACTAATAATAATAGTATCACAGTGATAAATCTTTGCACAACCTTCGCCCATCCAATGCTTCAAATGTTCAAAAGTTTCAGGAGCTTGAACTTTCCTTAGCTTTTAGTCCGCCACATTTCACAATATTTCTGTCTACATCAATATAAAATTGCATTGGTGGCAATATCAGGATCTGCTTGTGTGTAAACTTTGTTGAACGGTTTTTATGGTGGTAATATATTGAATTTACACTTAGTCACAAACTTTAATAAATTATTATATGGTTTTTCACTGCTTTTGCATTATTACTAATTATTGTATGTATACATTGTGTAGGAATCTTTGAATTGACCTAACGCGTTGATGTCTTTTTCGGCGGTCAAGATGGAGCTGATACGTAAATCGTAAGCATAATACCTGGTACTTATTTTCAGTTCTTACAGCTATTGTACTTACCGCTGAAGAAGGAGTAGGAGTCCATGACAAGACCAGAAGTGTGGCGGGCACGAGATGGAGCGCAATGAATCGCGCACGCGCCGGGCCCGACATGGCTGCGCCGCCACTACTGGATGCGCGCCCTCGCGGCCTGCCGGGGCCGCAGGCGCCGCGCCCGGCACCCGCGCCTCTGCGGGGCGGGGGTGATCAGACTGCTGCCCAAGCACTCCTCTATCCTTTAGTATCCCGGCACAAACGGCGCGCGCGCACGGGAATTAGGCGCAGCGCGCTCCGGGCTATGGCGGTGTCCGTGCTATGGTAAGTTTCAAATAGCTAACAAATAGTCTGAATGCCTTCATAGTCGGAACTTTTTTTTTCTTCTTAATATAGTGGAAGATAGATTTACTATCATTAAAATAATTGCGTCGTAGGTATATCTGCAACATATATCTTTGATATTTTTTTTTAATGATCATAATTTTCTTGAACTTAATATTATCTTACTAAATAGGTTGATAGCTGCGTTAGCACCGCTTCTAGGTGTGAAATCACAAGTAAGTATACACAATTTAATTTTTTTTAATTGCCTGTTGTATTATGTATTAGTGAATTAATGTGTATAGAAAAACATGAGTGGAATTCGGGAATGTTGCGAGACGGTGAAGTAGCAAGGGCGCTCGGCGGCGGGCAGGTTGACCCGCCTGTCCGCTTCAACTCGTCCTTTTGCAATTTCTCCAAAATGCAGCTAACGCTATCAAACATTTGCGAAAACTAAAATTACTTCGATATTACTTTATAACAAAGGTGGATAATAGCACTTATTTAATTAATAAAATATAATAACATATTATTTAATCTTGGTGACTGTTCGACTTCTTAGCATAAGTTATTAACTTATTGCATAAATATTTATAACATAGTAAATGGAAGACCGACAAAGTTTATCATCGTTCGGATGCAGTGCGTCGGTGTTGCGCAAACCTACTATTTCCTACAGTTATATGACACACTTTGCTTTTGTCAAATATAGAGCGTACCTAATCCAGAACTTAAATTAGTAGGTACTTACTGTAGGAAATTTTACTTTCCTCGAAAATATTGACCTACTCAATACTCTAAATGTTATCGTCATTAAATCATTCCCGCGTCGCAAAAAGTTTATAGATAGGTAAAAATTAAATTTTATTTTATTTTAACGAACTATCCGACTTAAAATATAATTTATAAATCTTCTACATTATGAAAAAAAAAACAAATACACGCGTTGACTTGAGAATCTCCTGTTTTTTTTCGTCGGTTCTATAACGAAATACCACTCACTCACTGAATGACTGACTGACTAATTACGAAATCTCAAGAACTATGAAACCTGCAAACTGTAAGTTCTTAATTCGATGTAAGTGCTCTCTAGGAAAGGATTATAGGAAATAACACCTCTGAGGGTATCAAGGTTTGTACGGAAATCCGTAATTTTCAAAGTTAGAGTCATAAAATGAATTTATTTAATTCGCAATTACATTTATTAGGTATACGGAATTACGAACACAATGACTGGTAAAAATTTAATAAATCTCATAAAAATGGTGTTATAAAGAATTATAAGAATATCGCAAATAAGTAATTATTTTGCGTGTGGTTTAATTCTCATGATGCGACAAAATAACGTAAGTTTTAACTATAAACAGTCAAGCGTAAAATTATTCTTAGTGCATCGACTCCTATTCAAAAACGTGAAATCGGTAGTTCATTAGAAACATTAAGTACATAATTATGTAGGTAATCATTGTTTAAGTTATGTTATTTATAAAATAATTTAAATCATGTGTGTTAAATTTTAAGTTATCCAATTGATAATATGTATATAGGTAAGTAGGTAGATACATTATGAAGTTCATTCAATGTCTGATTATTTTTTTCACGGCAATATCTTTTTTTTTTGCCAGAAACTGTTATCTCTCCAGTTGTCAAGTTACTGAAAACGATTAAAAGCCCAAGTACCTATAGTTTTAAATAACAAACTTTATAATTAAATAGTACCTAGGGTACAGTCAGGGAAATTAAGTGTTAAGCAAATTGACACCAATTTGATATATCGTCAGGTACATTAATTTGCCGTGTAATTGCTATTTCACTCATACAACTATCAAAGACTGACAGTTGTGATTTGAAAATTCGGACAATTTAAGTTGGTAGGTAGTCAATTTGGAGGGGCTTGTGGCTAAGTGATATCAGCCGTACGGGTCGATCGTTCAGGTCAAGCTACGCTTGCCGTGGTTGGTCCGTGGATGGGTGACCATCTTTACCTACCAAGATCCCTCCGTGCCTCGGAAAGCACGTTAAGCCGTTGGTCCCGGCTGTCATTCGTGGATCTTTGACAGTCGCTACGGGTCGTCAGAAGCCCGAAAATCTGACAACCAGTCTTACTACAGTCTTAGGCGCTACGTTTTGTCTCCAACACCAAGGGTTATCGTATTACCCAGTAACTTGGTTGTGGAGGTCAGATAGACAGTCAGCTGCATCCGGTTTAACTAGAAACCGACCCCAACATAGTTGGGAAAGGCTAGGCAGATGATGATGAGGTCGTCAATTTGCGTAACAATTCCTGACTTTACATACTCTTAGTATATATTGTAGATAGGTACCTACTAGTAATACTTTAGAGACTAAACTTAAAACTATATCTTGCCTTATTCATCATAATCACATCTATTTCGCAATCGCAACAAATTACGCAAATAATTACCGATTTATGATCCCTTTGCGGCACGTGACTAGTGACTAATAAATAGCGCGTTTTTAAAGTTCTACCAACTTACATTTTAACCGACTTCAAAAAAACAGGAGGTCATCAATTTGACTTAATGTTTTTTTTTATATGTACAAACATACTTGTAAACCGAGGGACAAAATATGCACGTAAGCGTGTGTTTCTAAAGGTGCATTCACACCGAAGTTACTTTTTGTGGAGAAACGTTTGCAAAGGTTATTACTTCCCAGAATTTGATCCTTATTAACGACACTATCGAATGGTCTAGTATACCTACAGTGAGTTTTTTTTTTTCGAAATCAACGGGATCGATTTCTGGCTAAAAATATTGATTTTGCAAAAATCCAATGATGTAGCTTTAGTTTTCATCAAAATCGAGCACGAGACTCCTTTGAGTACTTTTCGCTATTCCTCATATTTCGAATTTGGCCACGCATCCACGCCCACTTGAAAAATTCACTCTTCATACAGTACCTACCTACTAATTTATTGTTACAGTAGTAAATGAAAAACAATAGGAAACACAAAAATGTTGATATTAGGTGGTTTACTATCAACATTTTAATGTTTTTCCATTTATGACAGTATTCCTACTTTAAAAATTATAGAAAGTTTGACAGTTTTATATGAATGATTCCACTGTGGTGCAATCCATTGCATTGAATTCGTGAAAATATGTAGATACCTATCAACTTACCTACTGCTGAAAAGCTGACACGACGATAGATAGTGTATCAGGTTTAGGCCAAAGTCCAAGATATGTAGGTATTATATCTACAAAAACAAGTTGCATGGCAGTTGTGCTTTTAAAATGGTAAAACGGAATTATTTCACTGGACCTTTTTAATTAACTGGCGAAACTTCACAGAAATGTTGAAACAGTAGTAAAAATAATATAGATTAGTAAAACAAAAAAGGTTCTGTTCTGAGGAATATGCCCAAAGTTTTAAACTAAATTATTGATTGTTTTGTTTTAATTTGCATGGGTTCGATTCCTAGGTCGGGAAAAGTGTTATAGGGTTTTTCCATTAGATATTCTCAGTAGTAGCACGGAGTCTGGATTTATGCCCGGTTGGTGGCAATAGTGTCGCCCCCTATTATAAGGAGACTAAAACATAACTGGCGAAATGTGGGTATAGGTACTATGGTACACGTCTGCGTCTGCCTCTCGGAGAAAACAGGCGTTATGTTAAAAATTATTTATGCAATGGTACACACGGCGACACATCAAGCTATAGGTACATTTATGCAATGGTACACGCGGCGACACATCAAGCTATAGGTACATTTATGCAATGGTACACGCGGCGACACATCAAGCTATAGGTACATTTATGCAATGGTACACGCGGCGACACATCAAGCTATAGGTACATTTATGCAATGGTACACGCGGCGACACATCAAGCTATAGGTACATTTATGCAATGGTACACGCGGCGACACATCAAGCTATAGGTACATTTATGCAATGGTACACGCGGCGACACATCAAGCTATAGGTACATTTATGCAATGGTACACGCGGCGACACATCAAGCTATAGGTACATTTATGCAATGGTACACGCGGCGACACATCAAGCTATAGGTACATTTCCAGTTTGAGTTGACCTCGCATTGTATAGGTTTTTCGTACAATCAGAAGTCGGCTTATAAGGTCTATCTATTCATAGTAATACACGAAATCAAGGGGTCATTGTGTTCATCAATACGAACAACTTTTACTACGGGACCAAATCTGAAATAGCCAAAAAAAAATCAGCTGTTCCCTACATTCACACAAGTCGTCAATATGTATGGAGCAGCAGATTTTTTTGTGCGATTTCAAGTTTTGTTCTAAGTATAGTAAAAGTTGTTCATAATGATAAATACAATGACACCTCCAGATATTTCGTGTATGAATAGATATACCTTATATCTTACTGGTTATGTATAGCTATTTTGTGCAAAAAATACGGAACTGATTGCTGCCCAAACCTGAAACGTAAAGTCAAAAAACTAAAGATTTTTCGTTTTTTCCAGACATCGTCTTAACTTAGTATTTTTCTCTATTCTTTATTGTTTCGTTTTCTTTACCTTAATTTACATAGATAACAGCGCTATTTAATACTATGTATGAATTAGAATTGAAGATTGATCTAACCTTTTATGCACTTTTGCAGCAGTATAATACAGGATACGATGAATGGAATAATGCTGTGGACTGGCCCACAGACAATAGGCAACAAGAAAGTCCATACCCACCCCAACGTCCCACACACGGATTGTATAACCGGCAAGACATCCCGCCGCTTCCACCACCAAACAGCAGAGGTCTCAACTTCGCCGTCTACGATCCTGTGACCAGGCAGCGGGTTGCACCTATTGACCGCAACTGTACTGCGCCCGGATGTTGTGTACCAAAATGCTTTGCGGAAAAAGGAAATAGGGTAAATGCCGATCATTAACACTTTATTTATAACTGTATAGAATACTTGCGACTTCTTCACTTATTTGCTCGAAAAAATATTTTTCCAGGGTTTCCCGGGTACATCTGGACCTCCAGGAAGTCCAGGTTTTCCTGGTCACGAAGGGCCTGAAGGCCCACAAGGTACGAAAGGACAAAAGGGACAGATGGGTAATCCGGGACCTCGAGGACCAAAAGGTGATAGAGGGAAACCCGGTGAACGAGGTTTTGTTGGAAGAAATGGTCCACCTGGTCCTCAAGGTGAGCCAGGTTTACCTGGTATTCCCGGCAGAGACGGTTGTAATGGAACAGACGTAAGTACTACTTCTTAAGTTTAAGTAAAGTACATATAAAATAAAACATACTTTTGTCGTTTTCGCCAGGGACAATCTAATACTTAGTGCTTTTATTATTTTCATTCATACTAATCTGTTTACAGTTTCCGCTGATGAAACTGTAAACAGTGTAGTAGTTACAGGTAAAGCTATATATGTATTGCTAGAATATTGTACAAATTGATAACCTTACGTCACATATTTTAAAGGGAGAACCTGGATTGACTGGACCTCAAGGAACGCAGGGACCTCGCGGTTTTCCTGGTCCCAAAGGAGAAAGAGGAGACAAAGGAGAGGCAGCTTACACAGGAAGAAATCAGAAAGGCCAAAAAGGTGAAACAGGTGAAGAAGGTTCAAGTTCCCAAGGTCTTACTGGACCAAAAGGTATTCAAGGTCTACCAGGAAATAAAGGCAACACCGGACCTATGGTAAGCCCGCGTTTTAACACTCAAATAATCGTTAAAAAATACAAGAGGTAACAAATTATTTCGAAAGACAATTATTCTTATCAGACCGACCTATTAAGTAAGATATAACCTACCTACTACATTATGACTAAGTAGATATTCGTACCAAGTTAATATTTCAAGCAGAGAAATCTGATTCTTCCTGAAACATGTTTTCAAATCATTTGAGATGTTGATTTTAGAAAACTTTTTTACAACATCTTCAAGTTTGAGTTTAAAACCTTATTGTTGTTTTCTGTAACTGTAACTTATTAACAAGCACGGCGTATTTTATATATATATATATATATAATCCATCTTCATTGATTTTCCTTTATTTTCTTAAAGGGTCCACCTGGTCCAAAAGGCTACAAGGGTGACAAAGGTTCTAAAGGATCAGCAGTTCAAGGAGATAAAGGTGACCGAGGTGATCGTGGTGACAAAGGTCCAAGTGGTCCTCCTATTCCCTTCCCATTCAAAGGACCTAAGGGAGCTATAAAAGGAATACAAGGTGATATGGGTCATAAAGGTGATAAAGGAGAACCTGGACCAATGGGAGATAAAGGTGACACTGGACTAACAGGTGAAGCAGGACGTCCCGGACAAACGGGTACCAAGGGCGAAAAGGGAATAATAGGAAATCCCGGTGAAAGAGTACGTTAATTTTCTTAACATCTTTTTTATTAGGCATCATTCTATACAAATACACCTTGCAAGTGAATATTTTATGGGAACCGTTCCCGTAAAATGTTTGACATAATTTAATTTTGACGAGGTTAAGTTTACAGACTATTTATGACATACCTGCTACAAAATCATAATATGGTATATTTTTAGGGACGTGACGGACCGTATGGTAATTCTGGACCAAGGGGACAGAAAGGAGATAGAGGAAATGATGGATTACCTGGATTGGATGGAAGACCTGGAGTTAAAGGAGAGCCCGGAAATGATGGACAACCGGGACCCAGAGGACTTAAGGGAATTCCTGGCCCAGCCGGTGGCCGCACCGGGTCACGTGGACCACCAGGACCACCAGGCCAAAGAGGTTATCAGGGTCGACCTGGACCTAAGGGAACCGACGGCATGCCAGGAGACAAGGGTGATATGGGACCAACGGGGCCTCCAGGGGGTCAAGGTGAACACGGTGCTCCTGGTATTGAAGGAAGAGCGGGCCCTAAAGGCGAAAAGGGAGAATCAGGACGAGATGGAGCGCAAGGTGAAGTTGGACCCCGAGGTTTTGATGGACCTCAAGGCCCAACAGGGATAAGAGGTCCTAAGGGTGAAGATGGTCTTTCAATACCTGTAAGTAATTTTATGTTTTTAGAAATTTGTAACAGAGGTTCAGAAACTTTCACTTTCGACATTACAAAACTCATACATATCAAGTATATGTATTTTGTTTTTAAATAATAAAATAGGTAGGTAGGTACTCATAATTTTTATTAAAAAAAAATTAAAAATTAAAATTCATTTATTTCGGATAACTAATTGATCACACACACAAGCAACAAACGAATGACATAGATTAAAGATGGTTTTTTTTCTGAGGTATATCCTCCTGGATACCCTCCGTCTGGGGAGAATGTTATGTCGGACTCTTACTGACTAAAACCCCACGATTCCTTCCACTACCTTGAGTCGGGAGCACTAGATAAATTCGTACATTCACCGCGCCCCCGACTGGTAGCAGCCAGTCATGCCTAGCGGGACCCTCCACCAAGTGCGGCCGATCCCACGACCGTAAGTACGTCCTGTTATAAAGGCACGCCCCAGTCAGGCCGCAATAGGCAGCGCGCAGTCTTCCGCGCGCTTCTTATTGTGGCCTGACTGGTCCCTCCTTATAGAACTGGCTGCTCTTCTCGTACGGGTGGAGTGAGAGGCATGCTCTCTCTCCCTTTCTGCCACCTCCTTTGCATGCATCGCCTCGTCGCAGAAAGAGGAGACAGCATCACACGCGTTTTCACTTTCGACCATGGACTAGATCACGGCCGGAAGCAACCACCTTTGGGATGCACCTACTTTAGGCGGAAACGGGGGGCGCCAATCTACCTCTCTAGTCATTCTTCCATAACTGGACTAACCGCCACTATTGTAGCGTGCACCCACCTTAGATGTGTAATTGTATATGTACGTTAACCCCCCAAGTCTTGGAAATTATTCCAGCTTCCCTTTGTCCGCGGCTTCGCCCACGAGGAGGCCCGAAAACAAGACTGAGTTTGTTTCGCAATTTCTTCTCAGCGGCCGTCAGATAGGAAATGTCGACTCCATTTAAGTATTTTTTTAATTATGACGTGTACCCGTGTGATTCCGTCACTTATTTACTGAATAAACATTTTCATGTCATTTGATTTCACGACAAAAATGTTCGTTAAAATCACCCCAGGGGAACGTACTACCAGGATAAAAAATATCCTTTGTCCTAATCTAGGTCAATGGTCTTTTTTGTACATAATAACATTCCATTGCTTTTCACATTTTTAGGGCCGGAAAGGTGATAGCGGACTTAATGGACTGCATGGTTCAAAAGGTCAAAAAGGTGAAAAGGGTTACCTTGGATTGCGAGGATTCCCTGGTAATTCCAGTTTAGGAACTATCGGTAGTCCAGGTGAGGTTGGACCGCCAGGAGAGAAAGGTGACAAAGGCAGCCCAGGTTATGATGGCGTACCAGGTAGTCCAGGTGCGAAAGGTGATATAGGTGGACGATGCAATGACTGTAGACCTGGAAGTGCCGGACCGAAAGGAGACCGCGGTGCAGACGGCTATCGTGGTCCTGTTGGAGAAAAAGGCCAACCTGGGTCTAAAGGTCAACAAGGCGAGACCGGAGCCGACGGCAAAGACGGGCAACACGGTGATCGAGGAGTCACGGTGAGTACTTTTTTTTTAATTATGATAAGATTATGTTGCTTTAGCTTTCTATGAATACATTCTACTATCATTAATTTCCTATTTTCATAAGGACAGTGTAATTTTAAAACATTGTAAAATTATTTTTAAACGAATAACCGTGGAGTTTCTTGTCGGCTCTTCTCCTTGAGAAACGACCAATTGGAATGCACCGTGCACCCAGCTTTTGACGATTCATAAGTGCCTAAGTTTATGTAAAATAAAATATTTTGAATTTATCTGTTTTATAAATAGGGTGAACGTGGTGATGATGGACCAATTGGACCACCTGGTGAAAGAGGAGAAAATGCAGAAGTAAAACCTGAGAACCTTAAAAAGGGCGAAGCCGGACCACGGGGTGATCGAGGGCCCCCAGGCCTTAATGGCCCAAAGGGTGAAAAGGGTAGCTTGGGATTAAAAGGAAACCAAGGACAAATTGGCATGCCAGGACAAAAAGGAGACCATGGTTTAACCGGCCCTCCTGGAAACGATGGTACTTCCGGCTCAGATGGAAGTCCAGGTACTCGTGGTAAAGATGGAGTCTCAATCAAAGGAGAAAAAGGTTCACCAGGAAGTTCAGGACTAAAAGGAGACAAGGGATTCCCTGGTAGATTTGGTATAAAAGGTGAACCTGGCCAGTGCCCATCAAATCTGGCTGAACTAACAAGAGGTGACCGAGGAGCACCAGGATCACCCGGTCCTCAAGGAGCTCCAGGTATACTTTCATCATTATTATTAACTTTTCATTCTTGCTTGTTTGTTCCTTTTTATTATAGTTGTTTTTGCATCTACATATTAAGAATCCATACATATTAAGTCATTGCAATATTCCTTGGTTCTATTCTACATATGATTGCAAGTTAGTTGTCCCGTAGGGGGAGTGGCGTCGCTTCTCTTACAGTGACCTTGTAAGTGCACAATGACGGAGTGTTATTTCACCTTTATTGTTCGATGGAATTAACTAAACTAGTTACTAAATTAAATAAGAAACAAAATAATTTAAAAGACTTATTAAATTAACATTGTAATTAATGAGTGACGTTCATCATCATCATCATCATCATTTCAGCCGAAAGACGTCCACTGCTGGACATAGGCATAGGAGTGACGTTCGATTCTAATTTATGCGACGACGTTTAGTAAAAACAATTTTTTTTTTTACTCCTGTTTAAAATAGAAATGAGCTAATTTAGCTATTACTCTTTCCTAGTCCTGTAGTAGTAGGTAAAGAACGGTTTAAACTATATTCTGTCCACTTTGTCACAGGCGAACGAGGGGAGAAAGGGGATAGAGGCTATTCAGGGCGTCCAGGAGCTAAGGGTGACATGGGTTTACCTGGAAAACAAGGGCCAGTCGGTCCTCGTGGTATCCCAGGAGAAAGAGGTGACACTGGTGAAATGGGTGCAATTGGGTTCCCAGGAACTCCTGGAGAAATGGGACGAAGGGGATATCCAGGCACACCTGGTACAAAAGGTGATAAAGGTGAACTTGGTCTATCCATGCCTGGCCCACCTGGTCCTCCCGGTTTTTCTGGAAGTAAGGGTGACAAAGGAAACAGAGGATCTCCTGGAACGCCAGGTCCTGACGGACTTACTGGTGCTGTTGGATTACCTGGAGAAAAAGGTGATCAGGGCGTCTCAGGTCGACAAGGTTTCCCGGGTGCCCCAGGTCTAAAGGGTGATCCTGGCCCCATTGGACCACCTGGAGTGGCAGGAAGACCGGGTGCACCCGGAAGAGATGGACCTAAAGGGCAACAGGGATATCCTGGACCCGCTGGAAAGCAAGGAAATATAGGGTTACCTGGAAGTAAAGGAGAACCAGGAATTCAAGGTATGCCTGGCCAGAAAGGATTCCCTGGCTCTCGAGGACGCCCGGGTCGGAATGGCCCGCAGGGCATCGCAGGTGCACCGGGAGATAAAGGAGACAAAGGAGACCGGGGCTTCGCTGGACAACCGGGACCACCTGGTTTGGATGGTCTTCCTGGCTCTGCTGGTAGGGATGGCTTGAAAGGCGATCAAGGTTATCCCGGGCAGCCGGGAATACCTGGAAAAATGGGGTTAACTGGTGAAAAGGGAGACAGAGGTTCTACTGGGTTAGTTGGACCTAAAGGTGAACCTGGTTCAGCATCAGATAAAGGTGACAAGGGCGACGCTGGTGTTCCAGGCCAACGAGGGTTAGATGGTATGCCGGGTACACCAGGAGATAAAGGAGACAGAGGCTTATCAGGTAACCCTGGCTATGGAATTCCTGGAGTTCGAGGAGAAAAAGGTGATCTTGGTATGCCTGGATTAGATGGACTGCCGGGCCAAGACGGAGAAAAAGGAGACCAAGGTTTCCGAGGAATGAAGGGAGACAAAGGATTTATGGGTTTGTCTGGTGAACCCGGACAACCCGGGATGCCTGGACTAAACGGTCCCCCTGGAATGCCGGGAGATATAGGTTTGCCCGGGCCAGATGGTGTAAAAGGCGATAGAGGTGATATAGGTTTATCAGGAAGAGATGGATTTGATGGAATGCCGGGTGAACGAGGTCCAACCGGTCCTGAGGGACCCCAAGGCATGCCAGGGTTCAGAGGTGACAAAGGAGATCGAGGTCTTCCTGGAGTATCAATTAATGAAAAAGGAGAAAAGGGAGAAATTGGTTTACCAGGTTTGGTTGGAATGAAAGGAGTAAAAGGTGATAGAGGCCCCGAAGGATTACAAGGTCAACAAGGTCAAAAAGGAGATCGTGGTTTCATTGGCCTAAAGGGAGAAATGGGGCTGATGGGACTTATTGGAGAAAAAGGTAATTATTTGTTTTTTATTTTTTCCTGGCCTAACAGATTAAGATTCTATCTCTGGGGTGTGACACGTCTAGATACGTACGATGCAGGTAGATGGATTGATGATGAAATCGACTAGTAGATTATAATAGCGCTACCCGTTGTCTTTAACTCGCAAAATGTATGGTGACAATTCCTAATTGAAAACCCCAAAGACCAATTTGTTCGACCTGAGAATTGAACCCGGGAACTCATACTCGGCATTAGTGCTTGCAACCACTAACGAGAGAAAGAAAAACTGTAAACCATGATTCTAGAATTAGATGTCTGTTATTAGATGTTAGACCTCTTAGAAGTATCAAAATTTTATTTAAATATTCTTTTCAACACACTTGCTCGTAAAATGGCTCTTAATGCACAGCTTTTAGGACCATAATGCAGTGTATTACAAACGCGTGCTTTTTCTTTACGTTACGGTACTTGTGCTTTAATTCCACAGATAACTATTTAATTTACTAGTCGGAGGTCGGAGAAGTGCGTTTTTTTTTTTAATCTCTTCAAAGAGACTTCATGCCAAAAGGAATGCGCGAGCCATATTTCACTTTTTTTTTTAAATAGTCTGAATTGTCCTTGGTCCCAAAATGAACTAAAATGTATTACCTTAAGATGAATGCGCAGTTGTAGCCCGCGAAATTCAATTTTTCTAACGTTTTTTGCAATTTTCAGGTCAGTGTCAGGTTGTATCTTGATCAAAATATGATTCGCGACTATAAGAGGTACGTATTTACAGAATTATAGTCATTAAAATAATTAAATACATCTTTCTAAGATAGATTTGTTCCATAAGAACAAACCTCTTATGGAAAAGTTCTTAGGGAACAAATCTAACTTAAATATATTAATGATTCTAATGACTACAATTCTGTAAATACATATCTATTATATAAATATACATTTTGATCAAGATACAACCTGATACTGACATGCGAATTGCAAAAAACTTAAGAAAATTTAAATTTCGCGGTCTACCACTGCGCATTCACCTTAGGGTGCATCCAGACATAGCGAGGCATGTGCCACAAATGATTTTTTTTATATGTACGGTTGCCTCAGGCTGAGGCATCTAAGGCGCGTCGCCCACACGACGTAAAGTCGAGGCGGCGACGAGCCGCGGGCGCACGTTTTGTATAGGAATAAGTATAGGTATGTCGCCTATACATACATTACTATATTTATTCCTATAAAAAACGTGCGCCCGCGCCTCGTTGCCGCCTCGAATCTAGCTCGTGTGGGCGACGCGCCTAACATACAAAAAAAGCACTTGCGGCGCATGCCTCTCTCTGTCTGGATGCACCTTATAATTTTCCGTCGTCCCTCCCGTAACCAAACGGAAAAGACCACTATCGTTCTATTATTGCGGATTCTCACTGAATTAATGTATATTTCTCTATGCCAATAGTACTTTCTAATTCCATACTAACTAACTACAATTTGACATACGACAACACTACGATCAGTCTAAACATTATTTTGTTGTATTTTTTCTGTAGGCTGTTTATCGGTTTTGTCTGCGCCTTTAAACAAATAAACGCGCGCCATTACTTACTCTATGGGTAAACCTGCGCGCGCACGCTAGCGCAGCGCGCGGAAAAACAAACCTAACCCGCCATTATCCATACAAGTTAATATTTAACAATACAAGTCTGTTTTTTTCCTCGCAAGTGTGTTGAAAACCGTCGTATGATACGCGTGTGCATTGATCATTAAACTTGAGGCGGTATTATTCGCGCGAGCCGCTCATAATGTACTATTTATTGTGATTTTAGAATAAGATTAGATGATATTCCTTATATCATTCACTTTTTATTTTATTAAAACCTAAAAACATATTTTTTTCTTGTCAAACTGTCGAATTAAGGGAACTGGCAAACACTGGAAACTGTCTCATCAAGTCAGCACTCATTTTTTCGCAACATTATTAACTAGCGATTCTCTTTCACGTTTATTATGCGCACAGCAAAATTATTATGGAACTCTCTGCCGGCGTCTGTGTTCCCTTCCACATTTAACCCGTCTGCCTTCAAAGCAAGAATGAACGGGCATGTTCTGGGCATGCTCGATCCATCATAGACCTCATCTATCGTTTTCCATCAGGCGTGATCGAGGTCAAGAGCAGACCCATTTAGCTAAACAAAAAAAAACTAGATACGCCCCGCGGTTTCACCCGCATAAATGTCGATCCCGTGGGAATATCGGGATAAAAAGTAGCCTATAGGTATGTTAATCCAGGGTGTCAGCTACCTCCATATAAAATTTTATCAAAATTGGTCCAGCAGTTTGAGCGTGAACAAGTAATAAACATATAAACACACACCACACACACTCACAAACTTTCGCTTTTATAATATTAGTGTGATTGTTATAGGTGATCGTGGTCCTGCCGGGCCTACAGGAGCACCAGGACTAACAAAGGTTGGCGAAAAGGGATTGCCGGGAATTCCTGGTAAACACGGCCGCCCAGGACCGCCTGGTTCAATGGGGGAAAAGGGTGAGCAAGGTCTTCCTGGGCTCCCTGGTCAGCTTGGACCAGCAGGAACACCAGGTACTGTCGGACCACAGGGAATAAAGGGTGATCAAGGCCGAGAAGGTGTAGCTGGTCCTCCAGGGTATGATGGAAGACCTGGTAGTCAAGGACCTCCAGGCCAGCCAGGAGAAAAGGGCGACAGGGGTGAGAAAGGTGCGACTGGAATTGGCTACGAAGGACCGAAGGGAGATCAAGGAGTCCCGGGAGTACCAGGTATGGTTGGAGAAAAAGGTGACAAAGGAGATCGTGGATATGCTGGACTTAATGGACAACCTGGCGCTATGGGTCGAATGGGCGAAAAAGGTGAGCGGGGATTCCCTGGAAGAATTGGTCAAGCCGGAAATGAAGGTGCAAAGGGTGACAAGGGAAATGCCGCTGGTTTTGTTTTAGGACCAAAAGGAGAGCGTGGACCTCCTGGATTACCTGGAAATGATGGAATACCAGGAAGGGATGGGTTACCCTGTCCACCAGGAATAAACGGTGCGCCAGGAATGAAGGGCGATCGTGGTTATCCAGGTAGAGTAGGTCCACCAGGGCCAACTGGACCGCCAGGTCTGCAAGGACAAATAGGTGATCGGGGTGAGATCGGTATTGCTGGACTAAGAGGACTACCCGGACCGCCTGGAGCTCCATGTGTCGAAACGGACTATTTAACAGGAATCCTCGTTGTGCGTCACAGTCAAGGTAGTTATTTACAGGAATGTCCCGAAGGTTTAATAAAACTCTGGGACGGATATTCTTTACTGTATATAGACGGAAACGAAAAAGCACATAATCAAGACTTAGGACATGCTGGCTCATGTGTAAGAAAATTCAGTACAATGCCATTCCTTTTCTGTGACCTGAATGAAGTGTGCAATTATGCGAGTCGAAATGACCGGAGTTACTGGCTATCAACGAATGAAGAAACTCCCATGAATCCAGTACAAGGAAATGATATTATCAAGTATATCTCAAGGTGTGTCGTCTGCGAGGCACCAGCCAATGTCATAGCTGTTCACAGTCAATCGAACAGTGTACCGGACTGTCCTGGAGGGTGGGCTGAACTTTGGATCGGATACAGTTTTGTTATGGTAAGTGTTTGTTTCATAAAGTTTACGTATACAATAGCTCAATGACCCATACTCACATCTTCATCAGTCTCCTGCCTTTTTTTTTTTGGATGTGAAATCAAATGACTTCTCCCGCTGTGGGTGGAGCGGAAGAGAGTGTCAGACTCTTACTGACTAAGACCCACCCGTGTTCCTTCTTTAGCCCTTTATGTTCCGGGGCAGCGGTAACCCTTTCGGACAATCCCGCTGACCAAGTCTCCTGCCCTAATCCCAATTTATTTAGGGTTAATGCAGCATGCCTTTTTCTTCCATACATCTTTATTAATCGCCGTTTCAGTAGTCACCCATTTTCTAACCATATCATTTTTCACTCAGTTCATCCGTTTGTTCCGTCTTTCCCTACTGCTTAGCCGTCCACCCACATACCAAAACTGTCCCTCACTACATTTTCTTCATTCTTCCGCATCATTACATGCCCATACCTACCATAATAACTCCACCACACACATGATCGCACAAAACCTTTTCGGGGTAGTATGTCAAATGGCAAAAACAAAATTACTTCATGTCCGTCTGTCCGACTGTCAGTCTGTTCGTGCGTCCAGATGGACACTAGTGGTTTTGCTCGGAGACTAAAATTGAACAGGTGCAGTGAAATTACGAAAAAATAATTAGGGGCTACATGTAACCGAGAAATGAAAAAAGAAATTCAATGTACCTATATAGGATGACTTGTAATTTGACATATTCCTTCCAGAACATGATAGTCTGATCCATTTGCAATATAAGCATCCCATAAAGCCTAGACCTACATGATATTCAAAAAAACCCAATTTTTATGTATTTTTTAAAATTTCCCATTTGTCACTAAATACTTATTATCACTTTTCTCTAAACTCTCAAATTAAATAGCCTTCGTTGTAATTCCATTGGGTACCTAATACTTTACCGAACCATTCATACATACATAATCAGCCTATAATATCCCCACTGCTGGGACCTGGGACACAGGCCCCTTGTCGGTGAGAGGGAGTAAGCCGATCGATGACGAACCGAACCATTCGATGTACAGTTCGACACAACTTAGATGTAGCATCGGCAAAATTCGTAAAACGTTCTTAATTCGTAATTCGTATTCGTAAATCTTTATTACTACTTTAGGAAAAATTGATAAATTTTTCCTAAAGTAGTAATAAAGATTGGTGATTTTGAAGGCGCACTTAGTTCGGATGTGATCGGTTTTACGAATTTTGCCGATGCTACATCTAAGTTGTGTTGAACTGTAACCTTTTCTAAAACATCAAATAGTTAAAGGAAGAATCACTGGAATGTTGAAAATAATTAGCCGAGATGAAATCTTATGTGTGTAGTAACGAATATGTGAATAACTTTAGCTATATAATTTGAGAATGACGGACCATGAAGGTACTTACATAAAAAAGGGTGCTATAAAAAGCTGAAAATCAACATTGTATACTGGGTTAGATTATAGGGTCCATATTGGCTCAACTAAAGTTCTTTACCCGAAATTGTTCTTCCTAACGATATGTAATCCGAATGATCACTCTTCCTAAAATTTTTTATCTTAAAGTTTTCATTCATACTATTTGTAGTGCTACCAGCGATGTTCATAACACTCATGTTTCCGAAAATTGTAATTAATAATATCATTAATGTAAATATTTTAAGCTCCTACTGTTTTTTATCATAACGCTTTTATCCCTAAACATAACTACCATAATAGTTTCATGGCCTGGGAGTTTATACGGGTAAGTAATATATGAGGAGCGTCGGAACGAAAACCGATATATCCAATTTACCATATTTTTAACAAATTAAAAAAAAGCTTGTAAGTTTTTTAATGTTACAAAAGTGGAAAATTATAGCATGTCAATTTGCAGTTAAAGTGACATCGATTGATGTGTGAAACTTGACGGAGGGTAGATACTTAATTTAGCGAGATACTTTGCGAACAAGTTTGGATATATCGGTTTTTGACGCGATCATTTGGATATATCGGTTTTTGACGAAACCAAAATGGATATGTCGGTATCTGATATGATCAAAACGGATTTATCAGATTTTGGTAAAACCAAATTATAGTTTTGTATCTTATTTCTTAAATTAAGTATGTATTTACATGCTAATTTTCTAAACTCTCAAATGACGTTAACTCGCAACTTACAATTTTGAGTTATGACAGTATTTGGATACATGTACGAAATTACGAATTATATTGATTTATTTTGTACAGTAAGTAAATTGGTAAATAAAATTGCTTTTATATGAATATTATACTTTTTATTTCAATGCAAAATCTGAATAATTAAAAAACTTAAAATTAAATGGCATACAAAATTTCGGGTTCTAGGCAATCGCAATGCTCATCTTCACAAACTGGAATTTCGTCATCACTATCCTCCTCATCTTCATCAATATTTTCATCGTTTAGGACCTGTTTATACCATGGTAATTCTGTTGTTCTCCCAGCCATCTCCAAACTGTTTTGATAGTAAATTTCTCACATCTTGTTTCTTTTTTAATGATAGTTTTGGTTTTTCTGTCACTATTTGCATAGTTCGGGGATGACTTTTTCCACGTTTCAGGATACAAAATGATTTCCTTTCTTTCTCACTTTCATTGATGAAGTTCTGGTAAGTCTCTAGCTGATAAATATTTATTTTTTTCCTATTCCTGCCCTGTCGTACTTCATACTTTTTCACCTTAATTCTTTTCAAATCTCTTATTCTGTAAATTTTCTTGTAGAATTTTTATAAACTCTTAATATCCAGTCGCTCCCAATGCAGTCCTAGTATCAATACTGTTCCATGGTTTTTATAAATTTCCACGTAGTCTTCTTTCTTTGTAATGACAGGTATAGTTTTTATCTGTTTTTCGACTCTGCCGAATACCCTGTCAGCAGGTAAAAAACTATGCCCTCTTACTGGGTATGTTATGTTAATTTCCTCTATATATTTAGGAGCCTTGTTCACTAGCCAAAACATTAAAGCCTGGATGATGTGGGAGTTTTTGTTTTGCCCCCCACATCCATCACAAACCAACCTCAATACTTGTTTTCCTTCCAAGTCTAGAGAAACCAAGTAGTGTAAAAGGGCTGAACCCACTTCCGTAGAACCCTTACCACCTTGTATTTCTGTCCATTGATAAAATTTAGGGCATTTAGAATCCATTCCCACCATACATAGATTATAATATGAGATCTGCCTCAATTAAAATGCATCCTGTATAGGAGTTTTAGGAAGGGGCTGAACTTGTTGTAGGTAAAAACAACAACAAGAACCTGTTGAATTTAAAAATTTATTTGTCGGGTTTTGATTTGACCACAGTTTTTGATATTTTTTTTAAGATGAATTTAACTGTTTTTAAATTGATTTCTTTCCAGAAGGGTGTATAATTAAAAATTTTATAAAAGAAAAAAAAAAAATGTCTTAATTAAGACATATCGGTTTTTGTTCCGACGCTCCTCATATGATATAATTACAAAACCTCTAATATTTACAAGATATAACAACTGAACCTATATTTTTATTTAATATAATGATCAGTTAATATAATAAACGATTGATATAATTTTAATGTAACTAATTTCTATAAGAATAACAGACAATTAATATTAAATCGTTTGATATACCACTCAATAGACATAAAACCTAGTCTAATATGATAAACACTTTTTTGTTCATCCTATGTCATCCTATGTCGACAGAGCCCCGCTTCGCGGATTTCTGTGTAAAGGGTTTAAAGTAACCTAACCAAACCGAACCTCGGGGTGCCCTTCGCTCGCCCTTGTATCCTATGTCGACGGAGCCCCGCTCCGCGGGGCCCCTATTTCAGTGTAAAGGGTTTAAAGTAACCTAACCAAACCGAACCTAGGGGTGCCCTTTGCTCGTTTTTGCATCCTATGTCGACGATCTAAACAAAAAAGATATGACTTTGAATTAGGGTAACCTGGTCTAGGAGTACGCACTTAAGGTTTAAAATGTTCTAAAAAAATAAAAATGATGTCTAGGAAATCAACTAGGCGTTTACTACGTCTACAATTTAAGCATCTTTCATAAAGTAATATAAAAAAAAAACATAATTACGTTTTATCTCTCTAAATAACAAAAATAATCAGAAATGGGAATTGCGTACTCTTACAAGTACCTACTATTGGATAAGAGTACGCGTCTACGTTGATAAGAGTACGCGGGTTGTGCATTCCTTTTTTTTTACTTGCAGAGGTGGCAAATAAAATTTCCTTGACCCTCATAAGTCGTACAAGCCTCATGCCACCATTCGCAGTATTTAAATCATCCTATCCAGTCTTCTGCGGGGGGGTCTACGTAGATTTCAAGTACATGCTGGGCATCTCCAAACCTTTTTTTAGGCATTTTCTTTGGCAATTTAAAAGGTTATTTGGCCTTTTTAGGAAGAGATTTTGAAACTGGTTTTGGAACACTCTCTGGCACATTCTTTAGTACATTTTTTAGTACATTATTTGGTACTTTATTTGATGCCAAAAGCTCCTTGAGAGCCAACTTGTGTAGAGACCCACTCAATTATCAGACTTTGATCTTTTGCGGTAAATTACACATTACATGTTATATTTTTATTTATATATATATATTTGCAACGTTTAAGAAAAAAAATACAGTAACGAAACTAACTTAAAAATAATTGCGTGTAAGAGTACTTATAACATACATAACTGCGTACTCATACACAGACTAGCCAAATCGTAAATGAGCGGAATTCAACGTCATCTCCTGGCGTTGACCGGAATTACGCTCGCAGCATGCGTTAGGCATCGTCTTTGAAAACCCCACAGTTTACTTCGTTTTTACAAAATAATGGCATTCTTTTCTCAAACATACTTCCAAAATGGTAAAAATATTTAAGATTTTGAGCAAAAATCTTTAAATTTACGCAATTTCTGTGTTTTCTTCGGGATTTAATTTTTTTTTGGCATAGCACTTTTTATCACAGTTGGCATCAAAATGCAACAACTTCACGGCTTCTGGTGTTGCGTACTCTTATCGGATGCGTACTGCTAGACCAGGTTACCCTATGGTGTAAAAGATGGTTATGTTGAGAAAATATAGGAAAACAAATAAAAGTATAATAGATGTTTATTGCTACTGACATTATGAAGTTGAATGATTCGGAATTATGAACATTAGAGACAGAGTAGTTAGGAATTGTGATTGTTAGGATGAAAAATGTTAGGAAGAACATTTTCGGATTTCCAATTATCGGAGTTGAAAATTTAGGTGAACTTTGGCGCACCCTAAATTATATTATGCCGTGATGAAACAAAAAATTGATTACTTAATTTGAATTTTTTTTGTGGGGTCATCGAGCGCAGTTAGTGTAGTAGGTACCTACTTGAAATAAAATAAGTATCAGTTTAAAAATTGTTTTTTTTTACACAAAAAAACAATTTTAAACTGATATTTTAACTTTACAGACGTGGTGGGTTTCGATATCTATACACGATAAAACTAAAGAATAACAGATTTACTCGATTCAAAATTCAAATAACAAAACCAGCAACAGTCGTTGACCCCCTCCCCTCAAAAAAAACATCAAATCGTGATTTATTTTTATTTATAACCGACTTCAAACAAAAAAAAAAAGGAGGTTCTGTATTCGACCCGTATGTATGTATGTTTGTATGTCCGCGATTTTCTCAAAAACTAACGAACCAATTTTTATACTTCTTTCACTAATGTAATCTACATACTTTCAGGAAGGGTTTAGTATATAATACATTAGGTAATTATTCTAATGTACGAAGTTATATGCATAAATGTACTGCATGGCCGGCATTTCTATGCGAATTTGATGACTCTTCTAGTCGGTGTCTTCAATTCTTGAATGCACAAGTGTTAATTGAATTTGTGCGGGGTAGGTTAAAACTAAAAAGTGAAAAATAAAAACTTTTTTACAAAAAAAAAACAACCGACTTAAAAAAAAAACTACAAAGTGATAAATAACTTTTATTTCGGAAGTCGGTGTCAAAAAACGAAAATGCGGAACCAACGACACCGACTTCCGAAATTAAAGTTATTTATCACTTTGTAGGTTTTTTTTTAAGTCGGTTATTTTTTCGTGTTTCATTTAATTTGACCTTGTATTAATTAGTACCTACCTACACACGGACTACTCAACTGTAACTTATTACATACGTAGACAAACAACGTCACCTGCTACGATCCTTACCTACACACTTCTTTTGCTTCATTTACGTTCATACATCTGCACCCTAATTGCGTAACACACTATCAATCGGAATCTGAATCATTTCGAAGCAAATTGCTAATCCATTGCTTCATAAGATCGAAAAATTTGTATGCTCAAAACGTAAATAACGCAATGAATGTTGTTGTACTGTCAAAATAAAACCGATTCCGATTGATAATGTGTTACGCAATTGCCCCGCCTGGTCATACACACACATCAGTTTTATGAAACATCTAGTTACAGTCCATAAAGTATCTACCTACTAATAATGTTAATGATGTTACTTTATAGCATACGGGAGCTGGAGGCCAAGGTGGAGGACAAGCTTTGGAGAGTCCAGGATCGTGCTTGGAGAGTTTCCGCACTGTACCATTCATAGAATGTAACGGCGAGGGCGGTACATGCCACAAATTTGCCAATAAGCTCAGCTTTTGGCTAACAACCATCGAAGACGAGCAACAGTTTGCTATGCCAATCCGAGAAACATTGAAGTCAGGAAGTCAACTGCAGCGAGTGGGTCGATGTGTAGTTTGCATGAAAAACACCAAATAGTGTAATGAAATTATTTTAAGCCGACACCGCTGATCTGGATTTGTTTAGTAATTATTATTAATTACCTAACTAATCAATATAATTCTAAATTATATTTTCTACTTGAAAATACATCTATTGGCAAGGTATGAAGAGGCTGAAAGGATTAGGACTTATTTGCCATTTTTTAAACGAAGGCACTTATTAATTGAGTTCCTGTTTATCAATAACACACCAAAGCAATGTAACGTAAGGTATTTTATTTAATTATTATAAAAATAACGTCTTACAAAGTATGTTATTGCATTGTTACTTAAATTCCTTAATTCTGTTATTTACCTGTCTACAAAAAAAAATGCATTAAGTCATCAATACCTACCTACATTGGTATAGGTGTATCTGTCTGGGCTAACATTTACACATAATCAACTACTTACTTATTTTAAACTAAGTAAGTACTAATGTTAGTGCGAAAGTTTTAAAATCATGTTTGTTACCTACTCAATAGTGCCGGCGCCGACCGACGCTGTAGTGTATGATTTAGTTGAAACGTACTGAGACGTAATGCTATCTGGGTAAAGCTAGGGTTTCCTAAGACTGCGGTGGACGCCACATAGCGTCCGCAATTTACCGCCGAATGACGCCACTGAAACGTTATTTATGGAAATAAGTTAAGCGTGTTCTCCAAGAGAGCTTTTTTTGGCATCATAAAGTTAAAACCCGGTGCCATCATTGTCATGACGGCCGTCACTGCGGCTGCTATGTGGTGGCCACCGCTATCGTAGGAATCCCAAGCTAGCACCGTGGGCACAGCTAGTAGTATGCTATTTTATTATTATAATATCTATATATAACTTTACTTAATTTCTTTTGTTGCTGAAAATTGTGTGTGTATAAGTATTTCAGTAGCCAAAGTGAACGATCCGACTTTGAAAGTTGAAACCCTCATGCACAGATACACTCGATTTGTGATAATTTAGTTTTGCCTAATTGTATATAATAATAAATAAAAATTAATTAGAAGTTATAGATTTACCGTTTACCTATTTAGCAACTGTAATTACTTACCTGCTTAGTTTCCTGTCTAGATTATTGAATTTATATTACCTACCTATTATTTAAACACTTAAATGATTTCAAATAATAGATACCACGTAAAAACATAAATGCAACAAGATATTCAAAAATATTTCGTTTATTTTACGTATAATAAATTTAATACTAGGTCAATATAATTACTTATCTGCCAAAAAATAAGAGTACCTAGTAAAAATGTTTTTATACAACACTGCCATATTGTAGATAGATTAATGTTAATGAATTTAAGAATTCGTACACAATAAAAATAACTTAAAAAGTTGTTGGCATTTGTTTTTCATTTTAAACCAATACCTACCTCCCTACGACCCTAGCATAAGAAAATACCTTATGGCTTAGAAAGGTATGTCCTTTCTAAAGGCCTATTTAAACTTTTACGGTACCTATTCGCTACCGTCTGTGGTAGAGAAAACCGAGTGGGTATGCGGTAATACTGTTCACACTAAAGTGGATTTCACTATCCTTGTGGGTAGTACCGAGTTCGAGTTTCGCTCAGGAAAGTAAAGAAGTTTTTGTTTAGTTATTGTTTCGCCCAACAAGCGAAACAATACCTATGCGGTAGGTACTATGGTACCAATTATTCCGCTTCAACCGCGGAACTTTATACTAAATATACGTCGCGCAACGAGTTATGAGCGCTGACCTTGAAGAAAACAGACGCCACAAACCCTTATGCCTTAGTAATAAGGGTTCGTTTCGCTTGTTTTTTTTTCAAGATCAACGCTCATAACTCGTTGCGTGACTTGTACCTTTTTTTTTTTTCTTTTTATGGATGGGAAATCATCAAATGACCCCTCCCGCTCTGGGTGGAGCGAAGGGAGTGTCAGACTCTTACTGACTAAAACCCATCCGTGTTCCTTCCTTAGCCCTTTATGTTCCGGGGTAGCGGTAACCCTTTCGGACAATCCCGCACCCCCGGCAGGCTTCGGCCCTGGCAGGCCCCTTCCTTTATGCTGACATCTCTTTGAGGCGCGCGTGAAACACGTACGCGCCGTCCGGCACGGGCCTGGTCCTGATCGGACGGTGAGCTATCCATTACTCTCCGTCCGCAGGCCCGCGCCTACGGTGGCCGGGAGTCGTCACGCGGCTCCCGACGCCCGGAGCGTCTCCCGCGGCGGCTGGGGTGTGAGGCTCACTCCCTCAGCCGTTCCGCCACCTCCTTCGCTAGCATGACTGCTTCGCAGAAGGAGGTGACCGCCTCCCACTCCCTCTCGCCCCGGACCATGGCTTGAACCAGGGCCGGACGCGAGAGGTCGCCGCCGCTGTCGATCGCCTCTACGAGGGCACGGCGGTGCTCCGCCCATGCGGGGCAGACCTCCACCGTATGCTCCACCATGTCCTCTGGGCGATCCTCGCAGTGGTGACATCCGGGCGTCTCCTGCCGCCTGATGATGTGCAGGAACCTCCCAAAACATCCGTGTCCGGTGAGGACCTGCGTCAGGCGATAGGTGAGGACGCCGTGACGCCTCTCTAGCCACTCCTCAAAGAGGGGTCTTATCGCCACTATCTTGGCGTGCCCTGCGCTGGGTTGCGAAAGTCGCTCCCGTCCATGCCACCATGAGATCGCGCCGGAGGTCTGTCCGCTCCGCCGCGATTTGCCGCGGAAGCGGAGTTTCCCCCCGGCTCAGTGCCTCCGCGCGCCACTCATACAGGCGCGCGAGGACTATCGCCTCCAGATCCCATGGCGGCAGTCCGGCAAGGAGGCTTGCCGCCTCGCCCGAGATCGTGCGGTACCCCCGGATCAGCCTTACGGCTACCACCTTTTGGGGCGCGTTCAGATAGTGGGCGGCTCGCCGCCGCAGAGAACGCGCCCACACCGGGGCCCCGTATAGGGCCATGGACCGCACGACCCCCGCGTAAAGCCTCCGGCAGGAGGTGTTTGGCCCCCCCAGGTTGGGCAGGAGCCGCTTGAAGGCGGCCCCGGTCCTTTCCAGTTTGGGGGCCAAACGTCGGAAGTGTTCGACGAAGTTCCACCGGCTGTCGAGGACGAGACCCAGGTATCTCATCGTTGCCTCGACGCCAATGTGAACCCCTCCCACCGTTAGTTGGGATCCCGATGGTGGCCCGTTCCGAGGCCCATGGAAAGACATGGCCTCGGACTTGTGCAATGCCACCTCGAGACCCAACCGCCGGATTCTTTCCACGACTATCGCAACCCCGCGTGTCATCGCGTCGGCCGCCGCCTGATGCGACCTCCCTTGCGCCAGGACCAGCGTGTCGTCAGCGTAGCAAACCACGCTGACGCCATCAGGGAGGTCGGCCCGCAGCACCCAGTCGTAACCGATGTCCCACAGGAGCGGCCCCAGAACCGATCCCTGTGGGACACCGCACGACATATCTCGCCGGTTCCACTCCCCGTTGCGACCGGGGTAGATGACGGCTCTGTCCGTCAAATACGCCCCAACTACTCGACGGAGGTAGGTCGGCACCCGGTGATACCGGAGTGCCTCCCCAATACAGCTCCAGGGCAGGGTGTTAAACGCGTTGGCGATGTCGAGTGACACCGCCACGACGACCCCACCCCGGGTCACCGCGTCCCCCGTCGTGAGGGCTCTCACGCGCATGATGGCGTCCACTGTCGAGCGCCCCTTGCGGAAGCCAAACTGGCTATCCGCAAGATCCGGCCCCGTCCTCACTAGGTGCCCGACGAGGCGGCCTGCAATCACTCTCTCAAAGAGCTTGCCGACCTCGTCGAGCAACACTATGGGCCGGTATGCGGACGGAGAGTCCGCAGGGCGCCCTGGCTTCTGAATGAGGACCAGCTTCCCCGTCTTCCAACGGAGTGGAAACTGGCCCCTCTCCATGCATGCGCTTAAGAGCGCCTCTAGTCGAGGCCCGAGAGCCCTCGAGGCCAGGACCCAGACTTTACCCGGCAAGCCGTCGGGTCCTGGGGCGGTATTTTTGGCCTTCAGCCTGCCTACCGCCGCTCTCGCGTGACTTGTACCTGAGAGCAAAACCCGCGCGGGTATGCACTTCTACCCACAGCGGCAGCGAATACCGCTCAGGTCGCACTAGCCGCGGAACTTGATACACGGATCTACACCTGAGCGAAACCCGCGCGTTATGTAGGTAGGTACCTCTACCCACAGCGGCAGCGAATACCGCTTAGGTTTGAATAGTTCTTAAAATCGGTGGATAAGGACAGCCAATAGGCATCGGTTAGGTATAGTACTAACAATACTAACATCATTTTGGTACTACACTGGGCCGCAAAGAAAGTTATTGAGGTTTTTGTTAGGTACCGACCCGGTAACAAAAACCTCAATAACTTCCAAAATATTGGAGCTAGCTTTATGAAATGAAGACTGTGTTATAGTGCCTAAATCAATGTCTAAAGTTTATTTTGAATGAAAGTAAGTTAAGAAAAAATTACCATTTTCACTAGATTTCGAAAAATGTGCTAGTACGGTATCAAATATACAATTTTTACACATTTTTTACCGACTTCAAAAAAGGAGGTTCTGTATTCGACCCGTATGTATGTATGTCCGCGATTTTCCTTACCAACTGAATTTCGACAAACTGTAATACGACAAGATTTTATTTCGACACTATGGAACTCCGACACGTCTTCATTTCGACAATACTTTAGTTCGAAATACCTTAAGTCCGACACTACTGTACTCCGACAAAGCGTTTCTTCGACATTACTTAACTAGGAAAAGATGCGACTTCGACGACATGCTTCTTCGACAACAATGGTACCTACTCCGACTGCTGACATGAGTCAATTTCGACGTAGGGTGGACGTACCAGTCCCAAACCAGTCGCCTGTAGTTGACCATTTGCGTAAAAAAGTCAACATTTTAAGAATACGCGCCAATATCTATAGGTTTTTAAAATCTGGGTTACCTTATTACATCTTTGAGAATCTACTACTGTGAATTTCAGGTGAATTAATAAAAAAATATAGCTTTCTTTTTAATTTTTGTCGCTACGTGTCTTGTTCACTCGCCGTTCGGCCGCCATTGCTATAAGGAGCGCTCAATGAAAGGTAAAGTTCAATCTATTTAAAACTTAGTATTTTTTAAGTAAATTGTAAATGTTTTGTGAAATATAGTTAATATATTTATCAGTGTAATGATTGCAGATATAAATTTGAACAATTTTTTTGTTTTTAATAGGTTTCTGAGACTGGTTAACTACTGGAACGCATGTTGTATAGGTTGCCTATAGTTGACCATATGGTTTACTACTGGTTATTTCTTAAACTTGCGTTTTTTGTCATTATTATTGATCTTTCAACAATTCCCTTTGATTATATTGATGAACAATACAAAATTGACGATTTTAATTAACATATTCCAGTAGTTGACCAGTGGTTTGGGATAGGTACATTCATAGTGTTCGTGGAGTTGACCAGACATTTTATGTTTTAGGCGTCCTGCTAAAATTGACTTCATTTTTTTTTCAATACTTATACTTATTCAGGGTGTAAAGAGTGAACCTTTCATGTTAACCTTTTCTATGGACGATTTTATTTTAGAATACCTACTTACTTAACTTCAAATAATGATTACTTTGTTTTAGCCACGAAAAGCCATCCAAGAAATAAAATTCAAGTATAACCAAGAAGATGTAAGAAAGCAATGGAAGAAATTCAAGTGACTGGAAAAATTAGGCAAACCTGTTGGATTCTAATTGACCAAATTTCTTTAATAGATTTTCAACTTTATTTTTAAAGCATAAGGTTCAAAATTGATTGGCAAAATTTGACACTTTCGGGTAGCTTGATGTGCTGGCGTCTGTACAAAAGTTAGATCTCAATAAACGTTGATTTTAAAATTTAATAAATGGCCTTTTATTTATTCATGTATAAGTCAATACGTTGGTCAATTACTGGCTCAATCTTGGTCAATAACCGGGTATATGTTGGTCCAACTAAGGAACAGTCCAAATTTTAGGATTTAACTCAAAATTACAGCAATTCCTAAATACTTATGCTGCAATGATTTTTAATCCTCATTTTGTCTTTAAGCAAACTTTAAAAATAACATAGAACTAAGGTCTTCCGTCAAAATCTGTTAAAATGACAGTTAATTAAAGTCAAAATATCTTCTTAACTGGTTTGGGATTGGTACGTTCACCCTACCTACTCTACTCCGGCATGCTGTACTTCGATAATACTTATCTTACTTCGACGTGATATATCTGTGACACGACGCTACTTCCAAATTATTCTGCGACGTTAACTAAACTAACTTGTGTATTGTTTTTATACGTATCTAGTATAATTTTTTTTATCCGCTATTATGCTAGCAGAACATACTTAGTACACGTTTGTGGATATTTTTTCTAAGTAAAAAAAAAACCGACTTCCAAAAAAACACTACAAAGTGAAAAATAACTTTAATTTCGGAAGTCGATATCTCTGGACATGTAGGTATTATAGTTTTTTGCCACCGACTTCCGAAATTAAAGTTATTTTTCACTTTGTAGTGTTTTTTTGGAAGTCGGTTTTTTTTTTTCTTAAAAAGTTTTTATTTCACGCTTTTTAGTGGGTCTACTTATAATTTATCTAAGTTACAATAGCCTAGTGCTCATCGCCTTTTACAAACATAATATTGCTGTTCCCGATGCAGGGAAGTTAATTGTTGAGGAGTTCTCCAGGTCCACCATCAGCTCCATATCACCATTCACATTGTGACGAGCATAAATTGCTTAGCAACCATATTAAAGTAATCGAATCGCAACCCGTGAAATAAGTAAATACTTAGATATTATTGAGTAGTTCCGGTGGCCATCTGTGGTCTTCATCATCAGTTCCACTTCACCAAATGGTGCTTTCCGAGAGCAAATGCAGGAGTTACTATAAAAAATACCCAAATCGCTATAGGTGTGCCTATAATATTTGAAGAGTTCCTTCGATTTCTCCAGGATCCCATCATCAAATCCTGACCTGATGTTTTTAGACTAGATGCTGATTTTCCTGGCCGCAGCATCAGTCCAGACTTATGTCAACATTGCATTGAATTTAAAATTTAGTCCTGTTTAAAATGAGCTCAAACACGACTACGGTGCTGTAATTTCAAGGTTTGTACTTTTTCTGATACTCCTGGCTTCAGCATCAGGTCTCTATGTACTTCGGTGTTCCTCATTTACAGTACGTTTATCCACACATCAAGCCATTTTCAATGAGCCTAAACACGATATATCTGCTGTTAGTTGTCGAGGAGTTAGATACTCTGCAGACTATCCTGACTGCAGCATCAGGTCATGACTTGATGATCATGAGACCAAATGTGGCAAATGCCCTATCAAACATCAAAACAATTTACTAAAACAGTCCTTGTCTGTTCGAGTAACTTCTTACTATTAAGGAGTTAAGTAAGAGACAACCATACGCAAATACACAAGATACTTCGAAAAATGCATATGCGAAAAGCGGTCGCTCTATCGATTGAAAAACCTTCTCCCTTCACACATAAAGGCAATGCTTGTACAGTCCCTAATATTTCCCATAATTGACTATGGTGATGTGTGTTACTATGACCTGAATGCAGATCTCCTCAATAAACTTGACCGTCTTCTCAATAACTGCATTCGATTCGTTTTCAATCTTCGTAAGTATGACCATGTTTCCGAGCACCGGCGGCTTTTAAAATGGTTACCCATTCGCCAGCGCAGAGAGTTGAGGGCGCTGACTACGTTGTTCTCTATTCTTGACAATCCTACTGCCCCTTCTTACATGACTTCTCAAATTCAATATTTATGCTCTGCCCATACTAAAAATCTTCGTTCAACCAACAATCGCCTTCTACGATGTCCTTCTCACCGTTCTGGTTTCATTCATTCTTCTTTCTTTGTCCAGGCGGTCTTTCTATGGAATGCGCTCCCTCTGAACATCAGGACGGCAGCCAGTCGGTTATCTTTTAAAGTGAAGGCACGTGAACATATTCGGCAGAAGTTGGCCGTAACATACCAGCGCTGATTTGCTGGATTCGTTTTCTCCTCTACCGATCATTTTTCCCCTGAGAGTTCATTTGGTTTATATGTATGTATGTATGTATCTGTGTATATATTGTATTTTATATTCATTTCCTAGCTAGTTCTCCTGTATGTTGCACCTGCCATGTTTTGTCTCTGCATCACCCTAAGGTTGACTGGTAGAAAATGCCTCAGGCATTAAGTCCGCCTTTGTACAGTATTATTTTTTTTTTACTTGTGCATAAAGTTTTAATAAATAATAAATAAATAAATAAATAAAAACAATAAGTGAGCCTTTAAAATTTGAGGGTTGCCCTCGATTTCTCTAAGATCCCATCATCAGATCCTAACTTGGTTACAGTGGGACCACCTCAGAACTATCTACTTACGAACAAAAAAAGAATTTTGAAAATTCGTCGACAATTGGCGGAGTACCACCACCTTTAAGGGGGTGAAAAGGGGGGATTTTTTGTTTGTATGAAAAATCTGATTCCTTTGTTCTATAAACTTAAAAATTGGCCCGAATACTTATGTACTTTAAATCTAAATTAATTATAAAGATCATACCAACATACATTTTCCAAACTTTTAGAGGAAAGTACGAATTTCACGCGGATGAAGTCGCGGGCAGAAGCTAGTTGTCGAAATAAAATCTTGTCGTATTACGGTTTGTCGAAGTTCAGTTGGTAAGTCAAATTCGGAACAAACGACACCGACTTCCGAAATTAAAGTTATTTATCACTTTGTAGTTTTTTTTTAAGTCGGTTTTTTTTTAATAACAGTTTTACCCCCTTATTCATAAAACTTATCAAACCTATTTTAGTTAAAATGGGGTTTGTCTCTTTCTTACACACAGAAATGACAACGTGACAGATAAAGACAAACGTTCTATAAACCTATTTTAGCTAAAATAGAGATAAAATAGGATTATGAATAAGGGGGTTAGTGTTTAGTATTGCCACCACGAGCTGTTAATGCAACTGTTATACGGTTTGGCATGCTTTCCACCAGATTTCTGCATAGCTATTCACAATTTCACAAAGCTACGGTACGGTTTGGTACCGTATCGAACATGGAGGTATCGAACGTCAATGATATCGACGAAGTCCTTAATCGCTATTCACAAATCCGCAACCGTACAATTTTGACAGTTCATATACGGTATGAAGACATCGATTCTTCCGACAGGTATTTGCTGTCGGAAGTGTTATCGAACAACAAATATTGTTTATAAAAAAGTAATCTAAGCATTAAATTAGTTTATCTATATAATTTATGTATTTAAAGTTATAAAATTGTTTTGACCGCTGCATATTCAAGTACAACTTTATCGCTAAAGTATAAGGTTCAAAGTTGATTAGGAAAATTTGACAGTTTCGGGTAGCTTGATGTGCTGGCGTCTGGTATATTTATATAATTTTAGGTGGTTACGTACATACGTAGATACGTAACCATAGATATCCGAGTACGTAACACTTAAACTCGTTCTAGACTTTGTTTTAAATTATTTGAGTACGTGATTTTACGATCTAGAGACCATGCATCGTCGTGCCGCAGATCAACAAAGGTAGGAGACATTGTCTCTTTATCGGACCCTAAGGGACGCGGCGGATCCGTTTGCCGATCCACGCTTCCAGTCTGTGTACAGGCTAACACCTGACATGACATGGCACATAGCCTTATCAGCGAAATAAATCCCCACTTTGGTAACAGGCCCTCATCAGCCGCAATCATAATAAAACTAAAAGTAAGTACTTAAGTAAAATGGTAAAGGTAATACTTGTCATCATCATAACATCACTCTCGAGAAGAGTTACGAAGTGGTGGTTTTTTAATTGTGAAGTGAAAAAATATTTTTCACTTCATAATAATTATCTTTTTAAACCCAAAAGAAAGTTCGGGAAAGGGGTTTGAAGATTTTTGTATGGAGGGTGGCCCTAAGGTCGGCCGCCATTTTGATTTTTTTTTAGAATCGCGGTGCACAACAAAAGTTATATATTTAGATAGAGGACACTTATACAAATAAAAAATGTAATATAACATATTGTTATATAGTAGATTAACCAGAAATGGGATAAAGTAGTGTCTTGCTGCCGCGGGCGCTATTTTGAATCCTAAACGCAACGAAGGATTCTAGGTTTGAGCGAAACGAGGGAGTTAAGACTTGAATCCTTGAGTGCAGAGGGATTCAAGCTCGCCCAAGAAGAAGACACCTTTATCCAAGAGGAGAATACCTACTCTACTTTTCGCACGTACTGCGAAGTAATAAACATCAATTCGATTATTTATTTATTTAATGCACAATGTACAGACGCCAGCACATCAACCTACTACTTACAATCTATCAAATTTCTTTAATAGATTTTCAACTTTATCACTGAAGCATAAGGTTCAAAGTTGATTGGGAAAATGTGACAGTTAGGTGTAGGTTGATGTGCTGGCGTCTGTACACAACCATAGTTACACGCTAGGCTTAAACTAGTGAGTATAATATGACCCTGTTAGGGCGCAGCAAGATAACTTAAAACTAATAATATTGTAGTGAGTATCTATTATTTAATATCACATAGATTAGGAACTTTTACAATTAAAATAATATATTATATTAATTAAACTTATAACGAAGTTTATGAAACTGTTAAATAGCCGGGGAATACCTAGTTATGGCAGTGTCATACACTATTTACCCGACTCCGTGGCAGGACAGGGTTATGTTTTTATGCGTACTTAACTATATATCTTTGTATGAACATCTACCTACCTGACAAAACTAAGGACTGGCGAAACTAACGAAAGGCTGTCAACATTATTTACAGTGTCACGTAGTCATCTTGAAAGAAAAATAAAAATAGCGAGAGAATGTTTGTCACAGGATTTCGTTTCAAGACATCTTGGAATGGATCACATTATTAGAGACAGCGTTATGGAGAGAAACCTATTTATTCCAAAACGGATTTTCGGAAATGACGAGAATACAAAGGCCATTTTGATTTGTGATGGAACGTATATATACATAGAAAAATGTGCGAATTTTGGCAGGGTCAAACGAGAAGCTATCAATCAAGTCCAATAAACATGCAGGGGTAAGTAAGTGGTCTAAGTAAAACAATCGAGAAGCTATCAATCAGGTCCAATAAACATGCAGGGGTTAGTAAGAGATCTAGGTAAAACAATCCGATATTGAAAATAACAAAGTCGCGTCTCCTTCGTAGACTAGCATACCTATAGGAGAAAAAAATGGACGAGTAATGAATGACGTTTATTGTTTTATTTGTTTTATAAATGGCATCTCGTAGTTGATCTTGAAAGGTTTAAAAATCAAAGAATGTGGTGTACAGACGCCAGCACATCAACCTACACCTAACTGTCACATTTTCCCAATCAACTTTGAACCTTATGCTTCAGTGATAAAGTTGAAAATCTATTAAAGAAAATTGACAGATTGTAGTAGGTTGATGTGCTGGCGTCTGTACAAACTGTTATTTTGTGCCGAAAATAGTAACATGAAAACATGATTTTTCTCGGAATATCCCGCACTTTTGAGAGATGTCGTCATAGTAAAAATTGATCAGCTTGCTAAGGCGGTTCGAATGAGATACATTTTAAGTCTGTTGGTCAATGTAAGGGTTGGGGGGACGTTGTGACGAAATTAACACTAAAACATGATTTTCTCGGAATATCCCGCACTTTTGAGAGATGTTGTCATAGTAAAAATTGATCAGCTTGCTAAGGCGGTTCGAATGAGATACATTTTAAGTCTGTTGGTCAATGTAAGGGTTGGGGGGACGTTGTGGCGAAATTAACACTAAAACATGATTTTCTCGGAATATCCCGCACTTTTGAGAGATGTCGTCATAGTAAAAAGTGATCAGCTTGCTAAGGCGGTTTGAATGAGATACATTTTAAGTCTGTTGGTCAATGTAAGGGTTGGGGGGCCGTTGTGACGAAATTAACACTAAAACGTGATTTTCTCGGAATATCCCGCACTTTTGAGAGATGTCGTCATAGTAAAAATTGATCAGCTTGCTAAGGCGGTTCGAATGAGATACATTTTAAGTCTGTTGGTCAATGTAAGGTTGGGCCGTTGGGGGGACGTTCTGACTCATCGTCCTTTAAGAACGTGTGCGCTGAAGAGAACATTTTGTATGAAATGCGTGCATTCGGGGTCTCCGAATCTGAATTCCGAATCAGGAAAACGGACGTTTGCGGCCGGCCTTATACGGAAAATAACCCAAATATCAATACTTTAGCCATAAATTCATGATCGGGTTACAATTGTATCATCGAATGTGTATTATTTTATGTATTATTGCATGAAAACCGGCTTTAACCTGTGCAAAGACAATAGAGATTGATTTTCATTCTTTCTTGCACCACACTTCAGAATACAACACACAGGCATGTTGAATTGCTGTTTTCCAACATTTACATGCAGTTTTAAAAGGTAAAATCCTTGTAATTTTCTCGCAAATCTCAATAATACAAAAAATAAACAACCATTTGACAGCAAAGCTACCACGAAACTCGTCCACAGATTACTAATCTCGTCGCATACGGCACTAAAGCCGGCTGTACACATTGGGCCAAGGTGTTGGGCCAACGTGTAGAGAGCTACTTGGCGGTATGTTGGCTTAATTGGTCTAGTTGGCGCCAACATTGGCAGGCCATCCGAATAGTGTCGGTTTTTTGTGCACACATCAAACAGCGTTCACACGTTGGTGTCTTGTTCAGTTCGTTGTTACTCGTCAGCGGAGACAGTATCGTTGCGCGTGAGTAAAATTTACGTTCCCATGTTCCGATAGCAAAATTATTATCACCCTGTATATCAATAATAACACATTTATCACGTTCTATTCCGATGAATAGTCACCATCCACCACCTTCTTTTGCGCCATTTCTTTTTAGTCACTCTACTTTGGTGCATATGTACGTAATAATTAAACGCACTGTATACATAAATTGCCGCGGCGGCTGCAAGAACTTCTACGTCCATCTTTGAAGCGCCAATGCAGAATGATCAGTAAGCCAATGTGTGAACAGCAATCTTGGTTATCCGTCATTTTTGCCCAACACGTTGGCCCAACACCTTGGCCCCATGTGTAGAGCCGGCTTTACCTACAGCTGTCACTACGTCGCGACAAAATTTTGCCATAATGAGCAACAACTTAAAATATTGTTGTCTCTTTTATCAAATACGATTATCTTATTGGAAAGAATGAGACAAAACGATATTTCACATCCTGAATCATATTTCACTCATATTTGTATAAGCAAATGTATGTATAGAATAACGCGGCCTCTCCATGTTTTTCCTATCTCAATGGTGAACAGCGTTTAGAGAACTCCTAGGATAACATTGATTGATGTTCGATACGGCACGGAAGCGTATCGAGTTGTTGTGAATAGCTGTGCTGATAGATTGATTGTAGGTTGATCGTCAAAGGTCCCTTTTTAGAGATTGTATCGTCCAACGCCAAAGCATAGGCTCAAAGTCAAAGTCAAAGCATTTATTTCAAATAGGCACATAAAAGGCACTTTTGAACGTCAAAAATTATCTTAAAATAGAATTGATTCTAGTCGCCCATTCCAAAAGGTAGTTTTCGTATGGAGAAGAACGGGCAAGAAACTCCACCGTTACTCTTTTAAAATGTTTTAGGTACAATATTTTGCATGGGTACATTAATTATATAATAACATGTGAGGACGATGCACCTACAAATAAAATTACCTTGTAAAATAAAATTACTATACCACAATAGGTAAAAGAATTAAAAACGGAACCATGACATATAAATTAATTATCTAATAGATACATGGTGCTCACATATTTACAAACATGGTACAAGCAAAACGATATAATTAAAAAAAAAAATACAAGTAATAAGTCTGGGTGTGAGTAATGAATGTAAAAAAGAATAAAAAAAAATACAATTAAATTAGCAACCAGTTTGATTTTGTCTAGACTCTAGATTGTCCTATGGAGCAGGACCAGCATGTTTCCAAGCGTTCTTATCTTGGATATAATCTTCTAATTTATAGTCTTGTTTACAAAGTGTACGTTTAATTTGAGTAAAAATTCTAATAATAAAGTAAAAACCACTTGGAAAATTATTAAAAATGAAACTGGTAAATCGGTTAAACAAGAAAAACAACTTGAGATTATGGTCGAAAACAAATTAGTTAGTAAAGCAGCTGACGTAGCTGAGGCATTTAATGAGTTTTTTGCCAACATACCTATAACTACGACTCGCTCCTTAAATTCGTCCCCGTCTAAAGCTGAAAACCTTTTGCATAGTAGTGTACCTAAATGTAGTCGCTTATTTAGCTTCGAACATGTAACCCCGCGTGATGTAGTTAATGTTTTTAACACACTTAAGTCTAAAAACACCGGTGATTATTGGGGCATCTCCGTTAAACTTTTAAGTAATATAATAGACATCGTAGCCCCCTATTTAGCTGTTACTTTTAATAAATGTGTTGATTTAGGAACTTTTCCTGACCTCATGAAGAGTAGTAAAGTCATACCGTTATTTAAATCAGGTAATAAAAATGACGTTGGCAATTTTAGGCCTATTTCTATCTTACCTGCATTTAGCAAAATATTTGAAAAATTAATACTCAAGCATTTTTTTTAAATAGCCTCCTTTCACACTTTCACATTTTAATTTAAATAGCCTCCTTCATAATGAACAATATGGCTTTACAAAAGGTCGTTCAACCACAGATGCGGGTGTTGCTTTGCTGAAACACATATTTAATGCATGGGAGAAATCTCAAAATGCTATTGGAGTTTTCTGTGATCTCTGCAAAGCCTTTGATTGCGTGCACCATGACACGCTTTTACGTAAACTACGTCATTACGGTGTCCAAAACGAAGCTCTCAACGTAATAAATTCTTATTTACATAATAGGTTCCAATGTGTAGATGTTAATGGTGTAAAATCTTCCGGGCTACCAGTTCAGTTAGGTGTACCACAAGGCTCAATACTGGGTCCATTCTTGTTCTTAGTATATATCAATGATTTACCATTCCATTTAAAGGGCATCTGTGACGTTGTACTGTTTGCAGACGATACATCTCTTATTTTTAAAGTTGACAGGAATAGACAAGATTTTGACGACGTAAACAGTGCACTATCAATAGTTACGGATTGGTTTACGTCAAAATAACCTAGTTCTCAATGCCAAGAAAACGAAATGTGTAAAGTTTGCCTTACCAAATGTTAGAAATCTAGGACCCAACATCGTCTTAGATAAAGTGGTGCTTGAAACAGTGGGCTCGGCAGTTTTTCTGGGAATAACAGTAGATGCCAAACTTCAATGGGGACCACATATATCAAGCCTAGCAGGAAGGCTCAGTTCGGCTGCCTATGCCGTCAGGAAAGTAAGACAATACACTGACGTTGATACAGCTCGTTTAGTCTATTTTAGTTATTTTCACAGCGTTATGTCCTACGGTATTCTGCTGTGGGGCAAAGCCGCTGATATACAAAATATATTTGTCCTGCAAAAACGAGCTGTTCGAGCGATTTACCAGCTAGGCGCCAGATTTTCTCTAAGAGATTTTTTTAAAGATATTGGTATTCTCACGGTTGCATCACAGTTCATCTTTGCCAACATCTTATATGTTAGGCAAAATATACACTTGTACACTAAAAACAGTGATACTCACAATGTTAACACTAGGAATAAGGACAAACTACGTGCTCCCTTTCACCGGCTTCATAAGGTTCATAACTCATTTGTTGGGCTTGGTATAACCTTTTATAACAAGCTACCTTCTTCCTTGCTAGATTTGCCTTTTAATAGATTTAAAGCTCAAGTAAAATCCAACCTTTGTTCAAAAGCATACTATTCCATCAACGACTACTTAAACGATAAGAATAGTTGGTCGCCCTGATTAACTCAAGACAATTATTATGTTCTTTCTCCAGAATTAGCTTACTGACAGGTTATATGAGTTTATATATTTGTTTTTATTTTATTTTTATTTTTTTGTTTTTTTTAGTTGAGAGTTTTAGTCAATTCGGTTTAATTTTACTGTAATTTATTATTGACATAATCTGCTCATTTCAATGTCTTTTAATGAGTTGATTGCAATATGTGGTTAGCTAGCGACCTCTACGAATGATCATATTATTATTCTTGCTTGAGCAACCGGCAGCAAGTTCGTCATGCTCCCTTAGATGAGTTAGATGTCATTGCTTGCGGTAGCGTCGGGGGTCGGGTTGCCTCCTTCCCTCAAATATGGCGAGGGGGGTAATGGCTGATCTTTGCGTTATGCTCGTGAACGGGTGCTGCTTGTGGTGACTGGTCGTCTTGCTGACCATGGTTTTATTGTTGTTATTAGTAGTAATAACTTGTTTATTTATTTTACTTCGATGGTCCTAGTTTATCATTTGTGACTTCAAGTGACAGCTATGTAAACAGAACCCAGCATTGCATACATATGTAAGCTGTCACGCCCTTTATACCTGGAGGCTTTTATTTGGTCAGTAAGTTCTTTTTTGGTTATATTTTAAATTTTTTTTTGCTTGAGTACGTATAGTGTTTATTGTATTTGTTGGTATATTGGCGTGGCTAGTTAACCTATGGCAAATAATTTAATTTAAGGTTCTGTGTCCTGTAATGTTAATTACTTTGCATACATAGTATTGTATAAAATTAATTATTTTCTAACTGAACAGACAGCTGTGCTGCTGGGGAGTTTGTTCCGCCACTTCTTCTCCCCAGCGAAAGCACTAGGAAGTGGCGAAGGGCGGGCGTTTTGGGGGACTGTCTTTTGTAATTTTGACGTTCGAAAAGTGCTGATTCTCAGCCTAGTTTGAATAAATGACTTTTGATTTTGATTTGATTTTGAGGCTACTGAAAAGACTGGGTTTTAGGTTCGCCTTTGTGTAAAAAACACAAGTACATTCTCGATCGCGCAGCAGCTAAGCTAGCTGTAGTAGCTGTCAACGTAGCGGGAATTGAAACATTGAACGATTTGAACAGGCATTTCCAAAAATAATAAATTAATCGATGAAAAATTAATTACAGTGAAATCAATTTACGCGACATAAAATGTTTGAGTGGGCTTATGGTGGTGCCAATAAAGCTGTTCCTAGAAATGTGGGCCCAGAATGTGCCTACTTTTTGTCGACTAAAAGGCAAATAATAGAAACCATAATCGTGGTTACGATTTGTGTATATATTTCAGTAAGTATGCAGTCTTTAAATATTGGAGTTAAATTAGGTCTAATTTATTGCAAGGTGTTAAATAAATGACTTATATAAATCTTGTTGCAATAAGCTATATCCGTATCGTAACTAGCGTAATTAAATTAGTATTCGGCCTTATTTCTTTCAATCAATATTTACCTAATGTGTTGATTTTAGTTGAAACAATGACTTTGAAAATTGTTACAGATTAAGACATTTCCAAGATTAAGTATACCTCAAGATATAAATTATGTGAAAAGTGATAGAGGGGGTAAAAGATTATTAGTAATACTTTTGGCTCTGCTATGGGGCATGGAAATTGGTTTTAAATTTGCTTCACGCACCGTCATATATTTGTTGAATCCTTGCCATGTGACAACTTTGATACAAGTAAGTATCTCTCTCATTATAAGTTAGAGAACTCATTAATTGAAATATGTTGCTATAAATCAAAGTATAAAATATTCCCAATGTTTTAAACTGTAAAAAACAATTTTTACTGTGTTAATATTTTGTGCTGTATTTTATATATTTCAAGTACATTTTAACTCTCTACAGTTGAAATTTAATTATTGATTTGATTTATTTCAAAGAGCCTAATGAATCGAACACTTTTGATAATACTTTAAATTGAAGATATGTTTGCTTTTTGTACAATAAAATGTATTACTGTTTTAGATCTATCTTCTGGCAGCTCCACCCAGCAAAACCGTTACAGCATTATTTCGTATTCATTTGAACTTATTAAACGGGCCTTTGTTAGCATTTCTGTTTCCTGAAACCGCTTCGAGGAAGGTAAATACCCTTCTATTTTAGTGTTGAGTGGGGAACATGCAGGCAGCCCACATGGGCAAAACTAGGAGTACCCAAGAGATCAAATTGTAATGTCCTATTTGCCTGTAATAACACTAGCACCCATACCCTTTAAACCCGAACGCAGCATCTGCTACACACAATTTCTCATTGTATTTTTTATTTTGTTGTCTTTTATACCCATTTATACTTAATTTTGTATTTAGATATTTGCTGAGGCTGCACTTTACTGGATTCAACATGGAATGATGTTTGTCATACCATATTATCTACTGAGGGTTGGCGGTGGGTTGACTTTTATTAATATTTTACATTGTCTATTTCATAATAATTTATCATCTTCTTCTTCTAGGTGCCTACAACGTAGAACCTTTTTGGGATTTTAATTGGGCAATATTCAGCTATTGTCTAAACTTGATATATCACTTTATTGTATTACAACTTATTGCAATCGTAAGTAAACCCATTAAATTTATTTTTGGCTTCTAGTACACATAATATTCAAGTTAATATTCATAACAATATAGATCCAAAGTGTGCTTTGACTCAACTATATCCTGTAGCTCTTTAGAAGAAAAAAATACAGCCATTGCTTTATTTAAAAGGCCCTTATTTGGAGAAGGTTAGGTTGGTAACAGGATACCAGGCACAATTAGGATAAAAGTAAAATGCTTCTTGCTGCTAATTAAGGACTAGTTACACAACTACTTTAGAATGCAATCATAATTTTCAACATAAAATCATAATCTCCTCTTTAATTTATTTTATAAGGTGAGTTTACGAAATTAATTCACATGAGTGATAAAATAGGTCCCAATACACCACTAAAATTGGAGCATAGTACTGGTAGTACCTTCTATGTAAATGTCTGTGTAGACTTTACACGGCTCGATAATAATACGATTAGCTGCCCAATAAAAATCCACCGAAAGTAGAAAATTGCCTGCCCTAAAGGAGTTCTAGAGTAGTTTTCGCAGTGCAGCAGCGAGCTGCATGCGACCGGCAGTTACAACCGACCGTATGAAAGAGTTAGAACTTGAGATTCTGCAAATACCTGGGCGTCGATTCCCGAAACCATACGAATCTGCTTGATTGTTCATACCTCATCTCCACGGGTTCACCCTAATCAGGCTATGGCCGGCCATCAGATATCAGAGGGGTAATTCTCGCAATTGTAAGAACGTTCACAGTCTGATCTCAGTCTCAATCTGCCAAAAATACCTCTAAAATGTCTAAATTATTGACATTGATTGTCACTGAGATGAGATTGCTACTAGATTTTGAACGTTTTTAATTACGGGAATTGCTCTGATATAATTGATGTAAGGTTACCTACAGATACCAATTTCCGAGGGCCTAGACCGTAAAACAGAATAGTTCTTTATTATGAGCTATAACAGCTATAGTCTCTGAACCTAGGCGCCTAAAAACCAGTCGAGCCTTAAACTTCTGCATCGTTAGCTGTGTGGCAAAAATCGAGCCGTAAATGACCCGTAGCGTACGGAACTACGGATGGCGGGAATGGCAGTCGCCAGCGGTGGAAGTGATAATCAAGGTCGTGGTGTCGTTGCCCGGGGTCCTGACTTGTGGCCAGAAGGGAGATTAAATCGAATTACCGGTCAACAGATCTATTAGGGAAACTTGGATCAAATAAACGTTAAAAATTCAAAATTTATTTATTCGGACAACAAAGATCCATAATGTTATAAATATCTTATAGCTAGTGTTAGTTAGTAAAATTATTAGGTATTAAGAATTTAAAAGTTTCAGGACGGCCAAGTGAGGTACTTATAAGTTTCTCACTTGACCATCCTCTCCACAAAATGCCTCAAAATGGGAGAATAGCAATTCTCTGTCACTGTTTTCAGAATGCTGTTGCTACTGGCCCGTGTTTTAGTTACTAATGATGCGACTTTTTTTCGAATGATCGCATGTAAGCCGTCAGTTCGATTTTGCGCAAACATTTAAACAGAACGCTTTTAGCGTAACTACCTAATGATTTCTGAAAGAAATCTTACCATCAATAACTTAAAACCCGAATACCAGGGACTCTTTTTCACTCTCTTACGATTTCGAGATCTTGCTTAACTTTAACCTACAATTTTTATGAGAGAGCAATCTCTCTAAAAATTGTATATCGTGTATAATTTGATTACCTTATTGATGGGCGCTTTAAAAACGGGGTGTTTTCATCGTTTTCTTTTCAAAAACCTTAAATAGCCTCAAATTAACCTACTCTCTAATTTTTTAGCTTTCAGCGATTAACTAAAGATAGATTAGGCAATGTCCGCAATATACAGTGAGATTTTCTGTCATAATTAATATCTTTTTGTTTCCCTTTCAGCCAGCCCAAGTAAACTTGAATCACATGCTCTGCCCGGCTATATTGGATCCATTTGATGGGCCCTGGTTCAGAGTAGCAGCAGTTGTTCACCAAGCACTGCTGTGTCCTTTGTTATGCAAAACTTTCTGTCTGATCGCTGACTTCTGCCTTACCAAATTTCCGCTTACTAAAGTAAAGCCACATATGAAGGATTCTCTTATGGACTGCCTTACTGTTAACAGACAAATTGACTCCCACCATGAGGACTAGTAGCTGTTGCAGCTGAAACAATTTATGGCTGTAATCCCTCTCAGGGTAGGTAAAACTATAATACAAATTGCCTTTTGAGTTGGAGAACAATATTTCATCGCGTCCATTTGGTTTTGGTGGTTAATATATTTATATATTAATAAGGTAAGAATTATAAAAGATTATTAATGAACTTTTGCAAAGATTTTTGTGATGATATTTGTTGATAAGGTCTATTCTATTACTGTAATGATTGGTATCAATAATATCAACTTAACATGTAAACACGCCTTCGTTACCTTTAAGCATTGTATCGTGGTATATTATAATAACTAAAACGGCAAAACTGTTCTAAGACATGTGGGTCAATTCGCGATACAGCTACGTCAGTAGGTAATTTAAATAGCTATTGTTATTGTTACACTTAATTGCTTGCAACTAAATATAGTGTATTTGTGTAATCTAGAGTTCTAGACACACAAAACAATATCATTGTGTAAAAAAAAACGTCCACAACGCGTTGTGGAAATCATCAGAACCATCCACAGCGGATAATACGTGCTGTGACTGTGGCATTTGTAATGTAAAAACAACCACAACACATTTTGACTACTACAATTCATAAATGCCACTAAGTTGGGTAGTACGTACCATTCCTATCAAAAAATTGTACTTTCACAAAAAAGTCTGTCAGTCAATTTAGATTTTAATTTGTATTCAACTCAAGATTCTCTGTCATGTTAAAAGTCCGGACGGGAGACCAAAAAGCCGGATATTTCCGGTTAATTCCGGACGGTTGGTATTGGAACACCACTACTGCCAAGAAAAATGTTTACATCGTGGCTAAATTACTGTTGCGAATTTGGGACAAACATGCGCTCTGACTGCCCGCCGCTTATGACACACGATTTAATGCTCTAATTTGAATGACAAGTTAATTGCTGGGCTGGAGCGGTGCCGGTATAGTGCGCCATGACCTTAAGTAGAACAGTGGGGACTGGAGGTCCGATGGTAACGGCGGCGACTTACGAGTTGTACGTCGTAGGTTCAAACCCATACAGGCGCTTCACTTTGTGTAAATTATTTCATCACCGCTGCTCTGAAACCGTTAAGAAAAACATCGTGAGGAAACCGGCATGTTCTAGAACCAAAAAATTCGAAGACATGTGACATCTACCCATACGCACTGGGCCCGCATGATGGATTACGGCCCACTCCCTCTTACCGAGAAGAGGCGTGTGTCCCAGCAGTGGGATCATTTTAGGCTGATTATGATTATGTAAACAGAAAAGAACCTTCAGACGCTTTGTGTTATGGTTAACGTGACCATTCGTCCCGCTTTGGGCGGGATAGTCCCGCTTTCAGGCTTTCTGCCCCGTTGTTCCCAACCAGATCAAAAATATCCCGCTTTTACAAAGCGACCAAACGATATTCAATTTGACATGCGAGAGTGAGACGGATGCGCGAGTGGGATAGTCTTAGTCCCGAGTCCCGACATTTCAAAACTAATTTACTCCATCATCGTCAAATACAAAACAAATTTTTAATAAATACCTAGTAAAATAAGTTTTTTTTTTTGTTTAATTCCGCAAGCGTCCCGCTCTGACAAAAAAATAAATGGTCACGTTAGTTATGGTCGTTCTTGATTAATACAACGCGTTGTGGTCAAATATAGGTAGGTCATACGAGCTACCTACGACTCGAATTTCGCTTTGTTGTGCGGAGTACACGTTGTCGCTGTTTTTTTTTCACAAATAGGTATATTATTAAGATGATAGCCCCATGTAATTAAAATTGTTTTTATTTCGTACTTTGAAGCAAGCTATTTAATTGGTAAACTTACCGCGATGTACGACCTAGTCCCACCAAAGATCTTATTTCCGTGTTTGTGTGTGTTAGATTATAAGCCTTACTTTTGTATAAGAATACCTATATTCTAATTGTCTTTAATTTTATTTTATTTGCAGAGCGAGGTAGGTATAAAAGCTCTATTAATATTGTCCAAAAATATTATCTAAAAAATATTAGAATAAGATACTTTTAAACTATAACGCGCATAACGCAGGTTTGGCCTAGTAATTTCTGGACCCCATAGTGCGGCCTTTTATACTATTTTTGAAACGGAAGTTGTCTAAACGTTTTGCGTTGCCATTGCAAAGAAAAGAATATATCTACCCCTATTTATCTGACTTACATTCAGTGACGGATTAACCCTTAATCAAATTAAGCAATTGCTTAGGGCATCACGTCTGGGGGGGCACCAGAAGAAGCACAAAAAAAATCCGTCCTTAGGGCATCACGTCTCACTCTCACGTCACCAAAAACCACACCAAAAAAAGTTTCTAGGACTAATTTGAAAATTCGCGCGGTTTAAGTTGACATAGAGTCCGACCTAGTCATAACCCCGCTCCCGCTTGCCCACTTGCTGGCCGATAGTGCATTCGGCAATTCGAATGTACCGGAATTGCGATCAGCCAATCGCAAACCACCCCTTCCCGCGGGCCCCCCGACTGGCAATTTATTTTCGTTGGATCCCGCTTTTGAATCCCAGTTTAATATTTTTGGCGTTGGATCCCGCAAAACATTATTATGTATTTCCGTTGGATCCCGAATTTAAAAAATGTAAGGCAATTACGTTTTATTGTCGTTAAATCCCGAAAAGTATTTCCGTTGGATCCCGAATGCTTAAAAAAATCTGAATGCGGGTACTTTCAACAACAAAAATGTTTATAATAAAATGAGGGGTTCACTAATGTTTCACCAAAACTCCGTTGACAAATTTTTAGTTTATAACCAACGTTTCGTATACTATTTATTTCACAAACAACTCATTTTCTATATAATCTGGTAGTTTCTGGCACTCGCCGGCCGCTGCCGTTGCACCGCTCGCTTCGCTCGCTCGGCTCGTGCATAGGGGTCACGGTTTTAACCTAACCTAACATTGTTTTTTTTTTTAATAATTAACCTAATCTAACTAGTTCGGTTCCGGGTAGCCCTCTAAAAATAATCTCTTTTTTTCTATTAGCGCAAGTCGATGAAAGAATGAGTTTCATTTTTAGGAAATTGCGTAATGATAAGTCAATATGTAAAACCATCCAACCAGCCATCTAATCTCTTCACCACCCTTGGTTGACTGGTAGAGAATGCCTAAGGCATTAAGTCCGCCTTTGTACCTTTTTGTGCGAAAAGTTTAAATAAATAATAAATAAAACGTTTTTATTCCAAACGTTGTTTTATGAGATAAAATCAATAAAAAATGAAATGCTTGTTAAATAACACGTTATTAAACAAAAATTGAAAAATTGATGATTGATTGATTGATTGATTATTATGTCGCTTGCTACCGCGTCACCAGTCCTAACTCTCTATATATTTTGGCTGCTGAGACCAAAACTACAAACGTACAAGTGTACAGGGATGTTTTATAAAATGCGGCTGTTACTTTACAATATTGTGGTGTCTTACGACTTTCACGCGAACGAAGTCGCGGGCAGAAGCTAGTGTTTGATAAAGGTAAATCGCTTTTCTTCTGAAATGTACACATGTTGTTATAACATGGGATTCAACGAAAATAGCAAACGGGATCCATCGTTAATACCTAAAAAATGGGATTCAAAAGTGGGATCCAACGAAAATAAACGGTAGGTACGTTACATCTCATCATCTTATTTTACAAAAAACGAATGTTTCTAGGCGGTACTTAAAGGTTTAAAGACCGATTCTAGTTGACATACGGATAGGGGGGCCCACAGGCGTGGATTGCTTAGGGCATCAAGTAGTCTTAATCCGTCACTGCTTACATTCCTTACCTTAGCAAATACGATTGACATGCACTTGTGGCCCGCAAATGTCAGACGCACGCGTCTCACGTCTGTGAAATTCGCCGACCTAGGAAGATACTGTATGTGTGACCTACAGCATTTTACTGAAATGCGGCGCGGGTAATGCAGATCGGTGACCAGCGTTGTAATTTAGGGTACTTGTATTACGAAGCGGGTTTCTGGTTCGAATCTTGGTAGGTACAAAATCTACAGACCGGTAGGTACTGACATAGGTGCAGGTGAATTTACCTATAACCTTCATGAATAAACGATTACCTACCTATCAGAGTCTTAGGCTACGGACACGAAGTCAGAGGGCGCGGAACAGCGGCGGCGATGTTGCGGAAAGCGGCGCGTTTCAATGTATAGATTTATTATGGAACTGGCCGCGAAGGCAGCGTCCCTGGGAGCGGCGTACGAGCGATGCGCACCAGTCAAGCGGTGCCCGCGCGTCTGCATTGAACGTTCGTTCGATCGTTTCAAAATGTTGTATCAAAAAGATGTTGTCGTCGCTGTTTAGACATTTCGTTCGCGAACAAAGACACTAATAAAATTTCTTATAACACAACACTACGCCGCTCTAGCGCCGCGCGATCTGCTCGCTGGCTTCGAGAGGTCTGTCTGCGTTGCCGCGCCGCTGGCGCCGTTCCCTGCGCCGCCGCCGCCCCCGCTCCGCAATCGCTGGCTTCGAGACCGAGTCCTTACTTAGAGCCTTCGCAGACTACAGACTTTCTATCGGCCGATAGTTTGGTCGGTTTCTTAATCAGTATGTAGATGTATGCAAGTGCGCACATTATAACGATTCGGTATCGGCCCTTAAAAAAGTTTGACGGTCTTACACGTTTGCCTTCAAACTGAACTTTCGGCGAACTATCGGCCGACTGCTAAATCAGAAATAATCTTCGGGGGCTCTTTTTTCACATAGGAACGCACGGGCGCGGTGGACTGGCGAGTTCGTGTTCACATTGGCCACCAGGCGTTTGCGCGATAAGTAAGTTCGATATGGTTGAACTACCGAACTGACGTCGCGAGTGAATCGCGCGCTCCGCCGCTAGTTCAACGTGAACACACACAAACATCATCATCAGTGATCGGAATAGGCTGAGTATATTTACCTAAACTTTAGACAACAGACACAGAAAGTGGAGACTTCCTTACGACGACATTTTTTTTTCCTGGATTCGGGAAAAATCTTAAATAAGTTGAAAATAAGCATTATTCAAGACGGGTAAAGACTATTTTTAACTAAACTTGCAATTACAAAATTTTCGGGATTTTAACGTAAAATTCCGAAATAAATAGTCTAACTTTAAATCATGTATTCGAATTATATGTAATGTATGATACAACGGTTAGTTTAAAGATCGTAAATATAATTCTAATACATGAATTAAAGTTAGACTTTATTTCGGGATTTTATGTGAAAATTCCGAAAATTTAGTAATTGCAAGTTTAGTTAAAAATAGCCTTTACCCATCTTAAATAAAGCTTATTTTCAACTTATTTAAGGTTTTTCTCGAATTCCGGGAAAAAAAAATGTCGTCATAAGGAAGTCTCCACTTTCTGTCTCTGTTCTCCGAAGTTTAGGTAAATATACTCAGCCTATTCCGATCTCTGATCATCATTTATAAGTTTGTTATAACCGCGAGCGCGCCGGACGCGCCAGTCGCTAGCTGGCCCGCTACTTTCGCCGCACCTGCGTTTTGTACGTGAACACTTGCATACTATGCTGTATCTTTGACATTTCGTGACCGCGCCCGCGAGTCAACTTGTTCAAGCACTTAAAAGTGCGTGCGCGTTGAATGATATTCCTATTTCTGCGGCATCTAGATACCTACTCCATTCCGAGACCATGAAGGTTGACGCATGGACCTGCGTATAATAGGTACAAGCAAACATTCTTTTTTCAAGATTTTCTTGAATATAAGTTTAATAAATTATTTACGGGTCCTGCTGTGCGGTCAAGTGCGTGTTGCTTGTACAGTCGGCGACAAAGGTTACTAAACGATTCAGAATTTTGATATTATCGTAGAACTATTATATATTAATGTACCTATTGATTTATTGTATTAAACCTTATCATAAACGTATTAACATAACATCACGCCTGTATTATAGGGAGAGGTGTAAAGTACTACCATATTTCGCAAGTTATGTTGTGTGTTAGAGTAGGCCTCCATCTTTAAACTTTTCTGTATGCTTCAATAATTTGTTAAAAATAAATAAAAGTAATTTGCAAATCTTTGTTTAAAATCTCTTCTGAAACTTTAGATACCTTTTATGTCGTTGACTTTTGAGTTGACAAACGGTTCATCAGTGACTTCTCTTTATCGTGCCGTGCTGAGCATAATATAATTAACATAAAGCTAAAGTAACCATTCATATTGTTTTTAAAGCCATCTCAGTCGTCTTTTTTGTGACACAAAAGTGCAAAAACGTTCATTACCCATCAGTATTATGGTTGTAGGTATATTAGGTATACGCGCAAGTCGTAGTAACGTTAATATAATTAACGGTACCCTTATTATAATATACTAGTTACAATAAATACCACAATAATCCTACTAATACACTAGTCATTAATTATATATTACTTGTAACTAGATACACTTATATAAGGGCAAGTAGAGCAACTGTGCCCGCAATACCTTAAGCAGCAAATCTATTTCAATATAGAATCATTGCTTCAAGTTCGATGTAGAATTGGAAAAAAAAAATAGACACCCATACTACACATAGCGTCCAACATGGTAGGTCCTGCACTTGTCTGATATCTCACAAATTTTAGTATTTACTCTCTCTGTACGCGAATTAAAGTATAATAATATAGATTTTTGTAGGCCACCGTTTCATGAAATGGTCGAACACTTCATGAACTGATACATACAGCCAGCGGTATTAACTGATATTATTTTAGATGTGATTTTTTTTTTAGTTTCTATGATTTGTAATACTTAGATAATTTTATTTTGTTTGCGTTTTGTACTTCTGTTAGTGAGATATGTTAAAAACAGACGTATGTAATTAATAAAGCTATACTTATTGTATATCAGTGAACGATATATCTAGCTGATTACCTATAGGTACAGTGTAGCACTGTACTTGGGGTATGTGCACACTCGGTAATTTAAGGGTGCCTAATGCACATGTGGGATTATGTAACACATTATTGTTACATAGTTGATGTAATCTGGCGCATGAATCATGATTGGGCGATTGGGTGCGTGATGGGGGTTCTCCTATACCTAAATGACAGTGGGTATAAGATTCATAAAACTGTTAAGAATCTGTCACTAAAAACTTTTCCGTCAGGGAATAGTCGTTGTACCGTTAAATTATTGTGGTGTAAATAAATGAATTTATCCAAACAGCCTCTTAATCACAATAGATTTTAGTACTAACCTCCATTCCATATGATCCTAAACAAGCGACCATTTTACCCAAATTGATTTCGCCGTTAAGGTTGTGAGTAGGTGATGAGTTATTAATTGTTATAGGTGCGTAGGTACATGAAGAATTGTCGCAGATGTTTAAAATTAACTAAAGACATTAATGCCCGCTTTCACTGACGTCACGGAAACAACACTTACCTACGCCAAATAAAAGCGTACCTACTGATTATAAAAAAAAGCGCTAAAAAACAAAACCTAAGGACCGCGTTACCTCTTAACATGTTCTAATAACGAAAAAATAAAATATAACAAATAATTAAGTACTTACAGTTTATTTTTGGAGCCGCCGTGTTCCCCTATCGGTCACTCTACGCCCCCCAGAAGGGGGGCGCACCCCACCGGTTGGGAACCCATGGCTTTATATGGACATAATGGCGTAATGTGAGTGTACTATACCTACGCCTCTGCCTAATCCTTCGGGGAATACAGGCTTTATGTTATGTTATGTAAGCTTTCTATACCCATCATAGTATCTACTTCACCCCGTTTAAGTAGATAGTATTCCGTCTACCTGCCCTCACAACTTCAGCCAATCACTTTCCCGTTTACAGTTAGTTTGACCTGTAATATATAAACCTCTTTGTTCATTAAAACAATAGATACCCACCGGCGTCACCCTCATGCCGAGGAGCATGAGGGTGACTCCGATGGCCTTCTTTCTATACCGAGAACCACACGGCCAAGGACTATGCTGGAAAGTACATTAGTTACAAATAATTAAAATATAACGTTATAAGTTAATAACACATATTTGCCTAATTGTGAGTAAATATTAACGAAATAGTTGACTTAAGTAAATATCAAGTGAGGAGGTAAAAACAGAACATTAGTTTTATGTTCTGTAGGTAAGTATGTACCTCGACGAATGAGGAAGTTAATTAAATTGCAATTTGTATAAGTAGACCTAATTTAAATGGTAGGTATAAAAGAGTAGGTCGGTACTTATAGGTCATTAATGAGTAGGTTTTAATGAGTACCTATGAATATTGTATTGTATACTGCGGCTTGAAGCTGTGAAGTGATACGCAATAATCCTATTAGACTTGAAGTCATAACACTTGCCTAATAACTAGAGAAAATCCCCAGTTATTATGAAAAAATAGATACCCATCTCAATAAAGTTTACCAACTTCAGCTGCAGCTGAAGGATTCAATTTGCTACCATTTATTATTTAAAAATAAAATAGGTACCCAGCGTGGCGTGTCCGGTCTTACATTATTGGTGAGTAGACATTACTGATGGTAGACAAGTACCTACCAACTCATCGATTTTTCGTTCACATCGATTGCCGTTTGGCCTTCAATGTTAACGTCGGCACTTAAGTAGGTACCTACCTGCCTACTGCTGCACGCTCATTCTCGTAGGGGGATGCGCTAAGGTAGCCCGCTAAATTCAAATTTTCTTCCATTTTTGCACTTTGTAGTTTATTGCAGGTTGTATGTTAATTAAAATATGATTCCCGACCGTAACAAATATTACGTTACTACTTAATTAGAATCAGCAATACAACTCCTTGAGTTAGAATTGGCTTCGAATGTCATGATAATCATGAAATAGTCATTCAATAGGGTTATATGAACTTCAGAGTTGTATTGATGATTTTATGATTATAATTCTGTAAATAAATATATTTGTTACTGCCGCAAATCAGATTTAGATCAACATACAACCTGATACCTACTGACCTGCAAATTGCAAAAAAACCTAAGAAAATTTTAATTTGGCGGGCTACCATGACGCTTTCGCCTTAACAAGAAAGGTTTGATGAGCTGGCGTCTGTACAGACGCCAGCACATCAACCTACTACAATCTGTCAAATTTCTTTAATAGATTTTCAACTTTATCACTAAATCATAAGGTTCAAAGTTGATTGGGAAAATTTGACAGTTTCGGTTAGGTTGATGTGCTGGCGTCTGTACATACCTACTTACCTGTTTGTTTGTGTAACCTCCACATCTGTGCACTTCACCGGACTGCCAAACATGATTTTCGAATCTGTCGCATTGGTAACACCTACACAATAATTATATTAATTAATAATTTATAGATATCTAATACTATCTAGTCTAAGTTAAATAAAATTAATCAATAGTGAACTATTAGAACGACACAATTTTGACTACCTACCTAATAAGGCGGACAGGCCTCATCAACGCCACTTTAATTAAATAAATTGATGTGTGTCCGAGGATTAGAATAGGTACTGGTAGTCTCAAGCGAAGCGTGATTCACATTCACACATTCCGCAATGTTAAATAAGATTTTGTCGCCATAATATATTTTTTTTTTTTCATGGTTAATTCCAGCGTCACCGCTCCACTTACTGACATTGGCTTAGCTAAACCTTTAAGATATAATATACATAATAAAAATACAAAGATTTTTTAAAATACCGGCGGGGTAATTGCGTAACACACTAATAGTAGCAATGGCTTTCATTTTGACAGTTCAAAGGCAGTCATTGCGTTATTTACGTTGTTGAACAGACAAATTTTTAGAACAAATGAAGCAATGGATTAGCAATACCTACCTATCCTTCAAAATTACCCAAATTTTGATTGAAAGCGTGTTACGCCATAGCCAGCACCTTAATTGGTGCTGGCTATGCTGTTTTTCGGCACTCACGCTGAGCCGCTGGGATTAGTCCAGACTTAGCCTTTTACCTCGGCACCTGGCAAAACTAATTCGATTTTGATATTTGACGTTTTTTTTGACTTCCGTTACTAAATGGCAAAAAGGGAACCCTTATAATTTCGGCTTGTCCGCCTGTCCGTCCGATGAGACAAACCTGGACTTATAGTTAATATAAGTCTAAAGAGTGGTGATCAAGGCTCATGCCTTCTCTGTATGAGAAGAGGCCTTTGCCCTGCATCGGGGGAATAATACGCTGGTATTACTTATTTATTATAGTTTAAAAATAATTCTGGTGAGTGTGTCGATTTAAGAATTGCAGGAGTTTAAAAAGAAACTCGCCCGTTAAAAAAAACATCTAAATCGGATTCGATTTACCGGGTTCCAAGATTTCTGAAAGAACAAATTAAATTTAGAGAGCTAATTATAAATCGTTATCTATGTATGAGTGCCTATGATTTGCACTGTTTTAAGCTGAGAGCGTTCTTCATTACGTACCTATTACCCTTTTTCCGACATTGCTGTGGTATAGGTAACTAATTACTATCCGCCAGACATTTAAATGTAGGACCTTGAATCTCTTTGCTATTCACTCTCCCTGTCATTCCTTCAGGATCTTTAATGAACTTGTAATTTAAAAATATATTTCATACCTACAAAATAGTAAGAAATAGTTATTATTTTTTATAAATACCTACAAGAGGCACGTTAAGGTTATTGTAGGTATTTCAATAACAGACTTCAAAAAAAGGAGAAGTTTCTCAATTTGTCAGATTTTTTTAAAATGTAGGTAAGTGCTTTAACGGGCTGTGATAAGTCTTATTGGCTACTTACTTTTATTTTTATGTGGTCAATCACAAATGTACCTCCTACCTAAATACTTTATTTGTTACGTACGGTGTATCATTGTGAAGTAACAGTTCGTATAATGAGTAATACAAACACGTTCTAAAGGGTGGGAAAATGCGGTCAGTGGAGGGGAAGACAGAAGCTTATTTGGCCATTAGTACCCACTTATTGAAAATCGTATGGTCTTTCTTTCATTTAACACTGTACGTTTATTGTGATCTTTCTAATAAAGTGTTAGGTATATTCGACTCCCGGTTAAAACGAGCGAATTTTCTAAAATATTTTTAGCAATGGAAATGAATATATAAAATAATGGAATGTTTACGTACCTTGAATAAAAAATGCTAAGTATTATCCATCACATTAATGGTATTATCATTATCTGAGGTAGATGGGTAAGTACTTACTTTCCCTCCACGGACCTACTTTAATTGCCACCCTGAAGGGGTCATTTCGTTTATCCACTCTAAGGTGGATTCTCCGATGGATAAGAAAATGGAATAACCGCCCTGAAGGTATATAATAATAGCCGTTTATAATATTTTATTGGGTCTCATATTGTTGCGTTTGCGACTACATAATTTATAAATTGCTTTTCACTACTTTTCGAAAGTAGTTTTATTTTACTAATTTCTCCGTAAACTTATGCTGGGGCTACATTAACCAAACGCAGCTATTACAATAGCGTTTTGGTAGGTACCTAACTTATACCCACACTGCGCTTCAATTTTAGCAACGCGTTCATTGTTGACATTCGGTGTTTTTCACATTTTAAAGCGAAATGGAAGTTGATGTATTTAAATAATAGGCTTAGGTGTGGTAACTCTTGCCCATCTCATTATTGTTCAATCGCCATGATTTGCCGTCACTACACACTAGTCGGCAAACAGTGTTGAAGTTAGTTTAGCCCCAGCATAGGTAAGTTATAATAAAAATATTAGGTAACATTCGTATTTTGCTACCTTGTTCAAAACCGTTTTATTAACACTAAACATCAATAGCAAGTTGTGCAATATTGTAATAGCCTATGAAAACTAAAGAATGTATATTGCTGAAATAAAACAATAAAATATAAATAATTAACAAAGGTGTCTTTTATTCCTATAAATAACAGAAATATACAAATACATGTTAATGATTAAGTTATTCTAAACGTAAGTATATTTTTTTAAGATATTTACCAACCTATACTTAGTGCATTATTGAAATTAAAAATTATGTAGATAGGAGTTAACGGCACATCAGTCGTAACACGTTGACATTAACGGTTATCCCGTTTATCTACCCCAAAAAATCCACCCTAAGATGGATACACGGAAACTCGTGTCCGAGAATCCACCCTAAGCTTATAAATTCTATTTATCCAACTAGGCCTAGGGTGGATTCTCGGACATGCGTTTCCGCGTATCCACCTTAGGGTGGATAAATGGAATTACCCGACATTAACAGCGTATTTATATCGTAACAGTAAGAACGATCACACCTGCACTACAAAAATCGTACTTATACTACGGCTGCATTGTGGGTGTGTTACGTGACTTAGAAAAATGTAACATCGAATAACAGGCCCCCATAAGTTTCGCTACCACGAAAAACTTAACGCCGTAGCCATGCGATCTCGAATAATCAAATCTCTAATTCGTCTATTCGAAACACTTAACAACGAATGCACGCTACCACAAAAAACTCACCGCCGCGCCGCGCGCCGTAGCCATGCGATCTCGAATAATCAAAACTCAAAAAGTCATCGTAAAAAGTCTTTATTAATTTAACCATCTACTGAATTATAATAATTTAACCACTTTTTTAGATGGTCTTGCATACTTGTGCTATTTTAAACAATAACTTTTTTTATTTTTAGTTTCTTTTTCTTTAGAGGTTTGGTTATTCGAGATCGCATGGCTACGGTGTTGAGTTTTTTGTGGTAGCGTGCATTCGTTGTTAAGTGCTTCGAATAGGTAAATTGAGATTTGGTTATTCGAGATCGCATGGCTACGTGGTTCCGTGCATTCTTTGTTAAATGTTTCGTATTAGTAAACCTACGGGGACGTGTTATTCGATGTTACACTTTTCTATTCACCTAACACACTCCTAAATTGTCGCGATAAAGTAGGCAAGCTCGCCTTAGTGCGACAATGTGGCCACAGCATCACTGCTCATCAGAGGTAACTGATGTGCGGTTGACTGTTACCTAGATATGTATTTATACAGATGCATGAAAAACATAACAGAGTGTAAATAGTAAAATAACAACATAATATTAATACCTAACACAAATTAAGGTAAAGGAATGATTTTTAAAATACTCCATGAAGTTGCATCATTTAAGGCTCTTCAGAAACACAATTTAAACAATCGACAAAACAACATTCCTATATAAATACGACCTACGACGTTCATAACAAGGCAGTTGAGCAACATGACATAAGCAACGGAGCAAAGCTGCGGCAAGCGTATCAGCTGAAGTATTTAAATGCAATGAACATGCAAATGAAGCCCTTTCACACTGGTACCCTACTTAGCCTAGTAAACACACTTTCATTTACTGCCCCCATTTAGTCTCCTGTTAGTGGACAAGCATTATTATAACTTTCCAAATTTCAAGTCGATAGCTTTAGTAGTTGCTGAAATAAGCAGCCGTGGCAGGCAGCCATTCAGACGAAGTGGCACCATAAAGGTTCCTATTTACCAATTTGGTACGGAACCCTAAAAAAAGTCAGTGGCCTAGTTTTATTGGTGGAGTAGGTATGTATCTCACTGGGGTCTAATGCCCGGTTTCTACAACAAAAACCAGCGTAAGAATTTGCTATCTGTTAAGCGTGTCAACTACTGTGATTGATTAACTGAATTATCGACAGCGGATCAGTTGGCATGCGTTTAATTGAATTCCAATTAGTATTTCCTATAAAACACGGGAATAAGGGTAGTCCCTTATGCCGTTTGTCGGCCCGCGTGACACGCAGCGCGTCAATTTCCTGAAGCAGAAGTATAAGGTAAGTAGGATTACGTACGACATTCTACCCAAAATGTGGTAGAAGCTTGTACCCCATTTACCTCCAATACATTTAAGGTCCTACCGCGCTTTTGCCATTTGATGTAAACAACAATGGCCGGTCGAAATTGAATAAAAACGATAGGTAAGTATACAAGAACATTTATTTTAAGTACCTACCTAATGTTTGTTTTCGTCTAATTAGCTCGAAGATTTAGACGAAAATAAACATTACTTAAAATAAAAATGTTCTCGTATATCGATTATGCAATTTCGAGCGGCCATTGTTGTTTACATCTTTGGCAAATTTAGCGCGGCCGGACCTAACCAACGTTTCGCTAGCTACCTATAGCTGGCGCCATTGTCTGGCACAGTACCACAGTATAATATAATACTGTGACAGTACTAAACTGGGCTGTCGGAAAACCCAAAAATGAACTTTGCACTTAGGTACAGTCACGAGCATAATAATTTAACATTACTATGGACAGCTCTGCAATAATATGATTCCATAATTGACGGCAAAATTAGGTGATCACTTGTGGAAGGCATATAGGTGTGACTGAGCACAAATATGTGACATCAAAGGAACGCCAAAACTATCTGACGAGACAAGAAATATAGGATACTACATCTGCCTCATAAAGATGTCACCTGCAAGAATGCAATAAAAAAGGACTTTTCTTGCGTTGTATCTACATATCTGCGTACTTGGTTAAATTCAGAAGTGTGTCCAAAAATATCTGACTTCTTTGTTTTAAAAAATATCTGATATCACTTTGGCAGCATAAAAAGCTAACAGTGTTTCGAGTGTTCTTATAAATCGCAATCAGTGCCGGCCCTAATTGCAAAAATATGTCACATTCTACTGGAAGCATAAAAATATCTGACTGACAGTAATGTTTGAAAGTAGAAATGTCAATAATATTTAAGCTTTTTTTTTCATTTTGGCAACTAAGCCGATATCGACTACCCTCTTAAAGTAGGTGTAGTTTTGGGGTTCCTTCGGTGTCACTCACATACTTATGCTCTGCCACTTGTGTACCTATGGCTTCTACCAATGATCATATACATATATTTGCCGTCATCTTGACGACAGATATTAATGGAAGAGTCATGAAATCAGATATTATTGCCGTGCTGTAAATAGTAATAAATGTATGCTCGTGACTGTACACGAAAATCATAACCTGCAGCCTAATTGCGGAACGCCAAATCGTCAAATGATTCTGATCAGTTGGCTTCATTTCTATCACAATTGGCTTCATTTTACGATTTTCGAATTGCGAAACTCTAGTTTCTGCGCAGGGCCTTAACGTTCATAATTGGTTTCATAATAAACTAGAGTTTCGCAATTCGAAAATCGTAAAATGAAGCCAATTGTGAATAGAAATGAAGCCAACTGATCAGAATCATTTGACGATTTGGCGTTCCGCAATTAGGCTGCGGAGTTAACAAGCTGCATTATTATAATGGACATCAGTACCTAACAAAATAGGTAGTTACCAAAAAAAAGGGAGGTCTTGGCCAGAAAGAAAAAATACTGTAATTAAGCTCCTTAACGTTTCAACACAACAGTTCAACGGTTACTGCCCAAGCTGCTCTGAGAGTTTGAAAATTAGGTACCAAAAATCTATGTTTTGCGTTCAGTTTGGTAAATTGTGGTGATCGTTGTACCTAATAGTAAAAAATGTTCAAGATGTCATTTCTCCTTCCTGTTGCTTCAGGCCGCCATTCCAACAAAATGTTCGATCAATGAAAAGTCTCTTTTAACCAGCTTAATGCGCAAGCCACACTGCGAGGTAAGTAGTATAAATTAACTCAGCTTTATTTCTTAGCAATATTGAATAGTAAGCGTAACGCATGCGTTCTAAAAGCTGAAGGCCAATTCTCGTACTTAAAAAACGTTCAAATTGAAGTCGCAATCTCATCTCAGTGACAATCAATGTCTAAAATTTAGGGAAATTAAAGTTATTTTTGGCAGATTGAGACAGAACAGACTGTGAACGTTTTTAAAGATACGGGAATTGCCCCTCAGATTCTAGCGGCCAACTAAACCGGCTATAAACTATGAACTAGCTTAGACTTCCTCGCTCATAGCTTACGTGGCCAGTAGCGGATCGTGAATCCACGCGAGACACAATGGATTTTTAATTGTTTCTGTAATTACGGCATTCAAGCGGTTAAAAGCACACGTTACGTTAATATCCAATATTGTAAATGAATAAAACTAAAGTAAGTTATATTATCTGCTCGCGGTGTGGCCTGCGCTTCAGCAACAAGTAGAGAGGTACAGACGCCAGCACATCAAGCTACCCGAAACTGACAGATTTTCCTAACCTAACCTAACTATTCTCACTTTAATCACTAAACTTACAGTACTGTACATTTTTAACACACACCTACCTTTCTACTTGTTTGGTTAGAGTTATACAAAGTAGTTGAATCCCTACTTAGTTAACAGTAAATCCTGTGTAGGCCACACAGGATTTACCTATGTATGTAATATACAGGTTGAATTTTTCAAGTGGGCGTGGATGGCCAAATCCGAAACTATGAGGAATAGCGAAAAGTACTCAAAGGAGTCATGGGCTCGATTTTGATGAAAACTAAAACTGCATCATTGGATTTTTGAAAAATCAATATTTCTAGCCATGAATCGAACCCGTTGATTTTGAAAAAAAAAAAAAAACTTAAACAAACTTAAGGAAAATGTTGGATTTTAATAAACTTCTTTTTTCTTCCTACCTACATTACCTGTACCTTGTTCGAAATGATGCTCAATATTTTTACTAACACACACTCGTAGCGCAGTCACCTTCACAAAAATGTTCTAATTCAAATTTTGAATGCAGTACAATCCTTGAGACGTCGAATCCAGCTATGTATTGAAAACAATTGTCATCATTTTGAACAATTAATCAGTTAAGGTTTAATAGGTAGGTAACATAAGAAAAATAAAAAAGTATTTTGTTAAAATGAGCTCTTTTCTTTAGTTTCCCGTATGTCATTACTTCCCAGAATTCGATCCTTATTAGCGACACTATCGAATGGTGTAATAATACAGTGTGTTTTTTTTTTTTTCTTCAAAATCTACGGGTTCTATTCCTGGTTAGAAATATTGATTTTTCAAAAATCTAATGATGCAGTTTCAGTTTTCATTAAAATCGAGCTCGTGACTCCTTTGAGTACTTTTCGCTATTCCTCATAGTTTCGGATTTGGCTATCCACGCCCACATGGAAAATTCACCCTGTATAGTATTATGTCGTAAAATCACAATATCAGGCAAAAACTTTAAAACCACAAGTAAGTACCTAATTATTATTGAATTGCAAACCATTCGAATCTTTTAAACATTTAAATTTATCCTGCCTTTTTTTGTCAACACCGAACTTATGGCTGTGGCTATTATTAGTTTTATAAAACTTAAGTTACCTATATAGTGACATATTCATAGCCCAGCGGTGTTAGTAGAATGTGTAAGTAGGTACCAACTTAGTTTCCTAGTTATATATTGCACGATTTATATTAAAACTTAATAATTATGAATGTTCTATGTGAATAAGTTCCTTAAAAAGACATCAACCATTAGGTAGCTACAAAAGGCTAACACTTTATTGAGGCGCGCCGTAGGAAATTAAACTTATAAGTACGTCCCTTTATTTTAAACGCGACAACTCCGCTTAACATGCGTAGGGAAAGAATTTGTTATTTTTTCTCCGCTCCTCCGCCTCGATAGACTGTCAGCTTAAAGGTAACACAATGGGTTAAATAGTAATAAGTAGCACCTACCCATAGAAAAATATATTGAACAGGCGTACTTATACAGTTAAAATATAATTATCTAGTAACATAACTACAGCAATCTTGTTTTGGGATGTCCCAAATTCTAATTGTTACGTCATTGTTTTAATGAAAAAGTGTTTGTTAACTCATAATAACATGAAAAAAGCTTTGTTATTAACTAGACACTTCAGTTCATGGTAACATTATTCTAGAACCCTTTATATCTTAAATACCTATCCCCGCGATATAATTTTAGTGCCTTCTCTTGTTTATTTTTGTTATAAGTAGGTACTAGGAGTCAGTTTCTTGAACGAACATTATTATTACCATGTTAATAAGGACGGTTTAAGGCAGACATTACGAATGCTCGCAGCATCTCTGACTGAGGCTAATATTTACGATGACAACTCTACAATGATACAACATCGTTATAGTCTATTGAAATTCAATTATTTCTTAAAAACAGACCGTCTGCAATCTCTAAATCAGCTTTTAGAAAAATATAAAAGTAATAAAGCACTTTATCTGGCTGGCCGTCAATGCCTTTAAATGTAGTACCTTTAAAGACTTCCTATAGTAATTAAACACCTTGAAATATTCAGATCTATTAAATCAGGAACTTGAAAAATAATTATCTGGCCGAGTTGCCTCGACATTAATTCCCACACTCACACAGGTGCATCTTGAACTCTCCGATAAATAATTCAATGTGATGCAGCAAAATATCACCAACTTCCAAAAAATCTACGATTTATTTCATCTCACCAACACCAACTATTTAAATATCGCACAAGTGGTACCCAACTCGGGTTTTTTAACTCTACCCACAAAGTGATGGCGTAGCTCGAAAAATGCTTTGATCGTGTGGTGGTCAGTGAGTCCGTCAGATCGATTGGCAAGCTTTTATTCTTACTCTCAGGCTTTAAATAAATATTCATTCAGGTAAAGTCGGCATCATTCATTTATCGGAATTTTGAGATCAATAAATTATTGGACCTACCTAATCATAAAAACTATGTTTACTAATAATTAATGTATAATACTATCTAATAATACTAATTAACTACACACTATATTCTATGTCGTGGAAATAACTGAAAACCTCGGACACCAACCAATTTTATTATAGGTTATAAATAATTGATATGGCCAGTCTTTTTTTCATAAATCATTGCCCTTAATTTGATCGGAACCCTGGAAAGTCAAGATGCATCCTGTAGTAACAAAACTTCGATATGTTCTCCGTTTGACAGTTTGTGTATGGGAAAACGGGGACAACACAGAAATTCAAAATTATTTCTCTTAAATCAGGCAATTGAAAAATTAGCCCTAAGTCAATTAATAATGTTTTTAGATAATTATATACATAAAATATAATGGCAGTTACCAAGAAAGTACACTAAAACTATGGTTATTAAACCATAATAAAATTCATTACTATCTTTTATGTAAGTAGGTAATCATAATTGACAGCGTGCTGGTGTTGCGTTAAAGCATAGTAAGATTCATCTCTTAAGAATTCGAAGCTTATGTACATACCTATATCAATTCCCTCGGTATGTACAGAGTCAAATTAAATTAGAGAAACTCAACAAACGGTTTCGATACCTAAACATAATAAAAATAAAAAAAAAACAACAAATTATATTTTATTCATAATACCATAACTTTACTTGAAGTACTGTATGAGTTGAGAAAATATTTTTTTGTTATATCGTGTTTATGTTACCGCTAATATGCGTAAATCAGTTAGAGTGCAGGTTAACTTGGTAATCTGCAGATTATCTGGTTTGAGCCCGTTAAAATGAAAAAAAAAAAAATTGTTACCGGCCAAACCCGGTTTTCGGATGAACTAGTTTCGCCTAGGCCAAACCAGTTCTCCCTACTCGGGGGTTGCATGGTTGCGGTCGGTCGATAGGCGACGTAGGATGCAAGAGCGAGCGAATGAGAACTGAAGTCCAATTCTTGTAATTTAAAACGTTCAAAATCTAGTGTCGCAGTCTCATCTCGGCGACAAACAAATGTCAAAAACTTGTCAAAATTTATGGAAATTAGAAGTATTTTTTGACAGATTGAGACTGAGATCAGACTGTGAACGTTCTTAAAATTACGAGAATTGCCCCTCTGGTTTGGCCTAGGCGAAACTAGTTCATCCTAAAATAAAGTATGGCCTGTAACATATTTCAGACTAACGGATTGTACCCAGTAATTAGATTACCTAGTTAATGCGCATATTAACGTATTCCGTATTCTAACGGTAACATTTATACAAAAAAACAACGATTTTTTTAAACTGTTATTTCAAGTATCAAGTAATCTACGCGGGCTGTGACCTAAAAAATACATATACAGGGTGTTACGGAAAGGGTATATCAATACAAACGGGTTGAAGAGTGTATCTGGTCTAGAATCTCTGTACAAAATTTCAGCTCAAAAGCATTAACTTTGAAAATGCTTATTATTTTTTTATTTCGACATCACGGCGCTGCAATGACGCGCGGCGGCATGATGTGCGTGTACTAGGCGCACAGACACGCTACAGATAACGGATAATGACCCTCGTAGTGCGGTGACACGTTTGTTATGATTTCAATTTAATAAACTATCGAAATAAAAAAATATTAAGCATTTTCAAAGTTACTGCTTTTGAGCTGAAATTTTGTACAGAGATTCTAGACCAGATACACTCTTCAACCCGTTTGTATTGATATACCCTTTCCGTAACACCCTGTATGTATATCATCAAATATTTTTTAATAATCTGTTTAATCATGTTTAGATATCGATACCCATCACGTCTACGTAGTTTCGCAAACTAAAATTTGACCCTGTATACATACTATGCAAGACAATTTTTTCAACTTTGTTTTGATTCGAGAACGGATTTCATAATAAAATTATTGAACATTACGAAAAATAATATTTAGGCTGAGAGCCATCAAGTCATACCTATAGTCATAATAAACAAAAACCAAACCTATCACAATCTATAAAAACCAAAGTTAAAAAAAATACTTAGTCCTGTATTTTACTGTAAACACTCAAATAATGGTAAAGTGGTCATGGAAAATTATTCGAGACCAACCATGAAGATACACAGACAGGAGATCAACCAGGGAGAAAACAGATGAATACATTAGTAAGGAACGAACACCAACATCCACATAATCCCGTTTCCTCTTAACACCAGGTCAGGTAATCAGTAGGTAATATGGGCTGGTATCCGCAACTCCACATCAAAGCGTGTATTTGCATACGGTAACACCAGTTTTCTGAAATCCTGATGAATTCTGATAATATGCTGCCAGCTCTCATGTAAATGATTGGAATTGTGATTTGACTGAAAATATTTAAATTTTTAAACATTGAAGTTGAACATTTGAATCTTAACTTTCCCCAACTTGTAAATTTTAAAATAATCTTATTCACCACTATTTAAGCTTTTACGGTAACATAATTATATTAAATAATAATAGCCTCAAAATAGTAAATTATATCACATTATTGCATTTTGACTAGAAACTGTCAATTTTCTAAACATACTCATTTACTATCAGCCATCTGCAGGGGGACCCAAGTATATCATGGACACTTCGGTGTTACCATAGACAGCTGAAACTGTTGGGTACAGTTTCTTATTTGGAAGGCCTGTAAGCAAACAAATAATTTTATTATTATATTTTGTAAGGCATTATAATATTATGGGCCAGCAAATATCAATTTTTTCCTAATTTCTATGGTTTCTTATCATTTTAACCACAATTAATTTTTTTAATGTTATTATCTTTCTTACTTCTTACATCCATTTATTTGCAAAAGATTGACCACTATGACTAAGAATTACCACAAAAATAATATTTTTACGTGTAAAAATAAATACTTTTCTTGACAATACAGTCTTATATAATTGAATTGCCCTCTGATATTATTGACGAACTGTCCATAGTAATATATTTATTTTATCTTTAATGTTTACCTCTGAATGCAACCCCTAAAAATTCATAATTTCTTTCAAATGATAAAGTGTTATCTTCACAGTCTAAGATCACTCGAATGCGCTCACCAACCTGAAACAGCATACAAAAGTAATTAAAACATGGCTAATGTTATGCACAACAACCTCAAAAAAAAAAGTATTATTATGAATTGTACTGTCAGCCCCATCCATAATAATATTACAAGTTCGAAAGTAACTCTGTCTGTCTGTATGTTACCTTTATACACGTAAATCACTGAATGGATTTTATTTGTATGGGAAACCCAGTATTTCTTAAGTTAGGCATGGCCATACTAATATTGTAAATTCAAAAGTAACTGTCTGTCTGTCTGAATGTAATATTTTCACACCTAAACCACTGAATGAATTTCAACAAAATTTGGTAAGGAAATAGCTGGCATCCTGGGGAAAGACATAGGCTACTTTTAGTTTCAAAAATAATCCTGGAGTGAAGTAAAGAATTGTTACTATAGCTATAGTCATAACATTTAGTGAATAAACAACTTTAAGCAATAAGCATCACCTTTGTACCTATTTTTCTGTTCTGTTTTTTTCTTGTCTGTTTATATAATTAAGTTTGTTTTAAGATGGTAAAATAAAATAAATAAAAAAACTTTAATAAATAAGTTTAGTATGTTATGTATGGAGACAACTTCTCACCTGGTACTTTGGACAATTATTTAGGAGAGGATAATGTCCTTGAGTGTCACCATTGTGCAACAAATGATTATCAACTAAATTCCATCCCCAGCTCTGTTCATCTGACCCCAGTAGCCCCACATATCCATGGCATTCCAAGGGCGCGTCTTTCGTTGATATACCTACTACAGCTACAGTACCCAAAGGTCCCTCCCATATGACTTCCCAAGCATGTCTTCCATTATAAAATCCAACTTTTCCTCTGCATGCATCAGTACTTTGTGCTACAGGATTCCTGTTGAATATTGATACTTAAAAGTGGAAACTTATAAGAAGTATATGAATAAAAAGAAAGCATTATTATTAATATCATACCTGTGTAAAGTAAATCCATTAGCTTTAATATATATGTTTCTTGAACAGTCATGAGGATTCCACGCATGGTAAAATGCCCTCAGTTTTGATTTGTAAGTATTAACAGTGGATAGTAAATCAGATTTCATAACTTCTTCTGCTAACCTTTTCACACAATGTAGTCGCCAAACGTCATTATTTTCATCACTAAGAATTCTATACCAACTCTTACATACCAAAGCACAATTGCGGAGATCTTTTAAACGGAGAAATGAAAATATATTTTCTAAAATATGATCAGGAACGACCTCTGCAATTGCATAGTCATCATATAGGTCGAATTCATGCATTATTAACATTTAGAAATACAAATGCAAAACTAAATTTTGCTTGAAGTCACAAGATATTATCTGATTGAAGAATTAACCTAATTAGTTTATTTACACTGTACTGCACGAATTAATTAATTGCCAATAAAATCATACACTGATAGTAAAAGCTATTCCAATCAAACGATTCAAACGTAAACATTATGTCAGTTGCACGTCATCTGTCATTATGTCAAGTGTCAATGTCAATTTATCATCCATCCATGGCCATTTTTTTTTATTTATTTTTTTTTTGTTTTAAAGGCCAGGTTGCTGGGACCTTTTAGCCACCATGCATGGCAAGAGAGCAGTGGTGGCCTAGAGAAACAACCGCGACAATGCAAGGTGTATGTCGTAGGGTTGATCCCTGACGGCCGCTTTACTTGTGTAAATTATTTCTTTACCACTGCTTAAAAAACGGTGAAGGAAAACATCGTGAGGAAATCGGCTTGTCCTAGAACCAAAAATTCTAAGACATGTGACGTCTACAAACTTTCCTCTATGCTACATACCCGCGTATTATAGTAAATAAATTACGGGCATGGCCTACCAAGGAATATACTATTCTCTACCGAGAGAACTATGTAAAGCACTGACCTCTATTAATGTAAAGGGTCCCAACTGCGGGAACATAATTATGTATGGCATGGAATTAGTATGTACTTTTAGGTACTTGATGTATGACATATTTTACATACTAATTCCATCGAAAGTACAGACGCCAGCACATCAACCTACACCTAACTGTCACATTTTCCCAATTAACTTTGAACCTTATTTTTCAGTGATAAAGTTGAAAATCTATTAAAGAAATTTGACAGATTGTAGTAGGTTGATGTGCTGGCGTCTGTACATACAATATTGTTTTGCTGTAAGCACCAAACACGATCATTGGGTTTTGTTGAGTTGAGCCTACATATTACTTTACTCTATGTTACTTTTTTTTTACTACTTTATTTTTTTCCTTTTGAACGACGCCAGTCTGTGAACGCCACAAAAAGACGTCAAACAAACGTCAGAATCACAGAGTACAGAATCAGAATCAGAATCAGAATTTTATTAGCTCAAAATGTAGGTACAGTATAAGATGGACATAGGTAATTATATTATGAGATCAGCTACATTTTACCTTACGGCGTGCAAATTGTACAGTAATTGATATAATGTTAAAATTAAAAATGTCAGCACTTAAAATCAGTTACTTACAATAATAGATAAAATAGAAAAATTAAAATTGTCAACGATAAGAAAATAAAAAATATTCAGACAATTATCTTACAAAATTATTGCATGTCAAATAATATGTAATTAATAATTTCAGTCATTCGTTATCCAAAGTCAAATCATTCAAAAAGTCCTTCACTGAATAATAACATTTTTTTAAAAGCAGTGCTGTTAACTTAGATTTGAAAATGTGAACCGAATACTCTTTAAAACTATGCGGTATTTTATTGTAAATAACAGGTCCCATTGACATTATACTTTTTTTGAGCAGTGCTGTTTTGTAATTAACTGTGTGTAATAAGTTTTTATATTGGGATCTCAACTGGCCTGTACGTGTTCTTTTATCAGTGAGAGACGGAAATAATTTTAAATTAGTTTTGACAAAAACTGCCACCTCCAATATGTACAAACAAGGAAAAGTTAGTATCCTCAGAGATCGAAACATAGGTTCACAACTGTCTGTTGACTTAAGTCTTGACATTGATCGTATACACCGTTTCTGAGCCTTAAAAATCTCCTCCCTTTCGGTGCAGTTGCCCCAAAAGATTATACCAAACCTTAATAATGATGCAACTAACCCATGATAGGCTGCCAGAAGTGTTTCTTTACTGACTTTATGTGACAGATTGTATAGTACATATGCTAACTGGCTTAATTTTTTACAAACCTCATCGGACTGGGGTTTCCATGTTAAGTTACTGTCAATTAACACTCCAAGAAATTTTGCTACACATGTACAGACGCCAGCACATCAACCTACTACAATCTGTCAAATTTCTTCAATAGATTTTCAACTTTATCACTGAATTATAAGGTTCAAAGTTGATTGGGAAAATGTGACAGTTAGGTGTAGCTTGATGTGCTGGCGTCTGTACATTCAGAGAAAAATAGAATAGAATAGAATAACATGTCAGAATTGTGTCAAAATAAGTGAAAGGAGAGGAGTATATGTGTTCTGTGGTTTTGAGCTTTTTTTGAGGGATAAAGTCACTGACGTATAAATATGATTTATACATCAGTGGATAAAGTCAACAACCGAGCCCTTTATTTATCATCAATAGATATTTTCAAGAAATAAATAATAATTGATCAACTAGGATTACATGGGTGTTCCTGTGATAGCAAGGCGCTATTTTTCTATATACTTTTGACTTCTGTCTCTGTTAAGGTAATTGGTGTTAGCCCAGGCACTTACATATCGATATAAAGCCGCAACAGCAGTACCTACATAGCAGTTATTTTATTTTACAGTTTAAAAGCAATACGTCCATACAACAAAATGCCAGGAGTCGATACAGCATTGAGTGATGAGGACTACATCATAGCGAAAGCTAAAGACGCACAGAAGTACAATATCCACTCTGCTAAAGCATGGATGCTCACAGCGAAAACTTTATTTCCTGCAAATTTTAAAATTCAGTTTGAAGCCTATTTAATGGAAAAGCAATCAGGAAATGTCCAAGAGGCTGCCGAATGTTTTAGTTCCCTAATGAAATCAAGACAGAACCTGCCATCTTTATTGCCTGAAATATCAGCTATTGCAAATGCTCTGAGATCATCTGAGGGAAGCTTCCTAAGCCAAATGTTTGATAACATTTGTCCAGATATACAATTGACAATCCTAAAGACTAGTGTTGAGAATAGTGATGATACAATGGAACATTGTCGTTTACTAGTTTTGTTGTTGAAGAAATTTCCACAACTAGGAGTAGACAGTCTAGTGAAGACATTAATAAATGCTGAAAAGTTCTTTTATGACAATCGCTATGCTAGGCTTTTGGTAGTGGAAACTCTGCCCCTACTCAGTTCACTAGAATCGCCAAGATTGCTACAGCGTCTAGTAATCAAAGCTATTGACTTTTATAATTCCTATGTATATGATGAAAATGAACATGATATAACAGATCCTTGGCAAAGGCTTTTTGGTGTTTTAGATTTAATGGGCAGGCAATTGGGATGGGATTCTTTTTTTGTCAATTATAGTAACAGTTTGAACAAGGAGACATACTTCCAAAAATTATTGACATTGAGGAACAGTGAAGACTGTCGCCAGCTTTTATATTGTGGAACAACATTCTTCCTTAGGTGTCTATATGAGCAGAAGTCATTAAAAGGCAACCATATTCTTGTGGAGGCATTGTCAGATCCAGAAGTGACACCATCAAAAAGAAGGAAAGGCGACCTAGAGGTTACTGGTATATCATCCCATCAATTCCAAGCAGCTGCTAACTGTTGGGAGTTACTCCACAGTAATGAACTTATTTCAAGAGAATTCACAAAACTAGCTAATCAATTGCAAATTAAACCATGGTCTGAGGGGTTTGCTGAGGAGTTTGCTCTATACCGAGGAAAATATGATGAGGCTATGCCTCAAGCTACAGTAACTAGTGTGACCGCTAGCATAGTACGAGTGTCTATCAACTATTTTCTAAAGAACTATAGTGCCTGTATAGAGAGTATATTAGCTGCTCTCCCCCAATTACCTAATGTGGAAGGTGTTCTAGAACCAGAATTAATTGTAGGAGGAAAACATAGGCACTTACATTTCCTGCCACTTACTAAAGTTGCCATAATGCATTATTTCTGTACTCTGCTTATTAGAATTTTATTAAATACTGGTAATACCGCTGATCTAACATATGGTCACATGCTTGTTTTGATGCAACTTGGTTGGCCACAAGAAGAATCCATATTCATTCACATACTGGATGTAATTAGACAAAAAGGTGTGTTTCATTACCGCCTCTTCTCTACATACATAATTCATATAGATTTACTAGAAGAGCTGTATTTCATTTGGAATGAACAAGGGAACAATGTTGTGCTTGACATTATACCAAATTCTCAGCAGCATCTGGGCCAAAGAAGAATAGGTACACGTGGAGCAGATAAAGGTGTAAAAGAAGATTTCAAACAAGCAATGAAAGCACAAGTGGCCAGAAGTAATGAATCTGTGTTAAATTTAATGATACAATTTATTACCTCAGAACGGGCCTACTTTCTGCAGGTGTTATAACCATTGTGAAGGGATATCTGACTTTGACTGTAATAATTGATTGTTGATAATAATAAAAAACATAGTCCATAATAATGATTTTATTGATTAAAGGAATTTAAAGTTAGATAGATAATAATTCACTTATTGAGAACTAGTTGATTAAGAACTACCTTCATAGGAACCTACTGAAAGCAAAAGATTCCGCCGTGTAAAATGTAAACCCTTTATGGGTGAATTCTTTGTTGCAAATGAACGCAGTAAAAATTTATCCTCTTTCTGTACTGTGGTTGTAGCACCTGCCTCTTCACCATTGGCTTCTTCTGTGATAGCATTGAAATCCCATAACTTTATGCTACAATCCAAGGATCCTGAAAACAGCATAGTTATAAAAATGCAGTTCTAAAGATCTTCAAAAATGCAAATAAATTATTGTGTTTACAAAACTATAGACAAAATAGAAAAACTGACAGAATTACCTGATGACAAAATGGTGCCATCGCGACTGAAAGCTAATGCATGAATAGGAGCAGTATGCATCGGCGGCAGTAGCGCAGCGGGAGATCCTGTCGAAATGTCCCACACGATGAGCTCTCCATTACCTCCTGATGCTAGCCATCTCCCACAAACAGAAAATGCTAGGGTAAATATGGTAGACTGAAAATAAAATGGTATTCTGTATTAACAAAAATTCAGGAAAGCCACTAGGGGCGTTCTGATACCTGCAGTTGGTTCGATTAATAAATACCTTATGCCCAGTCATAATTCGAACTTGTGTTCCTGTCAAACAATCCCATAAGCGTACTGTTCTGTCACTAGATCCAGTGCCCACATAGTTAGAATTCGGGTGAAATTGGACACACTGAAAGAAGAGATATTACATTTAGTACTAGACTGCATGAGACATGCTTTGCACACTAGCAAACATGGCTTATTTCAAAATATAAATGCATGCTTGAAAATAAACAAAACGCTTTGTTAAAATTGTGGTATATTATTAGTGTTAAAATAATATGCCTGAAAAGCATTACGTCCACATCCGATAAATGTCCAGAAAACATTCGTAGCGGTTGATGATGATCAGTAGCCCACAAGCGGGCGGTACGGTCGTGTCCAGCGCTCACGAAGTAGTGGCCGTGCGGGGACCAGCGGACGTCCCACACTGGCCACACGTGGCCTCGGTATACTACCATACATGTCCAGCATTGCAGAGACCATAACCTAACTGCAACATATAAGTTGTAGAATAATAGTTAATAATAATAGTTAATCGAACCTAAAATAAATCCCATTTTGATTTTCTAAAAATATTTATGGAGACTACTAAAATAAATGTGCCTCTATAGGCCCTATTAAATTGTTTTTCCTACTTTGATACCTAGGTACACATATAATTAAATTACATAAGTACCAGAATCATATTAAAAGAAACCATTTAAGCAATAAAAAATATATATATATATATATTTATCGCTCGGCTCCGTGTGAATTAGGCCATCAAATGCATAAACAAATCAAATCCGACTGGTAGTTCTACTTCACAGATTAGCGCGTTCAAACAAAAAAACAAACTCTTTATTATTAGATATACATCAATTTCGGATCTCCATGACTGATTTATAGCTTAATATTTGTTTGTTGTGTTATTTACATGATAATACTAGCTGCGCCCCGAGGTTTCACCCGCATAAGTGTCGATCCCGTGGGAATATGGGGATAAAAAGTATATGTCTACTGCCTATATGTTAATCCAGGGTGTCAGCTAGCTCCATACTACAAAATTTTATCAAAATTGGTCCAGCCGTTTGAGCGTGAAGAAGTAACATACATATAAATACACACACTCACAAACTTTCGCCTTTATAATATTAGTGTGATAGATATAACTTACCAGTGGAGTCTTCAGAAGCCGATAGTAGCATCGTTTTAAAAGGATCAAATGCTACTTTATAAACTGATCCAGAGTGTCCATACAGAGTACGACACGTGTCTCTATCTTTTTCTTCCATCATTCTTACAAGTACGTCACCTACAAAATTCAAATTAAGTACATAATATTATACTTAAGAATATAATAGACTGTAGTATCATTTATATTTTGTATGAGATGAAAATCTTAAACCAGTGCAAATCATTTTTTGTCTCTCAGACTGATACGTTCTGAAATAAGACCATTCAAAGAAGAAGAGTTTGAGTCGTTCTTCTTCAGTAAGCATTATAAGTTCAGGGGCGATAGCTAAACACTTTTAGGTAATCTCGATCGAAGAGATCAAGCCTGCGCCCAAAATGAACAAATAATTATGTTAATGTACATACCTGCCTCTCTGTCAATGTCTATTAATTTTTCTGCAGATTTCATCCCACGTAATTTTACCGGAGTCAATGTCCACACCTAAATTATAAGACTCTTTCATTATTAAGAAATGAGCATCGAAACCAACATTATTTACAATAAGGTACATGACTCTTTCTTTCATACCTTAATGTTCGAGTTACTGAAGCCAACAGCTAGTAGTGTAGAATCATCACAAATATCAGTGCAAATGGCGGTATGACCACTGTTGAGCAGTGTGTAAAAACAAATAGATGGCAGACTCTCTGGCCCCAGTTGAATGCGCTTTGATGCTTCTCGTAATGCTTTGCCTTTTTCTATTTTATCAGTCTCCTTTCTGCAAATAAATAGTACAATGTTAGTTAAACTTCTACCACAGTTCCAAAAGGTATAAACAATATCAACGAACTCACAGTTCTGGCAAAGGAATTCTGTCATTTGGAGGTGCGTTAGGATCAGACTTAGGTTTTTTCATAAAAATGTGTTCTTTCTTCGCCTTTTTCTTTTTTGGTTTATCTGGTGTTTCCTCCACTTCTTCCTCATCTTCCACAGGAGCCGGGAGGACTTGTATATCAGGTTCTTTTAACAGCCCATAGTAAACCTTTGTCCGATTTTCTATAAACAAAAACCACTCAGCTTGTATACTTTATTTTTCCTCTAGTTCAGTTAGAAGAGTGTAACTGTATAAGTGTATATATACTTAAATGTGACATTGTGCATGTTTCTGGAAAATAAGAACAGTCCAATAACAAATCATACCATTTCTAGTGGCTTCACCAAGCAGTCCCCCAGTGGTGGAGCGGACCTGAGCTTGTGACCTTCCGGGGCCATCATGCACATCAACTTGGATGTGGTTGTTTATAATGTTAATGATTACGGTTGAGCTTTTTTGTTCTTGCAAAAAACGTTTCAGCTGAGATGACGCATCTCTTGATAATTGTACAACAAACTTGTTGGTGCTGGAAAACAAACATTTTACTAAGTATTTACAGGTCTTTAATATACAACTGAAATAGTGATTATTAAATCTTTATTTATATTAGGTTTATAAAAAACCTCATTTCGTAATTCATCATATTTCGGCCAATTTACACAAAACAGGTGAAAACATTATGAAAATCCATTCTGTATTTCTTGAGTTATTGCGTTTAGGCAGACACGGCAGAGGGATTTTGTTTTATAATAATTATGTAGTGATAATAGGGTGGCAACCTTTGACTACCCTATGGACAGCAGCATTATGCACAATTAATTATGTCAGTTACTAAAATTAACCTATTTAATCAACATTACGGCCTGGTCTAACCAGTACATGGCATTTTCCTATACTTGGGACGCCAGTATTATATGGCTTACCCATATTCTGATAATATCATGAAATCCCAGGAATTAATCCCCTAATGCCGATCACTGGTTATCACACTGTCACATGTAGATTTAAAAAAATTATAATTATGTAGTAATACCTGTATATTTCAGCCAACTCATTCCCCTTGATTTGTTCCTTATGTTTAACTATAGACAGTCGTTTTAAATCTTCCTGATAATAATCTTCTTGCTCAGGACCAAATTTTTCCAAGAAATTGACAGCATGTTCATTATGGTCATATAATATTAGTACCAGATACATATGGACAAACACTGGATACAAAAGTGTTGATAGTTCATGCTAGAACGATAAAAATATTTCAAAACATTAGTATGGAATAAAAGCAAGACACAATTATAATTTAAATAGACTGGATTTCATTTAAATACTAGCTGACCTGGCGAATTTTGTACTGGCTCAGAATCAATAAGAAGGAATGTATGAGAAATTGAATTAACTTCTTTTTTTTTAATAGTTAATTTGCTATTCGGGGTGTAGACAAATCCAACAAAACAAAGATTATAAAAATCAGTCCGGCCTTTCTTGAGTTATAAATGGTGTAACTAACCCGACTTTGGTTTATTTTATAGATTAATCTGTAAAAGTAAAAAACTCGAGAGAATGCAAAATACTAGCTAGTACAGAAACTCTATCAGTCTGCACATGTTTACAGTTATTGAGTGCAGAGAGTTACCAACTGACCAATATTTAAGTTGCTAATTTCCTTCAGTTACATACAAGTGTGACCACTTGATCAGGCTCATGTGCATAAACCATTTTTACCTTATAAATATCGAGCGAGTTCTCAACAAACTTCTTCAGGTTATCGTAAGCAAATTCGTAACTGTATGGATCACTTTCTGTGTGGTGCGAAGTAAGAATGCTAGCTAATTCGACCTCAGGAAGATCTAAGTTTTCAAATTCAACATCTCCTAAGCTAGCTTCTTTTCTCAGGATATCTTCTGTACCCTGAAATATGATAAAATATATAGTGAAATAGAGCTTTCAGAGGATGGAAATAATGTATTTGGCCATGTTATTAGAATGTTATGGTTACCTTCAAATTATACTTTCTCAGAAGCTGTAGTACAGCCAAGAGTGGGGTATTCTTCTCCCCCATTATAAGACACCTTTACATGCAACTCTAAGAAAATAAAATGAATTTGGATTGATCACTTTGTATTTTATTTATTGTTTTCAATTTTCTCCGAATTCGACGCGCAAGAAATGTACGTACAGTACACCACTGAGACCACTGCACCACTGACGTCTGACTGCCAGTAATAATGTCACATTGTCATCACTAGTTCACTACTGTCAGTGTCACCTTTCACCGGTGTCACAACACAGCATGCATCACAGATAAATTAACACACTAACAGGACTGGAACGAGCCAGTGTGTGAGCCACAGACCAAGTAATACTACCCACTGACAGACTGTGAATCTTAAATCCATGGAATTAGTAAGTACTAGAATCATTGTACATACCTAAAGGCGTGTCCCCACTAGGGCCACACGGCCTTTTGAGGCCTCGAGGCCCAGCCTCACGAGGCTTTTGTGTTTTTTTTGCAACACGTCCTCATTGTAAGAGCCTTGTGGCCCGCCTTGCGCAATTGCTTTCGAAATTTACGAAGAAGAGGACATGCAATTAGCTTCAGTAGCATTTATAGTAATAAGCATGTAGCAACCTCCGCATCTCTCAGGGCATCATTACTTTTGTTTTTATTTGAATAAAAACAACTCCAACAGTCCCATAACACCGGGCGCTCTCGATACAAATCAATTAATAAAAGTGTTTTATCGTCAATTCACTCCATTCTGGTGCGAATACATATACAACTCGGTGTAGCGGCGGTCACAAGCACACTGACCGGCCGCGCGGCCCGTCCTCACTACCCAAAGCCGCACGGTGTCCTTTGAAGTAGACCAACAATCGGCGGGTTGAGCGACATCGGCCGCGTGGTCCGGTTTGGCCCTCGCTCATGTACACACTCACGTGGCTCGGCCGCGTGGCTCTAGTGGCGACGCGCCTTTAAGCATGCCTTTCATAGTGTAAAATAGCTCATATTTATGTGTTCGTCACGATATCACGAACTAAATAATGATGTTATTTTCACGGATTATTTAAATTGTCTACAAGCTTTGGAGCTAAATCAGTTTAAAAGTAAACTATACACAGTGCTATTCTACTTCTAACTAAAAAAAAAACCTCTCCTTATGTGACAAGAATCACAAAACTGTAAAACGGTAAGGCTGGATTTAATGCTCGATTAGCGGTTGTGAACGAGCGTTTACAGGACGGCAAATTGAGTACACACAACTACGGTCGGTCGCTCGGTCAGCGTTGCACTAAATGCCTGCCTTGATATAGCGTGCGTGTCAGTCAATCAGTCAACCGACATACGCTCGACCGACGAGCTCGACCGACGGTCCTCGTGAGTCGTGTGCGCGTCGCAGCTATACGCGTTTAGCGTAGCGATTAAAAAATGTAAGAAACTTTGAATTTTGCTGGTAACCTTAACGCACCTCCTTTAATTTATTTTAGATTTAGTTATAAAAGGATAAAATTCAAGGATCTTTTGGCGCTTTTGACCACGCACGAAAGGAGAAGAAATCTTAGAGGAAGAAATAAGCTTAGGAAGAAATGAATGCGTAGACGCTTATTATTCCAAAATTGAATTCACTATCCTCATGGCAATTATATCTACAAAATACGAGTAAGGGCCAAAGCACACACGCTACTTTTTGCATCGGCGATCGGCGATTTTGCGGTTGTATTGATGCTGCATCGCGTTTTGGCGACTCTCTGCGTTCGGACGCGGTATCGGAATCGCGCGTTTTAGCGACTGCTCCGATGCTGGTGCAAATGCCAAATCGCTGCGACCGGCATCCGAATGTGTGCGGAGTGTAGCGTTCAGCCGCTGTATCGAGCTTCCGAAAAGCGACTGAATCGCCGCGTTTGGCGTTTTTAAGTGTGCGGTGTGGAATGCTTGGTCGCTGCATTTAGCTTCTAAAAAGCTTCTGAATCGCCGATCGCCGATGCAAAAAGTAGCGTGTGTGCTTTGGCACTAAAATAAAAAAAATGCTTCAGTTATATAACATTACTTACATCCTGCCAGTACCTCCTGAAAAGACAGGCAGAGGTAGGTAGACCTAGTCACCCACATTTCACCAGTTACATTTAAGTCTCATAATTATAGAGCCTTTTGCAATTTAAGCGGGTACAATTCAGGTTGGAACAGATCGCAGAAAGCGATAAGGCCGCCCATTGTATAGGTATTTTGTAGTGTTTGATTTATTTTTTGCATGTTATGTATATTTGTGGTGTGTTGTATAAAGTATATAATTATAAATAAATTCCATACTGCAGACTGCTTTGGACGTATTCCTAGGGATGGACCTTGGGATCGAACCCAGTACCCCAAGCTCATTATTAGTCACGCTTGCGAACACTAATACACGAGGCTGTCGTACCTACATTAGAATTTTAAATAAAAATCAGTTGGAGGAATCCACATGACATTAGCAACCTGAACTGGCTGAACGCTTCGACGGCTTTGTCCGCCTCGTCAGTCCAGTGGTCGCAAGCGTTTTACTGCTGAGCATGAAGTCCTGGGTTTGGTTACCAGGTCAGGCAGTGTTATTGGGTTCTTCCATTAGGAATTTCTCAGTAGCAGCCCGGAGTCTGAATTTGTGACCCGTTGATGGCAATAGACTTGCCCCTTACAAGATGAGTCTTAAACATAACTGTCGAAATATGGATGTGCTATAGGTACACCTCAGCTTAATCCTTCGGGAAATAAAGGCGTGATGTTACATGTTTACAACAAAAAATAGAATCTGGAGCAACGATTGATAGATTATGTTTATTTAACGAACACTAGATTTGGGAGAGGATTATTTTCTCTGAACCATGCCCAAGTTTATTGGCAACACGTACCTACCTAGCTAAAGTTTATTGGCAAAAGGCTTACGATAATAAAATAAATTGTATAAAATCCTACTCTTACGTGCACAGATAGGAAGGTACCAGGCAAAGATCGTCTTACTTTAACTCCCTCAACTAAAATTTCTATAGGGGGTTATGGAAAGGGTATATCAATACAAACGGGTTGAAGAGTGTATCTGGTCTAGAATCTCTGTACAAAATTTCAGCTCAAAAGCAGTAACTTTGAAAATGCTTAATATTTTTTATTTCGATAGTTTATTAAATTGAAATCATAACAAACGTGTCACCGCACTACGAGGGTCATTATCCATTATCTGTAGTGTGTCTGTGCGCATAGTACACGCACATCACGCCGCCGCGCGCCAGTGCAGCGCCGTGATGTCGAAATAAAAATATATTAAGCATTTTCAAAGTTAATGCTTTTGAGCTGAAATTTTGTACAGAGATTCTAGACCAGATACACTCTTCAACCCGTTTGTATTGATATACCCTTTCCGTAACACCCTGTATATTATACACACATGTGTATGCATTGATATATACGAGTATGTGTGTATGCAACAAGCAGTGCACCCCTGCACGGCAATTTTAAATTAGACGATCACTATATTTAGAGATAATATTCATCTTATTCTATACTCAATAGAATTAAATGTAAAAATACAGGGTTAAATTAAATTATTTAACGAAACTCCGCAGACGTGATAGATCGATATTTAAACATAAACCAAAAATAAACGATTTGATGATATTTATGTTTGGGGTCAATGACCGCTGGTAGTGTCACTTCAAGTATGAGTTGAAAAAAAAAAAACATTATTTTTGTTTTATCGTGTTTAGATAACGATACTCATGACGTCTATTTACAGAAATAAAAACTTTTTTTAAAATTGCTATTTCAAGCCAATACACGGTTGTTGACCCCACAAAAAATTCATCAAATATCTTTTTTTTTGCTTTATCATCTTTAGATCGATTTTAGTTTCATTTGACCCGGTATATTTTTTTGACTAGCGATCTGTGTGCACCACAGAGGTGTGCACGTCATCGAGTGCTAACCAAATGGCAAATTTTAAATTCCTACGTTGCATAAACTTATCTTGAGAAAAACCTCTGTGACGGATAAAAAAGTGACCATAATATAAAAAGGTTCCGTTTTCCTTTTGAGATCAGAACCTTAGTAAAACAAGCATGTTAAAAATAGGTGTTTATTGGATTAGCTAATAAAACAAATGACGTTCTAATTGGTTATTATCAAATATGAAACAACTATAGTCAAATAAATAATAAGATATAATGTCAAATAAGTTGCTCTGTGATGTTCAGAGATTTTTAAGAAATATTTAAGTAGGTACAATACGGGCCGATGAATATGGCCGGTCTGAACATAGGCTCTCCGAACTTTCGCGGTGCTTTCGCGCTTGTTCTCCCACTCACACTCGCTTCATGTCACCATTTGGTTCCTAAAAATGTTATTGCGCAGCCTTCTCCACAAAGTTCGGACTGGCCATGATTCTTCGGCCGTATTTTAGGTACGCACGACTACATATCAAGCTATACAATTCCAGTATAAGCCGACTTCGTATTGAACGAAAAACCTACACAATGTGGGGCCAGCTGAAACTGGTAATGTATAGCTTGAAATGTAGTCGTATGTACTCAATATGGTTAGGTAATGGTTCACTCTAGAAATCTTTGTAAAACTATGAGAAAAAATCCTAAAAGCAATACTATTACGACGTATTGTTTGCCTACCGCGATGATTTCATGAAAACTTGTATCTAAATATTTTATACAGTTTTATAAAAACGATCAAATATTAATTTGAAGACAAGGATTCTGCTTAGCAATTTATTGTAACGCCTATGATCAGGTATTTTAATGAGATATGTCTCACGGATAATTTAATAAGTCTTTCTCATGAATTGAGAAAAAATATACTAGCAAGGACAGTAGCGTTAGTCTTCCCTTTAGGAATAATAAACACATCTTAAGATATTATAATATAGTGCGTAGGTAACATTAATTGTTTATACTTAATTTAACATCGTAGCAAACGTACACTAATTTATTTCTGATACAGGTCAGTCTTAAGATCCGTCTATTATTACCAGTGTACTGACAAATATAACTATTTACATTAAATACTAACTAATATTGCGTTAGGAGGTACAAATTGTGACAAGTATCGCACGTCAAGAAGTCTCAAATGGCTTTATCCAGCACCCAGTCTGAATCATTTTGAAGGATATTGCTAATCCATTGCTTCATATGCTTGAAAAAACATATTTGAATTACTTTATGTAACATTGTTTGTTTTGGTTTTGACGATTGAGAAATAAAATAGCTAATTAATTGATTGGACCGTAGTATTTAAAATGAGTAGGTTGTAGTTGTCCAAATCATAGAAAATATTAACTTTTTCTATGATTTGCACATTATTTTACTAGATTAGTCTAGTAAGATAGTTATATTACTAGATCGTGCTGGTATAATAGTTATATTCCTAGTAAGACAGTTATGGACCGGACCGCTTTCATATACTTAGGTAACTATATTACGGTATATAGCTATATCCCTAGGGATATAACTAGGTATATAACGGCTTTAACCATTTTACTGCGACAAGAATTAATTTCATTGCTTACAATTTCTGTTCCATAATACTGTATCAATGTGTAGCTACAATTAAATGCCCAATGTGTAAGATGTCTTGTGATAACAGATTGATACAATACAAAGGAACAAAGATTGTAGACAATCAAATGAATTCTTGTCAATCTTTTTGAGGCCACTATACTTATAGGTAGGTGCAACTCTGCCTAACCCGTTAGGAAAATACAGGCATGGTATAATTTTATATACATAACTGTATAGTTGTGTACAATTAAATGACTGAGGTAATTCGAGCTTACTTCACTGTTATCTCGACGCAGCGATACTTGCACCGTTTTTAAATAGGGTCAGTACTAATGTCTCTAATACTACGATTATCTATTATTGGTCGTTGATAAGGTAAAGCTATTTATCTATGCAGTGCGTTTTTATCTCAGAATATTATCTGTATTTAGTTAATATTGGTTTCAGTCGCGTTTACTCTATTTACCGTTCCCATATGAAAGCCCAAAATTGTTTTCTGAAAAGGCAGTTTGGATTTGCGTTTCGTATTTTTCGGAAGGCCGCTCTATCCGTGATACGAGAGCCTATACAACTTCATCAGTATCAGGTACAAAGACAATTTCTCGCCTGAGAAAGAGCCCAATATGTATAACAATTTTATAGGAATTTAGGCATTAAACATTTGAATAAAAACACACTGTATAACTATAACATTATTAAATTTTATAATTATTATAGTTACTTTATCTTAATGACTCAAGTCGTCCTCAAAGGTAATATTATACCACTAGGTACCTAAATATTTAATTAAGGAGTTAAATACCAACTTACTGCCTTAGGTATTTCTAGTCGCATTTTTATTGATTGGCAATATTTAAAAAGCTTTGAGGATAGGTACAATAAATACATATATTATATTATGTGTAAATGCATAAAACATGTAAGTACATAATCTCAGATCTAAAGAAATAAGTCTATTCATTTATTTAGACAAAAATATCAAATCACATCTAATCGGACGACAATAATATTACAGGGTAAAATTATATTAGGTATCTAATTAATAATTAGACTAATTTATTAAAGCTTTTAACAATACTATGTAGATTGATGACCTCAGTTACGCTAGATGTTGGGGACATTCCAATATAATTTAAGAACTCCGTTCATCGAACTCGGTGCCGAACAATAGTACCTACCTAATGGATGCCCGCGATATTTTATAACTTTTATGTGATACTTACCTAGGTAAAAATCTTTTATATTAAAATTTTGCAGACTATAATAAATCTATACCTATAATAATAAAGCTGAAGAGTTTGTTGAACGCGCTGATCTCTGGAACTACCAGTCGGATTTGAAAAATTATTTTTGAACTTGATTACCCATTTTTTGATGAAGGCTATTTAACATCACGCTAGAAAAGAAAAAAAAGAAAAAAAATCAGAAAGGACGCTAAGCGAAAACGAAGTAATATCGCGGGCAGGAGATACGATACGACGGGGTGGGTCGGGGGAACTTTCAAGCGAACTTTCAAGAACATTCACGCGGACGAAGTCGCGGGCAGAAGCTAGTTACAAGATAATAAGGAAGATGATAGGTACCTATGTGTTATGTTATCAACATCTTCATCTGCTTGCCTTTCCCAACTATGTTGGGGTCGGCTTCCAGTCTAACCGGATGCAGCTGAATACCAGTATTTTACATGGAGTGACTGTCATGTTATATTTAAATACTATATCTATTTCGAGGACACATAATATTTTCTCCAATTTAAATCATTTACGAGAACCTGCCTAGTTTTTTAACTAACCTACCTATTTACCCAGCTTTAAAACTGTTCGAGGGAATAAAAACAGGGGTGAGAAGTGGGACTGACAGGGTAGGTAGGTAGGTAGGTAGATGATACCCACTCATCCTGATTGTGAAGCAACGCGTATCATGAAAATCAAGTTCTGTTAATCTTAATTATGATTTTAATGTCTCGCTATAGTACGAATTTCATCTGCCACATCTTTTTGAAACATTTGAATGTAACTATGTCCTATACCTATCTAATTATTTTACTTCCTGAACCAGGCTGCAAATATCGTTTGTAAGTTCTGTGCTATCTAAGTAAAGACCAACTTTTTACTTGGGGCTTGGAAGTTTGAGTTTCAGCCCTGCATTTTTTTTTCAAATACTGTAGGTAGGTTACTGATTTTTTATACATATAGGTATCTTCTATACATCTATACAAATACCTAAATCAAATTGAAGTGTCTGTATGTAATGTCAAAATAACAGCTTTTTAATAAATGCATATGAAAGTTTATACAGTCCATAAGGCAAAAAATATTTTTTTAAATTTTTGTCTGTCTATCTGTCTGTTTGTCCCGGCTAATCTCCGTAACGGCTGGTCCGATTTTGATGGGACTTTCACTGACAGACAGCTGATGTGATAAGAAGTAACTTATTTTAGAAAAAGTAACAATAATGAGTAAAGAGACACATTACTGTTTTCCGACATCCACGCGAACGAAGTCGCGGGCTCAGCTAGTAGGTAATAATAACCAAGTATGACGTATATATTTAACACAAAAAGTTAATCAAGGAATGGTTAGTGCTGGTATCGAAGTGCAAACAATGTGTTTACAAATTGATTAAATACGGTCGGTAAGTAATGTGTGGGTATTGTTGTGTCCCGGCCGAGGTTGGGCTGAGATAGATGACTATTATTTATTACTATTACATACATCCTTGGCCGTGGCGACTGGCGACCCTCAACCTAACTATTACTGCTGTTAAGGTGAAGAGTTAGAAGAAAGTAATATTTTGTAAATTAGAAAATGAGTGTTACATTACTATCGGAACATAACATGAAACATTAAATAATCCTACTAATAAAACATTATAAACGCGAAAGTTTGTGAGGATGGATGGGATGGATGTTTGTTACTCTTATACACAAAAACTACTGAATGGATTTAAATTAAATTTGGCACACAGATAGTTTATAACCAGGATTAACACATTAACACAAATATCCCGATATTTCCACGGGATCGAAACTTATGCGCGTGAAACCGCAGGGCGCAGCTAGTAAGTCTAGATACTGCTCGGACCTAAAAACGAAAAAATGTAATAGGTACAGGCATATTTCTGAGCAGGAGCAGATAAAGTAAGTACTTAGGTACTCGCACGTCTTAAGTGAAGCATCTCGAGCCAATCACGTAGTCTCCGAGTTCGATGTTAGGAATTATATTTCAACAATCAACAAAACCTTTTCAATACAAGCTAACGAGTCTTTTCAAAAATTATCTTCATCTGATAAAATTACTATGAACTAAATAATTGTTCCATAAGAAATCTACTGTTATGTTAAAAATGTCTAGACGCAGAATATAAAATATCTCAGGGAAAGTTAATTTTTGAATAAACGATAGCTGTGTTTAGATTTAAAGGTCTTGACTTGAGCAGTTGTGTGTGTCGAACAGTTTAGGCGCGACGTCTTCGTAGGGCGCGACGCGAGCAGACGCGAGGTCGCGCGCCACACGCTCTGCGGCGCCCATCACACGGAGCAGGTTGAGGCCCGCTAACTTCCGAAGTTCCTCTATGCTCCAACCCTCTTCCATCAACTCAGCGAAAAGCAGTGGATACGACGACACGTCCTCCAGTCCTTGTGGTGTACTGTACAGTAAGCATTGTTTAGATGATGAATGTCAAACGCGCGCATTAAGTGGGTATCTACGTAGAGTCACGTAGACTCACGTAGACGTACGTACTTACAAAACAGTTACTAGTAGGTAGGTACCGATATCCGTGGTAGGTACTAACCGTCCCTACTAAACAAACCCGTTTCATGATAATCTCAGGAGTCTGTGTTTAGTACCTACCTACTATTCGTTATTCTGTGTCTGTGTGTAAAAAATAAACCCTTGAAATGTGTTTATGTATAAACAATAATATATAGTTTGATTTAAAAAGTTAAAAGGAAGAAATCTTCCGTAGACATACCTAATAGCCTTCAGAACTATAAAACTTTTGTTCAAAGCTTTATCCTTTATAAAGCTAGACGCTTTTGGGATTTAGAACTTTATTGCTTTTGGTGCGTTTTAACTTTAAAATCTTTAATGTAAAGTATAGTTAAAGTAGTCTAGAATAAGAGTGCCTATTTCAAATACTTGTGCCTATATTAATTCTTTTTCCCTCGCCACTTCTGCGGAGTTATATCGGAGATAGCTACACATCGCAATATGTACTCACTAATTAATGCCGTCGTAGCCAGCGCCAAGGCCCACACTGTCCACACCGGCTACATCCCTTATATGATTAATGTGTGCTGTAAGACAAAGTATTGGTTAATTAATGGCCTTAGATAAAGTATGTAGGTACTTTTTTACTGTTACAGATTTGGATGATATAATATTTTTTTTCCCCTTAATTTATATACAACATTATTTTTAGTATATGCGAAACCTGAATATAGTTTGTTCAGAATAAGTAACTGAATCGATTCCAATAATTTTTACCCCATGTTATATTTTGGCCCAAAAATATTTAAAAAAGGTTAATAGTTGGACACCCCGAGGAGCGACTAAGTAGGTAGTTATCTACCATACGCGCACAATGGCGCGGCGCAGGCGCACAGCGAGCGGGGCGACCGGGGCGGGGGTGCAGCAACCTCAGTCGCCCGGGTACTTCAGGTTGGCGCGCACGTGTCGCGTGGATCCAACTGCATAATCGCGAGCGCGCGGCCGCCGCGGGCCTTACAGTGTTGTGTTTCGGTTGATCGTGTACTTACCTATCGTATGTAAAAAGTGTCGTGTAACCATGACTTTCTCATACACAAACGTCCAGTACACAGAAACAACGATAACAGTGATAACGTTTCCCTGGCAGTGCGGCGGTACGAGGAGCAATCAGAGTATCGTGGAACACAATGCTTTGCCGTGATGATTAACATTTTTAAACACGCCAAGATGGTTAATTGTAGAAAGTTATTATTTGTACCTACAGCCTGCTGTGGTTAAGTAATGCGATGTTTAACACTTTTCATCCACTTTGAACTTGTGGTTGACATAAGGTGCAACAAATCGCATTGACTACATTGTATCACTTACGGCTTACGAATAAGTAATTACTTATTCGTAGCTTACGGCTGCATTTATTTACGAATAAAGTACATTATAATAACTACCTACACTTGACCATTACGACAGTCCAAAGCCCGCAAGTGTGATGGAAAATGTTATCACCAGTTAATTACAATACAATCGCCGCGCCGCCGTACCGAACGGCACGCGGTGGGGGAGACCATGTTTTTGGACGGACAAACAGGTAACATAACAAGCTTATAACTTGGTGATTATTCATGATACAGTTTTGAAATTTTGTACATAGATTCTTTACATAAAAATACTAGACACGTGTTTCGGGTTTCGCATATACTAAAAATAATGTTGTATAAAGGTACCTATTTACTGGAGCAACCAAAACATTTTGGAGGAAAAGTTGAGGTGTTGCCGAGGTAAACGTAAATATCATAAGAAGAAGGAGGACGTTGAGGTACCGAGATGTGTAGTCAATGTTTTCTTACCAATGGCATCTTGAACGGTCGCGGTATCCTTACAAGTAAGGAACGACGTGTAGAAGTTGACCATGATGAGGCCCTTGTTAGCGGCGAGCAGGCGCAGCACGGTGTCGGGCACGTTGCGCGTCACGTTGCACAGTGCGCGCGCCGACGAGTGCGAGAACAGCACGGGCGCGCGCGACACCGCCAGCGCGTCGCGCATCGTGCGCTCCGACACGTGCGACAGGTCCACCAACATGCCCAGACGATTCATTTCCTTCACCACTATCTGTCCCCCCGATCGATAACAATTTGTTAACATAAGATTGATGACAGGAAAAGAGGCCGCGTAAAAAAGAAAAAGCGTGTCTTCTCCAACCACTTTATATTGAGTTTTTTTCTGTTATTGGACAAGAAAGCGCCATTTACATAAAGGATGAAAAAAATTGTTTTAAAACAGTCGGTATAAGCTATTGAAATGAACTGCAAACACAGTTCCGGCTGCTCCTGGCCGTTTGCATATTTATCATAAAGTAAGTCTCTATTGTTCCAGCCGCTTTTGAAGTTCGTATGAGTTTGCATTGCTTTAAATTAATTGCTAACTTCTTAGAACCTTTGTGGTTGTGGATTCAGAACGCCGACGAATTTTGAAAGCGACAAATTATCGTAATTAGTTAGTTTATAGTTTCTGACGTCAGTGTCAGCCATTTGGTTAAATGGGTAAGTAATATTCCATTGTATGTACTCAAATGATTTACCGGGTGAGTTTCTAGTTTTACGCCTGGGTGCCGCCACCGCGCGCGGTTTCTATAGCCAGTTTTAATTACCACGAAACAGTTCGTACAAAATAATTATCATAAATCATTCACTGTGCCTATCGCAATCCACTGCTGGACATAGGTCCCAAGCTGCGCCCAACACCCAGTCGTCCACCTTCCGCATTCAGTCTAGTTACATTTTTAAAGTCGTCGGGGCACACTACGGTTGCTTATAAGCGGTCTCCACTCCAGGACTCATTAGCTCCGCCAGCCATCGGTCCTTCGACCATCATGGCTAGGTCACTGCCACTTCACCTTTCCTTCTCTGTAAGCTATGTCGGTCCAGTCGGCTCTAGTTCTTTTCTGAATAATTTCATTTTTGATCTTATCCTTCAAAGAAACTCTTCCTCCCATAGCCTGCTCCATAGTGCGCTGAGTGCAAGGTCACTCAGCGCACTATGGAGCAGGCTATGGGAACCAGTCCAACTGTGACTGTCCCCGGTTCAGAACCGTATGTCATAACGGGCAGAACACACTGGTTGAAGACCTTTGTCTTCAAACATTGCGCAACAGGCGACGAAACGATTCGACGAAGTTTTCAAAATGAATAAAATGATCTGATAACTTTATTTTCAAGTTTGGTGTCATAGAGAAGTATCAAGAATAAAACTTATCCTACCTAAGAGTGAACTAACAAGATCGGTTCTCGCAGTGATCGTAAATGATGGGCTAACAACCAGCCACTACATATAGTTTATAGCCATCTTAAATTCAGTACTGTAGCGCTGCCGTCTCTCGTATTAAGATAAGTACCGCTTGGGGTTGCTTCTTACGTTAAGAAAGTAGAAGCAACTTGTATCGCCACTTGTAACTTGCGAGCGCATGCAGATGATATACTGAGCAATTAATAAATATAATAAAGAGAACTGCTGTAGACAGAACTGTTAACTGTAGAGTAGGATGTGGCTACAGTAAGCAAAATATTTACGTTTAGGTACAGGTAAAAATATTTCTCTTTCCACTACCGTGACTTTTTATAAATCAAAGATACACTTAAAAGTGTAATGTCAAAGACGTGTCTACGCAGCATACCCCAACATTAAAAGTCGCAAACCTGTATACTTATCTCGTTTTTTGACTGTACCTACTTGTGGTAGGTTTTAAGTTTGAACGTACGATGGTGACGCAGGCTACGTTGCACGCAGTGTGCAGTTTAAACAAAAGAAAATATTTCGAAAAGTATCGTTGCAGGTAAACAAAGAACTGCTTTCGCGAGCAGCGAGAAGCCCGAGTTCGTACAAAGAGAAATATTGCGGTGCGCAGGATGTTTATGATTATGGCACACTCACTCTACTCGACGTCTCAATCTTTACGGTTGCCTTCTGACTACTTAGCTACGTGTATTTTAATATTCGTTCGCATGCTACAAGATTGCTCTTTATGAACACATATGTTACTCATATACTATGCAAATTGCTTTGTAAATACTTCATACAGATTTCTTTAAGCCCCGTCCGCTTGCTACAAATTCTTAATAACAGCCAGCATTTACCTAAGACAATAAATTCTCCCCTAACGAGCTACCATTGTATAGTCTGCAAAGAGGATTATAACTTCATCTAATCTTAAGAGATTTAAGAAAGAATTAAGGGGAGATAACTCACAATTTAAACCCGTAAGAATAATCAAAGTTTTAATGTTTAAGCTTTTTTTAATTTTTTGGTGTTTTGTATAAATGGTTGAATTTAATTAAAATTTGCTGACCCGGCGAACTTCGTTCCGCCTCAGAATCAATAAGAAATACTGTATGAGAAAATGAATTATCTAAATGAATAATCTTTTTTCCGCGAATTTTTCCCTTGTCTTAATAATTATTCTGCTATTCGGGGTGGAAAAAAAAACCAACAAATCAAAGATCATAAAAGTCAGTCCAGCCGTTCTTGAGATATAAATGGTGTAACTACTTGGTGTAACTACCCGACTTTGTTTTATTTATATAAGTATACTTAGATATAATTATAGAAGATAGGAACATAAATCTATTATTAATTTAAGATCGATCCTTTAAAATGACACATTTAATTTGGCGTGTACGTATAATCGTAATCTTATTTTACGATTTTTTTTTGTAACTATACCTACGTACACACACACTTTGATTGTTTATAATAATGATCAAATACATTTAAGATCTGGCAGGAGTTTCTTCAGGTACTTACTACGACTAGTAATTCCTGTTGTGACAGTAATCGAAAACCTACTTCTACAGAGTAATTTAAAAGATAAAGTTGCCTAAATTTTGTATCGACATAGATTGGTTGGTACAGGCTGTTTTTCCTAGTACGGCATTAATTAAAATTTAAATTGTATTAATTTATAGCATTGTATTTGGAATTTTTCAATTACTTTGAATATGAAGCCCATTTAGCGCTCGTTTATGTTTTGGCGTAGCATCGTAGCCGCCGTAGCGTCGCGTAGCTGGCCGTAGCCGACCGTAGCACTCACCGTAGCAGAACTTAACTTTCCGATTAGAGCCCTTTCACACGCAATGAACCTGTCTGTGATAGATCTTCTAACATTTTTTTTATGTCTGAAGTGCTGTCGTAGCCGAACGTAGTCCCTTATAGATGATCGTAGCACTTGCAGTAGCAAGACTTAGCGATTAGAGATTTACCCGCCGTCCTAATCACTCCTAACCAAAGAGATCGGTCGCGTGAACACGCGATCGTCGTGTTCATATGTCACTTATTTCTTTGGAATACACAAAGGCGCCAAGAACCTGCCTATATCTTTTCAAATGCTCTTCCATGGTTGGCGTAGCATCGTAGCCGGTCGTAACTGTACGCAACTGATTGTAGCACTTGTCGTAGTAAGACTTACCTTTCCGAATGGTGTGAGTCCGCCCCGCGGCGACGGTTCAGGTTTATCAGCGGACGCACACTCAGCCCAAGGGGTGTCGCACGTGGATGTGAGCGTCAGGTACCGGACGCCCACTTGGTACAGGGTCCTCAGCACGCCAAGTGAACCCCCGATCGCATGCCCTCCCTCCACCCCCACCAGTGAACATAGCCTGTGGTTGGCGTGCGCCGAAACTATATCTGTGACAATACACAATCGACTTGAAAACAGTATTACATGCTCAATAGCAAAGGAAATTATCAATGAATCAGTGAATCTACTGAAAAACATAATTAGCTAATATATTTCGACATGCTATGTGCACATTTATTGAAATAAGTACATAAAAGAGAATACACTGTTTTACACGTGATAACATAAAACTTGTTTTTTTTTGTGTCCGTCTTTCTGTGTCTCCGTGTTTCTGTGTTCCGGACTTTAATACTTATATTGTAAATGGAAACGCAGAAGTTTTTCAAGTATCTGATGGACAGTATTAACACTTGTGAAATAAATTGTCGAAGCAAATTCATTCTTTTTTATTTTCTTTGAGATCGAATAAAGAGAAACAGGAAGAAAGATCGTTGAATTTTTAATAAAGCTAGGGGACGTCAGGATTTCTTTTTGTACAAGTGTTTTTTCTTTTTCTTTTGGTCCAAGGAAAACAAAACATCAAATAGATTGAGAGCTGATATTGTTACTTTTGTTTTCTTTCAAACAAAAACTTGTTGGCACCTGGTGTTCCGTGTTTCACCTGGCTTTGATTCGTGTGCACAATTGCACCATTCCCTACCGTCTTGGAAATAGCGCAACATTGTTCACAATCCACATTGTTAATAATATTATTCTTAGCGTGATTAATGACCTGAAAGCGATAAGGAATTCCAATAGATGTTCAAGAGCCAAAAGTTCATCTTCATCACTCACACTTAAATCTATCTCTGCTCAATATGTTCGCTTTATAGGCCGCAATTATAGTTTATAAACATATTAATAAAACATATGTTTACAAACTGTTGCAGTGTGTACACATAATTATGATTAATGTACAAATTAATTCATCAACTAAAATACGTATTCAAAAGCTAACGAGACTTCGTGTTACTGAATTTATTATGATGTAATTTAGAGTTGACTCTAAAATGTATATAATTGTTCATTGACGTCTGCATTGCAGTAATCTACTAATTGAGGTGGACAGCTGCTGTTCATTTAATTCTTAATTCATGATTTTTTTTTATATTTTTTTTAAATATTCATTACTTACTCAGTTATTCATAGATTAAAGATCCAGTTTTGCCGAAATTCACCGAACTTGAAATCACGTTTTTGTTTGCGAACAATAAGCGAAATAAGTCTAAAGCAGTTTATTTTAATTGGGTTCATTTGAATTACAAAAAAACAATGAAGCTAAAGGAAATACACGAATTAATTTAAACAGTTTAATTTTTTAAAGGCTACGAAGTGAAAACAATGGGTTTCTCATGCTAATATACTTTACGCATTTACATTTGTCCTTTTCAGATTGCTGTACCCACCCTACCTGAAATCTGTTTGGTTTCGTACAAATCACGGTGCCTTCTTGGTGGCCAGGTGGTTGCGCTTACCTTCAGCGGAGGTGCACAGCGTCAGCTGCGGGTGGTACTTATCCGTGAGCCGCTGTATCAAGTCAATCTGCTCGAAGGTAAGTTGCACGGCGTCACGGTGCTGCGCGTCGCACGGCACGTACGCGGCCCAGAACTGGCGACAGAGGATCACTTTGACATACAACTGATTAAATATCACGCACGACTTGAGCAACGCTTGAGCAGAATATGAAATCCGGCTGATACAGCGATACAGTGAACCGACAAAGATTCCATAATGGAATCAGTGATGCTGATGGCAAACGTGAGGCCACGGGCGGTTAACTCACTCCCACCACATATTTTATTATGTACGTTACACAAACACATCAATCTCGTGGAATTGTGCGATGGAGTTGAAACAATTAGCTCACTATCATTTCTGTTTCGGTTCATTGTGCCGTGTTCATGATATAATTATAGTTGCTTTCATTATGACTCAATCGAGGCGATAATCCTTTGATTTAAATAATAAGCTCTGTTATCTGCTGAGAATATTACGTAAACTGACAATCGGCACTCGGATGAGGAGATCGGAATGTCCGCAAGTGTTACGGAAAATTCTGAAAATTACTTTCACAAATAAATATATTACCATAAGCACGTCGGATATCTATGCCTATAAGTAAGTAGCCGATGTTGTTACACTTCGCGAAATGCAAGTAGGTAGGTATTATTGGACGGTGTGACGTACTATTAAATGTAGACTCGACTCACTGGTAACACTGGAGCTGTCACTTTACTTTTAGCCGTTGGCGCGACAGGACGTTCCCTTTGGGTGGTTGTGTACTTACTGATAATTCGGCCGTTTTATTCCTAAACCCTAAGCCCCTAATGGTAGATTACAGTGAACACCACATTGGCGACGAGGATTAAGGTATGTCGTGCAGATATATGAAAAAAAAATAACAACCTAATGGTTGCGATTTATACTGGCAAATTAACGAATGAGGTTTTATTTAGTAAATAAAGTGTCCCTCCAAATAATGAGTGGTGAAATATAGCATTATTGAGTTTAAATTTGTAAGCACGGAACGCACAAGTGTTATTTTCGGGAACATGCGAGCGTAGCGAGCGCGCGTCATGGAGTCGTAGCTGGTTCTAAATTTGCTTATATCTCAAAAACGGTGCGTCCTATCGTAAAAATAATGGAAAATTGGAGCGTAATTCTACTATTGAAAATCGTTATTTTGAAATTCACAATTGTGAGGAATATTTTTTTTCGTAATTATGTAATGCACCCGTTATTTTCACTTAAATAATGAACTCAATCCAAGGTCGAAAACAAATTACTATGTTATTAACCGACTTCAAAAAGGAGGAGGTTATTTGTACAGCATTTTAACTGTGCATATTAAGCATAAATGTTTAATAATTATGCACAGTGAATTTATAGTTTTTATTTTTATTTCGTATAACCTCATTTGTTGATAGGTGCCAACCCAACTAAGCCATTAAATGTTTGGTTAACACAATTGCCTAAAATTAGGCAAAAAAGATCGCGGACGTCGCGATACTGATAGATTATGTGGTTAATCGGTATCAAAACATTACGAAGTAATTTGAAAAGGTAAACTATTAAATTAATAGTGGGTACCTATAAGTTAACAATAACTCATACATTCTGTTTAATTTTACATGTCCTTTGTAAGGCTAATAATTTCAACAAGATTTGAAGTTTAATTAATCTACCCACAATGTCGTAATTATATTATACACTTAAGTACTTTGAACTTAAAAGAAAAAAAAAAGTAAAACATACCATCGAACAATATTTCTTTGGTACGTTCGGTCTACCTTCCAAGTATTACTTCATATTTTATGATGACCAAATTAAATACAGACAATTGGTTTACTATAATTACACTATATTATATATGAATGAATAATAATATATTTTTGATGGTAACTATAGCCCAGTTGTTCTGTTTGAAACTGACAAAGTATTTTATTTTTAATCTCTTTCGTTCCATTTTGGTCATAACAAATGAGTTCTTGTTAAAGTGGTAATTCAGTTATCTCTGAAAGGTACCAGATAAATGGATAAACTTGTATATATCCTTGTTGTTGTTAAAGTGGTAATTCAGTTATCTCTGAAAGGTACCAGATAAATGGATAAACTTTTATATATCCTTGTTGTTGTTAAAGTGGTAATTCAGTTATCTCTGAAAGGTACCAGATAAATGGATAAACTTTTATATATCCTTGTTGTTGTTAAAGTGGTAATTCAGTTATCTCTGAAAGGTACCAGATAAATGGATAAACTTTTATATATCCTTGTTGTTGTTAAAGTGGTAATTCAGTTATCTCTGAAAGGTACCAGATAAATGGATAAACTTGTATATATCCTTGTATATATAAGTACCAGTTTTAACAAAAGTTCCACTTCGATAAAATCGAAGTAAAGTAACTAGTGTCATAAAATCTGAAAAGGTTAATGATTGAACTAATTTTAGTAAAATCAAATGCATTTTGCACTGGCAATTGCAATCAACAAAAGAATTCATAGAATTCATTACAGCTTGCCGCAACACAAAATTCTTGATTACAGATGAAGTGTAGAGCAGCTTGACTAAACTTAAGAAATAATATTTTCAAAAAAAAAAAAAAAAAATCGTAGCAGAAGCAAACTTCCAAAGATCTGCAGAACGGCATTCGAACAAGTTCAACGATAGCCAGAGCACAAGTGAAACAAGTTCCAACCTTGAAAACGGAAACAATGTTATAATATTTGATATATTCGATAAATTATTGAATCTAATTCAAGTAAGCAGGCTTTAAAAACAGTGCCAGTTAACGCTTACCAATACAAATGTTCCATTGTTGTGTAGTTGGTTGATTGTAATAAAATACCTGCATAATTTTCTACTAATACCGCACACTCAGAGTAAGCGATCGTAAACCAGTTGATGGATGGATTTACCATTTATGAGTAAATGGTAAATACAAACTGTTTATGTAAAATAATTTCATAGTATGTATGCTTCTTTAAATTTATCAGTGCGACTTGACTTAATTATTCTGCTTATATATAATACAGCTTGTTTGGATTTTTCTACGGCTTTCTGCTATTATAATGTTGAAAGATAAAAGAAAGAAAATACATTTATTTAGCACAAACTAAAAGACACACAATACACCAGATACATACATAAGAGAAAAACAAAAATAAAAAATAAAGGTTAAATAAACAGTATAAAGTCCGATGTAAAAGTACATACATTGGATAACCGACCAGTGTATGCAATCAATGGGTGAAAACTCATCAAGTACATACATTGGTATGAAACTATACTAGTTATGCAATAAATGGGTAAAAACTCATCAAGTACATACATTGGTATAAAACTATACTAGTTATGCAATCAATGGGTGAAAACTCATCAAGTACATACATTGGTGTAACCGACCAGTATATGCAATGTAACAAAATAAATCAGGGTTAGTCCCGGTCCTATACTGTTGGTTTGTTTAGATGCAGAGTTACTTGTAATACGCAAACACATACAAGTACATAATTATATTAATATCCAAAATAGTATCTAACAACGTGTGAAACGTGTGTGTGTTGACGACTTGAAAACGAAATGAATTTCGTTCCGTTACCACTAATGTTATAGTTCAAAAAAAATTGTAATGATACTAAAAAATATAACGTTAAAAAATATATATGTGTGTGTGTTGAGGCACAAATAGTCAGCAGTTAGTGCTGACATCAAGTGTGAACTATCAAAATGATGCCAAAAATATGCTAATATTTAGCAGCGTGATAAAATAAGGTTGCGTGATAAAACAAGTTCGCGTGATAAATCGTTTCAAGTCCCTGCCTAAAACACTGCAGATGAAGGGCAAATAAAATAATACCTCTAACGTCTCGCAAATATATTTATTATTCACAACAAAGTTTGCCAAGTTTAATGATGTTCAATAGGATACCACTATTGATAAAATGACTCTTTCAGTTAGTCAGCCTAATAGCAAGTCCCCATTCCTTTGGAACCAAAGCTAAATAAGAAATTAGGCGGACTTATACATAACTGAACCTGTAAACTCAAACTCAAAAATCTTCTTGGATTTTATTATTGTTATTAGTTATTCAGATAACAGAGATCCATTGGGTTAGTAATAATAGTCTTAACCTATGTTAGTACTTAACTAATAACACTGACGATTTCTCCGATGGTACCGGTTTTAAAGGCTGATGATGATATTCGTACTTGTTGAAATAATTAGATATGCGTACTGCCAATAAAGCATTATTACCTGAGATAATATCAATCAAAAGATCTCAGTGAGGTGATCATTTTCCGTTATGGTTATTTTCATGCTCACTCTGCGTTCGCATGACAATAGTAGATGACGTCTTAATTGTGTTGGATGTGATAAAAAGGACATGATGCCAGGTGCTTAAAAAAAAATAAAACGTATTATTAACAGAGCTCGAAGGCAACATGTTTTACTAAAAAAAAAACGTTTATCGAAAAGCTATTTATTTTCTGGGTTACTAGCTTTCATCATCAAGCATTAAACCACTTGACAAATACATCAAAGCAATTGAGACATGTAGACCACCGGAAACCATCGAAAAAATTCAAAAAAAAAAAAAAAAAAAAAAAAAAAAAAAAAAAAAAAAAAAAAAAAAAAAAAAAAACAAGTCAAATCAAATTATTTATTTGCTAGAATGCAGGCAAATAAGGTCGTGAAGAATTAAAGTTGGGCCATACATTCTGCCTAAGATTCGACATGCAAAATTTAAATGAATGAATACGATGCTTTAACTAATAATAAATAACAATATTTTAAACACGATTATCAGATAAAAATAAAATAACAGTTCAATACAATCAATAAATACATAATAGTCAAAAGAAGACCAAAATGTCAAAATACACTTAAAATGTCAAAGTACAATTCAAATCTTGAAAATATTCAAGATTCAATTGATTTAATTAAACAAATTTCAAGGTCTGTAATAATCGGTCATTTACAAATTAATTAATGGAGTAATACCATTTTTCCCCTAGAAAAGCCTTAAGTTTGTGTTTGAAATATTAAAATGTGTCATTTTTAAATATTTCGGTAATTTATTAAATATCCCATACAAATGACACTTTTTCTTAATCGTGCAGTTTTGTAGCCACCGACAATTAAAAGTTTTTATATTGGTTTCTCACGGGGCTTTTTCTGGTGTCCGAGACCTTGGTAAATAAGTTCGCATTTGTTTTAACAAATATTGCCATGTCGATAATAAACAATGACGGACTCTAGACGTTATATTTGACACGAAATCACGGTTTCGCACGCAAATCAAGTGATGAATCCTTAGATTACAAACATATAATTAATCTGTCAAGCTCCGTTAATGAGACACAACTGATTTTCTATCGTTTCGTCGGCGACAGGCGACGCGCGGAGCTTGACCGGTAAAAAAGTCATTTAACTCATTTAAGAAAACAGGTACCTATCAGAAGCAGCTCATGAAGGGCAACGCCAACCAAGCACTGTCAACATAAAGGATAGGTTACGCACTAAGGTCTGGTGGCCGAAAATAAACAATGACGGCGAAAGCTTTCCGTGATCATTAATAATATTATTGTAATCGATCCAAAGAGATTGAAATCATGGAATCTACCTGTACGCAAGACACAAACGGATTAACAGATCTCAAAAATAGCTACGAAATTCAAAACTTAGTGACAACACAATTTAACAAAAAATAAGGAAAAGGAAATAAAGAAGGAAGGAAAGGAAGGAAGGTAAATGGAATGTTAAAGATAACGAAAATTCAGATATGGGAGTTCAGTATAAATGCTATTACTGTATTGTACTTAAAAGTGTAAATGTGAGGACTTGGTAGGCCTGGTAGACTTTAGATCGGTAGACATTTTATTTCATCAAGTACCTGGTACCTACTTGTTGATAGGCCTACGCTGTCCTCATACCTTTTGTAATTTGAAAACATTGTAAAATCCAATTTATTTTCAAAAGAGTAACCATGGAGTTTCTTGCCGGTTCTTCTCCATAGGAAACGACCATTTGGAACCGTGCACCTAGCTTCTGACGTTTCATAAGTTAACATCTAAATCACTTAATTAACTTATATAAAAAGGAAGAGATGTGACGTACTATTAAATGTAGACTCGACTCACTGGTAACACTGGAGCTGTCACTTTACTTTTAGCCGTTGGCGCGACAGGACGTTCCCTTTGGGTGGTTGTGTACTTACTGATAATTCGGCCGTTTTATTCCTAAACCCTAAGCCCCTAATGGTAGATTACAGTGAACACCACAGACGGGTAAAGATAAACATTTTAATTAAATAACATTGGTCAATCTATGCCAATATCTTTTGATGCCACAATAATGTGGGCGTTATGATCCACGCGGCACATATTAATCTTGTCGTGGGATTACGTTGAAATGACCCACATTATTAAATGCACAATTAATTAAATCGTGCGGTTTGAGGAATTTCGCTCACCTGTGCGGCCACTCTGCCCTGCTTCAGGCGCGGCAGGTCTGTGTGGCTCCACGAACTTGTTGCCCACGGGGAGATCGTCCGCAAATCCTCGTCGAAACTATTTGTGGATTATAATATTATATAGACGATTATTGGCTCGTTGAAAATTGTGTGGGTGGCAGGAAAGTTATGTGGGATGTGTTCATTTTACAGTAGATTGATAAATTGACTGCAATAGCAGCTCATAAACGGAGTACCTGTGAATAATACATACTTATTTTCAGTAGAAATAGGTACATTTTCATTCAAAGTCAGTAAATCTTTCTATTCTTAAACTTTTATTGAGGTTAGTATTTTTAGGATGACTAGTTTATTACAGTTCTTAAAAAAATAAGGCACCCACACATTTCAGTACGTTGACACTGCGTGATTGTCATGAGCGAGCTGCGTGAACTTTTAATTCGTTCGCGAACTTTTCAAAGTTTCACATTTAAAGAACGAATTGAAAGTTAACAATGGACAAGAATTTATCAAAATAACACGAATTTTAGAAATATTAAATACAAATGAGCCCTAGGTTACTGGTTCATGTTGACTACTGCATAATATAAAATTGTAATATAAAACAAACTACAGGAATAATTATGATTTATAGACAAAAGTTCGTAAACAATACATATTTAGAATAGAATAATACCACAACAAAACTTTTATTTACATATTTTCGAAGGAAATGTAAACGAATTTAAACATAAGTAAAACTAGAAAAATCTAGCTAACACTGGTAGCAGAATCGAATCTCGCACCACACGCGTCGCCAACGACCTGGCACTGAGCCAGATGTCTGTCAAGAAACATTTCAATTCTTTACGCTACGTGTGAACTATGATTTCGTTGTAAGTACTATTGAACTGAAGCCTTGAATACGTAATGTGCAGATTACCTCAGTCACTTTGTGGTCTTTCTCGAAATTGTTAGAAAAAATGCTCTAAATCTTTTTAAATTGAACTGTTCCAAGTTACCTTATTTTTGGGTATCATTTAAGCTATCACCAATTTAATTAGTTTTGTGTTTCTTAAATAATAGGGTTTGTCCTCCAAATAGTAGATCTGTCACCAAAATGTAGTCACCAAACAATGCAAGTGACCTAACCAAACCGAACCTCGGGGTGCCCTTCACTTGCTCTTGCATCCTATGTCGACGGAGACCCGCTTCGCGGGGCCCCTATTTCTGTGTAAAGGGTTTAAAGTAACCTAACCAAACCGAACCTCGGGGTGCCCTTCGCTCGTTCTTGCATCCTATGTCGACGGAGCCCCGCTATCTGAGAACGAAAATATTTCGTGGCGATAGATCTATTTATTAGGTGATACAAATATTTCGTGGCGATAGATCTATTTATTAGGTGATACAACTTGATGACAAATATAAATTTTGGTGATAGAAAATATAGTTCCCCTTATTTTTTCCATTTTGTAAGATCGCACGTTTCACATTTTATATTACAGGCTATTTATTAAAAACGTTTTCCAAATAAATCAACATAAATCACTATGGTATCTATATGTCCACAACGTCGGTGGACGAAAGCTACGCCCGCGCCGTGACTAACCAACGTGACCAAATCCGATTCGGATGTGTCGGTATGTTCGAGAGTAACACCCACATTCAGCTAATCCTTTACACGTATTTTTCGGATTTACCAAGCGGACCCGTTATTTAATCTGGACATCAGTGGTAGGTGCTTACGTCCAGAGTCCACGCACAGTGAGTACTTAATTTCTGTAAAAATGTAAGTATTACCTACATAAGTGCAGAAAATATTAAGTTTTCAAGAAGATTCCTCTTCGATCTAAGTGCTCTTACACAGCTCCGATAAAGTGGTGATTAGCTAGGAAACTCTGCACATTACAGACTATACGCACAGTAATGGCCATAGGACTACGTCGGACGGGATATACGAGTACACAAAGTAAAGTTCACCTTTATTCCTTGCTGCTAGTGATGTGCGATTGGGTCAAAGTAACTATCGACATTGACCTAACCAAACATCAGAATGTATGGTTGGCTAACTTTCTACATTCGAAATTTTAACATAGGGCTGCAGGTCACTAAACTAAAACGAATTCCTTCATTTGCTTCTCATTGAACACTGAACTTTATTTGATCGTTTTCATAACTATTTCAAACCGTTTTAGTATTAGAGATTATTCTAATAGGTACATGATTAATAATCGAATGGTTCAACTCGTGTTCTTTAAAAACACAAAACTTGATATTGCACATCCCTACTAGCTAGCAACGAGAGCGGCATTACGCCTCACAGATTTCGTTAGCTAGTTTAAAACAGTTTGGTTCAAAGGCTTTTACATTGCACTAAGTGGATTGATTCCCCGCTCATCTTGTATGAGCTACGTTACATATTTGTTTTAGTCCGGCTTGTTCAGCTCTTTGTTAATACAATCCTATACCTATGTCTCCGATCCATTGTAGCGTACACGTGTGCACCTACCAATATAAAAACGAGGACGTTTTCAAATAAACCCTTTGATTTAATTATTTCCTAAATTTTCGATACCCGTATGTGTACTTTCATAGTCGTCATAATTACATTTGGGGCATCCAATACGACGTCTAGCTATATGGGTATAAACTTTTTTTTTATGTATATTTTAAATATGTACTTATAAAGGAAAACTTAGAATAAAAGAGGAAGCATTTACGTACTTAAAATCCTTAATTCTATTGTGTAGAAACTTCCTTATGTTCCATGGTAGATCGTTGTGGCCGTCTATGAGTGGAGTGTCGTGCAGAAGTCGCTCGGCAAGGCGCAGTCTTTCATGCAGGGGTGCTCCGGGTGGGGCCCGCAATGCCAGGGGCCCAGCCACACACGCTGTCCCTGCCACCAGCACGAGGATCGCCACGCAGCACCAACGCCGGTGCCACACCGACAAACCTACACATTATACGTACCTACTTTATTTATTTCAGAACTTGCGGGTCAAATACTAAACACTCAAAATTCTATTTTGCAACTCATTCAGTTATTCAAATGTTTATTCAAATATTCCAGCATTTGTTTTGAAAAGGGAATCGTTTTGGAGCAAAACTTTCACTTATGGACGAAAACAAAATTATTTTGATGAATGGTCACGGAAATTACGTAGCACTGCGGTTCATAAACACTGTAGGTATTATAATAGGGGTTTGGTACAAAGAACTTGGTTTACTGATGACGAGTCCCTAAGGTAGACCAAGTTATTTACAACAAATGAGAATATGAAATGACTAGCTGCGCCCCGCGGTTTTACCCGCATAAGTCTCGATCCCGTGGGAATATCGGGATAAAAAGTACCCTATGTCCTTTTCCGGGACTCAAGCTATCTCTATACCAAATTTCATCAAAATTGGTCCAGCCGTTTGAGCGTGAAGAAGTAACAAACATATAAACACACACACACACACTCACAAACTTTCGCCTTTATAATATTAGTGTGATTAGATACCCTCAGTGAACTTTCATTAAACAAGTAGAAACGCTCTACATTTCGACGTCCACAATAAAATCTAATAATTAAAAAACCCGACTGCGGTAAAAAAAACTTAAGTTAAAAAATGTATGTATGGATCCCGCCTGCTTTCAACTTTTATTTAATTTATAAAATGGGCTTGTTTTTAGCTTTTCAGTTTTTTTTTTAACTTAAGTTTTTTGCCGCAGTCGGGTTTTTTATTTTTTTTTATTTCCAGTTTTTAGTTTACAAATGTAAAAGATTCCGCAGGCGATTTAGTTCTTGGTACGTGTTTTTTACGATTTGTCACTTCGAATTACTTTTAACCGTATAAGTTGCATTTATTTTTGTAATCACCTTTTAAAACCCTTTATTTTGATATCCCACTCGATAGGTTATGAGAAAAAAAATTTTTTTTGAAGACATAATTTGGCGCCAAAAGTCAGCCATTTTGTTTTTTTTTTTTATTTTGATATACCCAGTGTCACTCTCACAGTAAATACGAATCTAACGACACCTCTCAAGCCAAAATCCATCGAGCCGTTCCGGCCGCAGAGCGTGCCAAACAATTATACATACATACATACTCTCGAAAAACATAACCCTCCGTCTGGCGCAGTCGGGTAAAAAAGAAAGCAAGACACTTTGTGAAATACCTATAAAAATCAATTTGGGTCATAGCAATCGCTCGTTACTGTCCTTCCTATAATCTTCCTGTCAGAAGCAAACTTACTCGATCACGACGTCGCGCGCCCCGGATGCAGCAGCTTAGCTTTATGTTTAGAAACAGTATTGGGAAGGCTTTGTACGATAAAATAATGTGTCACTGCAGTATTATTAGCGACAGATACCTTTTACTAGCAAGTCATGTGGGAGTTAACCTATTTTGGTCGTTTTTACTTGGAAATCCTAGTAGATTGTATGTTTATTTTTATTTATTTTACAAATCAAAAAGCAGTTATCAAGGAGCTCTGTAATGATAATAAATATACACTCACGTGAAGAGTTTCCCGTAGTGGTGGAACTGTGGCTGGTGGTGGAGGTAGTCCCCGTGGACAGCCACTGCGGTGACTTGCAGGCGGTGCAGGACGCCACACGTCCTCCCTGACCGCGCTCCGTCACGTCGGGTGCTGGCGTGGCCCGCTTCTTTCCCTACGCCGTGTTTTAGTTCAATTAACACGCTCGAACACGTTCACCTACATTTGCTCAATTTAATGTTTTTCAGTGATCGCTCGCGGTGTACCAACGGCAGGCAAACACCAGCTACCGTCCGCTCTCGGTGTATACCCTACAGTCGCCGCGCCCTGCATACATAGCTAGCGATTTGTCCCGTTGCGCGTTGGCAAGGACTATTGTTTAATCTGTCTATAATGCGGTTTAAAAATGGAAATGAAAGCATACGGATCTCAAGCGAAAACCTTTGCGTCATAATTTTTTTGGGCTCCAACTATACGGTAACTGCATGAACTTATTTCATTTTAATGCCTAGTTAGTTGCTCTTTATATACCTAACTTTGTAACCGGTATTTAAATATAATATTTCTTGAACATGCTCAGGACACAACTCAAAATCTACCTCCAGTAGGGGAAAAAAGCCAATAAATGCATATCTTTAATACAAATTATTCATTTAACTATTTTACCAAGATATGTCGTATGAAGACGGATGAAAAAAGATTGCATGCAGCGGAGATGAGAATGTTAACATGGATGTGTAGAGTGACGAAAAAAGTAAGAAATGAGTAAGTATATAAGGGGAAGTTTGAAAGTGGCGTCAGTGACAGAAAAGTTGAAAGGAAATCGTTTGGCTTCGTATGAGCATGTGATGAAGAGGCACGAAACCCGTGTGAATAAAAGAGTGATGAATATAAATGTTAATGGATGGAGAGGTAGAGGAAGTTAAAAAAAAAAGATGGATGGATTGTGTGAGGAACGATATGAAAGAGAAGGGAGTAAATTATAGCGGTTGACAGGGGAGAATGGAAGAAGATAACATGGAGCAAGGGCAGGAAGATGATGATAACCAAGATATTCTGTGTACCTATTGTTGCCCAGTTTCCAAGTATATGGACAGGCGGCGTAATAAACTTTTACCCTCATTTGCGTCAAGAATGCAACTGCAAATAATACCCTCCGAGGTCCTAATCGTTAGATAATGGTTCATTATCCTTTTTGAGTGCGCGGCTATTAGCGACTGCTCCAATTTCTGTAGTGCGAAGCGTTCGCCTTCCTAACCGCATACTCTAAATTGGTGCCTATAATATATATTGTATAGCAATGTAAAGAGCGTTTTATAACACCTGAACTTTATTAATGTTGAAAACGCTTTACCTAAAGCTATAGAAAAGTAAATTTTAAATTCTAGTTCATTTGCGTAGTGCCTAAGTTTAAAGTTATGCGTAAGTACTTAGGTGATATTTCGGGTATCCAAGGCACAGTAAAACGAAGCTCAATCTTGAATCTCGAGTCAAAAACTGACAGTTTTACCTAAATTGAGCATCGTACTAGAATACAATTTTACTCTACTCAAACTACTTATTACAATAAATCTTTATGTTAACTTGCTGTCATTTTGAAGGTTTCAAAATTCAATTTCAATCAATCATCTGCCTAGTCTTCTCCCAACTATGTTGTCGACTTCAGTCTAGCCGGATGCAGCTGAATACCAGTATTTTACATGCTTATCTGACCTCCACAACCCAGTTACTGGGTAACACGATACCCCTTGCCTTTTTGTGAGACTTTTAGGCTTCTGACTACCCGTAACGACGCCGACGACGGTCAAAGATCTACGAATGACAACAGGGACGCGTAACGTGCTTTCCGACGCACGGAATTTAATTTCAATAATCACGTGCGAACTTTGCGGGATTCAAATCTATAATAGTCTGCTTATGATTCATTATTTCTTTGAGAAAAGGCAATTGGATAAATGGTCTAGTATAAGCATATATACAACATTTTATGTTAGGTTCTAAGTGTACGAAAATAGATGAAAAGAAATATTATCAGACAAAATCTGTCCTACTTATTTTTAAAACATGGCTTAGATAGGTCTGCAGATGAAATATTACACTTGACTTATTTTCAATAGGCATAGACGTGAGACACTGTATGATGTAGGTATGGTACCTATCTATGTAAGAAAGCTTTTTGCTCGGCCATATCGGGTCAAAAGATTTCAATAAAATAAGTGAGCAATTGAATTGGAGGCCTTTGCCCAGCTTAATCGCTCTGAATCATTTTGAAGGTTACTGCTAATCCAATGCTTCATGTGTTCGAAAAAACGTGAACGCCTAAATAACGTAATGAATGTTGTTGAACTGTCAAAATGAAAGCCATTGCTACTGATAGTGTGTTACGCAATTTCCCCGCAGGAGTGGGACATCGCAGGCTTAATAGTAAGTAAACAAGGTTACAATCGCATAAATATTACAACCAAACATTGACAGGCTCTCGGATTAACAGAGAAAATGTTGGTTTTAAGCTGTGTGCTAATAGCTACTTACATGTGTGTCGTAGAAAATTGACGGTAGTCTGGTATCCTGAGGAGCGTCGCAGGTGCAGAGCGCGTGAGCGCCGCGCGGCCCGCTCATGGCCATCACGTCGCCTCCCAGGAACGTCTGTGCATCGTCATCTGCTAAGTCACTGCGAGTACTTCTCGACTCCATTGTGCTCTCGTCCCGCGTCCAAGTCTCCGATAATCTATCTCTATATCGGTCACTTGGAAAATCGTTGTATGACATTTGCCTTTTAATACTTTTACATCGACTACGATTGTCTAGAGTAGAAAATTTCGTTCTTTCTAAACCCGGTGAGTTTCTAGTAACGGGTATATCGTTATTATCAAAACTCCTCATTTTTACCATTTTTTGGGAGGTTCGTCTATTTATATCTGAACTTACATTATAATCTCTCAATTTCTCAAAACATTGGTCCACATTACCAGAAAAATTTGCGTATGTAGAAGCGTTGCTTTTCATGTCATCCTTTCCTTGATAGCCGGAAGAGGTAAAAATACAACTTTGGCTGTTAACTCTCCTTTGTGACTTGTCTGCCAGTGACAGCATCGATGCCTTCTTGAGCGAGCTCGTCGACCCTGATGTTATCTCAGCCAGTTGGACAGCGTTTTGATGTTTTTTTGATATTGCCTCGCCGCCCATCTTTTTTAAGTTAGATAACTTCCTTTTTATCTTTTGCACGAGTGTATTTCTAGGATCGTAGGATATTAACTGTTTTGAAATGTAGTTTGACACCCCAATGGTCCTACTTTTGTTGTATTTCCTGTCGAGGCTGCGATGTGATCCGATTGTGAGTTGGCTCCGGCCGGTGTCCCGTTTGATTCTTTCCAAGTCATAGATGTTCAGGGTGTGGCCTCGCTGGTCGACGTTTCGATGGCAGTTGACAAAATTATTTTGTTGCACGTTGCAATTGCAAACTAGATCAAAATCATGTTTTGATATGTGTTCATCTAGACATTGTCTTTGTGCGGCGAGCGCGAGGCAAGCTTCGCAGTCGACTCCGAGCAAGAGTTCGAGGCTGGTGTTCCTGATGAAGCCGTCGCTGAACGTGCGCGAGCGGAAGTGAGCAGCGTTTTGGGTAAGGCGTGTCTCCCAGTCGGCGGGCGGCGCGGCGGCGGCGGCGCCGGGCCCGCTGGCCTCGCCGTCCACCATGGTGGCTGCGTCGCGGTTCACCGTGATCACGCGCGGCTGCCGGAACACTCTGCTGTCGCTTCGCACGGAACTCCGAGACGGCGACGGCGATGGACGCTTAAAGCTCTCGACTTGAATCATCTCTTACAATTTATTGTATGCGATGTGAAATATGCAACTGTAACAAACAATTAGATAAACACCAAATATTATTTTAAAAAATACCTACATTTTGGTATCAAGTAAGTACTCTTACTCGGCAGGTTTTCTATTCTGGCACAGAATATAATATAATAGTAGTTGATTCCGGAAAAAAAGCGAACCGAGATACAATGGTATTTTTTTGTTCACGCGGGCATGTAAACAATCCCATCAAAGGGGTTTAGTTAGCTCACTTACATATCTATCAAAAGCGCGGTCAGTTCCCGAAGTACAGGCAAACACTGCGTACGAAACGTGATGCGAATTCATATTGAAATGAGATCCATGAAATAAAAAAGCATCTTATCAGTACCTCAGTAGGCATGTTGGTTTAATAATTCAATATACCATAAATACATGGTTTACATGTATGTACATATCACGACTCATAAACAAACCCCACATTACTCTTATAACTTTACTTGTGTTGCTCTCGGTTTGGGAGAGAATATTAAACGCGTCTAGTCACAGCTTAATGAATGATGACACAAAGAGTGTTGTGTTACGCAGATCTATAGCCCAACTTTAGGCACGATAACAATGAAAGGCTAACCCGTTATCATATTTGTGTAAGAAGAAAATAGGTATATAAGATTACATACATTGTTACATTAGCTTAATACACTTTATGTAAATATACGAGTTTGAACGTAGACAAGGGCCATTAACGGCATTGGTTATCATAACGATCTGTGAATTCCAAAGCCCGGTTTAATTGTTTATTCTGTAACACACCAAACATTCGAGGGCACGGATAATCTCCAATCCAATTTAGATGATTGGCTTAGTATGATACGCAATAAATACCCGGGTATTTATTTTATGAAATGTAGGACGACAGCTATGAGGGATAACTCTCAATTTAATACTAATATGAAGTCTAAAGAGAACGTAACAGAGGTTATATTGTTGATCAGTGCTGGAATGTGTCTCGCAGTTCAAAACTTTTGGCCGAAAAACACTTACAATGATAATGTGCGCCCTAAACTTGGGAATTTGATTACAAGTTGAATAACACGCGATCATTAAACAGTCAGTCTATCAATTTACCGTCGTAACTACAGGCACATGAGGTATTTAAACTTAGCCGCTGCGATCTGCGCTGCATCTGTATTGTAGGTAAATCATAAGCAACGATGACCACTTATATACAGGTCGATCATAAGCTTGTCAGCCATCCAATAACATAAAAGAAAATCCTAGAAAGTATACCTAATCTTAAAATGTGCAAAACTGAAACGTCATGCATAAAACAATCGAAAACAACTTTCAACGAAGTACCAAAGTGACTAATGGTCTCTCCAGTGATTTTAAAAGTTTACATATTTTTCGCTTCACGCCGTGGTCTGCATAAATATAGCCACATTGCCTGCACAACAAATGTAGGCAGCTGCCTCCAGCTGAACTCCGTGCAAATTTATTTCTGTTTTAAATGACCCGAACTCTGACTACCGACCCCTTGATTTCTTGTTTTTTAACGTTTACTCTACCGTGTCAGTTTTGCCAGTTAGCTTAATTATAGTTACGTAAACGTAGTAACGCAGTGTATTTTCTATCATTAACCGACTTTAAAAAAGGAGGTTCTGTATTCGACCCGTATGTATGTATGTATGTATGTTTGTATGTCCGCGATTATCTCAAAAACTACTGAAGCGATTTTGATAATTCTTTCATTAGTGTGATCTACATACTTTCAGGAAGGTTTTAGTATATAATACATTAGGTAATTATTCTTATGTACGAAGTTATATGCATAAATGTACAGCATCTCCGGCATTTCTATGCGAATTTTGATGATTCTTCGAGTTGTGTCTTCAATTCTTCAATGCACTAGTGTTAATTGAATTTATGTGGGGTAGGTACAACTAAAAAGTGAAAAATAAAATCTTTTTTACAAAAAAAACAACCGACTTCAAAAAAAAAACACTACAAAGTGAAAAATAACTTTAATTTCGGAAGTCGGTGTCAAAAAACGAAAATGCGGAACCAAAGACACCGACTTCCGAAATTAAAGTTATTTTTCACTTTGTAGTGTTTTTTTTTTGAAGTCGGTTGTTTTTTTTGTAAAAAAGTTTTTATTTTTTTTATGTACTATTGTGTTCCACAGTGGGTCAAACATCTCTGTAATTTGTTTCCAGAGAAATAATAAAACTGTTGCTACAGTGTTACGAACAGAAGACTTTTGTTTTTATTCTACTGTTATAATAATGGCATCAAAAGTTGGCATACCTATTATTGCAGATTTTTCTCATTTTCTTTTTATTATTCCATTTCAAATGTAAATGTGAAATATACGTTTTGAATGTCAAAAGAAACATTTTCAAGTTGAAATCGCTGCAATTATATTTGTGAAAAGAAACATCTAATGTTTATAAACTGCTTCATATCCAAAGTGATCCGTACCTACCGCAGTGTATTCGTACATTGCTAAAAGGAAAAAAAAAACTTGTTGCGATTGGATACGTGTAGCGTAACAGTACGTAAACAGACATTTTCCATTTTGTGGTGTGTTCCAAACCACGTAACGAACGAGCACGATACAGTAACTTGTGTTACTTTTTCTTTTGAGTATGTTGGTTGACCACTCGTGCGGCTCCGATCGCGCTCTACAAACATCCCTTGTCGGATCCTTGTTACAAACAAGATTCACTACACAAATAACTTAACTGCCATTTTAAATCACCTTCTACATTAAAATTGTTTTAGTGGAAAACTTTTATAAGATATACTTCGAGCTCTAATTAGTTTTCTTTACAATTTTATAGACACAAAAGAGTGCCTGAAGGATACCTCGACGTCTTTTTCGATCGGCATGAAGTTTGGTGTAATTATAGAATGAAAAAGCTTTTCTTTCGATTATTTTGCGAAGTTGGTCCCAATTGCGTACCTAATTTAATTCCTTTTTCGTGTAAGGTAAGTTGGTCACATTGAAGGGACTAGAAAATGCGATTGCAGGGAAAATTCGCCATTGTTCGGGGAAACGCGCCGCATTCGCAAATAATGTGCCGCTTGATGACACCGCATTAAGGTTGTCTTTACTCCGAATAAAATCAGCTTAGAATCTAAAGCGGCTGTTTAAGCTTTTCCGAATTGGATTTAGCTGTGAACTGTGAATACAGTTTTAATTTAGCGGAGAATACACTTAATGACGGTCAACATCTGTCTTCCATCACCTAGTTAGGAGCTTGACCAAGTGCCGCATATATTTAAAAGTCCGCAGCGGCGACGTAGGTACCTATTCAGGATGGTACTACCGGCGTGCGATCATAAAGTGGGTGTGTCGGGTCAGTTATTGTTTCCGTCTCCCTATAGAACATGCCAGTACGCTTCGAAAACAAAAGTGGAACTATTCTGGCGAGCGAATACAACGTGTAAACACGACGACAGCCGAGAACATGTTGCAGGCAAAACAGGAAGCAATTGAAGAGCGTAAACATATCGTACCGCCATTAGAGAAGAATCACATTACGTCTACTAATTATCACCCAGTGACTGCGTCTGATTGGATAGGGTTTATAAAGCATAACTCCAAACTATAGATAGTTCAACAAGTACGTCAATGATTTACCTAGGTACAATATAAAAAGATATGCATATTTAATAAAACATTTTCAAACAAAATATCGTATCAGAAAATATCTGAGCAATTTCAAGTTATTCCATGTGAAAATCGTGTTCTAAATTTCAATAGTTGTGTACCACTTCTCGGATACGATAGCGGTGACATTCGCGAAGCTTGCGATCCGCGACAAGCGACTAGCGACGTTGAGCTCGAGGTGAATGGGAGATCCGTACGAGGCGTACGAGACGAGACGCAGCCTCCACGACGACGGGAATAAGCCATTCCTGTTTTATGTTTGTTTAGCTCAGCCACGACAATACAGCTTTTGTGTCGAGTATTTTCAACATTCATTATCAACAGATTACTTATGTGCATACTTGTATTCTGAACAAGAAAATGCTCCAAATATTTTAATATTTAAAAGCTTGCATATATGCATTTGAATACAACGTTGTGGAGGGTAAATAAGCTTTTATAAGCAGTGTGTCCGACATCAAAGAAAAGGGTGTTGAGAATATTGTTCCGTGGTCGTGTATTCCAGTACTATTTCCACGAATAACCCATTCATTTACCATCAGACATTGCCTGAGTGCCTGACACATTTTAAACAAAGAAAATATTTGAAACTGAGTCAAAATATTGCAAATACCAACGGCACAAAACCGGTACGTGAAGATATTTCAAAGCTGCTTCATCGCAATTGTGAAGTTGACGTTAACATAATTATAACGACCATTATATTGTGTTTTTATATCATCCATCTTAATTACAAACGCATATCTCGCAAGACAAAAACTAAAAGATTTATCCACATGTGCTACTAATACCGCGTCTTTATACCTTCATTGTTTGATCATCTCTGAACACCATTCCATTAACAGAATAATGGAAATATCTACGGGAGGGAAAATAAAATGTGGAGAAAGATTTCTCTGCAGGTAACTAAGCGGTCATTTGTAAGCGGTCGAGAAAAATGCTCACTCTACCAGAAAAAATAATCGAGTGAACGACGACAGGAGATATAACTACGTATTGCGGCTCGGACAACTGGCGGAGGCGAGCGTTCTCAATTACACAATCAAACTTAAACAATCGACGCGGAATTTTAAATGTCTAGCCACTTTGATGAATTAAATAATTATTGGGAAGTACAATGCGCTGATTGGCAGCTTACGCCGCCCTACTGATTGGTAATCATTCTCGGCTGCTGTTTCCAATCTACTATTTGTTCCGATAATAGAAAGCGGGGACGAGAGCTACTCGATCAAGTCACCCTATAGATTTTTTGAATGTGATTACAGTAAGCGAATTTCTTCTTTTAATTATGCAAAATGCTTTAATTACATTACATCCAGTAGATCGATACATTCAGCATATACTCGGCACAGTTTTACGTTGTTATGTTGTACATAAGGGATACTTGCGGTATGTTAACAAATCTGTAATCTCGTTCGCGGGGAATTGGGGACGAACCATTAAATTAATATCGCTGCTTAATTATAACGTTTCAGCTTCCATTTCATAAAAGTACCCACATGAATGAAAATTTGATAAATTTCTAGCAGCGCCCCGCGGTTTCATCCGCATAAGTGTCGATCCCGTGAGAATATCGGGATAAAAATCCTAAGTCCTTTCCCGGTACTCAAACTATCTTTATACCAAATTTCATCTAAAGCGGTTCAGCTGTTTAAGCGTGAAGAGGTAACAGACAGACTTTCGCATTTATAATATTAGTATGGATTATATTATGTAAAATTATTGACTCGTAAAGTTACTTTAAAACTGTCTGCCAAGTGCAATATGCAAAATACAAGGTAAGTAATTGAATTGAATTATGTAAGTACACTCTTACAAACATATTTTACATTCCTAATATTAAATTTAAAAATTTAAGAGTATATAATTTAAATATACTTAAACGAGATACATATGACTGAAAGCTCTGCTAGTAGGCAGGTACGTTGAGTTGGCTCCTAAACTTTAGGGAAAAGTTTTAATTTATCACGTGCTCTATAATTTAACCAAAAGAAAAATAAGAGCAGCAATATGAAAGATTTATACAGGAAGGCCAAAAAGTCGTGGATTTAACGAAACAGGGAGATAAAGGAGGTCATTTCCAACAAAAAATCTTTCTACAGCATGGCCATAATTCAATTGCCCTAAAAGTTATGAATATTTTTGTTTTCTTTAAATGCGTTACCAAAAATTATTTCTCCCTTTAAAAGAGCATTGTGAAAAAAAAAATACTACAGAAAAGTGACTCTGTATCAGAAAAACATGCTGATTTAATGCCAATTCAAATGAAGTGTAACAAATCACTCTTTGTTTTTTAATTCTGGTTTTATGATCGTTTTTTCATATCAAGGTGCAAATTTCAGTAGATTAGCTTAATTCAAAATAATTTTGAAGTTCATCATGCTGCTAGTTAAACTGTTAGTAATAATACAAACACCGTTTGTTTTATTGTTTTATATCACATTTTTTTATTAATTAGTCTAATTTTAAAAGAACTCGGTATTTTATGGGACGACTTTTTGGCCACCCTGTATAAGTGAATTTAAGTTGTCATAGTTTATTATGAAGTTTTAAGACCACATTATTCTATTGTGCTTTTACATTAAAATCAACTAATTCGAACACGCGTTAAATATTGTTAGGTCCTTATCTATTTAATTTACAAACTTAATTAGCCTAATGAAAATTATTATATTTCGGTAAGTAACCAAATACTTTTAACAAAAGGGTGACTTTAAAATAATTTAATCAAAGCTACTTTACAAATTAATTCATCTGTATTTCTTTGCATAGCTTGTCTAAATGACAGAATTTTAATTCACCCAAATATGTAACGCCAAATCCAAAAGTATAGCAATATATTAATTGCATTTAAACTTATTTCTTAACTTTCTGTTTGAAGATATTGTTTGAATACACCAAAAACCAGTGCAAAATATATTCAAAGTAAATTTTTGTTATTAATTAGGTATATACTTACACGTAAATGAAACATTAACGAACAAATCACGTGAAAGTTTCACAAATATCAATTGTTCCACAGGTGCTCCCCATGATAATTTAATGTGACATTAGTAACGTCATTTGAACACAATGGTGCCCGTATTAACAACGGCATGCTTTTAATAGCGTCGCGTAGCCGAGCCCGGTGCTACGGGTGGAAGGTTACATTAGGCGCGCGCTACGTCCGCTACGAGCCAGCGAGCGACAGATGTGCTACGCGTGGTTATAAGGCTACGACGGGATCGCGAGTGCGGGAAGCGGGATCCGGGCACGAGCGGCCGCGGGAGGCGCGAGGCTCGGACTGGCTCCGCTCGCTGCTCGCTGCGAATAATCCATACCCGAGAGGCGAGGAGGCTGTATTTACCGGACCGAAGGGCGGTCGGGCGAGCGAGCTCGACTGCTCCCGCCGCCGCGCCGCAGCCGCCCGCCACGGCTGCGTTGCACGCCACGCTCCTTCATGTTGACACAATTTCAAATAATGTCACATAATTTAGGGTCCGCACACTGATTGCGCTTCGCACGGTTACGTAAATACTCTATCGACGGATCTGTCAAACGTTTAACGTACTTTTTAACGCTTATTATCTTAATTGAGTTTGAAAAGTATTGCAACTTTGAGCTAACTTAAATAGTCACTCCAATAAGTCACGACTTCAATGGAAATTACATTAATGTTCTTCAATAGAATCTACTTTATTTTATTATAATTCACGAACAACTGCTAGGATATAGCTTCGACTTTAAAAATATGAATTATTGGGTAAAAAGTTATGGGCAATGAGCAAAGATATAAGTTTCAAACTATAAAAATGATGGTAAAGAGGTAGAGAGAAAGGGGAGAGGTAGGAGATACCTGACTACGTGCTTATCTAACTTACAAAGAGTTGAGAAAAGTTGAATTTGCAAGTTCAAAAGGAATGTTTTACCACCTGAGATAAGCGACAACTGAGGATAAATTCAAAAGTAGGACCTGTAACCAGAATAACATTACTTTAATCTAATGAAGAAAACCAAGAACAAACAAACTAAAAGAAGGAAACCAGAAATCCTATCGTTCAAGTAATTACGTCGGAGAATATTTATGCATAATTCACATTACCAAACCAACATTTAAGTACAAGTAGTTACAAATAAATATTAAAATGTTTCACAGTTCTGCTAAAATAATTTAATTTGTAAAGCTTTGTATTCTTTGTGCACATGTGTCTTTGTTTACTCGATACGATATGTAGTTGAAGCGTATCCAGCATTCTAGCACCATAATCACCGCTGCTATATATTTCATTATATTATGAATATCTGAGGGCGGTGGCAACATAAATCACGCGTACGGTTAAGGTAAATCATAAAGATGCGATTGGTAATATCGTTTTTATTGTCTCCCCTTGTAATTTAGCAAATTCGTCATTAGCACCTGTAATATTCGAACTATGAGGGTAGTCGGATCTTTTGTCATAGGGTTCAAAATGAGGGGATTTTGAAGTTAGTGCTATTAAGTAGCCTGTTGTCATTTTTTGCTCTAGCTCGGGGTCGCATTCGCGCTCGGAATAGAGATAAGCTCCCACGCTTTTATTCTATGAAAACTAACATAATAACGGTGAGTCTGTCCAATGCCCCAAATCTTACGGGAGAGTTATTACAGTTATATTTTTGGAAAATCTCAATTCATGGTTTGGTATTGGTTAACCAATAACAAGAAAAGTGTTTATTTTTGTGTAAATTAACGTGTAAGTTCAAATGATTCTGCAAACCCAATTTTACACAAAGTCGAAAAGGGGTGGAGCAGTCAACAAAGTCCAGCGACGCGAGTTTCTATTTCTTTGTTGTTCCTATAACAATAAATAACGTTGACGTGACCGGTTTATTAGTAGCTGCATTAGGTGAGGTAGGGAAGCTCTACGAACAAATGAGATTTCGGGTATCGGACGCGCTTCTGCAGATAGAATTCCTTAAATGGGATATATGGAAAAATATGCCAACAAAATAGCGTAAAATATAAATTTGTCGGCCAGTTACTTCGCTCCGATCGCGGCTATCAGTGCCGAGTCCTGTTTGTTTATTGACCATATCCTTTGTGTCCAAATGGCTTTTGAGAATGATTTAATGCCCGCGCACTCCCGGCCTGCTCCGTTTCGTACAATTTTTATTCATAACCGCACACAATAACCTTTAGAAAAATCTAAAATGTTCATTTTTATGTTAGGGTTTGAAATGTTTTCATACAACGAGTCGAACCCAAATATTTTATATTCTGATTTCTGATCAATCCAAAACTTTGGGATAAAGAGTAACGCTGGCTCGTAAAACGTTAAGTTTTATCGCAGAAGGGAAAATTTTCTGAGAAATATATATGATTTCTAGCAATTCTTGTAGGGAACGGCGGAAAGGAAAGGTTGAGAGTAAAGTGTATGACACGAAGGGCATCGGTGCCTCTCCAGAGTACGGTGCGATGTTTGGGTCGCGTCACTGACGGGCTCGCTTATGAATGCTTCACACCCTTTTCAATACAGCCACCAAAAGATTTTACACGTTGATGCTTCTTCAGTAACCTCGCGCTATTGTTATTCTAATAGAATTTTTGGAGATATTTCTGTGGCCATTGTTAACATTTATTTACCTACACGTGCGTAGACTTGAACATAAAATCGTTAAACATTATGAATCTTACATGACATGGTGTTACATTACATATTGTATTTTTTTTTGTTTTTTTTTTCTTATAAGTAAAAGAAGACTCAATAATATTTTAGTTATTTTTCCATTTGTAGTTAAATATCAATTATCATAATAATAGATAAGTAAGTAATATGATGAATATAGATAATCAGAACAAGTATCTACATAATGATTTGACAAATGCACAATCCAGGCTATAGCGTCTCTCAGATAATGAATCCACATACACTCTAAGACAACTTCGTTTGCTGTTCCTAATTATTAAACATAATATACATATTGAATACCGTGTGAGCAAACATCGTAGCTTGTTATCCGCCGTTACTAAACACAGTAACTCTATTAGGAACGAGCGTTTATGGAGTATAGTTAACCTTAATCCACCGTAAGCCTACCTAACAGTAAATTAACCAGAGGAATATAGTAGGCACTATGAACATGAACATGTCTCAACTCTCAACCGGCAGACGCTTCAGAACTATGTAGATGTTATTTTAAAGAATTTTGGTGGTATATGAAACTTAATATCGCGGGTTAATTTTGCGAGCTCCTGCAGGGTTTCAGATTAAAAATTTACACCGTGGACTTAAAACAAAGATGTGCAACTTCTGGAATCGTAAGTTTACAAACATTTACATTGTATAGGAATTTGATGATAGCGTGAATTATGATTTTTATGGATGAACTATTTTTTTTTTGTTGTTAAATTAATATTTAATGCATAAGATAGGACAGCGCCCCGCCACCACCACATGTGGCCCCTAAGCGCGCCGCTTATTGTCACAACCAATTAGATATAATAAGATTGATTTAGCCCAACTCCCAAATGTAAAGGATAACATCGAATCGCTTTAATAAATATACATATCTCTTCGTATCTTATGCTCACGTTAACCCGAACTATATCTAACCATAGGTTCCAAATAAGTACTACAAACGGCTCGGAATAAAAAGGCCGTCACAGAAAACTGACAGACAGACATCGCTGTGATTCCATTAGTGATTCATTTTACAAATGGTATGGCACGCTAAAATACGTACATACCTATATGAAAAATAGATGATATTAATGTACTTAGTTAAGTTCTCGTGCGGTCGTGTTTGAGGTCAATAATGAGAAGGACGGTGAATGGGATTGCTCAGCACACATGGGTCGCACCTATTGCGCTTAAATACGCCGTCGTCGTGTAAATACTCGACGTAAAAGTAAATGTTTGTATTGCAGACCGAATCGATGTCCCATTCCGAACTTTGTCATCGTACGTATGTACTTACTATTAACAGTACAAAGTTAAGCGTCGCGGAAGTTCTGTGACAAACTGTGGGAAATACAGTTATCTTGATAGTTGTTGAAACAAAACGACGGTGCGAAAAGTGGCTTTTGTGTTATTACCTACTAGATAGGTATAGGTAGATCTAAGAGCCGATACACATCATACATACAATGCGACAGGGAAACACAAAAACTTTGGTAATTTCATAAACAAAGGCTCGAGTGACATCGCTAATTCCTGCGGTGTGACGACACAATTCTTGGATGTGTGTCGGCCGAAAGTACTGGGTCTACCGTCATCATCATCATTTAATTATCCTGAATCTAACCACAACTAAGTAGTTTCCAACATCCTCCTTGCATATGCCGCGTTCTTGGGTCGAACTAATGGCGAACCCTTTTTTGCACATTACTTTGTCTCAGTATATTGAAATTAGGCCAGACTGCGTTTAACGTTCTCAGCTATTCATTAAAACCATGCTCGCTGCTTAGCTATTAAACAATTAAAACATTAAACGCGTCACAAAAAAGTGTGTTGGCATAAGGCTGCCTTTGTGAATTTAAAAAATGAAATCCACTTTGTCTGACAGATTCGTCTAGTATGTGAAGCAGTCTTTTTATTTTACAGGTACCTATTAGTAGGACACTAAATTGTAATTTTGTAGCTGAAACAGCGTTGGAAACTATTCTCCAAACTCGTGATATATACAGGGTGTTACGGAAAGGGTATATCAATACAAACGGGTTGAAGAGTGTATCTGGTCTAGAATCTCTGTACAAAATTTCAGCTCAAAAGCAGTAACTTTGAAAATGCTTAATATTTTTTTTTATTTCGATAGTTTATTAAATTGAAATCATAACAAACATGTCACCGCACTACGAGGGTCATTATCCATTATCTGTAGTGTGTCTGTGCGCCTAGTACACGCACATCACGCCGCCGCGCGCTAGTGCAGCGCCGTGGTGTCGAAATAAAAAAAAGACGGGTTGCACTCCGGGAGTGCCGGCAGAAGTGAAAACTTGAATATTAACGTTGAAATAAATCAATTATTAATTGAATTAATATAACTCATTTTTTTTCACTATTTCTGCGTCCCTTTTTTCATTAATAGATGCACTTTGTTCAATGTCCATATTTGAAACAATAACCCCCTTATTCATAAAACTTATCAAACCTATTTTAGTTAAAATGGGGTTTGTCTCTTTCTTACACACAGAAATGACAACGTGACAGATAAAGACAAACGTTCTATAAACCTATTTTAGCTAAAATAGAGATAAAATAGGATTATGAATAAGGGGGTTTATATACACGAATGTTACGAATACACAGCAGTGTGTCCACGTCCACTTCGACTTCGACTTCGACTTCGACTCCGACTCCGACTCCGACTCCGACTCCGACTCCGACTCCGACTCCGACTTTGACTTTGACTTTGACTTTGACTTTGACTTTGACTTTGACTTTGACTTTGAATTTGACTTTGACTTTGACTTTGACTTTGACTTTGACTTGACTTTGACTTTGACTTTGACTTTGACTTTGACTTTGACTTTGACTTCGACTTCGACTTCCACTTCCACTTCCGCTTCCACTTCCGCTTCCACTTCCACTCCATCCAATCCATCCATCCATCCATCCATCCATTGTCGTGTGTCACTAAACTTGGTTCACTTCGGTTGGCGCCGCCGTAGAAAGAGAGGCGGGGGGGGGGGGGAAATCTCTCCTGACGGTCACGTGTCCTGACGCGAGTTTAACATTTTTTACCCATTACAAAAAGTGCTCAACGCCGCTAAAGAAGTTTTCACTTCAAAAATATTAAGCATTTTCAAAGTTAATGCTTTTGAGCTGAAATTTTGTACAGAGGTACCAGGACCAGATACACTCTTCAACCTGTTTGTATTGATATACCCTTTCCGTAACACCCTGTAGAGGTACCTAATTATGCACCCATCGGCTACACCGTCCGTGCTGAAATTCTATAAACGAATCTACTGCTAACTAAGTATAGAGCAGAGTGTTTATCTACCAAAGTTTTTTTTGTTTGTGAACTAGTCCTTCGATCTTTATTGCACGCTAGCCTTTGTCTCTGCCTTTATTATAGTTTTCTTCATGCCTCATAATAATCAGCGGTATGGACTAATCTGGAATACTTTCTGCCTCTGCAGTATATTTTATCCAACTCCCTCCAGAGCCGTAACTAAGTTTCAAACTTCAGACTTCCACTTGCATACTTATGGAACGTGCCGAGATGTAAAATTTTACTTGATACTTAACATAATACATCAAATCACATACATTGTCAGTACCTAAGTTAAATATTAAGTATTATATAATGTTGATGTTGAGAGAACCCGGTTTGTTCCTTCTATTCGTAGACGCCAACGCAACGCAAACATTAATCACGGTACTTCCAGAGTAATATACCAACACAAGATGTATTCTTTGACTCTCTAAGTAAACGCACGCCACCCGCTCCTGTACCCTAAGACGTCGACTATGTGATCAGACGAATTAAAATTTTAAAAGCATCGTCGGATACCCACACTGACGTCTACAACGTTCTGAAAGCCAACTTTATTTACTTACACTACCTTACATTTCACTATAAAAGGTTTAATTGTTTTCTTGCAACAACAATATAAAGCTCTACGATTGTTTTTATGATAGTCTAGAAACATTGTACGTTAAACATTTTGTTTCGAGGGTCGACAGAACATTTAACAGAGAACTTTTTATGGTTCCGTCAGAAAGAAAACAACCTTCACTAATAGGAATTCCTCCGGATACTGTAAATAGGAAGACGTGCAAGCGGAACACTGTCTGGATTCATAATATTTTCTCGACTCGGACTTTACTTTCGGCTTTAGCGGAAAACCTGTTTTTATGTTGGTATTATTGGGTATAAAAGGACTGTATGGAATGTGGATCCACATACAATATAATATGTAGTTGAAGATTTTCGGGCTCACAACTGGTAACATATTTTTGTACAGGACAATATGTTGTGTCTGTTATATTATACTATTTACATCGGCGTATTATTAGATATTATTTATGGGGTGGGTTGGGATCTACCTCCTAGTGGTTCACCCCGGGCAACGGCACCACAGGCTTGCCTGTGGTACGGCTGAACGATCCCACTTAGCGGTGGTAGGCTCTGCTAGGGGCCGCCTGGCTTGCGACCACCATCCCACCGGAGTCCGGCGCCAAGCAGCTTGCTGTGTTCCGTCGGTGTGTGGGAGTGCCAGTGCCTTTAGGAGAAAAGGAGATTGTCAGTTGCTCTGTTCAGAACTGGTCTTGGTCTCTGGGCATAACTTACCGGATAACTCATTCTGGAGGGTAGCGGGATCCGAAGCACGGTGCCAGCCGTTGGCCGACCGCAGTCAGTAGGGGGCCCAAGTAGCACGCCAGCCACGTGCCAAAGGCTGCCCAGCCAACTCGCGAAAAATCCCGGTATGCCCCACCGTGCCAGCTGGCGACTGGATGGGAGGACCCGGTGGTCATATCCGGGGGGGTTCGGGCGTCCCCGCAGTCTCCAAATGAGTTCCCCTTAGGTTGAGTTAGCTCTAGTATTCCGCTTGGTTCACTGAGCAGTGCCTCGACAAGTCTACTTTTTTCTCCAACAACTCTACCTAAAATGACCAAAGCAAAGAAGAATAAGGTTACGCAACGGCTGCACTTCCTCCCACTAAAAGTGCACCTCACGAATATCAGGGGGTTGCACTCCAATCTCGATCCAGTCCATCACCACCTTGAGACCGAGAAGCCGCACTTTGTTTTTCCTAACGGAGACGAAGATAGCATCTCCGTCGGATGTGGCGTACCTCAACTACCCGGGTTACTCTCTTGAACACAAGTTCAAGAAGCAGACTGGGGTCTGTGTGTACGTCCGCGATGACATTTGTTGTCGTCGTCTCCGGTGCTTTGAGAGATCGGGTTTTTCTGCCATATGGCTACTTGTGGATACAGGCGTGGAGAAATCTCTCTACATCGGTGTTTACCGTTCGCACAGCGGTGACCAGGAGACAACGGCGCTCTTTAATTTCCTCGTGGAGTCGGCTGACGTAGCCCAGCAACGGTTCCCAACAGCGAAGCTCATTTTTCTGGGGGACTTTAACGCCCATCATAAAGAGTGCCCTTGCTGACCATGCTGGGTTAGAGGCGCGCAAGTTTGCTTTAACGCTGGATCTAACCCAGATGGTGAATGTGGCAACGCGGGTACCGGATGTTGACGGCCATACACCCAATTGCTTGGACCTTCTGCTGGCAACTGATCCGGACAGCCATTCAGTATCGGTCTCAGCCCCACTGGGAACATCTGACCACTGTCTGGTGAAATCCATATCGACCTGCTCTCCTCCAGATGAGAGTCCTAGAGGCACGAGGCGAGTATGGCGATACGAGTCAGCAGACTGGGATGAGATGCGGCACTTTTTTGCTTCTTATGCATGGCGGCAGGTGTGCTTCTCCTCGGGTGACCCCTCGTGCTGCACTGACGTGGTTACAGACGTGATTCGGCAGGGGATGGAGTATTTTATTCCATTCTCCGACATCCCGCTCGGTCACAAATCCCGGCCTTGGTACAACGCAGAATGCGCCCGCGCTGAGGCCCAAAAAGAGTCTGCCTATCAAGCCTGGGTCAAGGCCCGCGACCGCAAAGTTAGAGCGCGTAGGGTTCGCGCGAGGAAAAGAGCCTTTAATTCTGCCGCTAAGTTCTGCAAGCGGGTTTTACGTAGGGCGCGTTTTGACCATGTCGGACGTATTACGACCAAAACTAGCAGCGCACCCCCCGGGCAGTAAACAGTTCTGGTCCTTGTCTAAAGCGGTTGAAACGAATTTCTGTCGTCCCACTTTACCTCCAATGCTGAAATCTGATGGCTCACTGGCTCACTCTGCAAGTGAGAAAGCCAATTTATTTGCATCTCTTTTTGCAAACAATTCACGTCTGGACGCTGGCTCCAAGCAACCACCCACTGTACCTCATTGTAACTCCTCGATGCCGGAGATCGCAGTTCACATTAAAGAGGTCCGAAGAGTATTGTGCAGTCTAGACGTGAACAAGGCAAGCGGGCCTGATGGTATTCCAGCGAGAGTGTTGAGGCAGTGTGCGCCTGAACTGTCTCCTGTGTTGACACGCTTGTTCCGCCTCTCTCTTGAAAAAAGAACGGTGCCGAAATGCTGGAAGCTTGCAAATGTTCAACCAGTGCCCAAAAAGGGCGACCGTGCAAACCCTGCCCATTACCGTCCGATCGCCATTACCTCCATTCTGTGCAAGGTTATGGAAAGGGTACTGAACAGTAAGTTGCTGACCTACCTTGAAGACAATGATCTCCTCAGTGACCGTCAATATGGCTTTCGCCGGGGGCGGTCAACTGGCGATCTACTTGTTTATGTCACGCACTGTTGGGGCGAAGCCATCGAGAAACACGGCGAAGCACTTGCTGTATCGCTTGATATATCGAAGGCCTTTGACAGGGTCTGGCACGCCGGTCTCCTCAGTAAGCTTCCTGCTTATGGCATCCCAGCTGGTTTTTGTAGCTGGATATCAGACTTCCTTAGTGAGCGGTCGATCAGAGTAGTCGTTGATGGCTGCTCCTCTGACCTTATGGCTATTGATGCCGGAGTTCCTCAGGGGTCTGTCCTCTCTGCAACTTTTTTCCTGCTGCACATCAATGACCTACTTCAGCCTGGTATTGTTGGGTACGCGGATGACAGTACAGTTTCAGAGAGATACTTGTCCAATGCAAGGGCCAGCGGGTCCGAAGTTCGATCCTTGAGAGAGGCCATGGTAGAGCGGACAGATTTGACCTTAAGCCTTGTCTCCCAATGGGGTGATGACAATCTGGTCTCTTTTAACGCCACCAAAACACAGGCGTGTCTTTTTACCGCCAAAAGGAGTCGTTTTGACCAGACTCCTACTTTTCGGGGTACATCTGTTCCTGTAACTGATCGGCTCGAGCTTCTAGGCATGGAGTTGACATCTAGTCTCAACTTCGGCGCCACCATCGAGTACAAAGCCCAAACTGCGGCCAAGAAGCTGGGCATCCTAAATAGGGTGAAACGATACTTTACGCCTGGACAGCTTTTAACTCTATACAAAGCACAAGTCCGATCCTGCATGGAGTATTGCAGCCACCTTTGGGATGGCTCAGCGAAATACCAACTTGCCGCGCTTGACTCGGTGGAACGCAGAGCTAAGAGGCTCATTGGCGACGTAAAACTGGTGGATGCCAAGCTTCACAGCTTGGCTCATCGCCGCAAGGTTGCCTGCCTGTCGGTCTTCTACAGACTGTACTTCGGTGAGTGTGCCCAAGAACTCCACGACCTCATTCCACCGGCCCCATTCTACCTTCGGACATCCAGGCGCACTGCAAGTTACCATCCCTACCTGGTTGCTGTTCCACCAATTTGCACTAAGCGTTTGCAAATGTCGTTTATAATGCGCACAGCAAAAGAGTGGAACTCTCTACCTGCGTCTGTTTTTCCGAGCGCATACAACCCGAATCTCTTTAAAGTGAGAGTGAACAGGCTTCTTCTGGGTAAGCTCGCTCCATCGTCGACTTTGTCTCTGTCACCTTTGACCTAGGCTAGAGTCAAGAGCAAACACATTTCAAATAAAAAAAAAAAAAAAGATTTTACAATAAATATTTAACATTATTAAGGAAACAAACATAAAATCTTTTTACTCATTGTGTTCTCTCGATCATGATATCAAATTGGGGAGGCAGGGACATCTACACGTGCAACCTGTTATTATAGATACCTACAGCAAAAAAAAAAAAGTAGCAGTCCGGGAGTGCCGACAGAAGTGAAAACAAAACACAAACAGAATACTTTGCCATCACTCACTGACATATCAGATATACTTTATAACCGAGTACATCCCGAGGACAGCCAAACACATCTAAAGCGGTGTCGGTTACGGTAACAGTGGCGCGAATTCAATGGTTTTTTCCCATCTCAAAAATGTTTTACTTCAATAGTTTTTCCATACATTTTGACTGCGTAGGCATTGATGGCACTTTTCTATGAAACAGTACTTTTTTATGACCGACAAAAAATTTCATCGCTATTATAAAGGGTCTAGAATCATGTGCTGAATTCATGGTTACCTACAGGTTGCGCGTTGATGTCTCTCTGCCACCCTGTATATCTAAGCATTTATGCCTACGAATCCTACAATATATTAACAAAGCCCCTTATACCTAAATATTTTTGTCTACCATACAATACAGTTGAATAGAGTAGCCAAAATTATGTACCTACAACTAGCTTCTGCTCGCGACTTCGTTCGCGTGGAAGTCGTAAGATATATAATGCCTATATTATAATAACAGTCACATTGTTATAAAACTTCCCGTCGCTATTACCTACTTCGTTTTCGCTTAGCGTTCTTTCTGGCTTTTGCTCGGCTCCTATTGATTTTAGCGTGATGTTAATGCCTATAAGCATAAGGCTATAGGCTATTTAACATCACGCTAAAGCCAATAAGTCTTTCCGTAACCTCAAGAATTAGGCTATCAAATCCATAAATAATTTTTCAAATCCGACTGGTAGTTCCAGACATTAGCGCATTTAAACAAACAAACTCTTCGGTTTTATTATTTTATATAGATTATTATACTTTGTACCGAATAATAAGCAATATTATCTTATAGAGCGTGACAGGATATAATATACCTATACGAGATAATACCACTATTCATTAATGTAATTTCTCGTTTGCCATGGTTTATATGAGCGTCAGTGCCAAGATAATTCCCTACATATAAGTGTGCGGTGGCTCGGGTTATAATAACTGTAGTCTGCTAATATCCTCTCAGAACCCCCTCTTTACGTCTCATAGCTGTCAGCCCGAACTGACCTCCAATATTCTATCTGGCTATTCAACTAGCGTTGCTAAGACACCGACGCGGCGACGGCGACGTAGGGATAGGCGAAATCGATGTTTCATTCGAATTTATTATTCGATTACATATTTTATCGCATTAATTATTCGAGTTTTGTTACAAGCATTCAATTTTATTTACCTAATAAGAATACATGCAAAATATTCATCCTAGGTATTCAAATGATTTTTATTTTATTTATTTACAGATATTAAAAAAAAAAAATTGTTTTATTCAAGTAACAAGACTCATATAAAAAAAAAGACGTGTTGCACTCCGGGAGTGCCGGCAGAAGTGAAAACTTGAATATTAACGTTGAAATAAATCAATTATTAATTGAATTAATATAAGTCATTTTTTTTCACTATTTCTGCGTCCCTTTTTTCATTAATAGATGCAATTTGTTCAATTTCCATATTTTAAACACTTTATATACACGAATATTACGAATACACAGCAGTGTGTCCACGTCCACTTCCACTTCCACTTCGACTTCGACTTCCACTTCCACTTCCACTTCCATCCATCCATCCATCCATCCATCCATCCACCCATCCATCCATCCATCCATTGTCGTGTGTCACTAAACTTGGTTCACTTCGGTTGGCGCCGCCGTAGAAAGAGAGGGGGGAGGGGGAAATCTCTCCTGACGGTCACGTGTCCTGACGCGATGTCCTGACGCGAGTTTAACATTTTTTACCCATTACAAAAAGTGTGCAACGCCGCTAAAGAAGTTTTCACTTCAAAAAATACATAAAAGGATACAGACAGGATAACAAGCACAGATATTGTCACTTACCTACATTTTAATTTATGAAACATAATTTTGAAAACTTCTGTGCTCATTATGGTTATAGATTTTACCTAATGATATAATAAAATGTGTACGTAAAAACAATTAAATATTGCAGAAGAGAAGTTTACTCAATATCAGTGTTCATTGAAAATAAAATGTATTTCGAATAAAGCATTTCAATGATCGTTCATTCGAATGAGAATAGCTTTCCAATTGAATATTCGACTAACTCGATTGTTATTTCTAAACAATCGCTCATCCCTAATCGACACACACGAGCACATGTTAGGTGAGATCTATGATGTAATGGATTTGAAAATTGAACATACCTACATAATACATATATCACATAATGACCAGCAGCGGCACATAAATAATAAAATAGGTATTATACATAAGTATATTGCGATTGTAGTTCTCAAGTTAAAGCCCTATTGAGCTGACCTCACTTATACTTGCTGTAAAAAGAACGAATAAAACATCTATATTGAAAAATAACCTTATTTGTTGACGTCTAGAATGCTTGGGAGAAAAATAAATTTGCTCTGTTGGATATGGGGAGCCCGGGGCACTCGCCAACGACATCTTATTGAATGCAGATCGTCGACTTGATACCCACCTATTTATTTGCAATGTTGTCAGTTTTGTAGTTATACAGCCAGGCAGGTATGCGATTCCTGATAGGTACGATCTTTATTAGGGAGTTGAAGATATGTTTGTTTGTTATAATATCTGCAACTATCAGTTGGATTTGATAGCCTAATTCTTGCGGAAGGTTATAGCAAAAAGAAACAAAGTCAAACAGAACGCTTAGCGAAGTAATAGAGCGGGCGGGTGATGCGATGCGACGCGGTAGGTCGGGAGCAAGATATTATATGCGGATGAAGTCGTAGGCAGAATCTAGTTACTTATAAATTGACATTGGATAGGTTTCTTTTGTTTTAAAAACTACCTACCTGTATTTTTTTTGTGAACAAAAAAAAATATTTTAATTAAGTAATTTTTGAAATTTTTATCTTTAAAAATTCTGGAACATTATTTAAATAGGTATATATCAAGGCAATGCTACCCTCCAAAAATTCATGCTTATGGGCGCGGAATAACGACAAAAGATGATTCTGGCACCTTTTTACTTCACAATCATGTTTCATCTCTAAACATATCTACAGGTGATCAATTTATTAGTCAGTCACAGGTATGGAATTAGTGTGTACTATGTAGTTAAAGGACAAACATTTTTTGCCCGTGACCATTACACATTATTTTTAAAGAATT